>JAUMIR010000001.1:370120686-371466186 GCA_030847615.1 Gambelia wislizenii
ATGCGACAAATGTTGCTGTCCTTAAGCAAGCAGGGATCACCAGCATTGAGGCCATGATATTGAGAACACAGCTGCGCTGGGCAGGGCACGTTTCTAGGATGGATGACCATCGCCTCCCAAAAATAGTACTCTACAGTGAACTCACCACAGGTCAGCGTAAGAGGGGCACTCCAAAAAAGTGATACAAGGACTCCCTGAAATAACATCTCAGGCTCGGCCAAATTGATCACCAACAATGGTCCACCCTGGCCTCACATCAGGAGGCATGGAGACACACTATCCACAATGCTGCAGCCTTATTTGAGAACTCACGCCGAACAAGTCTTGAAGAGAAACAACAACACAGAAAGAATCACAACCCAGAAACATCACCCAAGGAGACCTTCTGCTGTGCTTTCCGCAACCAGACTTGTTTATCTCAGATTGGCCTTTTTAGTCATCAGTGCGCTTGCAGAAAGCACAGGATGAGTCCTTCCTGAATCTTAGTTTGCAAAGAAAAGCCAGAGAGAGAGAGATTGTTGTGTGCCTTCAAGTCGTTTCCAATTTAGTGCAACCCTAAGGCAAACCCATCACAGGGTTTTCTTGGCAAGATTTGTTCACAGGAAGTTTCCCATTGCTTTCTTCTGAGGTTGAGAGAGTGTGACATGCCCAAAGGCACCCAGTGGTTTTTCATATCTGAGTGGGGATTCAAACCCTGGTCTCCAGAGTTGTAGTCCAATGCTCAAACCATTACACCATATGTCACACTTTGTAGATGGCCTCTGAAAACCATGAAAACTTGAAGGTGCTGTTTTCAAGGCTGCAGTGGAGTTCCATAATGATTCAGTGTCCCTATTCACCTTAGGTTTGCCCCAAGTTGGAAATGACCAAAAGGCACAAAGCAACAAACAACAAATCACATCTAGTACAGAAACAGGGACAAAATGTTATATAATGGAACAACAGTTTAAAAAGTAATTTGTTTCTAGAACAAATGCATCCCACCTTCATTTCTAAAATGAAGCAAACACACCCTTGTTAGTTTCTAATTCTCCTCTGTGAGAAACTAAGGAAAATATAGAAACAAACAAGAGAAGCAATGTTGTTTCCTTTCCCCCCTTCATTTCTTATAGGAAGGATTTCTGAAACTGACAAAAAAGTGTTGGGTTTCACTGCTTAGGACTGCAAATTGATACAGCTAGGGACACTCTGTAAGAAGGGATCTTATAGTGCTCTGAAAATGACAAGCCATAAAACATTTCCAACTGAAGCCTAAACAAAGGATAGCTTAGAGCAGGAGAGGACAAGCATCAGACTTTTTTAATCTCGGGGAACCCTAAGACCCACCAACATGAGTCTGGATCAAAAGACAAATGCTTAGGCCTAAACCAGATAACTATAGAGTCGGTCCATGGAATCAATGGAACTTACATAAGTATTGACTTACCACATTCCCAATGATTTAACGTGCCTACTCTAGTTGGGACTAAAATTTTATTTTAGGCCTTAGAATTACAGAATTCTGAGCCCAAGGATTTGGTGTGAGTACTAGAACTGGATAATGTACATAGTTCTTCTACAGAGGAAGCAATTCTTGATTACTCCAAGCTTTCCTCTTTTTAGCACTATGGCTTAGTTCTGAAGAGCAGAGTTGTGCTGTGAAGCTATAGTTAAATAACTGAGGTTGGGAAATCCTGGTTCAAACTACAAGTCAGTCAAGAGATCTACCAGAAGACCCTGATCTACCTTCTGTTTATCCCTGGCTTAATGGATGTCATTCTGTGTTTAACTGTTTGATTAACCCTTCCTATAACATGGTGTGTTTGTACTGGCTTTAGAGGACTAGGACAATAGTCTCTCCATGCCAATTTGAATGAAAAAAATCCAACATCATTGAAAACTTGTCTGGTTTTCTACTGTAATCAGTGAATCAGAAAGAAGAACAAAATGAAACAGTGGGGGGAAAGAAATTAAATAAATGAAACAATGTTGAATGGTTGGGAGGGGACAAAAGACAAATAAGGCCTCCAGGAAACAAGTGGATAAGGGGTAAAATTGTGAAGGACACATCCTCAACAATGGTTGCTAAGTCTAATCAAATATATATTTTTTCTTATTCATGACCTCAAATAGGAAGGGTCAAGGAAGAACTGATGTGAAATATCTCTGGCTTTTTACATTTCTGGTGAAGGAGCACAGAGGCATTGGAAAAGGCTGGCAGTACTAATAGAGACAGCCTTGGGTTACCATTAAGCTTTATAAAAAGTACATAAAGTCCAACTCGATTATAAGGGTAAAACTGAGACAACCTCAAATTCTTGGAAAGGACTAAATGTAATTGATATAGCTAGGGCATTTGCAATCAGTGGGGTAGACAGTTTGTCGCAGCAGTAACGATGATGACAACAACTCTTCTATTGACTTATTTAATTTATATCCCATCTTTTTCCCAATAAGGGACCCAAGGCAGATTAGTTTTAAGGTGACAATTGGCTGTTCTTTTAAACCAGTGTTGTTAAGTTACTGGGGATATTTCGTTTGCAACCACCTAGCACACACATTAAGGCATATAAGCAAAAGCTGTGAAATGCTGATGTACTATTGCTTTGTAGAACTTGCTGCCAATGCTTACTCCCAACAGCAGGTCTTTCTCTTTCCCTCTTCTTCTTAGCTCAGAACTAGAACCAGATTTTGAAGGTGATTTCTCCATGTCTGACTTCCATGAAGGGTCTTCACCTGAGCCAAGGAGACCACTGTTATCTAACACAGGTTTGGTGAAGGAGAAAGAACACTGTGCAAAGTCCAAAGCTGCAAATGGTAAGTTAATTTAAGTAGTAAATATTTGTATCTTTAATTCATAGTTCCTGAACCATACAACCAATGTATACCAACAAGGTATCCTTTAAAAGTTGATGGTGACAAGAAAGTGATAGTGTGGCTTAGTTTTTAAATTTTACATTTTAATTTGGAGTACTTTGAGATTCTAAGTTCCTCCATTCAGCTTCTTGACCCTGAGCCCTTTGAGGTAACAGGATAGCTAAGCTGATGTCAATCAGAACAGGGATGAGAGAGCAGGAAATCTTTTTGCACTGGAATTTTTAAAACCTCAAGTTATTTCCATCACACAGGGCTGTCAGGGAGGCAATTTTGCTTGGGCCCCTGAAAATTATGGCTCCTTCCTTGGTTCCTGTGTGTACCATTAGCTCCTGCTGTGTACCAATCTTGACAGATTTCTCACTGCATCCCCCATATGTATGGCTCCTCATAGGAAGAAGCAGCAGAGACACCAATACCACATCTGCCCCGGGCCTCATAAATCCCCTGGACATGAAGGAACTGGCAGATCTTGGCACAGAATTCAAGAATGAACTGAAACAGAATTCTTTCCCACCAGTCGAATCCAGTGGTTACAGCTATTCACAACATGGAGAGGGCCACGTTGTACCTGCCTACCATGTAGACGTTAAAGATGAGCCTATTGGGAAGAAAAATGGCAACCTTCTGCTAGCATGGTTGACTAAAATGATATTCAGATCCAGGCCTAAATCATATTGTGATTACTAACTAGGGAAGATCCAACGAATCAATGAGATCTACCTATGTGTTTACTCTCCATTCAATAATTGATCCAATGTGTCTATGCCAGCTGGGACTAAACAACAGGATCCCAGTCCCAGACTCTCAAGCATTAAGCACTCAAGGCCCTTTTTGAAGTATCTGTTTAAACAAACAAGATAAGTTATTCCATTCTGAATATGAAGAAATTTGCAAATTTTGGTAAATTCATAACAAAATTGAACTCAACTAAAATTCTCATTCATCCCCAGGGTGGAGGGTACTGTGATGCAGAACACCATCAGAGTACATTTTAATTGTCGTTGTTGTTGTGTGCCTTTGAATTGTTTCTGGCTTACGGCAGCCCTATCATGGGGCTTTCTTGGCAAGATATCTTCAGAGAAGATTTGCCATTGTCTTCTTCTGGGGCTGAGAGAGTGTGGCTTACCCAAGGTCTCCCAATAAGTTTCCATGGCTGAGCTGGAATTCAAAACCTGGTCTCCAGAGTCCTACTCCAAAACTCAATCCACAATACCACACTGACTGTCTTTAAATAACCAAATACAACTCCACAAAACTATATGTGATCATAAGTGCCCATTTAATGACATTAAACAAAATAATATTGGCAGACTTCTGAAGAGATATTACTCTCTTTTTTATTATAACAGAGCTTTGTTTTCTTTCAAAATGCCTGGATATTTCAGTTGACCTGTCCTTGCTCTGTAACCACAGGCTTCCAGATAGTATTACCTTTCAGGCAAACTTGTTCAGAGGAACATCAGATGAAGGTTTAGTTGAATGTTCTGAGAGTACATTACAGAGATACACTTGCAGAACAATTACTTGATAAAAATACAATATTTTAATCCAAACACCCCAGGCAAAGAATCTTGTATGAATTAGGTTACTCTTTTAGTAAATATTAGCTTTTCAAATGCAACAAAGAAACCAGCTGAGATGCTTAGCTAAAGGCACCCACGTGAAATAAGTCATAGATTTCCCTTCTCCCACACTTTTTGTCCAAATAAAGTTAACTTTATTTTCAAGATTCAGTTATATTCAGAAAGTTGTTCTTATCAACTTCTAGTTCACTTATCAACGTACTTTCCATTGTCATCTACTGCTTCACATGGTACATCATGTACTTTTCTCTTACTTGCTCTCACTTTCCCTCCTTAGTCTTATATCTCTGTATTTCTCTCACATTACATATCTTTCCACACCCTCAATGTTGCACTGAGCAGTATGACCAGCTTTTCCCCTGAGCAATAAATTATGTTTGTTGTTTTCCTTCTATTCCCATGGGAATGTTCTTGGTGATGAATAACTTCTACCAAGAAAGACAATAGTTACATTTTCTCTCTTATTTAATTTTTTTGATGTGGAAGCCCCCATGGAAGAAAAACAATAAGAGCTATAGAAATGTCTTGCACAAATGAGCTCTTGTGGTGTTAATAATATAAAATGGAATAGCCATGGAAAAGAGATATGACAGTGTTCTAGGGAAACACTGCTTGATAAACATTGCCCTCTAGTGGTTAATGAACCTTTAACTATTAATCCACTTGCCCTCTGAATGTCTTGAAACTGCTATGTGTAAAATCTGTGTGGTAAAAAAGTACACTACCTTGTTTTAAGCGGCATACTCTGCTACTTCATAGAATCATAGAGTTGGAAGGGACCACAAGGGCCATCTAGTCCAATCCCTTGCCCTGCACTTAAAACAAAGTGTTCACATAGTGTTCACATGGTGAACACATCATGCTGAATGTCTTCAACCCTCTTTTTATGTCTCCATACGAAGATTGTTAATGGAAGATGTCTTCTTTAGGCAATGCTACTTTATATCACCATTATAGATGCAGGAGGAAAAGGGAAAGGAGTTGTGTGAACATGCCCTGAATTGCAACACTTTCTGTGCCACCTATTCTGTGGTCCTGAGACTCGTTCGTGGTGGGCTTGGAGTTTCCAGAGTGTTTTAGAAAACTTGAAGCTCAATTTGTAAAGCATAGATGTTGTGGCAAGCTGGGCAACAAGTCACAGAATTTCATTTCTGGGACAAGTAGGAAAATATACCCGTATCCCAGGGCTGGATTAAGGAGGGTTGGGGCTAGAGTTGGAAGGTATATTTGGAAATATTTGAATCACTGATGAAAAGTGGGGGTGGGATCCCAAGCACAAGGAAACCCCAACAAGGAGAATCCTGGACATGACAAGATACTTCACCATTTCCCTGGGCAAAATTCACTATACTGGTATTTGGCGCGCGCGCGCACGCACACACACACACACGACTTTGTGTGCAAGAAAGAGAGAATATTTTTCTGTATAAAAACAAGTTTCCTACCCAAAAATAATTTTTTTTCCCACAAAAGCTCCACATGTTTTCTTCTATGCAGACTAAGGACTTTATCACACCACCCACAAAAAGCCTGTCCTTTTTGCCAGCATGACTTCTCCGTTTTTATGCTGGCAAAAGAACTCCCCATGCTGCATTTACCTTGCTCCTGTCCAAAGGCTTCCCAGCAATGAAAGAGGAAGTGAACAGAGCTCCATTCACTTCCTTGTTCAAAATCCCACAGATTCTCATGAGAAGACACTTGTGTGGGAAATTAAAAAAACAAAACAAAACAAAACAAAAACAACACATATTTTTTTTAAAAAATCACATACACACACTTAAAAACTTACAAGTAACCCAGGAAGAGTAATAAAAAGTGCATCACTTACCTGGATGTTGTGATCTCACCCAGAAGTGTTCACGCCGGACTGGCCATTCATGCTGCATTCACATGAGTACAATGGTGTGAGGTTTCACACACCGACAATGCTGGCACGAAAGCGCCATGAGGGATCAATTGATGGCTTCAGCCATCAATAAAAAAGTACAGGTTTTGGCCAGCACATAAATGCAAAAGGATGACGTCGTCTGATGTGTGCACCCTTTTACATATGTGGCGTCATTATGAAGCTGTATTTAGTGTGTCTGATACAGTCGTAAGCCCTGACTTGCAAATAATCCTTGAAAATTTTACAGCAGTGAGAAAATTGTGCAAGTTATTCATTCTTGCTGTTAGGGAAGAGAAATTATGAAGATGACATCCCCATTTAGGGGCTTGGAGCAGTTCTTAAAAGAGCTCCCCTCCCCTTTGTGCACATTTCAGGGTCAGCTTTGCACTCTGGTAGGACAAGAGGAGCCTGCCCTGGAATCAGAATCATCCCCTTTTAGCCTTGATGGAGCAGGTGGCTCTAGACTACTACTTGCCTATGTTCCAAATGTGATCACAAAAGCCAGAGTCTCAGAGGCAGCATATCCTTCAACAATTCTTAGGTGAAACCCAGAACACATGTAGACAAGCAACATCAGAGTATGGTCACCATGGCAGAAGTTATTAACGAGAAAGACAGACAAGCTAGCAGACATGGTAGCAATTTGCTTTTGCCTGAGCCTACTCAGAAGGGTAACACTCTGCCCTCTTCTCTCCTCCCAGTGGGTTAATTGAGTGTAACTGCTTTTGAAGTAAGTAAGCAATTGAAATAAGCTGAGGACAAAGGGGAAAAGTGGGACTTGCAGAGGGAAACTAGGACAATTTAAAGCTGTTTGAAAAAGTGGGGCGACGCAGGGGTAATTGGGACTGTCCTGCCAAATTGGGGAAGTAGGAAGGTATGAGGCAGCAATAACAACAAAATTCTTCACTCACACCACAGGTGGGAAATGGAGCCCTGGTGGGAAGAAAACACTGTCAGCTCTTGAAGAGGGCAAGGGGAAAGACATCTACAGGTCTTCTCTCTTCAGGAGCATTTTTCTCTTGATGGAATCACAATACAAGAAGTTCATGTGTATACATGCATCCTCTAGCCTTTGAGAGCCCTGAAGCATTTGTGCCATTGGCATACCTGTCAACTGTCTGAAATTGGCAGGGACAGTCTTGATTAATCTTCTATCATCCCATTTCTTCAGCTGCTTTTAAAATGTCCCAGTTTTTCCTCTCCTCCTTCCATTTCCCCCCTTTGTCCTCAGCTTTCTTCAGTTGCTGCAAAATCAATTCAAAGTGTAAATGTAGTCTGCAGTCAACTGACTCAGCAGGAGGGATTGCAGGGGGCAGGCGGCGGTAGAACCCTAATGCAAAAGCAAACTGCTCCAGCCTCTCTTAGCTTGTGTGATCTTCCTCATTAATAACTTTTGCCATTTTAACCACACTCTGATGTTGCCTGGCTACATATGTCCCAGTTTCCACTTGTGAAATGTTGGAGGGTACCCACTGATAATCCAGCCTTGGGCCTTTCTAATCAAGTGAGGTAGCTGGTCTCATTAGAGAAAGGCTTAGGGCCTCTCTTGTTTTAATGCAAGTCTTTTGTAAAGGATTTTTTAAAAGTCTTCTTTTCTCTCTCTTTTTTTAAAAGCTCTGCAACGAGCCCATAGTCTCCGAGACTCTTTGACATCAAAAAAATACCTGAACTGGAAGAAGAGAATTCAGTCAAGTAAGACAGAGCAACAATGTTTCTTGATCATATTCATTTTACTGTATTCTGTATCAAACTACTGTTTAGTTCAAGTTAGATGACAGGCTAAAGTTGTGCCATACAAATGCCCATTTTATTGCTCAAGCTTTTCATTTAATGTTAAAAAGAAAACTTTTGACAGCAGAGAGTGAGAAGGAATCTAATCCTTTCCCTATCCACTGTTTTCCTGATTCAAATCACTCCCCAAGCAGCATTTCATCCTAGGGCTTTCAGGCATTCAAGATGCAGCTTGTTTGTTCTCTCATACATCACTTCTTCTCCCACAAGGCCTGGTATACCTCTGGCTGAATCTATCTGTCTAAATTTATATTCCTCTAATAAGCTCAAGTTGGTGTATATGGCTTTTCTTTTCTACACTTGATTTTGACAACAACCCTGTGAGGTATATCAGGCTGAGGGAAACTTACTGGCCCAATGTAACCTGGTGAGTTTCACAGTTCTGTGGGGACTTAACCATATATCTCCCAAGCCTCAGTCCACCACTCTAGCCACTATATAAGACTGTCTCTTAGGAGACTCACAGTACTATTTGATACTGCTTTACAATTTTGTGTCCAGGAGTCTACACAGAGATCCTATATTCAAATGCACTTGTCTAGTTCTCTCAGCATCATGGAAAAGATAGTTCTGAGGTACAGTATATATACAGTGGAATCGAGAGCATGAACACACCTCTGATGTTTCTCTTGTCAGCCCTTGCTGTCATTACTGCAGCATCCAGAAGAAATAGTTCTTTCTTTCTTTCTTAAAAAAAAATTTTTTTGTAAGCATCTTTGACTGAAGACCATAAAAACCTTGTTTTTCTATAGCTGCACTTTTCATTGACTAGCTAAAGAGCAAACAATTGGCAAAGCCTTGATCCTTACTTAAAGGGAAAGATGTGCAGGTGGCTGACCTACTGCCAGCTCACTTTTCAGCTTGTTCTTCATAATTAAATGTTTGTTTAGGCATTTTGCCTATAATTTTTCCTTCCTTTTAATTTTGTATTTTAAAATCCCATGTGTGTCTTATGAAGAATCTCCAGAGGGAGCTAAAAGCCTGCTGGAAGGAGGTAGTGAATTCTAGGACCATGTCATGACTGGCTAAAAGCTACGGTAATTTTAAGGCTTTTTGGAAGCATCCTGCCAAACACTGTATTTTGGGTTTTTTGCTCTTGTGCAAAAGATTCAAATAGAATTCACAATACTGTCATTCTTTGGGGGCGGGAGGATTAATTTGAATTCCATTTGGATTTCTTACTTTAAATGAGCACAATTCATGGTGTCAGTGCAGAAATAAAGTGGGCTGTATTCTCTTCCTGAATCTCTTTAAAGTGTAGTCACATAAGATTCAGATCAGCCAATCAAACAGCCTTTCTGTTTGTTTACAGTGAAGCAGAGTTTCAAAGGTTCAGGTGTTCAGGTCAAACACATTTATTTGCTCCCCCTGAAATGCAAACGCCTCTTTTTACAAAGTTCATTCTATCACTTCTATCTGCTTTTTGATTTTAGCATTTATCTGGATAGCATGGGCTAAGATAGAAGCACAGAGGTATAAGAAAAGAGAAACTCATATTATTAATATGGTATTTTACAAGATGGATTCCTTTCTGCCTAGATTTTTTTTTAAAGCTGGTATTCTAGAGCCAGAAGAGATGCAGAGAAAAGCAACCAAATGGACTACAAGGATGGAGCATCTTTCCATTGAGGAAAGGCTATAAACCTTAGAACTGTTTATTTCAGAAAGAAAAAAATGACAGGTGGAATGGGACCTGATTATGGATTATAAATTGTTTAGGCTGGGGAGAAGAGATGAGGGGAAATTTTTTTCTCCCTCTCTCTTTGCTAGAACTCTGCATCAGCCAATGGATAATAGTTCATAGTAGAGTAGAGACAGGCAAAATTCTTCACAAACAAAATGTGTGTGTGTGTGCATGCGTGTGTGCATGTGTGTGACTTCAAGTCACCTGCTGACTTATTGTGACCCCATTAATTTCATAGGGTTTTCTTAGGCATGGAATACTCAGAAGTGGTTTTGCCAGTCCCTTCTTCTGAAATATAGTCTACAGCACCTGGTATTTCTTGGCAGTCTCCCATCCACATACTAACCAGGGTTGACCCTGAGCTTCCAGTTTCACACAGGATTTAGTGCCTTTAGGGTATTTAGGCAAAACATATACATTATTATTTGGAGACTTTGCTGCCCACAAGATGCAATGGCAGTGATAGCCACTGGCTTAGAAGACTTTAAAATTACATATTTTAAAAGGATAGTTTTTTATCTGTATGTACAAGTCACCCCCCATATGTGCGGGACTAGTACCCATGGTTTCAACTATTCATCATCTGAAAAATATGGTCTCTCTAGGCATTTCCTAGGTCCTCCAGTGTGACTCTATGGTAACTTCTGCTACCATAGAGTCACACCGGAGCTGTCTAGAGCTATTCTCTCTAGGCATTTTCTAGGTCCTCCAGCATGATTCTATGGGGTTTGCTATTACTCTATAGTTTCAAGTATTTGTTGCAAGTCTGAAAATATGTCCTCTGCAAATATGGCAGGCAGCCTGTACTGATCATTATCCTGAATTGATCATCATAACTAAACAGAGGCTCCAGGTTCAGAGGTGGTTCATCCAGAGCTTGGCAGTAATGCATTTTTCTCTATACTAATGCATAGAGCATGGGAAATAAACAAGATGAACTTGATCTCTTAGCACAGCAAAGCAGATATGATTTATAGGTTGTCCGTGGGTTTTTTCCAGGCTGTGAGGCCGTGTTCTGGAAGAGTTTATTTCTGATGTTTCGCCTGCATCTGTGGCTGGCATCTTCATAGAACAGTTGGGTAGGAGTGTGTGTGTGGGGGTATGTACTGTGAGCCCCTGTTGGAGAGGATATGTAAATGTGTGTATTTGAATGGCTAGTTTATAGGTGGAGATATGCAAGGAGGATTAGTGTCTGTTTAGCTAATGGTTCATTGTCTGCTGAAAATCATCCTATCCAATATGATTTAATAGGCATCAATGAAACCTGGTGGGATGAGTCTCATGATTGGAATGTAGTAATAGAGGGGTATAACCTATTTCAGAGAAATAAACCAAACAGGAAGGGTGGTGGAGTAGCATTATACATTAAGGATGTGTACACCTGTGAACAGATCCATGACTTAAATTCTGGGAGCCAGGTTGAGAACATCCGGGTAAAAATCAAGGGGGAGAGAAACAGCAGGGATGTCATTATGGTGGTCTACTAAAGACCTCCAAGCCAAACTGAGGACTTGGATGATGTCTTCCTCGAAGAGATGACCACACATTCAGACAGGAGAGATGTAGTAACAATGGGGGATTTTAACTATCCGGATATTTGTTGGAAGTCCAGCTCTGCCAAAAAATTAAGGTCCAACAAATTCCTCAGTTGCCTTGTAGACAATTTCATAGTCCAGAAGGTAGAAGAGGCAACAAGGGGAACAGCTATTTTAGATCTGATCCTTACCAACAGAGATGATCTGGTTAAAAGGGTGGAAGTGGCGGGATCCTTAGAGGGGAGTGACCTTGTTCTGTTGGAGTTTGTTATACAGAGGAAAGGAGAGGCCAAACGTAGTCAGATATGCCTTCTAGACTTTAAGAAAGCTGACTTCAGAAAATTTAGGGAATTATTGGGGGTGATCCCATGGTCAGGAATACTAAAAGAGAAGGGAATACATGATGGATTGGAGTTTCTAAAAAGTGAGATATTGAAGGCACAACTTCAAACAGTTCCAACAAGGAGGAAAAATTAAAGAAATTAGTATGGATGTCTAAAGAACTTTCAACTGAGATAAGACTTAAAAGGAACATGTACAAGAAATGGGAAAAGGGAGAAATCACCAAAGAAGAATTCAAACAAATAGCCAGCTCATGTAGGGGGGAAATCAGAAAAGCAAAAGCACAGGTGGAGCTCAGGCTTGCTAGAGAGGTTAAAAACAATAAAAAGAGCTTTTTTTGGATATGTCCATAGCAAAAGAAAGAACAAGGAAGTGGTAGGACTGCTGTGGGGAGAAGGTGGTGAAATGCTAACAGCGGACAGAGAAAAGGCAGAGCTACTCAACAACTTTGTTGCCTTGGTGTTCTCGCAAAAGGAGAACAGTGCTCAACCTGGGGAAGATGGAGCAGATGACGCAGTAGGGGAAATGCAGCATAGAATAGGTAAAGAGGCTATTCAGGAATACCTGGCCAGTATAAATGAATTCAAGTTTCCAGGGCCATATGAACTACATCCAATGGTACTAAAAAAACTGGCAGAAGTAATCTCAGAACCACTGGCTATCTTTGAGAAATCCTGGAGAACAGGAGAGGTCCCAGCACACTGGAGGAGGGCAAATGTTGTCCCCATCTTTAAAAAAAAAAGGAGGGGGGAAGAAGACCCAAATAATTATCACCCAGTCAGCCTGGCATCAATACTAGGGAAGATTCTAGAGCAGATCATTAAACAGACAGTCTGTAACCACTTAGAAAGGAATGCCATGATCACTAAAAGTCAAAAGGGATTTCTCAAAAACAAGTCATGCCAGACTAATCTCATCTCTTTTTTTTTTGATAGAGTTACAAACTTGATAGATGAAGGGAACGCAGTGGATGTAATGTATCTTGATTTCAGTAAGGCTTTTGGCAAGGTCCCCCATGATATTCTTGCAAAAAAGTTAGTAACCTGTGGGCTAAACAATGCAACTGTTAGGTGGATTTGTAATTGGTTGACTGACTGAACCCAAAACGTAGTCACCAATGGCTTCTCTTCATCCTGAAGAGAAGTGACCAGTCCTGGCCCCAGTGCTATTCAACATCTTTACCAATGACTTGGATGAGGGAATAGAGGGTATGCTTATCAAGTTTGCAGAGGACACCAAATTAGGAGGGGTAGCTAATACCACAGAGGACAGGATCAGAATCCAAAATGACCTCAAAAAATTAGAAAGCTGAGCCAAAATTAACAAAATGAATTCCAACAGGGAGAAATGTAGGATACTACACTTGGGCAGTAAAAATGAAATGCACAGATATAGGATGGGTGACACCTGGCTTGAGGGCAGTACCTGTGAAAGGGATCTAGGAGTCTTAGTAGACTACAAACTGAACATGAGTCAGCAGTGTGATATGGCAGCTAAAAAAGTCAATGTGAATCCAGGCTGCATTAATGGGAGTATAGTGTCTAGATCAAGGGAAGTAATAGTGGCACTGTATTCTGCTTTGGTCAGACCTCACCTGGAATACTGTGTCCGGTTCTGGGCACCACAATTTAGGAAAAATATTGCGAAGCTGGAATGTGTCCAGAGGAGGGTGACCAGGTTGGTGTGTGGTCTGGAAGCCATGCCCTATGAGGAGCGGCTTAGGGAGCTGTGCATGTTTAGTCTGGTGAAGAGAAGGTTGAGAGGGGACATGATAGCCATGTTTAACTATTTGAAGGGATGTCATACTGAGGATGGGGTAAGCTTGTTTTCTGCTGGTCCAGAGACTAGGACATGGAGCAATGGGTTCAAACTACAGGAAAAGAGATTCCATCTAAACATTAGGAAGAACTTCCTGACAGTAAGAGCTGTTTGGAAGTGGAATGCACTGCCTCATCATGTGGTGGAGGTTTTTAATCAGAGGCTGGATGGCTATCTGTGGGGAATGATTTGATTGTGTATTCCTGCATGGCAGGGGGTTGGACTGGATGGCCCTTATGGTCTCTTCCAACTCTATGATTCTATGAGTATAATTATGTTACCTGTAATGTATTAATTTTTGAGGTAATAAGGGCATGATTATGTTTCTTTTGCAAATGAAACAATAACTTGCTGTAACCCCTGCCCTGGTGAGATAAGTAATATTTACTTGTTTCTTTTTAGCATTAATTTTTTGGATAAAAATGGTTTTGGGGTCATTTTGAAGGGATTTCCACCCCACATTTTTAGGTTATTTTTGTAAAGAGGTACTAAAAATTATCTGTAATAGTAACAAGTCACCAGGGGATGGGGTCCTTTGTAAAAGAAATTGGGGGGGGGGCTTTTGAAAGGTAACTTTTCAAGCTTTGGGTCTTGCTCATGTTACCTGCTGTTAGAGGATTAGTTAGAGGACACTATACTTGGAGATATTCTGAGGAAATGTAGAGTTTGTTCACTTTTACAGTGCTGAGTTGTTTCTTCTACTAGATAGATATTTGTTCTACTTGTTATTCTACTTGTTTGTTCTACTCCTCTTTGTAAAGAGGAGCTCTGTTTTGAAAATGTGGAACCTTTTTTTTTTAAACAACTGTTGCTTCTCATCTTGGATTAGAGACTCACAGAACACAACTCACACTTTGTGTAGCACAACAAAACACTGCAAGATGAAAGTGCTCTATTGTTCACAAATGACAGATGTGAGGGAAATACTCCCATCAGGGCTGGCCCTACTGTTAGACACAGTGTTGCAGCTGCCTGTGGCATTAGATTTGGGGATTTTCTACCAGGCTTTAGGTATAATGTACCTTGACTTGGATTGGTGAGTGGTGCCATGCTATTTTGCCTCAGGCCACAAAATGTTTGGCACTGGCTTTATGCTCAGGAATTTTGTATCAGATTGTATGGTTGGGAAAGTTTGCAGGATTCAGGATGTGCCTTGTTTATTGATTCTTCAGGTATCAGCTGAAATAATTATTCTTGTTTTTCAGGGCCCTTGACTTGTAATAACATGTGTTTTGATAAATGTGTTAATTTTATCCAAAGCTTTACAAATATTATTATGCTGTTGACAAAAATACATCTACAAATTCAATATCAAGTTGTGTGATCCAAGAATCCATGTTGCAGGGGAAAGCTTCATCTCCCATGTTGTGAAGAACAAAAAACATTGCCTCTATTACATTTGATTTTTTTCAAAGTCTTTGGCAGCTGCTGCTTTTGTCCCCTGCTGGGTTTAATTGGCCCCACCAGGAGCAAAGCACAGCCATTCAGTCAATGAAGGGAAGAGCTGGTCTTGAATTCCATTGTGCAAATGGCTGAGCTTTGATGAGAAATAACAGAACAGTCAAAATTCTACCACACCACACCATTCTTAAGATGCAATTAGAAAAGCAGATACAACTTCTTAGATGACAGGCTGATGGTGATTTCCCAGGTAATAGTGTTACTCTTGTTGAGGCAAGATAAAAAGACTGACCCCACTAGCAATCAGAGGATCTTAAAAGTCAATAATTGGATATTGAACATCGAATTTGGAATTTCAAGGGGAAGAAACCCTAAAGAAGTTTGATGAAACAGCATCTTATGTACTTCTGACAGAGTTTACAGTTTACCATACAAGTGTGCCAGTATGATGTAGTGGTTATAGTGATGGACTAGGGCTTGGGAGATTGAGGTTTTTGTCTCTCCTGGGCCTTGAAACTCACTGAATGACCTTGAGCCACTTGCATTCTCTCAGTCTTGACCTATCTCACAGTGTTGTTGTGAAGAGAGAGGGAAAGAGTCACGTATACCTCCTTGAGGTTATTGGAGAAAAGGCCAGACATACAACTAACCAATAAATAAGAATGTAAGACTTCCCTGCATACTGGGAATCCAAATTTGAACCTGGCAGGCACAGAGACATGGGGGAGAGAGATGGTTGTGCTGTGGTCAGCAGTGTCCTCTTTTTCTCAGAGACTGTGGAGCCACAACGGTTGCCAGGAATATCCAATTCAAGCTGGCCAGTCAGATAGCCTAGTTAGTTTGGGGGCTGGCCCCTAGGAGGCTAACACTAGAAAGCAAAGGCTTCACTCTGGTCTGCTTCCCAGGCACAGAGATTAAGAGTGCCACCCATTCCTCGCTCAGAAATAAAATAAAATAAAATAAAATAAAATAAAACATATCAACATATACAAATTTTAAAAAATCAAATATGTACATTTAAACCATTTATCTGTTTGTCTATTTCTTTTGCTATAAAATCCACATGCTTGATCACAAAGTCACCATATTCAGAGTGTTATATAATGGAACTAAAATAAAAACTGCAGTAAGGTTTAAAATTCAGGCCTTATCTAGACTGGCTGTTCACCCATCTTGGCCCCTTATTGGAACCCTGAGGTCTTAACAAGGCAGGGCTTTTACCCATTTTGCCCCCATGCAGTCCTCACAACCTCTGGGTCAAAGACAGGTGGAAGATGGGGGGGGGAAACCCATTACACTATTTTATTATTACACTATTTTATTACACTATTTTATTATTATTTTATAACAACAACAACAATAATAATAATATTTATTTATAGCCTGCCCAATCATAAGGAATCTGGGCGGGTTACAACAATAAAAACACAAATACTGCTTCTGCTGGAAAAAATTGGCTTGGGCCCCACATGACCGCAGGAGCCCATAGTGGCTCGCTGGCCCATTGCTGTAGTTGCAGTCTGCATTGCCCTCTCCGCAGCCTGGAAGCAGGCCTGAAGCATGTGACTAGGGCTGGTCACATGCAGGGGCTCTTGATCACCTGCTGTGGGCCTCCTGCCTGGCATCAGAGAGAGTGACCCAGACAGAGTGCCCATGTGGACTCCATCCCATTTTGTGCATGTAACAGAGGAGCAATGGGCCTGATTCAGGGCCTGAATATGCTGGTGGGAAATCAGTGTATTCTAGCCAGTGTAGACAAGGCTTCAGTCACTCAACTGCTTTTGGTGTATCTTCAACAAACAGTTTGGATTTCAGTATTTTGTTCTGGAATGCACATTTAAAAACCAGTTTTAACCAGACTTGATATTTAGACTTAGGTTTACATGCCAAACATTTCTGGGCAAGTTTAGGACTGAGTAGCAAATTTTGGCTTTTTTGTCTGGAAAACTGCCGGTTTGGGTGCATTTTTTAATGAAACATATTTTAAGGGTTGCAGGTGCTACCACCCAAACTTTTTTTTCATTCAAATCACATGTGAAATCATCAGCATCAACCCAAGCGATGGCAGATAAATTTCCTAGTATCATATAATACCCATTGCACCTAAAACAATATGGGCAGCATGATAAATGTTATTAGTTCTGTTGTAAGGGGAAGGACTAATGAGACCTCATAGCATTTTAAAAAAGAAAGTCCACTTTCTTTCTTTCTTTCTTTTTGTAGCATTCCCTCTGCTGCACAGCAAGAAAAATGGATCATCTTCCAAAGACACCTCTACCAGCTTACAAAACAATGCTCAGGATGATCTTGTTGACACAGAGGTAGGAAGCAAAGGACTTTTAGTAACACAAAGGATTTTCTTTTCTTTTGTTTTTCCCTGTAGTATTTGTGTTCTTATGCTTCTCTTACTGTTTAACCAACCATTTCCAAGCACTACAAACTCTAGTAGGTTCTGTTCCTCTTATCTAAAGATTCTACAGCCAATTTATTCTATAGTGTTGTTTGGGAGGAGCATCAGAGTGCCTAGAAAACCACCATGATTGTTTCTAACATCCAGCTCTTTCATCTGTTTTTTAGCAACAGAATTCTGTGGAAAGCTTGAATGATAGAAATCTTTGATTTCAGAAATAATACCCTCCAACATTTCACAGATGAAAACTGGGACATGCAAGCCACATTGGAGTGTGGTCAAGATGCCAAAAGTTAATAATGAGGAAGAACACACAAGCTAGGAGAGGCTGCAGCAGTTTGCTTTTGCCTGGGTCAACAGGGAAGGGCACGATTCTGCCCCCTCTTTTCCTCTCTTCTTTGCTGAGTTAAATGAGTGTTAACTACTTTTGCACTTTGAACTTAGTCTGTGGCAACTAAAGCTGTGGGCAAAGGATGAAAGTGAGAGGAGGAGAAGAGAGAAACTGGAATATTTTAAAAGCAGCTGAAAAAGTGGGGTGACAGAGAATTAATCCAGCCTGTCCCTGCCAAATCAGGACAGTTGGAGGATATAGGAATCCAAAACAAGCCATAAAATAAGTGTTTATGTAAAGAAATAAAAATAAAAAGGCTAGTCTTGGATTATTCCCAAGTTTCCCTTCCATGGAAGGCTGAACTACCCCTTTCCTCTTTGTGAAGAAGGCTTTTAAAAAAATAAAATAAATGTCCATTGTCCATCTTATTGTTCTGCTCTTAAACTGCTTTTAATTTGATTACATTTTAAATTTACCCTTGGTGTGTTAAGCATACCTTTTTATATAATCTTATTGTGAGCCATCTTGAATCCCGGGGCCGGTTTACACAGCAGATTTATTGCAGCAACTTGCGGTTTAATTATTTTCTGCAACTGTGCCAGTCAGGTTTTTTTTCTAATTATGTCGCTTTGCAGTTCAGACTTGAATAAGTGCAGGGGGTGTGGCTCTGTGTGGCTCCGTAAATCTGCCTGTAAATGAACTCACTCCATAAAGCAGAGGGAGAGTAATCTCTCTGCTAAAAGACCATGCCGTGGATCGTGGATCGCAAGTTTTTCCAGCTGCTCTCTGTCTCTCTATTTCCCCCTCACTCCTTCCCCCAAGCAGAGAGAGAGAGGGGGAAAATAGCAGTTCATCTTGCTACAGCCCTTTGTGAAATGGTTTCTCTCCCTCCCTGTGCACAGGATAAAAGTGACAAACGAGCTTTACATACTTTCAAAACAGCAGAGAGGATAGAAGGAATGCTCTAGGAATGAAAGAAGTTGGGAATCCTTTTTTTTTTTTTTTTTTGCAAACTGGCTCGCAAAATAGCAGACAGGATTTTTGCAAGTTTCTTCTCTAATGGCTACTGTCTTTGCCTCCCTCCCTGCCCCTCTTTTAAGCCCACCCCTGCATCATCAACCAATCACAATGCAGCTGTGCTTTAACCCTTAGCGGAATGCTAGTTTACACTGCCAATAAAGCACTACATTGCAAATATTCCTGCAAAAATAGTGACATGCCCTGCCACGCTATATTTGGGTGTTTTACCTTCCCCCCTTCTGAATGAGGCGATGTGCTGCGATCCATGGGAACTATGAGCTATCTTAGCGGTATATTTAGGGGAATATTTGCCCATGTAAACGACCCCCCAGTTAACTGACTTAGGAAGTAACCAGAAGACTACTACATTCCCCAGCCTTCTCGAATGTATATAACTGCATTTCCTATATCCTCAGCCTGCATGACAAAGTGATATCACACTCTGGCCACTAAGGAAGATGGGCAACTGACAGGCACACTTCCTCTAGTGGACAGTGTATCATGTCTCTGGATAAAATGCAGTGGGTTTCAGGTGTCAGTTGTGCTGTTCTGAGTAGTCTGGGATTCTTGTTAAAAAACAAAGCAGGCCATGTACATACATTAACACCTTAGAGATCTAAGGTACTGGAGGCTAATATTCTTAAGGCTACAGAGTAACAAGGAGCATTACTCATTCTGCCAAAAGGCTAATGTTATTGGCTCTCATCCAGTTACCCTTATAAAAATAATATTGTCTTCTCTTGTTACTTAAGAAATCAACAAATAACGGATGGCAATGTTATTTTTTGTGTCTTACCACCCAGTACTGCACTGAAATACTAATATATAATGGGTTGGATCAGGCTTTTCTACTGAGCAGAGGCCCATTCAGAATGCTTCTACCATTAGAAAGGCATGAGGAGACTACCTTTGCTGATTTCCCCCTTCCTCCTACAGTCTCCAGTACCATCTCACCCATAGTTCCAGAGAGTTCCCCAACCCTTTAGAGCAGATTTTCAAGAATACAGTATAGGGAATGAGAAGGGGATCAACAAAGGCCACCCGCCCTCCATTCTGCCTGTGAGGTTGTTCTGCCAGAGTCTTTCTGTACATAGGAGGCAGGTCTTGGATCCATCGCAAAGGTCAGAGATGAGGAAAGTGTTGGCCTCCAGATAATATTGGGCTTCGGCTCCCATTGTCCCTTAATGTTGACTGTGTTGGATAGGGATGATAAGAGTTGCACTTCAACAACATCTGGAGAGCCACACATCCCCCCCATCTTATTTATTCAGATTACTGCCCTGCTTTTTCTCTTTTTTAAAAAAAGGATAGGGCTAAAGCCTATACGTGAATAAAATATGTACGTCTTCCAAACATAAAACAGGTTAACTGAAACCCCTTTAAGAGCAATTAAAAATATTTTTTTAATAGGCAGAGCCTGCTCCTTTTATCATAGCCAGCTTTTCTGCCCAAGGCCTACTTGAATAAAAAAGTCTTTTCCTGCTAGTAGAAGGATACCAAGAAAGGGGCCAAAGTCCCACATCCATTTTGTAATCCTGTTTGTAGGCTATGAAAATATGTGGTTGTTGTTTTGAGTATCTGCTGTTCCAGCCTCCATTTGACCAGCAGCTGCCATTTTCTTTCCCTCCAGATTGAAATGATATTTTATCAAGCTATAACATTATTTGAGAATGTTCTTTTTTAAAAAAGGTACAAGATTTCTACCATTCACATGGAAGCCAAGGAGCAATTCCTATGCTCTCAAATTCCCTCCATGCCATGAAAATTGGAAAGAAGAAATGCAGTTTTGTTCTTCCTCAATTTGGCTGGAAATTTTCATTTCAAAACAGCCAGCCCCATCCAAGCACAGGGTGATAGAACACTACAGTCCAGTTATTTCAATGCAGAATGTGCCCCCCCTCCAAATCTCTCTGCATGTCTGCTAGGTCCATGTAATTCTTTGCAAAGAGAACTCCCACAGACACTTGAATACTGAAGTATCTTGATTGGCTTAGGGGTAGCTTTAAAAAATAAAAATAAAAGCAATAGTCTGCAGTTGTTAGGCTGTATTTATTTTCTGCTTTTACTGGATTTTTTTCAAAGTCTGTCCTGTCTTGATACTTATATGAGGGTGGTGCCCTTTTTCATGTATTTATTTGAAAATGTTCTTTAAATAGAAGTGTGGGCGATAGCAATGTTTCCTTCTAAAAATAACTATTTGATGCATTCCTTACAGCTGAAATCTCCCAGCCAGATTCCAGAAACTGCCAGAGAACATTTCAAACCCTGTAGCCCAGCATTTCAAACAAAAAGGAATGTCACAGATAGCCCTGGAGAAATCCCTTCCTACATTCCTCATTATTCACTTTACAACTGCCCTGAAGGTTATCCATTGGTACATAGCAAATCCTTTTCTCAGGTTGATCAGAATTCAACTCCAAGTTCTTCTCCTAAGCTTAGAGTAAAAGACTGCAGTACTCAAGACCAACATTCAGGAAATCAGACAGTGAATACTGAAGAACTGACCTCAGGACTGTTTACAAAGAATTCAGATACATCCTCTGTAACCCCTGATGAGGGAGATAAAACATCACAGTCTGCCAAGGAACAGCAGGAGAGACATTTAAACAAAGCAAAAAACAAGATAATGAGGAAGTTAACTCTTTCAATGGAACAGCAGTCCAAACTGCTTGCTATGAATGATGCTGAGACAAGAGTAGAACAGCAAGGTGAGGGTGTTCCAGAAGAGAACACTCATTTTCGTAGAGATGAAAACAGACCAAAACAATCTGGTTGTGGTAGATCTCTTAAACTCTCAGATAATTGTATACCAGCTTTCCCTCTTGAAAACAAACTTCCAAAGAATGAGGATAATTCTCCCAAAGAACACATGGCAACCCAGCCTAAATCACCACTGAGGCTAATTGCCAATGCTATAAAGAAATCAATCTTGGAACCTCTCATTGCTTCTCCAGAAAGTCTGAGAAAGGGCCAGGACACATATGCCAAAGTTCCTTCGGAAAACACATTTTTCAGTTTCCCCCATACCCTGCTTGATTCTGTAAGTCTACGAAATGGCAAGAATCATGGAGAACCTGATGTTCCAAAGCAGGAGCTCAGTGTGTTGAATAGTGTAGAAAAAGGACCTAGAATTAGGAATTCAGATATATCTAGTGGTCCCTGCAGTCCAATAGAGGCATATTCATTTGATGCTCCTTCTGTTTACAGCACACAAACCAGCCCTCTTAAGAGTCCTCACAAAAATAAACATTCTTCTTATACCAATGTGGAAGATGTGCCAACACTCCTAGAAAGGTTCACCCTTAAAGAGAACCTCTGGACATCTGCCAAGGATGATTGGAATGCCCGTAATCAAAAGAATGTTATGTATTCATCTCTGAAGAACAGAAACAGAAGCGTGGATGCCTTTTCAGATAATCCTGTTCCAAGGAACAATATGTGGAACCTGTTTAGTAACTTCAGGAATAAGTTAGAGGACAGAGTTAAAACCCCTTCTTCTCTGCCAGCTGTGTCACCCTGTACCATCTTTGATGTTGATGAAGTATTAAATAATTCTTCCAAAGGAGAAGAACTGGGTAAGCAAAATGTTTCTTCTTTAAAGTGTTGCCTTTCAAAACGTTATCTATTAATGATGAAGGTTTCCCTTGTTGACTTTTATTGTCTACTGGGAAAATTAGACCCACTAAAGTATAACCTGCTGCTCTACTCTCAAGTATAGCTTCTCTTGGAGTCAACAAAGTTGGCCCAAACTGGTGGTGATGGTACCACCATTAGGAAATAGCCCTCAGTTGTACCAACTCTGAACAGAAATAGTTTGGTAACAGTTAGCCATGGTCTGATAACATCCAAATTAGACAGCTTTTCTACCTTGTCTGTGAAATTACCTCTGAATATGGTTCTGAAATGACAGTTGAGAAAACAGCTGTTCTGTAAGACTTATTAGGCTGCTCACTGAATAGACTGACCAACTCTCTCTTATTTCCCAGGATCTCCCTTGTTCTAATTTTTTTAATCCTCCCAGCTCCCTTATTGACCTTCTATTTCTCCTGTATATTTATGAAGGCCTGACATTCACATGTCAAGGGCAAGCAAGTCTGTGCACAAAAGGAACCTGTGAAGGCTGGACGGGGAGGGGGAGGATTATTAAAAAGCAAACCAGGCAACTTCTGCCACTTGAGGTGTGTGTTTGCATTTATGTCAGAGATGGGGGGAGTTGTGTTGTTGCATCTGTGTGCATGTGAGAAAGGGAAGTGTATGTTTGCATGTCCCTGTAAGAGGGGGGAATGGGGTATTGTGTGCTTTTGCCTCTCTGTATATAAAGAAGGTTTTGATTTGTGTGGGGGTGAGTGTGTGTCTTGTCCTGGTTGTGTTCGAAAGCTATATTCAGACATTTGAGAGACTGTTGGTTATTTCTTTAAAAATGCTTCAGCATGGTGATACCAAGGCGTTTTACTGCATGGGGCTACTGGAATTAAGGTGCACAGTTCCCACATTATGGTGGATCACATGAAAGACAGTTATTTTGGCTGCCCTTTCAGCCAAAATCTGTTTCCTGAGGCAGCTGCTTCACTCTTCCTAATGGCAGAGTTAACCTAGTGTCTCAATGGCTTTGAGCACAAGAGAGTTTTGAGAAATGTCAGCACATTCAAATAAAACGTTGTGCTTTTCACAGTATAGTCGGCCCTCTGTATCCATGGGTTTGCATCCACAGATTCAACCAACCATGGCTTGAAAATATTTTGGAGGTGGGATTCCAAAAAACAAACCTTGTTGTTTGCCATTTTATTATAAGGGACACCATTTTACTACACCATTGTATATAATGGGACTTGAGCATCCACAGATTTTGTTTCTTTTCTTTTGTTTTCCCTGTAGTGTTTGCGTTCTTATGCTTCTCTTACTGTTTAACCAACCATTTCCAAGCACTACAAACTCTAGTAGGTTCTGTTCCTCTTATCTAAAGATTCTACAGCCAATTTATTCTATAGTGTTGTTTGGGAGGAGCATCAGAGTGCCTAGAAAACCACCATGATTGTTTCTAACATCCAGCTCTTTCATCTGTTTTTTAGCAACAGAATTCTGTGGAAAGCCTGGATGATAGAAATCTTTGATTTCAAAAATAATACACTCCAACATTTCACAGATGAAAACTGGGACATGCAAGCCACATTGGAGTGTGGTCAAGATGGCTCGCCCGCCATCTTCCCTGGCCTTTCCGAGGCGGCTCTGAGGCTTCGAAGCCACGGAGCCACCTCAGGAAGGCCAGGGAGAGGCCATGCAGCCACCCTTCCTCTCGCCCGCTGCCTTCCCCAGCAGAGTCAGAGCCAGCCACCTTACCCAGCCTTTCTGAGGCAGCTCCGGGGAAGCATGGCAGGCCTCAGGGGTGGTGGTGGCCAGGTGGGGGGGGAGGCTCCACCCCCACCTCCCTAAAGTAGTGATTGGGGATTCGTAGCCCCACCCACCACTTTCCCCCACTCCCACCCTCCCAAAAGTTGCGATCGGGGCTTCATAGCCCCGCCTGCCACTTTCCTCTCCCCCTGCCTAAAGTGAGGCTTTGAAGCCCGGATCGCCACTTTAGGGAGGGTGGTGAGGTTGCAGGTGGGGGCAGGGGGGAGGAGGCCTACGGCTGCGTGTCAGCACAAATAGCTACACTTGTCAGTGCTGACATGCGTGTCATAGGTTCGCCATCACCGACTTAACCTATTTTAGCAATGGGGTTCAGCACCTTGGAGAGTTTTTTGTATAGTTCAGGCTGAAAGTCTGAAGAAATTCACTGTTCTGCTGACATTAGAGCCACAGGCCTCCCGTTATCTCAACCCAGTGGACTTAAGATACTTTGCCCTGCTTGCTTGACCTTATTGCTTATTCTACATTACAAATAAAATAAATGTTACCCTAATTAAAAGTGGCTGGTGCTGCTCAAATATACTTTCCCCTGTACTGGGAGCGGGGGGAATGATGACATAGAACTGCAGAGTATGTCTTCTCCCTTAGGTTCCTTTGCACATGATGCATATTGATATTTCCATTAATATTCACTGTAGCATTCTTTAGATATTCTGAAAATGAATAAAATAAACACGTAATGAAGGAGGGAGAGTGTTGACCCCATCTCTTCTTATTTCTGTTGCCCTCTACACACAGAAGATCACTTTCTGATTTTTCCAGCATTTGAAATTGCATGGGGGTGTCAGGGATGATGGGAGTTGTAGCTCTTCACCTCTGGCTCAAACTCACCACCTTGTTATGCAGCAGAGCCAACCAGCTTAGATCAGTGGTTAATGCGTTCCTCCAAAGCAGCAGAGTTTCAGAGAATAGGCTGAAGATCCTGACAAACTCTCCAAGCCTTCTCACTCTTCTCCAGGTGTCTCCAAAACGTCTCCAGGATTCACTCAGGCAACTCAGTAGTTTCATATAAAACCTACTTTATTCTTCTATATAAATATACTATATGGTCAACAAATCACAATCTCTACACACTACTCCACAATATCTCCAAACTACTCCACCTCTACTCAACAACAATACATTGGCAAACATTACAATTTTATAGCCATTGTTTATCACCACCCACTAGTTAGTTTCCACCCAGTGGGTGTGTACTTCCATTCTGATTGGTCCACGTAGTTCCACCCATACTTAAGACCAACCCATGTATTTCAACATTTCACCTTGTACACTTAATGATTCTCAGGTGTTTCCATTCTGCATTCAGTACCTCTGTCCTTGGCTCTCAGGACTTCTAGATTACATTAGCAGTTTCACCTGTGTAGCTTCATAATTGCTCTTGCTTAGTCATTGTGACTTTCACATACATATTTTATTTCTTTCACTGTATGTCCCATGTTGCATTTTCCTTAACAGGGGGTGCCACTTTAAAAAAAAATGAAAATGCTTTGTACTCAGGAGCATAAGACTCAGCAAAAGACAGCACTTGAACCATGCAATATCCTCCTCTACCATTAACTGAGGCCACAGCCCAGTTACCAAAGAAGAGACTTTAAGGACTTTATCAGACAAGCCTCTGAAAACGTTCTTTTGCTGGCATAATTAAAGCCATTTTTATCCCAGCAAAAGAACACCTCCTACCAGACTTGCCCGTGTCTCCTGGCAAAGGCTTCCCCAGCAATAAAGAGCCCCATTCACTTTCTCATTTGAAACCTCACAGATTCTTGTGAGACTTTATTGTGAGGGAAATTCAAAAATAAAACAAAAAATAACACATAAAAGTGACAGAAAGCACACTTTAAAACTTATAAGTACACTGGAGAGGGTCATAAAAAAATTGTCACCTATCTGGATGTCGCAATCTCACCTGGAAGAGTTCTGGCCGATCTGGCCATTGACGGAGTAAGTATGTGAAAAAAAGGCACTAGGTTTCATATGCTGGCAATGCCGGCAAAAAAATAGCACAGCCGATCTATTGACGGCTTGTCCCGTGAATAAAATAGATTGGCTTATTGGCAGGACATAAATGCGAAAGGGCGATGTCGTGTGGTACACATGCCCTTTCACATTTATGTGGTGTCATTATAATGCCATATTTAGTGTGTCTAATAAAGTCCTAACTGTCACAGCTACACAGCAAAAGGAGTCAAGTGATCTCTTGTTGTAGTTGTAATGGAATAGATATAAAGGAGTCCTGTAGCTCATGAGGTGTAAGGTTTCCACTTCAGATGCATGGAGTGAAGCCCCTATGGACAGACAAATGGTGTGTGTGTGAATTGTTACAGAAATGCCAAACATGTGTGTATGAGGTGATGGGGACATGAGTTCCGTCTTAATGATGATCATAAATCTTTGGGACAGGACATGTCACCCCATTATCAAATCCACATGTTTGGCAATTCTGTTAGGATTCATACTCTCCTTCCCTGCACCCATTTGTATACAGAAGCTTCACTCCATGCATCTGATGAAGTGGACTGGTGTCCATGAAAGCTAATGCTAGAAATGTCTTTTTCTCAGTCTCGAAGGTGCTACAGGATTCTTTTATTATATCTTTTTATTCTAAAACAGACTAACATGGATATGTCTCTGTATATTTACTACAGTTGTGATACAAGTGAGTTATGCTTTTATTGCTGGAAAAAGGAATTAATTTGCAAAGGAATTGGCTTGCTATTTGCTAATCACTTCCACATTCTGGTTTTCTAGTATGGTATTCTGTGAACATGAGGATTTTTTCGAGTGTGTGTGTGGGGGGTCACTCTATCTGTATCTTTCTCTGTGTGAACTGCAAGACTTTTTAAACTCTGTTTGCTGTAAAATGTAGGCTGATAACATGTACACAGCCTGAAGAGGAAACAGCTTTGGGTGTGTCAAAGTGTGCTTGCACACAAACAATGTTTTGGAAAGAAAAAAAGGATGCCTATCAATCTTTCTAATAAATGTATTCACAGAGTATATCGGCCTTTCTTAGGCCTTTCACCCTGGAGGAACTATTTAAATAATTTTCAGGGAGCCCCTGTATAAAAATGTTTACATCTATAGCTAAAAATGTTTATTATTATCTTTTCAATCACAATCTCTCAATCATAGAACCCTAAGGTTCCAGGGAACCCTGGTTGACAAACCCTGGAGCAGATTATAGCAAATCAAGAGTTATTTGGCTTTGATATTAAGTAAGAACTCAGTCATCTGAAATAGCACTTTTCACTCATCACAGTCTGAACAGAGCCTAATCCAGGTGTTAATAATTAATCCTGAAGCAAGTTAAGTGTACCAGCCGATGTTCCTGGTATCTGTTCTGTTTTCTTAGAAAGGAAAAAGATACGAATTAAGCATATGAATTGTCAAATGGAAACATTTCATGACTGTTAAAACATTACTTCAAATAGAACTAAACCAGAATTTTAGGTACAGAATTGCAAATCAGTTGAAATCTTCAAAGACAGGTATTTCCCAGAGAGCTACCTTAAATGCCCATCCCAGGGAAGTTTTGCACAAGAATGCATTGTCTCATTGTGTGTCTTTGCAATACAACTTTTACTGTTCAACAGTGCGATAATCTGCAGAGAAAGAAAATATAAGTGACATTTGTTTAGAGGCTAATTAATGAAATATTTATGTTGCATGAGGCCGAATGATAAAACTGCCTTCGTGAAGCCCATTTGCTTCTGATTATATTTGTGACTTTTTTTATATGACCAGACATTCTGACGCCAGCTATTTTACACTGAGCAGATGTCACAGAGTAAAAATGGGTGCCAGATGCTACAAGCCACATAAAGGTAATTTGTTTAAGAGCTGGCACAGACTTTGGGCATTCAATTACACTGCATGGTGACTCTTAGACCATCATTTAGATAACGTGGCTAACTTCAGATATGCATTTTAATAGCAGACCTTATTTTTGACTGCAGGCTGAGCCATCGTGCAAGGGAAGTAGGAAATAATGGCTTTGTCACATAAAACTTGATACATTTTGTGGGGAAGGGGACAGCCACAGAGTTAGTTGCCAAGTAGTGAAGCCCTTGAATAGTAGCCAAAAACATGATTAATATAATCCGCCAGTTTTCCAAATTACTGTTAGAGATAGCCTTTCCGAGCTATGGGCAGGTGCAATCATATACAGTGATGGTGATCATCCATTCAAAGACCAGGAAGTGAATGATGTTCACATCCTTGACCTTTTTGCTCCTCTCTTAGGTTCTGAACATCCACCTGCCAGAAAACAAATAACTGATTACTCTTCTTCATCTTCTGATGGTGAATTAGAATACAAGCCTTCCTTGTCACACAAGGTAACTTTTTCAACACTATCCTCCCCCAGCCCTTTTGATTTCCACTCTATTTAAAATTATATATGTATTTATTTAGTTATTATTTATATCACACCTTCCTCACAATATGGGACCCAGCCCTTTAATTTGCGTAATGTTTAAAATTATTTATGTACTTATTTATTTGATTTATATCCCACCTTTCTCACAGTATGGGACTCAAGGTGGCTCACAATTTGAGTTGAAACAACATATGGTTAAAACAATGGTTAATACAAAAGTTAAAAAGCAATTAAACAAAAAAAATCATCTTAAAAATATCCATTTAAAACTGTTTTTAAAGTCTGTTAAACTATAGTAATAGTGATAAAAATACAACACACTGGGTAAACAGAAAAGTCTTCACATGGTGGCAGAAAGAGAGCAAGGAGGTGTAACCAACCTTCCCGTGAAAGGGAATTCCCTAGTCTTAGAGCAGCCACTGAGAAGGCTCTCATAAACATATTATATTTTTGATTGAAAATCAACCTGCTGTGTTTCCCCCTGCAATTTATTAATGAGTGTCAAGTATGAAAATGGATTGTAGCAGCCATCCTCTACCTGGCAGCCTCCAATTGTGCTGGACTATGAGTCCCATCATCCTGTCCAACGGTAGCCAAGCTGTCTGGGGATGGGTGGTAATTGTAGTACACCACCTCCCGAGCATGCTGGTTTGGGCGTCATTGTATAATAGTTCCAATCTTCCCTAGGGCTGGCACAAGTAGCCAGGTATTTTAAGTATTTTAATACAACCAACCTAAGCAGATGAGGTGAGGTTGATGTGTGGGACAGCAGTTTCTGCAGCCCACCTGGACATACCTGAAGGAAGGCAATGAGGTATTCCTCAAAGGGAAAGCATTCTGCACATGCTCTGGGGCACATTAACCTTGAATACATTTATTTATTTATTTATTTATTTATTTATGTAAAGCCATTTTTCTCTAGGAGAGAAAAGTGAACTCATTACATAATAAGAGTTAAACAGAATCATCAGTGCACTGAGGGACAGCTGTCCCTAGAGGGAAGGCTGAACATTGAGACTAGCTGGCTCACCTGGTCCAAGGACTGTGCTCTGATAAGGCACACACTTTTGCATCCACAACAGATGATTTCCTCAGAGTTTACACACACACGATGCTACGCATGTGTTTCCCACTGGCATTGAATGTTTTAGTGTTTTGTGCATAGGTTTTCCTTCAGATAGCACGCACACATGCATACAAGGAGAAAGAATGGCTGGGCTGGATTCTTCCCTCATTTGTTTTGCACAGCCCATTCTTCCAGCCTGCTAAGAGGATAAAATTCTGAGTGAAGAGAGAGGTGCTGTGGGGCAGGGAAAGATAGAAAGCACTATGGAATGCAAAAAAGGGGTTGATGGAAAACAAAATGAAAATGACAGTTTCCTCATGCATATACACACTGTTAATGTACTGGAGCAGCCTTCTTGACTGAATAGAAGATTGGAGGCTGACACCAAATTCTACCTTCTGATCAAGGTTAACATCTACAAGCTAAGGGAAGAGCCTGGAACACTACTTTAAAAAAATAATTAAAGGTTGACCCCCATATCCATGGATTCTGTATCCATGGATTCAGTATCCATGTTTTCACATCTGAAAAAATATGTTCTCTCTAGGCATTTCAGAGTCCTCCAATGTGATTCTATGGTCAACTTTTGGTGTTTGTCTCATTGAAATTAATAGGGTTCCCTATTATCTATGGTTCCAGATAGCCACGGGGGGTCTTGGAACATATCCCCCGCAGATACAGGTAGTATCTGTAGTTCTAGTTCTAGTTCTGATACTACCTTCCCCAAGATGGTTAATTAGCATTATAAATACAAGTTTAGAAGCAACTCTTTACTTTCCTATTTCACCCAAGGAACTGCTCTTCCGCAACCCCCTTTAAAAAGTGTGTGGGGGGGAGGTTTTCAGGACTCAATTCACTTGTGGCCACCATTTTTGGCCAATTCAGCCATGGAAACCCACCGGGTGACCCTTGAGCAAGTCTTACTATCAGGCTTAGAGGAAGGCAGTGACAAACCTCCCCTGAATGAATCATGCCAAGAAAACTCTATAGTGGAGTCAATTTCATAGAATCATAGAGGTGGAAGAGACCACAAAGGCCATCTAGTTCAACCCGCACTATGCAGGAATACACAATCAAAGCATTCCAAACAGGTAGCAATTTGAAAGCACATAACAAAAATAGAAAGAATGACTCACAAAATGAGACATATTATAGTTGTCTGTGCTCATTTTTAAAAAGTGAGCAGCCCTCAGCATGCAGGTCTCCCCAAAATCTGCTATAGAGGCATAACACTTTTCTGTCTCCCTATCAGCCATTCCATGGCAGTGCTTCTTTATGGATGTGCATTTCTGAAGGGAGGGCAAGATCAAAGAAGCTGGACTAGCTTTAAAGGAGATGGCAATATTCCTTCAAAAACAAACAAGAAAAGACATAAGAAGAGAGATACGCAGGATGGATAAAAAATTAGACTGCAAACTTAGATTTCAAAAACATCACCCTCCCTATTGACAAATGTACAGAACCACATTTGCAGAGGGATGTTCTCTGCTGAAAAGCATCCAAGCATTTTTTTTAAAATTAAAAAAATTCAGGATAAAAAGAAGAGCCTTATTAGACTATAGATTGATGAAATGTCTTACAGATCTGGTGACTCACACACATAGAACAAACCGCACCCCATTTTTAAAATTGATCCACAGAGCTTGGAAATTGGCTTTTAACATAGACCTTTGCAGTGGGGCATTCTTTTATAAAAAGCAAAGCAAACCTTTTTTAAATGGAAGAGAAGTCCAGGCAAAACCCCTACCTTTCTGGACCAACATTTCTGTAAAATATGTGCATTCACACATTTGTGTGTGGTGGGTTTATTGATCACCATTCATAAAATAACACTTCTGTTTCTTTCTTTTTCTAAAAGTTCTTCTTTTGGACAACAAGTCCCAGAATAATCCTTACTTTTATTAAGACAGGCACGCACCACATGCTGAGAAACTGTGACTTACTTGTTGTTTCATCCTCAAGGATCTCTCCTTTCTTGGCAGTTCACTCAGTTTCTGCCTGGAATGTACTGTCTGCTAAGAGCCACAGGAAGCAACTGGGCGGTCTCTATGCATATGCCAAAGAGAAATTCTACTCTGTGAAGTCGAAGTCATGGCCGGCATCCATAGATTTTCCTTGGATTTTTTTCTGGGCTGTGAGGCCATGTTCTGGAGGAATTCTACTCTGAATTCTACTCTGCTCCACACTGCTCATTGTGACTGGTTGGTGGGGTGCTCAGGGGACAACATCCACTAGTTTTAAGACATAAGACAGTGGGATGGGAACTCTAGTGATCTGTATTGCTGGTGAGCTTCATACACACTAAGTGGATCCTCATCTAGGGTTGTCAGGTGAAATAAGAGACAGAGTGATCATAGAATCATAGAATCATAGAATTGCAGAGTTGGAAGAGACCACGAGGGCCATCCAGTCCAACCCCCCTGCCACGCAGGAAATCTTGATCAAAGCATCCCCAACAGATGGCAATCCAGCCTCTGTTTAAAGACCTCCAAGGAAGGAGACCCCACCACGCTCCAAGGGAGTGTGTTCCACTGCCGAACAGCTCTGACTGTCAAAAAGTTCCTCCTAATGTTGAGATGGAATCTCTGTTCCTGGAGCTTGCATCCATTGCTCCGTGTTCCAGTCTCTGGAGCAGCAGAAAACAAGCCTGCTCCATCCTCAGTGTGACATCCCTTCAAATACTTAAACAGGGCTATCATATCGCCTCTTAACCGTCTTTTTTCCAGGCTAAACATACCCAGCTCCCTAAGTCTCCTCATAAGGCATCGTTTCCAGACCTTTCACCATTTTAGTTGCCCTTCTCTATCATCAATATGAGCCCAAAAACCCAGAGTGATCCATAAACTTTGCATGTCCTCTATTCAAGATGGCGGCCATGAGTGAATTACTCGCATTTTTAAATCTTCCACCACTGAACTTTAAAAAAAAAACCACCATGATTCACATAAGCAATATTTTGCCTTTACACAAAAAGAAAAAAGAAAAAGAAACAAAACACCCCATTTTATTGCCTTAGCAATTACCCACTAAGGCAAAAATCGAACATGGCGGCAATGGGCACTTACTCTGTTAGCAAGCCCAACCACCCATGCTCATTCAGCCAATCAGTTTGCACTTCCTCTCCTATAGGAAAGCAACTCAAATCAGATTGCTTGTCTCAACGAGTGGGAATGCACTTTCCCCACGGAGCTTTTTAAAAAATCTGGGGAAAACTGCAAAGGCATTTTATTTGCAGTTTATGATGTTTTTGGCCCCCGCTCCTTCTGAATACAGCAAAACAATACAGGATGCATTCAACACCCAGTTCCAAAACTCTTCCATCTACCTTCCCTCATTCCTTGCTTCACCATTTTCTTCCTTCCCAATTTCAAAACAGGAATTAAGGTACTGATCTGGTGGTGCACTTTCATGGTTCTTAGATCTTGAATTCCCCTTTAGATACCTCTCTCCTCAGGGTACTATGGTTGGCATTCTATTGGCTAGTTGAAACTAGAGTAGGCCTATTCAATCCATGATTGAATGGTGAGTCAACGTAGAGGTAAATCTTGTTGATTCAATGGGACTATTGAACAAACAATGGGCTTTAATGCCATTGGTTGGTTACATCTGCTTCTGGTTGAAGCCATCCCACCATCCATGGTGAAGTGTCATTTGATAAAACTAGCTCAAAATATGTAATCCAAGCCTTCATTGCACTTCACATTAAAATATCCTTTCTCTGTTAATGCACAATGGACCAAATTGTCCTTATTACATCTGCAGATGTAATAAATAGGTCAATGAAGTCCTGAATGGCAACTCTGTACTCCCCAAATGTTTACTTTTTAGTCATCAAGGTAATTTGTCTAAGGTTGATAAATGTGCAGATTCATCATCACTGATGGAGCATTACCGTTGCCTTTATCGACTGAAAATGCTAATGCCTAACTAAAATTACAGTGAGGTCCCTATTGATGAGGACAAATGGCTTGGAATGTGCCTAGCCTACACAGTGAAAAACTACCTACTTAAACATCCACATTAAAGGAAAAGTCTATGAAAAGCTGTGGCTAAGTACAAAGTATTGATTGCTTCTGTATGTGTGGGGGTGGTTTTTGTTTGTTTTTCTAGACAAAAAGATCTCTCAGAAGAAACAGAAAGTTGGAAAAAGAAACCAAGCAACTGGTTAAACAAGAGGAACTAAGAAGACTTCATAAAGCACAGGTAATCATGTGTTCCTCTCCATAAAACAAATGGCTTAGCTCTGACCAAATATACTAAGTGTCAGATGTTTGCTAAAGCTGATATTTTGTCCCTCTGTAGGTGGGAGGAAACAAAATTTGATTGATGGAAACTCATTCCAAACTTTATGTGTATTCCTTGCTTTAACATGTTTCATTCAGGGCCATTCCAGACATGAATTCTTTTAACTAATGGAAAGTTTATATTTTTCTCACCCTATAGGAACATAGGGAGTCACCTTCTATAGTGTCTGATCACTGGTCCATCTAGCCCCCTATTGTTAGTGACTCTCCAGGGTTTCAGGCAGGATTAATGGGAGATCCCTGGTGTGCCTGATGGTTCCCCCATCCAAGTAGTAATTAAGCCTGATCCTGTTTAGCTATTGAAATCAGATTGGATCAGTGTGTTCACCATACCTCACTTTTTTTCATGCTGTTGTAGTTCTTTGGCATATTGTATTTTCAGATTAGATAGAATTTGAATAATTATTATAGCTATACAACTACCAACCAACACTTTTCCAGATTTATTTGGTGCAGTTTATACCCTAATGGCATTAGATCCTGTCTGATCTCAGAAGCTAAACAGGGTCAACCCTGGGAGACTGCTGGCGAATATCTGGTGCTGTAGGCTATATTTCAAGAGGAAGGCTGTCCTCAGAGAAATACTCACCTCTGAGTATTCCTCTGCTAAGAAAACCCTATGAAATTCCTAGGGTTGCAATAAGTCAACATGCAACTTGAGGGTGTGCACACATACTCTGGCAGTACTGGATAATGCAGTCATATTTATAGGTCACCGTATCATAGAATCATAGAATCATAGAATTGCAGAGTTGGAAGAGACCACGAGGGCCATCCAGTCCAACCCCCCTGCCACGCAGGAAATCTTGATCAAAGCATCCCCGACAGATGGCAATCCAGCCTCTGTTTAAAGACCTCCAAGGAAGGAGACCCCACCATGCTCCGAGGGAGCGTGTTCCACTGCCGAACAGTTCTTACTGTCAAAAAGTTCCTCCTCATGTTGAGGTGGAATCTCTGTTCCTGGAGCTTGCATCCATTGCTCCGTGTTCCAGTCTCTGGAGCAGCAGAAAACAAGCCTGCTCCATCCTCAGCGTGACATCCCCTCAAATACTTAAACAGGGCTATCATATCGCCTCTTAAACATCTTTTTTCCAGGCTAAACATACCCAGCTCCCTAAGTCTCTCCTCATAAGGCATTGTTTCCAGACCTTTCACCATTTTAGTTGCCCTTCTCTGGACATGCTCCAATTTGTCAATATCCTTTTTGAATTGTGGTGCCCAGAACTGGACACAGTATTCTAAGTGAGGTCTGACCAAGGCAGAATAGAGTGGCACTATTACTTCCCTTGATCTAGACACTATACTTCTATTGATACAGCCCAAAATTGCATTGGCCTTTTTAGCTGCCGCATCACACTGTTGGCTCATGTTCAACTTGTGGTCTACTAGGACTCCTAGATCCCTTTCGCACGTAGTCTCATTCAGCCAGGTCTCTCCCATCCTATATTTATGCATTTCATTTTTCCGCCCTAAATGCAGTACTTTACATTTCTCCGTATTGAATTTCATTTTGTTAGCTTTGGCCCAGCTCTTCAGTTTATCCAGGTCATTTTAAATTTTGATCCTGTCCTCCAGGGTATTAGCTACTCCTCCTAATTTGGTGTCATCTGCAAATTTGATAAGTATGCCCCTAATTCCCTCATCCAAGTCATTGATAAAGATGTTGAATAGCACTGGGCCCAGGACAGAACCCTGTGGCACCCCACTGGTCACATCTTTCCATATAATGTCTTGTTGTTTCTTTTCCTCCCAGAATCATGTTCACATGTGCCAAATAGAGCCATTTAGAAAAGTGAATTTGTCTATACTGGTTGACCACTGTATCCACGGAGGATACATTCCAAGACCGCCCCCCATGGATACCTGAAACTGTGAATAATAGGGAATCCTGTTGTTTTCAGTGAGACAAACACCAGATGTTGACCATAAAATCACATTGGAGGGCCTAGAAATGTCTAGAGAGAACTGTTTTTGACGTGGATACCGAATCTGTGGATATGGGCGTCAACCTGTATTTAAGTGCACACCCTTTTGTTAGGTAATTATGTGGGGAGAATGTGGGGGCCTCATAGCTCAGTGGTTGAGGACATTCTATGTATGCCCAAGATCCTGGGTTTAACTTCAAGTATTTCTGTTTTAACATTCTCTTTAACATTAGATGTGGCAGCTAAAAAAGCCAATGCAATTCTAGGCTTCATCAATAGGAGTATAGTGTCTAGATCAAGGGAAGTAATAGTGCCACTGTATTCTGCTTTGGTCAGACCTCACCTGGAATAATGTGTCCACTTCTGGCCACCACAATTCAAGAAGGATATTGGCAAGCTGGAACGTGTCCAGAAGATGGTGACCAAAGTGGTGAAAGGTCTGGAAGCCATGTCCTATGAGGAGTGGCTTAGGGAGCTGGATATGTTTAGCCTGGGGAAGAGAAGATTAAGAGGGGACATGATAGCCATGTTTAAATATTTGACCGGATGTCATATCGAGGATGGAGCAAGCTTGTTTTCTGCTGCTCCAGAGACTAGGACATGGAGCACCTAAACATTAAGAAGAACATCCTGATGGTAATAATAATAATAATAATAATAATAATAATTTATTATTATTATTATTATTATTATTATTTGTATCCCGCCCCTCTACAAAATGCAATTGGGGTGGCTTACATCATTTAAGATATACATTCAAGACCCTCTCTCCCACCCACCCCTAAAATATAATTAAATAATTCCAAAATTTAAAAACATACTTAATAAATACTAAAAATAAACAATAAACAATGGCTGTATCGGAAGAGTAAGAGGTATTTGATAGTGGAATGCACTGCCTCAGAGTGTGGTGGAGTCTTCTTTGGAGGTTTTTAAACAGAGGCTGGATACCCATCTGTCAGGAATGCTTTGATTGTGTATTCCTGCATGGCAGGAGGTTGGACTGGATGGCTCTTGTGGTCTCTTCCAATATATGATTCTATGATTCTGGGCTGCTTTCCCACAATGCAGTTATAGTGCTATGATTTCACTTTAACGGTCATGCTTCCATCCTAGGAAATCCTAGGATCTGCAGTTGAGGGAGGAGCACTGAGAATTTTCAGCCAAAGAGTTTCAGTGCCTCACCAGTCTGCAAACCCAAGGATTCCATAGGATGTTTCCAGGGCAGAAATATCGCAATACAATTGTGCAGTATGAAAAGGCCCCTGGCAGGTTCTCTCACAGGAATAATTTTTTAAAAAATGGAAGAACTCCTTCCTTTGGAAAAGCCATGATGATGATGATGATGATGATGATGATATCCCACCCCTCTACAAAATGCAATCGGGGTGGCTTACATTTAAAATATATACATATAAAACCCTCCATCCCACTCCCCCTTAAAATACAATTAAATAATTAAACATTTAGAAATACTTAATAAATACTAAAACACACCCACACTAAAATAAAATAACTGGAATAGGGATCGGACCAATAAGATTTTTTCTTCTTCTGATGGCTGGGTATCTATTCAGGAAAGGCCTGCCAGAAGAGATCCATCTTAAGAGCTTTTTAAAGCTATTTAAGGTGGTAATGTGACGGATCTCGTCCGGCAGGCCGTTCTATAATCTGGGAGGAATAGGTCCTCTGGGAGGTTGAGGAGAGCCTCGTTTTTAAAGGTTGTAGTAAATTCCTTCCAGAGGAACTGAGTGCACAGGGAGGTTTATATGGAAGGAGGTGGTCCCGAAGATATTTGGACCCAAGCCATTTAGGGCTTTAAAGGTGATAACCAACACCTTGTACTGGGCCTGGAAACTAATGGGCAGCCAGTGAAGTGATCTTAAGATCGGTTTTATATGGTCTCTTCTAGATGTACCTGAGACCAGTCTGGCTGCCATGTTCTGTACTAGTTGAAGTTTCCGGACCAAACACGAGGCTAGCCCCATGTTGAATGCATTACAGAAATCAAGATGGGAGGTTGCCAGAGCATGTACCATGGTCTCAAGGTCCCCAACTTCCAGGAAAGGGGGCAGAAAGGGGGCAGCTGGCGGATCAACCAAAGCTGATAACAGGCACTCCTGACCGTCGTGTTTACCTGATTTGTCATGGGGACCGAGTCCAGGTGTACCCCCAGACTGCGGACACAGTCCCTGGAGGAGAGTGTTACTCCATTCAGGACTGGAGGTTGTATCCTAATTCCTGGGTTCGGGGTTATCATTGTCTGGATGCAACATCAATTTGTTTTTCCGTATCCAGTCCATTGCTGCCCTTATCCCTCTGAGAAGATAGTGCTGGACTAGAAGGACTAATATGGCAGCTTCATAGTTCCACAAAAGATTGGGAAAGTGGTTTTTTTGGACAATAATTCACACAATCCCTTGAGTGGAGGCTTGAGGAAACCGTTCTCCCCAAAAGTGGGGGGGGGTGTTTCCAAGTTCTGGGTACTCTTTGGGCAAATATATTTGCTTAATAAACATTTGTCTGTCTAGGCTATCCAGAGGCTGCTGGAAGAAGTGGAGGAGAAGCAACGAGCTCTGGAGGTGTATGGTGTTCAGATAGAGAGGGAGCTGCGGGGAGAAGCAGGTAAACAGAAGTGTGTGAATATTTGAAGAGTATGCTTGCATCCTGAAGTTGTTGGAAATTTCACTGAATTAAACTTTATGTTCAGTACACGAAGCCTGGTATCTTGCCCCTAGCCTTTTTCATACCCTCCAACATTTCACAGATGAAAACTGGGACACGTGTGGGCTAGCAACATCAGAAGGTGGTCAAGATGCCAAATGGCTATCACTTCTTGGACCCAATGAGATAGAAGTGAGGCAGACCCAGACAGCAAAGACTGAACAAAGAAGAACCCAAAACAACAACAATAACAACAACAGAGCAGCCAAGAAAGAGACTGCTTGGTGTGAAGTTTGGTGCAGGGGGGAGCTGATCACTTGGTAGACACCTCTGTATGCTTCTATGGGCTTCCCCCAAAGCTTTAGTTGTGACACAGGCAACACAAGCCAATCTTGATCACACGTGGAAAATTCCTTACAGATGGCTGTGTGGCAAAACCATACCCTCCAGCTGTTTTAATTTGGCAGTCCCGATTAATCCTCTGCAACCACACTTTTAAAGCTGTTTTTTAAATGTTCCAGTTTCTTTCTCTTCCAACCACTTTCCTCATCTTGCTTCAATGGCTGCAAATATAGTTCAAAGTGTGAAAGTAGTTGCACTCAATGAATTGGGTAAGAGGAGGAGGAAGTGTAGTCTTGACTTTCCTGTAGACTCAAACAAAAGCAAACTGCTATAGCCTCTCCTAGTATGTGTGTGCTTTTCCTCCTTAATAGCTTTTGGCATCTTCACCACACTCTGATGTTGCTTGGCTACATATGATCTGGTTTTCATATGCGAAGCATCCGAGGCTATACCAAGCAGTTTGAAAGCCCCAAATTGTGGCCAAAGTAGTTTTCCACTTGTGTGGCTCTTCTGCATGGAGGGATCAACCCAAGAGAGAAAGAAAATGGGAAGGACCATATGGCAAGGGCTGGAAGCACTTGTGTAGAAGTATCACATCTAAGTCTACTAAGTTTTTGAACACTGCTGGGGTTTAAAAGTGTTTGATCTATTCTTTAGTAAAGGTTCACTAAGATGCTATGGCCTTGCCAGCTTGGCTGTGTCTGCAGAGACTGAAGTTCCTTGTTCCCTTCCTTATTGCTGGTCATGTAATTCTTCTTATTATTCAGGTTAGCTATTCCCTCTCCTTATTGATTGTTAGACAGCTACAGATGCTAGTGTTCTAGAGGGGAAGTGATTACTCCTCTTCTGTAAGTCTCACATGCAGAATTTACAGAGATTCTGCAAACCACCCCCAACATATCTTGATTTGGGAGCTTGCTTATAACAATATTGACATTGTTAATGTATAAATCCAGCTGTTACTGCTCCATTCACTCATGCCCTTTAAAAAAAATAATGTGCATTATTCCTTAATGAATGGCCAGTTATTATTAGGTTAAGCTGTACTTAAGCAGGGCTGTGCTTATGGAGTTCAAGTGATTTAATAGGTATTATTACAGTAATTAGAAAACCATCACAGTTAAGCAATATTATTGAGCTGCAAAGGTTCTGAATAACCAAATTTAGTGACAGGCCTGCAAATACTAGTCTTCCATGACATTAATGTAACTCCCCTCTAATAATTGTGTGAGTGCAGAATGAAAGGCGCTTTTGTTAGTGGGAGTTATTCATTAGCTATAGGGCAGAATAAGGAGAGTGGGGGTGGGAGGGTGTGTGTGAAATAAAGTGCTCCAAAGGCAATGAGCAAAATGTGGCTCTGAGGATTTCACAACTGGAGCAACAACCATACATGCATTCAAGGAATCAAGAATTGTCTCAGGGCTGTGACTAATATTGACTGTGATGGGTCTACAAATTTGTTTAATGTTAAGTTTATTTCCTGTTGTTATGTCCCTCTTTAAAAAACAACCACCACCATTCAGAACAGCTTACATTGTATCCCTCTGCTTGGACATAGCTTTTAAGTCCACAGCTTCAATAGTGCTGTGCCATCCACATATTTCTTCCCTCCCCCCCACTCTCTCTATATTCATGTAAACAAATAAATAGCACTTCTGACAAGTTTGTTCTGGATTCTAGAAGGAAGAATTTAACCACTAATGATGCATATTTATTACCGTGCTTAACAAACAGAACTGTATACATGAATTAATCAAACATTGCAGCTTCTGCCTTCTTCTCTGTTTGTTGTTCAGTTGTTAAAATAAATGTGCGCTGGATCCAAGGTGGCAGTTGAGAACACAAGAATATACTTGCAGGAAGATCACTGGATCCTTAATTATATACAAAAGTCTTCTGCTTATAATGGTAGAATGAGTACACAGAATGACTGCTGCTACTTCTGCTGCTACATACACACTGCTCAGTTGTAGCTGTTTGATACCATTTTAACTGGCATGACTCTGTCCTGTGGAATCCAGGGAATATGTAGTTTGGTGAGGTATTTAAACATCCACGACATCCCATAGCGAACATAGTGTGGCAGAGCCATGAGAACAGCTAGATATCCCAGGTCCCCTGAGGTAGGGAACGTATGCCCTCCAGGAGCTTGTTGAGCTGTAAATCCCATTAGCCCCAGCCAGCAGAGCCAATACTGATATATGATGCAAGTTTTTCAGTCCATCACCATCAGGAGGACCATGCATTCAAGCCTCTCTCCTTTAAAGCAACAAAATGCTTGGTTTAGATATAAAAGGTCCTTTTGTTCATTTTCAGCATTTCTAGTTAAGGGATCTCAAGTCATAAGACTAAGCAAGACCTCTGCTTGTCATTCTCCAAGGAGATTGCGGGGGAGGGGGGACTACCAAAATCTGGCCAATTGGGGTTGATGGTCTGGATGGAGCATTCTTCTGAAACCTTATTTCTTAACATTAGAATAAATGTACTGTATTATCACGACAGAGAATCAGCATTGGTGTATCTTAATAGCAGTTGCATCTAAATTGTCAAACATAACTTTTTATTATGTCTTTTAACTTACATTTCTACCTAATGTTGGACTACTGCAAAATATTCAACAGATTATAAGTGCATTTATAACCCATTTGGGATTTTTTAGAGGAAGAAACTTTAGCAAACATTGCTTTGGTCTCAGCATGGTGTAATTTTTAAGATCATGGGAAAGAAAACTCAGTCTTGCAAATAAATATATATTTAATATCTTAAACAGATTCAAGCACACAAGATGAAACTCAGCTGCTACATGAATGGTTTGAGCTGGTATTGGAAAAGAATAAATTAATGCGCTATGAATCAGAACTGTTGTTCATGTAAGTAGGAACTCACAGGTAGCCATTAGTGGCAAAAATGTCAGAGATGAGGAGAATATGCTCATGTTCCAGGCAGAGAATTTTCTTTCTGGTGCATGCAGATGTCCATTACTGAACTAAATGTCTGTTTTATACCTTGCATAGTATATCGCTATTAGTGTACCAGAGACACAGAGTGTTGTTGCTTCTTATGCTATTGTCATTTGCAGCTGAATGTGTTTTACTGTAAATGCATCCAAAAACTACAATCTGTTTTAAATATATTTTTCAGCAGAACCCAAGGTACTGTTAATAACAGTAAATACATTCTCCTTTGATGACTCCTGATGAGCCCTTAGAAGAACTTAACAGCATTGTGCTGTTTTTCAGAGAAAGACCAAGCAAAGAAAAGAAAGTTGGGGAGATCAAATGTGAAAGACTGCACTAGAAACATTGGCCTGTAACTTACATTTTATGTACATATGTTGCTTGCTAATGTTGTTACCAGGTGGTCTCAAAATGAGCAGAGCAGGAATAATGTAGAAAGTCTTGTGAAGCCCAAAACAAACATTCAGATGTCAAAACTATTTTTACTTGTCAACTCCTTGTTCACTGTAGATTAATTTTATAGGCCACAGTTCACTTTTGGAAGGGGGTTAGTTAGATAACCTGGAATGTTTTAAGTGGCATTTTGTAGCTCTGTGGCCATTTTGCATGTCATGGTTTTAAGATGTATGTAAAAAACAGTTTATAACATCATCATCATCATCATCATCACCACACACACACACACACACACACACACACAATATTCATAACACATGCATGTTGACAACAGTCACAATTATGGGGATAATAAATAAACCAAAACGGTACTAGACATCTATTATATGTTCATTCAGCAGATAACACATTTGCTTTTCATTATTCATTTTATACCTGTATTCCAGACTTTCTCTGATGTGCAATATTAATAGACATTATCGCTCTTTAAGTTTACAACAATCCTGTGGTGGATATTAAGCTATAGAGTGTGGGATTGGCCAAGATAGCTTCTTGGAGTTGGCTGAGTCTAACAGTTTCAATACATAGCCTTGCACAAGGTTCTGCCCCTACATAATATGCAGAAGTGACTTGATATTCAGCCATTGGTTGTTCTTCATGTATGTCACCTTTTCTGGCCCACTACATCAGGTGTCACTATGTACATTTTTGGTAGAGGGTGGCATAAATGGTAATGGAGTGGATTTGAGCATATGGACTTCATTTGCCTGGACATTAATCTTGCTGAAAAAGGCAGCATTCTTGACATCCCAGTTTCTTTCATACTAATGGGAATGTTGAAGACTGACCAGTGTTCATAGCCAAGTCTCTGTTATTCTTTTGCTCAGAGCCAAAGAACTAGAATTAGAAGATCATCAAAACTGACTGGACAAGAGCTGAAATTGAAAAATGGCCACTTTTGGTAAGCAATGTACTAGTTGTATTGTATACTATGACACAGAAAATTTGCACATTAAGTCAATTAGACTTTAGAACTACTTGTCCCTTGATAACATTTGGGCATGTTAGAGAAAAATGCCATGTACAAATGTATAATTTGGTCAAGTTCCCAACAGTGAAACCCCGCATGTTGGCTTGCTTTTGTTTTAATTTTCACTCAGTTTAAAAACAAGTTTGATGTTTTGTTGCATTACCTTGTTAGAATTTAAACAGAACAGAACACTGGCTGAAATCCAGCATAATGCTAGGAGTATCACTAGCACAGTTGCACTGAATTATACCATTCTGCCGATGGTTGCATACTATATTGTGAAACTGTTTTCACAACCTCATGTGCAACTGTTTGCGCAATTGCTTATGCAACAAAAATGTACTAGCCCTTTAACAAATTCTGGATATATACAGGCACTAGTACAGGGGTGGGAATGATGTAGTCCTCCAGATTTTTCTGTACTGTCACTTTCAACATTTCTCACCATTAGCTATGCTGGATAGCGCTGATGGGAGTTGCAGTCCAGAACATATGGAGGACTGCATGATTCTCACCTCTGCGCCAGGCCCTGAACTAGTAAAATGTCATAATGGATTTGCGGCTGATGTGTGTATAGCTACTAAAGTGAGGGAACTTTTTTAAAATATGTGAATTTAAAAGCAGTTTATTATTTGGTGAATTTGGGAAAACAGTCCCACTAAATAATTTAATTCCAGTAAAGTACTGGATAGTGCATCCACATACCAATTGCAGATAGTGGTTGTGTTTGGAAATCATTCTTAGACAGAGAAAGGAACATTGGTCTTACCTGTGATACGTTCTTTTCCAGTGGTGAGGCGAAAAGCATCCGACAGACTGGGTTGTCCCTCCCCACTTGCTCCTAGTAGGCAGGAAATAATAGACCTTTGAACTGCCCACCAGTGAGGTCATCTGAGAGGGACGCCCCCCCCCCCGGTTGGTCAGTCTATATAACAGCCTTGCAAAGCTGTAAGCTTTCTTCCTCAGAGACCGTAAAAAAGGACAGAATACAGAGTCCAAAAAATCCACATAAGGTTCAGGTTATACATGTCTAGAATATGTTGATCAAGATCCTGATACTGTTCATATAGGCCACCCCCGGCGTTCTCTACTTACGTCGCCAGAGGTTGGGTCCAGATGCTCTTCGCCTCACTGGAAAAGAATGTATCACAGGTAAGGCCAACGTTCCTTTTCCCAGTGGGGAGGGCTCCAGAACACCCGACAGCTTGGAATATACTAAAGCCTCAAATCTAGGTGGGTCTGGCGACCTGTACCCTCTTGCATCTGGACCACTTGTTGCAAAACTCTTCTGCCAAATGCCACCTTGGCAGACTGCATCTTATCCATTCTGTAGTGTCAGACAAAGGTCGATGCCGATTTCCATGTTGCAGCTCTGCAGATTTCTTCCAACAGCTCGTCCCTTTCCCAGGCCGCCATCAGAGCCACACTTCTCGTGGAGTGTGCTGGAATTCCTTCCAGCACCGTCAAGCCCAATGACTCATAGCAGGTCGCAATGCAGTTCCTGATCCATCAGCCCAGCGTGGATGGGGACACCTTTCGCTCCAGATACTTGTGTGTGGAGAAACGAATAACACTTCCAACACCCGGAAGGGACTGGTCCATTTGAGATAAATCCGCAGAGCCCTGCGGACATCCAACATATGCCATATTCACTCCAGCTCCCTCTCTGGATGGGGACAGAATGATGGAAGCACCACCTCCTGAGGTCTATGAAATACCAAGTTGACCTTGGGTCTGAAGTCTGGTCACAACTGTAGTACCACCAAATTCGATCTGAAGATGCATAGGTCCCTTCTGACTGACAGTGCTGCCAATTCCGATATTCTGCACGCCAAAGTGATTGCCACCAGAAACAAAACCTTCCAAGTCAGGAACTTCAATGGAACCTCCCTGAGTGGTTCAAATGGACAGATCGCCAAAGCCTTCAGTACCGTATGCAGGTCCCAGGACGGGAACCTATGCACCGTTGGTGAAGCTAGGTTGCCCAACCCTTTAATAAAGCATCGTATGTGATGTGGGGAGGTGTAGACACTGCCGAAGCTACCTCTGGAGTCAGGAAAGAAGTAATGGCCACCACCTGTCTTTTAATCATATTCAGGCGAAGACCCACCTCCACTCCGTCTTGAAGATACTCCAGTAGCATGGGAACTGAAAACTCTCTGAAGTCCTTTCCCTTGCGTCTGCACCAATGCTGGAACACCCTGAAGGTGTACTCGTATATACGTTGTGTGGACTCACGTCTCGAAGCCAGAATGGTTCTAATTACTGTTGGGGAATAACCTTTGACTGACAACATTTGCCGCTCAACCTCCATGCGTGGAGTTGAAGCCAGGCAGGGTCTGGATGGTGTACCTGTCCCTGATGTAGAAGGTCAGGGAGAGCCGGAAGCAGAACCGATGACAGTGTCATGTCCAGAACATCTGGGAACAAAGCTCTTCAAGGCCATTCCAGTGCAATTAAAATGATGTCTGCTCCCTCTGCTCGGGAATCGGCTGTATAGGGGGAAATGCATACAGCAGATTTCGAGGCCAGGGGCTCATTAATGCGTCCATGGTCTCCGCTCCCTCTGTCAGATATTTCGAGAAGAAACGTGGGAGCTTCGTGTTTACTGGTGACGCAAAGAGATCTATGGTCAGTCGCCCCAAGGTCTTTGTGATGAACATGAAGACTTCCTGAAGGAGACTCCATTCCCCCTGGTCAATGTCTGTTCAACTGAGTCAGTCCGCTTTGGAATTCAGCAACCCTTGGAGATGTTCTGCCTCCAACGACACCAGATTCTCTTCTGCCCACTCTAACAAGAGAGATGCTTCTGCCATGAGAGTGTGCGACCTGGTGTCTCCTTCGCAATTTATATGGGCTTTCATAGTGATGTCTGTTCGAATAGAGACCGCCCTGCCCCTGATCAAATCCTTGAATGCCAGCAGGGCTAGCCTGGCTGCCCTGAGTTCCAGCCAGTTGATGCTGTGGGCTGACTCCTCCTCTGTCCACCTGCCCTGGACTAGATGGGGACCGCAGTGAGCTCCTCATCCCCAGAGGCTGGCATCTGTAGTGATTTGAATCCTGTCCGGTTGCCATAGCGGGTGGCCCCTGTGCAGAGCTAGGGAGAGCCACCACTGAAGTGATGCCCAGACCTTCTGTGGCAGTTTCACTTTCTGATGCTTCCTGCATGTGATGTCCCTCTGGAAAGGCAGAAGGAACCATTGTAACAACCTTGCATGAAATCTTGCCCATGGGAGGCAGTCTATCGCTGCAATCGTCAGTCCCTGGAGGTGCGCCAGGTGCATAAGGTCTGGTCTTGCATCCTTCCTGGCTTTCTGAACTGCTCACTGGATGGCCCTGACTCTTTCTGGGGGTAAGGACACCTGGCCCTTCACTGAATTCACCACTGCCCCCAGGTACTGAATCTGTTGGTGTGGCACTAGATTGCTCTTATCGAAGCTGACCCAGAAGCCATGGGTCTGCAGGGAATCTAGGACCATTTGAACCTCCCTCTCTGCCTCCAGGTTGGAGGAAGACCAGATCAGTAGGTCTTCCAAGTGGGGATAGACATGCAGCCCTGATCACCGCCACCGTGCCACTAAGGCCACCATGGTCTTTGTAAAGACCCTTGGTGCCAAGGAGAAACCAAATGGAAGGGCTTTGTACTGGAGATGCCTGTCATAAGAAAAACGCAGGAACTGACGGTGCTCCTGATGAATTGGGATGTGGAGGTAGGCATCCCGCAGGTCCAAGGAGGAGAGGCAAGCTCCCGGTCGAATTGCCTGAAGAATGTGCTTTAGTGTTTCCATCTGGAATTTTCTCTTCTGGACAAACTTGTTGTTGTTGACGCTTTTTAAGTTCAAAACTGCCCTTCATGTGCCAGGAACCAGGGCACATTCGGGACCAGGAAGAGGATCGAGTAACAGCCCTTGCCCTGTTGGGGGCTGGGGACCTCCTCTATTGCTCCCAGATGTAAAACATGTTGGATGGCCTCCGTCATCAACTGCTTCTTTCCTGCATCCTTTTGAAGCGGCATGGGGATGAACCAACGTGGAAGGGTTCAAGAGAACTCTATCTTGTAGCCCTGTCAAAGTGACTGCAGGACCCATCTGTCCAAGGTAGAGTTCTCCCAAACATCCACAAAGGCCTGCAGTTGTCCCCCCACCGGAGGAGAGGCGTCATTGCTGGTTCTTGTTAATGCTGTCCTTGGCTGGCTGAGCCTGGGTGGACTTTCTGGATGGCCGTGCTGTTTTCTCCAGTTGTATCTGTTGTCACCCCAGCGATGCTGGGTGGTCTGAAATCTCTAGAGCTGGAGGAAGATGAGGAAGAGAATGATCCTTGATGCCCCCTGGAGGGATGAAAAGGACAGTAATGCCTGGAGTATCTCCTCTCCTCCCGTTTACGTGAGGAAGTGAATACGTGAGGAAGTGAAGTCTGCATTCCACGACTTAAGCCACACTTGCCTCCTGGCCACCACCGCTGCACCCTGGGCCCTAGCACAGAACTAGACTGGATCCAGCCTGCTGTCAAGTAAGAATGCCAAGACCTTCGCCAGCTTGTTGAGATCCTGTCTGATCCTAGTTTGGGATCTTAGCACATCCGCCAAGGCATCCTTGGTCCATTGGATTGCAGCCCTGGCCATCATGGTCACGGTCGTGGAGGCCTGAGTAGCTAAGGAGATTGCTCATGAGTCCTCTTTAATGCCATGTCCATGCGTCTATCCTCTGGCACCTTCAACGTTTCCTTTCCATCATGACAGAATACTGCAAAGGACACTAGAGCCAATACCGGAGCATCGATGAGGGGCACCAGCAGCTTGCCCATCACCTTCTTAGGAAGGGCATAGAGCTTCTTTGCATGAATCAGCTGAGTCTTGGCCACCGCGGGTGTCCCCCATTCGTCACATATCATGTGCATGAGGGCAGCCAGGGCTGGCATCTCCAAGGCTGATGGTTGAGAATCCGGGAGAATTCATCTGAAATCTCAGGCAAATCTGGATCCATCTGTGACTGCTGGATGGTGGGCAATTTCAGTCCTAAGGTTCTAATGCCTTCTTAAGCAGTACTGGAAAATCATCCGTGGGAAAGTGGCGTGCAGAGGAGCGTGGGACCTCGGGTGAATACACCGTCTCTTCTTCAGAAAGCTCCCTTTCTTCCCAGTCAGAGTAGTCAGGATCTGCAGATCCCTCCCCAGCAGAAGAATAATCAGAGATCTCATCCAAATCCTGAGGATCCTCTTCTAATTGGCTCCTCTTACGTTTCCCTCTTGGGGGGTTCTCAGCCTCCCCCTGACTCTGATGCCCACTGCCCGTCCTCCTCATCACTGAGGGGTCTGGCAGGCCTTGCATGATGGGGGACCTGGTAGTCACCGGCATGGCTGGGGCCTGGGATCGCATCCGCTCCACTCCCTCCCCCCCGTAGCCACCATGTGGGGTGCGGGCCGCTTGCCCTTCCCCTTGTTTGCCCTACCGCCCTTTCCACCGCACGGGGTCTGTTGCTGCTCAAGCCGCCCCCTTTGTCAGGGGGCAGGAGTTGGGGGAGAAAGAGCTTGTGGGGGGGAGATCTCCAGCCGTTCTGCCCTGCTGCCCCCCCCTTGTGCCAAGACCCAGCAGGCTTGGCTGGAACAGGCTAGCAGCCAGCCAGCCAGCCAGCCACTTCCCTGGCCAACGTTTCCTGGAGCCAGCCCGGCATGGGCCTAGGCACTTCCCCCAAGGGCCCCACTCACACCATCCACCAGCGGAGGCTGGGGACAAGGCGCTGTTCCTCCAGTGTTGTCGGGGTGGGGTGGGCCAGAGGCACTGATGTGGTGGAAAGTGCCCTGATCCTGGGGACAGGCCGCACTTCCTCCTCCGGGGGGGGGTGCGTGGTGTCCTTCTCCTCCTGTCTGTCTCCACACCCATCCAGGCAGAGCGGGACCAGGGTGCAGCCGGCGGCAGCCCGGGCGGGGGGATTCTCCCCCTTCTTGGGCCTCTTCTTGCTGCCACTGCTCTTTCCAGCACTCCATTTGTTTTTGTTAGCTCCCACGGGTTCGCCTCTACTGCTACTGGTCTTCCCAGCACTTCCCTTTGTTCTGCTGCTGGCTGCAGCAGCGTTGGAGCTGCTGCTGTTCTCTTCCCTGCTGGCCATGCCACTGCCAGCTGCTACAGTCTCAACAACTTGAAGGTCTTTGCTGCTCCTCCTCACTCCCTATCACCCAGTGACCATGTCTTGGACATATATATGTAATTAAAGAGAACAAAGAAAAGGGGGATCCAAGATGGCCCCAGCCACATGGTGGGAGGGTGAGTCAAGAGCCAAAGCAAACCACGTCCTACCAGGGGCGTAGGCAGGAAACAGACTGACCAGCTGGGGGGGGGTCATCCCTCTCAGATGACCTCACCAGCAGTTCAAAGGTCTATTATTTCCTGCCTACTAGGAGCAAGTGGGGAGGGACAACCCAAGCTGCTGGATGCTCTGGAGCCCTCCCCACTGTGAAACTACTGGCTTAATTGAGATGAACAGTATGCTAGTGCACTCTGCCTGACTCTTCCCATTTGCAATGAGACCAGCTACATTTTATTTATTTATCTATTTATTTAATATATATCGCTCCCTTACTCCCAATGTGGAGTCCAAGGTGGCTTACAACAAACATTAATAACAAAATACAGCTAAAACAATGTGTTGTACAAATGTATTTTTTTTAAAAAATAAACAATCCCTTTAAAACACTAAATTAAAAATAGCTTACAAACATTTAAAATGTAATGAAGATATACCACCACCATTAAAAGACATTTCTGCAACAGATGAGTCTTGCCTAAATAAAAAGCTCTTTGCCTGTTGCAGAAAGGGAGCAGAGAGGGGCCAGCCTAGTCTCCTGAGGAAGAGTGTTCCTAGTCTGAGAGCAGCCACCAAGAAGTCCCTCTCCCATGTCCCCATCAGATGTGCTAGTTTTGGTGGTAGGAATTTTGGTCTGTCATTTGTTTACGGTGACATCCAGACCCAATACTGCAAGGACTCTACTTTGATTCCTCAACAAGTTTGAGAAAGAAATCAGAAGAAACTCTGGATTCTTCTCTGGCATGTTGGAAGAGAAATAAGATAGAGCACTGAATGCAACTGAGTTCAGACGTTATAATAAAATGCACCAGTGTTCTCATTCTTGATAAGCCAGAGTTCCCATTATTTTCTGACATCTATTTGGATATCCAGATCTAGCCACAACTTTGAACCCATGGAATAGGCTTAAAAATTACTCATCCCAAATGTATGTGGGTGTATGTGCACACAAACACAAGCACGCACATCAATGTGTGGTTTCTATTGATTACCCAATTTTTAACACTTTAGGGATTGTCTATGGTTGTTTTATTTACCTAAATGAGATGGAATAGAAGGAAATTAATATACCTGAAATTTCCATTCTATAGAACTGATTTCCGACTTCCTCTACTAGGTGCAGATCAATGGGTATTAAAACATAAATACAGGAAGTTTTATTGTGCTCACATTATGCATGGGCATTTTTATGTAAATATTAATAAATACATTGGAAATATGATATTTAGTTCACAGTATGAAGTTGAACCATCTAGTGAATAATTCCGGCATCATTTCCCAGACACTGGCTGTGATTAACAAGAGCTATACATTCCTAATAGCCTGACATGCATTCTGACCACCTCCAAACAACTGTTCAACCACCTAGGTCCTAGATGCATCTCCTGCTTCCCCTGTTCACACACATAAAAAGATGTTATTGAAATAAGTGGGATTTTTGAAAGCATTTTGGCATGAGAGTCTGCTATTCAGTGGGAAAAGACATTCTAAAAATTATTTTGAGTTGGATTTGCCTACTTGGATATATCTGATATGTTTATTTTCACTGATGTCTGTGAAAAAGTATTCTCTGTGCATACAGCAAGTGATATAGAAAGCTCCTAAATATGAGGAGGAATCCTGTTCGTCCAGCAGCTCTCCTTCCCAGTGGAAATGCTCTTATGCACATTCTTATGAACCCCTATTTTAGCACACAAAAACTAACAGTAATAAGGCAATGCAGTCTGACCCCTGTACCCATGGGGGTTCAGTTCCCAGACTTACCGTGGATACCAGAAACCATGGATAACAGCAACCCCTATTAAAATAAAGGACTTCCAGTAAAAACATACCCTAGAGTTGCATTAGAGGACCTAGCAGATGTGTTCCTATTTTGTGTCTCATAGATAACTGAAACTAATGATATTGGTTCCGCAGATGGGGGGGGGGTTTGACTGTATAACATTTACTGCAGGATGAGGAATATTATTTTTGTTGTTATTGTTGTTTCATTCATTTTAAACCCACCCTTTCCCCAATATTGGGACTCAAGGTGGCTTACAGAATATTAAAATGAGAACAGATTAAAAGATACAAAAACATCAGTAAAATATATTTTAATATGTTTTTTTAAATAGTCAAACACTCTATAGAATTAAAAACCATTAAAATTCATTGAAAGAAATAATGTAAAAAAAAAAAAAGACAAAAGAATGCAACCATTAAAAGCCCCTTGCAAGTCAAGTCCTGTAAGCCTGCTAGAACAGGAAAGCTTTCACTTGCCAATCGAGGGAGAGCAAAGAGGGAGCCACTGTGACCTCCCTAGGGAGGGAGGGAGTTACAAAGCCTTGGAGAAGCCACTGAGATGGCCCCACTTCCCTTGTACCCACCAGATGTGCCCAGGAAGGTGGCAGGGCTGAGAGGAGCCCCACCCTGGTCCTAAAAGTGTTTAGCTACTGAGCAGACTCAGATATGGAGATCTAGGCCTTTAGATTTCCTGGATTGGTGCTTTATAGGGCTTTATACTAAGAAAACCCTATGAAATGCATGGGGTCAACAGGCGACTTGAAGGCACGCACACATGGGTCACTTTATAGGTTTACCCCCAAGAGGTTTAAGCAAAGGTAGAAAAATCTTTACTTATGTGGCTCTCAGAATATTGTTGAACTGCAACAGCCAGCATCCCTTGCTATAGGCTATGCTGACTGGAGCTAATGGGACTTGCAGTATAGTAACATCTGGAAGTCTGCATCTTTTCCATCCCAAATTTCCTATAATGAAGAAATTATTTTAAACCATTTTGCCTTTAGATTTATGAAAAGGATCTAAGCAATGACTATGTAGTGCTGGATGGGACGATAAAAGAAATAGAAGAAAGTCAAATTTGCATCTACCTCGGAAAAACAGATTTGTATCTACCTTGGAAGAACAGCAAAAAAGATAAGAGGCAGCATTTTCAAGAGTTCCTATCATCTCAGAAAATATGTTCTAAATGTTATACCCTATCTGCTGGGCAACTTTTTGTCTTTTCAGCCCGATGAACATCATAAATGAAAGAATTTAATTAAAATCTTATTGTAGATTAAAGAACTTGGTATTACAACTGCAAATGGACAGAATGGTGTTCCTATTAAGGTTCATAAAAATACCGTAGCTTGTCACTCACATTGACTTAGATGAAGAATCAGCGGATAAATTCTGTGTCGCTTATTTGATATGCTTTCACTGTGGAAATGACACCAAAAGTGTTCTTTGCTTCCCATTTCCTAGAATTTTAATTCTGAATATTTTTGAAAGTCACACAACTAGAGCACTCCTTTAAGTCCCCCCATCCCTTGAGATTTTCAGAGGTGGCAAGAATGGGTCTTGCATGTTTTATTTTGATATATGGGAAAGTGTCCCAGTTTTTAAAACAAGCATTGCCAGTATATCAATACATTAATATTCAACACTAATTGTTGTAGTGGCAGAAGACAAATGTGTGTTTACAGATTATACAGTATATGCATTTTATAAAAGCATAGCTGGAAACATGTCAGTGCAGAAAGCACTGTGAATTTAATGAAGCTTTAATACAGTGGTAAGGATTTGCCACTTGCACCACTGTACCTTAATATCAAAGGGATTACTCTTAACAAAATGCAGAAGGATCAAGTGATTTTTGTGCAGCTGTAACCAAAGATGATGACAGAATATGCTGGCAGAAATACATATTATGGTGGTACCAGTATATGATCTTTATTTGTATATAGAAGTCAGAATTGTGGTATTTGATGTCAAGGTTAAAAAACCCTGACCACATAGTTTTTGTATGATGCTGACAGTATTCACAAGTAGAGCTGTACAAATATATAAGCCATTTTTCCTCTGCAGCTGAAGACAAAAGGCCAAATAATAAGATACAGAGCAAAAGTAACTCACTAGGCTGGTACCTTGAACACAGTTCACCTGCACTGATATACTGCTGCAATCACTGGATGTTCTGTAGGCTAAACAGTTTGCAGGATTTCAACCCAATGAGAAAAACTGGATCTATCAGTCTTTATCACTTTACTCTCAACAAGTTGAAATAATTCCTTGATTTTTGTACTTAATTAAAAACACCTGTATGAGGGACCTGTTTTTACTTCACACTCTAACTAGCAAAATTAACTACAGTATTAATTAACTATATATAAGGTGCTTACATGTTCTGCCTGTGGGTAAACAATAGCAAATACATACATATCTCAAATCAAATTCCAATGCCTGGTTGAAGTGTGAAGCATAAATTGGATTCTTGTACAACTAATGAATAATCTAATTCTGTAAAATGCAGAGCTTGGAAAAGTTACTTTCTGGACTATAACTCAAGGAATCCCACAGCTAGTATGGCCACTGAGCATATTGGCTGGGGATTTGGGGAGCTGTAGTCTAAAAATGTGACCTTTCTAAACTCTGAAAGGGCCCTGTGTATGAGCTGCAGCTAATCTTGTCTCTTTCACCTTTGAACATGAGGATGAGAATAAAAGCTCATTTTTATTTGCAAACAACTTAATGTTTTCTTTTAAGTATGAATTTGGAGGACTGTGGTTTGTTTTAACTAATTTTGGCTGCAACAAATTACTGTTCCTTGAGTTCTTATGTAGCTTGTTCCTCAAGTGAAATCAGCAGCTTGTACTCTCCTCTTGCCCATGAAAGACACAGTGAGAAGAATCTGCATGAAGCTGTCTCTTATTTCTATCAATTTAGATACCTAAAGTGGACTTTTTAAATTTTATTTTATTTTTTATTTATTTATGCCCCCGCTCTTCAGCCACAAGGCTATCAGAACGGCTTACAAATTGTTTTTTAAGCAATAGCAATTTACACATCTACATTGCATTAAGCAGCTTCCAAATGTGTGGTAGCTAATTGCCCCCACAAGCCGGGTCGTCATTTTACCGACCTACGAAAGGATGGAAGGCTGAGTGAACCTTGGAGCCCACTGGAATCGAACTTGCAACATGGTGATTTGCAGTACTGGCATTTAACCACTGCGCCACCAGGACTGAAAAATCCTATTGAGAAAAATACGAAAATGGACGAGGGGGGAGGTCTTTTCATTGTTTATGTATTTATTTTTGTGTGGTGTTTACATACAGTGGTAACTTATAAGCATATTTATTCTTTGGGTTCACTTTTCTGTTTGGGTCAGTAACTGAAATACAATGTTTAGGCAAAGCTGCATTGTTGTATAAGAGGAAATTACTGTATACATAATGGTTATTTGTTAAAACTATGACTTACAGTATCTGAATTTTTCATTTGTACTGAACAGATGCATTTTCTTCATAATGTATGTGTACTTTTGAGTCACAATATTATTGCAGTGTAAGCTATCTCTGTGGTTGTATTAAAAATTTATTAAAACTAAAACCATATTTGGATAATTTGTTGCTAAAACACCTCAGCTGTAACCAATTTTTAGTTATGTGACCAACAATTCTGGGGTGTTTAGTGGAAATGTAGGTGCCTATTCATTCATCATGGTAAAAAAAAAGTGTCAACTTGCAGCTGAATTTGGGTGGTATCCAATTAACTCCTGATGAAATTCACTCCTTCAGCTTCCTATGTGCTCTCAAAATCTATTCTAGAAGGTTGGAAGACCCCATGGTGTTAGCTGTGGGGAGAGAACTGAAATAGCCTCATTCGCCAGACCTGGAGTCTATGGCGAAACAGCAGCCCTTGGATCCTTGAATCCCTGTAGAAAGGTACCTGCTATCTTTGGCCAAAGAGGTTCCTTACCCTTGAACAGAAATTCACACAATCAATGTCAGGAACAAGCAAAGAGCACCATTATTAGTGGAGGCTATGAATTTATAGACCCGCTCCTAGGTCTGTACACCTTAGGGAGAGAGGTTCTCATAGAATCATAGAGTTGGAAGAGACCACAAGGGCCATCTAGTCCAACTCCCTTCCCTGCAGGAATACACAATCAAAGCACTCCGCCTGTGTTTAAAAACCTTCAAATATCTCATTCAGTTTAAGTAGCAAACTTCAGTTGACACATCAGTAAGACAATTGGCCATTCTTATGCTAATACTTCCTAGCTCAGGCTACAATAATGTTACAGAAAGAGATACACTATTCTGCTGCAAACTGCAGCCCCTGGGAGTTTCTAAAGTTGTTACAATATTGCATACACAAAGTCAAGGATATCACAGTTTTAACATTCTCAGCAAAGATGGCTTTATAGTACTTTGGTTCATTACTATCTAGTGTTTGTTATTGATCAATATACAGGGACCCCTCTGTTATTCTGTGGAAATCCCATGCATGTTTCTAATAAGCCTCTGCAGCATTGTAGAAATATAAGTACAGATTAGTGTTTCAGCCTTCAATGGAATAGATTTTTATAGCACCAGAGGGCTGAGAGCAGGAGAAAGCCCTGCTATGTGAGTGGGTGTCTGCTTGTGTGACTTCATGCCCTCTCTCATGGATGTTGTTTTACTTCTTGTGAAGGTGAAGAATCAGTGCAATCCACAGGAAAGAATACGAGGCTGTGTAAATGTAACCTGTATTTAATATTAGGTAGTTTCTTAATAATCATCAAATTATTTCCTACAACAGAAATAAATCAAATTGTATTGGGTCAAAGAGACGACTGTGAATTGTCTGGGGTTTACTTTCTTTTTATGAGAAATGCCTTCTCTGCAGTCAGAAATCAAGAGATTAGCAGGTGCAGCAAATGCTGTGGCAACAAACCAAAACACTACAAGCACAGAGGTTCCAAAAATTTCCCCAAATGATTCCTCAAATATCATTTTAAAGTAAGGTTTAAATGTTATTGCTGTAAAGAAAACTGATGCAGCATTGTTGTTGGCATTTAAAGGTTAAAACTAACATGCCTGATCATCACTGCTCCCAAACCTCCTCCAAAAGGTAATAAGTGCTGATGTTCCTTTTCACGTGTTACTTTCAAGTTCTGCAGGTAAGGTGATATCACTCCTAGTCCTGGGAACAGCCCAAAATTTAGCTGATTCCAATAATTTGGAAGGTATGACAGTAAAGGGAGTCATGCCACCACCTTTTTGTGCCAATTTGGCTTTTTTTGGCCATTTTTTCAGATGGAAAATTTTAAAATATTTTTAAAGGTATGAGGGCTTAGGGGGGGCAAAAATGGGTTCTAGCAGCTGAAAGCAGCTCATGGGCTGCATTTTCCATACCACTAATTGGGGACACAGCTTTGGATAAGGGCCAGGTGATCCTTAGACACTTAGGTCATATTGAGTAGAGGTACACAAAGTGTGTAATTGTAATTCAGTGTGGCCAGCTCAGTGTGGCTGTTTCAGCTCATGTATCAATTGATAATTTTGTCAAGAAAGCGTTTGGTTGGGAGTGTCTTGCAAAACCATTTGGGTAAGGGTTAGGGTTGAATTGGTCGTGCTGAAACATCCTAGACCCCAGAGAGTGTGGCTCACCAAAGCTGTTCTTATAGCACCCCCCCCCCAAACTTCCTAGGACCAGCCATTTTCTGGTCACCACCACTCCAAAATCCAAGAGTGGACATTAATCTTTTGCATGTCATAGATCCCTGCCCCGCACTGTTTTGTTTTGTTCTTGAACACAAAAGATCACAATATTTTCAAAACCAGAAACGAATGTCTAGCCATTTGTTTGGGGACATCTGTGCTATTCCTGGAAGATCCCAGGGTAATAAAATTGGCCCCCAAACCCACTGAAATTTGTCTACATTCGGTGTAAGGCTTTCATACTTATGAAAAATGTTTTGGATTATGCATAGAAACATGTTAAGAACTGGCACAATTTATTCTGTTTCACTGGTTCTGGGTAAATGCCTATTCTGGACCATCTTGATTGGCAATACTACTGCCACAGTCTAATCTGATAGTAATAAGAGCTTGGGTAACAGTATAGTCAGCCATGGATTCCAACAACCATGGCTTGAAAATATTTTTTAAGAATTCCCAAAAAGCAAACCTTGCCATTTTACTATGTCATTGTATATAATGGGACTTCAGCATCCACCAATTTTGGTATCTACTGGGGGTCCTGGAAGCAAACCCCAGCAGATACCAAGGGCCTACTGTATTCAATACTGTGTTCCTTCCTTCCTGGAGTATACATCCTTTCTCATTTCAAAAAGAAAAAAAGCATCTCAGGAAGAGCTATCACAACTGGTAGAAGATAGGAGGCTGAGGCTCATGTGACTCCTATATTTTTAAATATCCATTTTTCAGTAGAGATGTTTTTTCTTTATCATTCATGTTCTAGGACTGATCTATGACGTAAAGAACAACAAAGTTTAAATTACCTGGGCCCTTTTACCAGTGCATGCTCCAGAGCACACTTTATAATACAGTCAGACCCATGTATTCACAGGGGGACAGTTCCTGGAATTACTGCTGATAATAGTGAACCCTATTAAAATAAAGGACTTCTGGTACAAACATACGACGGAGTTGCATTGGAGGACCTAGAAGATGCCTAGAAAGAACACCTCTCTAGGCATTTTCCAGCATGACAGCTGTGGATAATGGAAACTGCAGATAATGGTTCCGCAGATACAGGGGTCCGACTACTGGGGATCCAAAGTGGGTCATATTCTGACTTAAAATGCCTCACAATAGTGCTACCGCCACAATTTATTTTGAGATCTTTTTTTAAAAAAAAGTATTTTATTTTTTACAGAAGCATTTTACTGGATGTGGTTATTCTGATAAACCACAACACACGAAGGGCAACCTACAGCCCATGGCCTCCATAACTGCCTGCTGTGCTGCCATAGCCCAATGCCCTCTATCCATTGTCCTCTTATTTAATTCATGCACCTCTTCCCTCTCCTGTTTGATGGGAGAAGGAGGTCCAAAGTAATCTCAGGACACAGGGAAGTGAAGTTTAAACCTTCCTGTCCTTATGTGTGGAGACAAGAGGAGAAAGAGAATGTATGCATGATTGAGCACTTGTGTGAGTGTGTGTACCTATGTGAATGTGTGGGCACATTTGCCTGCATAAATGCACATACAAGTGCATGACTTGTACCCCCGCAACCTACCAACCATCACCATCTGCTGTCATTGCAGGCAAAAGGTTTATCCACCCATGTTGAACAGCTGAATATTTTTTTAAAATTAAGACTATAAAATTTGGATCTGTTAGGGGCAGATTCTTTAGAGGCATACTCCTTTCTGCTGAAAGAAGGAGAGGAATGCCTCTTCTTAGGTGGTATCTTCTGCAATAAGAACAAAACAAGTATTTGTCAGTAGAATGCTTGTACTTTCTCATGGGTGCACAGAGGCAGACTTGACGAGCTAAGATTTCTTTAACTGAGTAACTAACCTAATTTGTCGGGTTTTTTAAAATCTGAAGATGAAAAAGAGGCACCATGCTAGTAAAAAGAAAGAAAGAAAGAAAGAAAGAAAATTTTAGCAGCTACATGAACTGCATGACAAGACAAACTCCTTACCAAATCAGGAGAGAGATATGTAAGGGGAAAACAAAAATGGAGAGTGGGGAGTGCAAGGTAGTGACACAAAGTATTAATAAGGAGCAAGAATTTGGTCAGACTCATGAAGTACAAATAGAGTATACCTGAAAGCTGATACAACAAATGGTGTAGGGCAGTGCCTCTTAACCTGTGGTCTGTGGGCCCCAGGGGCTTGTGATGTTCTCACAGGGGGCCCACGAAGGGTTGAAGGCTGCTTGGCTCACCTCCTCCCCACAGTGGAGTGGCCATGTGACAGGAGCCAAGGGAAAGGCTGGCTGGCTTGACCTGCACATTGCCATTCAATCTGCTGCAGACACAAACTTGCTGGCAGAAACAGGAGAAAAGTCTTTCCTCCTACTCCAGTGGCTCTGAGGGAAGATTTAATGGGTGGTGTAATTGTATTATTGTTATCAGACATTATTATTATGGTTTTAAATCGTGAGTCAAATCTTAGGGGGTCTGTGGCAACCAGGACCAGTTTAAGGAATTTTGGTCCCCCCTGCAATGCTTTATTTTGGAGGGCCCATATGTTTATCTCAGGTCAATGTAACCTAACTCAACCTAAGCTATACACAGTACAGGATGTTCAGGTTATTACTAATAATGTTTTTGTAGGAAGAGGGTTACTCTGCCCCCCCCCACAATGATGCCCCCCCCCCGTGGATGCTGACACCACTGGTGCCTTAAACCGGCCCTGGTGGCAACAAAAGATATATGAAGGGGGTCCCTGGTAAAGAAAAGGTTAAGAGCCACTGTAGGAGAGGTGTCTCTGGTTTACTTTTTATATGCCATTGTGAAGCCCAGAAAGGTAATATAAACACATACGACAATACTATTTTCAGGAAGCACCATCTAAGAAGCATTTCTTAAATAGACAAATGAATAGGTTTTAGAACAGCCTTTCTCAACCTTTTTACCCTGAGAACTCTTGAAACAATTTACAGGTCTCAGGGACCCCCTGCCTAAACATTATTATATCTACAGCTAAAAAAAAAGTGGGTTTTTTTTTTCAATTGCAATATCTCGCGGAACCCCTAGCAACCTCTTATGGAACCCTAGGGTTCCAGGGAACCTTGGTTGAGAAACCCTGTTTTAGAGCAAACAGGCTTGATCTCATACTAGAAGCCAAGATGACTAAATTAAGGCTGTCATACTTTGGACACATCATGCAATGAGGTGACTGATAAATGGAAGGCACTGAAAAAAAGGAAGACTGCACTACAGATGAACTGATCCGCTCAAGAAAGCCATGGCCCTGAGTTTGCAAGATCTGAGCAAAGAGATGTCAGGGGCTCTTGGAAATCCCTGCATTCATAGGTTCGCCTTAAGTCAAAATAGATTTGATGGCAAATAACTCATTATCTACCGTTGTGCGGAGGGGGGAGGGTGTTGGTTTACTTTCTCCCTGTGTTGTAAATTTGGCTTAAGGGTAAGACGATCCCCCTGGATCTATAATAGCTGAAGACAGGACTGAAGTCTCCCGAATTCTAGGAATGGGATAAATGCAAAGCCTATATTAGGGCAATGCTTTCACCAGGCCCACATCTCCCCTCCGCACAAAACAACGTGCAAGCTTTGGGCATCGACCAATCACTTCATCAGGAAAGGGATTGCTACAGGTGCAGTGGGGATGGATAGGGAAAGAAGGCTAAAACAAAAAACAAAAAACCCAAACCTAACAGACTTTAACGTCCTTATGACCCATCCTGTCTGAAGTTGCGATGAGGCCGCCAATCCTCTCTTCCTTGCAGCCTCCTGCATGTTTCTTCCCGAGGCGTCCCATCGTCTTTTATCCGAAACCAGCCTTCCCAGGGAGCAGTGCATTTCTGCATTGCAGGGGGTTGGACTGGATGGCCCTTGGGGCCTCTTCCAATCTTAGATTCTAGGAAGGCTGCAGCGCTGGACGGAGGCCCCCCTCCAACGCAGCGGGAAAGAGATGCCGACGGGATGTGGCCGCAAACCGAAACCCCGGCGGGTTGTTTCCCCAGAAAAGCTGCGCCGAATCGCAGCAACGCTCCCCGGTTCCGGTTTGGCCTCTACTGAGAAGAGAGAGCAACTTGTGGCGCTAGGCTTATTATTTTGGGGTGGAGGGAAAGGCCGTGGGAAATGGACTCCCCCCCCCCGGCACTCAAGCTGAGCCGTGGCTCCCCTGCCAGCCCCCGAGCGCGCCAACAACTCCTTCTCTGGCTGTGCGCCGCAGACTGAGGGAGGGAAGAAGGCGGGCGGGCGGGAGGGCGGGAAAGGCAGCAAGAACAGCCTCAAATGCTTGGAATAATTCCGCTTCCGTTGGGAATAGGGACCAGGAGGCTGGGGCTGAGGGAAGCCGGGGTCTCTCTAGCGAGCCACTCCACGGGGGCCGGGCGTCTCCTTCTCCGCCGCCTCGGGACTCGGACGCGCTTGTGGTTGGGGGGCCGCCATGGCCACCTCTCCTCAAAAATCGCCCTCGGCCCCCAAGTCTCCCACCCCCAAGTCTCCCCCTTCCCGGAAGAAAGACGACTCCTTCTTGGGGAAACTCGGGGGGACGCTGGCTAGGAGGAAGAAAGCGAAAGAAGGTAAAAGAGCGGAGAAGGAGGGAGGGAGGCTCGGCTGGCGGAGAAGGAAGCGAAGATATGGAGGGGGGGGAGAGGTATCGCCTCAGGTTTGCCACGCGTGCTCTTGCCGGTGCAGCGGCGGCGCCGTGAACGAGGCCGGGGGAGGGGCGTGGAAAAGAGGGGGAGGGCAGGCAGGCAGGTGGGGGGCAAAGGCGCCCCGCTGCCCTCTTGCCTGGGGGCTGCGTGTCCGTGGGGCGAGGGCCGGCTGGGTGCGCCGCCTCCGGGCGCGTCATTCTTGAAAAATGTAGCCTGGAGCGGGCCGGGGCGTTGCTGCTGCTGCTGCTCCTCCGCCTTCTGGGCTGGGCTCCTTCAGCAGCCTCTTTGGCCTCATTATTAGCTCGGGAAGTGGCGTCTCCTCCCGCCAAATTCTGGGTTCTCGCCCCCACCCCGGCTGCCCTCGGCCACCTTTGAGGGAGGCGTCCTCGCCTGGCTTCAGGTTCTCAGGGAGGCGTTCCTTCAGGCCCCCCCCCACCTGCAGGGCTCTGGGCTGGGCGGGCAAGTTTCCCAGCCGGCGCCTTGTTTCCTTCGCGCGCCCCGGAGCTGCTCGGAGGCCTTCTTGCAAAACGGGCGGGGAGGGAGAGGTGCGCTGCCTGCCAAGAAGGCGTGTTTCGCCCCCTGAGATAGGGAGCCCAGTGCTGGTTGAAATACAGTTGTCCCTCCGTATCCACGGATTTGGTATCCACGGGTTTGGTATCCACGGGCTTAAGTATTCACGGTTTGAAAATATCCTTTAAAAATAATAATTGGAAAAGCAAACCTTGATTTTGCCATCTTATAAAAGGGACATCATTTTGCTATATTATTGCTTGTAATGGGACTTGAATATTCACGGATTTTGGTATCCACGGGGGTCCTGGAACCAAACCTCAGCGAATATGAAGGGACAACTGTAATTTATTTACCTTCCCTAAAATGAAGGCTGGTGGAGGGATGCTCTTGTGGCAACAGCACAACACTGGTGGTCTCTCTGTATTTCTGCGTTTAACCCCAGCTGGTGATAACTGAATATTAGACATGTTTTCTGGTACTCTTGTGTTTGGTCTCTTGGCTGTCTCTGTACAACTAAGCTCTATGATGCTATTTTGTTCTAATTCTCCAGAAAGCAAACCACACTCATCTTATTCATTTATATTGCAAGATGCAGGAGATTTAAGAGGAAGGGGTGTTAACCAAGGGGTGCTTTAAACCTCCTGACCATTCCAACCCCTATAGACACAAAGGCAGCACACAGCCCCATACAGTAGGGTGGACTGGGCAAGCTGTGGCTTTCAGGAGCTTGGGAATTTTTCAGTTTTTTGACCGCAGTTCCCAGAGTCCTCCAGCCAACATGACCGCAGAGCTAGTTGGGGGTGGGTGGGTTCTGGGAGTTGTTAAAAAAAGCTTTCAAGTTTTTCTGCTTTAGTGGTTTCATTTCAACTCCTATTAGCCCCTGGAGTTGTCTAGACACTGAAAATATTCCTTGTAGACTGCAAGTAGAATACAACTGTCCCAACAAAGTACAAATTAGATTCGTGGTATTCGGAAGGAGGGGGGCTAAAAACTCCGCAAACTGTGCAGTAAAAGGGTTCATGGTTTTCCCCAAAGTTTTCCAGCAAATGCACATAGATATGCATTTTTTGCATGTATGTACATCAGAAGGTACAACTATGTGCATTTTCGCTCTATTGCTGTTTATTGGAATGTGTGAACACTCCATTTGAATAGATGTGCATGCATGTGAATTGGCAAAAAAATGGTAGAGACAAAATGCCGTTGCTGGGAATGGATGAAAATGCACACCCACGAACGTATACCATCATATCTGGATTGGGCCCCGGCCAGGGATGACAGCAACTCATGCTCAATAACTTGTGGGAAAGTGTGGGTTGTTTACCACTCCAGTAGAGCATGCTTTGGATGAACTTATTAGCAAGTGTGTTGCAAAGTATGTGTGTGTTCAAATGCCTGTTGACTCATAGTGACGACATAAATTTCATAGGTTTCTTTGGCAATTAACACTCAGAAGCCTCTCCATTGATGCCCCCTTTTCATGGGATAGAGGCTTGTGTACCCTAATGATGTTTTGAGCTATGCTGGAGGTGGCATAATAGCCACCAGTAGGGTCTCCCATGCCAGACAGGTCAAAACCAAATGGTCTGACAAAGAGCGTCAAAGGGCAGGATGGGCTCTCTAGCCTTATGGCAACCATCCTAGGAGAAGGAAAACTCTAATCCCAAACCCGGGCAGATGGTGCTTGTCCAACCCTGTATGGTCAACCATCTAAGAGAAGGAAACTCTAATCAAACCTATGACCTGAGGACCTCGCTGCTACCGTACATGCTTGCAAGGCCACAGCAGATGAACCTTTGGTTTAAAGGGTGAGGCCAGTTCTGTGCACACTGCGCTCGACCAGAAAAATCCATTGCACAGGCTCGAAGAACAAATCCAGTTCCAAAAAAGCCCTGTAGCGATAGGCGAGGGACAAAACGGCAGGTGTAAAGATGCACTGGAAGCCGCAGACCCAACCCTGCATGAAGGCGGTTCAGGACTTTGGTCGCTCGAGGCTGACCCGGGAGATGACAGTCTTGTTCGGCAGCATCCTGAATGACCAAGCAGCCTTTTTTAAGGAGAGCACTGCTTGCTCCATATGGAGAGGGGCCTAGAAAATGTGGCCTAACGAAAGCTCATCCCCATCTACCTGGTTGGCTAGCCCGCAGCCAACGGGCATCTTCTGATGCGGTCAAACCAAGGCAAAGAAACAAAGGCACACACTGGCCTCCAAAGGTGTAAATAAACTGACACTTGCATGCTGGAATATCAGAACCATGCGCGATTCTGCAGATAGTGGACAGCCTGAGCGTCGTTCTGCCCTAATAGCCCATGAACTATCATGACTTAATATTGACATCGCTGCTCTTAGTGAAGTTCATCTCCATGAGGAAGGCAGCCTTAAAGAACACGGCGCCAGCTACACACTTTACTGGTCTGGCAGACTCAAAATCGAAAAAATATCTTTCAGGAATAGGCTTTATGATTAAAAACTCCATTGCCTCCAAACTCGAAACCTTGCCAACAGTACACTCTGATCGCATTATTTTCTCACGCGTCCCACATGTTGTTCTCTTTAGTATATATGCCCCAACTATGCAAGCCGACCCTGTAGAGAAAGACAAATTCTACACAGACCTACACCAACTCATACAAAAAGTCCCTGTAGAAGATAAAATGATTATCCTTGGTAACTTCAATGCCAGAGTAGGAAAGAACTCTGAAGCCTGGAAAGGTGTGTTAGGCAAGCATGGTGTTGGAAATTGCAATGATAACAGACGCCTCCTGCTAGAAACATTTGCGATGTCCGTCATATTCGAGTGATGCCCTGTGCAGAATGCCAAACAGATCATCGCCTCATCAGATGTAAATTAAATCTTCATCTTAAGTTCAAACCTAAGAGGGGTGGCATCTTAAAGAGGAGACTCCAAGTCAACAATCTTCAACAAGCTACCATGAGAGACAACTTCCAGGCATATCTGCAAACAAAACTTGAAGACCATCCTCCAGATCCTTCTCTCACAGTGCTTTGGCAACATATCTAAAACAGTATCCTCCAGTCTGCAGAAGAATCCCTCGGGTTCTCCCACAAGAAAAATCAAGACTGGTTTGATGAAAACAACCAAGAGATCCAGGAGCTGTTGGCAAAGAAGAGAACTGCACACCAGGCATACCTTTCCCAGCCAACTTGCCATGTAAGAAAAGCAGCTTTCTGCCTCAGATGTAGTAAACTTCAACAAAAACTCTGAGACATGCAGAACAAATGGTGGATCAATATAGCAGAAAAGACACAGTGCTGTGCAGATCTGGGTGATCATGGAGGATTTTATGAAGCTCTTAAAGCAGTGTTTGGACTTACTTATCAGGTCCAAAGCTCCTTATACAGTACAGATGGTCTAACATTAATTACTGATAAAGCTTCCATCCCGAATCGATGGGCTAAACATTTTCAAAGTCTCTTTAGTGCCAACTGAGTAGTCCAAAGCTCAGCTATCCAACATATGATACAAAAACCGGTGAAAAATGAATTGGACATAGTTCCCACTTTGGAAGAGACCCTTAAGGCCATATAGCAGATGAAAAACGGCAAGGCAGCTGGATTGATGGAATCCCACCTGAAGTTTGGAAACACGGAGGTCATGTACTCCACGATAAATTCCACAAACTCCTTGTGAATTGCTGGGAAAAAGGGGAACTGCCATCAGATCTCCGAGATGCAGTCATCATCACCCTGTACAAGAAAAAAGGAGCAAAATCCGATTGCTCAAACTATCAAGGCATAACACTGCTCTCTATTGCTGGAAAAATCTTTGCAAGGATACTCCTAAACAGATTAGTTCCTGCTATTGCAGAAGAACTTCTCCCTGAAAGCCAATGTGGCTTCAGAGCCAATAGGAGTACTACAGATATGGTATTTGCCCTTAGACTACTGCAAGAAAAATGTAGGGAGCAGAACAAGGGTCTCTATGTAACATTTGTTGACCTCACCAAAGCCTTTGACACTGTGAGTAGAAAAGGTCTGTGGCAGATCCTGGAAAGACTAGGATGTCCCCCCAAATTCCTTAAAATGATTATTTTGCTACACGAGGGCCAGCGTGGTCAAGTCAGATATGGCGATGCTCTTTCAGAGCCCTTTCTAATAACTAATGGAGTGAAGCAAGGTTGTGTTCTTGCACCAAGTTTATTTACAATCTTCTTCAGCATGATGCTCCAAAGGGCTATGGCAGAGCTTGAAGAAGACAACGGCATCTATATATGTTACCGTACTGATGGTAGCTTATTTAACTTAAGCCTTCTGAGGGCTCACACTAAGACTCTAAACTATCTAGTCCGTGAGCTGCTCTTCCCTGATGATGTTGCCCTTGTTGCCCACACAGAAGCAGCTCTGCAGCACCTAACATCCTGCTTTGCATCAGCTGCAGAGCTGTTTGGGCTTGAAGTCAGCCTGAAGAAAACAGAAGTTCTATACTAGGCTGCACCACAGGACGAACACCACCATCCGACATTGCCGTCGGCAAATCTGTGCTCAAGTCCGTTCAGCAGTTCACCTACCTGGGAAGCATCATCTCATCAGATGCCAGACTGACAAAGAGATCGATCACAGATTAGCAAAGGCATATAGCGCCTTTGGAAGACTTTACAAAAGAGTCTGGAGTAATAAACACCTGAGGCGAACCACAAAAACCAGTGTGTATAGAGCCATTGTACTGTCTATTCTCTTTTATGGATCTGAAACTGGGGTCACCTATCGCCACCACCTACGACTCCTCGAACGCTTTCACCAGCGCTGTATACGCATAATCCTAAATATACACTGGACTGACTATGTGACAAATGTTGCTGACTTTGAGCAAGCAGGGATCACCAGCATTGAGGCCATGATATTGAGAACACAGCTGCGCTGGGCAAGGCACGTTTCTAGGATGGAGGACCATCGCCTCCCAAAAATAGTACTCTATGGTGAACTCGCCACGGGTCAGCGTAAGAGGGGCGCTCCAAAAAAACTATACAAGGACTCCCTGATACAACATCTCAGGCTCAGCCAAATTGATCACCAACATGGTCTGCCATGGGCTCTCATCGGGAGGCATGGAGACGCACTATCCACAATGCTGCTGTTTAATTTGAGAACTCACGCCGAACAAGTCTTGAAGAGAAACAACAACGCAGAAAGAATCACAACTCAGAAACATCACCCAAGGAAACCTTCTGCTGTGCTTTCTGCAACCGGACTTGTTTATCTCGGATTGGCCTTTTTAGTCATCAGCGTGCTTGCAGAAAGCACGGGATGAGTCCTTCCTGAATCTTCATTTGCGAAGAAAAGCCAGAGAGAGAGAGAGAGAATACTCAGAAGTGTTTTGCAGTTGTCTTGCTCTTAAATATAGCCTACAAGCACCTTGTATTCCCTGGCAACTCCCCGTCCAAATACTAACCGGGGTGACTATTTTTGGTTAGAAGCTCAAACAGGATCAAGTACATGTTGACCCCCTGTCCACAGTTTCAGTACCATGGTTTCACCTATCCACATCTGAAAAAGTATATTCTCTCTAGGTATTTCTAGGTCATCCAGTGTGATTCTGTGGTCAACTTCCAGCATTTGTCCCATTAAAAATAATAGGGTTCTCTACTGTCCACAGTTTCAGGTATCCACGGAGGGTCTTGGAACGGATTCCCCATGGATACAGGGGTCAACCTGTATCTTGTATCTTGAAAGACCTCCAGACTTTTCCTCTTCCTCTATTTCTTGTCCTCTCTTGGGAAGCACATTCTTTTTTGTGATACAGCTATTGCTTTCACATGCTGTAAAATAATTCATTTGAAGCCAGCCTACACTTCTTCCCCATTTTGGGTTGAGCAGCACAGATTTCTCATATGCATGCTGCAAAAAGGGTCAACTTCCTACTCTCAGCCCATTCTCTTTTTTTAAAAGAAACATGTTTGTACTAAAAAAAATACCTTAACAAAATTCAAAAGAACAAATACAATTTACAGACTGTCAGCTTTCTTTAACAAAACATATAATAAACATGCACAAGCACAAACATACACATTTCTTTTTGTAGCTTTCAAGTTAACGTGTCATTCCAAAGACTGGCATGAGAACCAGGTGGATCTAGATTACCTTCGTTTCTATTAATAAAAGAAATAAACAGAAACAGACTCCATAATAAAGGAGTCATCATGGCTTTTCATGACAATAGGCCAAAGTAAAATTACATAGGCCTTTTTACTTTTGAGCAATCACCATATGTGCAGCTAGGCAAAAAAAAAAAAAAAAAAAAGATACTAGTTTTTTACTAATAATTTTTTTGTTTTCTTCTATAAACAAAAAGAGTAAACCCAGTGCTGGTGAAGGTACCATTTTTTGATTTCTTATTTTTTCCATTTCATTGGAAACCTCTACTCGAAATTTTTTGGAGTTTTGACAACACCACCACACATGAAAGAAAATACGTATAGCATCGAAATTTCTCCAACACTTGGCAGATGTGTGCTTATTTATATAACAGAGTTTTAGTGGAGTAGTATACCATTGATAAATCATTTTAAAAAATGTTCATGTATTTTAGCTGAAATTGATTTTAACAGAGAGGCTTTATATAAGGAGGAGCATGATTCATTTTCTGTTACCTGGTCTAGATCTTCTTCCTAGACCAGTTTTGAACCTGTTATATTACCATAACTATTGTCAATCAAGATAGTAGATTTTTTGATGTTAATCCAGCAGATCCAGACTCAGATTTAGTTAATGAGTGATTCATTATAAGCTTTACTTCAGGATGGGATATAAAATGTAAAACCTGATGAATTTGAAACCATGAATCAAAACCATTACCCAGTTGTTAATTTATTTTAGCCCCTGTCTTTAACTGTTGTAAAATAATAATAATAATAATAATAATAATAATAATACTTAGTTATTTATTACATGCCTCTCTCCTCAGAATCGGGGCGGTGTAAAAATATTTATTTTGTAAAAATAAATCTTGCCAACAATATATATATAGGTTTTTGGTTTCCCATGTTTCAAAATCAAGAAAATTTGTCTCCAGTGATGATAATGGTGGTAATGGTGAGATCAAGAGGTTGTCTAAATGGCAAAAATACTCTTCACGGAATGCTCTCCCTTGGTGAAATCCTACCTGTCTTAATGGCATTCCACATCATTTCACCGTATTGGGAAGGAGGCAGGCCCAAAACATCAAAAACTGCACAGGAAAAGCCTTTGCGGCTTTTCCAGGAGTTTTTAAAAAACAGCAAGGGGGATGCGCATCCCTGCTCATTGGGACAAGCAATTCTATATGAATCACTTTCCCATAGAAGAGGAAGCACAAAGCTGATTTGCTGGATGAGCATGGTGGGTGGAACTTGCTAACAAGGCAAGTGCCTGCTGCCACTATGTTGGGTTTTTTGCTTTAGCGAGTGAGTGTTAAGATGAGAAAATGGGGTAGGGTTTTTGGTTTTTTGTTTTTGCTTTTCTGTTAAATTGAAAAATCACTCTATTGCACCTTGGTCATTTTTTTTAAAAAAGTTCAGCTGCAGCAAATTGAGGTATATACAAACGTGAGTAAATCACTCGCAGCGGCCATCTTGCATGTGAAGCTTATGGGGGCAAAAACACCATTAAGACAAGTTGCAGCTGCTGAGAAATGCCATTACTGCAAGGCACTCTGGGGGTTTTTTGGCCTGATATAGACAAGCTTCATATTTTTTGCCACCTTTCCCATATTTGAAATACATTTTTTCAACAAAGATTTTTTTCAACATTGCAAAGTTTTTGTGTTCAATAGGTATAAACGGCAGCTCTTTGGCCCAGTCAGGAAGTTGATAATCTGTTTCTAGTAAAAACAAAGTATCCACATTCAGTATAAATCTCACCATTTGCCTCAACTGGAATGCTTCATAATACTATGACTTTATCCAAGAGATTCCCAATCCTCCTCCCTTTGGATTTTGAAATACCGTATTTTTTTTCTCAAGACTCTGGGATGTTATGCTTAATGCCTAAAGTTAATGCCATGACAATAACTTATGTCGCAGAATGTTTAGTGGTATTGTTTGAAAGAGGTAACTAAATTTAGGCAGAATATTCATATCACACACTGCAACCCAGCCAAGATAAATGTAGTTTTTCCCAATTCTTTATTTTATACATAATAGATATTATTAAAAGTTTGTAATTAAGTGAAATTGTCTTTGCTAAAAAAAACCTTGGAATGATGGCACCCAGGTATTTTATACTTGATGTATTAGTCTGAATACCTGTTATTCTACAAAGAAACTCTCTAGAGCTAGTATTCATATTCAAACATAAGACATTAGACTTACTTTTATTTATTTTCAAACCTGATACTACTCCAAAAAAAATTGTAAAATTGATATTATGTTCAGAAGCCCTTGAGCTGGTTTACAAACTGTCACAGATGTGTCATTTGCAAAAAGATTTAAGATGGGCCTCTGACCATTAATCCTAATCCCCTTCAGGATTAAATCATTTCGTATTATATTTGCCAGAGGTTCTATTGCAAGAGCAAAGAGAAGAGGGGACAGTGGACATCCCTGCTTGATTCCTCTTAAGCAGAGTTGGGCACACCTAAGTCATTTGAAATTAGTGAAACCAGTGCAACATTATTACCAAGAACAAGTTTCTTTGAAATAGTTTAGAATTCTATCTTCACTTGTCCTAGTAAAACACAACAGTTATTAGGAAAGACTACAGTTTAATTTGAGAGCTTTGATTTAATTAATAGAGGTGTGAAAGGTTCTTATCAGGTCTAACATTTTGATGCTTTTAAAACAAACGTTGTACTTACACAACTGAATACTTGAATGAACATTTAATGGAATTAAATCCATATTATTTTAGTTCATGCATATATTCTACCACAGTGGTTTTAAACAGTCTTCTAAGAATGCCATAGATTACTTAGAAACTTACCAAAGATACTTGAAGGTGGAAAGATCCATGGTAGCAGGCAACGTTCTATTTTTAAAAAGCCAATCAGGTTGCCCATTATCAGCAAACTGTCTTGCAATATGTCATTCCAGGGGAAGGCTTCGTATGACCCAAGGTTTAATCTTTGTTCATGTGTGACAAACTCAACTGTAATTGGATTTTGAAATACTTATTTTGGAGTTAGTGTGGTTATGTAGCTGCTATATACATAGTATAGAATTGTGTTATTGTTTTTGTGTGCCTTCAAGTCTTTTCCTATGTATGGTGACCATAAGGTAACCCTATCATGGGGTTTTCTTGGTAAGATTTTTTCAGAAGGAGTTTGCCTTTGCCTTCCTCTGAGGCTGAAAGAGTGAGACTTGCCCAAGGTTGTCCAGTGGGTTTCTATGGCTGAGTGGCGATTTGAACTCTGGTCACCAGAATTCTAGTCCAACTCTTAAATCACTACACTACGTTGGCTCTCATAGAATTCGGTACTGTGTATATTTCTTGCTTGATATATTTTACAGTAAAAGATGTGATCATGTTTGAGAGAAATGGAATTTTGCTTTCGATAGTGGACTGATGCTGCACTAAATGAAGACGACCACTTTAATATCATCTGGGAAAAGTCAGTGGCGACAGACAGTTGATGAGGATTACCGGAGAGAAATGTGATGTGATATTGCTAGCTAGGGTGTTCGGTAGAACAGGGTTATTGAGGCTTAAAAGCAGCATTGACACAGCCAAAATATTTATACTCAAGAGTATGATAAGCATGTTAACAAACCCTGCTAAAGAAGAACAGTTCAGGGTGAAGGGGAACGATACATTTTTGACTAGCTGCTGGATCCCCAAATCTCATGTTGCTAAAACAAATGTTAGACTTTGCTGTTTTAATGATGTTTTGCTGGTTTGAATGCTTACTTGTTTCTTGTATTTTAAAAAGTTTCATTTTAAAGAAATGAATTTGAGGATCATGGTAACTGATTATATTTAGCAACCTCCTATCAAAGAACTGACAGAAAGTGGGAAGTTCTGTGACAAAGAACTTTACCGAAAGAGGTTCTGATTGCATTTTTAATGGTGCAGGGTATGGAAGGAGCCAGTGTGGTGTAGTAGTTTGAATGTTGGGCTATGACTTTGGAGACCAGGGTTCTTGTCCCCTCGGGCAAGTTACACACTCTCTGCCTCAGAAAACCCTGTGATAGGTTCACCTTAGGGTTGCCAGAGGTCAGAAATGAATTGAAGGCACACAGCAACAACAAGGTAAGGAAAGAATGTTGCTGGTGGCAATAAACATATGAGTGGTACATGGCAGGGCAGGAGATGGTGGAAATCCCTTCTTGGGTTCTTATGGACAGTAGGTAAGTGAAGGGTTGTTGACCATTTCGCTGCATCATGCCAACTTAAGCTGAGGCCCAGGAGGCCTGCTAGTGCCCTGATAGAAGTGTGCACACACCCTTCATATATGTGAGACTACATGCCCTCCACCCAAATCTATCAAATAATAAATTTAGGTCCTTGAAAGTAGTTGAGCTTAGTGTTAAAAATCAAGACACTTTGGAAAGATGCTCCACTTGTTTCTCTCATGCTCTGAGTCCTCCACCACTCTGCTGATTCTAGGCAAGCCTTCTTTAAACTGTCTGATAATAAGACAGCATGGCTTAGGGTAGGACTTCACATAAACGAACATTTTCTCTGGTTGCCAGAGCATTGATTCAGATTCCATACATAGCAGTCAAGAGTGTTTGTCAGCAGAAAGAATTTGTGGCATTAATTGGTATGTTTTTCAAAGAACTGCTGTATTGCACAGGGTTGAAAATGACACGAGATATTAACCATTCATTTGCCTAAAGCAGGGGAGCAAAATGAGAGATCCTCTGAATGCTGTTGGACTGAAGCTTCCATCAGCAGTAACCCACATAGATAGTGATACAAGTTTCCATCCAACAATATCTGGAGGGCCACACATTCCCTATCCCTGACCTGAAACAATAACAGTTTAATTATGCTAAGGCTAGTGTCTGATCTATGTTCCCCTCTGCATCTGCCCTTTAACAGAGATGCATTATGCACTTACAAAGGAGTGGAGTGTTGTTGTTTTTTTTTTAAAGTAGTGGAATCTATTATAGAATCCATTCTTTAAAGAGTCTCTCATTGAAGTCTTACTGGTTCCTGGCAAAGCATCTTTACATACTGAGGTATTTCTCTTGGTGTTTTTAGCACATTATGTAGTTTGTAAACATTGTGTTTACTTTTTGTCAAATAATGGCTTGATTGTATCCTGCCCTAAAATAAAAACAGAATGAATGGATGTACAGTATAGAAATATTTTTTAAACAAATACAGTAAATCAATAAATAGAATCTGCATTCTTTTTAAGTCAAACCTCACTTGTCATCTCTAAAGCATTTTTAGTATGAAAAACAAAACTCTTTTGGCACTTTATGCACTATTATAATTATTATAGTATAAACTTTCATGAACACCATTCTTCTTCACAAAGTATTAATGCTAAGTTGTAATACATATATACACATGGTTGCAGCAGGGCCTTTTCTTCTTCTTTTAAATGGTAAACGGAGGTTAGATAATGGAACTGCTGTGTGAAGAGTATCAAGTATGAAAAGATCTCCTAATGCATTCGTGACATTACTTGTACAGGTTCAACCCTTGTAACAAGAGGACATGAATCTATAAAATCCATGATATTAACAGTGATGATTTCTGACAGTTAGAAATGCTGTGTTTTAAAAACCTTTTTGTGGTGTTAGAACCATTAGCAGAGAAGTCTTCAAGGTAATGGTGAAAGAGAATAATCTCCCCTGCTCCTTTCCTTCTTCTTGTGGAGTATTTCATTATTATCTTATATTATGGGTTTCCAGGGTGAGTAAAGCCACATTGATTGTGCTCCTTCAGTGTTTCTGGGCTTGACTGGCGGACATCAAAAATCCACACCTTGTAATAACCTGCCCTAGAGAATCTTAACAATTGGACTCTGACATTCTAATAAATCTGTGATACATTCACCAAGGGAGAGCAAAGTTCAAAATTGCTTAAATTGGTGTAGGAGCAGATGGAAAACAGACAGTTTGGGCCCATGAATTTGATGGAGAGCAATTATGGTACAGTGTATGGTCTCAATCAGCTTCCCAATTGATATGACTTCAATTTAAGTAATTTGCCCACTCTTCTCCTTGGCTTATTTGGTTTTGATGGTGCAAGAAAAAGGAATCTGGCTCCAGCTTTTGTAAGTCTTTCTTTCTCCCCCACCCCCAGGGTTTGGCCTTACTGCTGAAAGTGACAAAGCCTGCAGTTTGTCCTAGCCCAGAAGTGAATCTAGTGTTGCTAGAGATGAGCTGTTTATCTGAAAAGCCTGTAGGTCATAAAAATATATGAGATAATCAGAAAAATAAATTGGATCTTTGATATCAACAATGGTATGACATTTGGGGGAAAGCAGTGCTTGTTAGCTGTGGCTACTTTTCTGGGATAAAACACATTTGCAAGCCAGTGCACTTTAGACAATAGGAAGTTTGGATTGTTTTACTAACTATTCAGTATAAATCAAAGATGTGTTGCTTATTTGACAGAAATTAGGCTTCACCACTGCTGCTTTTTGACATTTGATGCAGTCATGAAAAATATTTAAAAAGTGATTCCTCATAATACTAATTGGAAATAACTTTAAATTAATTGAACTTCCAGTTAAATATAATTTAAGATTCAGGTATAAGATGATAACTTGCTAGATATGAAAGAACCTCTATTATAAATTACAAATAATGTGATGAAAGAACCTCTATTATAAATTACAAATAATGTGACTGCAAGTTGTGTTTGGTTCACATTGTAAGCAAGTCTGTGCACAATTGTCCTTTACTATCAAATGCATTTTTAAATATTTAAATTTAAATGGTTTGATCAAATTTGATACACAATACCTGGTATGGTTCACACAAGTTGCATTTTTTATGGGACATCTGATTTTTGAGCTCCCAAAGTTGGGTCTCATATTGGTGTGATATGGGATTCTTCAAATCCCATATTTGAGAGCGGGCACCAGCCACACTCCCACCAGACTGCCCCCGAGCATTTCCTACATATGCAAAAAGCAGGCCTTACATACCAAATGCCATTGATCCATCCGCTGGGATTGTGGCTAGCATGGAACCATGCTTCCCCTTCTCTGCCCAGCTGGGCAGATGCTGAGCAGCAGACTAAAGTTCTTGTATCATGATGACTGGCCTGCCATTGAAAAATGTGGGGGTTCCCATGAGATTTGAAATCTTGTGGGAACCCTGAGATCTCACAGGAAGCCCTCCTCTCATGAGGACTGATGTGGCTTTACACACACTTGCCTCATGCATTCTGTATTGCTCTGCTGAAAACCTGACAACCCTAGATCTGATAGTGGGTCATTACTGCCATAACAAATCTAACTTGACCACATTGGGGAAGCTGAAGAGAGTCTTAATCAGCCCTCACAGATTAGTAAATCCATATACAAAGGACATGTCAAGCATGAAATCGAAGGCTTTCGCAGCCGACATCCATAGATTTTCCTTGGTTTTTTTCCCGGGCTGTGAGGCTGTGTTCTGGAATAGTTTCTTTCTGACATTTTGCCTGCATCTGTGGCTGGCATCCTCAGAGAATGGTTGGGTAGGTGTGTGTGTGTGGAGTTTATATGCTGTGAACCCCTGTTAGGGAGTATATGTAAATTTGTGTAATTGAATGGTTAGTTTCTGGGTATAGAAATGCAAGGCTGATTAGTGTCTGTTTGGCTAATGGTTGGTTAATGGGCCATTATATGTTGGGAATCCCCCTATCCCTGGGTGGAATTCTTTTGTAAGTGTTGAGTTTTGATTCTATGGTATTTCAAAACTGGGAGCCAGATTTTGTTTACTTTTAAGGTTTACTTTTGTTTAATTTTAAGGCCAACAGCTATCATGTCAGAATGCACAGAGAAGCTATTGAAATCCACAAACACCTGGACAACTTCAACAGGAAAGAAGAAACCTTAAAAGTAAACAAAATCTGGCTCCCAATTTTGAAATACATTAGAATCAAAACTCAACACTTACAAATGAATTCCACCCAGGGACAGGGGGATTCCCAGCAGATAATGGTCCATTAACCAACCATTAGCCAAAAAGACACTAACAAGCCTTGCATTTCTATACCCAGAAACTAACCATTTAATTACCCAAATTTACATATACTCCCTAACAGGGGTTCACAGCATATAAACTCCACACACACCCCTACCCAACCATTCTCTGAAGATGCCAGCCACAGATGCAGGCAAAACGTCAGAAAGAAATTATTCCAGAACATGGCCTCATAGCCTGGAAAAAACCAAGGAAAATCTTTAGACACATCAAGCCTTTTGTTCTGGATTAGATGTTTGGAGAGAGTAGACTGAAGATGGATTCCTGTTTTCCTCATTTGTCCTGTGGTCTGGTTACTGTGGAATGAAATTTGAGTTCAGGATGTACTTGACTTCTCAGTTACCACGCACACAGCTTTCTAGATGCACTTTAGATCTCTCAGGCCTGGTACCATATGACTCTCCATAGATGGGTAAACAAAACTACCTTTTGTTTGTTGTAAAAGTGTTGAATAATTGCACATTCTTTTGGTTACACTAAATGACGCCCCAAGAAATGTCTCTCTTTGTCCCCTGTGTCTTTCCTGACAACTTCGGTTGCTGGGTGATAGTTGCAAGGCAGGTAGAGGTTAACTCTAAAGGACAGATGTATTGCATTGTACATTACAGATAGAACTGCTTAAAATGCTGGTAAGATGCATGAGCTGCCACTTCGGACAGAATCATTTTCAAAAATAGCTGTATGTTTGTGTGTTTTGGCACTGCTTGATTTGTAGACTTTGACACAGGTGATCCATTTTTTAATGCAAGCCTATTTAATCTGTTGAGGTTTCTGTATGGCTTTGGTGAGAGACAGTTTGTTGAGAAATTCTGTTAATGTTTTCTATAAATTTGCACAACAGTTTCCTTAGAACTGAGCTTCCTAAGTCACTCATACAACAGTGACCTTGTTAAAAATACAGAAATTATTTTATCATCTTTGATGTTGATTGTTTCTTTAAAAAACAATAGAATGCTGTAGAACATACTAAGGGAGTTTTAGATATATTGTATAGAAACAGCAGACTTTTGGATGCTTAAGTGGATACAAATTTATTAATTATTGAAATTTCACAGAATAGTATTCCAGAGCCCATTTTAGAAATACCCAGAGAAATCTAGTGAGTAGGTTATACTCAGTTGTGTGTGTTAGTTGCTTTTTTATGATAGAATTATTTGGCTAGAATCCAATGGTGTACTTCCATTGGATCTTACTTGCTTCTACCAGAATTTCATACAACTCCTCCTCCTTCTATAGTTGTTGCATACTTTCAAGTTGTTTCTGACTTATGGAGATCCTGAGGCAAACCTATCATGGGCTTTTCTTGGCAAGTTTTGTTGAGACAGGGTTTGCCATGCCCTTCTTGTCAAGCTGAGAGAGTATAACTTGCCCACGGTCATCTAGTGGGATTCCATGGCTGAGCAGGGATTTGAATCCTGGCCTCCAGAGTCCTAGTCCAACAGGCAAACCACTACACCATGATGGCTCTCATTTGTTCAATAAACCCTATGGAGCAGGAAAATTTTGCTGGTAGTGCATTTTGACCATTGCTGTTTTTCACTTTATTGTTTGGTTTTATATCTTGATGACTGGTTTGTCATCAACAAACCAACTGACTGGTTTGTCATCAACACAACCAGAGGAAGAAAGTAGGACAGAAATTTTAGTAGAAATGAAAATAATAAATATTCCAAGTAACTATAATGAGTTGTCTAAGGGAGAAGGTCTAAGGTCTTCTCTGACAAAGAGTGCTGGTGCCTCACCAAACTACAAATCCGAGGATTCCATAGGAAGGAGCCATGCAAATAATCCAGTTTCAACCTGGATTATTTCTCTAGTTTGGACCCCCCCCTAAGAGTGCCTAGTGAATTGATGACTGAGATCAGAAATTGGGACTTCTAGCTCTCGCTGTTTAGCACTGAAAATCTACCAAGTGTGTTTGGGCTGGGAAGTATACTAAGGTGCAGGCAATTTACACTGGGACAGAAGAGAGCAGTGATTGCATTCTGCCCCGTATAGTTCTGACCACAATTTGCTATGCAACCAGTATGCTTGGGGAAATGATATCCAAGTTGAATTGGCTATACTGTAATTCATAGCACACATTAATAACTTTAAAAGTTGTACCTTAAAACTGGACTAGTGGATAACCTTCAGCAGTTAAAAGGATGGTGGTCAAATTGGGATGCTTTTATAACATTTTTTCTTTCAGACTGATCTATATTTATTTTTATCTTATCCTCTCTCCAAGCAATCCAGGGTGACCTACCTTTAATTTAATTTTATATATTTAAATCCTAATTCTCTGGTACAAAAATAACCAACAAACATCTATATGGAAGGAGCAATCATAATATCTCATACTGTATCACAGATATTATGAAGATATTGTCTTGACCTGACAAATGAGTGATTACAGCACTGGCACCTGGCACCTCCAACTTTGGAGGAATGTTTAGAAACTGCAGCACTTCACCATTAAGCAAAGTGAATTGTGGGGCAGCTCACTCTTGTGCCCACACTGCTCACATCCTTCTCTGTTCCTTCCAAGCCATCCATCCAGCATATACTGCATGAAAAAAGTATGGATGTCAGGCAGAGACAGCAGCAGGCAGTTTTCTTGCCAGCAGGATTCCAGCTGTTGCTCACGCTATGTTTCTGTAAAGTGAAAAGCATTTGTTTTGTATGCCTTACTTTCCTATTTTACTTTGCCTGCTTTTTTTCAGCCAGATGGTTCTTTGTTTCTTTTCATTTTCATTTCTTTCTTTCCTTTTTAAACTCTGTTTTGCTCCTGCTTCTTGCTCTTGTTTTTTCTTCTTCTTGACTTTCCCCCATTAATACTTCCTCCCCATTCCTTCCTTTCCCCCACTTCTCCTTTCCTTCTTCCTTTTTTTCCCCTGTAACCCCAACTCTTAGTGATTCTCTACCTCTTAAACAGGTCTAACCAGTGATGGAAGATAGGGGGATTTATTGGGTGGTGGGTTTTTGAGAGAACCACTGTATTCCACTGAAGTGTGTTCCACTAAGTTCAGGAAGTCTTGCTTCCAGTTAAGTGTGCCTAGTACAGCTTTTCTTAGAAAGCAAAGGTGAGATGAAGCCAGGACTTGGGACTTTATCCACTTCAACTGCTATGGCTGTCTCCTGTGGAATTCTGTGTTTTGTAGTTTAGTGAGGCTCAAGAGCTCTCTGGCTGAGAATGCTAAAAGCCCCTTCCTAAACTGCAAAGCCCAGGATTCCATAGTAGGCAGCCATAGCAGTTAAAGTGGAATAATAACACTATAAGAGTGTAGTGTGATAAAGTCCTTGGTGTCTGGTGTTGCAACAAGACTTTTTGAAACAGAAGTGGGGAAAATGCGTTCTTTAGGCTGCATGCAGACCCTGAGCCTCCCTTATGTCCCTCCCCAAGCTCCATGGCAGTTTCTCCAAACCCTGTTTTTTCAAATTATTTTTGTGGTGGTTTCCCTCCCAAAATGGGTGGGGGGAGAACCACTAAAAAATGCATCTATTTTTTCTCTCTGCCAACCTTCCAAATTTACAAAAAAACAAAAACAGAAACAAAAAACCCCCCAATAAAAATATCTCATCACTTCCACTGCACCATGGTGCACTGGTGTGGCCTACAGGAGGATCATGGAGGTGAAAATTGGCTCCTGCTGGTGCAGTTGCCAATCCCTGTTGCAAAATGTTGACTTACCCTCAGTGAGGGTGCAGCTATACGATCATAAAAAAAATCCATATGGGGGGCAAAAAATACGAATAGCCTGTCGTTTGTATGCATACGAACCGGCTATACGATTTTTAAGCCCCCTAAACTCCGTATGACTCCCTCTTCCCGAAGCTGGCTGGAGTGAGCAAGCCAAGCGGCAGTTTAAAATCTCCTGCCACTTTTTTTTTTAAAAAAAGGTTCCTGGTTTGCGGACAGTCAGTTTTCCGTATTTACAATATAAAATAAAAATAAATAAACATATAAATTCACGGACTTACCGGACGCTTGCTAGCCGGGAAACCAACATGGCAGCCGCTCCCAATTCCCCTCCGTGCTAGCCCCGCCCCCTCTACTCGGCCAGCCAATCAGATTACCCTGCCTGTTCGTATGTGTGCGAACGGACCGTACAGACCCGTCAGCCATCCGAACGGCGTACGGATTTCTCTTCGCGATCCACTTTCCCTCCCGAATACCGTGTGTGCATATTTCAGGGTGGAAAACCGGGGCCCCCCTCTTTTGCATTCGTGTACATCCGAACGGCCGTTTGTACCGAAGTGTGAACTTCCGCACGCCGTACATATTAGTTAAATCGTGTAGACGGGACCGTAGAAAGAGAACTTTGGCTAGCGCTGGAGAAGTCCCTCTCATTTCCTCCTGGTATACCATCTTTAAGAATGTCCTGAAAGGGCATTTTTGAAAGGGATATTGGTTATAAGGCTAAAACATTTTGCTGACCTTGCTCAAGTAAGATCATCTAGTATGCTTCATGGCTGACCAGGGTTTTAAACCCATTTCTGATCAGATATTCTGTCCACTGCAGCACACAAGTTCTCTATTGGCAAGTGGATTAGAAAAAAATGTCTGGGCTAGAACATTAATGGTTTTATTTTCAAAGCTGAATTAATCCTGTCTTACAAGTCTGTTTAATAAATAATGGCAAAAATGCTAATTAGCATATTTTATTAATTCATCCATACATTGTATCTCAAATATCTTCAGTTCAACAAATTGAAACCACCTTTGAATTTTCTAAGTGTACTATCTAGTCACCTCTACAAGTCTGGAGTTAATCTCCCTGATTAAAGCAAGAGAATTATATTGCTTATTTAATGCTTATTTAATAAATATTGCTATATTTAAAATAGTCTGCTTACAGTTTACTCTCTGTCATCTTCATGAACCCCTAGAAAGTCAAAATTATTTGAAGAATGCATGACAAATTTAAATGCTATGTCCTTATGTACTGATGGCCTTGGAATGACCACGCTGAAAAGACCTTTGGTAGCTCTTGATCAAGTGCCTTCATTAGTGCCCCAACTGTAGTTAGATTTGATTAAAGCTCTGATTAGATGCCAGGTGATGGTCCATTGCAAAAGTCCCATTCTCTTAATTTCTAGTCAGATAGTCTGTCCACTATACTAGATCTCTGTTGGCAATTGGAAGAGAAAACTTCACACTGGAAAAAAACTTACAGGCAGCCTAGTGTCCTCTAGATATTTTGGATTAAGACTCCCATCAATTCCACTCAGCATGGCTAATGGCCAAGAATTATGTAGCCTAAAACATCTGGGGAATGCCAGAGTGCCTATCCCTGCATCATAGTATGAAAGTTATTTTGTCTGTATCAAGATATGATGCTTAAGGCATTTGTATTCCTAAAAATATTAATTCCCCTATCCATATTAGCATGCAGTTCTGTACAGTTGTCCCTTCACATTCGCTGGGGTTAGGTTCCAGGACCCGCCGTGAATACCCAAATCCGTGAATATTCAAGTCCCATTATATGCAATGGCATAGCAAAATGGTGTCCCTTATATAAGATGGCAAAATCAAGGTTTGCTATTAGGATTATTATTTTTTTAAGAATATTTTCAAGCCGTGAATACTCAAATCCATGAATGTCAAATCCGTGAATGTGGAGGAACAACTGTACTTAGTTTCATACTGTTTAACTCACACTGAAATTAATGGGACTCATATGCTCATAAACCTGTTTAGGTTTGTATCAATTAGCCTCAGTAGCAAGTTCTGCTTATTGTTAATTTTGGCTAGTATGACATCTGTAACTATTCCTGGATAGGTGCAATCCATGTGGTGGTAACCTCAAGACTGGACTACCGTAATGCTCTTTACATGGGATTGTTCTGTAGGATCAGAAGATGCAGCAAGTGCAGGTTATGCCATGGAATTAGTTACTGTGCATATGAGATTCCTGTGCTGAAAGCTCAGCAGCAAATTCCAGTTAGCTATCAGGGCATCCAGTTAGCTATCAGGGCATGCTAGTGTTGGCTTGGAGGGCATAAGAAATGCTAAGGGCCTTTTAAAAAAGAAAAATAAACCTCCCTTTCCTGGGTAGGCACCCAGTCTTTACATTCTAAAGGGAGAAAGCCTTGCTTATTCCATGGCTTATTCATTGTGCTTTATCCATCATGATGCCCACCATGTAGAAGGATCCCCCTTTTGAGATTTGACAGGTCACTACAGGTAAAGTCTCCCTTATCCAGAATTCCGAAATATTCCAAATTCCAAAATGTCCACATGGGTGGCTAAGACAGTGACACCTTTGCTTTCTGGCGGTTCAGTGTACACAAACTTTGTGTCATGCACAAAATTATTTTTAAAAATATTGTGTATAAAATTACCTTAAGACTATAAGGTTTATATGAAACATAAATGAATTTTGTGTTTAGACTTGGGTCCCATCTCCAAGATATCTCATTATGTATATACAAATATTCCAAAATCCAAAATACTTCTGGCCCCAAGCATTTCAGATAAGAAAGACTTAACCTGAAGTATAGAGAGATTTCATTAGCAACTTGTGAGATACAGTTGTCCCTTCACATTTGCGGCTTTGACACTCGCGGTTTTGATTATTCGCAGTTTTTCCTCACCCACCGCCCGTCTCCTGGGTCTTTGCTTCTCTTCACAAAGGGAACGAAGACCCAGGAAAGCACGGGGGGGGGGTTGAAGCAAAACTTGTTAAACTGCCCCTCTGCTGAGCCTTCGCTGCCTTTGCAGGGAGGGCAAAAGCCCAGCAGACAGCCAGTTGGAGAGGTTTTGCCTCACTCCCTGCACTTCCCTGGGTCTTCGCTTCTCTTCACAAAGGGAATGAAGACCCAGGGAAACTGAGGGAGTGAGGCAAAACCTCTTAAACTGCCCCTCTGCTGAGCCTTTGCTGCCTTTGCAGGGAGGGCGAAAGCCCAGGAGAGGGCGATTGTTATTTGCGTTTTTTTCACATTTGCAGGGGTCTGGCGGCCGTAACCCCTGCAAATGTGAAGGGACAAATGTACTTGTTTGCCTCGGCATTGTTGTGACTGCTGTTACTGCCAGCTATACTCTCCCCTAGTTACTTTGAGTGAGATACAGTATTTGACTGTTTTATTATTTAGGGCTTGTCTATACGATGCAATTAAATGTGGATTGATGTGCACTAATGCCAATTCGCAACAGCTTTTATTTGTCTTAACTATTTTTTTGCAAGGTTGCAGGCATGTGAAGCTGTCCACATTCGTTGTTCAAACAGGCATGCCTGCAAATCAAGATGGTGGGCGTGAATGAATTACTTGTGTTTTTATTGTCGCCAGTTGCCACTGCTGAACAGGGGTTTTTTAAAGCATATCAAAGGTGCAGAAGTACGATATTCCAGTTAAATAAACAGAAAAAAAGGCTGTTTTGTCACTTGAGTACATGATTGCTATGGCAAAAATCCAACTTAGCAGTTTTGGGCGCTTGCCTTGTTAGAAAGCTCAGCCTCTGCACACTTCTGACCAATCAGCTTTCTACTTCTGCTCTTATTGGGAATGCACACCAAAACAAATTGGTTGTTCCAATGAGAGAGAATGTACATTTCCCGCAAAGCTTTTTAAAAACTCTGGGAAAAGCCATGAAGGCTTTTCCTGCAAAGTTTTTGGCATTTTTGCCCCCCCTCCTTCCGAATACAGCAGATTGATGTGGGATCTCATTAAGGCAAATTGTATTCTCCTCGAATTCTATGAGAAGGATTTTTGCCATATAGACAACCCCTTAGTCGTTCTTTTTATTCTGTTAATGGTTTTATTTTGTGAACTGCTTTAGATTTTTAAAAAGTAGCATTTAAATTTTCTAAAATATGATATTCTGACTATGAAAATGGCAAATCTGTCAGTTATTTCTGATAATAAAAACCAATCAAAGAGACATACTACTTTTTTTTTTTACAAAACCACTTTTTTGTTTATTTAGGATATATGTCTTGGAAAGTGCTACAGTCGCTAGTCAAATAAAGAAGGTTAGTGCTAGGAAGAATAGGGAACACTAAGAAGACAGTTCATGGTCATAAAGTCTTAAGGCTTCGTGTCAAGCTTTTTTGGAAATAAATGTCTGCATTGCTGTGTTGGAGGCAATTCAGCTTTACGTTTAGTTCTTGATAGGTAGAATTAAGCAGAGAGTAGTTTAATTGGAATTGAAAACTGGTGAATGCTGAAAAGGTACAATGAGATTTCAAGGTTATAGTCACTTTTTCTTCTGTCAGTAATATGCAGGAAATCCTCTTTGGAAGAAGCTAGCCAAGCTCCCCTATTTAATCAAGTGTTGTCTTAAGATGTTCATGTAAAGTTGTCATAAGACATTAATGTAAAGTTATTAATATTTAGGATTTAAAACAAAAGATACACCTTTGTATATACTGTACCTGTTTTCTAATCTGTTCAAAGCTTACATAAAGCAAAATGCTTCTTGTTCTAAAGTAGCCAGTAAGAAAATGAAGTATTTGTGTTAAAATGCTCTAATACTGCAGATGGAAAAACACTAAATAATTCAGATTGTTCATAATCAAAATAATATTACAACACTTGTCATAGCTGCTAGGCAAAGGTATAATTGAGTTCCAAGGGAACGGGAAATAAATCATATTTGAAAAACGCGTTTAAAAGATAAACATCTTGTTTACGTAGTTTTATGTATAATATACCTTGTTGCATTTGCGCAGGAATCCATTATAAGTCTTCATTTTTAAGAAAAGTTAATTAATTGGATGACCTTTTTAATACAAATGTTGATTGAACTGCTGCATTTAATATTGATGTAGATTAAACCTATATAGCTGAATTCAACCAGTTTTCACAACTGGTTGTCTGTTTATACTAATTAAAGGTTGCAGAGTATAGCTAACTATTTGTTCAGACTTGCTTGCTGACATTTCCTGTCCTGGGATGAATTTTCTAGTTCAAGATTTGTACGCTGCAGGTGCTTCCTAGAGCACCAGGTGGCTCCAGTAACCAGTGCACAAGGAATGTTTTGATGGATTTGAGCACTAGATGGAAAAGATTTCATAGGAACTGATTAAATACTGTATGCGTTATCATGGAGAATATTTTTTTTAATACAGCTTTAATTTGGGCTCCTTTGGAAATACTACACAACTGATCTTGACATAAATGGGAGTAAGTTTCCAACCAGTTTTAGATGTCTCTGTTGTTTCATTACTAAGAACGTAAGAGTTTGTTTCTACTTTTTTATGCTTACTTTTTTAGACTTTATTGTTTCTAGTAGGTTTTCTGTTGCCTTCAGATTGACTTGTCAGCTACTTAAAAGAATTAAATGTATTGGGGAGGTGTGTTTTTAATAATAATTAAAAAATCTGTTACGATTCCTATGCTCAATATTTAATTATAAATTGTGCAAAAGTACAAAAACATAGTATAGATATATTACTACCATACAAAGTTCTTGTTAAACAAATTACAGTGCAAGCTTATTTGTGTTTACTTAGAAGGAATTCCCAATATGTGGTTGTGGTTCTTTATGTCAGGCCTGTTTCTTAAGACTTCCTTCCTACCTGAAATTAAATCTCATGGAACTTGGTGGGACTTACTTCTTCTGACAAGAAATGCATAAATTATGTTCTCAATATGTATAATGCACATCTGTTACACAGATGAAGTATATATTATAGTTCAAAAAAAGGGATTAGGATTCTCATTAATTCACTTGTGTTCCAAAAATCATGGAACATGTAAGTGAAAGCTACTGCCCATGGGACGTGCAAGGAAGTTAGGAAAGAGTTTCTACAGTCTAATGTACACTATTGTGTTTTCTTACAAGTTATGTTCTGGTTTTGGGGAGCCTAAGTTGAAAGGGAGCATAAAATGGATAGTAGAACCTCCATACTATTTATTTGGAACATGACTGAATTTCTGACTCTTCCTTAAACCCATGACATTTTGATCTTAGAATGTGTATTGCATTTGCATTTGAAAATGGAATATATGGAATATATTTCCATTAGTTAGTTAGTTAAGTGAATGTTGCTTGAATGCTTGTTGCTTGCTTTGGCACATGAGATACTCAGGATCTTTAGCTCTGGGAGGAAGGCTTTGAGGACACAGGGAACTGCCATTCTGGACCTAGTGGTTGACCTCATCACAACCCTGTAGCTTTCAAGTATCACCTGAACACTGATAACACCCAGCTATAGTTCTGTATCCCAGAACATTCTCCCTCCACTGCATGCCACTTCTCTAATATTTCTGCTTGCTTCATTCTGCTTGAATCCTTCATTAATGGACTGCACAAACCTGGCCACACAAAACCTGTCATCTCTTTTCCCAAACTTTGATTCTTCATTGACATTCTCATTCAGTGGCCACATCACCATCCACTTTTTTGAAGAAATTTGAAACTTTGGCTGGCATTCTATTAGTGATTTACAAAATCATTTAACGTCATTGCAGTTCACTTTTTTTTGGTTGTTATGTAGGTTGGAATACTCTTTTAACTTCACAGTGACCAAAAGCCAAAGTGGTGATACACCTAGCCCTTTTCCTGTAGCTGAACGCCCTGCAAGAGCATCATCTGCAAGAATGTCCCAAGGACTTGTGGAGGTCCCTATAGGTACCTGTTGCAGCACATCCAGCTAAATTAGAATACCTAGATGTGTCACCGCTGAACCCCCTGTTCCCCAACAACCTGAAAATTGCCATGTTGGTGAGGGGCACTGCATGGCTTTCAAAGTAGGTTTTGGGTGTGATACATCTCCCAATGCACAATCTCTGCCCTTATCTTTGATTGTTTTTCCTTCCAGTGTTCCGTCCATTGCAAAATTATGCTGCTTCTCCCTTTATATAATGGTTGCGAGTCATACAGCCTTCCCTGTGTCACTGAACTATAACTCAGCGTTTTTCATTGGTTAACCTGGCTAGGCTGCTGGGACTTGTAGTTCAATTTTATTGCTAAGGCTTCTCTATTCCGTCCCCTCCCTTATTAAGATTACAGAAATACAGCCTTTCTCCTCTGACCTCTTGATTTCCATAATTGTTATCTGACCCTGGTCTTATCTGATCCTCTCACCTCTATCCCAACACCCTCCTGCCCAGTCACCTCTCATTCGTTGGACCACATGACACCCCTCCTTAAGTCTTTAGGCTTGCTCTTTCTGTTTTCCCCAAGAAACAATGATATAGCAGGCTTTTAACTAAGTACTCTAATGTCAACAGAACTATTGTCATCAACAATGAGAATAAATAATAACCCTTGTGAACAGAAGTGCAGTGGCAGGAGGGACTTCGTAGTGTGGTGGAGTCTCCTTCTTTGGAGGTTTTTAAACAGAGGCTGGATGGCCATCTGTCGGGAATGATTTGATTGTCAGGGGGTTAGACTAGGTGGCCCTTGTGGTCTCTTCCAACTCTTATGATTCTATGATTATATAAGTCAGCAGGGAAACTATGCCAAGTTTCATAGGCCAGCCACTAGCCATGCCCCTACCTACTGCCAGTGAGACAGAAGGGAGCTGAGGAGAAGGGGCCTGCAAATAGTAACAAGTCTTTGTTGTCTTCATCGTGGCTGTACTGCGTGTGCTCAAAGCATTGCAGGAGAATTTCCTGGCTTTCTTTGCATATGATTGTTACATGCCCTTACACCCCCTCCCTTCTAATAGATTGGTAATAATTCATAAATTGGCAATAATTGACAGTTCACGTAGGTCCACAGTAGACCAAGCCATCCACAGAAGGGTTCAAGTAAAGGTCACAAGACCCGACAAAGTTATCTCAGAAGTCCCCCCAAAACAGATATGCCCAGGACTGGTTAAGCGAAGCCCCCTCAGACAGCTGATAGGGAGGAATTTACTAATCTCCCCACACACACACACCTGGACGCACCTGTCAGTGAGGCATGCTTCAAAACAAACAAGTGACCGGAAAACCCATTATTCTGCACAACACCCATTATCCTGATATGTAGCACAAGCATATCAAATGTAGCCCTTGTGTTAGCAGAACTTACTTTCAAATAAAAAAGTTGTGTCTGCTGGCACATCCTTAAAACCATGCCATTGTTAGGTTTGAGATGTTTGGCCAGCACACTGCTGCAGTTTAGCACTGCCACATTTGCAACAATTGTCATCATTACATGCATGCGTATTTAATAAATGTGTGATGAATGAGCACAACTGAAATAGGTCTGGAGATGAAGTGTGATATGTTAGACTTCCTGAATGACATAGAGCAAAACTGTCACGTCTGTTCTCATTATTCCATTGTCAAGTTCTCCTGTTTGGTTATTCATTAGTAAATCTAAAAGTCTAGACTATTCTTTGGTAGTACTTTAAAAAAAATGGGTTTAGAGCTGATGAACTGCATACAAAGATGAATTTGCTCTACATTTCTTATAGAGAGGAGGATTATTGTGTCATTGCAGCTTGTATATCTTTGATGTGTATCAAAGGGTGTATTTCTATCTTATTCCACTACAGTGACACACCAGTTATGATCATTCCAATATATGCAACATTGGCAAATTTGCAAAGAATCTGGCAGTTCTTAGATCTGACTTCTTGGTATTTATTAGCATGTTGTGACAGAAAAATGAAAGTGTGAGCATATGTCTTCAAAATATTTTGCTGTTTTCCTGAACTAATGAAGAAAATACAAGTAATAAAAATGTGCTGGCATTTGGTTAAATAATATATCTCGAAATGCAACATGCAAAATCTGTTAGTTGGAGTTGTTTCTTAATAGTAACTTAATCTTAATTAGATGGCTTCCATCTGGATGCATTAAGCTTTGTGTGAAGCCCTGGTAGAAGGACGGGGGTGGGGGGGAGAGACTTAAACTTCTATTGTTGCCAAAGGAGCTAATACCACACATGAAAAAATAATGTTCTTTTTAGGAGTAGGTGTGTATTTTCTGAGAATTAACACACGGGGAGTTGTTAAATGAGCCTATACCCTTGTCCATTAGAATGCAGGCTAAACTTCACTTTATTAAAAAAGCGAATTCCCCCAGTTTCTTGCTTAAATAACAAATTTGAAGCAAGAAAATTAGCCTGTAGATATAACTGAGTGCTGAGTTCTGTAAAGTCCTCCCTTCTAATTTGTGGGCATTAGGGGTAGAGCACCACCACGAATTTGAAAAAAAAAAGTGAATACCTCTGGCTTTCCCCCAACGAGCACCTGCCCACCTGTCCCCTCCCAAAGTGGTAGCGGAGCTTGGGCAGCCTCGCTGCTGACCCTCCCGCCTCCCCGCACCCCTCCAAAGGCAGCGGTGGGGTTTGGGCAGCCTCGCTGCCACCCCTCCCTCCCTCCTGTGCCCCTCCAAAAGTGGTGGCGGGGCTTGGGTAGCCTTGCTGCCGGCCCTCCTACCTGCCTGCGCCCCTCCAAAAGCGGTGGTGGAGCCACCTGTCCGCCCGCCAATACACAAAACCGCAAAAAGGAAAGCCACAAATTAGAAGGGAGGACTGTGTATGAAAATTATAGGGAATTATTTCAAAGCTCAGTTTCTAGGTTATAAACTTAAACACACATAAGTTAGAATTCTTTTCCTTCCCCCCACCATCTTAAACAGAAATGCTTTCTTATTACTTTGTATCTGCACACCTGTTGTTAACAAGTACTATAGAATTTCAGTAAGGATCTGTATGTAGCATTATAGAATTAGTAAGAAAGAAATATGGTTGTGGATTTGATGTTAGGTTGTTTTGATTAAAGTAAATTGCAGATTGCCTTTTAACTTCTCTAGCTCAGGTATTTTCATTTTGTATTGCCCCAAGCAGGAGGATAGTTATGTGTGTAAAGCTATCCTTTGGTATATGGTGGCTGATTGAGAATTAAATCTGTCTCTTTTCATATATTACTACTACTTTCATATGGAAGATTTCTTCATATGCCATCAACTATTTATTTATTTATTTATTTATTTTATATGTTCAGGATTTTTGTATATGTTCAGGATGTTGAGGATTTTTTAAATTTATAATTAAAATCAGTAATTTACCTTCAAAAAGCTGAGTGAAGCCAGTTATATGGGTCTTGTCCACTTTTTGTTCCACTCCTCCTTGCATTCCTCTAGGGTGAGAAGAAATATGTTTCGCCCTAACAAGATGCATATGTTTATCCCCCTTTAAATTCACCTGAAGTAGCCTAGGGCCCACTTCATATAGCACAGCCCACAAGGCTGTTGTTTATCTGAATACTGATCCTGTGTGGGGTTGCATCATATGAAATGGGTACCATAGCATTGTAGATATATCTGAAGAGGGCCACATCAACAGGGGAATATATGAATAAGAAAGTCACATGAATGTGGCTGTTTCCATGTGATTCTGCCCTTTCAACACCTCCCCCCCAGCTGGTGGTTCTAGTAACCCGGGTGCATCACAGTTGGGATGGAGGGGGGAACATTGCACCGATCTCACAGTTCACAGTTGCTGGTCAACGGAGAAGAAGGAGTACCACACTAATACCCTTAAACTACTGGCTGTTAGGAAAGCCCTTAGGGCATTTGAGTACAGTGTATGACAGAATGGTACAAGTAGCCTCTGACAACTAAAATGGTTAATGATAATCTGTTTACTCTAAGAACATCTGAAGTTGCCTAGCCACTACACACTCAAGCACCTTGCCCAAGAAGGGGATTTTTGCAATAGGATAGTAGTCCTCACATGCTTCTGGATTCAGAGAGATCATGTTCAAGAGAGGGCACACTACAGCCTCAAGGCTGCAGGCACATCTCTCTGACAATCTGAGTCACTTACTATTCCCTGGACCCACCTAATTATTCCACCTCACTGGTAAATCACATCAACCAAGATGGGCAAAGGTCTCATGCCCAGTGCTCTCACTGGGATTGAACCAGCCTAGTGAATCAGGTTAACCTAACAGTTAACAGAGGGTTGTGGGTATTTTGGAAGGAGATTGCTTACTGAAGTACTGTGTTACCACTCTGATGGCTTTCAATCCTTGCCCACCCATCCACATGTGAAACTGAGGCTGTCACAGATGTGATTTTGCCTCAGTATACAGGGTAGGATTATATAGGACTGTGCCAACCAACAATCACTCTTATCCCTGAAAAAGAAGGGATGGGAATATAATAGGATCAGATTAGATCCATCAGATCAAAATTCTATCTATGCCAGTGTTCCAGTCAGATGTTTCTGGGTTGCTCAGAAGTAGAATATGAAGGCAGTTACTCTTTCTTGTTGATGCATCCCAATAATTGATAACTCCAGGAGCAAATTAATCCTGAACCTAGATGATCTATATACTTACTGTGATATGCTTATCCTCCATACATTTGTTTGATGTTCTTTTAAAACCATGTCAGCTAATTGTCATCTGTCTGTCTTGTGGTAGCAGTTCCTATTAATAAACTATGCATTATAATTATAATTTATTAAAGATTTTATTTTATCCTGAATTTTCTGATAGTTATTGATATTGAATAATAAGGAATTTGAGTATTCTCAGGGAGGAAAATGTCTTCCTGGATTTATGTTTTCAGACTATGCATAATTTTTAAAATCTCTTATGTCCTGTATTAGTTGCCTTTTTTCTAACCTATAAAAGGCACCTTTGTTGTTGGCCCCTTCACCTCCCCTTCCCTCACAACCTGATTATTTTGATTGTTTCCCCCCGCTTTTCATGGTCTGCACTTTGAAATGGAGTGGCCAAAATAGTTTACACTATTGCAATGTGTGGCCAAACCACAGATTTGCATAAGGCAAATCTGGTAGGTTTGAAATGCATCTTGCTGACATGTTTGAAAAATAGGCACAAGTGAATAATTATGTGGTAGAGCTGTAAACGTTCGTCCTAATTGATGCTACCTTTCTTAAAGATTTATTAAAATGTTTAAAATGTCTTACACTCTATTATTAAAACTTGTAGTCCTGTATCCTAAATTAGCATTACAACTACAGTACTTCTGAATGGGTAAGCTATTTCTTATGGCTTCAACATGCTGGACATATTGTAGACAACTGAACACAGGATATTGACAAATTGGAACATGTCCAGAGGAGGGTAACCAAAATGGTAAAAAGTCTGGAAACCATACCCATGAGGAGCAGCTTAGGGACCTGGGTATGTTTAGCCTGGAGAAGAGAATGTTAAGAGAAGACATTATAACCTTGTTTAAATATTTGAAAGGATGTGAAGATGGAGCAAGCTTGTTTTCTGCTCCAGAGACTACCTGTGTTGAACTCCCAGCAAGCTATGCATTTCCTGTCCTTCTTCCTGGGTGCCCTGGCCATATCCCCTTTCCCCTGAGCATTCGACCCAACAGTAACTAGCCAGACACCACCATTGATGACATCCCACCTGTGGTTGTCATTGCGAGAGGCCCGTTTTCAACACTCCTCATCGTATTCAATTCCCCTGCCAATGCCCTTACCTTGAGCACCTGGTGGAAGTGGTTGATGAGATGCCAGCTACGGTTTGGGAAAACCATCAACCCCCCCCCCATGAGGACCGCATACCTTGTCAGCCAGTTGCTGAATGTGCACTCAACGGGGTTTGCCTTATCCTTGTCTGAACCCTTCCTGTCACTCCTGTATACACTCGCCTCCTCCCTGGCAGGTCTTACCAAGGGGAAGACATCCACGTAATCCCCTTGGAGGATCTTGGACCTCACTTTCCTGTACTGAATGCCCGGGGGGTCCTTCTTGCTCTTGAAAATTGAGAGCTCCTTCCCAGGGGAGTCCCCCTATCCCCTTTTGCACAGGAAGCACCTTTTTCACCCTGGCCCTTCTGAGAGCGCAGCCTGATAACCCAACAAGGCAATTCCAGCTTTTTGGCCCCTGCCAGCCAATACCTGAACTTTCTGGAATCCTCCGTGTTGGATGGTTCACCTGATATTGTGTCAGAATCAGAATCAAACCTGTGCTGATGCCTGGAGCAGCACCGACGCTTCCTCCTTGGACACTTCTTCTTCTCCCTGCCCTTGCACTGTCTTGAATCAGGTTCAGCCAAGGTAGAGCGGTTCTACTCCCTGGATGGACTGTGGTTGTGCAACGGGGAATGCCAGGGATAGTACCCTCCATTGGCCCAGGAACTTGCCCACTAAAGACTTCGCTGCCCCTTGATATCCCTGGCTCGCTGACCTCAGTGGAGGTGCGGCGCAGAGCAGAGATCCAGGTGCCTTCAGACCGCCTCCAATGCTGGCTGCAAGAGTCACGGACGATGCCGAGAGAGAAACAGCATCGTCCAAAATGGACCCCTTGCCGCACGAGAACCTCGTTACTGCTCCGGAGGCTGCTTGCGTGGCAAGACACTGAAAGAGGCGTCTGAAAATCTCCTTTGTTTCCCTTGAAAATTTATGTGGGTTTTGAATTCTAATGCAACATTTTTACAGGTGTCCTGTTGTAATGTTACAGTGGAACTTTTCCTAGCATTAATATATCATTTAATAACTTGATATTGTAGGTAAGGGGGATTAGAACAGTAGTAATTGCAGAATCAATATTTTCCCCCTTTGTTTTAGAGTTATATTTGAGATGCAGAAGTTTAACCCGATTGGCTAATAGTTTCAAAAATGGAATACAGCTGATGAGAAAATTAATGATTTCACAGCCTACGTCCTTAGTTATACTCTAGTTTTTGTGGATATGTACATTTGGGCTTTCTAATTTTTTTACAGAAAGAAACATTTCAAAGACATAATGATACAGAAGCGCTCTTGGGGTGTAATTCTCTATGCCAGTGCTACTCAAAGCTAGTGCTATTGGCGGATGGTCTGCAGTAAGTTTCCAGGAAAGCAAGAAATAGCTGATGTACAGAAATATGATGTTTGTCTCTGGCACATTGGGGGAAAATCCTGTTGGTGTCTCACATCAGATATCAGAACAGTGCTTTCAAGCTGCCATAATTGCAGGCGGGATGGGAGAAATGGCTACTGGCCTACCACCAGTTCTCACCTAGGCCTCCTTCCTTAGCTGTGCACATGGGACGGGGTTCTGAAAAGGGGAGAATTTAAAGCAGTGGTGAGCTACTGCTGCAGGTCCAAGGACCAATTTTCTGTTCCTGGGTACTACGTGGGCAGCCGAAAAGGATGGGGAGAATTGAGCAGACCCTGCAATCTATTTGAAAGCTGGATCTCCATTCCTGGAGGCTTTCAGGACAGGTGATACACAAACACTCATTTTGAGCCAGAAAATGGCTTATCTTGGGATGCTGGAGGAGTCAAGGGCCTCGAAACCAGCCTCTGGACTACATGTGGCCCAGGGCTACCCTTTGTCCAGGCTGGTTTAGGCCCCATAAATCACCACTGTGCTTGAGAACTATCCATGATTAGGATTCTGTATCTTCAACATAACCTGCATAGGTAGAGTAGGATCCCTTCTTCAGACATGAGCCCCTAATTCATGGTTATCAGGGATACAGTGGTGAATGGGATTGCTGTTTCCCTCCATGTGAACATGATGACTGCATGAAAGATATTGAAGGAGACCAGTATCTGTCTCTTCTTAGGGTATGATGGACCAGTGTAATGGGAGTTGTGTAGAAGTATCTGAAAACATGTAAATTAGCCTGCAATTTAACATTAACTTGCTGAGAGTAAGAAACATTGGATTCAAAGGGAGTTATTTCCAAGCAGACATGTTTAGGACTGCAGTGAAAATTTCTCTCCACAAATATAGTTCTGGTTAATGTTGGGGCATAGAAAAAATAGTAAAATCAACTTGAAGTCTTGCCCTTTTGGTGTAGTATTGCGTAACCTGAATGGTGCCAAAACCTAATGGATCCCTTTTCCGGAAACTGAAAATTAAAGAGGATGAGTCAGTAGAACACTTCAAGGTTTCATAATATGCATTCAGCTTAAATAATGAATGCCAAAATCTAGAGGCAGCCAGTCAGCTGCAACACTTTCTCTGCAGTAATCTTTACCACTCACTCTCTAATTAGGGGTCTCTTTCTTCCTCTTTATTCTTCTGGATAATAGGTGTGTGAAAATGCAGATTAGGATATGCTTTGAAAAAATGGAGAAGAATAATTCAGTGTCTAATATTAGTACAATTTATCACCAAGAAAAGGATTAGAATGTATAATTATCATTTTGGGGGGAGTTTCATTCTCTTCCCCCCTCCCTGCTAAAAATCTGCTTAAAAGAATCGAATTAATAAACAGTCTGGTGGCTGAACTGATTATTAACAAAAGTTTCAAACTGTCTTGTTCAGCATAATTCTTAATGCAGGGTTGGATAACAAATGGTGTACAGGCTGCATACAGCCTACCATCTAATTTTCCATATGCCTCCACCAAGCTTCTTTGGATTCCTCCTGCCAAATTACCACAGCAAAAAGTAGCCTCTCCTTCACTGCATGGCATGCTGCCTTCTTTCAGAGGTGCATGTGTGAGTGTGTGTTTGTGTGTGTGTGTGATGTGTATATTTGCCTTCAAGTTGCCTGTCACCTTATGGAGACCCCACAAATTTCATAGGGTTCTCTTAAGAAAGGAGGAAATATAATCTACCTGGTATTTATTGGCAGTCTTCCATTCAAGTATTAACCAGGGCTGACCCTGCTTAGCTTCTAAGATCAGACAGGATCTGATGCCTTTAGGGTATTTAGGCCTCAACTCAAAGGCTAGTAGTGTTTCCAAAATTGGACTTTGAGGAAGTGTTGTAAACAACAGCGACCCAACAGTGTATTGCTGTAACAAAGAAGACAAATAATATTTTAATTTGCATTAACAGAACCATAGTTACTAAGACAAGGGAAGTAATAGTCCCACTAATTTCTTTACTTTCTCATCTGCGATCAGTTCTGGATGCCTCATTTTAAGAAGGATATAGACCAGTTGAAACAGGTTCAGAGAAGGGCAACAAGGATGATAAGAGGTATGGAGAATAAAACATACAAGAAAAGGTTGAGAGAGCTGGGCATGTTCAGCTTGATGAAGAGAAGTAAGGGTGACATGATGCTCTTGAATGTCTCAACAGCTCCTCCCCCCCCCCCCAACAGACCTTGCATCCAGCACAATAACACAGCACTCCCGTGAGGCTTCTACAAACACTATGGCCTTTGAAGATGTAGCTTCTTTACAGAGCCAATGTGATGTAACGGTTAGGAGTTCAAGTGGGATTTGAGGGAGATAGGTTCTGGCCCCACTGAAACTCATTAAATGACCTTGAGCCAGTCTGGCCCATCTCTCATGGTCCTTGTGAGGAAAAACCTATGAGAAGAGGAACTGTATATTGCCTTGTGGTCATTGGAGGAAAGCCTGGATGTAAATGTTATTAATAAATAAAAATAAGAGGGAAAGTTATTTTTTGCTGCCACCATGGTCCCTGATGGGTTCAGGGGGATTTGGCCTCCACTTCTAATTTAATGTAAAGTACAACAGGGGAATTTTTTACATCTTTTTTGAAACAAAGTAAGAGAAATTATAGGATCACAGCACATCAGATTCATAGGGAAAAATATTTGGGGCTCCACACCAATATTTTGGGGTAGAGAGGCTGGTACTATACTTTTAAAGTGGCCTCTTGGTTTTGTGTTCTTCCTGGGTTGAAGGGGAAATTCATACCACAGAAAATAGCATACCCTCTTATCAATACACCACCAAAACTTACCAACAAGGTGCCTATACTCAGAGGGACCAACTGCATTCAAGACAATGACAGCGCACCCAGAACACACACACAAAAATACCAGAGTGCCACCATTTCATCAGTACCAATAGCACTGACCCCAGTTCTTATGCATTCATGCAGAGCAAGGTTAAAATTCCTGTGTGCCACTTAAAACAACATTTGTGAAACATCACACACATAGGGGAGGAATGAAGGCCCACATTCAGCATTCACAGGGTTCTTTAGGCAATGCTCTTTCAGGGACTGCATACAAGTGTTGTGACAAAGGTTGAAGTCCCATTGAAGAAGGGAATAGCTATCAATACTAACAAGCAGTATTCTTTAATTGATCACCAACAATGGTCCGCCATAGCCTCACATTGGGAAGCTTGGAGACGCACTATCCACAATGCTGCAGCCTTATTTGAGAGCTCATGCCAAACAAGTCTTAAAGAGAAACGGCAATGCAGAAAGAATCACAACCCGGAATCATCACCCAAGGAGACCTTCTGCTGTGCTTTCTGCAACTGGACTTGTTTATCTCAGATTGGCCTTTTCTGTCATCAGCACGCTTGCAGCGGGATGAGTCCTTCCTGAATCTTCGTTTACGAAGAAAAGCCAGAGAGAGAGAGAGAGAGAGAGAGAGAACACCCCTCTTCTTCATTCAACAGTAGAGTCAGACTGAATGGCCTTTACACTTGACAGTGTATGAACATGTGGGATTTGGTCTGTGTGCAGAGAGGTACTCTGTGGTTTGGTTCACAGTTCTCATGGAAATGAGCAGAACCTAAAGCCAGGACTAATGTTCATGCAGATTTCAATGGCTCTCAAGTGCAATTACCGGCATATAAGATGATTTTGAGCCCTGGAAAATATCTCCAAAAGTCGGGGGTCATCTTATACCCCAGGTATACGGTTTGCCTCACCTGCCACCCGATCTCCTGCCTCTTTGCTCCCTTCGCAAAGGGAGCGAAGATGCAGGAGATCGGGCGGGGGAGGGGCAAGGCAAAGCATTCGCCCCTCTCCTCTGCCTTCCCAGCCAAACCTCTGCGCATTTACAAGGGCTCCTCACAATGTAGTTGTGTGTTTCTTAAGTTGTTAGCACTTTATGGCAACCCTAAAGTGAACCTATCATGGGGTTTTCTTGGCAAGATTTATTCAGAGGAGGTTTCCCTTTGTCTTCCTCTGAGGCTGAAGAGAATACGTTTCCTTGGCCAAGAGGGCATTTGAACCTGATCTCCGAGAGTTTAGTCCAACATTCTAACCACTACATGGTGCTGTCTCTCTAGTTATACCATAGATCCCTTTATACTGTATTTTTTCTGTTTTATGTAATCTTCCTTTTTAGTACTTTTTATTTTAGTACTTTTATTTTTGGTTGTTGCTAATCATATATGTGTTTCCTATTTATGATTGACAAACTATTTATGATTGACAAACTCCCTCGGAGTGTGGTGGGGTCTCCTTCCTTGGAGGTCTTTAAACAGAGGCTGGATGGCCATCTGTCGGGGATGCTTTGATCGTGATTTCCTGTGTGGCAGGGGGGTTGGACTGGATGGCCCTCATGGTCTCTTCCAACTCTGCAATTCTATGATTCTATGATTCTATGATATGGTGAAAAGGAAATGATACAAAAAGAGAAACTGGGCAGGCGTAAGGAGAGAAACAGAAGAATTCTATGTATTTCCAGTTGTATCTGTTACAGTTAATTTAACAGAATGGGTTCAGTGTAAATACAATCCAGTTATAATAACATTTTAATGTGAGGGCAAAGGAGATGAGTTAGAACCGCAGCGATCAGGAAATAGGTGAAAAAAATATGATGGAGCTGAACAGGGGCTTAGCAACATGCACTCTCCACCTAGAAATCAGGTATGGCAGTACAGTCGTCCCTCCACATTCGCGGGGGTTAGGGGCCCAAAAACCCCGCGAATGTGAAAAAACCGCGAATAAGATACACCTCCCCCCACCCACCCACAAACCCCCCTCCAAGGTGGTGACCCGGCCTTAGAAGCCTCCTAGACACTTCTCAGCTGCCACACCTACCTTTCCAAAGCTGCTCTCCAAAGAGAGCCAAGCCCCGAGAGAGCAGGGAGATCAGGTCTAAAGCACCCACCTCCCTGCTCTCTCCGGGCTTTGGCTCTCCAGTTTAAACAGAGGCAAGCCCCAGGAGAGCGGGAGGGGCGCTTTAGACCCGATCTTCCCCCTCTCCCTGGGCTTCGCTCTTTTTGGAGTGGAGAGCCAAGCCCTGAGAGAGCAGGGAGATCGGTTCTAAAGCACCCACCTCCCTGCTCTCTCGGGGCTTTGGCTTTCCATTTTAAACGGAGGCAAGCCCCAGGAGAGCGGGACGTGGGCGCTTTAGACCCACACTCTCTGCTCTCCCTGGGCTTGGCTCTGTTTGGAGTGGAGAGCCAAACCCCCCAGAAAGTAGGGAGATGGGGTCTAAAGCGCCCAACTCCTTGCTCTCTTGGGGCTTTGGCTCTCCAGTTTAAACAGAGGCAAGCCCCAGGAGAGCGGGAGGGGCGCTTTAGACCCGATCTCCCCCCTCTCCCTGGGCTTGGCTCTGTTTAGAGTGGAAAGCCAAGCCCTGAGAGAGCAGGGAGATCGGATCTAAAGCACCCACCTCCCTGCTCTCTCGGGGCTTTGGCTCTCCAGTTTAAACAGAGGCAAGCCCCAGGACAGCGGGAGGGGTGCTTTAGACCCGATCTTCCCCCTCCCCCTGGGCTTGGCTCTGTCTGAAATGGAGAGCCAAAGCCCCCAGAAAGTAGGGAGATCGGGTCTAAAGCACCCACCTCCCTGCTCTCTCGGGGCTTTGGCTCTCCAGTTTAAACAGAGGCAAGCCCCAGGAGAGCGGGAGGGGCGCTTTAGACCCGATCTTCCCCCTCTCCCTGGGCTTGGCTCTGTCTGAAATGGAGAGCCAAAGCCCCCAGAAAGTAGGGAGATCGCGTCTAAAGCATCCACCTCCCTGCTCTCTCGGGGCTTTGGCTCTCCAGTTTAAACAGAGGCAAGCCCCAGGAGAGTGGGAGGGGTGCTTTAGACCCGATCTTCCCCCTCTCCCTGGGCTTGGCTCTGTCTGAAATGGAGAGCCAAAGCCCCCAGAAAGTAGGGAGATCGCGTCTAAAGCATCCACCTCCCTGCTCTCTCGGGGCTTTGGCTCTCCAGTTTAAACAGAGGCAAGCCCCAGGAGAGTGGGAGGGGTGCTTTAGACCCGATCTTCCCCCTCTCCCTGGGCTTGGCTCTGTTTGAAATGGAGAGCCAAAGCCCCCAGAAAGTAGTGAGATCGGGTCTAAAGCATCCACCTCCCTGCTCTCTTGGGGCTTTGGCTCTCCAGTTTAAACAGAGGCAAGCCCCAGGAGAGCGGGAGGGGCGCTTTAGACCCGATCTCCCCCCTCTCCCTGGGCTTGGCTCTGTTTGGAGTGGAAAGTCAAGCCCTGAGAGAGCACAGAGATCGGGTCTAAAGCACCCACCTCCCTGCTCTCTCGGGGCTTTGGCTCTCCAGTTTAAACAGAGGCAAGCCCCAGGAGAGCGGGAGGGGTGCTTTAGACCCGATCTTCCCCCTCTCCCTGGGCTTGGCTCTGTCTGAAATGGAGAGCCAAAGCCCCCAGAGAGTAGGGAGATCGGGTCTAAAGCATCCACCTCCCTGCTCTCTAGGGGCTTTGGCTCTCCAGTTTAAACAGAGGCAAGCCCCAGGAGAGCGGGAGGGGTACTTTAGACCCGATCTTCCCCCTCTCCCTGGGCTTGGCTCTGTCTGAAATGGAGAGCCAAAGCCCCCAGAAAGTAGGGAGATCGCGTCTAAAGCATCCACCTCCCTGCTCTTTCGGGGCTTTGGCTCTCCAGTTTAAACAGAGGCAAGCCCCAGGAGAGCGGGAGGGGTGCATTAGACCCGATCTTCCCCCTCTCCCTGGGCTTGGCTCTGTCTGAAATGGAGAGCCAAAGCCCCCAGAAAGTAGTGAGATCGGGTCTAAAGCATCCACCTCCCTCCTCTCTTGGGGCTTTGGCTTTCCAGTTTAAACAGAGGCAAGCCCCAGGAGAGCGGGAGGGGTGCTTTAGACCCGATCTCCCCCCTCTCCCTGGGCTTGGCTCTGTTTGAAACGGAGAGCCAAAGCCCCCAGAAAGTAGGGAGATCGCGTCTAAAGCATCCACCTCCCTGCTCTCTTGGGGCTTTGGCTCTCCAGTTTAAACAGAGGCAAGCCCCAGGAGAGCGGGAGGGGTGCTTTAGACCCGATCTCCCCACTCTCCCTGGGCTTGGCTCTGTTTAGAGTGGAGAGCCAAGACCTGAGAGAGCAGGGAGATCGGGTCAAAAGTGCCCAACTCCCTGCTCTCTCGGGGCTTTGGCTCTCCAGTTTAAACAGAGGCAAGCCCCAGGAGAGCGGGAGGGGTGCTTTAGACCCGATCTGCCCCCTCTCCCTGGGCTTGGCTTTGTCTGAAATGGAGAGCCAAAGCCCCCAGAAAGTAGGGAGATCGCGTCTAAAGCATCCACCTCCCTGCTCTCTCGGGGCTTTGGCTCTCCAGTTTAAACAGAAGCAAGCCCCAGGAGAGCGGGAGGGGCGCTTTAGACCCGATCTCCCCCCTCTCCCTGGGCTTGGCTCTGTTTGAAACGGAGAGCCAAAGCCCCCAGAAAGTAGGGAGATCGCGTCTAAAGCATCCACCTCCCTGCTCTTTCGGGGCTTTGGCTCTCCAGTTTAAACAGAGGCAAGCCCCAGGAGAGCGGGAGGGGTGCTTTAGACCCGATCTCCCCCCTCTCCCTGGGCTTGGCTCTGTTTGAAACGGAGAGCCAAAGCCCCCAGAAAGTAGGGAGATCGCGTCTAAAGCATCCACCTCCCTGCTCTCTTGGGGCTTTGGCTCTCCAGTTTAAACAGAGGCAAGCCCCAGGAGAGCGGGAGGGGTGCTTTAGACCCGATCTCCCCACTCTCCCTGGGCTTGGCTCTGTTTAGAGTGGAGAGCCAAGACCTGAGAGAGCAGGGAGATCGGGTCAAAAGTGCCCAACTCCCTGCTCTCTCGGGGCTTTGGCTCTCCAGTTTAAACAGAGGCAAGCCCCAGGAGAGCGGGAGGGGTGCTTTAGACCCGATCTGCCCCCTCTCCCTGGGCTTGGCTTTGTCTGAAATGGAGAGCCAAAGCCCCCAGAAAGTAGGGAGATCGCGTCTAAAGCATCCACCTCCCTGCTCTCTCGGGGCTTTGGCTCTCCAGTTTAAACAGAAGCAAGCCCCAGGAGAGCGGGAGGGGCGCTTTAGACCCGATCTCCCCCCTCTCCCTGGGCTTGGCTCTGTTTGAAACGGAGAGCCAAAGCCCCCAGAAAGTAGGGAGATCGGGTCAAAAGTGCCCAACTCCCTGCTCTCTCGGGGCTTTGGCTCTCCAGTTTAAACAGAGGCAAGCCCCAGGAGAGCGGGAGGGGTGCTTTAGACCCGATCTGCCCCCTCTCCCTGGGCTTGGCTTTGTCTGAAATGGAGAGCCAAAGCCCCCAGAAAGTAGGGAGATCGGGTCTAAAGCATCCACCTCCCTGCTCTCTCGGGGCTTTGGCTCTCCAGTTTAAACAGAGGCAAGCCCCAGGAGAGCGGGACGTGGGCGCTTTAGACCCACACTCTCTGCTCTCCCTGGGCTTGGCTCTGTTTGGAGTGGAGAGCCAAACCCCCCAGAAAGTAGGGAGATGGGGTCTAAAGCGCCCAACTCCTTGCTCTCTTGGGGCTTTGCCTCTCCAGTTCAAACGGAGGCATGCCCCTGAGGTGGATAGAGTTCCCTCCCAGAGAGGGGGTGGAGAAGGAGGAGAAACCGCGAATACTCAAAACCGCGAAAGTCAAAGCCGCGAATGTGGAGGGACAACTGTATTTCTGTTTAATCTGTCAATAGGGAACTAAAGCCAGAAACCCAGTGAATATGAAAATCCATCTTTGTGCTGTTGTTTACTTTCAGAGAGAACGGGTAAGCTCCAATTTAACCTTTCTTTTGCTTTCTTCAAAGCAAAATCATTTTTAGGAAGAATAGAAAAGAAAAGTTATAAAACTGTCAAAGTCTGCTTCATAATTTTCTTTACCAAAGCAATTAAAATGAGGCCTGCAGAGGTGGAAGAGTATCTTTGGAGCCAAATGCCTCTGTTTTGTTAAGCTCTGCAGCCAGAGTTTGCACAGCTGCATCTGTCAAGATAACTTTAACCCTTCTTTTGCAACATTAGCCTTAAGTATATTCTTCAAAGATAATGCATATCTTTTCAGATTCGATTTTTTCAAATAGGAGCTGCTGCCACATTTTCTGAAAGAATATCTGGGCTGCCTTATATGTAACACCCAGCTATAGTCTGACAGTATGAAAAAGTAGCCTGTGACTCCCTTCTCCTCTCATGTGTGACAATTTCCATTTTCCTTTTGAGGCAAATCTAACTTCCTGTTTCATCCACACTGTCAAAAGAGAGTTGTGGGCAATGGCAGCTGGGCCTTCCATATCAGTGGGGTGGTAAATTTGGTCTGCCTTTTAGCCTGAACTTAAAAGAGGATTATCCAAAATGTTTACGCTGAAATAGGTTCAGCACCTTGAATGGCTCCTTTAAAGTTTGAACTAAAACCCAAAGCATATTCACCTCCCCACTGACATAGAAGTCATCAGCCTCCATTGCTTGGTAGGGAGTCAGGCCTAGTGGGTTTGGATAAAACCACAAGGTCTGGTTTGCCTCAAACTCAGGAGGAAAAGAAAGAAATATTGTTTTGCCTGAAGACAGAGGCCATGTGACATTGCAGCTCTTGCTGGGCTCATTCTCAATTTACCATTACATCTGAAACAGCCCATGGTAGTTACCTTCCTTCCTTTGCAGTGATTTGTGACAGGCAGTCTTCAAATTCTCCCGATACTAAAATGCTATGTTTCTACCACTGTAATCCTAGTCACTCTTAAAACCAAATTCTGAAAGTTGCTTCAAATGTGTCATCTGTTGAAAGCAAAAGCTGTGTGGCAAAATGACATCTATGCAGTCTATGCATTCAAATTCACTCCTCTGGTTTTCATTCCATCAAGCCTTCTGAGAAGCTTTCTGCTTTTGAATCCAGATCCCCCTAATCTGGATATAGGTAACAGGGTTTATGCATGTGTCTTAGTTGAGAATCCTTTTTTGGAAAGTTATCATGATACACTTGGATCCAAAATAATATGTGGCTTCTTGTGCTTGTGCAATAGGCCTCCCTGCTTTCTTTTCCCCAGAAGTCACCCTCTCAGAGATGGAAGAACTCAGCAGAGCAGCTTGGGACTTGAGTGGGGGGAAGATGAAGAGTTTTCATATGGGGAATTTAGTGAACTTCCCCTGGCGTGTCTATGTGCAAGAGTATGTAATAATGCACACATTCATACACATTGCACTCCTTGGAACGGAAGGGAGAGGAATCCAAGCTACACTTAAATTAAACAACAGCAGCAGCAGTAACACACACCAGAATGACCCTAACTGTAAGAAATCATGACAATAGGCATTTCCTATGAAAGCACCTAGGGACCATTTTCAGCAAATGATAATATTTTCCATTCCTTCTGATTGCAGTAAGCTCAAGATACTAGCAGTAGCAAAGAGGAATACGGAAAGTCTCTGGTGTGTTGTGAAATCTTCAGTTTTAAAGTAGATTTCAGGTAGTTGAAAGCTGGCTGCCTAATTTTCTTATTTTACCTCAAGGAGTTAAACATCCAGAGCTGTGCTGGATGAGCCAGATGGTCTTTAACAGTAACATTGTTCATATTGTTTAGATTATCCTGTTGCAAAGTACAGTGCCTCGTTTACCTTTTATGGAAGAAAGTGTGGAAAATTGACCACAGATGTACGCAACTAGGAGTGATTGGTGAGGCACCGTTTACCAGGCCTCCCTCTCTAACGCAGTTGATCCCACAGATAAAAAATACACAGAGAAATGTGAGGAGGCAGCATGAGAATTCTGTAGCATTACCTATTTAAGTATTTACTTTAGATCTCACGAGTTACTAAGCTCTTGTTTCCTTAAGTCAAATGTCATTTGTTTCACTTTTGTATTTCATTACATTTAAGCAGCCTCAGCACATAAATTTAACCAAGTACTAAACTGAACATTTACTGATTAGTAAATATTACTACACACACACACTTTAAAAACATATAGGAAGAGAAGCCAAATTTACAGACTTCAAACATAGTTTGTAATTAAGAAGAAAGAAGATAGTTACTTTTATTGGTCCTGTGTAACAGAGATCACACACTCCCTATTAATATAGCTTTGATTATTATCAGAAGCTAAGCTTGTGCCAAATTAATTAGCTAGATGGTTGCTTACTTTTAGTCATGTGTTTCTGAATTTGCTCTGCAACTTCAAAGGCATATCAGAATAAAAAATGTATTTCTTCTTGGATTGGGTCAGATCTTGATTTTGAATATAGAGCATTTAGAACAGCATAAATGAGATTTACAAATGAAAAGCTAAATACTCTGTTCTGTAAAGTCCTTTTGTCTCTTATCGCTTTGCTTTCTAGCCCTCATTTCCTTCCTTTTACTGACGGCTGATGTCAAGCTGCATTTATTGCTGGCAAGTGGGCTTCCTTTTGGAGTTCCATTGCTGACACTACAGTATTTGCAGTATTTGTGTGCAGGTGCACCAGCCGCAGAGCACAGCTGCTCAGACTTACTCACATAACCCTTGGGAGCAGAGAAGGCCAAATACACAGACCCCCCCCCCACACACACCCTTCAGTGCCTGAAGCTACCAAAGGTGAAAATCTAACTCAATTTGATAAACGGAAACTGTATGGTAGAAATGTTGATGACAAAAAGCTGGCCATCTATATTTATCCAGTAAATGTGCCACAACTGAAAAACAAAAAATAATGGACAGGCCCAGCAGGTACCTGAAAGAAGTGGGTCAATCCACAAAGTACAGGGAGATTAGGTTGTAAGAATGGGAATCATATTTGAAAATATTCAAAGCAAATGGTCAAAAATATGTTTTTCAAATGTTGAGAAAGCCTGACAAGAAGAATCCTGAACTGAAGAACCTTCACAGACTGGGTCTTATTCAAAGCAATATCACACATGATGGTTCTGCACAGCAAACAGATTTCTTTTGGCAGGAAATAGCTTTTCTTTTTTTACACAGAAAAATGATGTTTTTTCTGTGAATCAACCAGGTGTGAATATTGTGCAGAAATATAAGTCCCAAACTGTGAATGGAATTTGAAAATTGCATGGTTTTCGAAGACTTTTGTGCAGTGGAAAGAAAATTGCTAAAATTACTCATTGCTTTCTTCAAGAAGAAACTCAGTGAAGAATTATTATCTCCACTAGACTGCCCACCCCACCCCAATGTCCTTCTGGCAGGTAAAGATCTTTTTATTATGGCAAGCTTTTGACAATTAGTTTGTTACTGAGGAAGGGGTGGGGGTGTTAATGGATAGAAGTTGTACTTTTTGATTAATATGTTTTTAAGTTGACTTCACTTTTGTTTTAATATGGTTTAATTCTCTTTAAATATCATAACATGTTTATGTTTTTAGTCTTTACTTATATTTTTGGTTACTCTGTATTTATGTTTCTGGTTACTCTGTTCTGAGCTCCTTGGAATTGCAGATTTTGAAAAAAGGTGGGAAATAAATCAAATCAATCAATATAGATCAAGTTAAATATGATATGTATTACTGTATATGTTTTTATTGTGTGATCAAGAAGATCATTTGTATGATCATTTCAGCATCTAACAAGGTATGATGTGAATGTCTTTCCATATTCTGTTTCTTAATACGCTGTAACTAGATATAGACTCTTATCAGCCATTTTTTTCTTCCCCTCATCCTTTTAACCATCCTGACCATTGAAGAGTTATGCAAAACTACAAAATTTGCACATTTTTCTGACTTTTAGTTGGACTAATAATGATATCACCTAAATTTGGGTCTGGTTTTACCCAAATAATGGAGTTTGGAATTTCCCTCTTGACCCACACAGATATTGTTCCTTTCAGCACATAGAAAACATGTACCTACTTCAAAAAGAATGAAAACTTGACAGCAAAGACTGAATAATGACCATGAACAGCATCCTTTCTCTTGGTTTCACGTGTGTACAAACAGGGCTCATAGCAATCACACAACATTTATTTATTTATTTATTTATTTATTTATTTAAACATACATACATACATTTACACTCTCTCCTGGCTTCACTGTCACCTTATTTCCAAAAGGAGCTCATGGTGGCTGTCAAAAACAGGAATATTACATAATGCTAAAAATAGTATCATACAAACATCATTTTTAACAGTAAACACCCTCATTGTTCACATCATAAACTGGTACAGTTTTTGAGTTCAACAATTTAAAAAGTGAACTATTGAAGAAGAAAAAAGAAACCCAGAACATTACCTACAAGTCGAAGGCTTTCACGGCCAGCATACATAGATTTTCCTTGGGTTTTTCCTGGGCTGGGAGGCTGTGTTCTGGAATGGTTTCTTTCTGACATTTTGCCTGCATCTGCGGCTGGCATCTTCAGAGAATGGTTGGATAGGAGTGTGTGTGAAGTTTCTATGCTGTGAACCCCTGTTGGGGAGTATATGTAAATTTGTGTAATTGAATAGTTAGTTTCTGGGTATAGAAATGGAAGGCTCGTTAGTGTCTGTTTGGCTAATGGTTGGTCGATGGGCCATTATCTGCTGGAACTCCTCCTGTCCCTGGGTGGAATTCCTTTGTAAGTGTTGAGTTTTGATTCTATTGTTTTTCAAAACTGGGAGCCAGATTTTGTTTACTTTTAAGGTTTCTTCTTTCCTGTTGAAGTTGTCCAGGTGTTTGTGGATTTCAATAGCTTCTCTCAAAACTCAACACACTCCTACCCAATCATTCTCTGAAGATGCCAGTCAGAGATGCAGGCGAAACGTCAGAAAGAAACCATTCCAGGACACAGCCTCACAGCCTGGAAAATCTATTACCTACAAGCTTTTTTTAAAAAGTGGAGGGGATACCAGTTGCCAAAAACCGCAGAGCATACAAATGCCCCTTGTATCTTTGACTACAATATTCTGAGTATAAAAATGGAGACAGTGCTGTTTCCCTTGTGTATTGTTTATAGGTTTCCAAAATATTTGGCTGGCTACTTTTGCAAGCAGAGTGCTAGAGCAAGATTAGGTGTTGCAGCTGTGGCTCTCCAGCTGTTTTTGGCCTACAACTCCAGCCCTAGCCAGGTGTTTCAGTCCAAAAAACATTGGGAAGGCCCCAGTTCCCCAGGCTTGGACTGTATAGAGATGAAGGTCGCAAAAGGTGATGAACCTCAAAATACCAGACCATTCTTTTGACCTCCCCCTTGTTGTTGCAAGATACTTTATTTTCACAGAAGTGAAAGTCAGTTATTTTTTTTACCCACTCAGTTACCTTGTTTTCTTTTACCTGCTGACTTTGTTAAACACCAAATCACAGACTGCCAGGCCATTTCCCAGTGGGGGAGGCTTCAGAGCATCCGATAGACATTGGGTAAGCTCATCCCACTAACTCCGAGTAGGCAGGCAAACAAAAGAGAGACCTTTGTACGGCCTCTTCCTGTGAGGTCACCTAGGAGGAGCGACCCCACAATAGCCAGTTTTATTCCTGCCTACCACTCCGGGTAGACGGCTTTTCCTTGTGCTCCATGGTTTGCCATGTGGCCGGAGCCATTTTGGATTTGTTGTGTTTTCAAATTTAAAAAAAGAAGAAGAAGAAGAAGAAAGAAAAAAGAGGCTTTTTCCTTTGCCTGTTGTTCTGCTTGGCATACCAGCGGCAGCAGAGCTTGGGCTGGAGTTCATTTCCTTCATGGGAATATATGGAGGGAAGGATCGCTCCCTAGACCTCCAGGGATGAAGATCAATGTGTCGAACAAGGGGGAGAAGCCCCCCGCCTCGACTACTGACTCCAGCCCCCTGGCTTCGCTCCACCCTGCTGTGGGTTAGGAGCCAGCCAGGTGCAGCCGTGATTCCTTCCCTCCAGGAGGAGGAGGAGGCACGGAGCGCCCTCTTTTATGGGGGATCTCTCCGGCGCTATCACGGCTGCCCTCCGGGGAGGAGGATCCATGGGGCAAATGAGGAGGACAAGCCCTCCATTAAATTTCTGACCCCAGCTACCCTGGCTTTGCTCCCCCTTGCCAGGTTAGGAGCCAGCCAGTTATAGCGGCAAACCCTTCCCTCCAGGAGGAGGAGGTGCAGAGTGCTCCCTTAAACAGGGGATATCTCTGGCGTTATCACAGCTGCTCCTGGTCACCCCAATGACTCCTGAGATGGACGGATGCCTCTGCCTCCACAAGCGGAGGCCTCAGTGAGTGTACCAGGGGTCCCCAGGTTCGGGAACCAAGGGGAGGCAATGGGTGCATGACTCGGTGACCAGGGAGAGGGTGGACTTGCCGGTGGTCAGCCTAGTCCAGCCCACCCCCCGGGGAATTGCAGGGGGATCACTAGCCTCTGGGGAGCCACCAATCTTCCTTTCCCCCTCCTACCACCTGCTTGCTGCCTGCTATGCTACCCGGCGTGGTATGCAATGCAAAGGAGTCCCCGGTCTCATCCCCCCGCCCTCCTCTCAAAGTCCTCGCCGCACCAACACTGGAGGTGTCCGCAGCAACCTTAGCTATCCCTCCCACCTGCGCCGAACCTACAAGAGCCTCTCTGCAGCGGAACTTGGTTCCACAGGCAGGGGAAGAGGACACTAGGGATGGCGACCAGTCCGCTGAGGTGGCTGGGCAGACCAGCGAGAGGCGCAGCGCGATCAACGCGCGACCAGGAAGCAGTCGTGGCTGCGTCTCATTCAGGGAGCTTGGGGGCCCAATTCCAGCAGGAAGCGCCGACTTCCTCACGAGCGATCCTCCAGCTTGGAGGCATCTCGTCAAGGAGGCCGAGATCACAGATAAAGGGGAATCTGTGGGCAGTCACATGACCGAGGCTCACGTGGTCGGGGGGGACAGCGTTCGCGAACAGAGTTCCCTCTTACCCTCTCGATTCCTGCAGGAGGGCTTCAATCCTACAGCGATAAAGCTGGCTTTCAGGCCTTGACAAACCTCTTAAGGACTGGGACCCCCTTGAATGGGCTAAGCCCTACATATATCGTATTCTTCCCAGCAGAGATGGGGGATACCCCTCCTCAGGCAAGGCTCCCCACACAGGGAGACCACCCACCTTCCTTCATGCACAGGGGGAGGGGACATCAGCACCTTTCTCCATCGGGTACTGTGCTTCCTGGACAGGGCCCCTTGTTCAGGTGAAGCCAGGGAGTGGTGCAGGTCCCAGCAGCAGTGGGACAAGCCACCAGTTCAAGAGGAAGACTGTGTCCTCTCTGAAACCTGGCATGATGAGTACCCAGCTTGTGAGTGCAATTGACTAATACACATTGAAAGCTGCTTTGTGCAGTGTTATGTGTAAATTGTGATTGCTTAGAGTGGTTTGGGGGCTGCTCTATTGGCCTGGTGGTTGAGGAGCAAGGTATAGATATCAAATAAATAAACAAGCTAATTGCTCCACACCCCTCTGACAACTCATGGCCTATTCTGTAGATGAGCTCACTATGGCCAGGGCCTGATAGAAGACAGAGACAAGAAGAGGTAGCTAGGAGCCTGGGTTGCAAAGTGGTTAAAAGCCAGTACTGTAAGCCACAAAGCTTGGCGCAGACCTCCAGGGTTGAATCAACCTTCTGTCCCTTCATAGGTTGGTAGAGTTAAGTGCCCGGCAAGTTGGGGGCATTCGACTAGCATAAGGTAAAACCACCAGAAAGAGCTTTCTTTTCACCATTGTTAAGCGGTCTGTAATTATCGATGCCATCAAAGGAGGGAGAACAGAAGTCCTAGACAGAAGTTTGGCCCTTGGACTGATAGAACCTAGACAACATCTTCTTGTCTCCCGCCTGAGGACACTAGACATCGGTGGGGGTATACAAATTCCCACTGCAGAAACCAAATCAGAGTCACCCAGAAGGTCACTCCTGACTACCAAATCCAAGGCCCAGCTAGGGTCCGGCAAGGCACGTCTTCGGTTGCTAGCGCCACCTACTGGATGCCATCCAGCAATTGGGTCCCTTGGCTACTCTAGAGGAGGTTCCCCGTGACAGGCAGAGGCAAGTTTGTTACTCCAATCTCTTTGGGTTCTCGAGGGTCTTCCTCAACCCGAAAGGCCTAAATAGGCTTTGTCGCAGTGGAAGGTTCTGCATGGGAACCTTGTGGCATATCTCGGAGGATCTCCGCGGGGGATTACATTTCTTCATCATATCTGCAGGCGGGACTACGCATACCACCCTGAACATGCCTGATCCTGTCTGATATTGGAAGATAAGCAGAGTCAGGCCTGGTTTAGTGCTTGGATGGGAGACCTGGGAATACCAGGGAGGTAAACATTCCTTCACGTCTGAATGGTATTCAGGGTACCGCAGTATGTTTTTCTTTGCTGTGCCTACAACAGCTACCACATGCAGTACAAGGTTCTAACCTTTGTTCCACTTCTGGCACCCAGGTCCTTCATAAGAATCATGGCTGCTCACCCCCAATTGTGCATGGTCGCTCGTCGGAGAAGGGCCAGACTATGCATCTACTCTTACTTGGAAGATTTGTTGGTACCTTCCCTATCCGACTAGCATGCATTCAGGGATGCTCAGAAAATGCTCACATTTCCCACAAGAAGAGGGCTTCAGGGTGAGCTCTTTGAAGGGTTCACCTCAGACCCAAGCTAGAGAGAGTTGTGGCGATAATATGGTCAAGACAGCATGTACCTCGTCCAACCTCAGGGACTATTGATAGGGTCCATATACTGTCTCCCTTGGGCTCACTTCCAGGCCAGACCACTCCACCAGTTCCTCCTGCTGTTTTCAGCTGGACATCTCACTCAACCGCCACAGGAAGCACGAATTGTTATGGGAAGTGAGAAACTCCTTCCACTGGTGGGCAACATTGGTCGTACTGGCTGACTTATCTGGAACCCATACAGAATACGGCCCACTGAGGAGAGCAGGTGGATGACAGAAGAGTCCTCTCACGGCACCAACTGAATAGAATCCAGGGTGGCCTAGTACGGTCCCTCACATTTCACGATCTGATCCAGGCCAGATCGGTCCTGATCTTCACAACACAATGTGTACACTACACATCAGTCTACACAATAACACAGACCCACATAAATCGTCAGGAAAACACGAGGACAGATCCTGCATGAGCAAAGTGAGTCATGTCATGGGGTGGACGTAGGATTACACCTTTTTTCCTGCAGTGCCAAGGGGACTCTCGGTCAAAGGTGATTGTCTCAGCAGACCTGATCTCGATCGGGAGCGGAGCCTGAACCCAGAAGGGTTCGCAATCATTGTGCAGGCATGGGGAAGGCCAACCTGGGACCTCTTCATCTCACTAGTAGAGGCAATCCTTCCCCAGTCTTCTACAGGTTCCTGAGGGAGGGGGACGAGGGAGAGGTTTCCCTGACACGAGCCTCCCTCATGGAATACCATACACCCATTTCCCCCCGCCTGTCACAATGGTTTCCAGAATCCAGAACTGAATCTGGACAGAGGAAATTGACCTTATACTTGTCGCCGGCGGGCTCAAGGAGGACTTGTTTCTTCCAGATTGGGACCATATTGCATTCCTCAATCGCCTTTCAACCAGACCAGACCTCCTCCCTCAGGGTGTTGTTCATCATCTGGACCCAACCTGGCTTGACTTCTAGTCCTGGAGTTTTGAAGGTGTGGTGTTAGAGTCCATGGGGGGCATTCTCCTGGTGGAGTGGACACCTTCATGACATCCAGAGGCGAGCCCACTCAGAGAATCCACGAATTTCGCATTTAGAGCGGTTTTCCTTCACAGGTGTTTTAAACTAGGGAGGTAAAGGCCCCCTGACAAACTTCCGTCAGGTTGACTTTGATGGTGGCTTGCACCCCAATACCGTTAAGAGACAGGTGACAACCGTTGTTTTTGGGCCTCATCCAGGGAAGGTTTCGAGGGCTACTGAAGGGCCTGAGGAACCCAGTTCTTTCTCAGTTTTTCTAAGGGGTCTGAGTGACCCAGCCTTCTGCCGACCCATTGGTCTTCCGTCATGGTACATTTCCGGCTTGGGACACCCGCATGGGTGCCCCCCCTTTTTGGCCCTCTTAGGGATGTCATCCCTTAGCATTGCTTCTGAATGGTCTCTCCTTTTATCCTGGTACCGAATGGAAAAGGGAGGATCTCCCTCAGTTCAGACCAGATGCTGTCATCCAGATTCCAGACCCAGGGTCTATGGTTCATTCCATGGGCCACAGGAATTCGTCTGACCTCAGCCGACAGGGGAACTGGAGGGTATAGGACATACCCTGAACGTCCATAGGGTTATCCACATATACATCAGGAGGTTTGTCTCAGTCTAAGTATGGGAGCAGGGTTCACCTCCATTTATGTGGGTCCTTTACACCGAAAAATACTTCTGCTGCCCACTCTAGTTTGAGGGATCAGAGCCCGCATTGCGGGCTGCCTTGGATAACCATATCTTAGGAATCCTGACACAATTGGCCAGGATCACAACGGTGTCTGCAGATAGGAAAAGGATGCTTCCTTTGAAGAGAGGTGTAAGGTGGCCTCCTGGTGCTTGTCATCAACTCGCATCAGGCAATATGGGATGGACAGATTTCCTTTGGCAGAGGATACCTTCAACAGAAGGGTCCTCTGACAGACCTTTTAAACCATCTTAGGAGTTTTCTACGCCAGCTCCCACCCTCATCAGGGGGCTTTTGCACATCCCAATGTCTATCGGATGCTCTGAAGCCTCCCCCAGTGGGAAAAGGAACGTTGGTCTTACCTGTGATAAGTTCTTTTCCAGGGGTGAGGCGAAGAGCATCCGTCCCACCCGGGGATGCTGGCGAGGTATCATTAATCTATGGTAGTGTTTCATTTTAGGTATATTTTGTCTCAGGAACACGTGGTACAGCTTTTCTAGAAACTGGCTATTGTGGGGTCGCTCCTCCTAGGTGACCTCACAGGAAGAGGCCGTACAAAGGTCTCTCTTTTGTTTGCCTGCCTACTCGGAGTTAGTGGGATGAGCTTACCCAATGTCTATCGGATGCTCTTCGCCTCACCCCTGGAAAAGAACGTATCACAGGTAAGACCAACGTTCCTTTCCCTTTCCAGTTAGTACCCGCAGCAATCATTCTCTGCTGCTGCTCCATTAAAGAAAGGGAGAAGATTCCATTTTTGTCTTAACTCTTTACCTAGCCATTGTATGGGACCAAAGGCACCATAGATTAAAACAAAGTACAGCTTTAAAATGTGATCATATTTACAACAATTATTTAATGGGATTATTTTTTAAAAAAAATTAAACTCCTATTTGAAACAGCACTATTTAAATCAGCACTAATTTCAAACAATTTAAAGGCATTTAAAACAGGTGGGCAATTGTGTGGGGCCCAGGAGCCAATTTCCCCCTGTGCTCCCCCCTCTAGAATGATAGTCTCATACGAGTTGGAAGAGACCACAAGGGCCATCTAGTCTAGCCCCCTGCCATGCAGGAATTCCCAATCAAAGCATTCCCAGCAGATGGCCATCCAGCCTCTGTTTAAAAACCTCCAAAGAAGGAGACTCCTCCACACTCCATGGCAGCACATTCCCTGGCAAACAGCAAATTAGTTCTTCCTAATGTTTAGGTGGAATCTATTTTCCTGAATCTTGAATCCATTGCTCCGTGTCCTAGTCTCTGGAGCAGCAGAAAACAAGCTTGCTCCATCCTCAGTATGACATCCCTTCAAATATTTAAACATGGCTATTATGTCACCTCTTAACCTTACCTGTGCCCCACCCCCAACAGTAAGACTGCAGAGGAGACCAGTTACTAGGAGGTTCTATGTTGCTTCTGGAGGCAGGATGGGGGGTATTTTCATGTGTTTCCAAATGCTTGTGGTCTTTCTGCATGGTTTAGGTGGCAAAAATTAAAATATGTTGGTGGGTTGGGAAATTTTGGGGGCCACAAAAGTGGGATCCTGGGGCTGCATGTGTCCTGCAGGCCACATTTTGCCCTCCTTCTATCCATTTAAAATTACAGTGACAATAAAAGTGCATCACAAACACACACACCATTAAATGTCTTTTCTACAATAACAAGTTTAATTGTCTAAAACCTGCCCACTAGAGGAAGGGGAGCAGATGGGGGGGGCACCTAGATCCCTGTCGGAGAAAGTTCCACAGCTTGGGAGCAGCCAAAGAGAAGGCCCTGTTGTATGTCCTACCATATGTGCCTGTAATAGTGGTGGACTGAGAGAAAACTCTCCCCTGATCTTGAAATTTGGGCAGGCTCATAGAGGGAGATGTGGTCTTTTGGGTCATTAAATCTGCTGTTCTCCTTGCCTTCTCCTCCTTAAAATAGGTGGAACTCAGAAGAGACAGTGTCACCCCTCCCCTGATCCTCTTAGAGTCAGGGTGCCCCAGATTGTGTTTGGTCACTCCTCTTCCACTACTTGTTCACCATAGTGGTGCTTGTTGGGGGTCTCTGTACACCTCTCCGGTGACTGGTACCCTGCAGTATTTCAAAATCATGTAAAACAGAACAAAACAGAAACAAAGAGGCTGGGAGTGGTGTGGAGACCCCCCTGCTTTCAAAGCACTGGAAAAAATGCACCAAGTCTTCATTATGCCTTTTTTCATTCCATGCTCAGTATAGGTCCCCCCGCCCTCCCCTCCCCATATCTTCAGGTGATATATTCCAGGACTTCACGCAGATATGCAAAACTGCATATAATAGCAAACTGCCAAAAAATACCATAGAGCCACGTGGATTCCACCATCTACGGCTTGAAAATATTTTAAAAAAAAAATCCCAAGAAGCAAACTTTGATTTTGCCATTTTATATAAGGGACACCGTTACTATGCCATTGTATATACAGTAGGACCCCTGTATCCACTGATTCATAGAGTCTTCCTAGAAAATGTGTCCTCTCTAGCCATTTTCTGGCTCTCCAAGGCACCTCTATGGCATTTTAAACTGGAAGTCCCATTATTTTCAATGGTGTTCGCTGTTATCCACGGTGTCCGGTATCCATGCAAATCACTATGGCAGTGAAAGTTGAGAATCATTCAGTTGAAATGGTATGAATGAGTATCTGGGCTTGAGAGATGTTTAATAGGGTGAGGGGGCATTCCACCCAGAGAAGTTGAAATGCATGCCCATAATAAAAATAGAGTGAAGCATTCCTCTGATATTTGACAAAGACAACTCAGAACAGCCAGGAAGCCAGAAGTCTAGAACTGTTTTGAGAAAGAACTGAACTAAGACAAGAAATAAGATTATGAGGTGAAGACATAGAAACTACCTTATATATTAGGCATGATGACTGGAAATGAAATTTCTCTAGTCAGACGGATGGCTAAAAGTGAAGACGAAATCTCTCCCTGCTGTGTTCTCACTGACACTTTCTCTAAAGGAGAGTGGTTGCAATTGGTTGTATGCTATCAAACAGGTATTTTTTTTTACATTCTACACTTCAAAAAATGAAGAGTAGAAAATAAGATAATATGGCCTAATTTGGATTGATCAGGCAAAGGATCATCATCATCATCTACCTTTCAGAACCCCCCCTAGCAGTGCCCAGAGAATTGTCTTCTGTTGTTGTTTTCCCCAGCACGTCACATGCTTCATCTCTACATGGAAGTTCTCTTTAGTTCACCTAACTAATAGCCAGGGCTAGCTTGACCATAAGGCTGGGGGAGGTGGTCGCCACCCAGACGGGTTTTAAGAAACTGAAAGAAATTTCAGTTTCTTTTCTAATTATCCAACACAGGGGATTTTACCTTTATTTTTACATCAGATACACATAGGCTTGTTTTTTCATCAAGCTGTCTATTGAAGCTCTAAGGTTCCTTTCTTGGCGAGTCACTCCTGGCCCAGATGTTTTTGGTGTATTTGTGAAACCGATTTTTTTTGCCCCAATATACAAAATTTTGCTCTTGATTATACTGAATCTCATTTGCTATCTTAATTTGGAGATTTTTGTTGTTCTAAACTTCCTAAATAAGTTGATGTCATCAACAAAATGAGATACCTCACTACTCACCTTAGTCTAAAGATTGATGGACACAATTATAGCATTATTTTAGCATATACCCATGAAAACATCACATAGATTTGTAATTTTCTATAAAATGGAATGCTTTCTATCATAAAGGATGCTTTTTAAAAATAAATGATAATGCATTGTATTCTCTTGTGCTGAATATAAGCAGGTGATTCACAGAATGGTACCTGCAGAAGAAATGCCTCCTTTTGCTCTTCATCTTCATTTCTGTTCAGCCAACTTTTTGTCACCTCTCAAATCATAATATAAACACTCTTTAAGCAAGGCCAGGGAAGGAAGATTCACTGGAATTATGCTTCCGATTAAACTATAGTTGACTTCCTGATTGACTTGCTTGATAGCCAGACCTTGCCTTCCCTTAAAATTCTCTGTCCATTTGCTCAGGTAGCAAAGTGAAAGGGTTGTAAAACAATGAACATGCTTATTAAATCAAAACCCACAATACTTAGGCTGCTGACACACTGCAGAAATAATGCAGCTTGACATTGCTTTAACTGCCATGGCTCAATGCTATAGAGTCCTGGTATTTGTAGTTTTGTAAGATATTTAGCCTTCTCTGTTAGAGAGCTCTGGTGCCACAACAAACTACAAATCCCAGGATTCCATAGGATACAGCCATGATAGTTAAAGCGGTGTCAAACTGCATTATTTCTGCAGTGTGTCAGCAGCCTTAGTCACAGTACTTTGAAAAGACAGGCCCTCACTTCTAGTTTAGGCCTGTTTAGCCTAGTAGAAATAGGGGTGTGTATTTATTGTTTTAATTTTTAAAAAAACTTTCATATTTTTTACAATTTTAAATTGCCATGCTTTTAATAATTTTAAACTCTTAATGTCACATTTTAATTGTATGGTTTTATGTGTTGTGAGCCACCTCGGATCCCATTCTGGGAGAAAGGTGGCATATAAACCAAATAAATAAATAAATAAATCTTGCAAAGTTGCTTTTGTGGTAGCAATATCACCATACTCTAAATTTATTTTCTGTGCTTCTTGGAGATGTGTCTGTCTCACCAATCGTCCTCTGTTTTGGGTAGAAGACAAGAAGAAAATGGTTGTGTTGGAGAGAACTTCATACCAAATCTAGTTGAGTATATTATCGAAGGCTGCAAAGTAGAATTATTCTGATAGTTTCTGTTAAAAGAAACATTGCTTGAGTACTTTAGAAAAGCTTACTTATTTGCAAAATAAAAAGTTATGATGCTAAATACGTGGCATTAGTTTATGCATATAAATTGGAGTCAGGCTAGTTCTAATGTAATCAGCACTTTGAAGAAGATCTATTAGTAATTAAATTGGACAGCATATGATGTTAGGTAAGAAACCATTTTCTCCACACTGCTATCTGGATTTTCTCATAGCCTAGATAATTTATCCTATTAACATCAAACATGCAGGTAACTTTAGAATCCTGCATCTGCATTATTTCTAGGAAGGCATGATATAATTAGAAATGACAGTAATTGGCATTACATGGCTTAATTAAATTTCCTCTTCTGTGAACAAAACCTTTTAAACCAACCATTCCAGTGCTATTTCTGTATTTTTTTGTTATGTGACTAAATATGTTATGTGGTAGATATGGTATTTATCCATTTTCACAAATTAAGCTATTAGTATTATGTTGCCTCTAAATCGTTTCTTCAAATGATGGGCAGAACCACCTGAGAGAGAAAGAGGTCCACCCTTCTTGCTAAGTTTCTGATTTTCACTAAGCTGAAAATTGCAGGGTTGAGAAAACCTGTGAAAAATGGTAAAAACACACTTGGAGTAATGCTGTGAATCCTTTTGCTTAAGAAACTACTAGCCAAAATATGTTTTATACTACGGTAAATGAAACTGAGAAAAATTTTCTTCATTCAGGAGGGAGCGACTACCGATAGAAGGAAGTATTTACAATAAATGAATGGTAAAAGCTAAGTCCAAAATTCCACTGGCATTTGCAGCAATACTTTGTCCCCTTGAAAACCACCTCCAGAGGATTTCTCAGGGTTCAGGGGCTGTAGTAAGTAGGGGAATCACCCCCTTTCAGTTCTACTGGATCCTGCTGTTTTGCTGGCAGAATACCACTGTTGGATGTTACCCTGTATAAATAATTACAGAAGAAGCAAGATTTGGATTTTATAAGTTTGAAAGTATTTATAGAAATTCTGAGTCATCCTGTTGAGTTTAAAACTTTGTAACCTGAACTTCATTATGGACAGCTAATCCTTACTATACGGTGCAGCACTATCTCACTTAGACTTGTATGTTGGGTTTAGTTATCTGATAAACAGCCCTGGAAGGGATAGGTAATACAAACAGAGTTTCCTCACATTGCTTCTGACCTTGGATCCTCCATGTAGAAAAAGTACAGCTATTCTGTTGGGATGTGATGTCCTTTTGTTAGTTTTGGACCTGCATCAAAGATCTGACCATATCACCCTTGTGGTGGTTAGTGCCCTCAAGTCAACTCCAACTTATGGCAATCCTATCATCTACAGTAGTTTTCTTGGCAGGATTCATTCAGAGGAAGTTTGCCATTGTCTTCCTCTTAGGCTGAGAGAGTGTGACTTGCCCAAAGTCACTTGGTAGGTTTCCATGACTGAACAGGATTTTGAACCCTGGTGTCCCAGTGCCCTACTCTAAGGCTCAAATCAGCACACCACACTGGTTCTTTATGTCATCATGTGGAAAACACAACTGCAAAGAACCAAAACAAGCTGTAAGCATCACAATTATAATAGAAAAATTAAATATGGATCCAGTGGATTTCTGGCAAAGTTTTCACTTTGTGATTATTGTATCGGAGTGTTGACTATATCAGCCCACAATTTAGTATATTTGTATTTCTGCCTCTGGCCTTGCAAAACAGTGTTATCAAAACTGAACTTTAGCAGAGATGCATGATGTTATTGTTATAAATATGTATTTTCAGTGAGATTGTTACACTACTGTGGTTATTTGCACTTGTACAAACACCATATTTAATACATGCTTCTGTTACAATTGTGTTGCATAAAGCTTCCCCTCCCCCGACCGTTTGGCTATTTGCACTTGTGTTTTCAATTGATTTATTATCTGGAATCAACCTTTCACTATATGAAGTGACCAGGAAAGTGGGGCAGGAGGGAGCAAATGGAAAGAATGCCCATAGAGTGATATGTGCTTATGTACATGCAACATATCCACAGTTGTAAGGCACTGACAAAAAATCAAAGGGGTTGGTTGCCTCTTTTTATATATTTATTTAATGGTAAGCTCAGATCTTGATCTCTCAGCTAATGCCTCTTGTGGATATGGCTTGTAGTCAGTTCTTAGCTGAGTGGAAAATTGTGTTGTATTTTGTTGTACTGTACTTTGAACTTTCGTCATACCTGTTGGGCAAAAGCATTTTAACTGCTTTGTTGCATTACATAAATTGCCATATTCCAGCACCTCTAATCTAGGTGTCTAATTTGCATACTATGCAAATATAATATATAGGGGGCATTGTGCAGTTAATTTGCGTTCTAATTATATAAATTCAACATCTTAATCCTTGCATTTTTAACTACTGCTATGTTTCAACCTTTGTACTGTTTTTTAAAAATAATATCTACAGTAGGACCCCAGTATCCACTGATTCATTATCCCACTGATTCAATTATCCACGGGACACAAAACAGCACACCTACCATAGAGTCTTCCTAGAAAATGTGTCCTCTAGCCATTTTCTAGGTCCTCCGAGGCAACTCTATGGTATTTAAAACCAGAAGTCCCATTATTTTATATAGTGTTCGCTATCATCCACAGTTTTCAGTATCCACGAGACCCCTCAGAACCAATCCCCAGCAGATACAAGGTCCTACTGTACTCTTCTGAGAAAACTGGTGCTGGATTGGAAATGGAAGACCTGCTTGAGTGTGGAATTTGACTTGTAATCTTGTGCCATCATGATCTCTTACCCTTCCTTCCCTCCCGGCCTCATCTCATGCCTTCCTCATTTACTATGGGTCTGCATCTCTCTCCCTTCTTTGCCTTACTTTGTACCTTTGCCCTAATCACCTCCCTTGCTTTTTCTACACTGCTGTTTGCACCTCCCTTTCCTCCTGGTCTCATCTTTTGCCATCACTCCTCCCTCTCTTGAACCTTCTATGATCTTATGCTTACTCTCTTGCTACTTGCTCCCTTCCTCAGCACCTCTTACATCTCTTGCCTTCTTTCCCTCATCCTTCCGCTCTCATCTTTTGCTCTCATTCCCTTCCTTGCATGTCTTACCCTCCTTTGCCCCTTCCTCTCATTTCTTATAGTTTCATGCTGTCACACCTCTCTTCTTTTCCACCTTGCACCCACCTTTTGCCCTTTCTACATCCCTTTCCCTCCAGGTTGCTTCACTTTGACCCTGTGCATGCTTCCTTCCTTGAATCTCACCTCAGTTCCACCCCGCCCCCGTGCCCCAATTGCTTCTTGCAAGACAAGGAGCAGGAAAATAAAGATAAAAAGCAAGATGGAAGAAAGAAGTAGGAGGGGCAGCAGTAAAGAGGGGAGAGAAGGTGGGCTGGAAAGAAGGAGACAATGATGGTGATTGCTCTTTTCCTTCCATATCAGGCAGTGGGAGAATACTAACTGCTCCTCATAAAATGGAACTTTTCCCTGAACAGCTAATAACCATTAAATATTGCTATGTCAAACAAGTCTAGAAAAATAACAGGCTCTGGAACCTTAAATACAGTGGGCTCTTGGTATGTGCTGGGGTTTGGTTCCAGGACCCCCTGGGATACCAAAATCCATGGATGCTCAAATCCCATTATATACAATAACATAGTAAAATGGTGTCCCTTATATAAAATAGCAAAATCAAGGTCTGCTTCTTGGAATTTTTTTTGGGGGGGGGGAATATTTTCAAGCCGTGGATGGTGGAATCTGAGGATGCCAAATTTGTGAATACAGAGGGCTGACTGTACTTACCATTGGATTGCATCTTTTTTGCATATTTCCTCCTTTGCTCCATTGTTTTCTGTGTACAGTAGGAACCCTGTATCCATGGGGGATTGGTTCCGGGCCCCACTACAGACAACTAAATCCTCAGATAATAGCGAACACTGGACTTCCCTCACTGCCGCCACCAGAACACACACACACACATGGAAAAGGGAAAAAGGAGGTGAGTTCGCCTCTTCCCTCCCTTCCCCATCCAACCCCTGCCAGCTCTGTCACACTGCTGGAAGCCCCATGGAGAAGGGAGGGGGGAAGTGAGCTCTCCTCCTCCCCTCCCTTCTCTGTCCACCCCCCCCCACCATCACCATCTGCGGATAATTGAATCAGTGGATGGTGAATTAGTGGATACAGGGGTGCTACTGTAATCATTTTGCAAGGAGTCCTGCAAGAAGGACTCCAGTGAAACTTTTGTCCAAAAGCTAGACTTTCCTGCAGAGTTGTAACACTTTCCCAGGGTACTAAAATTGGAACTGAGAGGACTGGTGAGAAACATCAATCATAAGCTGTGAGAATTCACTCATTGGCAAACCATACTCAAGTGCGGTGCGGGGGGAACACTTCTTACAATGCAATTGAACATAAGAATAACTGCACATTTTGCCACATAACTCCACTCCTAAAAGTGCTAGAGACTTACTTTTAAACAAATTGAAAGCTCAGAGTGTGGACTAGATGATGAATGAAATGATCAAGGGGGGTGGCATGCCTAGAAACTGGGTAAATCCTAACCAACTTGGTGATATGGCAGTTTTACCATTGGAGAATATATTCATAACTTGGGTCTGAAACATACATCTAAAATGTAAAAGAAGTAGAAATAACATGGAAGGGATAAGGATAGGTTCCTATGCCACAAAAAAGAAGAGCAGTTCAACATGTTTCAACAAACTTTCCCCCAAAAAAGTAACAATATTCACGTGTGACAACCAGGTCAGGTAAGCCTTGCATAAGTAAACAAAAATATTTTAAGCCTTCTAGATACAACTTGAAAGTTTCTTCCAAAATGTACCCACAGGTGATTTGTTTCTTTCACCAGCTTCCACTTTTCATATGATTTCATACAGCTCTATTCTTTAACGTATTGTGGATAGCGGGTGAGGCAGGCTGACCTGCTTCCCCTTTTCTCTTTGTTTTGCTGTTCAAACATGCTCAGTAAGGGATGGTGGAGTAAGCTTCTTTTTATCTTGTCTGTTGTAGGCAGGCACATACAGCTGCAGTAGGATCAGCTAGTGTAGAATCCCATTCTTTCCCCAGTTCAAGCTTTACTGAATTGTTTACTGCAGAAATGCTTCTGCAACCTAACACTGAAAGTCTGTGTTTCTCCAGTCCTTCACCATCCTCCCAGTGCCAATGCTGCTAAAAATCTTCCATCTACTCAAAGGAGAAGGAAGGAAAGGGGGTCTGGAGGAGTGTAAAAAGCCTTTGTAAAAAGGAGCTTCTTTGTCAGATGCATTGGTAATTGAGGTATGCCTGTGTATTTTGCATATCAAGATCAGAAACAGTATCCTAAAACATCCTGTAGTGACAGCACAGCATAGCAGTCCTATTTAAAAAGAACCTCAGCAGCTTTCATAATTTTGGCAAAAGTGTATTTTAAATTCAGATGGAAGTGCTTCTCTGTTGTAACTTAGTTGATGGCTCATTCTGTTTGTGCCCTTCTGAGAACTGCTGCTATGCTCAGGGTTAAAAAGGAAAAGGGTAGGCAAAGGAAGATAAACAAGGGAAGTCTACTGTCATTCCATCTTTCATGTTCATGGATTGTCCAGTAAGGTTCTTAGGTCTTGTGGACTGTGTGGAGTGGGAACTGAAGACAAAATACTATACAACCATTGCTACCTAAACTGCACATCAGGTGAATTATGTAGCATGCAGCTGCCATTTTGTTTTTATTTACTTGGAAGCTTGGGCCCCAGATTCACCTGACTTGTTTGTGGGCTTGAGAGTGGTGCCAGCAGCAGGGGCAGGCATTACCTTTCTCAGCATGCTAGTCTTCTTCCCAGAGGCCTGTATGGCTTTTTGTGGGCTTATAGGAGTTTTGGATTGTCTGGGTGGGCCAGTGTTGGAGGAGGACAGAACCTTTTCTGAGTCTGAGGAGAGAGTAGAACATGAGCTATGTTTTGGGGGTCATTCTTGACTCTTTGGCTGTGTTGTTTTTGAAAGCTTGTGTGGGGACATTTGTTTGTTTTTAGCCATGTGCTGTCCCTGAGTACATGGTCTAAGGAGGAGGGGCTTCTGCTGAGTCACTGACTTGCTTGGGGGCAGAGCAAGCAGCCAGTAGCTCTATATAACTGCTGCCTCAGTCGTTATAGCTCAGTCTCTGAGGAAAGAGTGGAAGATAAGCTGTGTTTTGGGGGATCCCCCTTGACTGACTGTGGATTTGTTTTTTGTTTTTTTTGGAAGACTTGTGGGGGGAGGCTTTGTTTGTTTTCAGCCACGTGCTCTCCCAGAGCACATAGTCTAAGGGGATGAGGCTTCTGCTAACTTGCTTGGGGGTAGAGCTAGCAGCCACTAGCTCTATATAACTGCTTGTCATGCCCCCCTCCTAACCAACCTAACCACCAACTGCAGCAAGAAGAAAAGAAATGAGCTGGTGGTAGGGGATTAGTTGCTCAGGAGTATAGAGGGAACTGTGCGCCAGCCAGTCAGGTTAAATCAGGAAGTGTGCGGTCTTCCTGGCTTGCATTTCAAGAACATCAAGAACACAGAGCAGTACACTTTCATCTGACTCATGTGGACAACGACACTGCAAAAAAACACTTTTGAGCAGATCACCTTGGACTATGAGGCCCTGGGAAGGAAAGAAAGAGTTTAGAGGCACAGGTGGTATTTTCACTAGTGCTACCAGTGAAAGACAGAGGACCACACAAGGACAGGAAGATACTGCTGATGAATGACTGGCAACACAGATGGTGTCAACAGGAAAGGTTTGGCTTTTGGAACCATCATCTTCACTTCCTAGATGATGGACTACTGCTACAGAAGGGCTACACCTCACCAAGATAGGGAAGAATGTCTTTGGCAAAAGCACAAAGATCAGGAAGAATGTCTTGGGGGGTGGGAATCTGATCAAGAGGGCTTTAAACTTAATCCATGGGGGTTTGGTGTTGATAGCTTAAACATCTGTCCAAAAGCAAGCCCTAAACACAAGGATGTGAGTTCTAGAGCTGAGAGAGAGAATGGAGCCTCAGTAAAATTCATAGTGGAATGAAAGATGGCAACAAGCAGTGCTTTAGATGTCTGTACACCAATTCACAGGGTTTGGGATATAAAGAAGATGAGCTTGAAATCCTAGTGCAGGAAGGTAAATATTATGTTATAGGTATAATAAAGACTTGGTGGGATGACTCCCATGATTGGAATATAACTATCGAGAGATATAATCTGTCAAAAAGAATAGATGGGGAAGAAAAGAAGGGGGAGTAGCACTATATGTCAAATACAAATTCACTTATACAGAAATTCACATGAATGATCCAGCTGGACCTGTGGAGAGTATTTGGGTAAAAATAAATGGAGGACAAAATAAAAACAGCATTACTATAGGCATCAAACTAAGACAAGGTGGTAGATTATAATTTCCTGAAAGAAATCTCAGTAATCTCCAGGAAGCAAGAACTGGTAGTTATGGAAAACTTTGGTTATCCTGATACCTGCTGGGAGACTAGCTCTGCTAAGTATAGGCTTTCCCACAAATTCCTGATATGCCTTGCAGATAATTTCCTTATTCAAAAGGTGGAAAACGGAACAAGGGGATCAGCACTCCTCTCCCCCCCCTCTCTCACACACACACACACAGTTTTTTTTTTTTTCGCAAACAAAGATTCAGGAAGGACTCATCCCGCACTTTCTGCAAGCACACTGATGACTGAAAAGGCCAGTCCGAGATAAACAAGTCCAGTTTCAGAAAGCACAGCAGAGGGTCGCCTTGGGTGATGTTTCCACATTGTGATTCTTTCTGTGTTGTTGTTTCTCTTCAAGACTTGTTCAGCGTGAATTCTCAAATAAGGCTGCAGCATTGTGGATAGTGCGTCTCCATGCCTCCCAGTGTGAAGCCAGGGCGGACTATTGTTGGTGATCAATTTGGCCAAGCCTGAGATGTTGTTTCAGGGACTCCTTGTATCGCTTTTTTGGAGCGCCCCTCTTACGCTGCCCCGTGGAGAATTCACAGTAGAGTACTATTTTTGGGAGGTGATGATCCTCCATCCTAGAAACGTGCCCTGCCCAGCGCAGATGTGTTCTCAATATCATGGCCTCAATGCTGGTGATCCCTGCTTGCTCAAGGACAGCAACATTCGTCACATAGTCAATCCAGTGTATATTTAGGATTGTACGTATACAGCACTGATGGAAATGTTTGAGGAGTTGTAAGTGTTGGCAATAGGTGGCCCATGTTTCAGACCCGTAAAGGATCCTAACTAATAGGGATGAGTTGGTCACTGAAATCAAAGCAGTTTGTACTTTATGGAGGAATGACCATGTAATGCTAGAATTCATGATTGTGGGATAGGCCAAGGAAGAGTATAGTCAAATACAAACCTTGGATTTCACGAAAGCTGATTTTATTAAGCTCAGGGAAATACTGGGCAGAATCCCATGGCTAGAGATGATGAAGGGAAAAGACAACCAGGATGGGTGGGATTTCATGAAGAAAGAACTGCTAAAAGCACAATCACATACAGACGAAAAATGGGAAACATCTGAAAAAGCCAATGTGGCTGCACGGTAAACTCAAAGAGGAAGTAAAAAGAAAAAAGAGCATGTATAAAGACTGGAAGGAAGGATGAATCACCAAGGAAGAATGCAGATGTGTAGGAATAATGTAAGGAAAGATAAAACTCAAAATGACTGACTAGGCAAGCAAGGAACAACAAAAAGGAGTTTTTCAAATATGTTTGAAGCTGGAATGTGTTGAAGGAAATGATGGGACCACTGCTCAGCAAGGATGGTAAAATGCTAACAGTCAGAACTGTCCAATACCTATTTTGCTTCAGCATTTTCCTAAAAAGAGGACAGTACTTCTATGCATCAGCAGAAACCTTGGCCAGGAATCTGGGTTGCAAATCAAGACTGATAAGGAGTTAGTCAGGAATCCCCTAGTTAACCTGAATTGAGATCTGCAGGGCCAGATGAATTACTTCAAAGAGTATTGAAGGAATATGCTGACATACTCACAGAACCACTTGCCATCATTTTTGAGAAATCTTGGAGAATAGGTGAGGTGCCAGAGCAAACATTGTCCCTCTCTTCAAAAAAGAGCCAAAAAGAAGATTCAGGAAACTACAGGTCAGTCAGCCTGACCTGAATATCAGGAAAAATATTAGAACGGATTATACAGGAGTCCATCTGCAAGTATCTTGATGACAATGCAATGATTAGCAGCTGCCAGCATGGGTTTGTCAAGAATAAATCCTGCCAAACTAACCTTATATCTTTTTTTGATGGGGTCACCGGTTTACTAAATGGCATGAATGTTGTGGATGTCATTTATCTGGATTTCAGCAAAGCATTTGATAAGGTTCCCCATGATATTTTGATTAGCAAACTGACTAAATATGGAATAGATGGAAACACCATCAGGTGAATCTGTAATTGGTTGGGAAACCATGCTCAAAGAGTTGTCATCAGTGACTGTGCTTTAAACTAGAAGGAGGTCTCATGGAATACCAAAAGATTCTGTCCTGAGTCTGACACATTTCAATATTTTTTATCAAAGATTTAGATGATGGGCTAGAGGGAATCCTTATAAAATCTGTGGACGATACAAAACTGGGAGAGGTAGCTGACACATTGGAAGATAGGAACAGAATTCAAAGGGACCTTTATAAACTAGAAAACTAGGCTAAAATTAATAACGTGCAATTCAACAGAGACAAATGCAAAATTCTACATTTAGGCCACAAAAACCATATGCACAGCTATCAGATGGAGGATACTTGGCTCAGCAATGCTACAGGTGAAAAGGACCTTGGGATTAATGCTGATGCTAAATTGAACATGAGCCAATAGTTGATGCTGCAGCAAAGAAAAGAAATACTATCTTAGGTTGCATTAGTAGAAACACAGCTTCCAAGATGAAGGAAATAAAGAGTCTCCCCTATATTCTGCACTGGTCAGGCTTCATCTGGTGTACTGTGTTCAGTTCCGGGCACCTCATTTTAAAGAGGATATAGACAAAGGAGCAAGTTCAGAGAAGGGCAATGAGGATGATAAAAGGTATAGCGAACAAGACATATGCGGGGAGGTTGAAGGAGCTGGACTTGTTAAGCTTGGTGAAGAGAAGGTTGCACACTTTAAATACCTCAAGGTCTGCTGCAGAGAGGAGGGAGCAGGCTTATTCTCTCTTGATTTCGAGGGTAGAACTAGTGGTTTTAAGTTTTAATGGTTTTAAGTTTACAGTAGGGTAACATTGAACATTAGAAGGAACTTCTTGACAGTGAGAGCAGTTCAGCAATGGAACCAATTTCCTAGAGAGGTGGTGGGGTCTCCTTCTCTGGGTGTCTTCACAAAGAAGCTGGACAGCTGCCTGCTGGAGATGCTCTAGCTGGAGATCCTCACTTGGATCTGATGGCCTATGAAGTCCCTTCCAACTCTATGATTCTATGATCCTCTAGGACAGCTGTTGAAGTCAAAAGGCTTCTCTTTGGTTCACTCAGCCAAAAATGTTCTCCCAATCATTTGAGCGGTTGCTTCATTCGTAGAATTTCCACTGCCCTCCCCTGAGGGCTTAAAAAAAAACAACCAAAAAACTTCAAGGCCTCCATTTGCAGCAGGAAGTCTGTTTTTCAGTTGTGTGGAAGCAGCAGTAGATGGACCGTGAAGATTTAATGCTAAACCATAACCCCAGAGTTCTTCCTTCCTTCTTGCATAATCATATCTACAGCTATGAGGGTGTCTTTCTTTTATTTCATTCTCTTTCCCCCACCAAGGATTCTTGAGGAGGGCAGCTAAGTCTTTTCACCATCATCCAATCTTTAGGTAATGAAGAAAACAAAGAGCAATAAGAATAGATATAATATTTTAAGTATGATGGCCACAGTCTCATGGTTGCTGCATGTTGAGGCATTTGTTTTTTCAGAGAACATCACATGTGTCCCATTTGTCCCATGGGCAAAGTGATGGTGAAGAAGTAGGGCAAGGGGGAAAAGAGTGAAAGAGGAAGAGAAAGTGAAGGAATGGAAGGTGAGAGCAGGTGATGGGATGAAGTAACTAGGTTATAATGTTAGCATCCAAACCTCTGACCAAGTAGACTTGATTAGACAGCGAAAAGAGGGTTAAAGGAAGAGGTAGTTTATCCAGCAACCTTCACTGATGTCTTAATATCTGCTTTACAAGCTGTTATATACAGAGACTGAGAGAGAGAGAGAGAGAGAGAGAGAGAGATCCTCCTCCTCCTCCTCCTCCTCCTCCTCCTCCTGCTTAAATTATGTTGGACTTCATAAAACTTAATAGTCCAAGAATTCTATAATCCAGTTGGATAAAACAGGTTGTGTTGTATGTCAGACATTCAGCTTTCCAGAATGAAATTTGCCAAGATGGGAATGGCAAACTTAGTTTGTTTTGCAGATGGTCTATGAGTCTCATGTGGCATCATATTAAATTATATAGGCAGGCAGGGAAGCAGGCAGGCAGTTGTTCTACGATGCATTGAGCTGAGATTTGCAATGTGCATTGAGTATTCTGTTGAGAAACAGACTAGAAAGCACAAGAGTGCTATGTAGGGCAGCAAAAGGAAAGCTTTAAATCAGTGGGCTTTTTGATTCGCTGATAAAATGAGGGCTTGGATAGTGTACAATGGGATGTGGAGCCTTTTGCCCCAAAGGTAAGGGATGCTACAGCCCTTCCAAATATTTCATTTTTTTCCTGTGCTTCTTAATGTGATGCTGGGTGATTTATCTGTCTTGAGCATTCAGGTGTTTCACAAGTGATGTTAGCTCTTGCTTGTTGTATTTTAATTTTTTTTTTCAGCCAAGCTATTGTTTTTATATTGCCTTGCCTAGCTGCCACATTCTGCTAGTATAGTTGTCAATAGATTTATAAATACATATTTTGCTGATAGATGTTGTACTAAAGAATTGATTTTTTTCCCATTTGAGGTTGTGACACTGATTTTCATACATAGTGTCTGAACTGTAAAATAATGCAATATAAACTTTTAAATATTTTTTCACAGTCAGCTGGAAAACACGTTAGTCAAAATTGTTTTGTGGTTTGGTATGACAAAACCTGTCTTAGTGCCTTTTAGTTAAGGACCTTTTATTGTTATTCTGGGAGCTGATAGTCAATCGCAGTTATATTCCTACGTGCTTTCCATTTCCCTGTATTCTAAGCATGTTTGATCACATTTCCCAAAGTGACTGTCAAGGAGAATAGGTGGTTGTGTTCAGGGAACTTTACTCTGAACTTGCTGTATGTGTTCTTCCTATTTTAACACAAGACGCACTAGAGAATTATACTGTATTAACTGGTATTTCCATATTCATTTTTATGGTAGTTAGAGCAGGTGCTTCTCAAGATTGAACTTCCAGGTTGGATATGGCTTAATTGAAGGTTTCTGCAACTTTGCTACTCCTGCAGTTCACACCAGAATTGTATATTAATCACAGTGAGCTGGATCCAGAATTCCCATGTACAAAAGACCACTTCTGGGATGTTCACACTGGAGGAAGAGTGGTCATTTCTCCCATTCCCCATTTCCCCTGCAGTGCCTGTGTGCCCTGGAAAGCTGCCCTGGTGGGTTAGGTGATTCTTTGGAGCAGGAAACTGCACTTGGAACTGCAGAGGGAAAGGGGGAATTAGTGAAATATGTCTGTTCTCCTTTCCTTGAGCAGAGGTTCTGCTGAATCTCAGTCCTTTCTCCAAATGCAAAGAGCCCAGTCATTTGTGAAAGAACAACCATGGGTCCACCTGAGTATTTGGATATTGAAAAGTAATCTATGACATAAGTGAAGCATATATGGTTTAATTCTGTATCCAATTATATGAGTTCAAATTCTACTGAAATCAGAGGGCTATTGACTAGTGCGTGCAAGACTTTGTCTTATAGGTAACTGAAGGCAATTCTGTATTTGCTTGTGTGGATGGTTTGTGTAGGGTTTTCTTTCTCACTGGCTTGTGGCCAATACCCTTTAACTTTCTTCCTTTACATTCATTTGAAACAAATAGAAGTCTGGATAAATTTTATTATTCCCACTCTGAATTGACAATCCTTTTATCTGCTTCAGGTTTACAATTACTGTACTGACACTTCTGTCACATGAATATCCATATCTAACATTCTGCAATAGAATGAATGGGGCTTTGAAATAAATATATTTTACATGGGAGAGGGAAAATATGAAAGGATACTGCATATAATGTGGCATGTTGAAGCTTCTGTCCTGTAGCAGAGCTTCTACTAAATCTCAGTCCCATCTATAAATGCAAGGAGCCCTTTTATGTGCTTAAGAGGAACTCTGGATCCAAACATGAGTTAGGGCTAAAGAAATTATTGTGGGTAAACTGCAGGCATCTGTTCCCAGTGAGCCCACCCATCGATATGGTTGAGGGTTTATTTATTTATTTATTTATTTAATAGAATGTGCCTGAGTGTTCTAATGCACTGACTTGACTGTGTTTCCCTAGTGCAGTTCCCCAAATCCAGGCAGTCTTAATTTGCAATTTATTTGATAATTAGGCAAATCATTCTCCTTCTACCAGTTACTTATCCATTGCTTTGTGTCTGTTCTGGCAACAAGCTCAAGAAGTTAAGGAAGGATCAAAGAAACCTTCTTTCAGCATGATTGCTTATTTGCTCATGCTTTTTATCAGAAAATGGAAAAGCTAGTTTGAGAGAAGTGCAGCCAGCTGCTCTGTCCTACAGTCTTTGATTCTGATGCTCCATCAGTTCAGGGCTCCACATCTGCTTAGTTAATATGCAGCTAGATGTTGTACTGTAAATATGGAGGGTTCTTGTTTTTCTGCCAAGTCTTGAACCCTTGACAGCTGGGTAGTTAAACACAACAACTCATTTGCCCATAATGTATAGGGTTTAGGCTTCATTAGGAGAGAAAAATTGGAAGCCATTGGTAGTAAGACTTATTTCACCTCTTCTCTTCAAGTTAATCTCCACTAGCTTCCATGAAACTTGTTCTAAGTGAAATAGATTGGATTGGATACACTAAATAATTGTACCTTTAATATAAGGATAGTGTCAGATAGCATTGTATCCTTACAGTTCAGTCCTAATTTATTCCAGAAGTAAGGCTCTGTGCATCAACAATTAGAGTCTGATAGAATCAAGATTTCTAATGTATCAGTTCATAAATTGTCTGCACGCTAGACAGCACTGTTCCAAAACTCTTGCTAAAAATATATCACACAACCTCCCTGTCTCCCTCTAGTTTGCAATACATAAAGATGCTATTTATTGTTCAGCTTAGTGAGGGGGGGTACAGGCAGACAGAATGCAGAAATAATAAAAGAAAGAAATAGAAAGGGGAAGCACATCCTCTGATTACCATAGGAATGCCTATTTTCTATTCCTATAGCATGGAGTGTCAGCCGAACACACACACACACACACACACACACGCTAGTTTGGGATTCTTCAGCTGGCTGCAGCCTTGCACGAAGATACCAAGGAGGGAGGGAGGGAAGGAAAGAGAGAAACGGGATCTCAGTAGGGCGAAGGAGACGAATGAACACACATACAGAAAAAGAGAGAGAGACTGGAAAAGGCTAGCACTCACTCAGTCTTTTCTGTGGTTGGAAACAACAGTGGATGGATCTTTCCTCCATCTCTTCCTTGTCCAAACCCCTCCCTGGTGAGTTCAACCAATCATAGCAAAACTCTGCTGTGAATGTATTGGAAAGATTGCTGGTAATCCACACAGCACTTAGTGTAATGGTTGTTCACACAATCAAAAGTGCACTAAGTCACGCTACTTTTCAAAAAAAGTTGGGAAAAGTTTCGAAAGCCTTTCGTGCATTACTGATGGGTTTTTGTGCCCCCCTTCTTCTGAAAGAGGCGACTTTGTGGCGCAATGCATGTAAACAATTAGGAATCTTGGTGAATTCTTCACTTTTTTTTTTCATTGTGTAACCAAGCCCAATGTCTCCTGCTGTCCCAAAAACACCACCATTTTTCTATGCTTCCATGGCCCAAATCACCCAAATATTTTCCCTTTCACTTCCTGAGACTGAATGAATGTAATGGAAGTAAACACTTTGAGCTCTGGCCCAGTGATGAAAATGTTCAGTGAAAGCATATTTGGGGCATCAGTAAATAGAAGTTAATTTCTTTATGATTCTAGAAAAAGAATCTGTGGTTTTCCTTGGGTATAATTTTAAACAGGTTCTGTTTTACTTTCTGGTTTTTTGTTAACCATAGTGAAAGTTTTCCAAGAGTGTAACTTTAAAGTATTTTGTGAATGCATAAAACACAGAAGGAAACTGTGGCAGGGAATGGGATGGATAGAGCTCTGTTTATTCCAAACTGTTTGTAAGCTTGAAAGCTCTTGACAGCTCAAAGCCTCTGTTTACATTTGTCCTGTCACTTTAGTGCCTCAGATTATCTTTTGACCATATACCCTGGTGGCAGTTGAGTCACCTTCTAAAGGCTTGTATCTCACAGTGGCGGCTGGTGTCTTCAATATCAGTGAGGCAGTAAATCCATTCTGGGTTTTGATGGCAACTTTAAAAGTGCTATCCAAGGCGATTGACCCTACCCCTAATTAGTTCCAGCATCTTGGAATGGATTCATCACCCCATTGACATCAGAGCCACCAGAAACCATTGTTATCCCATTGAAGAGCCCTTTGGTGGTAACACCACCATGCTACTGCAAGTCACCTGTGTGGTGAGGGGTGTCTGTAGGTTGATGATCTTTGAGACATACCCTAATGCCCACTTCCAACCTATGAGATTTCCAGTTTTAACAATCTTAGAAGTACATCTTCACTTTATTAGTGAAGAATATAGTGTTATTACTGTTGGGAGTGAAATCAGGGCAAATTTCTTTTTGCTATTGCATTCCTATATAGAGAAAGGATGTTTGTTTTTCATCCCTTCTTTGCCCTTGAGGGAGAATGGGGTAAATTGCAGGTATAATGCAGACTGAATCATAGTAGTGCTGTGCTGAAAACTGAAATGAGTCATAGGTTTTCCAAAATTTACATATCCTCTCCAACAGGGACTCACAGTATATAAACCCCACACACTCCTACCCCACGATTCTCTGAAGATGCCAGCCACAGATGCAGGCGAAACATCAGGAATAAACTCTTCCAGAACACGGCCTCACAGCCCGGAAAAACCCCATGGAAACCTATAGATGCTGGCTGTGAAAGCCTTGAACTTCACATTGAAATGAGTCAGTCTCTGAAATCTAACCACAGAAATAATTAGATAGTGAACATCCTTTGCTTATGGTCATCTTTTGATCAACAACTTTGTAATATTTATTGGTTCCCTTTAACTGAACAGTGGAAAAACGTAATAGTTTAGCCAGATGGCAGTAAATACTACTCTGCGGAACAAATTTAGGCAATTGGGAAAAGTTCAAGGCATTAGGCCTTTAATTTATATTATGCAAAAAGCAATTAGATTGTGTAGTTTTGTCTTCCTTCCCTTTTGTTATGTTTTATTTAAGAGAAAAATGAGACAGCCATAGAAAATGCTTACTTTTTTGAAGGTGTACTAATGCATCACCATCAGATTGATGCATGTTGTTTGCATATTCACTTTTACAAGCGGTTGGCTTGGAATCAGGAGTTAATGGATTAGGGACAGTGCTTTGCCACAGATGGTTTCCTGAAAAACATTTTCAATTGTAAACATATCTGTCCTCAGTTTGGATTCCCCCTCTACCTAATTTATTACATCTTTTGAAAATGAATGAGTACTTATTGCCTAACAATGTAAGGTTTACATTCTGAAGACACTGTTTTGAATGTGCACCTCTTAAAATACCATCTGCATGGTTGCAAATATATGTTTATGGATTTTGTGAAGTCAATATTTAATTTCCAATCACACATTTAAACATTTAACTGTCAGTTCCATCATTTCATTACTTCTGTCAGAACAAAGTCTCATGTGCACGTGATACAACTGTTGTGTTTTCAAAACCATGTGTTTTGTTGAAGTATTCAATCAAGATAATATATCTGTAGTAAGTTCAATTATGCATTTAGTAAATGTGCATTTTTAGTAAATGTGCATTTAGTAAAGGTTAGTAAATCTGCATTTTTATGCTGATTGAATACGGGTATCATTTTCACATTGTTATTTTCATTTCTACGTGGTCTACAGCATTTTTGAAACTCAGCTTAGAGTTGCTACGGGGCGGGGGGAGAACCAGGATCGAGAGAATGCAAAATAATATTCTAATTCAGAATTGTGTGGCCTTCCAAATGTTGCTGACTTGCAACTCCCAGCATTGGTCACCAGGGCTTCTGGAAGTTGCAGTTCAACAATATCTCGAAGGCCACACAGTTCCCAGTCTTGTTCTGTATCATTAGCTCTTATTCTAAGTTCATTCAACCTATAATTTCTCCAGGTTTTACATCACATCAGAGAGCATCTAAAGATAGAAATGCCTCCCCATTTCAAATATCTACACAAACAATGAGGACTATGAGAAATGGGATGGAAGGGCTGCTCTTGCTCATCCTGCCCCTCCTCTTTGCTTGTTGACCCAAGTAAATCTAGAATGTCTGGAGGTGTCCAAAGTGTCTCTTCTGATGTAATCATCTTTCAATAGTACCATGTCTCTAGCTTTTTTGTATGTTGCCTTGGTGAGAGCATAACTCTTCAAATACACTTCAATATATTTGAAATCAAAATGAAATTATGGCATTTGAGGTGCATTTTAGATCCAAGGTCTGTGTCATAATACTATCTATGCTGAACAGAGTGCCAAGTAAGTAAGTCACTAAAACTGCTTTTACATAATAATGTAAAGAAACATTGAAGGAAGGATAGGTAATCATAGTTGGGCTTCTTAAATTTTATCAAAATAACTGACATCACTCTTCAGTTTCTTTTGCTTCCTCATGAGACCAAGACAGGCTCTTCAGTAATCTGTGTCTATGCATCTAGAGGATTTTTGGCTTTCTTGTTTCTGTTTTGGCCCTCTAGAAATCCATGATTCAGTCTGCCTGCTGCTTTATGATAATTACCAGAGTATGGTAAACACTCCCAATTATTACATGCAAAAAAGAAAAAGAAGATGTAGTGCACAAATATTCTTACTGGAATATCTACATTTGTTTTTGTGTTGTTGTTAACCTCCATCAAGTGGAATTGGACTTCTGGCAATACTATGAATGAGAGACCTTGGAAATCACCCTCTCATTAACAGTCTTGGAGGTTCAGGGCCCTGACTTCCTCAACTGAGTCTATCCATCTGTAATGTGATCTTCCTCTTTTCCTCCTGCCTTCTACCTTACCAAGCATTATTATCTTTTCTAGTGAATCATGTCTTCTCATGATATGGACAAAGTATAACTGATTAGTCATCTTAGTTTCTAGGGAGAGTTCAGGCTTGATTTGCTCTAGGGCCCATCGATTTGTCTTCTCCAGCCCCACATTTCAAATGAGTTGATTTTCTTCCTGTCAGCTTTCTTCACTGTCCAGCTTTCACAGCCATACATAGAAGTGGGAAATATGATGGCATGGACAATCCTAATGTTAATATTCAATGATATATCTTGACACTTCAGGATTTGTCTAGTTCTTTCATAGCTGCCCTTCTAAGGGCAATCACATTGATTGTCAGATTTAACTATCTCGGGTTCTTTAAACAGCAATGAAATAATGCCCTTCTTCAATAGATATTATAAAGTGTCACTCCAGCATTTTAAAACCATAAGTTTTCTGTCATTACCTTAGGTCTGGGTCATCCTATATCTATATTATTAATGTAAAGGATTGTATGAGTCAAAGCAAACTGTCCTCTTTTACTAGATGTATCACATTGTTTTGAAAATGATAATTTTAGTATACCCTACTACCCCCTCCCCACGGTATCTCATAATTGGAAATATTGGACACTTTTCAGGGTCAAGTTGGCTAGGGCAAACCAAAAGATCAGTTGGAGGCCACAATGACTTGGGATCTGTCTTAGAAATATTATGGCAAGAAAGCCCAAATTAGGATTGTGTGGAAGCTGCTTAGTAAACATGGTCGTTAAGGAGGTGTATGCTCATCTTTCTTCCAGCCCTGGGTGCCTCAGCAATGATTCATTCAATCAAACAATTAAGTGGCCATTCCCAAATCTGTTCCTACAGAAATCTTTCCTATACCCCATCCTGTCCAGCTTTGTGAGGTTGTCTTAAACCCACCAATTTCTATCTCCCAGTAAGTAAAGCAGGCAGTTGAGTTTCATTTTCCTTTGTCTCTCCCTCGGAAGACCATTCTAGCCATTGTTAAAGCCAGAACATGCCTTCAAGGCATGGAATGAGTTATAAATATTACAGCCGCCACTATAGCAAAGTGTGTTGCAGGGGGACCCGGCCACACTCTTTCCAACACATCAAGGATTGGGGCTTCACTGTGCAACCTTCAGATGCCAGTCTTAGTTTCTTTGCTACACAAAACTTTCTTCTCCCAAGATCGGTAATTATTTCTCTCTTACATAGACCTCTATTTCCAAGCCTTCCCACTTCCTTTTCGGGTAGCCTTGTATGGTTCGTAAGAATGTAGATTCTTATGTGTTAGTCTATGTTTTTCTAATAAAATAGTTTACTGCAACTAGAGCTCCTCTACAGTTAGTACTGATATACATAGGTGAAAAGATCCCTGAAGTTACCCTCCTCTCGCAGGCCAGCCATTCAAGCTGATAATTCCCCCAAACAATAATAGAGATTCTGGCATCATGAGTGTGGCTCTAAAGCACCTATACCTCTTGGAGTAACCATAAGCAAATCTGATTTACCATGGAAGTTTATGTAACCCTAACCATTAACTATGGTCAATTCCAACAGTATTCAACTAGGTTTTGATAGAAATATTAATTATATCTTAAAATCTATATATTGTACTTTTATTCATATTGGTGGTCCCAACCTGAGTAGACATGTTGAAGTAATTGTTTAATAGTGAATCAACACTTGTGTAAATTTCATTGATTGAACGGAGATAGTCTAGTTGGGATTGCCATTAGGATTTGGGCCATAATCTTCTGTTAATAATTCTCCTAGCAGCTCTTTGCAACTCAACAGGAAGATCCACACCATACGAGTAACCACAGTGTTAACTGAAATCTATCATGTTTCATTAGTACAAAACTGTGATGAGTCTATACCAAATACATAATAGCATATGTAGAAATACAAGTGATATTCCATAATTAAGGGGCTGTCTCTGGATTCCATCAGCATCTGTTTTGTGTGGTCAGGAAAGATTACCTTGTTGCCAGAGGAAACAAGGAAATTCTTGCTTGCCTGCCTGCTTGCTTGCTGGCTTGTTTGCTTTTAAGAATAACTGTCGTGCTAAGAAGGGCAGGCTGGTAGGAATTATAATCAGCATCTCCCATTCTTTTCTTTTTTTTCCCCATGTCTGATGATGTAGAATGGTGTGAAAATAAGGCTTTGAGGTAGAAAGTTTGGAAATCACTGATCAAGGGAAATATAAATACAGTTGACCCTTCACACTTGGAGGTTTAGCGTTTTGTGGATTTGAGTATTCACAGATTATTTGCTGCCACCTTTGCTGCTGCCCTATGCTAGTTTTAATAGGGATTTCAAGCTTTGCAAGACTGCAAACGGGCATTGAGGTTTGTAAGTCCCTAATAAAAATGGGATAGGGCAGCAGCAGAGATAGTGGCAAACCCCACCAGCCACCTACTTCTGCCTTGTGAAGGAATCCCGCTGTGGGTTGAAAAGCAAAATGAAAGAAGCAAAAACTAAAGCAGTAAAGGTAGAGCAAAATGAATAGAACTTAAAGTGATCGTGGCTGGCTGGTCAGTCTTTATAGATCCCGGTGGCCCCTGTCCTGCACCCCACCTTGAGGTTTCTCATCTGGCTTTTAGAATGCTGGGCCCACAATAACTCAGGCTGTGTATCTTTGCCCATACCCTCATTTTACCACTTGTTTTTGAAACACATCTCAGTTCACCATATCTTGTTTCCATATTCTCCTTAACCATTCTCCCTTTTCCATCTATATTTCTAATTGTTATTATCTCCATTCCCCAGTTTCTCAGTATCGCAGACAGACACCGCCCCATAACCTAGCCTTGCTCCCAAAATTCTTCTATGCTGTCTGTCTTGTCAACACAAGCACATAAACCATAGCGTAGCATGAGGCAGAGCACTCAAGAGCCAGCATTTGAGACAGATGATAGAGATTGGAAATCCTATATTTTCCCCCTTCTTTCCTTCCTTCTCGCCTTTCTTCATCACCATTTATTGAGACGCATAATGAAATAACAAGGCAGATGTTGCTTATGTTATGCCACAAATGCTACCAGCTTTGTAAAGTCTAGCTACCATTATTATAGTGAGTTAACGTTAATGTTTTAAACCTAGTGTGATATTTCCATGCTTTTCAGTTTTACTGTTGGGCATGGGGCTATTTTTCCTGTGAAACAGAGAGGTAGAATCTCTCATCATGCCTGAGTTGTATGGGGGGATTCCATAGGTATGAATTAGCTCCTCAGTTACATAGAGACAGCGCGACTATGCAGCTGCACTCACACCAGTGCATTTCTTCCCCAGCCTCACCCCCCAGTATCTTCAAGAAGCCTTATTGTATAGACTTCCATTCAAGCTATGGCCCTGATCATGTAGATCTGCAGTTCATAGGGAATCTTACAAGTAAGGTGCACATATAATGCTAAATCCTGTTGTTAGTCTTGACTAGAGTAGGGCTATTGAATCAGTAGGATTTATCCATCTGTTCATTCACTATTCAACAATTAATTGAATGGATCTGCTCCAGATGGGAGTAACCAACAAGATGCCAGCCATAGGGTTCACCTATGCAGAATTCCATGCTCAATCTGCAGATATCAGTGGTGTATCTCCACTGATCCTTTGTAAACATGAAGACCCTTTATGTGATTAATGCCTGGAGGGGGTTATCTAACTGTGAAAGGGATTTTGTATGATCTTTATTTGGAGCTGAATACCATGGTTAGCATGTCCAAGTAACTTGATTAGCATGAAAGGTCATGCTGTACATAGGTTTGAGAATAATATTACTTCATTTATTACCTAACTGCAAATAAAAGACCCAGCAGGAATGGGAGAATTACAACAATACAGAGAATTGGCTGGGTTGCAAATTTGCTTTAGCAAGTCAGAGGGACTAAGCATAGGTTTTGCCCTGGAAATCTGGAATCCTTTTCATGCGATCACAGGATTAATATTGGTACCAAAATGCATTCAATATTTTGGGATTCAAATCCCAAAATTAATTTCTCTCTGGCTTTTCTTCGCAAATGAAGATTCAGGAAGGACTCATCCTGTGCTTTCTGCAACCATGCTGATGACTAAAAAGGCCAATGCGAGATAAACAAGTCCGGTTGCAGAAAGCACAGCGGAAGGTCTCCTTGGGTGATGTTTCTGGGTTGTGATTCTTTCTGTGTTGTCGTTTCTCTTCAAGACTTGTTTGGCATGAGTTCTCAAATGAGGCTGCAGCACTGTGGATAGTGCGTCTCCATGTCTCCCAATGTGAGGCCAGGGTGGACCATTGTTAGTGATCAATTTGGCAGAGCCTGAGATGTTGTTTCAGGGAGTCCTAGTATCGCTTTTTTGGAGCGCCCCTCTTATGCTGACCATGGCGAGTTCACCGTAGAGTACTATTTTTGGGAGGCGATGGTCCTCCATCCTAGAAACGTGCCCTACCCAGCGCAGCTGTGTTCTCAATATCATGGCCTCAATGCGGGTGATCCCTACTTGCTCAAGGACAGCAACATTCGTCACATAGTCAGTCCAGTGTGTATATAGGATTATGCATATACAGCGCTGGTGAAAGTGTTCGAGGAGTCGTAGGTGGTGGCGATAGGTGACCCCCGTTTCAGATCCATAAAAGAGAATAGACAGTACAATGCTCTATACACATTGATTTTTGTGCTTCGCCTCAGGTGTTTGTTACTCCAGACTCTTTTTGTGAAGTCTTCAAAAGGTGAACAGCTGAATGGACTTGAGCATAGATTTGTCGACAGCAATGTGGGATGGTGGTGTTCGTCCTGTGGTGCAGGCTGGTAAAGAACTTCTGTTTTCTTCACATTGACTTCCAGCCCAAACAGCCTGCAGCTGTTGTGAAGAAGGATGTTAGGCACTGCAGAGATGCTTCTGTGTGGGCAACAAGGGCAGCAGCACAGCGAAGAGCAGCTCATGGACTAGATAGTTTAGAGTCTTAGTGTGAGCCCTTAGACGGCTTAAGTTAAACAAGCTACCATCAGTACATTAACGTATGTAGGTGCCATCATCTTCTTCAAGCTCTGCCATAGCCCCTTCTGAGCATCATGCTAAAGAAGATTGTAAATAAAGTTGGAGCAAGAACACAACCTTGCTTCACTCCATTAGTTATTAGAAAGGGCTCTGAAAGAGCATCGCCATATCTGACTTGACCACGCTGTCCCTCGTGTAGCAAGATAATCATTTTAAGGAATTTGGGGGAACATCCTAGTCTTTCCAGGATCTGCCACAGACCTTTTCTACTCACAGTGTCAAAGGCTTTGGTGAGGTCGACAAATGTTACATAGAGACCCTTGTTCTGCTCCCTACATTTTTCTTGCAGTTGTCTAAGGGCAAATACCATATCTGTAGTACTCCTGAAGCCACATTGGCTTTCAGGAAGAAGTTCTTCTGCAGTAGCAGGAACTAGTCTGTTCAGGAGTATCCTTGCAAGGATTTTTCCAGCAATAGAGAGCAGTGTTATGCCTTGATACTTTGAGCAATCAGATTTTGCTCCTTTTTTCTTGTACAGGGTGATGATGACTACATCTCAGAGATCTGAGGGCAGTCCCTCTTTTTCCCAGCAATTCACAAGGAGGTTGTGGAATTTATCGTGGAGTGCATGACCTGAAGTTTCCAAACTTCAGGTGGGATTCCATCAATCCCAGCTGCCTTGCCGTTTTTCATCTGCTGTATGGCCTTAAGGGTCTCTTCCAAAGTGGGAGCTATGTCCAATTCATTTTTCATCGGTTTTTGTATCATATGTTGGATAGCTGAGCCTTGGACAACTCGGTTGGCACTAAAGAGATTTTGAAAATTTTCAGCACATTTATTCAGGATGGAGGCTTTATCAGTAATTAATATTTCACCATCTGTACTGTATAAGGAGCTTTGGACCTGATAAGTAGGTCCAAACACTGCTTTAAGAACTTCGTAAAATCCTCTATGATCATCCAGATCTGCACCGCGTTGTGTCTTTTCTGCTATATTGATCTACCACTTGTTCTGCATGTCTCAGAGATTTTGTTGAAGTTTACTACATGTGAGGCGGAAAGCTGCTTTTCTTACATGGCAAGTTGGCTGGGCGAGGTATGCCTGGTGAGCAGTTCTCTTCTTTGCCAACAGCTCCTAGATCTCTTGGTTGTTTTCATCAAACCAGTCTTGATTTTTCTTGTGGGAGAACCCGAGGGATTCTTCTGCAGACTGGAGGATACTGTTTTTGATATGTTGCCAAAGCACTGTGGGAGAAGGATCTGTAGATGGTCTTCAAGTTTTGTTTACAGATTTGCCTGGAAGTTTTCTCTCATGGTAGCTTGTTGAAGATTGTTGACTTGGAGTCTCCTCTTTAAGATGCCACCCCTCTTAGGTTTGAACTTAAGATGAAGATTTAGTTTATATCTGATGAGGCGATGATCTGTTTGGCATTCTGCACTGGGCATCACTCAGGTATGACGGACATCGCAAATGTTTCTCTGGCGGACTAGAACATAGTCAATGAGGTGCCAGTGTTTGGATCGGGGATGTATCCAGGTTGTCTTCAAGCTATCTTTCTGCTGAAAGATAGTGTTTGTAATAGTCAGCTGTTGTTCTGCACAGAACTCTAACAAGAGACATCCGTTATCATTGCAATTTCCAACGCCATGCTTGCCTAAGACACCTTTCCATGCTTCGGAGTTCTTTCCTACTCTGGCATTGAAGTCACCAAGGATAATAATTTTATCTTCTACAGGGACTTTTTGTATGAGTTGGCGTAGGTCTGTGTAGAATTTGTCTTTCTCTACAGGGTCGGCTTGCATAGTTGGGGCATATATACTAAAGAGAACATCCTGTGGGAGGCGTAAGGAAATAATGAGATCAGAGTGTCCTGTTGGCAAGGTTTTGAGTTTGGAGGCAATGGAGTTTTTAATCATAAAGCTTACTCCTGAAAGATGTTTTTCGGTTTGGGGTTTGCCAGACCAGTAAAGTGTGTAGCCAGCCCTGTGTTCTTTAAGGCTGCCTTCTTCGTGGAGATGAACTTCACTAAGAGCAGCGATGTCAATATTAAGTCGTGATAGTTCATGGGCTATTAGGGCAGAATGGCACTCAGGCCGTCCACTATCTGCAGAGTCTCGCATGGTTCTGATGTTCCAGCAAGCAAGCGTCAGCTTATTTACACCTTTGGAGGCCGGTGTGTGCCTTTGTTTCTTTGCCTTGGTTTGACCGCATCAGAAGATGCCCGTTGGCTGCAGCTAGCCAACCAGGTAGATGGGGATGAGCTTTCGTTAGGCCACCTTTTCTAGGGCCCCTCTCCATATGGAGCAAGCAGTGCTCTCCTTAAAAAAGGCTGCTTGGTCGTTTAGGATGCTGCCAAACAAGACTGTCATCTCCCGGGTCAGCCTCGAGCGACCAAAGTCCTGAACCGCCTGCATGCAGGGTTGGGTCTGCAGCTTCCAGTGCATCTTTATACCTGCCATTTCGTCCCTCGACTATCGCTACAGGGCTTTTTTGGAACTGGATTTGTCCTTTGAGCCTGTGCAGTGGATTTTTCTGGTGGAGCACAGCGTGCACAGAACTGGCCTCACCCTTTAAATCAAAGGTTCATGTGCCGTGGCCTTGCAAGCATGGACGTAGTAGCGAGGTCCTCGGGTCGTAGGTTTGATTAGAGTTTCCTTCTCTTAGATGGTTGACCCTACAGGGTTGGACAAGCACCATCTGCCCAGGTTTGGGATTAGAGTTTTCCTTCTGGTAGAATGGTTGCTATAAGGCTAGGGAGCCCATCCTGCCCTTTGACGCTCTTTGTCAGACCCTTCGGTTTTGACCTGTCTGGCATGGGAGACCCTACTGGTGGCTATTATGCCACCTCCAGCATAGCTCAAAACATCATTAGGGTACGCAAGCCTCTCTCCCACAACAAGGGGGTGTCAATGGAGAAGAAAATTAATTTACAGTATTAAAAAAAAATCTATATTAAAAAGTTTGAATCCTTTATCAGTATACATTAAATCATAACTACCCAGAAATTGTATAAACTAAATCTATCTTGTGCATTGCAGCCATTGAAACAACTATTCAAAATACATTTTATTTTTAAACTGTTGCCCATTGAATTGTCTGATGACTGATTGAAAAACAAACAAAAATATTCAATAGCTTTAGCTCTAATTTTGGGGTTGGGAGTGGGGACCAAGAATAGCCAAAGATTTTATGTATAGGGGAACTTTGGGATTGGGTTAAGGATTTCAGGAGTATCCAAATTTGTTGTTGTTGCTGTTGTTGTGTGCCTTCAAGTCATTTATGACTTACGATGACCTGGGATTTGGTTTTGCCTTCCTCTGAGGCTGTGAGAATGTGACTTGCCCAAGCTCACCCATTGGGTTTCCATGGCCAAGTGGAGATTGAAATGTTGGTCTCCAGAGTTGTAGTCCAGCACTCGAACTACTACACCATACTGCATTCCAATTGAGATAAAAAAATTTTAATCAATAAGAAGGATGATAAATCAAGGTTGCAAATGTAACTAACTGATGATCCTGGCTTAATTTGATTTTTATAGAATATAGCTCCAGTGCAGTGAATGATATCACCAATCCATTCTAGAAACCACTAGTGGAAGAAAACAGCATAACCTAATTATGCCTCAAACATCATCCTTAACCTCCATTATCATGCATCCTTTATTTTTCCACAAACATATGAAAACTCAGTTTGGAGGTGGGAAGGAAGTTGGGTAGTTGACATTTCTTGACTCCCCGCCCCCCCATGTAATGAAAAGCTGAGCAAACAGCAATTACAACAAATGGTATCAGATAGCCCAAGACTTGTGTCTTGTATCTATCCATCAAATTTTCACTTTAGAAATAACCAGAGTTATTAAATAGGCAAAATCTTCTCCTACCTTTTTGAAACACCAATAAAATTGGATGATATGTGGTCCAGGTTGGGCGTGTCTCAGCTATATAGAATGTGTTATTTACAAATAACAATTCTCAGCTGCACAGTTTGAAAACACAATGGGAGCAGGACTTCAGTTACCTCATTGCAGACGAGTGTCAAATTTTGAAGACAGGCCCCTTTAAATCCATATTCATGCAGTCTAGAGACACATCTTATATAGATGGTACCTAGCCCCCATAAGTTATTATATGTATCTAAAAATATTTCTCATCAGTGTTGGAGGGGTTTCAGACTAATAGGAAACTATTGGCAGAAGTGGTGAGATTACCCACTAGTCTTCTGTCAACCAGTTTCTCATAGATGTATAGAGTCATAGAGTTGGAAGAGACCACAGCATAGGTAAAATTATGCACCAAGAAATACAGCTCACCCCAAACTTGGCAACACTTTTTTTCTGATGCGAATGCTCAATTCTTATGTAAATTACTGTCACCCTGCCCCCTCCTTGCAGAGGGTGTGGGTCTGCCTGAGCCTGGACTTCCATAAATGAGATGGACTCAAAGAATGCTGCGTGAATGAGAGGTTTTAATAGTGCAATAAACAATTAGCAGTGTTGACAATAATAATACATTAATGTCCTACACTGCTTCTTTATAGTCCCATCCCCTTTCCTCAGAGTAATGGGCCATCCCTCCCTCAAATCACAACCTTGGGGGCTCTATTACAAAGCCTCATTCCCTTAAGAATGAGGGCCATGTTTGCTGGGTCTCCTTCTCCATATAGTTCCACTCCCCTCTCTCTTTATGAGTAATGCCTCTCCCCAATATCCACTGTCATTGGTCTCTACTCCCTCCCATCGAGCCCCATACCCCTCCTGGGGGCTCCACAATTACATTAAGGGCATTTGAGACCTCCCCAACCTGGTTGTCTTCACCACTGTTCAGTCTGGCATGCGCATTCGATCCTTCCCAGACTGGATGCCTTTCTCTTTCCCCAGATGCATTTCCCTGCAAAGAGCCCTCTGGCAGTCCTGACCCTCTCCTGACTGCCTGTCCCTTCCAAGGACCTAAACCGCTTTCTTCCTCTCACCCCCATTTCCCCATGGTAGTTCTTGCCTTTGCCTTCTGTCGCCTCTGAAACCTCTCCCTCCTCGCTCTCAGTTTCCTCTTTCTTCACCCTCTCCACACCGTCCTTTCTCTTTCCCAGTCTCCTGCTTCTCTTCCCCATTTGTTCTCTTCACCTGGCTTAAATTTCCTGCTCTTTCCTGCAGCCCCACTTCCTTCTCCCTCCCCTGCCCCGACCCTGTAGATGCTCACTCTCCATCCAGGTTTCTCATTGTTCTGAACCAGGATGTTCCAGTTTCCGCGGCGTCTCACTGCTCTATGGCCTCAGGGCTGGGGTGAGTTGAGGCATAGGAAGGTACACACCCCGATAGGCTCTCATGACTCTCACAATGACCTTATAATAGTCTTACAACATGCTGCTAGACAAGTTGTAGACATGTTGGAGTGGACCATATGGTACCCAAAAGTCTGGAATGTGACTCTGTCAGAGAAATTAACACAAAGATTGAGAGATTTATATGAACACACAAGTCCTGTCTATACGGTCGAAACAATACGAACAGCATGCGAACAGATGGTGATCTATTCAAATGGCCGTTTGCACAAATACTTGTCATGTGGAAGGGGGGCAGCCAAAACTACCGCAAAGTCCATGTGTTTTAAAAAAGCTCCGTACAACATGTGAATGAGCAATCGTTTGAACACTCACATTCACACAAATACGAACAGGCAATGCAATCTGATTGGCTGGATGAGGATGGGGGCGGGGCTAGCAAAGAGGGAAAGCAGATGCAGCCGCCATGTTGGATTTTTAGCTAAGCAAGGGTCCGGTAAGTCACTGAAATGGCAATTTTACACTCTTAATTCTTTCTGTCTTTGTAAATACAAAGTGTTGTTTGTGCGCACCCTGGAAACTTTTTTTAAAAAAATTGGCAGTGGCAGATTTAAAATCGCTAGTAACTCACTCACGGCTGCCAGCTGACTAGGGGGTCATGCAGAGTTGGGGGGGGGTCTTATGGACGTGTAGGCAGTTAGTATCATTGCAAACGCCTGCCTTTCCAAATGTGTTTGTATTTCCCCCCCTCGTATAGACAAGACCACAGACATCTCCAAAAATGTAGTCTCGTTTTATTTGTTATATGAATGAAAACACAGACCTGAGCTGACAGGATTCGATTACACACATTCATATATGTGGTGATTCGTTTTGTTGAACTAGATGTATTTCTAAACAACTCCCCCTTCCTTACTTTCATAATGTAAAGAATGTTTGCTTTTTTGGTGTGTGAGTATGAATATGTATTATTTACATCATGCTGTGAAATTTCTTAAAGTTAGTAAAACAAAGACCAAAAAAAATCAGTCTAGCTGCTAGAAAAATAGAATAACACATCCCATTCTAGAGAATGTGGAAATAAGGCTTTGAGGTCATAGCCTTACTGATGGTGAAAATGATAACAAGACAAAAAATAAGGCAAATTTCACTGAATTATTTTCTTTTTCTTCCTCAGTGTCTGAACTACAAGAAGAAGGAATAAATGCCATTAACTTACCACTCAGCCCAATTCCTTTTGAGATAGATCCTGAAGATACTATGCTAGGTAATATTAAATAATAATTGCCTTTAACTTAGATGGTTGATGTAAACCAAATCTCATCATCATATCTCTTTGTAATGAGCGTCTCTTTTCTCTCTCCACATTTTCTTGAAGAGGAGAATGAAGTCCGAACAATGATAGATCCCAATTCAAGAAGTGACCCAAAACTGCAGGAGCTGATGAAGGTAATTGTGTCAAGATTTTAATGCTCTTCTATTAAAACAAAACAAACCGATTTCATACTATCAGTTCTATTTGCAGTTTCCTATTGACATTTAAGTCCAATGTATCAGATTCATCTCATTTTATCACCATTAACTTCCACTCATCCCTTTCCACTGCAGAGTCCTTTGTGGACCCAGACCATACAGTCCCTCTGCCCTCCTGAATGATACTCACACACAGTGTATTTGATTACAATTATATTTGGTTACATCTTCAGAAAACATGGGTTAGATACAGATTAGTAAATACATGTTTTTTGGTGATAAATGACCACAACTTGCAAGCTGAATGTTTGGCGGCAATGCATGGGTCTTGATCTACTCCTTGATCCCACCCATGAGGGTCAAGACCACAAGTCGGTCAATCCCGACTCCCAGGAAGTGAGAGATGCTGACCAAGCCATCCACTCGACTCTCTCTCCTCCCCTGTAAACAAATGTTGGTTAACAACTAGAGGGTGGGATCTCCGTTGAACTTGAACTTGAACTAGTGCTTGAACTTGCACTTGATGGAGACCCCTTGACCTCATGCACTGTCACGACCCATGACATCCGCCACTAAGGCTTCCCCTTGGGAAAGGCCTTCCGCCAACCATCCTCCCAATCAACAGGCAGCCCTACAGGCCCTCAGAGGCCCGTCGCAATGTCAGCATCATTCTCCTGGGCCAGATGTACACTGATGGGGCAGATGTACACTGCATAGGCCCCAGACCTCCAACGGCCCAGTCTCATGATGGCCTCTGCTGACAGGCCCCCTTGAGCTGCCATGGTAGCAGCCCCTATCCAAAAGGAGTGGCTGCCAAATTCTTCTGCCGGCAGCCCCATCAGAGCCAAGGCCTTCTTCAGCATGCTCGCAAACTGATACCGGGTGAGCAGGATCCCATCTAGAAGCTGGAGAAGGGGCCCCCAAGCAACTCCACTTGCCCTTATGAAGTCCTGCGTGCAGGGCATGGGGAGGAGCCCTCCACCTTCCTGAGATGTAGAGTGGCCCCTAAGCCCCGTTGATCAGCCTTAAAGCGCCGTATACACAGTGTCATGTCCTTGCTGGTGACAGTCACATCGCACATCTGCAGAGCCCTGCCAGACATGTCCTGTTTGGAGGAACATACAATCTCCCCTACCCTCAGGGCCCTGAAAAATGCAGTAGTGTAAACTGTGCTGAAGAGCAAGGCCTTGTAGCTTGGTAGCATCCTCGCCATCTGCAATAGCATTGCGTAAGACACCAGCCTTGAATGTGGCCTCGAATCGGCCACATTCGGTGGCGCCCATCTCCAGCCCTCCATTGCCTTCCTTACCATGAAGGTGTCACAAGGGTCACCATGACCCGCTGCTTTGCTGAAGAAGGAAATACCAGCCGCATGTCCGGAGATTGTTTGTGATGCCAAACCTCTCTCCTTCAAGGAAGCAAGGTAGTACAATACCTCTCGCTCTGATGCCGGCCATGCTACGCCGTAGCCCTGCTGCCTCCAAAATGCCATGAATTGGGAGGCCGCTCTCTTGTAGCTGGCTTGCGTTGATGGCGCCAAGGAGTCCACCACACCCTGAATCACTATTCGTTCCCAAGGTTCCAGAGGTCTGCCAGGAATGGGGCCGCCATCACGCCGGCTTCCGGGGCCAGCAAGCGAAACCGTTCTTCCTGAAACCGAGACAATGCATCCGCAATTTCGTTATCCACACCTGGGATGTGCATGGAAACTGATGTTGGACTTCAGACAGACCAGCACAAACCTGCACACCAGTCTCATGACCCTTTCGGACCTGGAGGACTGCCTGTTAATGATTCCCCTCCCTGGGGAAACCACCCTGCATGCAAAATTCAGATGCCACAACAGCAATCGGACTTCTTTCAGTGTGGCCTTCTCCATCCTCAGGAGGGTCTCCAGCATCTCCCTCAGTCCTTTTAACTTGTTGAGAGTCAGCCTGGACACTCCCGCCACGGAGTCGAGCCATATCTCCAGATACACAAGGGGCGTAGCTGGGCCCACTGTCTTATCTGGAACCAAAGGGACCCCAAGCTCAGCCGCCATAACCAAAAGAGGGTGGGAATCAGACAGAGCTGCCTTTTATAAGCTCCATCCCCACTTGCTGATGTCATCTAGCCGCGCCAGGAGCCGGCCGGGTGACCCGTCCTGCACTGGCGGCCTCCCCAATCAGGGCTGGGCAGGCCTGCCCTTATTGGTCACCGTCCCTCCCGGCCCCTTCCAGCCGCAAAGCATGCCGGGCAGAAGACAGTGGGGGAAATGGCGGCAGCCAGGGCAGACCATGCGGTCCCTCCCTCTCTCTCCCAAGCGCAGATGCCATGGGGGGGAGCACCAGAGGGCATACCGGGGGTGCTGGCTGGGCCGCAAAAGGGGCCCGCCAGCAAGCAGCAATCCCCCTTCTCTGTCTTCTGGAACAACTAACCTGCAGACAGACCATAGACTTCTTAAGGCAAAATGCTTTGAAGACCACAAGCTTGATGTGGCATAATCCCTACTGTGCTTTTTTATTATTTCAAATTGGATTGGGACATTTACTTATTTATTTAATATATTACTATCTTGATGTTTATCTCTATCAGAATCTCCGGACAGTGTGTAAGCCAGCGTACATAAAATACTGATAATAGTGGAATAATTCAGACTTTCATTAGAAATGCTTCAGATGGAAGAAGAACAAATTATATTTTTCCAAACTTAATCAGTGTTCACCAAAGGAAGGTGAACTTTGTTACTGCTAATGGGTTTGGAATTTTATTGCCTGTGTTTTACTGCTGTTTGCCCTTGGTCCCCATATGGCCAAGAAGGGGAGTGGCCTCTACCTTCATTGATATTCCTCCAGAACAACTGACACCAGAAGTAACAGTAGAGAAAAATGTAGGCCTGTAACTTTAACGTTGTCATTTTTCTTCTCCTGCATGATTCTTAACATCTTTACTGGATGAAGCCTCTCCATTGATGCCCCCTTGTCGTGGGAGAGAGGCTTGCGTACCCTAATGATGTTTTGAGTTATGCTGGCGTTGGCATAATAGCTACCAGTAGGGTCTCCCATGCCAGACAGGTCAAAACCGAAGGGTCTGACAAAGAGTGTCAAAGGGCAGGATGGGCTCACTAGCCTTAGGGCAACCATCCTAGGAGAAGGAAAACTCTAATCCCAAACCCGGGCAGATGGTGCTCATCCAACCCTGTAAGGTCAACCATCTAAGAGAAGGAAACTCTAATCAAACCTATGACCCAAGGACCTTGCTGCTACCATCCATCCTTTGGTTTAAAAGGTGAGGCCAGTTCTGTGCACACTGCGCTCCACCAGAAAAATCCATTGCACAGGTTCGAAGGACAAATCCAGTTCCAAAAAAGCGATAGGCGAGGGACGAAACGGCAAGTGTAAAGATGCACTGAAAGCTGCAGACCCAACCCTGCATGCAGGTGGTTCAGGACTTTGCTTGCTCGAGGCTGACCCAGGAGATGACAGTCTTGTTTGGTAGCATCCTGAATGACCAAGCAGCCTTTTTTAAGGAGAGCACTGCTTGCTCCATATGGAGAGGGGCCTAGAAAAGGTGCCTTAACGAAAGCTCATCCCCATCTACCTGGTTGGCTAGCCGCGGCCAACAGGCATCTTCTGATGCGGTCAAACCAAGGCAAAGAAACAAAGGCACACACCAGGCTCCAAAGATGTAAATAAACTGACGCTTGCTGGAACATCAGAACCATGCGAGACTCTACAGATAGTGGACAGCCTGAGCGTCACTCTGCCCTAATAGCCCATGAACTATCACGACTTAATATTGACATCGCTGCTCTTAGTGAAATTCGTCTCCATGAGGAAGGCAGCCTTAAAGAACACAGGGCTGGCTACACACTTTACTGGTCTGGCAAACCCCAAACCGAAAGACATCTTTCAGGAGTAGGCTTTATGATTAAAAACTCCATTGCCTCCAAACTCAAAACCTTGCCAACAGGACACTCTGATCTCATGATTTCCTTGCGCCTCCCACAGGTTGTTCTCTTTAGTATATATGCCCCAACTATGCAAGCCGACCCTGTAGAGAAAGACAAATTCTACACAGACCTACGCCAACTCATAAAAAAAGTCCCTGTAGAAGATAAAATTATTATCCTTGGTGACTTCAATGCCAGAGTAGGAAAGAACTCCGAAGCCTGGAAAGGTGTCATAGGCAAGCATGGTGTTGGAAATTGCAATGATAACGGACGTCTCCTGCTAGAGTTCTGTGCAGAACAACAGCTGACTATTACAAACACTATCTTTCAGCAGAAAGATAGCTTGAATACAACCTGGATGCATCCCTGATCCAAATGTTGGCACCTCATTGACTATGTTCTAGTCCGCCAGAGAAACATTTGCGATGTCCGTCATACCTGAGTGATGCCCAGTGCAGAATGCCAAACAGATCATCGCCTCATCAGATGTAAACTAAATCTTCATCTTAAGTTCAAACCTAAGAGGGGTGGCATCTTAAAGAGGAGACTCCAAGTCAACAATCCTCAACAAGCTACCATGAGAGACAATTTCCAGGCAAATCTGCAAACAAAACTTGAAGACCATCCTCCAGATCCTTCTCCCACAGTGCTTTGGCAACATATCCAAAACACTATCCTCCAGTCTGCAGAAGAATCCCTCGGGTTCTCCCACAAGAAAAATCAAGACTGGTTTGATGAAAACAACCAAGAGATCCAGGAGCTGTTGGCAAAGAAGAGAACTGCTCACCAGGCATACCTTGCTCAGCCAACTTGCCATGTAAGAAAAGCAGCTTTCCGCCTCACATGTAGTAAACTTCAACAAAATCTCTGAGACATGCAGAACAAGTGGTGGATCAATATAGCAGAAAAGACACAATGCTGAGCAGATCTGGGTGATCATAGAGGATTTTATGAAGCTCTTAAAGCAGTGTTTCGACCTACGTATCAGGTCCAAAGCTCCTTATACAGTACAGATGATCAAACATTAATTACTGATAAAGCCTCCATCCTGAATCGATGGGCTGAACACTTTCAAAGTCTCTTTAGTGCCAACAGAGTCATCCAAGGCTCAGCTATCCAACATATGATACAAAAACCGATGAAAAATGAACTGGACATAGCTCCCAATTTGGAAGAGACCCTTAAGGCCATACAGCAGATGAAAAACGGCAAGGCAGCTGGGATTGATGGAATCCCACCTGAAGTTTGGAAACTTCAGGTCATGCACTCCACGATAAATTCCACAACCTCCTTGTGAATTTCTGGGAAAAAGAGGAACTGCCCTCAGATCTCCGAGATGCAGTCATCATCACCCTGTACAAGAAAAAAGGAGCAAAATCTGATTGCTCAAAGTATCAAGGCATAACACTGCTCTCTATTGCTGGAAAAATCCTTGCAAGGATACTCCTGAACAGACTAGTTCCTGCTATTGCAGAAGAACTTCCTGAAAGCCAATGTGGCTTCTGGAGTACTACAGGTATGGTATTTGCCCTTACACAACTGCAAGAAAAATGTAGGGAGCAGAACAAGGGTCTCTATGTAACATTTGTCAACCTCACCTAAGCCTTCGACACTGTAAGTAGAAAACGTCTGTGGCAGATCCTGGAAAGTCTAGGATGTCCCCCCAAATTCCTTAAAATGATTATCTTGCTACACGAGGGCCAGCGTGGTCAAGTCAGATATGGCGATGCTCTTTCAGAGCCCTTTCTAATAACTAATGGAGTGAAGCAAGGTTGTGTTCTTGCTCCAACTTTATTTACAATCTTCTTTAGCATGATGCTCCAAAGGGCTATGGCAGAGCTTGAAGAAGACGACAGCATCTATATACGTTACTGTACTAATGGTAACTTGTTTAACTTAAGCCATCTAAGGGCTCACATTAAGGCCCTAAACTAACTAGTCTGCGAGCTGCTCTTCGCTGATGATGTTGCCCTTGTTGCCCACACAGAAGCAGCTCTGCAGCACCTAGCATCCTACTTTGCAACAACTGCAGAGCTGTTTGGGCTGGAAGTCAATGTGAAGAAAATGGAAGTTCTTTACCAGCCTGCACCACAGGACGAACACCACCATCCCCACATTGCCGTCGGCAAATCTCCTCAGATGCCAAGATTGACAAAGAGATCGATCACAGATTAGCAAAGGCATATAGTGCATTTGGAAGACTTCACAAAAGAGTCTGGAGTAATAAACACCTGAGGCGAAGCACAAAAATCAGTGTGTATAGAGCCATTTTACTGTCTATTCTCCTTTATGGATCTGAAACAGGGGTCACCTATCGCCACCACCTATGACTCCTCGAACGCTTTCATCAGCCCTGTCTACGCACAATCCTAAATATACACTGGACTGACTATGTGATGAATGTTGCTGTCCTTGATCAAGAGGGATCACCAGCATTGAGGCCGTGATATTGAGAACACAGCTGCGCTGAGCAGGGTACGTTTCTAGGATGAAGGACCATCACCTCCCAAAAATACTACTCTACGGTAAATTCGCCACAGGTCAGCGTAAGAGGGGTGCTCCAAAAAAGAGATACAAGGACTCCCTGCAAGAACATCTCAGGCTCGGCCAAATTGATCACGAACAATGGTCCGCCCTGGCCTCACATCGGGAGACATGGAGATGCACTATCCACAATACTGCAGCCTTATTTGAGAACTCAGGCCAAACAAGTCTTAAAGAGAAACGACAGTGCAGAAAGAATCACAACCCGGAAACATCAACCAAGCTTTCTGCAACCGGACTTTTTTATCTCAGATTGGCCTATGTAGTCATTAGCGTGCTTGTAGAAAGCACGGGATGAGTCCTTCCTGAATCTTCTTTTGCGAAGAAAAGGCAGAGAGAGAGAGAGAGAGAGAGAGAGAGAGAGACTGGATGAAGAAGCCAGTGAAGCCTCAAAAGCTTGCATGATGTATTTTGTGCATTTTGGTTGGCCCAATAAATATATCATTGTTTTGTGGATTTGGATTTTGTTGTATTTTGCTGCATGACCAACATGGCTCCCCCCCTGAGTATGCACCAATGGCTGAAGTGATTCTTGTTCTTCAGGTTGAGTTGAGGTGGGAAGGAAGGGATGGAGAGTGTAATTCAGTCTTACTTTCTCAAAGAGTGATGTGGATTCATGCATGTCCGTATTCCAACATACCCCTTTCCTATAACTATTCTGTCCTAAGGTCTATTGGTGGTCATTATCTGATGTTTAAGTAAAGAGATCCTTGTCGACACAAAAAATATGTGGAAAGCAAAGGAAGAAGAAATAGTAAAAGAAAGACAAGAAAAGAAGTAAAGGTTGGACCGAAAGATTACTCTCCATTAATCGATGGGTCTTGGATCCATTGGAAACTCCTGCTGATGAAAGGGGATAGTGGAAGCCCCCACTTATCCAGCAGGTTAGGACTGCAGCACTGTTAGAAACCGGAATTGGTTGAAGAGCAGAACCCATGTAGGGAACATGAGGGAATTATGGTGGCTTGCTTGGGACCACCCCTATGTGCCCACTCACTCCTGCTGTTTGCAGAGTCTTTTAGTACGCGTGATGCCTTCCCCCCCCCCCCACTCAGCTCGCTTTGAAAGCACCACGTGCATGCATGGCCAGTCCCAAGCAAGCCTCTATAGGCAAGAAGATCTGACAACCCAGCAGACACTTGATTGAATTAATGAACTTCCCTTAATTTGCAAGTGTTGAGCAGGTTGTCAGATAACGGGGCTTCAAAAGGCTTCCTGTACATAATTTTTCCAGTCCCCACCCTCCTTGTGCCACTTCCCATGCTGTTTTGAAGAATTCCCTAACAATCTGGAATAGATTGGGCAGGTTGAAGATGAAATCTCAGAAAATGACTCTCCTTCCCTCAAACAGCATGATCAGGAGCACTCTTTCAGCACCCTAGCTCAACTATTGAAAATACCCTGAAGCCAATTTAATGGGTTGAAACTTAAAATTGGCTTCAGGATGTTTTTAGTATGATCGCCATGTGTCATGTTTTACTGGGAATAAAGCCTGTACATTATGATAGGACTTCTGTGATATGAATGGTATGAATATGAATCTAGCATTTGTCTGGCTCTGATGCTGGTTATTATTAGAAGGGATTGTTCTTTCTAATGGTGTGCTGTTAATATTCTGCTAATAGTAGAATTTAAGAATTAAGTCAGTCTTATTACTCATAAGCACTTGCTGCTGAGATGCTTGAGGTCACTTCTGGAGTTCATGTTCCACAAAATGAGAATAATATATTTCTATCATACAGAACTTCCAGGTATATGTTTAAAGTGTATTTGATATAGAGGGACATCAACTTCTGCTTTTCTGATGTGTCTACTCTGCTTCTGTCAAAGGGTTCGGTCCAAGCCATGGGATTATTATGGGGATCTGGTCTGGACATTCTTTAAAATATCATGTGAATTAAATCTTCACTGTAACTTCTTGTTAACTATGCTTAGGTCCTGTTCAATTCATTCAGAGTTAACTGCCTTTAATTGTGTTTTGGGCTGCAAATGCTACAAATTGTAAATTCATCATCTCTTCTGTAACTTTTAAATTCATTTCTAAGTAACATAATATGAGTTTGCAAGAGCCAAGCAAGGCTGTTAATAATTGGGTCTTTGGGAAGCCTCTCATTCCTTGGATCGCTGGAGGTCAAAGTTGACTTAATAGCATATACTGTAACAACATCAGACTTGCATCTGGAAAGATCTGTGCTTTCATGGTGTTTTCAAAGTGCTCTTCTTTCCCCTACTCAGTTAAGATAGGTTCTGCATCTTCAAGGAAAGACAAACTTTGGAAGTGTGGATCTGACTGGAGAGATCTTCTCTCCCCTGCTCAGGCAGGCAGGGGCCTGCCGCAGATTGTCCACTGCTACTTTATGTCAACATGGGGAGATAGGGTAAACCGGTTTATCCTAACGTACCATGCAGGACATGCGCATGAATATCTTTAATTCCTATGTTTGTTTTTTATGGCTTTGCATAAATGTTCATCACACGTTTGATGAATTACTTTGAGTATTTACTGGTGTCTCTGACATCATAGAAGCTTGTGAATGTACATGTGTAGTATTGCTAAATCTCTGTCTCTTGCCCAGGTGCTAATTGACTGGATTAATGATGTACTAGTGGGAGAAAGAATCATTGTAAAAGACCTAGCTGAAGACCTATATGATGGACAAGTACTGCAGAAACTCTTTGGTAAGAACTATTTTTATGCATACTCTTTTGTTTTTAACTGGGCATTTTGAGTTGGGCATGAGAAAGTCTCTGGTTTCTAATCCTCCACACTGTATTACTCACCACTCCAGCTAAATGCAGCATGCCAGCGTACTATATCTGATGCTGGCAGTGTCTTTGCTTAACAGATTCCTCAGTTTATCTCCGACTTGGGTGGAATCTAAAGCAACATATTGCTTAAATTTCCTAGTCACTCTGCTTTTTATAAAGACAAGTCTCACTGGTTATACAGTCACCTCTAACTCCAATTTAATTATTTTGGATCATTTAATATCCATCCATTTAATACTGTCAGATAATAATATTTAAATTTATAACTCCAGAATCTCCATATTTAGCAAGGATTAAAGTAATTTTCTTTTATGCTGGGGTGGGCAGTTGGGGGGAGGTGGGTTACACTGGCCCCTCACAGGACCCTAGATAGTTGCAGGTCCATTGCATCCCTCCAACCCACTAATACACGGAGGAGTATTTCACACACAAAAAAAAATCATCAAAAATTATCAGTAATGCCTCCCAAAACCTGAAAGGTACTATTGGCCATTTTGCTATGTTTGGAGGCCCTTTTGTATATTCCCTCCTGTTTGGAAAGAATAAGCACCAGATAGGGGCTTTAAGAAGTGAGTGATGTACCTATTGGTCACTTTGGGGAAAGAACTAATTTTTTAAAGCTTAACATTCTGTAAGTCTCTTAGGGACCAAAAACAAAACAAACACCCCAGAACCAGACACAAGGACTGGATGTATCATGTTGGCTGCACTTTGCCTACCCTTATTATAGCAATTATAGCAATTTTATAGGATTTCACCAAAAATTCTAGTATTTTACTCTTTTTCTGTCATAGCTCTGTTTAGGTATACTAAGGGTATACAGGTACATTAGTAGACAAACACAAGGTACTGTATTACACACATTTCTCAGGCTTGTGTTTTAGTAATGCAATTCATTTTTAGTGAGACTGTCTATATGTGAGATCCAGGTTGATGTAAGCCACATGTATAATACTATTAAAATTCCCTAGGTGCTGGACACATGCAAATACTAGCCAACTTCCTATTAGTGACATATGCATGAATAAGTTACTCCACACATGCAGAACAAATTATTCACCATAGCATAATGGATGTATTTTGCAGACAGGATTTTGTGGCAGGAGTGGAACTGAAGATACAACATTACGTTATTGCAGTTGCTCATTGTGCAGGGGCATCTAGTCATTAACATGTGTTGCACAGTGTTGCTCTTCTGCATGGGGGTTATGTAATGCTGTTGTAGCGTTATCACTGTATGTGGGTATTTATGCTACACTGAGAGGATGTTGGATTACAGCCACTGTGTGTCCAGCATAATATTTAAGGGAAATTTCCAGCAGGTTAGCTATAACAATCTATTTCAGCAAAATTAACAGAGTTTTCTGGCACCTCCAAAATGAGAAAATGTTATGTGGCATAAGCTTGTGTGGGCTGTAGCCCACGTCATCAAATCCATTCTTTGTTATTTAGGAGAAATAAATGGAAAGTGGATTGACATGCTGATCCTTTGCATAGAGACCTATAACACAATACAAACATGCCCATGACTATTTCGGTTTAAGATTGTTAGTAGTTAATTCTAAATTGTTAGTAGTTAATTCTAAAACATGAAACTATTTATTGATAGAAACTCCACTGTAGTATATGGGAACAGATTGTCTTTACAGTGCACTTGGGTACATGAAGTTGTGGTATAGATTTGCTACTTTTTCTTCCATTATCACTTCAGAGAAGCTTGAGAGTGAGAAACTCAACGTTGCTGAAGTCACACAGTCTGAAATAGCTCAGAAACAGAAGTTACAGACAGTACTGGAAAAGATCAATGAAACCCTTAAACTTCCTCCAAGGAGCATCAAGTGGAATGTTGACTGTGAGTTATGCATTTTACAGTGGGATTCTCACTTACAGGTTATATTAAATGTTAACATTCTCCTATTGCATTGCATAAAATCTGTTAAATTTGACAACAGCTAGAGTGCACTATTAATCAGAAGGAGATTCTACAGCCTGAAGTTTGCATCCAGTTTATGTCTAGAATTTTAATGTGTGCAAGAGATAATTGTATATATACCAAGTTAGTGTAGCTCTGTTGACATTCATACACAAAAATATTCAGCAGAATTTCTTTTAAAAGTTCAACATTTTAAGATCTTGCTCACACATAGTACTCCATAAAGATCCAATATGTACATGGGAAGAAATGACTTATGTTTCTCACACTTGGGGACTGGGAACTTTTTGTTTCCATAGATTTTAAAACTCTCTTTCAGAATGTTCAAACCTTCACAATCAAGAAATAAAATATAATGATACAAATAGAAAGTTAACATACTTAAAATACGTACACAAAGAGTAAAATGAAAAGGAAAAAACATTTTCTGGACAACATAGAGAATATTTGTTGTATTTATTTATTTATCTATCTATCTATATCCTGCCTTTCCCCAGTTAGGGACTGAAGCCAACTCAACAGAATAAAAAACAAATAGTTAAAGGAATTGGCCCAATTGGCATTCCCTTTCCTTGTCCCCAGCACCACAGTCTCTGAGGCATTTCTCCTCTCTGTTCACCCCTGACAGAAGAAAGGGCAGATGGTGGCAACTTCCATCCTTTCGTAGGTCGGTAAAATTAGTACCTGGCTTGTGGGGGCAATTAGGTAACACACATTGGAAACCACTTAATACTGTGTAGATGTGTAAATTGCTGTTGCTTAAATAATTTGTAAGCTGCTCTGAGAGCCTTTGTGGCTGAAGAGCAGGGCATAAATACCCCCCCCCAATAAATAATAATAAATAACCGTTCCTTGTTATAACTTGTCTGCTCTGACCTCTGTCCCTCTGGACAGTTGCTGCTACTCACTACCATCACAACATGACTATTTGCCCACTCAGGTGCAACATATTATGAGTGAGCGTTGTCAGTGGCAAGGAGTGGCAGGCTACTTGCTCACCTGATCTTTCCCTTGGGGAAGGTGTAGCCAGCAGCCAGGAAGTACAGTATCCATGGTATTCTGCTTCTCTCTTTGTACAATGACAGAGAGTAAGAGCATCTACAATCACTGGTAACATCCCCTAGGTAAATCTTTCATATCCCAGTATCAGTTCTATATACAGTTGTCCCTCCACATTCACGGATTTGGCATTCATGGTTTTAAGTATTTACGGCTTGAAAATATTCTTTAAAAAATAATAATCCAAAAAATAAACCTTGACTTTGCCATCTTATATAAGGGACACCATTTTGCTATGCCATTGCATATAATGGGACTTGAGTATTCACAGATTTGGGTATTCACGGGGGGTCCTGGAACCAAACCCCAGCGAATGTGAAGGGACAACTGTAATTCTTTATTAGGTTAAGACTGGGTAGCATAGTGAGGCAGCATGGTGTAGCCGTTTGAATGTTGGAATAGGACTCTAGGAGACCAGGGCTCAAATTCCTGCTCATCTATGGAAACTCATTGGATGACCTTCAATGAATTCCACTCTTTCAATCTCAGAATAAGGCAGTGGTAAATGTCCTCTGAGGATATTGTTATTCAGTCCTTAATACATCGCCAGACTGAGGTGTTCAGTGTTCCAAGTTGTGAGGAGCCTATCGGGATGAGGGTCAAAGATTGTAACCTTCACTTGCCTGCTATGATAAATTTGCTAGTCTCTTTAAGGAGGAAGTCAGTCATATTCACTCAGAACTTGATGCCACAGGTATTGTAGTGTTTGGGAGGTGTACAGTGTGTTGTCTGGTCAGTTTTCTTGGCATCAGTTTCAGTTGCTGCAGCCTAATGATGTGGACAAGATGCTTGAATCGGTTCATCCCACCACATTTAAGCTTTACTTTTGCCCATCTTGGTTGATAAGATCTTGCAGACATGGATAGATTGGGTGAGTCCAGAGGGTGGTAAATGCCTCACTACATCAGGAGGAGGTGCCTGTTGCCTTCTTGGGGGAAAACTTTCCTTGGACCCAGAAGTATGTAGCAGCTGTCTCCCCCATTGATAATAGGTAAGGTGCCTGAGTGTTTGGGCAGCTTCAGATGTGGTTGAGTAGCTTCACATGTTCTTGGAGGAAGCATATTATCTGAAACCATTTCAGTTTGGTTTCAGGCCAAGGTATGATACCAAACTATTTAAGAATTGATTATATTTTTGTATCAAAAAATCTGATTGATAAAATCATAAATTCAGAGATAGAAAATATAAAAGTAACAGACCATGCCTTGGTCAATGTGGAGATTATAATGAAGAGAGATTATGAACAGGTGAAAAGGTGGAGGTTGAATACAAAGATTTTAAATTATAGAGAAATAGTAGAAAAAATTGAGCATGAATGGCAAGAATTATGGGAATTAAATGATAAAGAAGTATCAAAAGGAATTTTGTGGGATACTATGAAAGCTGTGACAAGGGGGATATGCATAAAAGAAACCTTTAACTTAAAAAAAAGGCAAGAAGAAAGAAAAGGGAAATTAGAAAGGGAAATAGAATTATTGGAAAATAAACATATATTAAACAAGGAAAAACAAACTTATATTGAGTTACGAGCAAAGAGGGAGGAATTGGATAAAATGGAAGTAGATGAAGTACAGGAAAATTTAATTTATTTAAGAAGGGAGTATTTTGAATTTAGTAATAAAAATTCAAAAATGTTGGCTAGATCCACACAGAAGAAGAAAATGGAAAATATGATTAATGGGATTAGAGACAAAACAGGTAAAATGTGTAGAACAATGAAGGAAAAACTAACAATTTTTGAGGAGTTTTATAAACACCTGTACCAGTCAGGGAATAAATCAGTGGAACAAATAGAAAAATATGTAGGGGAACATTTGAAGATTAAAATGGAAGAGGAAGATAGGGATTTATTAGAAAAACCAATTACGAAAATGGAAATAGAGGAAGCAATAAACAGTTTAAAAAGCGGGAAAGCTCCAGCAATGGATGGGTTAGGACCAGATTATTATGAAGTATTTAAAAAGAAGTTGATACCTAAATTATTAGAATTATATAATAATATAATAATGGGAGACAAAGTCCCTCCATCATGGCAACAATCATTGATAATATTGATACCAAAGCCAGATAAGGATTTGTTGGACCCTGGATCATACAGGCCTATGTCATTGATAAATCAAGATGCAAAGTTATTATCAGCAATAATGGCAAAGAGAATGAATAGTTGTATGTATAAATATATACTAAAGGACCAATGTGGATTTGTGAAAGGAAGACAAATGTCAAATTTAATAGGAAGGGTGTTAAATAAAATACATATAATTGGCAAAACAAAAGTAAAAGCAGGGATATTAGCATTAGATATATTTAAAGCATTTGACTGTGTGGAATGGCCAACATTAAAAATAATATTGAAAGAATTTGGAATGGGGAAGAGGTTTAGAGGATTAATAGATCAATTGTATTCCCATAACACAGCTATAGTGATGGTTAATGATGGAATAACAAGAGAAATAAAAATAACGAGAGGAATAAGACAAGGTTGCCCACTTTCTCCAATATTGTTTGCAATGGTAATAGAAATTCTAGCAAATGTGATAAGAAATGATAATAGTATAGAAGGAATTGGAGTAGAAACAAAACATAAGATAAGCTTGTTTGCTGACGATATATTGCTAACAATTAAGGAACTGATTAACGGAATAGAAAAAATTAAAGAACATTTAAAATTATTTGGGGAGATGACAGGCTTACAGGTTAATTGGAACAAATCAGATATGATGTTTAACTATACTAAGGAAGAAGAAAATATATTTGTAAAAGAGAAAAAAATTGAAGTAAGATTAAAAAGTAACATTAAGTATTTAGGAATAAATATTACAAAAGATTTAAAAGAAATAGAAGAGAAAAATATTATAGTACTAAGGAAAGAAATGGAAAAGAAGTTGGAAGAATATAAAAATATTCAACTATCATGGTTTAGAAGAGTAGCTTTAGTTAAAATGAAAATATTAACTAAACTAAATTTTTTGTTTAGAATGTTACCAATAAAAGTATCAGAAGTAGAACTGAAAAAATGGCAAAATATGTTGAATAAATATTGTAATGGAGGGAAAAGGACAAGATTAAATAAATTATTTTGGTATATATCACAGAAGGAGGGAGGACTTGGTTTTCCCAAAATAAAAGGATATTATGAAGCTAATCAATTGAGATATATTATAGAAGGAATTGTAGGACAGGGGGATTTAGAATGGTTAGAGATAGAAACAGGGAGAATAGAAAAGAGAATATGGAACATATTTTTTGATAATTTTACAAAAAAAGGAAATTAAAGGAATTGAGAACCCATTTCTGCAAAATATATGGGAAATATGGTATAAATATAAGAGAGAATTTTTGCCTATTGATTCAGTATTAACACCGGTTATAATGGGAAAAAAATTCCCAAATAATTTTAAGGGGAAAATGGGAAAGGGATTAAAGAAAAGAGGACTAGATAAAATAGAGGGATGGATAGGATGGATGAATGAGAAAGGGAGTATAAGAGAGAAATTATGTGGAATGAAAATTTCATAGTTTAATTGCATACAGTTAGAACAATGGATTAAAGATTGGAAAAAGAATCATAAAGAAACAAGGGAATTTACAAAATTTGAAAATTTGGTGAAAAAAGGTGAAAAGAGGGATGATAATGAAAGTATGAAAGATATTACAAGTGAATTATATAAAATATTGATAAAAAATAAGGAAAAAAGACAAAGGGGAATATTTAAGGAGAATATGGGAGGAAGATTTGAAACAAAAAATTGGAGATCATGAATGGGATAAGATATGGAAACAAAGACAACTAAAAAATATGTCGATACGGATAAAAGAAAATTATTATAAAATAATATGGAGATGGTATTTGACACCAGCAAGATTGCATAATATAGATAAGAATAACTCTAAATATTGTTGGAGAGGTTGTCAAGAAATAGGTACATATATGCATATGTGGTGGAATTGTACATTTGTACAGCAGTTTTGGGAAATGGTTTTCATAGAAATAGAGAATATTCTGAATAGAAATATAGAAAGGAAACCGAGCATAGCATTGGTGTCAGTTTATAATGGAGAGAATGGGAACCAAGCAGAAAAGGATTTAATGACAAATTTATTAACGGCAGCAAGATTAATTATAGCAAGACATTGGAAAATGCAAATAAATGTACAAGTGGAGGAGTGGTATAAAGCAGTTTGGAAGATGGCAATAAATGATAAGTTAACATGTAGAATTAAAGTAAGAAGAGGAAATTGGAAAGAAAGTGACTTTGATAAAATTTGGAAAGTATTTGTTAAAAAAGTATTACAGACAAAAGATGGGAGGTTACCTCCACGAGAAGAAATGAGATTCTGGAAAGATTAGGTAAGGGATAATGGCTCCGGTGAAGGGGAGCACTGAGGTGGTGGTGGGGGGTAGGGGAATTAATATTTTTGAATAGAATTATAGTAAAGAATCTATGTTAACTTTTGAAATCAGTTAATAGAAAAATTGCAATCTTTATAGTAATTTTATGTGTTATACTAAGTATTGATTGGATAATATAATGTATGATTATAAAATTAATAAAAATATATTTTAAGAAAAATTAAAAAAAAAAGTATGATACCAAACATCATACCTTGCCCTGACTACTGACCTCCTCCAGGGGAAAGACAGGGTCTATGCTACCCTCTTCATCTTCCAGGATCTCTCAGCTGCTTTTGATACCAATCATCATGCTATTGTCATGCCTTAGTCTCAGGGTCACACATGGACAGTGACACAAAAGAGCAAAGTGTCTGGTTTCTAAGACCTTGGTTCAGGCAATGATACAGACAGGAAAGCAGAAGAACAGGGGGACCTGCCAGGGCTTGAGACAGAAAGTAACACTCCCCAGCAGTTAGAGCATATAGACGTACTAGTACCTACTGCAGTTGAACACAGATGAGAAAAGGAGGGGCTATGATGCTCAGAGCGTTTAAGAAGGAAGCACTCACTAATCAGACAACTTCTGGGAGATGAAGAGACGAGAAGGTTGCTTCTTCCAGAAAGATTGGTTGCACAGAATAAATAGAGAATAAATATCCTAGCACCCCCCTCAAGTAGCTGTTACTGGCAACCAACCTTTCTGGAAGAAGCAACCTTCTCGTCTCTTCAATTCCTGACTCATGTTTCTAAGACTTCTAGACTCTGCTTTGTGAACTGATCTTGCTACTCGATACTCCCTTGGACTGACACCTTGGATTTACTGCTTTGCCCTACTGACCTGGACTATCTGGACTCTGATAACTGTATACTGCCTGGACGTTGATAACTGTATATGCCCGGCTGGTAAGCTCCTGTTTTGCCCACCTGGCAGGATTTCTTAAATATTTTCCCCTAGCTGGCTACCAAGTTAGGACAGTTATCCTATTGGACCATCTCTCTCAGATGGGAACAGAAGGCACCGTGAAGTCTAAGTCTTTTTTTAAAAAAAATTCATTTTATTCGAATTTTACCATATATAACACATATAAACAATTACAGTGTAATATATAAAGTAACAACAAACATATTGTTTTCCTTTTAAATCTTCGTGTACCATCATCAAAGTTATGTATCTTTGTACTAAGTTCTCTTCTATCTTGAACTTCCTTTATTTAGATCTATGGCTAAATCTGCTTCTTATTTGTAATTTTGCTTTAGCTCCTAATATTCACAAACCGATTATCCCAGTATTGTTTCCAAATTATTTCATCTTCTCTCTAATTTATTGAATGAATATACTCCAATTCTATAGTGTCTAACTTCTTTACAATCTCAATTTTTATTGTGTCCCTGTTATTATACACCCTCTTATATACTGAATTTCAATATCGACTTTTAGATTTCTTATCTTATGTATATGTATCTTATAACTCAGTTCACGTCTTAAATATAATTTCCCATTACTTCCTTTATGTTTTTATATGGGTCTCCTGTATTCTCCCAGTATGTTAATACTGGTGCCCACATTTTGATCATATTTTTCCCACTTCTATTCCTTAATCTATTAGTTAATTCATCCATTTCTATCACGTCTAACAGTTTTGCTTTCCATTCTTCAATTGTAGGTTTTTCTTTTAATTTCCTTTTTCTTGCAATGATGATTCTAGCTATAGTTGCCATATATAATAGAATCCTCCAATATTGATTTTCTTCTTTCTTATTTAATCCTTTTATCATGTTTAACAAGTAAAATTCTGGGCTAAAGTCCACTTGAATCTGCAATATTTCTTTAATATTATTATGCACTTTAACCCAGAATTGTTTAACCTTACCACAATTCCAATACATATGAAAGAGGGTTCCCTTTCACCTTTCCACATTTCCAGCAATTATCATTTAGCCCCATCTTCATTTTACTTAATCTCATCGGTGTATAATACCACCTCTGAGAGATTTTAATGTAGTTCTCCTTAAGATTCTGGCAGGCTATAAATTTATAGGATCTCTTTGTGGCCTTCTCCCAGTCCTGTAAATTTAAATGGTGACCTATATCTTGTGCCCATTTGTGCATGTACTCTTTAATATAATCTTGTTCCAGTTTCCTAGCTAACAGCAGTTTATATAGCTTCGATATTAGATTTCTATGATTTCCATCACATATCAACTTGTCCAGCTCATTTAACTCCATCTCTATTCCTTCCTTATTCTGATCTTCTTTAAATCGTTCATTTAGTTGATAAAGTGTAAACCAGTCCAAATTAAATCCAGTGTATAGCTGTACTTTCAATTTTAGTAATCTAGTTGCTTCAATACCTTTATATGTTATATCAGAGTATCTTAACCAGCTATCACCTCTCTTCCATCTGATCTGGAATGCTTCCTGCGGATATGTCCAGATTGGAATTCTAAAGTAGAACTTTTCTTTCACTCTTGTCCAAACCTTCAGAAGACTTCTTCTTATGCAATGATTTGTAAAATCTTTATTTACTTTATCTTTGCTATATACCAAGTAGGCATGCCAACCGAACCTCGAATTTTGTCTTTCTATATTTAATATTGTCTCATTATTTAACCTTATCCAGTCTTTTATCCAAGTTAAAGCCACCGCGTCATAATAGGATCTAAGTCTGGTAGGTCGCAACCACCTCTGGATTTTTTATTGATTAGATACCACCATTTGATTCTAGCTTTTCTTTTTTCCCAGATGAAATCCTTTAAATCTTTTTCCCATTTAGCAAAGATACTCTCACTTGAGATTATAGGTAAGTTTTGGAACAGATATAGCAGTTTAGGTAAAACCATCATCTTGATTGAACCAATTCTGCCTAAAAATGACAGCTTCAACTTCCCCCATATATCTAGATCTTTTTTAATTTCCTTCCACATATTTCGATAATTATTGTTGAACAGATCTCCATTCCTCTTCGTCAGCCAGATTCCTAGGTATCTAGCCTTTTTCTCTATTTTACACCCTGATTTACTACGCAGATCTTGTTCTGTTTTATTCATATTTTTCAACAGGATTGTTGTTTTTTCTTTATTTATTTTAAATCCTGGAAATCTTCGGAATTGGGACATAGTTTCCATAAGTTCCTCTATATAGTCTATCGGATTCTCCAGAATTATGACCAAGTTGTCGGCAAAAGCCTGTAACTTATATGTGATTCCTCCAATCTTAGCTCCCGGTATCTTTTTATTGGCTCTGATGTTATTATTCAAAACCTCCAGTACTGTGATGAATAGCAGTGGTGAGATAGGACAGCCTTGTCTTATCCCTTTTCTAATTTGAATCATTTCTGATCTTTCTCCATTTATAATTAGTAGTGCTGTCTGATTGTTGTATATTTGTTGTAATCTCCTTTCAGAACTTTTCTCCAAGACCTATCCTCTCCATCACTGCTAGCATAAAGTCCCAGTTGACATTATCAAATGCTTTTTCTGCATCGATAAATATCAGTCCTATTTCCCTTTCGTTATGTACTTCATAATATTCAGATAAATCCACTATCAATCTGGTGTTTTGATTTATCCTTCTTTCAGGTAAAAATCCGTTTTGGTCTTCATGAATTATTGTTTGTAAAATCGTATTTAGTCTCTGTGCCAGAATCCATGTATATATTTTATAATCTAAGTTTAAGAGGGAAATCGGTTGATAGTTTTTCACATATTTTCCATCTCCCTTCTTTTGGTATCAAAGTTATATTTGCATTTCACCAAGAACTAGGTATTCTGTATGTTTTGATTTCATTAAAAGTGCGGTAAAGTGGTAAGCTCAATTCACTTTCTAGTTTTTTATTGAATATAGCAGTGTAGCCATCTGGTCCTGGAGCTTTATTAGCTTTCATGTTCTTAATAGCTTCTACAATTTCCATCATTGATATTGATGCATTCAGAGACTTTCTCTGCTCTTCATTCATTTTTTGAAGATTTTGTTTATCTAAGCATTCTTCCATTTTTCTGATATCGCTTTCATCTCTATTTTTTTGATCAAACAATTTGGTGTAAAATTCTGTAAATGCTTGTTTTATTTCTTCCTGTCTGGTTAGTGTTTTGTCCTTATTCTTTAACTCCGTAATCAATTTCCTTCCCCTTTCTTTTCTTAATTTGTAAGCTAACCACTTCCCTGTTGTATTTGCATGTTCAAAATTGGTTTGTTGCATTCTTTTCAGTTCTCTTTCTACCCTGGGCATCATTTCCCAACTAAGTTGTTTTTGAATTAGTTTTATTTGTCTAATTATTTCCTCATTGTTCAGGTTTGATCTTAGTTTCCCTTCTTTTTTCTTAACTCGTTCAGTAAGAAATTATATCTTACGGAACATTGCTTTTTCTTTTCAGCTCCTTTCTGTATTAATATTCCTCTAAACACTGCTTTCCCTGCATCCGAAATAGTTCTCATTTGACAATCACCTGTTTCATTCTCTATGAAGTATTGTCGCACTTCTTTTTTGAATTCTTCTTAGGAATTTTTCATCTCTTAGAAGATTCTCATTTAATCTCCAATTGTAATGCTTTTTCCTAAACTTCAGTAAAAGTTTAATTGGGAAATGATCCGATGTTGGTTTTACGAGAATTTCCATGTCTTGCATCTGTGGCAGAAGATTTTTAGAAGCAAAACACATATCAATTCTAGACATGGATTTATAACACTCTGAAAAGAAGGTCTAACCTTTTTCATCTCCATATTTGGATTCCAAACATTTAATTAATTCCTTTATCAAATTGAAAAAGCTATTTGGAAGTTTCCCATGTAGCCTTGATTTCCCTTCAATAGCTCTATCGGTTGTAGGGTTCATCGCTCCATTGAATTCTCCAAGTAAGATTATGAGAGTACTATTTTCCGTACTTTTCCAAATGCTTATGTAATTTATTATAAAACTTTCTTTGCTTTGTTTTGGGAGCATAAATACCAACTATCACTATTTTCAAATTTTGTAGGTTCACCTCCACTCCAATAATTTGTCCTTCCTCATCTTTGAAAAATTATTTTGCCATATATTTTGGTTTTATATAGAGAGCCACTCCTCTTTTCTTCTTTTTTCCATGTGCTGAGTAGTATAGTTGTCCTAATCTCCCATCTTTCATAAATCTTATATCTTCTTGCCTTATCTAAGTTTCCTGTAGACATACTATGTCTGCTTTCAGCTTCACTAAATGGTGAAAGACCTGTCATCTTTTGTATTCTGAGTTTAAGCCTTTAATATTCCAAGAGATCAAATCGATTGCCATTTTTGTGATCTGTAACAATTACTTATTTTTCTTCTTCTTCTTCTCCTTCCTCTTCTTCCTCTTGTCCCTCTTTTTCCTTGATTTCTTGTTCTTCTATGTCTTCTGTGTCAGTTGGTCTACCCTCTCCTTCCTCTTTCCCTTCTTTCGCTGAATCATTTTGTTCCCCTTCTTCTGCAGATTTTTGGTCCTTCTTTTTTCTTCTTGTAAAATGTTCTTCTATTCCTTCCTCTTTCTCCAGTCTGTTCTTCCTCGTATTGTCTTCCTTCTGATGTTTCTTTTTTTTTAATTTTTTACAAAATCCTCTTGCTTTCTCAGTTGAGTTTATTTTGTACCTTTTTTGTTTATATGTAAAGGAAATTCCTTCTATCTGTTCCCATCTGTAATTTATTCCATTTTTAGAGAGAACTTGTGTAAGAGGTTTGTAACCTAATCTTTTGTTTAATATCATAGCTGGTATATCCTTAAATATTCTTATTTCATCATCTTCAACTTTGAGTTTATCATCATAACTTCTTTGCAAGATATTTTCTCTAATCTTCCCTTTATTCAAGACGATTGCTATATCTCTTGGAAGCTTTCTCTCTTTTGCTATTCTTGAGTGAATCCTGAATATTTTTCCTGTCTAAGGGCTGGTTTACACGGCAGATTTATTGCGACAACTTGCGCTTTAATTCTTTTCCGCATTTGTGCCAGTCAGGTTTTTTTCTAATTATGCTGCTTTTTCATTCAGACTTTAAAAAGTGGGGGGGCGTGATGGACTTCCGGCGTGACGGCGTCCCGTTCGGCTGCAGGGAAGCTGAGCTCCTGGTGCAGCAGCTTGTGGGGGTAACTCGGTCGGAGTATAGCAGAGACCGGCAAATTCCTCTCCGGGAGGGGAGGAAAGTGTGGGCTCGAAGGGGGCGAGTGCCGGTTCGAATCCTCTCCTGGAATCAGAGTTTACTCTGGGCGGGCGAGGGTGAAAGAACCGTGGAGCCGAAGAGCCACAGAACCTCCACAAGCCCCGCTTTGGCGGAGCAAGGGATGCCAGCGCTATTTTAAAGACATAGCGACATACTAACAACAGCGCTAACCCCAGATATCTTCCAAACGCAAAGGGGTGCCAGCGGGAAGCTCTGCTATAACATATAAGCAGAAGCTACTATTGTTTTTTTTTATTTATTTTTATCTTTAATTCCGCTGAGGAACTTGAAATTCGAGTTGGAGGAGGAGAGAGAGCCGGGGAAGAGGCGGAGCAGAAAGCGGAGGGCGAAAGAACGTGGAGAGCCAAGGCGGAACCAACTCAGGGAGAGCCCCACGGAGCTGGAAGGTTTGGACTGTGAGTGACGGAGGTGGAGTGGTGGAGTGGAATGTGAGCTGGGCAGGTCGAGACGGGATGAAGCAGACGGAGGTGAAGCGGTCCGTGGGAGAACGGGGACAGACAAGAGGACGAGCGGAGAGAGCCGGGGGGGTGAACCGGATAAGAGGAAGAGCAGTGCTACGGAGGATTGGGAGCGGAGACGGAGAAGGAGAGCGGAGAACAGAGAGCAGAGACGGAGACGGAGAGCAGAAACGGAGAGAAAGACGGTGGGGCGGTTTGGCTACAGCGGAGGCTTGGTAACAGATTGATCCGGAGCGGGGGAGTAAGGAGCAGGTAGTAAGGAGACGAAAGGAGAACGGGAGAACGGCATCAAGGAGTAGCAGACCCCGAGAGAGGGAGAAAGAACTGAGTAGCAGACTCGTCTGATAAAAGGAGGAGAGTAAGAAGGAGTACGGAGGTGCAGAAACGGAGTAGAGGGGAACAGACTGAGAAACGCAGGAGCGTAGGAGCGGAGCAGAGCTGAGTAAAGAAAAGGACGTGGGACTGTTGCAGAGGAGTAGGAGGCACAATTAGAGATAATACAACAGAGGGAATAAGTTGCTACGAAAGGGAGCAGGGGGGAAAAGGACAAAAGAGAGTATATTTGCTGTTTACTTTTTCATATCGGTTCTACATCCAAATGTCTATTGTTAATTGTTAATTGTCATATGAAGAACTGGGCCAAAGAAAAGGCTAATTGTAGAATCTGAATATAATAAGAGGATAAAGAGAGGAATAGGAGAAGGAGAAGGAAGGCTGGGGTTACCTAAAATAAATCAGCTGTATTGTTTGTGGTAAGAATACAAATTATTGTCACTGTTTAAGGTACTATTTATCGGAATAATATTCTTGAACTCCATAGTAATAACTTTGGAGGATAGTGAAAGTGTATTTGAAATTTTGAATTCCAACTGTTTGACTGAGTTTAAGGGGGGTAGTAGACAACTTGAAATAGATTGGTGTACATTGAAGAATAGTTTGTAAAACTCTCCTGAACAGGTAATGATTCATTGAAGAAGAGATAACACATATTAAGGATACATAGATTTATGTTAAATAATATGGATATCTGTTAAATGTTAAATAAGTAATCTTACACAGGAATTGAGTTTGCAAAACAGAACAATTTAAAAAACAAACAAACAAACAAACAAATAAAAAAGAGGAAAAGGGGGAAATGGCGGCATTACAGAGAAAAGCGGCAGTGCAGGCGCAGGCCCAAATAACTTCGCAAAGGAGACCTTCACTTGAAGGACCCACAAAGACTACAGATCTCAGTGCATTGATACTGGATGAGATGAGGAAAGAAATGAGGAAGATGAGACAGGAGATAAGAGAAGAGTTGAAAGATATCCGCACAGAAATCAAGACAGATCTGAAGAGAGAATTGAATGCCTTTGGGAAAAAACTGGATAAGCTAACAGAAGAAATGCATGTGATGAAACAAGATATTGAGGATATTAAAGAAAAATCTAAAAAGATGGAAAGCAGCACACAATCTTTATCTACAGAGCAAGACCAGCTGAAAAGAAACATGTTAATAAATGAGTCTAGATACAGAGAAAGGTGCCTAAAACTAAGGGGCCTGCCAGAAGAAATAAATGAGAAATTAGAAGATAAAGTAATACCAGCTTTGGCCAAGTTTGTTGATCTCCCGGAAGAATGTCTAGATCTGGACGTGGACAAACTGTTTAGAGCAAACTCAGTGATCGCTAAAGAGAGAAAGATACCAAGAGATGTGGTTGTATGCTTTACAAGAAACAGGATAAGAGACCAAATTGCACAACAGAGCTATGAGAAAAAATTAAAAATTGATGAGAAAGAAGTGACAATTTTCAAAGATGTACCACCAGAAGTGTTAAAAAAGAGACAAGAATACAAATTCCTGACACAACAATTGGTTAAAAATAACATAAAGTATAGATGGGAAAGAATAGAAGGAGTATCCTTCCTATATCTGCAGAAAAGATACAGAATAAATACCCTAGAAAAAGCAAGAGATTTTTACAAAAAGCTAGACAAAATGAATAAAGCAAAGACAGAACAAAAAAAGGAAAAGAACAGGACAGAAACACTAGAAGAAGAACAGGTTAGGGAGTCAGATGAGGAAGAAGAAGGAGGTGCAGAAACAGAAGCACAAGAAGTGGTTGAAGAAGAAACTTCAGACAGAAAAGAAACTCAGGAAGAGGAAGAGGAGGACCAAGAGGGAGAAGAAGAAGAAGCTTAAGAATAATACACATAAATATATATAAACAATTAAAAAAAACAAAAAACAGAAAATGGATTGTAAAATGGTCTCATGGAACGTAAAGGGATTAAATTCAAATACTAAAAGATGGCAGATTTTTCATTATCTTGAGAAGCTAAAAGCAGGGATTATCTGTCTACAAGAAACACGCATCAAAGAGAGAGATACGAAGTACCTAAAGAACCCTAAATTAGGACAAAACGTCATTGCAGCAGGAAACAAGAAAAAGAACGGAGTAGTTATGTACATTGATAGAAAATATCCTGCAAGAGAAATATTTAAGGATTCAAATGGAAGCTATGTAGGAGTGGAGGTAAAACTGGAAAATTTAAAAATATTAGTCGTGGGGATATATGTGCCCCTACAAAATAAAGATGCTTTCTTCAGGAAACTAAAGACAGAGATTGAGAAAACAGAAATGGATAAGATTATAATGATGGGAGATTGGAATGGAGTGGTAGATCCTCAATTGGATAGATCATCAGGGAAGCAAATAAGGAAAAACCAAGGGAAACTTCCGAGGATCTTCTTCGAAATGACGGCAGATCTTGGCCTGATAGACATTTGGAGGGGGAAATATGGAAATAATCCGAGCTTTACTTTCTTCTCAGATGTACATCACACCTCATCAAGAATAGACATGTTTTGGACAACAAAAGAGGTCATCATTAAAGTCAAAAAGATGGAAACATTAACAAAGTGGATCTCAGATCATAACCCAATACAGATAATACTGCAAAACGAACGTAAAAAATACAATTGGCGACTCAATGAAATATTATTAAAGGACAAGGAAGATGTAAAGAAAGCCAAAGATACCTTGAAGAGATACTTTATAGAAAACACTACAGCGGACGTAAAGATGAAAACGGTATGGGAGGCAAGTAAAGCTGTCATGAGGGGCTTCTTTATAAAACAGATGAGCATAAGGAGAAAGGAGAAAGAGAAAAAGTTACAATCTTTACAGAAAGAGATAGAATCAAGAGAAAAAAAGTTAATAGAAAACCCACATGACAGGCAACTAGCAGGAGAAATTAAAATGATTCAGAAACAAATACAATCTCAAATGATAGAAGAAATAGCTACAAAGTTGAAAATGGTGAAACAATTTCAATTTGAATCAGCCAACAAGTCCGGGAGGTGGTTGGCACAGAAACTTAAAAGAAGAAAAGAGAGAAAGATAATTACGGAACTGAAATACAGAGGGAAAATTGTGACAGACCATAAGTTAATTAAAAAGAGTTTCTCTGAATATTACAGTAAACTTTACGAGGGGCAAGACACCAGGCAAATAGACATCAGGAAAATTAACCAATATTTAGAAAAACAAAATATATTAAAACTATCAGAAGAACAGAGGAGAACATTGAATAGTAAAATCACAGTCGCGGAAGTTACAGATGCAATCAGAAAGATGAAGTTAGGGAAAGCTCCCGGACCGGATGGCTTCTCGGCACTCTACTATAAGAAATTAGAAGACGAATTACTAATTCCATTACAAACAACATTAAATAAAATTATTGAAGACGGTATCCCGGAATCTTGGAGGGAGGCATATATATCGCTGATATATAAGGAAGGTAGAGAACCCGAGGACCCAAAAAGTTACAGACCCATCTCCCTGTTAAATTGCGACTACAAGCTGTTTATGTCCATATTAGCACAAAGGTTAAAAAGCATTCTCTCTAACATCATACCGGAGGATCAAAATGGCTTCCTTAGTAACAGACAGGCAAAACACAACATCAGGATTATCTTAGATATAATGGAATACTATGACACTCATATTGGTAAAAAAATGGCAATGCTTTTTCTGGACGCCGAAAAAGCTTTTGATAATGTAAACTGGACATTCATGAAATCAATATTGCATAAAATGGAAGTAGGGGAAAGCTTTCAAAATTGGATCAATCAAATTTACAACGATCAAAGTGCTAGAATAATAGTAAATGGCGACATGACAGAAAAGATAAATATTAGAAAGGGCACAAGGCAAGGGTGCCCCCTCTCCCCTCTCCTCTTTGTTATGGTGATAGAAATACTGATAAACAACATAAGAGCAAACACGAATATAAAAGGTGCCAAAGTCAAAGGTTTTGAAAACAAGATAAGGGCATACGCGGACGATTTGGTAATAATACTAGAGGAACCGATAGAACAACTGGAAGAGTTGGGGAAGACACTACAAGAATTTGCAAACGTGTCTGGGTTCAAAATCAATAAAGATAAAACAATAGTCCTAACAAAAAATACAACTAATAGTGAGGAAATACAAATACAAAAAACAACAAGCTATAAAGTAGAGAAAAAGGTTAAATACCTGGGGATATGGGTAACAAAGAGGAACCTGGATCTATATGATAACAACTACGGAAAGCTATGGAAAGAAATAAAAGAAGATCTAAGTAAATGGTCTAGAATGAACCTCTCGTTTCTCGGCAGAATTGCCGCAATCAAAATGAACATTCTACCAAGATTCATGTACTTGTTCCAAAACATCCCCATCATTCACAATAATAAGTGTTTTAGAAATTGGGAAAAAGAGTTACTGAAATTCTTATGGCAAGGTAAAAAAACAAGAATCTCAATAAAATTACTAAAGGAAAGGAAAGAAAGAGGCGGTTGCGCGCTACCAGACTTACAGCTTTACTACCAGGCGTGCGTGCTAACCTGGATAGAAGACTGGATCACGCTGAGCAATAGAAGACTGTTAGCTTTGGAAGGTACAACGCTGCGGTATGGATGGCACGCGTACTTATGTTATAATAAAAGGAAAGACAATAAAGAATTTGATCTACACTGTATAAGGAAAGCTCTGCTGAATACATGGATAAATATAAAGAAAAAATTCTATAAAAATATCCCATTGTGGACCTCAACAGAAGAGGCTTTTTTTGGAAGAACTAAAGAGACCGGAGAAGCTTGGCTTAAATATAGAGATATTATAGAAAGAGATGAACACGGGTCTATACAAATAAAATCCAAAGATCAGCTAGCGGAAAAAGGTGTCAAATTAAACTGGTTCCAATATAAACAGATTTATGAAAAATTTAAGATGGATATGAAATTAGAAAACTTTGAATTAGAAACAAATAAGATAGACGAGATTATTTTCGGTCATAGTAAGAAGCATATATCCAAATACTATAATATGTTACTTGAAAGAGAACTGGAAGACGAAATAATCAAAGATCAAATGATAAGATGGGCACAAGATATTGGACAAACCATCGAATTAGAAAAATGGGAAAAATCTTGGTTAAACACTCAAAAATTTACATCAGCCCAAAGCTTAAAAGAAAATTACACAAAAACATTTGCAAGATGGTACTTGACACCTGTAAAGATGAATAAAATCTACAAGACATGCCCACAAACATGTTGGAAATGTGAACAAGCGAAGGGAACCTTATATCATACATGGTGGACATGCCAAAAAGCACAAGAATATTGGAAAACAATTCACACAATGATTAATGAAATCTTTGGAATTAGATTTCCTATGAGGCCTCAGCTGTACTTACTGAATATGTTGGACCCAATAGAGCCAAAGATAGTGAAGGAATACTGGAGAGTTATATTATACATGACATCAGCTGCCAGAATTCTCTACGCGGCAAAATGGAAAAGAAAGGAAATACCCACGACAGAGGACTGGTTGATAAGAATGAGAGATATGATGGAAATGGACTGGCTTACTGCAAGGCTCAAAGATACTCCGACAGAGAAGATAGAGAAAGAATGGCTGCCGATGCAAAAATATTGGGAGATAAAATGGAAAAATCTGGTCAACTTGGACCTCTGGAATGTTTTGTAAACAACACAAACTTAGAAATGTATAGGTCCAAGTTAACACTAAGGTTCTGATTAGATTAGTAGAATACAGATGAAATTTAAGTTAGAGGCATTCTGTGATTATTAGTTCAAAGGGAAAAGTTTGTAAGATCTGGGAGGTATCGGTAAGGGAAAAGGAATAAAGGGTAAAGGATTCTAAAATTATGTACAGAAAAGAAGGTAAATAAGAGATGTTAGAGTACTCTAAGAATACGTGTAATATGATGCGGAAACTCTTTATGTAATAAGTTAAATACTATTATTTTCGCTTATTTTATTATCCTGTAAAAAGTTACATTGAAATTCAGACTTCAGAAAGATAATGTTATACCAAAACACAAAGATAAATGTAACAGCATAAAAACTATTAATAAAAAAAAAAGTGGGGGGGCGTGGCCTCCCAAGCAGAGGCAGGCTTTATGGTGAAGGGCATAGACCTTCCTTTGAAGCCCTGCATTTTCGAGCTAAAGAAAGACTCACAGACTGCCAAAATAGCAGGGGGGAAGATCAAAGAAGTGGCTCTGTCTCTGTCTCTCTCTAAATCTGCCTGTAAATGAACTCAGTTGCTGCCCGAAGCAGGGGGTCAGCAATCTCTCTGCTAAAAGACATTGCTGACATGCCGAGGATCCTAAGGTGAACCTATCACGTTTTTTCAGCACGATTTGTTTAGTCAGGGTTCACAGACTTGCAAAATAGCAGAGGATTTTTGAATCTCCCTCCCTGGTCCCCCTCCCTCCCCCCTCTCTCTCTCCCTTGCTCTCTCTCTCTCGCTCTCTCTCCCACCCCCAAGCAGAGCTGAAAGATGGGAACTTTATGACTGAAAGGTCTTGGGAATCCTTTTTCTTGGCAGACTTGCAAAATAGCAGAGAGAATTTTTCAAAGTTTCCTGAACGCTACTGAACTCAGTACCCCTCTTTTAAGCCCACCCATTGCATCAGAGCAACCAATCACAATGCAGATCTGCAACCCTTAACGGAATGGTAGTTTACACCGCCAATAAAGTGCTACATTGCAAATATACCTGCAAATGTAGCGACATCCCTTGCCACGCTATATTTGGGTGTTTTACCTTCCCCCCTTCTGAATGAGGCGATGCTGTGCTGCGATCCGTGTGAACTATGAGCTATCTTAGAGGTATATTTAGAGGAATATTTGTCCCTGTAAATGACCCCTAAGTCTTATGGCCGGCATCCATAGATTTCCCTTGGGTTTTTTCTCTGAGGATGCCAGCCACAGATGCAGGTGAAACATCAGAAATAAACTATTGTAGAACACAGCCCGGAAAAAAACCAAGGAAAATCTAAAGAAGGCACTGTGTTATGGTGATTCCACTCCTGTGAAACCAGTTCCAGAGGGAACTCCTGTTCAGCCCCATGGTCATTGTACTCTGCAGTGTCACAGCATTCCCTCTTTGTCTCCTATGCTGTTTTGGGTTGGGTGCCATCAGTATGCTAATGACACTCAGCTCTACTTCTCCTTACTGTTGGAGTCAGCTAGGGTTGTGCAGGTACATAACCAGTGCCTGGATGCTGTAATGGGCTTGATGAGGGCCCATAAACTGAAGCTAAATTCTGATAAGATGGAAACTCTGTGGATAGGTGAGTCCAGGAATTGAGGAAGCTACCTGCCCAGTAAGGAGTTTCACATTCTCTGAAGGAGCAGATGCATAGCTTGGGAGTACTCTTGGACCCATCTTTGTTTCTAGAGGACCAAATGGACTCTGTGGCATGGAGTGCTTGAGGACAGCTTCAGTTGGTCCATCAGCTATGGCCTTTTCTCAGCAGGAATAACTTAGCCACACTAGTCCATGTGGTGGTAACATCCCAGTTAGACTATTGCAGTACATGGGGCTGCTCTTGAAGATAACTAAGAAATTGCAGCTAGTAAAAAATGCAACAGCCAGAATGCTAACTGGAACACCATGCAGAAACCATATAACACTGGCTTTAAAGAAATTGCACTGGCTACCAGTACATGTCCAGTCTGAATTCAAGATCCTGGTGATAACATTCAAAATCCTAAATGGCTTTGGACTTCCAATACTTGAGGAAGCGTCTCTCCCATGATATGCCTGCCCAAGAAAAGAAGTCTGTTGGATGGGCTCTCCAGTGTGTCTCACTGGTGGGGGCACTGCACTGTGGGGGGACGTAGGAGAGGGCCTTCTCTGTTGTGGCACCCCAATTATGGAATATACCCCCCCTTTGGATGCTCCATTGGCATCAATTCTGGTGTCATTTCAGAGACAAGTCAAACCATCGCTTTTTATTAAAACCTGTGAGGCCTGATTGATTTTATCCAATTTGCACATGTGCTGTGGTGGACTTCTATAGATTTAAAACTCTTGGGTATGCACAAGGGCTTTAGGTATGTAGGTATGTTTCCTCCTGGGTATGTACAATGGGTTTAGGTATGTTGCCTCTTTCAGTGTGCTGATTGGCTGCTCCTGTCACTTCCTCAGCCAGTCACCACCCACATGCAAATCACCACCCACATGCAAATTCCCTCTCCACCTCAAAATCCACTCCTGCCACTCATTGCCATATCTGCATACTGGGAGTGACCAAACAATATACTACAGTGTTGCCTACAGTTACTAAGGCTGCAGGCCTTTCCAGTTTACCAGTGTCTCAGGACTGCACAATTCCCACTTACGATTTGCCGCTGTGAACTGGCAGTGGCGGGGAGACACTGCTGCTGCCGTTGCGACAGGACCCAGGTAGTCAACTGGCAGCAGCAGCAGGACACTGCTGCTGCTGCTGCTGTGACAAGACCCAGGCAGTTAAACGGTGGCAGCAGCAGGTAACAGTACCCAAGCAGTGAACGGGTAATGGGACAGTGCTGTTGCTGCTACGACAGGACCCAGGCAGCTGGGCATGAGGTCTTCTGGGCATTTGGGGGGACGTTTTTTAACAGCATACGGTATGCCGGGTCCAGCTACTTATTTTAAATTGTTTATTTTTTTAAAATATTTGGGTTTTTTTAGTATATTTTTAGTCTTTTAAAATTATTGTAATTGTTATTTATTGTCCTAAAGAGATTTTATTGTATGCCACCTGAGATCCTTAGATACAGGGCAGGGTATAAATATTTTAATTAATAAATAAATAAATCTTGCAAAAAACAAACAAACCCAAGGGTCATCCCAAGGTACAATCAAGTTGTAGGCACATAACAACAACAAACCACAGAGATATTCGATTGATATTTTTTTTCAAATTCCCCGTGAGCTGCTTCAGATTGAAAGAGGGTGAGTTTCTCAGAAAGCTTCTTAGGAAAAAGAGAATTTGGTCCAGATCTTCATTGTTCAAATCTAGTACTTGAGCCAGTACCAAATGAGTTTGAAATGTATGGGTCTGAAACATGCTGCCTTGCCATGCAAAATGTTTTGTTGGTCGCTGTCCCTGTTAATGCAAATTAGGCATAGTGTACCCCTACCTGCCCCTAAGAAGCATGCACAATTTTTTCATTTGGAATACACTGTGTGGTAGATTTGGAGAGAAACTTATGCACAAAAATACGTAAAACCTGAGAAAATTGGACTTATCATCATACATTTCTTTTCTGTGATGGGTACTAGGGTCCTTTCTTCATTCTTACAAAAAGGGAAATCTTGTTGTCTCCTCTCTTATTTTGGTTGTTCAACAATAAGTAGGCTGTTCACCCTAAAAGTTGAAAACATTAGCAGCAGCAACAACAACAACAGAAGTTGTTGTTGAAATGTTTTCAGTAACACCTGTATGTGTTAGAAGCATCATAATACCATTTATAGGAAAACAGTAATAAGAAATCTACTGGTATAACCTAGTTTTAAATTATTTCCTTTGATGCTAGGACTTGGTCATAGATTTAAAATTTCCTATAGTAATTCTTTTTTATATATACCTTGCAGTCTCATTTGGTGTTAACTACACATACAAAACCTGCTGTGAATAAGCTACAATAACAAGAACTCTTAACAAGTTCATGAGGAATGTTTGAGTCATTCAGTTTAGTAAGTTATTGCTCAAGGGTACAGGCTAAATGGGCTCATTCATCTTCCTGCAGACATTGTGACACTTAAAAATGAATTAAGTGCATGTTATGAATACAGAAATATCCTTCTCATAGTTCATAAATCGACACTGGAATGGTGAGGATAAAGGAGGATAGATAGCACTTAATACAGCTGCATAATAAAATCTGCCTTTTGAATCAAGCTTAGATTTCCATCTTTCAACTGAATGGAATCTAGGCATGCAACAAAATCTAACCTGAGGAATATTGTTGATTCAGTTGTTTTCATAGGACCAGTTGATTTATGACAGGAAAAAGAAACAGGGGAAAATACCCTTTCAGCAATGTCTAGTGGGCAAAGATGCCAAAGGATAAAATATCTCAAATAGTTAGGGAAGGGGAGCACTTCATGTGAAAATAAATGTTTATTTTGGTTTATCTTACATAATGTGAGTTCTTGATCTATTTCAGCTGTCCATGCAAAAAGTCTAGTTGCAATACTACATCTTTTGGTTGCATTATCCCAGTACTTTCGGGCCCCAATCAGACTGCCAGATCATGTGTCTATTCAAGTTGTGGTTGTCCAGGTATGAATAATAGATCTTTAAAATTTCTGTGCATTTTTAGGAGCTTAAACACTGTGTAAAAGCAATCAATTTAACATGTATGCATTGAATCTTACCACCATGTCCTCTGTATGGAAAAGTCAAAAGAACCAAGCTGTTGTCATTTTTAAATGGCATAGCAGCTTAATTGTAACAATACATCTATGGTTAAATTAGAGTTCAGATTAAAGTACAGATGTACAGTTATCAAGATATCATTTCTAGAATTAATATTTTCCACTTTTCTATTAGTCTTTCTGTAGGGCATGAATATTGTGTTAAATACTCTGTAATCAGTGTGTGTTCACTGAACAGAGGTTTAATAAATGCTATATAGGCAACCAGATTATATACAAATTTAGATATTTCAAAAGCTTGGTGAATGCCTGTCAGTCATGCTCTGTAATCTTCAGCCCTGTGCTTCATTTTGTTCTTTTCAGTTCTTGCTGCAGTTTTCCTTGTTTTATTATAGCATTTTTTATCATGCCTTGCACAATTTTACTGTATCATCTCTCTCTCCATATCATCTCCTCCTCCTTCTTCTCCTCCTGCTATTACTGAATAGTCCTTTATTAAAGAACTGTATACAAGTGAAATCATGTTGCTGAGGTATACAAAACATGAAACTCCTCTCCTTGATTGGGTGTATATCATATATCATTTTGTTTTCAGTGATTTGTTAATGAAGGAAGTTTCTGAGATGTTTGCACAGATGTGGTGCTGAATTCCAGTATTTAACTTCCAGGTTCTTTAGATTCCGTTACAAACTGTAACAGACTGGAAAAGGAATCCCATGACAACTCAAAACTGATTTTCTTGAAAGATATGCCTAACTCCAGCATGTTTCTTTCCTTCCTCCAAAGTATAAGTACAAGTTTATATTTAAATATGAGTAATAGGAAAAAGCCAAGGATGTAGCCACCAGGTCATTGAGAAAAGGGTCCAGTTCTACCTGCTTGGAATCAGATTATGTGTGTTTTGTTCAGACAACATTTCTAGGGAATATATTCTGATTCTGTTTAGTAGTGACAAAATATGAGAGCAAGCTTCCTATTGAGCAGTGTGTTTGCTGAGGAACAATACCAGAAATGTCATTGTGGACTGATTGCCACAATTATCCATGCATTGGTAACCCCAGATTTCCCATCAGCAGCATTTTGTAGCACCCAATTTAAAAACAAAATTAATAAAACACATTAATTTCACTTGTCAGATAACAATATTGTGGAAATTATCATCACACATAGTTTTCTTCTAAGGGTGAGGAACCAATTGTTACTCTGCCTGCAGCCTGTGCTCCCCAAAAATCTAATCCATAAGATTGGGAGACCCTCTGGAGCAGGTTTAGGCCATGCAAAGGAGGTGCATGGGGAGGAAGAGGACAAGTCCCATGGAGCACAGCACTGGATATGACACACAATACACCATGAATAGTATATAGTGTTTTAAATACTATAAATGGCAAACAATGTTTTTCTCCCCAGAAACGTGAAGGAATCCTGCAGTCCCGACAAATCCAAGAGGAAATCACTGGCAACACTGAGTATGTCTCAATCTCCACAGACTGGAGCATTGTCAACATTTAATTTTAATTGTTGGGGGTTCTAAGAGAAGGTTTGCCTCTGAAAGTGAGTGAAATCCAGTGGGTGTCTTCATGAACAGAACTGCTTCTCTTGGTGGAACCAGGATGAGTAATTTCCTCTTCCCCCTTGGAGGACCCTGTATGCGCTCCAAAATCTGCTCTTGGAGTACTGAAGGACCATCTGTTTTCCAAGTTCCAAACTTAGATTTTAATAAGTTGCATCTCAGGAACTGAGACTAAGCAACTGATCCCTTTTATTCCTTGATAGTTTTTGAAAAATACATGTTGCCTCATCACTTCCCCTTTCCTAAATATCTTGAAGATTGATGTTTGATTGACATGGTCTGCCATTGAGCGATGCAGATTTTTGTGATCATACATAACTTTGCCTGAAGATCATCAACATAGACAGGCAGTATCCAGCTTATGCCCACCATGCAGGTTTCCATTGCTCTTTGGAAATGTTTAAAATTTCACTTGCTCTCCTAGTGTTCTATTCTGTATTCCACAACCACACAGCATTATTAGGAGGATGCTTGTGTTAAAGAGATGGGTGTCTGTCTGTGAAGAGTGAAAATGCTGCAGTTTTTCCCAAAAGCTACTTAGCCCTACCTTGTACTCCTCCTGTTCAGCTTTTGCCCTAGATTCCATTGCCCATCTGTAGAATCTGTCCTATTTTTTTTCTTAAATAGGATTTAAATAGGGAGACAGAAATTGCAAGAGCATCCAGTTTAATTGAAGTCAGTGGAGATTATGGCATGTTATTGAAAAGCCTCTGGGGGACTTTTCAGTTAGTATAAATGCAAAGCCATATATATGATCAGGTGTATATTTACTCCATATATATAGTTTGCTTTCTGCACTGAAAGAACTATATTGAATTACTGTAAGCATGTGTACACATATAATTGCATTATTTCTTTTTCTACAGGGCATTGTCAGGACGGCATGGTAAGTCTCATTTATTTCTACCATTTTCCATAGGCTTCTAAAGTGTTTTTCCTTTCTGTTACAATTGAATTCAGAACCAGCTAAATTTGGATTCATAGGTTTTTTAAACTTGTTTGGGCATTAGGAATACAAGTTCAGAAAATATGTAAAAAGGAGGAATGTGGCCTCTACATCTGGTGGGTAGTTTTCTGAATATGATAATTTCCTTTATTTGTGGAGGCCCTTAATGCAGTGTGGAACTTGGAGTGGTTAGGAGAGAACCCTATAGGACACAACTGCCAATGAGATCCTCAGTTATATACCAGAAGAACAGTGGATAACTGTAAGATTGTAGGACTGTTTTCAGCTCTGCTGTGTGGAGTTCAGATATTCCTGTGTGGAGTTCAGTTAATTATTTATACACCATTCCTCTGAAAATTACAGTTTCTTAAGATCAAACAATTAGACATCTTATACTTATAAAAAATGAGGAATGTTGTCTGACTTCCAGCTTTTCTGAGAATATTCAGTGCTTGCCTCAGAAGTAGATGGCTTTTAAAGCAAAGTACATCTACAGTTGTTTAAGTGCATTTAACATAAAACAGTCCTGAGTATCTGGTGCCATTTTTAATACATAATTTAAGTGACTGAAATGCTTTTTCTTAAAGGACTGTTTAGATTGTGCCTAGGGTGTTAGATTCTTTTAGTGTTCCTTTCTTCATGCTAATCTGTTTCATGTGCACTACAGTCTGAGAGAAAGCAATTTTAGAATATGTTGGCTTGAAATGTGAATTTAGGAAACAAAGCTCAAAGATTATTTGGGTATGGAGACTCTAGTCTCAGTTAAGTGTAGATGACAAGGGTACTCCAACCCCGAAATTCCCATCCTTCAATGTTCCATTATCTAATAGTTTTTTGTCATCACCTGTGTTTCAGAACGAGATGCATTTGACACACTGTTTGATCATGCTCCAGACAAACTCAATGTTGTGAAAAAGGTTAGATTTTTGTTTTTGTCTTTCTCTGATATGCTACCTTTAAGTGGTGCAGAAATGCAGGATTTACATAAAACTATTTAGCTAAAGCTTAAAACATTGAAGTTGGCAAGGAAGTCCACATTGTTCAGCTCTTTTATCGCTGGTATTGCTACCACATGTTTATCATTGCCTAATAGGAATAGTTTCAAAATATAAAATGGATACAGAGTAAGTTAGTGAGATGGTTTGCATTTCATCTCTTTAGACTGATGCTTATGCATCTTTGCCATTCACTAATAGGGTTTCTTAGTTCTTCTGCTACATTATTAAGTATGCGTAAAATCCTGTAACATAGACTATGATGTTTATTTATTTTTATTTTTTATTTATTTAGTTATTTATACCCCGCTCTTCAGCTGCAAGGCTATCAGAGTGGCTTACAAATTGTTTTTAAGCAATAGCTATTTACACATGTACACTGCATTAAACAGTTTCCAATGTGTGTTAGCTAATTGCCCCCACAAGCTGGGTACTGATAGAAGATTCCAGCCATATTTCTCATGAGTCTTAGCACCTGAGAAGGAGTAAGAGCTAGGAATGTTCATTTTATAGAACCTTGCAATATGATTTCTAGCTAATACTGATCAGCACAACTTCCTTAAAGAGAACAGTGGTGTTCCATTTAACATCAACTTACATCTTGGCACTTATACTATTTTTTCAACACTAGTCTTCATTATATTGCTCTCACAGTAACTATTCAAATTTAAAAGTTTCTTCTCATAGTCTTTGACATAGTTTTCCTGTCTCTCAGCAGCTCAGAGAATATACATACATTAATATTTTGAACATTAGAGTAGTGTTTGCTTTTTCCCCATTACCATATTTTTTAAAAAAGTTAAAATTTTCTGATCTAAAAAGTTACTGAATATGTTCTTAATTTTCAGACTCTCATAACATTTGTGAATAAACACCTGAATAAGCTGAATTTGGAAGTTACAGAACTGGAAACCCAGGTAGGATTATATTGTTTTGTTTAGAAGATGAGAATACTTCCTTGTATTCTTTTCCTCTTGCTTTTTCAGTCTACAGGTTTCTTCTGTCTCTTTTTTATGGACATACAGTGGGCTCTCTGGATCTGCAGGGGTTAGGTTCTGGGACCACCCACCCACCCACCCACAGTTAGCAAAAAATGGAGATAGGCATGCCCATGTTATTAAATGGCAATTATATGCATGTGCACATATGCATCAGCACATCCACATGCTTATCACTGCCATTTTAGGTTTGAAGCATGACAATCTGTGGGCAGTTGAAACCGTGGATCAGGAGGGCCCACTGTATTGTAACTGGTTTCCTATGACATCAAAATTCAGCAGCTGCAGTTTATATTTTAACATTGGTTTGCCAACCCACTTCAGAGGATGATTTTGCAGTTAGTTCTAAACACAGTTGCCAAATTGGAGTTGTGCTAGGAAAAGGGAGGTATGGTTGGAACAGAATGAACAGATGTTACGAAAGAAGGCAGGATCGCTGTTTGGCAGCCAGAGTGGTCTCGGGAACATCTTGGAGAGACCATATAACTCCAGTATTAAAATCTCTCCACTGGCTGCCTATCAGTTTCCGGGCCCAGTATAAGTTGGTTATACTGGGCCCAGTGTTGGTTATTACCTTTAAGGCCCTAAATGGCTTGGGTCCAACTTATCTCCAGAACCTCCTCCTCCCATACAATCCTCCCTGCACACTCCGGTCCTCTGGGAGGAATTTGCTTCAGCCACAAAAATCTAGGCTGTCTGCAACCTCCCAGAGGCCCTTTTCGGTAATTGCGCCCAAATTGTGGAATGATCTGCCAAACGAGATCCGTCAGATGACAAGCGTGAGTAGCTTTAAAAAAGCACTAAAGACGGATCTCTTTCGGCAGACCTTTCCTAATTAGATCCCGGCCTCAGGGGATCCTGGCCTCTTTTAGTCTGCTGGGTATTTATTGTATTTATTGTTTTTAAATGTGATTTTAGATTAGTTGCTTTTTAATTTATATTTGTTTAATATCTTTTTATGGGGGAGGGTGAGGATGGGTGGTGTTTAGGGATTTTTATCTGTATTGTATTTTAATTTTTGTAAGCCGCCTCGATCGTTTTAACAGAGGGGCAGGGTATAAATAAATATTATTGTTGTTGTTGTTGTTGTTATTATTATTATTATTTTGATGTCATGGGAAACCAGGGAAAGCAGAAGCCCAAAACAAGGTAGAAAGCCTGTGCAAAACGAACATGGGAAGTAGAAGAGCTTTAAACTGGAGGCAGTAGAAGTGGGAGCCCATGGCACATTCCCAACATCCAGACTAGAGTTTTGTAAGATCATGTAACTGTTCCTCCAACTTTGCATATTTGACTGGAGCTTTCTTAAATGTTCAAAATAATCCTTTGTCTGTATTATGGCAGATATGAAAACTATCTTTCAAGACAGTTTTTTCAATGAGGAAAAAATAGGGCTTGCCCTTCAATTGTCACAATTCACCCAGGATAATCCTGATTTATCTTTCTTCTTCCAAGGAGCTGAGTGTGGTGTACATCGTTCCTCAAATTCTGTCCTCCCAGCAGATCTGTTGTGCTGAGAGATGTTGACTTGCCTAGATTCACATATTGAGCTTTATGGCTGAGTGTATAAACATGGGTCCTCTGAGTCCCATTCTAGCACTTCACTGAGCTGGCTGCTAACCTAACTCTTTTCTCTTACTAAATGTTGATTATTCTTTTGTTCTTTCCTCTGTCCCATCCCCTCCAACATTAATACTGTTTGACAAGCAGAGGTTCTTTCTCTTTGCACTACCTGCTAGGAAAAGTGAAGGAAAGACTTTGTGTGCAGCATTACATAGGGGACAGTGATGCTTCTCCTGCTTTAGCACACATGTATATTATGGTCTCAACAGCAGGAAAAATAATGAGTGATAGCTCTGAATCCTGAAATCTGATTTCTGTTTTGTCAGTGGCTAGGGAGACAATATCAGAAGCATCTCTAGGGAAATCTTTATCAGTCATGCAAAAGTCTCGCCATTCACCAGCAAATTTCAACTGCCTTTCAATGTCAGAAATAAATGTAGGTGTTCTCTCATTTTTAGTGCTTTCCAAAATGAGGTATGTTCTTTATCTCCTTGTTATCTAGTGTGGAGGTGCACAACTTCCATTGGTGATGGGACACCTTGATACCCCAAACCCACCAGAGCCCCTCATACTGTCATTGCCACAGTTGCCACTGAGCCACCAAAAAGTCACATTCTAAATTCAAGTAAGGGACATAGTCCACCTGTGTCTTGTTTTTAAGTTAAAATACAGTAGTTTGGTGAGGGGGTTGGTCTACCACAACAGATTTGGCAGGGGTGGGAGGGTGGAATTCTGTAAAAATGGTCAGGGGAACTTCAGGCAGGTTGTCCATCCCTTACATTGTTTTCACCCATGTTCCCTTCATGTTTGTGCATAATGGAGTTGATTTCATTTGGAAGAGGGACCTCTGGCATCGTGGAGTTAGATCTAGACTTACATCATACTGAGAATAGACCTATTGAAATCAATTGGAAATTATTGTCTGTTTATTTAAGTATTTATAAATTGCCCTCCAGCCAACCAGGGCCTCCAAGTGGATGCACAGAGATTGAACAGAGGGAAAAACTTCTAAAACAAATTAAAATCCTCCTTGCAAATTTTAAAAACAATCTAAAATCATCCATAAAAATAATTTTAAATTATTTAGTCATGTCTTAATAAAGTCCCAGGATGGCCTGAATACCCTAAAGGCACCAGATACCATCTGATCTTGGAAGCTAAGCAGAGTCAGCTCTGGTTAATACTTGAATGGGAGACTGCCAATGAATACCAGGTGCTGGGGGGTATATTTCAGAGGAAGGAACTAGCAAAACCACCTCTGCAGTCAGCATAAGTTGACAGGTGACTTGAAGGCATATATACATACACACATACACACACACACACACATAATAAAGCCCCACTGATTTCTGTGCCTGTGCTTACAAGGCAGTTAAGTCTGGATCAAAACCATGGTATTTTTAAAAGTTTAGTTTATGTACAGATATACACATAGACCAGAGTTGGAGACCAGGAGTATGCACTCTGCAGATATGCTTCCTCCCATCATGTCCCCAGGTAGAGGCATCCTGAGAAGATTTCAGCCTAGAGGTAACTGTGTTCTGTCCCTTCTCTGTGGCTGCTGCTACACCACAGAAATAATGCAGTTTGACTGCATTTAACTGCCATGGCTCAATGCTATGGTATTCTGGGATTTGTAGCTTTGTGACATATTTGGACTTCTCTGTCAGAGAGCTCTGATGCTACAACAGACTACAAAGCCCAGGATTACATAGGATGGAGCCATGATAGTTAAAGCCGTGTCAAACTACATTATTTCTGCAGTGTGTCAGCTGACTGTGTCTTCACTCATAGAGAGCACATAGAAACAAAACCCATTGCCTTGCAGGAAAGGGAAGAAGTGTGTCACCATCCCCAAGCTCTGATAGCTTTCACATTCCAGAAATTCTAGACCTGATCGCTCTCTCATTCAGATCACTGGAGACCAGTCTCCAGCTGTTTTCTAACCATTAGCTTCCATCGCAACAGCATTTACCAGCCATTGGGCATTAACAAGCAATTTGTCTGATAAAAGGTACCAGCTCTTTAATATTCTATTTGCAAACTGAAGAATTAGAGTGTTCACAGGAAAATGGTAGGTTACAAAAGAATGGTTTCTTATAGGGGAGGAGGATATTGTGAGTGCAGAACAGGTTGTTTGTATACCTTTCCCTCTCTTCCAAATAGTCCTCCCCACTGCAAAACGTAATTAGCACAGAGATGGTGGGTGAACCACCCAGTTTTATGAACTGCAAATAGAAAATTAAAGGGTGCCACTGTATTATCTCCATAGCTACCACTAGAAATGGAAAAGAAATCCATTGGTTTCAAATTCCTTATGAAAATACCTACTTTGTACCTCCTGAGGCTGCCAATAGGATGAAATGCGTCTGACCTTAGAAACCATACATTTACAAGCCTTGAAATGTATTTCAGCTAAGAAAAAAAATCCATAAAATTATGCATTAACTTAAAAATATGAATGACTAAAAATGCAAATGCAGGTATGCCTCAGTTAACAGAGTAGATGAGTTCCTGGTTATTACTTTTTTAACAGAAAATTTGGTACCAGAAGCAGAACTAACATGGAAAGAGTAGTGGTAAGTTCCTACACCACAAAAAAAGAAAAGCAATTCAACAGTTTCAGGAAACTACTTATTCAAAATTAACAGTATGCATGTGTGAAATGTAACAACCAGTCATGAAAACCTTGTATAGGTAAACAAAAACGATTTGAACTTCCTAGAGACCACTTGAAGCCTCTTCCCCTTGCACCTGCTAGGAAAGGTGAAGGGAAGGCTTTATGTGAAGCATTACATAGGAAATAGTGATGCCTCTTGCTCTAGCACACATGTCTGAAGGTTGCAACAGCAGACAAAATAATGAGTGATAGCTCTGAATCCTAGTAATTTTTCAGTTAGTTATAAAATAGGCTTTTATAACTATGACTGCTGACATACTGCAGAAATAATGCAGTTTGACACCGCTTTAACTAGCATGGCTCCACCCTCCTGAATCCTGGGATTTGTAGTTTGTTGTGGCACCAGAGTTCTCTGACAGAGAAGGCTAAATATCTCACAAAACTACAAATCCCAGAATTCCATAGCATTGAGCCATGGCAGTTAAAGCAGTGTCAAACTCAGTTATTTCTGCAGTGTGTCAGCAGCCTATGTCAGTGAATGTCACATGATTCATGTGCTGGTATATGCTGAACCTTTTTTTCTTTGGGGGTTGCTGAGTCAAGATTGAACTAGACAGGAAGACAGTGTGTTGCATAGCTTATGCTTCCAGCTTGTAGCATTAATATTTTTAAATAAATAAAAAGTTATTTATGCTATTACTTTTTAGAAATTTAAAAGCAAGGCGTTGCTTTTACAAAACTAATTATCATGGATACTAACTACTGTAGGAACTTGGCACTGCAACTGGTTACTCTTTAAAAAAGTAATTTCCCAAGCTCTGCCACGTATGAAGAATTAATTCACAGAAGAAAGGAAAAAGAACATGGCACCTTCCTATTAATCATGTCTCTATTGTGGAATGCCAAGCAACAAAAGCAGAGATCTAACGAACTTGTGAGATGATCACAGATTCAGTTTTGCAGAGCCAGCTTCATCAGGTTTTAGATGCTAAAGTCCATGAGGCTTGAAAGGCAAGAGAGGTGTGTTTTGCATAGAAAATTAGATCAAGGTTGGCATCAAAGAGAGGCTACATGCTCTTATTAATTAAATATATATATATCTGTTTGGAGCTATTTGAGACTTGCTGTTGCCAGCGGAACCAATTTTAGACTTGCTGTTGGGTGATTACCTGCAACCTTGTCATTTTACACAAAATGAAGGGCTAAGAGGTAGCTTTTGCCACTGCCATGAACTAAGCAGGTAGCATCAGGCAAGTTATGTTCTCTGAGCTTCACTTTTCATATGCAGATAATAATGATGGTTTATTTTACAGATTATCTATTGAGAGAATACAAGTGTAATGTTGTGAGCCTTAATCCAAAGCAATTATGTTGCTGTAATAATAGTAGTAATAGTAGTAGCAATAGTACTACTAGTAAAATGGAAGCCCTGATAGCGCAGTGATTAAATGCCAGTACTGCAAGCCACAAGGTTGTGAGTTCAATCCTGCAGGACTCCAGGTTGACTCAGCCTTCCATCCTTCTGAAGGTCAGTAAAATGAGTACCCACCTTGTTGGGCGGATTTAGCTAACATGTTGTAAACTGCTTAGGAAGTGCTTTGCACTGATAAGCGGTATAGAAATAGAAGTGCTACAGCTACTGATATAAAATGCTCTATCTGCAAATTATTTGTTTATTATTTAGTAATGTAAGAACTTACATCCTGTCCTTCTAGTGCCTCCCTCCTACTCAGAATGGTTAACAACAATTAAAATGCAATAAAATTAGTGTCTAACAATAGAGTGTCATAGCAGATAAAAATATTAAATATAGTTCATAAGGCAAATGCCTGCCTAAACAGGAAGATCTTCACCATACAACCAAATACCATGAAAGAGAATGCCAATCTAACCTCCCAGGGGAAAGGATTTAATGGTTCAGAAAGAAATGTTTTTTTCTTCTGTCCCCATCAGTCATGCCTCCACCACAGGTGGGACACAGGGAATGGCCTGTGACTCCAGTCTTGGGGTTCAGGCAGGTTGGTACCCTAAGGTATCCTGGATCCCAGCCATTTAAGGAGGTAAAAAGTCATCACCAACACCTTGAATTGTGCCCACAAACAAACTTGTAACTGGAACAGGTTTGTAGGACAAGTTCAATATGATTCCATACATGAGCACCCGCCAGTTTTTTAGCAGCTGCATTCTGAACCAGTTGGAATTTCCAAAGGCAGCCATGTAGAGCAGTTCTCAAAGTGGTGGTCTATGGAATGGTCCTGACCTACAAGCCATTAGCTGCTCGTCCCTGGAGAGTTTCCAGGAAAGAAAGAGGCAGTTGTCGCCAATGAGCATAAATATGGTACCAGTCCCTGGAACACAGAGGGGTGGAGGAATTGCCAGTCTGCCACATCAAATGCTTAAGAAGCACTGATGCACAGCACATGACTATAATCCAGACTAGATTAATTTAATGGTGATGGTAGGGAAGATCTTCTTTATAGAAAATATTTATATGCCATCCTATAACTGTGTTCTCAGGAGGATGAAAAATGCATATAGTAAATAAGCAAAACACATAAAAACAGCAATAAAATCACAGCCTACTTCTTTGAGAACTCCCACTCCCATCATTACTAGCCAACATGGCCAAAGGTCAGGGATATAGGACAGCTTTTGGTTACAAAATCATTATATAGTATCTAATTTTTTTAAAACAGGGTTCCAAATAAAAGGATAAAAAGGGACAGCATTTGCTTGTTTGTTTCCTTCTCTTTTCCCACTTTTGGGACTCAGGGTGACCTATGAAAGTTAAAATAGACAAAATTAAAAGGTATCATCAATAAAGCATATAGCAAGTTAAAATATAGTATTAACCTACCAACAGAATAAGGAAGATCTTCTGTTTTAAAGATTCTACAGACACCTACGCTGAGCCAAAAGTATCCACTGATGCAGAAAAATAATGATGTCCACTAGCATGGTCTGAAAACAAATAGCCATAAAACTTTATAATCTGAAGTTAAGATTGTGGCACTGTTTATTAATGAAATGTTTTGGCCCACAATAACAAAGAGTTTCATTAGCTTGGCATACTAAACAGGTCAGTCCTGCTCAGAATAGTTGTTGATTTCCTTGCATCCTTTTATGAGGATTTCCTATCCAGCTCCCTTCTGTTTCAGGGGCTAGGTTGTATTGTTGCTTATTGCTGGAGAATATTGGCTGTATGAGATTCAGAAGTCTCCATCTTTCTCCCTTGCTTTGCTAAAGAGAATTTCACAAAGAGTTTCTTGTTCACTAACGCTTTTTTTCTCTCTTACTTTTGTTGGAAAATTTATGACACATACTTTTGTAATCACTTGCAAGACAAAAATAACTCTTGTAAAGCTTTCAGAAATTTATACAGAAAGCATAGATGATCCCATTTTCAACCAGAGCAACAAAAAAAGGTTTCTGCAAAAGTTGGAAGAGGATGCTGAATTGAGTGGGAATCTGGGGAGGGTGGGGAGGGAGAAAGGGAAGTTGGACAGAGATATTCTGAAAGTGGGGCTTCTGCTTCCAGTGAGTGCCCAGTTTGTTGGGATTCCCTTCCTCTCTCAATCCTCCATACCCAACCCCATTCATCATGTCATCATCCTAGCCCAATTTATAATGGAGCTTTTTCTTGGGGGGCTGGGGCAGAAGGTGCAGGGGAGTTACCTTCTATCAGCACTGTTATTTCAGTTTGGATTGATTCTTGTTTCATCTCATCCTTTGATGGTTGGCCATGCTTTTAAATTTAATAAAATGTACATTCCTATAACCTTGTGTTTGAGATTGTCTGGTTTGTTATTCATTATTACTTGGAGGTGGTTGAGGCCATCATACCATTCATAAGAATGCAAAGGGAAGGAGTGAGCTTTGAGGGAAAGTGTTGCTGGGACTGTTCTGTCCCAGTGTTATGACAGGCACAGCGAGAGAGCCAGTGTGGTGTAGTGAATCATAGAATTGTAGAGTTGGAAGAGACCACAAGGGCCATCCAGTCCAACCCTCTACCACGCAGGAAATCATGATCAAAGCATCCCGGACAGATGGCCATCCAGCCTCTGTTTAAAGACCTCCAAGGAAGGAGACCCCACCACACTCCGAGGGAGTGCGTTCCACTGCTGAACAGCTCTTACTGTCAAAAAGTTCCTCCTCATGTAGAGGTGGAATCTCTGTTCCTGGAGCTTGCATCCATTGTTCCGTGTTCTACTCTTTGGAGCAGCAGAAAGCAAGCCTGCTCCATCCTCAATGTGACACCCCTTCAAATACTTAAACAGGGCTATCATATCGCCCCTTAACCGTCTTTTTTCCAGGCTAAACATACCCAGCTCCCTAAGTCTTTCCTCATAAGGCATGGTTTCCAGACCTTTCACTGTTTTAGTTGCCGTCCTCTGGATACAGCATCAGACCAAGGCTGGCGAGTTTTGCATTCAAAGGCCAGCTGAGAGACATGAAACTCACTGGGTGATCTTGAGCTGCTCGTACTCTCTCAGCCTAACCTATCTCAGTATTGTAAGGATAAAACTGGTGGTGGGGCATATATTACACTGACCTACTTAGAGAAAGGTCAGCAGAAACATGTAATCAATGGCCCATTTATTCACTTTGCCATGATAGGCAACCATTTATCTGTCTCATGTACTAAAAATGGCTAAACTCTCCCAGCATATGTACACTGGTGCTAGGGGTGTGTGTGTTTGTTTGTTTATTATTTTATTTTATTTATATGCTGCCTTTCTCCCCAAGTGGGACCCAAGGCAACTCACAAATGAAATCAGTTAAAACCTAACAATTAAAATAATCTAATTTAAAACAATATACAATTATGTTTAAAAGATGCAAAAGTTAAAAACATAAACAAATAACATAAATAAACCCAACATGCACCCCAGTAAAAAGCCTCCCTGAAGGTGATTACTTTAATTGATGTTTTTTGGAAGCCACCTTGGGTCCCACTTTGGGAGAAAGGCAGCATAGAAATGAAATGAAATGAAATGAAATGAATAAATAAAGCAATTAAATGCCTACTTGAACAGAAACATCTTTGCCTGCTAGTGAAAGGGAAGCAGGGAGGGGGCCGGCCTAGCCTCCCATGGGAGGGAGTTCCAGAGGGTGGGAGCAGCCACTGAGAAGGCTGTCTCTCCTGTCCTCAGCAAATGAACCTGTAATTGTAGTGGGACTGAGAGAAAACCCTCCCCTGAAGATCTTAGACTACTTGCAGGTTCATATGAGGAGGTACAGTCTTCAGATAATCTGGACCAAAGCTGTGTAGGGCTTTATAGGTCATCACAAGCATTTTGCATTGTGCCCAGAAACAAACTGGTAGCCAGTGAAACTGTTTTAACAAGGAAGTTACATATGCTCCCTATAGCTGGCCCCAGGATGTGTGGGTGTGATGGTTGCTTCATCTTTCCTTGAGTGTGTTAGGGCATCCAGAGGCTCCAGGGTGCAACTCTATCTCCTTTCCAAGCTAGTGATTGGCTGCAAGGGTATGCCCAGACATTGTCTGGTTGCCTTTGTTGCCCCTGGATAAAGGTAAGGACATTGCTTCTTCTCAGGATACATAAGGCACCTGAACACACCCTTGCAGCCAATCAATAGCAGAGGGGGCAAAGTTGCACCTTGAACCCTTTGGCTACCCTTGCACACATGGGGCAAAATCATTGCTCAAGGAAGTACTGGATACCTCCTCAACAACAGCTAAAAAAGTACACTGGCATAACTAGCAGTTACATAACCAACAAGATTCTGGCCTGTGCCTATATAAGGGTTCCCATCTTTTTCTAGGGCTTTTGCATATGGACTAGTAAGTTATATGTAAGATGTTGAAATATACAGTCATATAGATCAAATCTTTAGAATGTCATTACTCTTCTTTGTTCAGATACCTTCATTCTTCTCAACATGTTGTTTTTGGGTGGATGGCAGAGCTTTATGGTTATTTATTTATTCAAAATTATGCATTGTGAAAGATCTATGTTGAAAAAAATCATCTTAAAGTTTGCAGATGGTGTGTACCTGGTGCTTTTGATGGGTCTTCTTGAAGGCTATTTTGTGCCTCTTCACAGCTTTTTCTTGACTCCGGACAGTTTTGAGCAAAAGGTAATGCTGTTGCTAGAATCTATATTTGCATTTGAAGATGAACTAACTTCTCGGTATATACCATAGTGATGCATAAATTATAGTAAAGACATATAATGTGGACAATTAATTGAATGTTATGTTAATGTTATGTTATATTTGGTAGCTATTTTCATCAATGGTATATGCACATAGGTTTTATGCAATTCTACCTTTGTAAAGTATTCATGCAGAATAATTACTTACTGTAGACAAGATCCTTATACGCTTAGAACTGTGACTGATTGCTCTCACTTAATTGAATCCCCAGGTGCTCAATGTGTCCTTTGCATTTGAGCTAATGCAAGATGGAGGGCTGGAAAAACCAAAGCCAAGGCCAGAAGGTACTTTCTTGAGCTTTATGAAGTTCATCTTGCTATTGGTACAAGTGACTGAAAAATTATAGGGAAGTTTTAAATTGGGTTAAGGAGTGAGGCTTAAGTACTATAAGCAAGGGAGGTTAGGGGAAATAAATGGAGTTTCATTTGAAAGTAATGAAATTATGAGGATTACTTCCATTTTCCATTGCTTTTTATGCTCTTAGAAACACATAAAGTGAAATGTCAACACCTAACTTTTCAAGTGTGCATGTAAAACTTCCTGCTTTTTCTCAGTAGTTGCTGGGCTTAGGCCAGAGGAAGTTAGGTGACCTCAAGTTCAGTTTTAAGCAATGGGATTTAAAGCAATTGGATTTATAACCTCCCTTCTATGTGTATAGATTTGGGAGAAGAACAACTTTGTGGTGGTTGTGGGATTGGCAAGTGTCTAGCCAAGGGAAAAAAGAAACTTCATCCTTGTCAGAATTAGCAAAGGGTCTGTATAATCCCTCACAGTTTCACAAAGACTCCAAAAGAGCCACAAAAGCAAAATTGATGTAATCTGCTGTAAATAAAATTTGCTGGCAACAGAAGGCAACACACAGATGTGGCCCCCAGTTTCTAGCATTCAACATTTTAATAACCAGATTTTCTTTGAATCCAGCAAAATTCCCCATGATAGTTTAGTAGATAGTCTCATGAAGGAATGTTTGACAGGATAACTGTCTATGCCTGCCAGGACTAGATGCCTGATATATATTAAAAGTCCAGGGGTTCAGCATGAGGGGGGAAAGCATGAGGAAGAATAAAAAATAGATATCTCCAAAAGAGTATGGAGACAACTTCAAGAGACAACTCTACAGACAACATTTGGAACAATTTGATGGAATTCATGTCCTGCAGGGAAATATCCAAGGTTCTGTATTACCTGAGTGGCAATCTTGTCTTGGAGTGTTTCTTAAGAGTCCCTCCCATTCACCTCAGCTTCTGGAGAGATGTAAGTCTGAGGATGTTTGATGTAACTTTCTGTCCACCATATAGAAATACAGCATTTGACTCCTAGCCCTATGTTGCTGCTGAAGGGCTAGAGCTAGAGTCCCCTTGATGTCAGTGAACATGGAATGATTTTTCTAAGAAAAGTCCCCATGATGTCATTGGGGCTGAAGGAAGTATGGATCTTGCTCTACATACTTCGTCCCTGAAACCATGCTGGGGGCTGGGCAAGGACCCTATTGTATCTCTAGAGCTTGAGGGGCTCAGTGCCAATACTCCCACTGTGCTTCTACCCATTCTGTTTCTTGTACTCTCCAGGCGAGTTGGGTGTTGTAGTAATTTGTGCTGAACACACCTAAGAAGCTTGGGAAGAGATTTTTTTTTTTTTTTGAGGCAACAAGACTTCTTCCCAGATGCCTCAGGTGGTCAATGAAAACTACAGGTTTTGTGTTAAACATCTGAGCCATATGGAAGGAAGTCTGTCTTTTCTCAAAAACCTGTTTTCTCATCCTACCCTAAAGGAGTAAAGGGAATCAATAGGATAGTGGAGAGCTTTATAATAGCATTTGCTCCTTCTGACAACTTGAAAAGGCTTTCAGTGCTCGGTAAACAAGCTCTGAAATGGCATGTTTTCTTCTTTGCCAAGGCATAGAAACATGACTGAGATTGCCTACCTGTCCCTAAATCTTCAAATCACCTTGGGATTGTTATTTTTTCAGGACCTAGTGTCCAGGGCTTGAAGTAAAATAGATCAGATTGTAGCATTTATGTGTCTCCGTATGGTTTTCAGATGCTCTCTGTGCTGGGTAGAAAAGGGAAGTCTCCTCTGCATACTTTTCCCAGCCCTTCAAACAATTGTTTGGCTGAGTGGAAGCAATACCATCTTCATGAGGATGGGATCACTGTTGGTGGGTGTCCAGCTTTTTCTTCCCCAGTGCTCCTGATGCAGCCAGGGTTGCTGTCCCCACACTGCTGGAGCAATCAGGATAGTGATCTTACTTACATTGGGATTCTTGTGGGGGGACAGGCATGTAAGTTAAAGCTTCAGCCCTCCCATTAGCGATCTTGATGGAGATCTCTAATAACAGCCATGGGATATCAGTCATTTCTCCAATACCTGGTTGATGCCTGGGTAGTGATGAAAGGAAGCCAGTGCTTCCCATGGTTTAGCAGGTTCTGCACTCAACCAAGGGGCATATGTAGCTTGTGGGATATGAGTTGCCCACCTTTGGACTAAAGCATTCTGCTTTAATACTCTCACATATGCTTACATCTCATTCTGTACTTCGACTGCTTTGGCTTATATTTTTGTTTAGATAAAAAGCACTGGAAACATTGTGAATGCAATGATGTGATATTAGCCAAAAAAAAAGTGTTCTTTTAAAAAATTAATGTTGGTAGGAACTGTTCTTTGCAATTTGTTTATGTGGATTTAAGTTGACTTCTAACAGATGGCCTCACTCAAAGTGACTGGAGATAGAATGGGAAGTCTAGAGCCAGAATGAAAGAGGAGAATTACTGATTCCCTCTCCCTTGGGGACATTTAATGTCACTATAGTATTTGAAGTTTCCCAGGTATTTATTGCTTAAAGAGATGACTGGGCTTTTTTCCAGGGTAAATCAAACAATGTGGACATTTCAGCATTCATTTACATGTTTGTGTGTATATAGGACATTTCTTGGGCAATAATTGAAAAGCTTAATATGAAACTTCCTGCTCAATGTGAATGGAAAAACACATCTGTTTTATATGTGGTTATGCTGGGCAGAATGCCCATGATTAAAATTTCCAGCAAACAAGAGAGTATTGAAAATGAACTTAATAATTTAAATGTGAATACAAAATAGCTTTTAAATACTATAATTGCTTTGATTGTTTTTTTTTTTAAAAAAAATGATATAAAAATATCTAGGATTCTCCCCTCCCCCAACATAACAACTACATTCTGTTACCACAAATATAGTGAAATGTTCTCTTTTGCAACTTTCATTTTGTCTACTGTGCAAGTGATGTCTTTTTAAAAAATTGACCAAAGAAAGGATGTACAATATAGGGTTCTTAGCCCTTGAAGTTGCATAGAAGCTCTTTCATATTTTTTTTAAAAAATGATAATATTAATATATTCACACATGCAAAATGTTAAAGATGTTTTGGGGTGATATCTACAATCATCCAATGGTTGCATAGTTTTGCATGCACAGGCTTAAGTGTTATGTAAAAGGTGCCCAGCTCTAGAGTCATCTGAAGAATCACTAACAGGCAAAAATACTTGAAGGTCAAACTTGTCATTAAGGGGAGTATGTCCTCTTTATGATTAACCCTTCTCCCACCACGCACACATAACAAGATTTCTTCACAGATAACATGCTTCATCATCAGACTGGCATAAACCTATGTTTACTTTCCAATGGCAAATCACAAAACAAAGCAAGCTAAATGCAAGATAGATTGGTGAATAAAATTGTGTACTATGACAGACAGACATCCTTGGCCACATGGGGGAGCAGAACTGCAAAAAAATTGTACTAACCATACTGTTTGATTTGACCCTAACCATTTTCAGTTGGCCAAGCACATAGCAGTACTGTCATGGTCATTTCAGGCTTTTTAAAAAGTGCAAATCATGTGTATCTTTGCTGATACCTCTTAAGGATTCCTAATATCCAGGCATCAAAAACCTAGAAGTACATGGATTTTTTATGAGCTTCATGAAGAAGTGAAAGTACAGTAGGACCCCTGTATCCACTTATTCATTATCCATGGGACACAAAACAGCACATCTACCATAGAGTCTTCCTAGAAAATGTGTCCTTTCTAGCCATTTTCTAGGTCTTCCAAGGCAACTCTATGTATGTTTATCCAAGACAACACACAAGTGAGAAAGAATCTTTCAGTGAGTACTCATAGCACTACCTAAATGTAAATGTGTTGGTTCTAGAGCACATAGAACTAGTGATTAATGACAATGCTCTTTATATCCATTTTTCAGCAGTATAAACTAAATGCAGTCTTGAAATCTGCACAGTATTTTTAGAATCAAGATGCTGCAAATCTGAATTGCATCTGTTGGGTATCATATATTAATACTAGAGTATCAGCACCACTCACTTTCTTTACCATATTTGGAAGTTTGAATTCTTGGAGTGGAGATTGTCAGGATGTCCTGAAGAGACCCAAAAGCCCAAGATCTCAAGAGAGTGCCTTGGAACTTCAGAACATGTGGCCTTATTGCTTTATGTTAACCTAAATCAAATGGATTGTTAAAATGTATAGTACAGTATAGTACAAAAAAATTCCAAGAAGCAAACCTTGATTTTTGCCATTTTATATAAGGGACACCATTTTACTATGCTATTATATATAATGAGGCTTGAGCATCCATGGATTTTGGTATTGAAGGGGGGTCCTGGAATCAAACCCCAGCAGATACCAAGGGCCCACTATATAACTGTGGTATATAATTAGATTGCTAGTCCTTAAAAAAATGTTATGTGATCTTATAAAAGCCTATATGATGATGAGCTTGGGATATTAGTGATTTCATTTACCTATTTCCACCACTCCATTTGTGAAAATGAAATCCCTGGTGATTGGCCAGCATTTTCTATGGATATGTCACCTTGTGGTGTAATTGGAATCGATCCTATAGATGTTGATCTGGCGTTTGGAATATTCATGTCATATAATACTTCAGAGATAAAACATACATAACAAATACTGTGGTTCTGATATTATTTTGTAATCTGTTGATACTCTGTTAAAATTAATGGTACATATTTTTTATTTACTTATTTTATTTATTTATTTATATCCCGCCTTTCTCCCAAAATGGGATTCAAGGAGGCTTACGATACTTTAAAAAGATGTCACTAAAACATCTTTTAAATTAAAAGTTAAAAGAGTTTAAAAGGAATTAATTATCAGTATTATTAAAAGCATGCTTAAAAACAAACATATTTAAAACATGGTTTCAATAAAGGGTACCTACAGCCTGAAGAAATATTTAACAAGAACTGGGAGTGGTTTTTGGTATATTCATTAAGATATAATTACCATTCCCAAGAATCAAATGGACATTAAGACTTGAAATGTATTTCTCTGTGATAATACTGAGCATCAGCTTAATCGTTTTTTATAAAGAGGGTGGGGAACCTCAGGCCATGGAGCCAAATCTGGCATCACCATCAAAGCATCCTGGGCAGCCTCAGAATAGCATCATTTGGGGGGTTTCCTGCTTCTGCACAGGTTTTTCCCCTTTCTGAAAAGTTGACATGCCTCTTGTTGGCCACTGGCTATAAAATAATATATGCTGATATTTTTGGTCCCATCCTTTTGCATTTTGCATTCCATATCACCACGGCATATGGGCCCTGAGAACTTAACTCAAATCGAGATTGGCCATTGGTCTGAAAGCTGTGCCCCAGCCTTGTTTTAGAGGCTCCTCATATTTCAGCAATAGGAAGTCCTCATAACCAAGCCAAAAAGAGCGCACCAATCCATTAGGGCTTATTCTGCTGAGACAGATTTATGCTGACATAGTGAGTTGAGTTGAGATATTGGGAGGGTTGTGTTTGACTTTGGGCCACGGGTTGTGGTCACATAGCTAGTTTTGCCCTACTTGCACAGACAGGTGTACTAAAATCCTGTTGAAGTAAGTTGAATTTCAGTAGTCTGTCTACAATGAAGCTTTGTACCTTTTGAATATAACATTAGATATGTTCCAAATTTGAGCCTTTTCATTTATACACTGTTACGTCATTTAAAGAGCTCATCTTGCTTCTCCCTTTTTCTTCTCCTTTTAGATATTGTGAATTGTGACTTGAAGTCAACTCTGAGAGTGCTATACAACCTCTTCACCAAATACAGAAACCTAGAATGAAGAAGTCCATTGGGTTTCCAGCTATTAATTAACCAACCAAAGAGCCACTCCTTCCTTTACAGTTATCCTTCCCCTACCCCCATACACACTTTGCTTTTTAAAATGAAATGGCATTCTTCTCAGCATATTCTTGTAGCATTTCTCTTGCATAGGATGTTTTAAATCAGAACTCTTTTAATATTGTTAAGTGAACACCCAAACAAAGATCCACAGATTGCTACTGAGAGACTCCATGGATAGCGATGACCCTTTCTACTATTGCTTGTATTCTTGGAGAACAACTAACACAGACACAAGTGTCAATACACAACCAAGTAAGGGGGGGGGATGGTGTTAATAGAGTTAGTAGCCTGTTGCTATCAGCTTTGCTGAGGCAACAATTGAGACTGTGCTAAGACTCAAGCGTACAAGGTCCAGCTTCGTGGGAACAACTCATGCAAGACTTACCATCACTCAAAGTGTTGTTACACCTGCCGCCTTTGGCGCTGCTGCTTTAGTGTTCCTTCCCATTCTACATGTAACATAGCCACACAAAAGACATAATCAGTCTTCAAAGCTAGCAGCCCGTTCCCTCAACGTCGTAGGCTCTTCCTCAGCAATGGAGCGGGGAAAATTGCACACCTCTGTACTTATTTTTCCCCATATATTAAGGTAGTTAGCTGGCAGACAGCTGGAAGTGACTTTCTCCATTACTTATCATCAACAGTCTCTTGTGAAAGGTATAGCAGTTCAGCTGGTCCACAGAACCATTTAGATTAAACTGCTTCAGTATAATTAAGTTGAATTCACAATAAGATAAGAAAGCTATTGCAAAGATCATGGACAGAGAAGAGAGAGGAGTATGAGAGCACAACTGTGGAGCACATGATGCTACTTTGAGCTTAAAAACAGTCTTGGAAATACATATATCCCATTAGCTTTATACAGAGCTAGGTAATATTCCCTCTGCTTACATTCCTCAATTTTTCATTCCATGAAAGTTCTCAATATCATAAAAGTTTTCTGTTAAATATACATTACAATGTATTTAAAGTAAAACACATACAACTTTCTGCAATAATTTGCTTAATTCCAAAGGCAATGGTACGAATTGTTTATATATGTTCAAAACAGCAACTCTCTTAGAGCAAAGCACATAGAAATTCAGTATGGTAGCATAAATTCTAGAATAAAGGTGGGATCAGTGCTACCAGTGCATTGAAAGGAATCTTAAATGAGTGATGTTTACTAAACTGAAATGACACAGTCAAAAAACGTAATTGGTACCTGTAAGACGTGGAAGTTTTAGCTGTAGAAACAGAAGTATATAATTTTGAAATAATTAAGTATTTTTGTGTTATCGTGTTATCTGAAAATCTAACTTGAGTGAGAAATGTTGATCACTAACTTAAAGTCAGTCTATGTTGTATTGGTGATATAGAGCAACAGGATTCAGCAAAGTATGGTGAGAAAGTGAGAGTTAGCATTGTTATTCCATTTGTTCTACATTTTGTGCTGATTTTTTTTTTAAAATGCCAACTGAAAATGATCAAACTTGAATGTAAATAACACTTTACAAACACCTTCACCTAGTTTATATTTTGAGAAGATGGTTTCAAATATTTCTCGTCTTTAGAGAGGAATAATTTGACTCCTATCCTTCATATTGGATTTGTTTTTGTAATGCAAGTCAAAGTTTTCACATTGTATAAGAACAATCCCATTGCCCTCCAGAACCTATTACCCCTTAGGCATTCAGTAGCCCAGGTCTAATTTGGATCTTAGTCTTCTTCGTAGTACATTTGCAGGAGGTGATTGTAGTTCTATAAATTTTGTATGGTACATATTTTGGTCAAACATCCTTGTATATATGAGTACTTTTTGTAGGGATTAACATAATGCAAGTAAAACTGCCAAGGATGCTGCCATTATATTTAATTCTGCCATGAAGGCACTATTCAAGACATAGGGTGAGAGTGAATGAAAATGTGGCACTCAGGCTGAGTATAGGCCAACGCAATTAGAGCAGTTTTGCTGCTGTGCAGTCCCAGTCCTGCTGTTTGGGTCAGATATACAAGATTCCCAACATTCTCAAACTAGGGTGGAACCACTTCTGCTAGTTTCCACAATATTGACTGGGGCTTTAACATCTTGCTTCCACCTTTTTATTATGAAATTACCAGAATAGACCCTGTCCTCCAGAACCATATCAGGCATAGCTGACTCTTCAGTAGATGGAATTTATTTCAGGGGCCAAATTATTTCTGTGTTGGCTGTTCTTTTCTTCAGTATCACCCTCTTAAATTTTGTGGCTGGATGAGAGAGATTGAAAGAGAACACCTTCAAATATTTTTTTAAAGATCCTGATTATTTGAACACTGTTGAGCTACGGTAGTTACCAGTTTTTGTTTTTAGGGGTTCAGATTGGCAGAATTATAGGATTTCCATTTCATATTGTTCAAAGATATGTCTTTGAATCAGTTTCTGGGTTTGGATTTAAGGTTTGATGCAGCTTCCTTGAATAGCAGTGTATTCCATCAAGCACATAGGCTCCAGGCAAAGCCCATGTGCTAGGTGATTGTGTTACAAAAGCAAAGTCAAAATGGAGAGAAAGTCTATAGAAGCTAAAATATGCCAAGGAAAACAAGAGAGTCTTCATCACAAGAGGAATGAATAGTAGGTACCTTATAGTTATCCTAAGCAGAGGAGGAAAATTACATCACAGTGAAAATCTCTGTATGGCTCTCTTTTTCAAAATAGCAGAACACCAGCAAGTTTGGAGTTCTGTTATGAATTTTTATCAAGTAGGGGTGTATAAAATACAAATGACTGTGTTTTTCTTTTTTTTAAAAAAAAAGGAATTCCACTGATAAAAAGTATGTGAGGTATCGAAACAGTAAGAAAAAGTGAGCAAATGTAGTCGGTTTTGGAATCCATTTAATTTTAATTACCATACTGGAACTGAGACCAATTATATTTACAGTCCATATGTCTGTCATTTTGATATACTTTTTCATGGGAAGATGGTTATAGTCTTGATCCAGTTGTGTGCACATAGCTGCTTCAGCTGTACACATGCAGTCCTGTAGAAAAGGCAACAGGAGCTATGAAGGATCCACATATAAATTACTCATATACACATGGAGTTCCTTGTCATGCCAGAGATAGGGGCCCTAATTGGATAGGAATGATTTGCAAATGAATCTCTGTGATGCCTAGGCATCATAGCTTACAGGAGAATTACACTTTAACACCAATTCCTTTATAAACCCTTTCCAGTGATTATTTTCTGCTAGTACTTCTTTCTGCAACAAAGTGACTTTTAAAATAGTCCAAATAAATTATGCTTTGGATGTGTATTGTGACCATATTCTAAAGAACTTACCTTAAAACTTATTCAAAAATAGGCATGTGGGTAAATCAGAGGTGAATCCATCTTCAGTATTTCAAATGGTTCACATTTGAGATTATGAAGATAATTTATTTGATTCTGCACACAAAACTATATTGTGAAGTTGAAGGCTTTCATGGCCAGCATCCATTGGTTTTCTGTGGGGGGTTTTCTGGGCCGTGAGGCCGTGTTCTGGGAAAAGAAAAGGAAGGAACATTGCCATTCTTGGATGTCCTAGTCATCTGCAAACCAAACCAACAACTGGGCTACAAGGTACACAGAAAAGAGAGACAGATATCTACACAAGAACTCCAATCATCACCCAGGACAAAAAAGAAGCACAATAAAAACATTAGTAGACCGCGCAAAAAGGATCTGCGAACCCCACTATCTGGCGGACGAACTGAAGCACCTAAACTGGGCTCTACAGGCTAATGGTTACTCCAGATCAGACATCACAAGAGCAGACAGACCCAGAAAAAAACACAGGAATGAAAACAAACAGACACCCAAAGGGAAGGTATTTTTACCATACATCAAAGGAGTCACAGACAGAATAGGGAAACTGATGAGGAAACACAAGCTCCAAATGATCTACAAACCAACCAAGAAAATCCAAGAAATGCTACACTCAGCGATGGACAAAAGAGACCCTCTCACAGCTGCAGGAGTTTACCACATACCATGCAGCTGTGGACAAGTTTACATAGGAACCACTAAACACAGTGTGCAAACACGTATCAAGGAACATGAGAGACACTGCAGACTGGGCCAGCTAGAAAAATCAGCAGTAGCAGAACATGTGATAAACCAACCTGGACACAAAATGTTATTTAAAAACACCAAAATTCTGGACCAAGCCAACAACTATCATGACAGAATGCACAGAGAAGCTATTGAAACCCACAAACACCTGGACAACTTCAACAGGAACAGGAAAGAAGAAACTCTCAAAGTAAACAAAGTTTGGCTACATCCTGAAAAACACCAAAATCAAAACTCAATACATGCAAATGAACTTCACCCAGGGACAGGGGGATTTCCAACAGATAGCCATTCAAGGAGATAGCCACTGTAGGAACTAGCCATCCAAATAAACAAATTTACATAACCTCTCCAACAGGGACTCACAGTATATAAACCCCACACACCCCTACCCAACCATTCTCTGAAGATGCCAGCCACAGATGCAGGCCAAGCATCAGGAATAAATTCTTCCAGAACACGGCCTCACAGCCCGGAAAAAAACCCACAGAAAACCAAAAATATATTGTTTTAACTGAAGCACTGTTTCTACAGTTTATATTACAAATGCATGTGTTACAAACATGGAATAGTTTAATAATTTTCATATTCAAGCTTATATATATGGATCCCAGCTTATATTTCTAATAGAGATTTATCACGTATATGAAATTAATATGAAATAGAGTCTACAGATTATATCTACTATTTATTGCAGCTGAAAAAAAATAGAATATATAGATATATATTACTATAGTAGGTTTATTTCTATATCAAATATATAGTTGTTTTAAAACATTAAAACTAGTGTTAACCTAATTGGATAAAACTGTGTTATTATACCATGAAGTTCTGATTTATGCAGCATTTTCCTCCTTCATTGATCAAGAGTTTTAGAGCTAACACTGCCTTCTTTATACCAGAAAATCAATTAACTTTCCAAAACTATGATAGAAATATAAGAATAGCATTGCAATTACACTATACTTCTATAGAACTATGATGTAGTTTCTCCAGATTCTTAAAAGCACAGGCTGATGAACCAGATAAGGAAGACTAAAGCAAAAATTGCTGCTGCAGAGTGCTGTAAAACTGCCACAAAAGTCTTTTATCTATTTTTAATGCCTCCTGTCTCTGGCCTGCTCAGCTTTTGGCAGGCCGCATGCATAACTGTGCAGGAGGTGCACGTAAGGCTTACAAAGTACCCAGATTCACATGAGGGCAGATTTAAGAAGCACTATCCCATCTCATCTTGGCAGCTAAGCAGGACCAGCACTGGTTAGTACTTGGATGGCAGACTGCCACCGAATATCAAATGCTATAGGTTATATAATTCAGAGGAAGGAACTGGTAAAACCACCTCTGAGTATTCCTTGCCTAAGAAAACCCTGTGAAATTCATTGGGTTGCCATAAGTTGACAGATAACTTTAAAGCACACACACTTCCCCATGAAAAGTACTGTAGACACAATTACTGCCATTTGGATTATCATGGCAACTTTTTAAAAGAAAAAATTCTGTGACCACGCAGATCACAGTGGTCATGTGTTCACACAGATCCATGTGTGTGTAATCTTGCAGTTTGGATCTGTGTGATGCCTACAGAATCATAACCTATCATTCCATATACCCCTGAAAGTAATCTTATCTTGGAACTTGCCAAACTTCTGAACACTTTCCACTGTTTCTAAGGAAGGTTCTTCTTCCTTGTGCTTTTACTATTGTGTTGTTCTTTTCTGCTGCCTCTCACTTAGCAGTAAGCCCACTTAGATTTAGCAGTTATCCACTAATGTGAAATATACAGTATTATGTTTTTGCCTCTTCTTAGAGATCTTACTGTCAGATCATTTGGCAGAAAAAGTCTTGGTTTGTTTTTTTCTTCCTGGTATGGCATTAACTGTGTGTACCAAGCCATAAATAATGCCTAAATCCAGCAGCTACGGTAGTACTAACTATAGCAGAACTATTAGATCACTTGGGAACTTGGTAAATCAATACTTACATAAATTCCATTTATTCAATGGGTTTACTTTAGTTGAGACTAACCATTGGATTTAAACTTACATGTTAAGCCTGTCTGAAGAATTAAAACAGTTTTTAACCTTTGTGGTTCTGAGAAAATACTTAAGATTCTATGAGAAAACTCTTCTGAAGGCTCAAAACTAGCCAGGCCAGCTTACTCAAAGAACAAAGCTGTTCATCCCACATTTCCTGGCCTCTTTGTCCTTCTCCTTCTACCAAAATAATTTTCCAGTATGCTCATCTTCACTTAGGTGGGGAGGGGGAAGAAAATAGCATCCAAGAAGGATTTTTATAGCAGGTTTATTATCTAGCTTGCATGGATGGATATTAAAATAAATGACACTTGATCAGTTTAAATGGCCTGTACCTCTTTACAACTCTTTATAATTCCAAATTAATGTTCTTTCTTTCCATGTGTGTTTTATTGCAAGCCTGTTAGTGGGGGTGGGGTTAGTACTAGGTACTAAGCTAATTTTTAATTTCTTTTTAATTAAATATCGTTTATTTTCCAAAAATGTACTTAAATATTCAAAGCAGTATAGTATAGAATACAATGGCATTTTGAAACAATCTTGTAATGGAATTTGATTACCAGTTAACAGAGGGATAGATTGTAAAAACAGAGGCTGCATGGATAAATGCTTCTGTTATTTCACTGGAATTCTAATGAGTGAGAGCTTGCAGTCTTGAGAATCTGCAGTAAGGACTTGCACCTCCTCCTGTGCACTAGATGGGGTATAATCAATAAGTATTTAACCCATTGAACCGAGCAAGCAACTGCTGCTGTGTGTATGTGTGGTTGTTAAATTAATAGACATTTAAAATCAATGTAAATCAGCCACACACACAAATCCAGTTACGCAAACTACATTGGAATACATATTTGAAATGTATTTGATAGGAAAAAATAAACTATCCAGTTGTAGTATTGGAATTTCTTCAATAGCTTGAGAACTGCAGGTATTCTACATTCCAAGTGATGTTAATGCCATGCTTAATGTTCAATCTTGTACATTAAATCTGAATACATTGTGGGTCATCTATATATACTCAGTTACACACTAAAAAATGTTGTCTTTGTTGCCTAATGGATCAGTACATCTTCAACTACAAATTCAATTGCATTTATAAAAATAAATATAATGTGTGCTGTGAATACTACATTCAATTTTCTTCTCCTGGATTCCATAGTTTTTCTTTAAATGTGGTTCATCATTAACCAGAAAAATCATGTGATAATTGGAATTGCTGGTTCTATAAGTTAAATAATTTGTGACACAAATTAGTTGGTTACAGGTTTCTATTTCAATAAAAAAAAATGTACCACCAAATATGTCTTCCCAATTTAATAGAATCTTTGTGAAAATACCTTCCTTGGTGCCTGAACAGTCTATGGAGATTTTCACACGGGCTATATAACCCGTGGCAGGAACAGAACAGGGTCAGGAAAGGTTTTCCCTTTCGGACGACGTTGACCCCATTCTGTCCTGCATCCATCCTACTCCCGTGACTGTTCCAGAACAATGTAAACACGATTTTTCATCGTGAATAGACCTCCCGTTCCATTGCTATAACGCAATCACAGGTGTGCGAACAGGAGCCCCGTTCCTGTTCTGAAATGACAGCCATGGAGGGGAGGTCCGTTCGGAGCACTTCCTGGTACGATCTGGACATCCAGGTAAGTGGCACCCTTTATTTTACCCTCCCTGTTTTGATTATGTGATTTAAAGAGTGTTTTTGTGCTTGGTGAATTGATTTTATGTTTGGGGGAGTTTTATTTTTTAAATTTACCATCCGGCGTTATCACGTGATAACGTGATAACGTTTCAGACGGCCGGTCGTAAAAGCAGCCTTACGACGGCTGCATTTACGGCCGGCCAGCAAGGGGAGGGGGAGCCCGTTCCTGCTGCAGAATTAAGGTAAGTGTGTGAAAGATTTATGTTATTCCGTGGCAGGAACGGGAGAGGAGGTAGCGGGGCAGTAACGGGGCATTTTGGCCCAGTGTGAAAATCTCCTTTATGTCATGACATCTATCATTGTCAAGCTAATACCATCCACTCATCAACCTGGTTTTATAATCAATAAGCAGACCCAGCTACAATTGCTAAAGAAGTAAGAGAGGTACGTACTTGATAACATGTATGTGTGTCTAAAGGGTTGCTGGAGGCCAAGATTGTCCACATTGCAGAGGGGTTGAGGCTGAATGAAAATGGTTTCCCTAAGACCGCTATACAGGGTCACAGAAAAGTTAAGATTCTAACTTTCCTGATTCATACTGATGGGACTTTCTGATTTGTAGCTCCATTTCTTAGCCATTATGGTTAGTACAGTACTTGGATGTGAGAGTGCCAAGGAATACCATGTGCTGTAGGCTGTATTTCAGAGGATGGGATTGGCAAAACCACCTCTGAGTATTCCTTGCCTAAGAAAACCCTATGGAATTCATGGGGTCTCTATAAGTCGACAGGTGACATGAAGGGCACATACACGTACTGAATACCAGCTACTGTAGGCTGTATTTTAGAGGAAGGAATTGGCAAAACCAGTTTTGAGTATTCCTTGCCTAAGAAAATCCTATGAAATTCATAGGGTTGCCATAAGTCAACAGGTGACCCATGACATCAGTTCCCTATATGAATAACTAACCTCACAAATCTACCAGGGAGAAAGACATTTAAATCATACCCAAGGCAATAATCAACATGAAAAAGTATTTTCCACATGGTTTGACGAAGCTAACTTTAAAAAATAAATAAATCCTGGTGCCTTACTGTGCCTTAGCTTGCATTTAACACTGTGATAATCCTTTGACTAACTCAGATTCTCTCTCATCCTTGTGGTTTGCACATTTCAAATTAAAAAGTTATTATTATCCTGGTTTTTGTACTTGAAAGCCAAAGCTCATGAATTTTCAGTTGTGGCTAAGTACTTTATTTAATGTTTAAAGGGAAACAGTTATGATCCAACAAATATCTCACAGTTAACAGTCAGTTAAACCCCACATGAAGTAAAGGATATAGTGCTGCTACATTATACAATCTGATTTAACAACATTCTTAGTAAACATTCTGCTTTCAGGTGTCTTTGTATCTAGTATTACATATGCTTTTCATGCTTAGCTGTGTATCCAGCAGTAACTAAATGAAGTACAGTATATACTGCATCCTGTTCTTCATAGTTTAATAGGGTGCCATCTTACAAGTTAGTGTGCTTAGAGATATCTTGTCCTTCCAGTAGGAAAGAAGATTTCCATTAAAAAAAAGAAGAAGAAAATGAACCTCAGAAGATATTCCTTATATCAAGGCAGGAGTGAGGAAAGTGTAGTCTGCTAGGGTCATTTTGGAGGGAGGCAGTGACCATCAATCTGCCCCCCCCAATGCCCTCTGGGCATGGAGGGGCAGTTTTCTGATTTTTAAAAAATATAAAACCATCAATTTCAGGTCCAAAAGACACCCCCCTCTCCGCCCAGACCTAAAAGGCCCAGAAATGGTAAAAAAGCTGGTGAAAATGCCCCAATTGGTATAACACCAATTACAGGGATGAAAGGGAAGATGGTGGGGATGTTTAAAAGAAGCTATCATAAAGATTTGCACAAACAAAGCAAAGGAAGATGCAGTGCCCCATGAGAGAAATTTGTCAAGTCGACAGTTGGCAGAAGTTTCATTAGGATCAACCCAAACATACTATGCAGACACAACAATTGCTAAGCTATGGAAGGAGTAACAGTAGATGGTGTCAAAGCTGAGTCCAAGGGCTTTTCTGCACTGGCTAGAATAATCCATCTTCCTACCAGAGTATTCCAGCCCTGGGCCTGTGGGTTTCCCCCCCTTCCACCATTACCTGCCCTTCCACTGCGGCAATGGAGGGGTGTCCTCACACCCAAGGCCTGTGCACAAACTGATGCTTCTCTTCCCTGTACCGGTCACGTCTTCTGAGGCCAGGGACAAGGTGCCCAGTCATGATCACATGGCTGGGTGCCTCACAGTGACCTCAGCAGAGGCAATGCACATGATCTGGCTGGGAAATGGCTGTGCTGGGCACCTCGCAGATCCCGTGTGTGGACACACATACACGTTGCAGTAATGAAATGCACTGTTTTCTCTGGAAATAACACAGCAAACGGTGCGGTTTTTTAAAAATTATGTGTCCACTCCATTTTAAGGGGTATTTGCCCTAGATTTTCATCAGAAATGCCCAGACATCGTCTGAACAGTTCAGACTAGAAATGGGGCAAAAGCCCTGTGTCATCCAGACTTCTGGGTGCAGGAATGAGGAGAGGCCCTTTTCATTTGGCCTGTCTAGACAAGGCCCAAGAGTCCTCAGAATGGGAGAGTGAGAGGTGGAACTTCATATACTGGTACTGATGGGGAAGTTTCATCCTTCCCTCATCACTTGCTATCTCAATACCACCACCACCTGTTATACACACAGCAATTGGCATTTGGCAGGAAGATCTCCCATTGTACCTGATGGGAGAAGTTTTCCCCTAATGCAAAGCTAAGACACAGCAGTCTAATTTTTTTTTACCAAGAGCCCAGCTGGAGAAGGGAAAATTTTACATCCCTCCTGTAGATCCTGATATCCATCCTGGCCATGCTTGTGTGTGTGTGTGTGTGTGTGTGTGTTTGTTTCTTTGTTTTTAATGCACAATGCAATGGCTAATAACTTTGTTAACATATAGTTAGGCCCTTGGAATTTAGGGAGAAAAAAGATTAAACAATATTCATGGATAATGAATATGCCAGTCAGCAGGAGATTCTGTTAAGCATTCCTTTCCTTTTAGTGTTCTGTTAATAATTTCTGATTTGCATGTAGTTATGCCTTCCAAATTATTCACACACATGCTCACATGCATAATGCAGTTCAGAGCCTACCACATAGCAATAAAGTTTTAATTAACTCGGCCTACACGCAAGCACTTTGTACAAGCAAGTGATAGTAGATCATTCATAGCTTACTGTAATTTTTTATGAGATCATGTTGGAAAACAGATCCTAAGACAGAATTTAAAACCAAGAGAAGCCCTCAATAGTTTCTCCTAGCAGCTGAATCCCTTAAATAGTCTTTACAGAGGTAAGCCAATTGAAATATTTATCCATTATACTGCTAAATTTGCAACAACAACAAGTGGAGGGAGGAGCTAGAAGTTGGAAAAGTGGTATATGAGGCCTGCCTAATAAATAACGAGACTGACAGAATAACCCATCTTATTTTTATGTATTATAATTCTAATGCTTTCCCCCTTCAATATACTCCCTGTTCACAGTCATACACCAATGCAGTCTTGTTTTCCATTGGTTGAAGGTGTGGAGCAGATCAGTTTCTGTCAGCTGTTTCAACACATCTGCCATTTTCTTCTTTACTGCATCAATTGACTCAAAACGTGTTCCATTAAACACTGATTTCATTTTAAGGAAAAGAAAAAAGTTGCATGGTGCCAAATCTGGGAAATATACAGGATGGTCAAGTATATTAATGCATTTATCAGCCAAAAACTGCTTCACAGAAAGTGCTGTGTGAGCAGGTGCATTGTCTTGATGAAGAATGAAACCATTTCCCCACAGTCTGGCTTTTTTTCCCCCCCTGACTCTCTCAGCTTTTTCAAAACTTCCTTATAATAATGCTGGTTCACTGTTCTGCCTTTTGGAACCCATTCTGCCAAAATTATGCCCTTGATGTCAAAAAACCCCAATGAGCATGGCTTTGAATATGGACTTGCTTTGACGTACTTTTTTCATTCTTGGAGGTGATGGTGTTTTCCAGTGCATTGACTGTCCTTTTCTCTCAGGATCATACTGGAAGATCCAGGTTTCATCACAAGTGATGATTTTATGAAAAAGGTTTTGTTGCTGCAGAATGTCACGTGGCTTGACTTTTAAACTTAGCATTTTTCCGGCACACAACAGACAACACTTCTGCTTTATACAATGACTGACAATTAACTGAACAGCTGAGAGTTGATGCTTGTCATGCAGGTTCAGACATGTTCAAGGTCACCAGTCAAGCATTCACATTCAGTTCTTCCTGATTTGTAGAAACACAGTCTTGTTATTTAATAGACATACCTCGTACATGACCATCCCTTCTCAATAGTCTTTATCCAGAGATTAAATGTTTCTGTTTAAGGAGATTTTCAGTTGGGGGGAAAAACCCCACAGAGGTCAGGAGAGAAATGGGGCTGTTCTGCTTCCAGCGCTCTGTTTCACATGCCCCCGTCCTTCTCCCGACCTCCCTTCGTTCTCCCTCTGTCCTGCTTTCATTTTCCTTCCACTGTTTTTTGTTTACGGAAACAACCGTTAGTAAAAAAACAGTGGAAGGAAAACGAAAGCAGGACAGAGGAAGAATGAACGGAGGTCAGGAGAAGGACCAGGGCATGTGAAACGGAGCACTGGAAGCGGAACAGCCCCGTTTCCTGACCTCCATGGGGTCTTTTTCCCCATCTGAAAATCTCCTAAGACAAAATTTAAGGCATCAGGGCAGTCAAATGTCGTTCAGTTCTCTGTCCTGTGCACATTAAACAGAAAGTGGGAAGTCTTAAACTTATGTATATGCGCACACACCATGAAATAGCATCTTTTGTTGAAGGTAGAGTTAAACTACCTCTTTCCCCTCCATCAAGCATCTTCTCACCAACCTGGCTAAAGTGCATATCAAAAACAGGCCTGGTAGGAAAGTGTTTGAAAGTGTAGATTCAGAAGAAAAATGGTTTTGCCTTCTTCACTCATGCATACTTTAGAACCTTCTCTTGTTTTATACATAAATATAGGTGTATAGAGAATGGGTGACACCTGGCTTAATGGCAGTACATACAAAAGGGATCTAGGACTCTTAGTGGCCCACAGGAAATGCACCACTTTTATTGATGGAAAACCCCTGTCAATAAAAAGTGGCATCTGCAGCATGGAAGAAACATGGGGGAAGGTCGGGAGGAGGACAGCCCCATCTGAAACAGAGTGCTGTAAGCGGAACAGCGCCATTATTTTCCCAACTTCCACGGGGTTCCCCCCCCCATTTGAAAAAGTCCTAGATCCAGGCAAGTAATAGTGCCACTCTATTCTTCTTTGATCAGACCTCACCTGGAATACTGTGTATAGCTCTGGGCATCACAATTCAGGAAGGATATTGACAAGTTGGAATGTGTCCAGAGAAGGGCAACTAAAATGGTAAAAGGTCAGGAAGCCATGCCCTACCAGGAGTGGCTTAGGGTGCTGGTTATGTTTAGCCTGGAGAAGAGAAAGTTAAGATGGGACAAGATAGCCATGTTTAAATATTTGAAGGAATATCATTCGAGCAAGCTTGTTTTCTGCTGGTCCAGAGACTAGGACACAGAGCAATGGACTCAAACTCCAGGAAAAGAGATTCCATCTAAACATTAGGAAGAATTTCCTGACAGTAAGAGCTGCTGGGAAGTGGAATACACTGCCTCAGAGTGTGGTGGAGTCTCCTTCTCTGGAGGTTTTTAAACAGAGGCTGGATGGCCATCTGTCGGAAATGATTTGATTGTGTATTCCTACATGGCAGCGGGTTGGACTTCATGGCCCTTGTAGTCTCTTCCAACTCTATGATTCTATGATCCCTAATAGTGGCTTGTTAGTCCTCTTCCAACCCTAATGCAGCAAGATGAATGGGCATTTTGCTTGCCCTGAAAATCAGTCACTATGATGTGTAGTGCTGGAGAGAAATGGTTGAAATCTTCATAGAATCAGTCAATCAACCAATTACAAATCCACCTAGCACTTGAATTGTCTAGGCCACATGTTACTAATTTTTTTCCCCAAGAATGTCATGGGAAACCTTGTCAAAGGCCTTCCTGAAATCAAGATAGACAACATCCACAACATTCCCTTCATGTTCAAGTCATTGGATAAACTTGGGAAAGGGATAAATACTTCTACAATTTAGCATGTTGAAAGCTGTGACTCCTTGCAATCGGAGAAAACCAAAGAGAAGGAATTCTCTTTGATTTTGTGAACTTGGCTTTATTTGACATGAGCTGCATTATACTTTCTGTTAAATTTTATTGAACAACCTCTTGCTCTCCAAGATTATGTAGGTAACTGATTTTGAAGACAGGCGCAAGCTTCCAGTTTGTCATCTAAAGGAAATTAAAGCAGCTGCTAGCTAGAACAAATTAACTTGCTTTTGATGTGCCTGAAATTATGTTTTCCATTTTAGCATTTCTTGGTCTTGTTCCTAGATTTATGTTCAAAGCTTTTCAACAGGAGGTATTATTCAGTCACTCACTTGTATCTGGAAGTAGTACAAGCATGGGCAGGTTGCACCCGGGGCATGGCTTAGCCCTGAGTGCCAAAGCCTAAAACTGTCCTGTTCCGTATGCAGGTATTAATGGGGCACAGAGTGCCTTCTACTTGGCATAGCTACAATGGCACTCCATGCTTGGGCAAGTCCTTTGGGCAAGACTCCCTATTCTTTGCCCTCCCATTATTAATATTGGGCATTGAAAAATAATATATGTGTTTCCTCTGTGATTAAGCCAGCCACTATGTCATATGAGTCATTCACTAAGTCTTATTATTTTATTAATTTATATTCTGCCTTTCTCCCAGCACAGGATCCAAGTCTTGCTCCTTCTATCATATTCCTCCTATTACTCTGCCTGACAAGCACCATGAAGCATATAGGAATGACACATATTGCCACCATATAACAATACTACAGGGTTCAAGCACTGCAATCCTATACAATCCATGCATCTGAGGAAGTAGACTAAGTCTACAAAAGCTTATGCTCCAACTTCTTATGTCTCAAGGATGCTACAAGATTCCTTGGCCTACTGATGTTCCAGACTAACACGACCATGTCTTTGAATTCTAACCCCATGGAAAGCACCAAATTCAGCTGGATAGAGTCAACATCCACCAGCCTCTTCAAGACATTTGCTGAAGTACAGACAGACATCATCTTTCTTAATAAGTGCAAACAATAGGATTTCATTCCAAAAGGCCTGCAGGATGAACAACTCACCAGGGACTACATATCACACAGACTACAGCAACAAAGTGTGTAACATTCTCTCCATGAAGCTACTAAAACATCTGATCAGCATTCTGTACAACAAACAAGAAAAAATCAAGAGAGAAATCTCCTATCTAGAAGCACAAATGAACAACCAGCCCTCTACACAAATTATCAATGGACATAACTTCTCCAAGAACAGGAAAACCATTTACAAGACACATTTCTCTTCCCTGATGAAAAATAAGGAAAATAAACTTTTTCCACTACTGCAAGACTCTATGGCCCACAACAGGAACAATGTGAACCCAGACCACAGTATTATAAATCTATCAAGCCACACCCTGAGTCAGGCAGAGGACCCTGTTCTGTCACAGGGCTTATTCTTCTGCCCCACCAAACACACACGTGATACATTTCTGTGGTAATCTGGATGACTTCTTCCACTGCCAGTATTGGAAGTGTTTAAAAATCAGGGTTCCAATGTTTAAACTCTCCTCACTGTACTTCCAGGACCGGTTTAAGGAATTTTGGGGGGCCCTGCAACACTTTATTTGGGGCCCCCCATATATTTATCTCAGGTCAATATAACCTAGCCTATTAACAGTACAGGATGTTCAGATTATTACATAATTTGCCACCAATCTCTGGCTTTTCTTCGCAAACGAAGATTCAGGAAGGACTCATCCCGTGTTTTCTGCAAGTGCGCTGATGACTAAAAAGGCCAATCCGAGATAAACAAGTCCGGTTGCAAAAAGCACAGCAGAAGGTTTCCTCGGGTGATGTTACCAGGTTGTGATTCTTTCTGCGTTGCCGTTTCTCTTCAAGACTTGTTCGGTGTGAGTTCTCAAATAAGGCTGCAGCATTGTTGATAGTGTGTCTCCATGCCTCCCGATGTGAGGCCAGAGCGGACCATTGTTGGTGATCAATTTGGCCGTGCCTGAGATGTTGTTTCAGGGAGTCCTTGTATCACTTTTTTGGAGTGTCCCTCTTATGCTGACCCATGGCGAGTTCACCGTAGAGTACTATTATGGGGAGGCGATGGTCCTCCATACTAGACACATGCCCTGCCCAGCGCAGCTGTGTTCTCAATACCATGGCCTCAATGCTGGTGATCCCTGCTTGCTCAAGGACAGCAACATTCGTCACATCGTCAGTCCAGTGTATATTTAGGATTGTGCGTAAACAGCGCTGGTGGAAGCGTTCGAGGAGTCATAAATGGTGGCGATAGGTGACCCATGTTTCAGATAGATAAAGGAGAATAGACAGTACAATGGCTCTATACATACTGATTTTTGTGTTTCGCCTCAGGTGTTTATTACTCCAGACTCTTTTGTAAAGTCTTCCAAATGCGCTATGTGCCTTTGCTAATCTGTGATCGATCTCTTTATCAATCTTGGCATCTGAGGAGATGATGCTTCCCAGGTAGGTGAACTGCTGAACGGACTTAAGCACAGAATTGCCGACAGCAATGTGCGGATGGTGGTGTTCGTCCTGTGGTGCAGGCTGGAAAAGAACTTCTGTTTTCTTCAGGTTGACTTCCAGCCCAAAGAGCTCTGCAGCTGTTGCGAAGGAGGATGTTAGGCACTGCAGAGCTGCTTCTGTGTGGGCAACAAGGGCAGCATCGTCAGCAAAGAGCGGCTCACAGACTAGATAGTTTAGAGTCTTAGTGCGAGCCCTCAGACAGCTTAAGTTAATCAAAGTACCATCAGTACGGTAATGTATATAGATGCCGTCGTCCTCTTTGAGCTCGCTGTAGCCCTTTGGAGCATCATGCTGAAGAAGATTGTAAATAAAGTTGGCGCAAGAACATAACCTTGCTTCACTCCATTAGTTATTAGAAAGGGCTCTGAAAGAGCATCGCCATATCTGATTTGACCACGCTGGCCCTCGTGTAGCAAGATAATCATTTTAAGGAATTTGGGGGGACATCCTAGTTTTTCCAGGATCTGCCACAGACCTTTCCTACTCATGGTGTCGAAGGCTTTGGTGAGGTCAACAAATGTTACATAGAGACCCTTGTTCTGCTCTCTACATTTCTCTTGCAGTTGTCTAAGGGCAAATACTATATCAGTAGTACTCCTATTGGCTCTGAAGCCACATTGGCTTTCAGGAAGAAGTTCTTCGGCAATGGCAGTTCCCCTTTTTCCCAGCAATTCACAAGGAGCTCATGGAATTTAACATGGAGTTTCCAAACTTCAGGTGGGATTCCATCAATCCCAGCTGCCTTGCCGTTTTTCAACTGCTGTATGGCCTTAAGGGTCTTTTCCAAAGTGGGAGCTATGTCTAATTCATTTTTTACCGGTTTTTGTATCATATGTTGGATAGCTGAGTCCTGGACGACTCGGTTGGCACTAAAGAGACTTTGAAAGTGTTCAGCCCATCGATTCAGGATGGAGGCTTTATCAGTAATTAATGTTTGACCATCTCTACTCTATAAGGATCTTTGGACCTGATAAGTAGGTCCAAACACTGCCTTGAGAGCTAGAATCACCCAGATCTGCACAGCGTTGTGTCTTTTCTGCTATATTGATCCACCACTTGTTCTGCATGTCTTGTAGTTTTTGTTGAAGTTTACTACATATGGGACGGAAAGCTGCTTTTCTTACAAGGCAAGTTGGCTGGGCTAGGTATGCCTGGTGAGCAGTTCTCTTCTTTGCCAACAGCTCCTGGATCTCTTGGTTGTTTTCATCAAACCAGTCTTGGTTTTTCTTGTGAGAGAACCCGAGGGATTCTTCCGCAGACTGGAGGATACTGTTTTGGATATGTTGCCAAAGCACTGTGGGAGAAGGATCTGGAGGATGGTCTTCAAGTTTTGTTTGCAGGTTTGCCTGGAAGTTGTCTCTCGTGGTAGCTTGTTGAAGATTGTTGACTTGGAGTCTCTTCTTTAAGATGGCACCCCTCTTAGGTTTGAACTTAAGATGAAGGTTTAGTTTACGAGGCGATGATCTGTCTGGCATTCTGCACTGGGCATCACTCGAGTATGATGGACATCGCAAATGTTTCTCTGGCGGACTAGAACATAGTCAATGAGGTGCCAATGTTTCGATCAGGGAGGCATCCAGGTTGTCTTCAAACTGTCTTTCTGCTGAAAGATAGTGTTTGTAATAGTCAGCTGTTGTTCTGCACAGAACTCTAGCAGGAGCCGTCCGTTATCATTGCAATTTCCAACACCATGCTTGCCTAAGACATCTTTCCAGGCTTCGGAGTTCTCTCCTACTCTGGCATTGAAGTCACCAAGGATAATAATGTTATCTTCTACAGGGACTTTTTGTATGAGGTGGCGTAGGTCTGTGTAGAATTTGTCTTTCTCTACAGGGTCGGCTTGCATAGTTGGGGCATCTATACTAAAGAGAACAACATGTAGGAGGCATAAGGAAATAATGCGATCAGAGTGTCCTGTTGGCAAGGTTTCGAGTTTGGAGGCAATGGAGTTTTTAATCATGAAGCCTACCCCTGAAAGATGTTTTTCGGTTTCGGGTTTGCCAGACCAGTAAAGTGTGTAGCCGGTGCTGTGTTCTTTAAGGCTGCCTTCCTCATGGAGACGAACTTCACTAAGAGCAGCAATGTCAATATTAAGCCGTGATAGTTCATGGGCTATTAGAGCAGAACGACGCTCAGGCCATCTACTGTTTTCAGAGTCTCGCATGGTTCTGATGTTCCAGCATGCAAGCGTCAGTTTATTTATACCTTTGGAGGCCGGTGTGCGCCTTTGTTTCTTTGCCTTGGTTGACCACATCAGAAGATTCCCGTTGGCCGTGGCTAGCCAAACAGGTAGTTGGGGATGAGCTTTCGTTAGGCCACCTTTTCTAGGCCCCTCTCCATATGGAGCAAGCAGTGCTCTCCTTAAAAAAGGCTGCTTGGTCATTCAGGATGCTGCTGAACAAGACTGTCATCTCCCGGGTCAGTCTTGAGCGACCAAAGTCCTGAACTGCCTGCATGCAGGGTTGGGTCTGCGGCTTCCAGTGCATCTTTACACCTGCCGGTTTCATCCCTTGCCTATCGCTACAGGGCTTTTTTTCTTTTTTCTTTTTTCTTTTTTCTTTTTTTTGCTTTTTTTTTGGAATTGGATTTGTCCTTTGAGCCTGTGCAATGGATTTTTCTGGTGGAGCACAGCATGCACAGAACTGGCCTCAGAGGTTCATCTGTCGTGGCCTTGCAAGCATGGACGTAGCAGCGAGGTCCTCAGGGTATAGGTTTGATTTAGTTTCCTTTTCTTAGACGGTTGACCTTACAGGGTTGGATAAGTACCATCTGCCCGGGTTTGGGATTAGAGTTTTCATTCTCCTAGGACGGTTGCCATAAGGCTAGAGAGCCCATCGTGCCCTTTGACGCTCTTTGTCAGACCCTTTGGTTTTGACCTGTCTGGCATGGGAGACCCTACCAGTGGCTATTATGCCACCGCCAGCATAGCTCAAAACATCATTAGGGTACGCAAGCCTCTCTCCCACGACAAGGGGGCATCAATGGAGAGGTTTGCCACCAATAATTCAGTGTAAAAAACTATATTATAGGTACTAATGTATTTTTTTGTTGTTTATTAGCAATTAACATAATGGTGTAGATCTCCTCAAAGAAAAGAAAGAGTGGACCACAAGATGAACATGAGTCATCAGTGTGATGCAGCAGCTAAAAAAGCCAATGTGATTCTATGCTAGATCAATAGGAGTCTAGTGTCTAGATCAAGGGAAGCAATAGTGCCACTCTGTTCTGCTTTGGTCAGGCCTCACCTGGAATACTGTGTCCAGTTCTGGGCACCACAATTCAAGAAGGATATGGACGAGCTGGAACGTGTCCAGGGGAGGGCAACCAAAATGGTGGGAGGTCTGAAAGCCATGCCCTATGAGGAGTGGCTTAGGGAGCTGGGTATGTTTAACCTGGGGAAGAGAAGGTGAAGATGTGACATGATAGCCATGTTTAAATATTTGAAGGGATGTCATACTGAGGACGGAGCAAGTTTGTTTTCTGCTGCTCCAGAGACCAGGACACAGAGCAATAGATTCAAATTCCAGGAAAAGAGATTCCACCTAAACATTGTTAGGAAGAACTTCCTGACAGTAAGACCTGTTCAACAGTGCAACATACTGCTTCAGAGTGTGATGGAGTCTCTTTCTTTGGAGGTTTTTAAAGAGAGGCTGAATGGTCATCTGTTGGGAATGCTTTGATTGTGTATTCCTACATGGCAGGGGGTTGGACTAGATGGCTCTTGTGGTCTCTTCCAACTCTATGATTCTATGATTCTACTCCCAGGTCAGTCTTTTAAATTAGAAGTATTGCTAGAACCAAAGGGGCCTAGTGGTTTGAATGTTAGACTAGGACTCCAGGAGACCAAACTCTTGGATTATAATACAGTCGTCCCTTCACATTCGCGAATAACTACACCCCTCCCCCTCCCTCCCCAGGCCTTCGCGGGGCCTTCCTAGGCCCCGCGGAGGCCTCACCGGCCCTCCCTCCCACCCTCCCCGGGCCTTCGCGTGGCCTTCCTAGGCCCCGCGGAGGCCTCACCGGCCCTCCCTCCCACCCTCCCCGGGCCTTCGCGGGGCCTTCCTAGGCCCCACGGAGGCCTCACCGGCCCTCCCTCCCTCCCTCCCCGGGCCTTCGCGGGGCCTTCCTAGGCCCCGCGGAGGCCTCACCGGCCCTCCCTCCCTCCCTCCCCGGGCCTTCGCGGGGCCTTCCTAGGCCCCGCGGAGGCCTCACCGGCCCTCCCTCCCACCCTCCCCAGGCCTTCGCGGTGCCTTCCTAGGCCCCGTGGAGGCCTCACCGGCCCTCCCTCCCACCCTCCCCAGGCCTTCGCGGGGCCTTCCTAGGCCCCGTGGAGGCCTCACCGGCCCTCCCTCCCACCCTCCCCAGGCCTTCGCGGGGCCTTCCTAGGCCCCGCGGAGGCCTCACCGGCCCTCCCTCCCACCCTCCTCAGGCCTTCGCGGGGCCTTCCTAGGCCCCGCGGAGGCCTCACCGGCCCTCCCTCCCTCCCCAGGCCTTCGCGGGGCCTCCGGAGGGCCTCCGGGCGTCCCGTGAAGGCCTCCCCACCCCTCCCCAGGTCTTTCACGGGGCCTCTGGAGGCCCCGTGTCGCGGTTTTGGGGGGGCCCGGGGGGGCCCTCCCAAAACCGCGAATAACCGAAACCGTGAATGTCAAGTTCGCGAATGTGGAGGGACAACTGTACAGTAATAGTGGTTTAGCTAACAATTTGCTGATCTTTCATCCTGATAGTCAAAATCTCCTTTCTCCTTCTCCCTAATGGTAGGACTAGGACTAGAATGTTGGACTAGGGGTTCATTGACACTACAGAGCTATAGCGCTATTATTCCCCTTTAACTGCCACCGCTGCTTCCTATGGGATCCTGGGATATATAGTTTGGTGATACACTGAAGTTCTCTGGCTGAGAACTTTAAACACCCCCTCCCTAAACTGTAGATTCCAGGATTCCATAGAGTGAAACCCTTGCAGTTAAAGTGGTATCAATATGCTATAATTGTTTACATATTGTGAAAGGGCTCCAGGACTCTGGGAGAGCTGGGTTCAAATCCATGCTTGGCCATGGAAACCCACCTTGGGCAAATCACATTCTCTCAGCCTCAAGAGGAAGGCAGTGGGGAACCTCCTTTGAATAAATCTTGCCAAGAAAATCCTATGATAGGTTTGCCTTAGGGTCACCATAAATCAGAAACAACTGAAGCACACAATATGCACAATGATAGATAGTTGTAGTTACCTGACAAACATATACAACAATTCCCTCCTTCCCAGTTTAAGCCACATGGACTCAGACAGCATGAGCCAACCAGAACATTATGAAGCTATGCCTTAATTCATCATGGGAGGGAACACATTGTTCAGAAGCAGAGGACATGGTTTTCACTTAAACAGCCAGGTTCTACTCCCAATATCTCTAAATCAGGCTGGAAAAAGGCTCCCTTTGAAATCATGCTATCAGTAAAAACAACCATGGCTGAGCTGTCAGACTCTGACCCAGTACAGAGAGCTCCCAATTTACCTTCAATTTCCATACAACCAACTGATATACTTCTGTAGATTTAGTTTTGCACCCATATGCCACTAATTGTTGCCCAAAGCACTAGTGTAATGCAGTAACCAATGAATAAACTGGCAAATAATAGAATTACAGTATAGAATTGGAAGAGACCACTAGGGCCATGTAGTTCAACCCACTGCCCTGCAGGAATACACAGTCAAAGCATTCCCACTTCTGATTGCACTAGTTAAGGGTGGAAGAGTGGTTTGAATATTTGGACTACAACTCTGGAGGCTAGGGTTTGAATCCCCACTCAGCCATGGAAACCCACTGGTGGCACTGGATGACCTTAGGCAAGTCACATTCTCTCAGCCTCAGAGGTTTCTTTTCATGCCAAGAAAACCCCATGATAGATTTACCTTAGGATTGCCATGAGAGGGAGGGGGGAGGGCCCTCTTTTGGGAGAGGAAGAGGAGGGGGTCCTTTAAGATTGGCCCCCTTTGGGGTAAGCCGAGGGGAGGGCAGAGGGCAACGCGTATCCAGGGCGTGCACATGTGGAGCAGGCGTAGGGCACAGGCTCTGGCCAGGACGGCCTCACCCGCAAGTCAAGGCTCTCAGGCCAGACTCCCAATGGGGCCATGGGGCCCCTTCCCGGTAGCTAGAACAAACGTGGTCTATACACAATCTCAAGAACAATTCTAATATTGTCATCAAAAAGGCTGACCAATGAGGAACTTTAGCCATTATGGACAAATCTGACTACATACAGGAGGCTGAGAGGAAACTGTCCCACACTACATTTTACAAAATCCTGTCTAACAATCCCACAAATGAATACCAGAAGGAATTACACAGACTGCTCAGGAAATTTCCCATGGAGGTGCAGAACCAAATCTAAATTGACACACCTCAGGAGCCTCAACCAGGCACATTCTATCTATTATCGGAAATACATAAACAGGGCAACCCTGGACAGACCATTGTCTCAAGCATTGGAACACTCACAGTTGGTGCCTTTTGTATATATGTACAATATGTCCTTTCATCCTTTCAAAGGAGGAGATGTGGTCCCTGAGCCCTCAGACCTGACAAGCAGAGAAGAGAGCAGAATAACAAAATTCTGTGAGACTCCTTGCCAAACAGCAGGAGTAGCACTCTTAATGATGGGCAGCTGACTGAAGCTAATTTCAGAGACACCTTTAACTCCTGTTCCTTGCTGGAAACAATTGTCTGATTTCTGGCTCTGGCTTGGCATTCCTACATTCCTGCTCTAGATTCCTGAGACCCTGACCTTTGGACTGGCTGACAACCCTGCTTTACTCACAAACCCTTGGACTAGCTGACAACCTTGCTTGAGTCACAGAAATTCAGACTGGCTTGACTTCTCTCCTGCGCTGCTCCTTGCTTGCAAGCAAACCCTTATAGGCAAGAATGTTATCAAAGATTTTGTTGATTTATGGCCCCTGACTTAGTTACCATTATCTAGGAGAGCTAATTGCTCCCTCCCTAGCAATAGCTGGTGAGTGTGCCAAAACCTGAACCAAGACACTCTTGGCCAGTTTATCCCATCTCCTTTCTGGTTCCCAGCCAGCATCACACTACATTCCAAAACTCCCCCTCCCATACCATTCATATGGCCATCAATTCACCCTAGGCTTAGGCAACATCTTTCCTTCTGCTTTTGTCCTTCAATGACCATCATTAAAACTGAATTTGAGACCTCATCACCATACCAACAAGTTTTGCATTTGTATAAGGTCTGCTTATAAGGTCTGTTCCTAGGCACTAGTTCACTCCATGCATCTGAGGAAGTAGACTAAGGACTCACCTACACGGTCCAGGATATGCCGGCTCCCTGCCAGCATATTCTGCCTGCGGATCAGGCCCATTCATTCCCTGTTACCTCTAAAAAATGGTGTGGAATCCAGACAGGCCCATTCTCCCGTCCTTGAAGTCAATGCCATTGCTCTCATCCCACTCTCTGACATATGGAAGCAGGCCTGCAGCACATCAGTAAGCCCCCCTGCATATGACCAGCCTTGGTCACATGCTGCAGCTTCCCTTCCTGGCTATGGAAAAGTGAGGCAGAGGACAGCTGCAGCGATGGGCCAGCGCACTAGAATGGGTTCCTGTGGTCACACAGGGTCTGATCCATTTTTCCCAGCAGGAAGGCATTTAAACAGGTATTTTAAAAAAATGTTTTATTGGATCCTACTCCATCTTCCCCTGTCTTAGCCCCGTCTTTGCCTTGGGGGTCATGAGGACTGCCCAGGACCAAAATGGGGCAAAAGCCTGCATCATCAGGACTGCAGGGCTCCAACACAGGGGCAAGATGAGGTAAATTGCCCTGCAGACAAGCCCTAAGTCTACAAAAGCTTATGCTCCAACTTCTTTTTCTAAGGGCCCATCTAAATGGTGAAAATACCCCTCATGGAATTCGCTGGGAATCTTACCTGTCTAAACGGGATCCAGTGCTAGTCCACACTCTTTGGAAGGAGGGGGGGAGGCAAAATGGCAAAAACAACAAGGTAAAAGCCTTTGCAGATTTTCCAGTATTTTCAAAAACCATGAGGGTGGTGCACATTCCTGCTCATTTGGACTATCAAACAACAAAAAATTCAAAGGGAAGCACAAAGCTGATTGGCTGGGCAAGAGCGGGGTTGGGGCTTGCTAGCAGAGCAAGCGCCCACTGCCACCACATTGGATTTTCACCTTAGTGAGCATTTGCTAAGGCGATAAACCAGGATGAATATTTTTCTGTTTTGCTGTCCTATAAAATTGGAAAATCACTCTATCGCACCAGCGCACCTTGGGATGACTTAAAAAAAAAACAGCAGCAGTGAAGCACTAATGCGCCCTGGTGGTGCAGTGGTTAAATGCCAGTACTGCAAGCCGCCACGTTGCAAGTTTGATTCCAGTGGGCTCCAAGGTTTAATCAGCCTTCCATACTTTCGTAGGTTGGTAAATTGAGTACCCAGCTTGTGGGGGGCAATTAGCTAACACACATTGGAAACTGTTTAATGCAGTGTAGATGTGTAAATAGCTATTGCTTAAAACAATTTGTAAGCCACTCTGATAGCCTTGTGGCTGAAGAGCGGAGTATAAATAAATAAATAAATAAATAATGTTTGTAAAGCACTCCCAGCCTCCATCAGGAATGCAAGGCTTATGCGGGCTTACAAGGCCAGAAAACCATTTAGACATGTCGCTGCTGCTGCGAGATGCCAATACTACGAGGTACTGTGGATTTCCCCCCCTCATGTAGATGGGCCCTCAGTCTCAAAGGTGCCAAACCATCCCTTTGCAATCCTATACACTGTTACTGAGATCAGCATTCCCTGAATTCAGTGAAACTCATTGCTGAATAGATGGGCAATAGAGTTGTGTTGCAAAATCCTATTTGCGGGTCAGCTTGCGGTTTCAGAGTTCACAATGCCACCTTGCCCATTAATGTTTTCCAGCCCTCTAAAACGGATTTTCAATGGTGCATGGGGGGGGTCAATCCTCCCACTTTCACTGATAAACAGTTTTATCAGCAGAAGCATTCCATTGGGCCCTGGTCTATATGTGACCTGAAGTCCACATTGTTTTAAGAACCAAGTTACTTAAACAAGTTTAACATACAAACTATACTAATGCACTTAAAACTGAACACAGACTGAGCTTAAAAGATGTACAGTTCAGTATTCCATTACTAGAACTGAAACCAAATACTTCCAGAATGATACTCGAAAAATGCCTGCAGAGCTGAAAGAATTAATTTCTTTTAGTTTGTTATTTTAAACATGCAAACATTAGAAAGTGCACTAGTTAAGGGTGATATTCCTCATCTCCTTTTAATTTAATAGCCTCCATTGTGTTTCATGCTTTTATAACAATATTGTGTCACTGATATTTAAGCAGAGCTCTGAATTTAAATCAATGATTAAATGCCACAGTGTGACTCAGAGGACAAGAGTACTATATTGACTTTTCTGTTTTTTGTTCAACCCACATCAGATTCAAGAGATGTTATTTATACTTGCCCAAAACAGAAATCTGGCTCTTCCAGTTACCGTATATTCTAGCGTATAAGACAACGTTTGAGCCCTCAAAAATATCCTCCAAAATTGAGGGTCGTCTTATACGCCGGATACACTTTGCTTCACCCCCGCCGTCCAATCTCCTGCCTCTTCGCTCCCTTCGCAAACGGAGCAAAGAGGCAGGAAATCGGGCAGGGGGGGTGAGGCAAAGTGTTTACTGGTTCATTCTCCCCCCTCCTCTGCCTTCTCCCCCTTTGCAGAGCAACCGAAGACAGAGGAGGGGGTGGATGTCGCGGTTTGTCGCGGCTGCCGCTCGATCGCCTGTGTGTTCAGTGGCCGAGGCAAACTGGGGATTTTCACCCCTTTCCTCCACCTTCCTTGAAGCGAATCTAGTGGTTTGCCGCAGCCGCCCCCACTTCCCCCGTCTTCATCCCCTTCAGAAGAGAGCCAAGATGGAGGGAGGGGGTGGAAAGGGGCGAAAATGCCCAGTTTGCCTCAGCAGCCCCCTTCCCTCCATCTTGGCTCTCTTCCAAGGGGGACCAAGGCAGGGGAAGCGGGGGCAGTTTGCCATGGCAAACCACTAGTTTCACCCCTTTCCTCCAACTTCAAGGAAGGTGGAGGAAAGGGGCGAAAATGCCCAGTTTGTCTCAGCATCCCTCTTCCCTCCATCTTTGCTCTCTTCCGAAGGGGTCCAAGGCAGGGGAAGCGGGGGTGGTTTGCCGCAGCAAACCACTAGTTTCACCCCTTTCCTCCAACTTCAAGGAAGGTGGAGGAAAGGGGTGAAAATGCCAGTTTGCCTCAGCAGTCCCCTTCCCTCCGTCTTGACTCTCTTCCGAAGGGGCCAAGGCGGAGGAACCGGGGGCGGCCGTGGCAAACCACTAGTTTCGCCCCTTTCCTCCACCTTCCTTGAAGGTGGAGGAAAGGGGCAAAAATGCCCAGTTTGCCTCAGCAGCCCCCTTCCCTCCGTCTTGGCTCTCTTCCGAACCGCCGCCGCTTTCCCCGCTTTGGTCCCCTTCGGAAGAGAGCAAGATGGAGGGAAGGGGGCTGCTGAGGCAAACTGGGCGTTTTCGCCCCTTTCTTCCACCTTCAAGTCAAGGGTGACTAGAAGGTGGAAAAGAGGGGCGAATGCCACGGTTTGCCACGGACGCCACCCATCCCCTCCGTCTTCATTCCCTTTGCAAAGGGAAGAAAGATGGAGGGAATGGGCAGTGACTGAGGCAAACTGGGTTCATTTGGCCCCCTCCTCTACCTTCACCCCCTTTGGGGAGCAACCAAAGGTGGAAAAGAGGGGCGAATGTTGCGGCTGGCTGGCTGAGAGAGCCCTGCCAGCTGATCCTGTTCGCTTTCCCAACTCACGAGGAGATCTTCGTGAGTTGGGAAACAAAGAGGATCAACTGGCAAGGCTCCCCCAGCCAGTCAGTCAGCCAGCCAAATTGGGGGCTGGTCTTATATGGCGAATATATGCCAAACCCTAGATTTTTAGTTGAAAATGGGGGGGGTCGTCTTATATGCCCAGTCATCTTATACGCCGGAATATACGGTACTCAGGTTGAGAGATTCTAAGGGCAGAACAGATAATGAAAAGGAAGGTCTAGCTTGGATCATTTGCATGAAAGGAACCAAACCATTCAAACAGTTTGCGTCTCCAGTTCAGAATGTCTAGCTATTTAAAATTAAGGCTGCAGTACTATACTCACTCACTCATATGTAAGCTCCATTGGCCTCAGTGGGACTTTGCCTTAGTATACCTATAGAACTCAGAGCTTGGGAAAGTTACTTTTTAAAACTTTTTTCTTAGTATCAACTAAGTAGTTGATACAGAAAACTGGCCAACATTTTTATACATAACCAAAGTCCTAAAATTATGAATCAATTAGGCTGCAATCCAAAATATAATTGCTAGTCACTAAACCCTGTTGAACACAGTAAGACATGCTTCTGAATAAACATGCATAGAACTATACTGTTGGTTTCTGAAATGATGACAAAGATCTAAGTGACCTTGCAGGCGTGGTTAACTAATAAAATTCAAGTAAAAAATACAATTAAATAGATAAAACAATTAAAATATATCAGTTTAAAAAGAAGAAAGATCAGCACTCTGAAATTAAAAAATTGTCAACAGCCACCTACCTTAAATGCCAAAGACTGTCTGAATAAAATGCTATGGAGACACTCTAAAGAGTGATTGCTCTGGCAGAATAATTTTTTAAAATACAAAGTGTATTATATTTACCTCACTGTAGTAGAAGCAATTCCTTGAGGGTTTTTTTAAAGACAACTCAGAGAAACTCAAATATTTGCATATTTCTGAAGAAAACGTTGCTGGCAAATAACGTTTTGTGTTTGTACTAGAGCCAAGGAGTTTAATGAAATGTTCATGAGAATGTCTGGCAACTGGCCACATTCCTATGGGAACATTGCTGCAGTGAGGTTTAACAGAGCATGAGGGACATCAGGAACCAAACATGGGGGCATTTTAGGGTGAACTGCAAATGATCAAGACTTTTCTTTAAATCACACAGTCTGTTTTGTCTCTGATGTGCTTTCATGTATCTTTAAGTACAATAAAACCATCAGACTGCCTTCTCTCTTGATCTTTCTCCCCTAGAAGCTACTATGGCTTCTTTCTTTCAAAACTGTAACAGATGGTGTGTGCAGAGAACTATGGTACCACAACCTCATCAAAAACTCCCTTTCTTGTGTGATGGAATACCATATTTAATGCTTTATGAATTTCTGAAACCAGGCTGGTACTAGTAGAGTAAATATTACCCTGGGCAAGCAACAATCATCCTTCAGCTCTGCCCCCAGCAGTTTATAGTGCCTGCGCTCTCTTCCTCCCCACAATTACTACTGTTCTTATAGTGTTTATATCTTATTTACATTTGAAGTGTACCTGATCCTACTCAGGTCCCTACCTAATATCTCAAAAAGTGTCCATAGGGTCTCTTTTTCTCCTGTCCTCACTTTTAACCTAAAGGAATCTTACCATCTATACCTTAGAGAGCTCTCTTCTGGGACTATTCACACTACAGTACAGAATTATAGCATTGTGATTCCACTTTAACCATCCCATGGAATCCTGGGATTGTCAGTTTAGGGAGGTACATTTAAAATTCTCAGCAGGAGAACTCCAGTGCCTCACCAGACTACAAACCCCAGGATTCCATAGGATGGAACCATGGCAGTTAAAGTGGAATAACATTATAATTCTGTGGTGTGAGCAGGCCCCTGTTTTACTGCTCTTTTTAAAACCTTAGGAATTGTAGCACCAATGCCTTAGCTTTCCTGTTTTTCTGCCTTTTTTCTTCCTGACTCAGGGATCTTAGCAAAAGGGTTCTTTAAAAGGTTTCTCAGTTGCATACAATAATGTCCCAGTATAACAAAAGCAGGAAAATAAAAATACAAAAGGGGGGGGGGAAATAACCACATTAGTCGTACATTTCTATAAAAGCTGACCAAATGTCCAAATATGTCAATTTGCAAATTTTGTTTATACACCATTCTTTCAAATGTTGCAAGCACTATTAGATCTTCTATCCATTGGATCACAGGGGAAAAAGAAATTATCTTTCCAGCAATGAATTATCAATGTTTTAACAGTCAAAGGGCATGAAAAATCATATTCCATTGGCCATGTGTTAATTTCCAAGAAACAGCTAAATAGTTCAAAAGAACAAACACATCCCTAAATATCAAGGGACATTTCAATATCAAATTTATCAATGGGTCTTCAACTCATTTCCAGCTTATGGTGATGCTAAGGTGAACCTAATATTTCTGAGGTAGAGAGTGTGTGACTTGCCCAAGGTCACCCAGTGGGTTTTCATGGTTGAGCAGGGTTTTGAATCTGGTCTCCAGAGTCATAGTCTAACACTCAAACTAATATGCCACACTGGCTCCCATTCATGTGATTACTTCCTCCCAAAATGTAGCTACTATGGGACAACTCCAAAACATATGCATTAACAAAGCATTAGCAGTATTACATCTCGAATAATTTGCTGATTTCAAGCTCTTTCTTGAATAGATGTTGTTGTGACCAATGTATCCAAAAGAGCTATTTCTGCTGTATAAGATGTAGTTGGAGATCTATAGTCATACTAGCTACAGATGTTAAAACCAATGGCAATTGATTAGCCAGAACTGGGTATTCTAATTCTCTATTCCATTCTTGCTGTAAACCTCGTGTTTCATACTTATTGATAACAGAAATTTATATATATAAATTGTTGGCTTGGATACTTGGTTAGCCTCAATTAATATCTCTCATTTTTAAGGGAACTCTCATTTTTAAAGCTGCAAAGCTAAATGTGGATTGTAGCAAATGTTTCGGTTGTAGATATTGCCATTTAGCTGACAGAGGTAGTTTAAACTGCTCTTGCAAAACTGAAAATGGCAAAAACTCATCATCAGCACCAAGGACCTGATTTAAGGTAACCATCCCACCCTGTAAAATTTTACACTTTGTAAAATCTTGAACTGTCTATCATGTTCAAGTAAAATCTGTCTTGAACTGTCTATCATGTTCAAGTAAAATCTTGAACTGTCTATCATGATAGACAGTTCAAGATTTTACAAAGTGTAAAATTTTACAGGGTGGGATGGTTACCTTAAATCAGGTCCTTGGTGCTGATGATGAGTTTTTGCCATTTTCAGTTTTGCAAGAGCAATTTAAACTACCTCTGTCAGCTAAATGGCAATATCTACAACCGCAACATTTGCTACAATCCACATTTAGCTTTGCAGCTTTAAAAATGAGAGTTACCTTAAGGCCCAGCTATTTCCTTCTAGACACTTTGCCCCTTTGGAATTTTTGACATGAAACTAGGCACTGTCACTTGGAACATAAGAAAAAAATGGTCAAACATAGAGGCCTCTGCTATAATTTTCTGGTGAGTTATGACTGCTCCATTTTGTTTCTAGTTCCTATGCTCCAGTCGGCATGTGTCCTAGGAAACAAGTGATTAGAATGCACATGCTGTTGAGTGGGTGATCCAGTCTCAGAGTATCCAGTAGAGTGAAGGGAAAATCAAGAGGGTGGTTGGCAGCTGGTCCAGAAGTCATTTAGTAAGGCAGTAGTCCAGATAAGCAAAGTAGTAAATCAGAACCATAAACTGCGCAGGTCAAGTAAACAGGAATGCTGAGGAGTGCTGCTAATCACCAAGCAGAAGAGTTGAAAACAACAAAGCTGCCCAGGAGTGGCTGTGAGATTTATAAGCAGCACACAGGGGTCTAATTGGGTCAGCACCTTGTACTTAATAGCCTCTGGGATTGGCATTTCTCTCTTTGGTGTTCAGTGAAGAAGGGGATGTCTTCTGCATCTGCCAGCTCCTGCTGGAGGACCAGGCCTCCCACTGACTCAGCCTTCAGCTCCCCAGACTCAAAGAGACCTGAGTTACAGATTCCTGGGAATCTGCCTCCTTTTTCTCAACATCTGAATTGTCCAGAGAGTGAGTTATGAAACTAGTTTCCTCTCCCTCCATTTTGAAATTCAGAGTTGAAACTTTCCATGCAACTTGGGCGACAACCAAAACCACCCTGTCAGATGTTAAGATATGTAGCATGATGCCCCTATGAATTGGGCATACACACACATTACTATTCTATATATTAAATTCTCTGCCTTTACACATATAATGCAAGAAGACATGTTGTTGTTGTTGTCATTGTCATCATCATCATCTTCTGTGTAAAAAAAAAAAAAGATGAAACTATTGACCACCTTGTGTTGCAAGATCACATGGACTCAGTATCAGAAATGCTGTGATAAAGTGGCTTCAATGATACACTAGAACCTATGGGGAAAAAATACAATTCACCATATGCAAAGAACTGGTGGGAACATATGCCCAGAAATGTTGGCAAAAAATGTGAAGTAAAAATCTTATGGGACTTTTAAGAATCAAACTGATAAACAATTAGAACATCATACGTCAGACATAACTATAGTTGAGAAAAAGAAAGCTTAGATTATAGATGTGGAAACCCCTGAGGAGAGCAGAAATGAAGACAAAGAAAGGGTGGAAAGTATGAAATATCAAGATCTACAAACTGAGATTTCTCTAGGAAAAGAAAGCAACTTTAGTTCAGTGGTGATGCATGGTCTGGGAACAATTCTAAACAGACTGACAAAATGTTTAAACGAAATCACCATATAGCAGCAAAACTACAAAAAGTGACACTTCATGAAACACGACACATTATCCAATGATACATCACTGATTCCTAGATTCTTGGACTGAATTCAAATCATCGATGGCCCCAAACTCCAGTGACTAATACCATGTAGGTTATGAAACCAATATACAACAACAACAATAATAATAACAACAACAGAGAGAGAGAGATGATGGAGACAATGATGATCCAACAGCAAGTAATGCATGCTTTAGGAGTACAGTAGGATCCCTGTATCCACTCATTAGTTTATAGACATAAACTATAATCAGGTATACAATTAAAGCAAAATTAGATAAGGGCTAATATTAAACACAATTTAATTAATAACAGTTTAAAAGCACATCAACCAAAATAATGGATCCCTGCATTGTCAGATGTAACAATGCCAGTGCTCTGTTGTCATGCCACCTCTCTGAAAACTTACCTTTTCTGCCTGGCCGCACCCCAGTGGAAGAGTTTCTGAGGCGCTGAAGATTGGAGCCCTGAGAAATGACATCCACAGCACTCTCCTTATTGTGTGGTGTGTTGAAAACAGGAGGCTGGAAAGACCTCCTCAGGGTTTGGCTGCAGCCACTTGTCTCAATGCATCCCATAACTAGGAGAGCCCTGAAGCTGTCATTTCTCAGCAGCCCAATCCTTTTGGCTGGCATGCTGCCAGGTTGGAAAGGGAGGTTTCCCAGGTCAGGTTCAGCTGTTCAAAACCATAAATATGAATCCCCTCGCTTTTTAGGTAGGAGTGTATGCCATTTTGGTACTAACATTGAAGAAGAGCATGATTGTTTGATAGCTATGTCTTCAGTCTCAGAGAGCAGGAAGTCATATATATATTTTGTTTGTGGGCATGTCAACATGAGGTTATAAAATGTTAATTGATGCACACTAATGCCAATTCACAGCAGCTTTCATTTGTCTCAATAGTTTTTTGGTAAGATCACAGGCATGCAAAGCTCTCCGCATTCGTTGTTCAAATGGGCATGCCCGTGGATCAAGATGGTCACCAGTTTATTGTCACCAGTTGCCACCGCCAAACAATATTTTTTTTAAAAAAAAAAAAGCACATCCAAAGTGTGGAATGCACATTCCCCATAGAGCTTTGCTTTTTCTGCAAAGTTTTTGGAGTTTTTTGCCCCCCCTCCTTCTGAATACAGTGGATCGATATGGGATCCCATTAAGACAAACTGTATTCTCCTCAAATTCTATGAGGAATATTTTTGCCATTTAGACAACCCCTGTATCCATTTGTGTTGTATGTTTGTGTGTGGGGGGGGGGAGAAAGTAGGGGTTGTGTTTGTGTTTGTCAAGAATGTGTAAAAATCTAATAAAGGTATGTTTTAAAAAAACTAAATGTGAATCCCAAAATATACAAGATCCTAAGCCCAGTCTACAGTCTTATAACTACTGAAGATGATGCCAGCTAATAGCTAGAAATTAAGCAATACAGCACTCAGCCAAGAAGATTTTGGAGATTATCAGATGTGGCTAATGTGGTGCCAGAATAATTACAGCAGAACACAAATTACACCAATATCACACAACATCATCCTTTTGTGTTCCGCTGTTGTTATTCTGGCATTTCTTTTTATTGATGGGCCAGAACTATAAATTGATTGCCCATCCCAATTTGGCACTGTCGACGTCTGAAACCTCACACCATTTTTGACTCATAATTCCAGCGTCAATGGGCAGTCCTGCCAGAACACTTCCAGGTGGGATTACGAGAACCAGGTAGGTTACCCTCTTTTTTGTACCCTACCCAGGTTACTTTATTTTTTTAGTGTGTGTATTTTCTGAATTGTTTGCTTGTATTTTTCTTTTTCTTTTTGAATTTCCTACACTCGTTTCTTCTTGCGAGAACGGGCAGGATTTCAGTCCAGGAAGTGAACAGAGCTCCATTAGAGCTCTGTTCATTCCTGGGCTGCCTTGGATAGAAGATAAGGCAAGTGTGGTGAGGAGGGTTATTGTGCTGGGACAGGGACAGGATTGGAGATTGTGGGACAGGAACACTTTTTGCATTCCCGTCTGATAATCTCCTTCTATTCAGGTGAAAGTCCAAATGAATAAGAAGGTTCTTCTAGATCAGTAGAAGAACAACAAGGAGAGGGTCAGCTCTCTTGGAAGAGAGTTCAAGTTTGGAAGCCGCTTGGAAGGGAAAACATGTGAGGTAAGAGTAGGTCCAGAAGACCCACCTGCCTCCCTAATGCATGTCCATTGTCATTTATAAATATGCTTTGCCTTCACACTTTATGGCACTTGCTGCTTCAAATTCTGGCATGCCTCTGGCAAATTACCTCACCACATTGCATCTACCTTTTATAGAGCCCTGAAAAGCGACATGTGTTTTGCCAAGCAGGAGGGATCTGTGTGATTGCCAGTCAGCATTTGGAGAAACAGAGCAGCCATTTTCCACAGACTTAGTGGGAGGTGAGCATAAGGAAGTATCAGGATTTATGTGTGTCAGATGCTGGTAAAAAATTATGTTATAACTCTTGACAGCCAGAAATTTAGCTTAATATATCAAAATGCAACACTTGCATTCTTAACTTACCTTCCCACTAGATGGCAACAGTACATGTAGTTGCTGGTGTTTAGAATGGTTTCATCATAGCAAATTGTAAGGAGGAATGTGTTGTCTTAAATTAACACATCATGCTGAAAATTGTCTCCTCCACAGTCTTCACCAGGAAGCGTAATTCTTTTTCTGTCCAGCAGATAAATTACATTCATAGAGTGGATTTTAATTTTCTTAAATAGCATCCTAGGGTGCTTCAGAACAGAGGGCTCCCACTGCTAACACTCAAATGGCATTGTGCAGCTATTCCATCTTTCTTCCCCCTTAACAGATTGTTTTCTGGCAAAAAGAAATAAGAAAAAGATGGAAGAAGATAGAAGGACAAGGTGGAAGGGGACAAATGGAAGATGATATTTGGAGACACACAATGCACACCCATAAAATTTAGTGCCATCGTACACTAAAAACCTTGTCTGGAAATGGCCTAAAGTTTGGGATATACTCACTGCTCTCATATATTTCTACATCATTTTTCAAATGAGGAAGACAACATAGGTGTTCATGGCAAACTACAGCTCTTTGAAGCATTAGCTCATTCACTGAAATCAGCAGGACTTACAAATACAGTTGTCCCTCCATATCCATGGATTTAAGTATTCACGGCTTGAAAATATTCTTTAAAAAATAATAATCCAAAAAAGCAAACCTTGATTTTGCCATCTTTTATAAGGGACACCATTTTGCTATGTGATTGGATATAACAGGACTTGAGTATTCACGGATTTTGGTATCCCCAGGGGGTCCTGAAACCAAACCTCAGCGAATATGACGGGACAACTATACTTAGATGAGCTAGGCAAAAGGTGGTTTTTCTTGCTGTCAGCAAATAGATCAGACATTGCAGGGCTAGATAAATTGATTGCCTAGGCTCTTGTTTTTAATGTAGCTGAAGGGTAACATCTGTTCCCAAAAGTCTGGATCAACAATTAAAAATGAAACAAAAAAGAATATGCTATGGAATGAGAAAAAGTAAGCAGAGGAGGTTTGTCAATAGTTTCCCTCATGGAGGAGATGAGTTTTAAAAAAAAAAACAAACAGGAGTATTATTAATTAAACAGGATTAACATTTATTATGGACCATACCTAGAGAAGATACAAATATCAGTAAGGATTCACATCAGTGGAGGTGGGCTCAGATGAACACATTCTTTCCCGATTACACAGTGATTTTTACAGTCAATATGTGATCATCCACCCCCACCTACAAGTACAGCATGAATAGAATTTCCTTGGGTTTTTTCCGGGCTGTGAGGCTGTGTTCTGGAAGAGTTTATTTCTGACATTTCACCTGTATCTGTGACTGGCATCTTCAGAGAATGGTTTGGGTAGGAGTGTGGGGGTGGGTTATATACTGTGAACCCCTGTTGGGGAGGATATATAAATTTGTGTATTTGAATGACTAGTTTCTGGGTGGAGATATGCAAGGAGGATTAGTGTCTGTTTGACTAAAGGTTGGTTAATGGTCCATTATCTGCTGGAAATCCTCCTGTCCCTGGGTGGAGTTCATTTGCAAGTGTTGAGTTCTGATTTTAATGTTCTTCGGGACTGGCAGCCAGAGACATTGCAGACTGGGCCAGCCAGAAAAATCAGCAGTAGCAGAACATGTGATAAACCAGCCTGGACACAAAATGTTATTTGAAAACACAGAAATTCTGGACCAGGCCAATAACTATCATGTCAGAATGCACAGAGAAGCTATTGAAATCCACAAACACCTGGACAACTTCAACAGGAAAGAAGGAACCATTAAAGTAAACAAAATCTGGTTGCCAGTCCTGATGAACATTAAAATCAGACCTCAACACTTGCAAATGAACTCCACCCAGGGACAGGGGGATTTCCAGCAGATAATGGACCATTAACCAACCTTTAGCCAAACAGACACTAATCCTCCTTGCATATCTCCATCCAGAAATTAGCCATTCAAATACACAAATTTACATATACTCCCCAACAGGGCTTCAGAGTATATAACCCCTCCCCACTCCTACCCAACAATTCTCTGAAGATGCCAGCCACAGATGCAGGCGAAACATCAGAAATAAACTCTTCCAGAACAAGGCCTCACAGCCCAGAAAAAACCCAAGGAAAATCTATGGATGCCAGCCGTGAAAGCCTTTGACTTCACATACAGCATGAATATTTATACATGGGAGATTTGACAAAGTGATATTTTAGAGAATAAGTGAAAGGTCTGCAGAAATCCAAAATATTGTGGATATAGGAGTCTATGCATATCCAGTCTTTCCCCAAATGGTGCTTTCTGGAGGTTTGGACTGCAACAGCTCCATTGGCCACTGGTCCATTTCCGGGCACAATTCAAAGTGCTGATTTTGACCTATAAAACTCTATATGGCTTGGGTCCAGGTTATTTGAAGGACCGTGTCTCCCTTTGTGAGCCCATTAGATGGCCCTGTCTCTACTCCGCTTTCATCAGCAGGTAAAAACATTTTTGTGCCATCAGACATTTATAAACTGACAAGGGTGGGGCTTTTAAATGCTGTGTGATTTGGATTTTAAGGTTCATATCTAGCTTTTAATTTATATTTAATATTTTCAATGTTTAATGTTTTTAACTGCATAAATTGTTTAATTTTAAAAATTTATATTTACACTTATAATGCATTTGTATTGTTTTTAATTTGTACTGTTTCAAATTCATTGCTAGCTGCCTTGAGTTCCTATATTGGGAGAAAGGCAAATATGGTAGACTTATTGATGAGAAAATTCATTTGCCTGTTTTTGACACTTAATTAAATATTTTCCAAACACCCATGCATGCAATTACTTCAGAGCTATTAGCATTTATGTCTTGTAGCAGTTAGACTATGAAAGGAGAAACCAACCACTTAGCTATGAAGTTTATTGGATAACCTTGCACAAGCCACTATGGAGATTATCAGCCAGGAACAAAAAAAGTGTTCCCGTTCCTCAATCTCCTTTCCCGCCCCGTTCCACTCCTGTCCCAGCACAAGAAAAAAAGTTTCACATTTACCTTAATCGTGCTTGTGCCGGACAGCCTTTCACTTCCTGGTTTGTAATCCTGGCTGCTTTCACGAGAAGAGAAGAGCCAGGAATTTAAATGTGTCAGTCCAACCAACCTCATAGAGTTGTTGTGAGAATAGTGAGAAAATGATGCCACTGTCCCCAATTTCTCAAAGAATAACTGCAGTGTAGTATGAGGAAGAGTAAATTAAATATACAAATATGATCAATAACTACATTGAGAACTTGTGTTGTATTTGAGAATCCAAGTTATTTAGGACTTCCTTGTGCATAACATTTTTAGTATGAAAACAACAGGTTGGGGGGCCAGTGGACAGGTGGAGACAATCCTACAGTTATAGTCCACAGAAAAGTTGCTGTGTGATGGATGAAACAGCACATAAATTTACTGTTTGCCATGTAACCACATGCTAGCATAATCCTCAGTGTTCTTTGATATAAAAAAGCACAAACTTTGATTATCCCAAATATTGTCTTTGCCTCCTTGGACATTTGAATTAGGAATGGCTTCCCTACCCTACTGTACTCAGCTATCATGAGAATATTTGAGATGAGATCTCTATGAATTTGCTCACTGGAAAGTGATCCTTTCAGAGATGTTTCACGATGATTATGTTACTTAGTTTGCTTAGAAATCTAATCTACAGTATATAGTAAGGGATGGCCTAGACATCACATCTGCCACTTGGCAGATGATATACATTGCTCCATGGCATGGCAGTTATCACTTTAGAAACATGCCTCAGTACATACTCACCACAGACTGTCTCCATGCCACTGCAAGTCCCCAAAAGGGAGGGGATCGCAACAGAACAGTAAGAAGTGTCTGGTCCACAGGGGAAGTGATTCTACATATACTTAGCTATTGGGTGGGTGATTTACAGCTCTCTCTAACAAGTGGTGAAAAGGTCAAGCAACAACAGCAATGATAGAACCAGTTCAACAGTGAAAGGATGGGTAAGAGTTTCTATCTGAAACTGCATCAGGTGTCTCACTGTGTCTATATGTACACACAAGAAATAAATGACAGCAAATTATTTTCTGATCTTTCAAATTCTTGCAACAAGGTTTGGAATTTGGGGTTTTCTGCATGTTGCTAACAACATCTTTCATTTTTCTGTCAATGGAGATTTGATTTCTTTGCTTGCTCCCTGCTTTTGGATAAAATTACATAGCCTGGCATCATTTTTAAAAGCCTCACTTCTCCATGCTGTGTTTCAATTGAGTAAGATTTGCCGGAGCTATTATTTCCTTATTTATTTTTTGTAAATGTTTAATCGTCTAGGTAACATTTTGACAAATAGGCTCTTAGTCTCAGTATCACATTCGCTGCTCCTGAAGCTGATTTAGCTGATAATTTCCTTCTCAGAGATATTTGGCAAGGATAATATTAATACAGCAGGAGAAAAATAAATGAAACACTCTGACTTAGTGAATCATGATGTTCAATGTATATTATTTCTATGTAGGTTGTACTGCCTTATTTTCAATACGTAAGATTGAGAAGGATAATCTTTTTGAGACTTTGAAAATGTATTTCCTGGTATCTAAAGTTGAACATAACATTCTTCTTGTTTGACCATACCAATGGCTCATCTACACTGGCAAGAAACCCTGCACCTAACCTCATAGCCACAGTGAATTTATTTGATCCTCAGCAGCCCTGTAAACACCACAGGGTTGTCAGATTGTAGATCAGAGTATCCTGCTACACTACAATCTATATCGGGGTAAAAAGGTGTCCTATATGCTGTACTATTTCTACCTACATAGCCAGGGCTGTTCCAGGATTTTTTTCTGTTTGTTCATGCATGTGAATAAGTGAATATATATGGTCTGAGAGTACTGCATCACTGGATAAGCAGAGATGCACTTATCCAGATATGGGCTCAATACAAAAATAAAAAATAAAATAACACACCAGAAGAGAGTCCCATCCACCAGAAGTCTTGCCCCAGCTTTGCTCTGAAGCCAATCTTTGGCCACCATATGGCCAAAAATCTGGACTTCCCCCTCAAATGTAGAGCAAACCACAAATCTTACAGATCCAGAGTTTCCTGCAGAAACCTTGGTGAAAATGTGCATCATTGAAAACATTACTTGTCAACTGTGCTGCAAATATGGGGTGAGTACAGGTTTTTTTGCCCTTGTAGACAAGCCCTAAGATCCTAGCCTAGCATTTAGGCCCCAGCAGTAGTCAGACTGATGCCTTTTGAAGCTCATCAGCAGGTCAGGATGGTACTGGCTGATCTCATGCTGTTGTTTCTTTCCATCATCTAGTAATCAGGGATACAGTGACTCTGAATCCAGACGATTCATTGATTTATCACTGATTCATCATTCAGCATACATCTGTTACTATTCTCAGCATCATAGTTTACCAGGTGTTTTTGACTGGAATTTTGGACCATCAACTATTTGGATTCTATGCAAGAATCTAGAAATCAGTGAGGTATCACACGATTATGTGGTATGTTCCAATTAGTGTCATTTTTTGTACTTGTGATCTGGTCTATAGCAATTTTGTTGAAATGCCTTGTCAGTTTGCTTGGGATTGCACCCTTGCTACTTATCACTGAAACCACAGCTGTTTTCTTTAACCAAAAGTGCTAAGTCTCCATTTGTAAGTCTTTATATTACACAATCTTTTCCCTTTCTTTCACCACTTCAATGGCCATGGCTCTAGCCTACAGAATCCTGGGTTTTGTAGTTTTGTGAGGCACTAGCACTCTATGGCAAAGAAGGCTAAAGGCTTGTAAAACTACAAATGCAGGATTCTGTAGGATGGAGCTACAGTACTTAAAGTGGTGGTAAACTGCATTATTTCTACAGTGTAGGTGCACTTATAGGCTGAATGCCTACAGGCTGAATGGAATTCTGAGATTTGTGCTTTTACGAGATGTTTAGCCTTCTCTGTCAGAGAGCTCTGATGCCACAACAAACTACAAATCCCAAGATTCCATAGCATTGAGTCAGAGCAGTTAAAGCAGGATCAACTGGATTATTTCTGCAGTGCAGATGCAGCCTGAGTTAGCTATTATTTCTGTTAACAATTTAAACATTTTTAACAAACAGGTGATTGGATGGTAGTTTGCTGGAGTAGCCCCCCCCCTTCTTTCATAATCAATACTGTTCTGTTGTGATCCAACTGAAGATAGTAGGAAGTGTTGTATAAAGGAATAGAGTAAGGGGTGTTAAGGAAAATGCAACATGGGACATACAGTGAAAGAAATAAAATATGTATGTGAAAGTCACAATGACTAAGCAAGAGCAATTATGAAGCTACACAGGTGAAACTGCTAATGTAATCTAGAAGGCCTGAGAGCCAAGGACAGAGGTACTGAATGCAGATTGGAAACACCTGAGAATCATTAAGTGTACAAGGGTGAAATGTTGAAATACATGGGTTGGTCTTAGGCATGGATGGAACTACGTGGACCAATCAGAATGGAAGTACACACCCACTGGGTGGAAACTAACTAGTGGGTGGTGATAAACAATGGCTATAAAATTGCAATGTTTGCCAATGTATTTTTGTGGTGGAGTAGTTGTGGAGTAGTGTGTAGAGATTGTGATTTGTTGACCATATAGTATATTTATATAGAGGAATAAAGTAGGTTTTATATAAAACTACTGAGTTGCCTGAGTGAATCCTGGAAACGTTTTGGAGACACCTAGAGAAGAGTGAGAAGGCTTGGAGAGTTTGTCAGGATCTTCAGCCTATTCTCTGAAACTCTGCTGCTTTGGAGGAAAGCATTAACCACTGATCTAAGCTGGTTGGCTCTGCTGCATAACAAGGTGGTGAGTTTGAGCCAGAGGTGAAGAGCTACAACTCCCATCATCCCTGACAAGGGTTATGGGCCCAGTTACTAGAGCACCCAGCATCCACAGAAGCTGAAAGTTCCAGAAAGTGGAAGAAAGCTTTGTGGACGACAGATCACAGCAAGCTGTTTGTGCTGCACTGATAAGCCTTGTGAGTAAATCATTTTGTGTTTTGCTTAAGCCCAGACGGGTTGGCTGTGCATACTCAGAAGGACTGTGTCAAATTGAGTCACTGCACAAATCAAGATGGAATTTCTAAAGTTTAGTAAATTGAATAGAAACAACTACTCTACCTGGAAGATTTATGCCCAATCTCTACTAGTAAAGGAAGGTCTGTGGTCAACAGTTGAAACAGGGCTGGCAGCTGATGCTAATGAAGCCACTAAAGAGAGAGATAGTAAAGCAAAAGCCTGTCTTTATCTCATGCTTGAAGAAGACTTAATTAATGACGTCAGAGATAAAACGTCTGCCAAGGATGTGTGGGATACCTTGCAGAGATTACACACTCCTTCAACTGCTTTTGCAAAAATGCTATGGTCTAAAAGAATATACAGGCAAAAGATGGCTAAAGGGCAGTGTGTGATAGAACATTTAAAAATAATGCAAGACTTGTTTGTGCAAGCTGAACTGAGGGGAGTGCAAATTAGCAAAGAGCAGCAATGCTACATTTTAATAGAATCGCTAGACTCTTCGTGGGACAACATAACGAACAGCCTGCAAAACCTGCAGGAAGCTGAACTTAATAGAGACTTAGTTGTGGCCAGAATACTGGAAGAGAACCAGAGAAGAATGTCTGAGCAGGGTGACTCAGCAAGTTTAAAGACTGTGCCAAAACAACAAACAACTCCTGACTGGCGAACACAGGAGGAAGCAGCCTCTACAAGGGAGCAACGGAGGTGCTTTTATTGTAAGAAGATTGGTCATCTGCAGAGACATTGTAAACATTTTGCAGCTGAGAGACACAAGCAAGCAGAGAGCAGATGGCAGCCGCGGCAGTATCAAAAACAGTCCAGACCTCCATTTTTGAGGGACAGTGGTAATAAAAAGGGGGTTGCAACCATGATTAAGGAAAAACAAAATGCAAATTCTAAATGGCTAGTTGATTCAGGAGCCACATCATTGATGTGTAATGACATAAATTTAATAAGTAATAGAAAATCAGCTAATGTAAATACTGTAGTTTTGGCTGACGGGAAAGAGCTAAGTACTGTAAATCAAATGGGTACTGTGTACATTCCAGGGCTAAAAGAGAATTTTAATGATGTCTTACATGTAAAGGAGTTAGAAAATAATTTGTTATCAGTAAGCAGATTAACAGAAAGAGACTACACAGTCATCTTTGAAAAGAACATGTGTAAGATAAAATTGAATGGGGAATTGCGTGGCATAGGTTTGAAAAAGGACAAACTTTATTATTTGGAGGACAATATTGATAGCTACAGGGTTGAAGAAGCTAATAACATAGAAAATATTCCAATCCACAAAGACTGCATACACGAGCTTCACAGAAAATTTGGCCATGCGAGCTTCAAATGTTTAAAGAATTTAATCAGTATGTGTCCAGATTTAAAAGTTGCTGAATGCAAAAACCACTTAGATTGTATGGTATGTCATCAGGTAAAGGTCAGAGCTTTTCCAGTAGCTAAGAAAACAAAAAGAATTGCTCAAAGACCATTTCAGTATGTACATGCAGATGTTGCCCAAGCTAATTGCTTGTCCTTAGGGGGAAGCAAGTATTTCCTAGTAATTGTTGATAGGTATACAAGATTTGCATTTGTGAGAATAATGAAAAACAAATCTGACGCTGGGCAAAGTTTAAAAGCATGGGTAAGAATGGTGGAAAGACAATTTGATAGCAGAGTAGGCACCATCATAACTGATAGAGGAGGAGAATTTTTAAATAATCAATTGTTTAACTGGTTTCAAAAGGTGGGAATAAGGCATGAAACTACAAACCCTGCTTGTCCTAGTGAGGATGGGTTAGCAGAGAAGAAAATACAAGATATAAAAAGAATTACTGCTTGTATGGTGGCAGATGCAGGGGTGAAAGATAGTTTTTGGGCAGAAGCAACTTTGACTGCAATACATATCAGTAACAGATTGTATCATTCAGAAATTGAAGACATTCCCTACAGGGTATTGTATGGGAGAATGCCAAATTACAAGTACTTAAGGGTTTTTGGACAATTTGCTCATGTTTATACACCTGCTTGTTTCAGGAGGAAAGGAGAACCCAAAAGCAAAAGGCTTAGGTTTTTGGGGTATTCTGGAAATAGCTACAAGTTTCATTTGGGAGGAAAACAAGTGCAGTATTCTAGGTCTGCAAATTTTGAGAGACATGCTGGTTGGGACAAACTGCATGCCAATAAAGAAGTGTTTTTGAGATTAGGGAGTTCAAATGAGCCAGAAGCACAAACTGAACCAACCTCAGGAAACGGAGGGGTTTCAGTTAAGCAGGAAGCATCACCAAGCAGCAGTGGTAGTTCTTCTGATGATGAGATAGCATCTAGGCCTACTACTACTCGAATGACTGAAGACAAGAGATTTAGTCATAGAACTACAACGCCTAGTAGAGAAAGTGAGGATGAAGGAGACAGATCAGCAGATTTTATTCCCAGGCGTAGTCATAGAGTTAGAAAGCCTCCAGATAGGTTTGTTGTGACAAAGGCAAGAGCTTGTTTAGCAGTAGAAGAGCCTGAAAGTTTTGAAGAATTGGAAAGTTATTCTAGTGAAGAACAGGAAAGATGGTTTGATGCAATGGATAATGAGTTTGGTTGCCTGGTAAATAAAGATGTTTTTGAAATTGTTGACAGACCCAAAGACAAGAAAGTAATTGGTTGTAAATGGGTATACAAAAGGAAAGAAATGCCAGATGGAAGTATCAAATATAAAGCTAGGTTAGTGGCTAAGGGTTTTGCACAACAGCAGTATGAGAACTATGATAAGACATATTCTCCAACTGCAAAGCCAGAAAGTCTGAGAATGGTTCTAGCTGTAGCAGTAAAAAGGAATTTAGTTGTAGAACATTTTGATTTTGAGACAGCTTACTTGAATGCGGTTCTGGATGAAGAAATATTTATGGAACAGCCACAAGGTTTCGAAGAAAATGGTAGTCAGAGAGTATATAAATTAAAGAAAGCGTTGTATGGTTTAAAACAAAGTGCCAGAGCGTGGAATCTGTGCATCAATGATGAGCTAGTAAAGCTAGGTTACAAGAGGAGCATTGCAGATGCTTGTGTTTATACAAAAGGAGACATAGTATTAGTGATTTATGTAGATGATTTGTGCGTAGCAGCAAAGTCAAAACAGGAAATTGAGTCAGTAAAAAGAGAATTGTCTAAGAAGTTTGTTTTGAAGGACTTAGGTGTATTGAAGTCTTATTTAGGTATTTGTGTTGAATGGACAGAAGAAGGACATTGTTTATTAAGTCAGAGAAATAAAATTGAAAGACTGATTGAAAAGTGTGGATTACAGAATGCAAAAATAGTAAGAGCTCCAATGACAACTGGTTTTGTGTCTGAAGAAACAACTAGAGCGTTTGAGGACAAGACTTTATTCAGAAGTATAATAGGATCTTTACAATTCATATCTTGCCACACCAGACCAGACATTTCTTATGCTGTAAATGTATTGTCTAGAAGGGTTAATGATCCAAAAATTGAAGACTGGACAGCGGTAAAACATTTATTGAGATATTTGAAAGGAACCTTAGATAGGAAATTGATTATAAGAAACAATAGTTCAGATCTAGATTGTTATGTAGACAGTTCATTTGCATCAGAATTAGGAGACAAGAAGTCAGTTACAGGAATGATAATTAAATATAGTGAAAGTCCAATAGTTTGGAGAAGTAGAAAACAAACTAATGTAGCGTTAAGCACAACGGAAGCAGAATTCGCTGCTTTGAATGAGATAGTAAATGAGGTACAGTGGATTAAGCAATTGCTAAATGATTTAAATGAAAGTTACAAGATACCAGTGGAAATTCTGGAAGATTCACAGTCATGCATAGCAATGGCTGAAACTGAAAGTTTGAAGAACAGAACAAAATATGTTGGTGTAAGATATCAAAATGTACGAGACATGGTTCAGAAGGGTGAAATAGAATTGAGATATATAGAAACACAACACAACATAGCAGATTTGTTCACAAAAGCATTGACAGTAGAAAAGCATGAAAGGCTGACACAAATGGTTGGAATGACATTGTAAGACACATACAATATTTTATTTCGGAGGGGATTGTTAAGGAAAATGCAACATGGGACATACAGTGAAAGAAATAAAATATGTATGTGAAAGTCACAATGACTAAGCAAGAGCAATTATGAAGCTACACAGGTGAAACTGCTAATGTAATCTAGAAGGCCTGAGAGCCAAGGACAGAGGTACTGAATGCAGATTGGAAACACCTGAGAATCATTAAGTGTACAAGGGTGAAATGTTGAAATACATGGGTTGGTCTTAGGCATGGATGGAACTACGTGGACCAATCAGAATGGAAGTACACACCCACTGGGTGGAAACTAACTAGTGGGTGGTGATAAACAATGGCTATAAAATTGCAATGTTTGCCAATGTATTTTTGTGGTGGAGTAGTTGTGGAGTAGTGTGTAGAGATTGTGATTTGTTGACCATATAGTATATTTATATAGAGGAATAAAGTAGGTTTTATATAAAACTACTGAGTTGCCTGAGTGAATCCTGGAAACGTTTTGGAGACACCTAGAGAAGAGTGAGAAGGCTTGGAGAGTTTGTCAGGATCTTCAGCCTATTCTCTGAAACTCTGCTGCTTTGGAGGAAAGCATTAACCACTGATCTAAGCTGGTTGGCTCTGCTGCATAACAAGGTGGTGAGTTTGAGCCAGAGGTGAAGAGCTACAACTCCCATCATCCCTGACAAGGGGGTTATCGGGTGATACGATACCTCTCAGAGTAGCAGATATTTGTGCAGCAGAAGGTTCTCAGAAATGTGTTCTGAGGGTCTCACAGCAAACCACTAAATCAGTGTTTCTCAACCAGGTTTCCGCGCAACCCTAGGGGTCCGTGAGACATTGCTACGGGTTCAGTGAAAAATGAAACCTGTTAGGCTTTACGACCCAGCTCTGTCCCAGCCTCCTCCACCAGCGCCTCTTAGCTCCTTTCCTAGGCTTTTCCCCTGCCCTGCCCTCCCCATCACAGGAGGGGCAGAAGATGGCAGCAAGAGGGAAGAAAGGAAGTACAGTCTGAAAAGTGGGGGTGAGGGAGAAAAGACATATTGGGGAAAGAGGGGGTTTTGCATGAACTTGCACAGCCTGAAACCACAGAATCGGGATTTAATCATGCACATGTATAAAGCACTGAAACCACAGAATCGGGATTTAATCGTGCACGTGTATAAAGCGAGTTAAATCTGTGGGGTTCTGTGTGGAGCCTTCCAGCCTTTTAGGACATGGTTATATGGAGCCTCTAGTACTAGAAGCAGTGTATCTCTCTCTCTCTCTCTCTCTGTGTGTGTGTGTGTGTGTGGAGGGGTGGAGGGGTGGTGAAGAGTAGGGTGCAATTAATTCTGTCACCTGAGTTTTCCTGCAAGTTTTGGCTGGTCACTGTTGAATGGAATGCTTGGATCCTTTTGTGGACTCTATTGGTCTAATAATGCATCAAGAACATTCTTATCAGAGCCCATCCTGACACGCAAGGGAGATAAAGCAGGGGGTCCTTTAGAAAGAGGAAGCATTTGCTACCAAGTTTAACTGGGATTGTGGCTGTCAGAGGAGACAGTGCTTTCTTAAGCAAGGTATGTTCAGAGGTAGTTTGCTTCTGAAATGCAGCCTATAGTGCCTGGAAACCATTCATTTCTATAGGGTGTGCTATTATCCAAGGTTTTGTGTATCCACAGTAAGTCTGGGAGCGTATCCCCCATGGATACAAGGGGGCAACATCTATTTCCAGCCAGAAATTGAGTAGTCTCAGCAGACACAAAGTGTTTATGTTGAGGCCTCTATAGCAGGGTTTCTCAACTAGGCTTCCCTGGAACTTCAGGATTCTACGAGAAATTGTGACTGAAAGAAATAAACATTTTTTTAAAAAAACTATAGATATAATATTTTCAACACAGGAGGTCCCTGAGACCTGAAAAATCACCAGGGTAAAAATGTTGAGAAAGGCTGCACTAAATAGTTCAGGAAAGCCCTGGATAACACTCTAAGATAGAAAAGACAGCCTGTTAGAATGTGGTACAATTCCTAATATTTACTGTTACAATATACAGGTAATTTTTAGTAACACATATAACAATTAATGACAAATGTAATCGTATAGCACAAGTTACAATGTATGTTGTTAACAAATACAATCTTATAAACAAATTGACTATACAAATTACTTGTTAACATTCCAGAAACCAATCTTATGTTGTTAGAACATATCTGGACACCACTGTCAACGTGGTGAGCAAGTCAAGTATTTAGCTGAATAATACTGTAATACAATATGTAGAATAATAGTTCACTGTAGAAGCAGATGAATTTAAGATGAGGATCAAGAAGGACAGTTTCTCCTGGGTAATATATACTGTTTTGTCTGAGAAATGGCTTCTTCAGCTTCCCATTATAATATATATAGCTTCTGTTTAAATAATAATAATAATTGGAGAAATCATTACTAACCATATTATTCAACATTATTGAAACAAACATAAAAATATAGTGCTACGTACATGTAAAAATTGGCAAATTTTCAATTATACAGTTGTCCCTTCACATTTGCTAGGGTTTGGTTCCAGGACCCCCTGTGAATACCCAAATCCATGAATACTCAAGTCCCATTATATGCAATGGCACAGCAAAATGGTGTCCCTTATATAAGATAGCAAAATCAAGGTTTGCTTTATGGATTATTATTTTTTTAAGAATATTTTCAAGCTGTGAATACATAAAACCATGAATGCCAAATCTGTGAATGTGGAGGGACAACTGTAATCCTTTTTTTTTTTTTTTTTTGTCTTTGATGATGTTTGTAACTGAAAGGGTATTATTCCATGTGACCTTGGAAGGTTTTATAACACACCACTGCTTGCTGCTCAGGGCCAAGGCTGTAGACTGAAGCTAATTGCTGTTGAATTTCTAGAAGAAGTGAAATAGGTCTTTCTGCCAATGATACTATTAACACAGTTAGTTGTGGCAATACTTAAGTATTGGTATTCTAATCAAATGTAACTTCCCAAATTAATAATTGAAATTAATTTCAATAACTTGTAAATCAATTAAAAAGTGGTGAATCTCCAAGAGCCTTACTAATAAACTACATCCTGATAAATGTGCTGTTATAGTCCTACTTGTGAGTCAAGGTTTGTTCCAATTGTTTGTAAATCTAGGTTTATTTGTTTTTTAATCTGTCAGTAATTAACAACTAGAGTGGGTGTTCCTCAACAGTCAAAAACAGGATATAATTGTTTGTTACTACAATCTTAAGTTCTTAAAGAATAAGTACAGATAGATCCTAGAACAGATGTTATTCACAATAAAACAGATTCTCCTATATATGACTCTGCTGACTCCATTATAAAAAATGCTGATATTGAATATTGCTGTTCAAACTAATATGGTGAATAGGTTTGTAAAAAATGGATCCAGAAAGCTTCACACCTAAGCAATTGTAATTGATTGTCCATGTGCGTATGTTGCGGTACTACCTCTATTACAAAATACATTGCCAATTATTTGATACTCCAAGATGGGGGCTATCAGGGTAGGGAAGAGATGGAGAACTTTAAAAGGTGAATGGCTAGCTGATTGGAACTGTAAAGAGGAGCATTTTGCTGTAGGTCCCATCTATAAATTCTACTTACTGTACGGGTGATGCTGGTGGAGGTGGTGGCAACAGGAGGAAGATGACAGGGTGTGCAGTGGCTGTAAAGAAAATAAGACATTGGAGGAATAGACTGCCTGGAGTCAGTAGATGCTGCCTCCCTTCTCTCACAACTGTTATGCAACCCTGTAAAAACAAGCAACTGCTAGCTTAGTGCACAACAGGATTCTGTTCCAAGTGTTTACTTACTACAGGGCAATGTGACCACTTGGTAACTGTACTGTAACTTGAAAACTTATATGTATATAGTTATTGGTACAAACTGATAACATAGGGCCATGGACAGCTTGTAGATCAAGTAAGCCTGGGTGCATTCCCCACCATCACAGGATGAGATATTGTCCCTACTAAATACACAAGCAGCAATTGTGTGGGGTGTGTATCTTGGAGTTATTTAATTAGGAGGCTAGTCTCTTTGAAGTTAGATAGACTGGAGAATCCTGAAAACAAATGATTATTAATACGTTCATTTATTGCACTTAAAATTGTTACAAAATTAATTGATGTAACACATTCTTCATGAGCATCATGCTGAATACTATTGGTCTTTATTCAGTCTTCTAGAGCAGAACTTCTTAAGCTATCAGATAGGGGGAACTGGCTAGGTCCAACCCACCCCCCATGTACCAGGGACTGGCACCATATTTATGCTCATTGACTACAATTGTTTCTTTCTTTCCTGGAAAATTGCTGTAGACTGGCAGTCAACAGCTCATGGGCTGGCATCAGTCCAGAGACAACCACTTTGAGTAGTATTAGTCTAGACTAGAGTAAGAGTTCTTGATAGCTGCCATGATACTGTCTAGGCTTTCAGCAGATATCTTGGTAGTTCCTATGATGTTGTCTAGGTGGCCCCTGTCAAAACCTTTCTTATCTGTGTATGCATAAACAAACAAACAAACAGAAATTAATTTAGGCAGGGTGATTGGTTTATTTTGTTCATCTTTATGGCTCCCCACCTGTTGTTTTATACAAAATCCAGCTGACCTACTGACATTTCTAGATTTGGATGATCTTTGCCTCCATGGTCTTCAAATGCATAGCTCCTTGGAACAATGCAGGGCTTGTAACAGATTTCAGTCAATCCTTTTTGTGGAGAGAGCAACAAGAAAGGAAGAAGACACAGTCATTTCTCATTAGGGAAATTCTGAGATATCTCTGTTCAGTGCGACAGTACTGGAAATACATCTCCAAAAATAGGAACTAATTTCTGTTTCAAGGCATTCTGAGCAGAGCTGTGCCAAAAATTCACTTGCAAACATTGTCGGCACAAATTGAACACTTTTGGAAAGGTCACAATATATTCCCCCAGATTGCAGTGATTTGTTAAAGGGATAGCAAAGGGGGAATTGCCTCAGGTCCTCATGTATTGGTGGGGCTAACACATGGAAAGCCCCTCCCCCAATATGGCACACTGCACCATTGTTGCCAACTGTTTTATTTCAGAACCCCATTGACTTGAGCTCTATGAATTGAGTGTTAATGGAGAGAAAAATCACAAAACAAACTCTTAGTGGTCCACTTGTCATAACAGCATGAACAAGATGGCTGCAGGCTCAGGCAGTGCTAATAGCTGCAACCCAGTCCAACACAGCCAGAAATAACTATGAAGTCCCCAAAGTGGTGCTTGCAGGTGCAAATGTAGTCACAAAGCCCTACCAGAATGCCCTGCAAAATCTCTCCCCCTTCACTGTGCAACCATAACAGCTGCCAGCATCATTTCACTTTTACTCACATAGCTTTCTCTCACCCTTTTAATGCTCTGAGTAGAATCAGATAACAGGAAAGAAACAAAACAATTCTATAGCACATCACCAGCAGAAAGAGCAGAGCTCTGTTTGTGCTTTTCTCCAATGAAAACACTAATGAGACTTGAGAGTACCAGCAGAGTGAAGAGAGACAGCACTTCTAATTGGACATTTTCAGTAGAAGGGCATGTGGATCCAAGGAGAGAAAGGAGGAATGTGTAGGGGGAAAAGATCTAGACCAGGGGCTGGAGGAAGTAAAAAATGTAAGGGTTTTTAAAAGAGGGGATTGCGGGGGCAGGGAGGAAGAATTAACATGCCTTCCATTAGATGTTGGAGTAGAAGATTGTGGGTTCAAATAAGCAGATTTATGTTTTGAGCTTCATGCCCTCCTCTGCCTTTTACAATGCTTCTTTGGCAAATTACTTCTGTTTTGGCACCACCAGTTTACCCTTTGTGAAAAGAATATTTGGCATGCCCTGCAGCAATATGTGAGGGTGGCGTGTGACAAATAACACAAAGGACAAACTCATTTGAGCTATAAAAAGGCCGCAGCTTCTTTATTGATTACAGCTGCATAGGCTTGGCCCGCATGGTAACAGGTCTGCATGTCAGGCAGCCTGCCTGCTGACTGGTGAACATTGGAAACCCAGCCTGTGTGCTGGGACTGACCTGGAGTGATGGAAATGGGATACCAAGTTAGTGTAAGCTGCTGTGCGGATCCCCTGCTACTTGGGGGGGGGGGGAGGCTGAATCCCCCATCTGCAAGCTGAGTGAGACCCAGACCACCTTCATCCCCTAAGGGGATGACCCCCCCTCCCGCTCCATATGATATGCACACAGGCCCCCAAACTGGATACAACTCCCATGCAAAAACCTCCAAAGTTGTAACCTAAAATAATAATGAGTAAAAACATAAAATATAAACAGAGGAAGGGAAGGTAGGAAGAAGACTAATGCTCAACTGAACCAGCATGAGTGGGGGAGCTGTTTTGATGCTCTTCAGGCAGCCTGAGTAAAGTCTGCAGGCCTGCCTAAGCCCAACCCCTGCAAACTGAGCTGCTGTCCTATTGGCTGGTTTCTCCACTGCTACAGCAAGTGGTTTATGGTTTATGGGAAGGAGACACCAATTCAGCTGAAGAAAATGATGCTGAGCTTCTATTTCCCCCCTCCCTGCTGCAGGCTCCAGGTAAGTATGGGGCCATCTCTTTGTTATATACATAGATATTACAATTGTTCACACTTTGATGGCAGACACACAGTGACAGACTGCAAATGTATTGCCCATGGTATCCTTTTGTTACAGTGCCTGTAGCATCTTCTCAAACATCAGATGTACCTATGGGTCCAAAAAGGCTGTAGGACTCATAGTTAACAATTTAAGTATTACTTTTACTATCTTGAAATCATACTTAGAATTACCCATCTAGCTTGTGAGAAAGTCACATTCCCCAAGCTATGTACTATTAAGAGAATTGGTTGATTAATCCCTGCCATATAAAATGCATTTATTTGTTTATTTATAAAAAAAATTAGTTATACCCTGCTCTATATCAAAATGATCTCAAGGTAGCTTACAGATAACACGAAGACAAGTTAAACAGTTTAAAACCATAAAAATAATGTAAAAACCCTAAAAACGTATTAAACGTAAGAGTAAATGAAAAACAACTTTGATCCAGAGAATATTAAAGACAAACATAAAGCTAAAATCCAGAAATATTCCTTATGGGACTTATGGATGAACAATTGGAAAAGAAATACTTCAATATATGATCACAGCAGCGAGACTGTTCTATGCCCAGAGATGGAAGAACCCCGAAATTCCTACAATGAAAGAATGGTTGCTAAAACTAAACGAATTAGCAGAAATGGATAAACTGTTTAATTTTGATTACAGAAAGATTGATAGAGACTTTTCTAAAATATTGGAAACCTTTGTTAGACTTTTTGAGAAAAGGAGAAAATGATGTAATAATTATGGGTTTTGAGAATTAGTAAGAATTAACTATCAGAAGAAGTGTATAATTTAGATTGTTAATGGGGTAGGATTGTTATATGTATATGATATAGTCATTGAAGAGAAGGTCAAAGTCATATATTTTTCTCTATTTTTTCTTTTATGCATTCTCTTTATCTATTTATGTGTTCTACTTTACTGTCTGTTCTTTCCTTTTCTTCTATACTGTTGTAGTTTTGTTATGTATGTATGTATGTATGTATGTATTTATTTATTTATTTATTTATACCCCACTCTTCAGCCACAAAGGCTCTCAGAGTGGCTTATAAATTGTTAAGCAATAGGCACTCTCTAAGTGCTAGGCACTCTCTAAGTGGTTTACAATGTGTACAACTTTTATAGTATGTAGGAATATTTTAATTAAACATTTTGAAACAAGAGTAAGTTAAAAACAGATTTAAAAGATGGGGGAAAATAAAACTATGTAACATCAGTATTTAGGATGAATTAATGAGAACCAAAGGCCTTGCTGAACAGCACCAAATGAAATGAATGTTGGTGCCAATTGGACCTCCAATGGAAGGTCATTCCACAGTTGGGGTGCTATAGGTAAGAAGGCCCTCTCTCATGTTCCAACACAAGCCTTCGCAGAAGACTTCAATCCTTGGGCAGGGAAATATAGGGTGAGGTCCTCTCTCAAGTATCAAGGAATACTTGAGGGTGCAAGAAATATTGCTCCTTCAACTATATATCACCATGGGAGCTTCTAAGATAAATAGCTTCTTATACTTTCATACCTTCATTTGCTGACCAGAAAAGAAGAAAAAGAAAGTAACCTTTATAATATTCTGAATGTAGTTTTTCATAGATAATTTTTTCTTTAACTTTATTTATGTCATGTGCATGCATGGATGAATAGTAAACATTGTAAGTAGATATAGTGTCTGATTATTTCTATATTAAGTTTTACTTAAACATTTAACTGGATGAATCTGGAGTAAAAAAATTTTTGCAGGTTTGTGTGTGTGTGTGTGTGTGCTACTGATATCAATTATTTATCATAGAATCATAGAATTGCAGAGGTGGAAGAGACCATGAGGGCCATCCAGTCCAACCCCCTGCCATGCAGGAAATCACGATCAAAGCATCCTCGACAGATAGCCATCCAGCCTCTGTTTAAAGACCTCCAAGGAAGGAGACCCCACCACGCTCTGAGGGAGTGCGTTCCACTGCCGAAAAGCTATTACTGTCAAAAAGTTCCTCCTAATGTTGAGGTGGAATCTCTGTTCCTGCAGCTTGCATCCATTGCTCCATGTTCCAATCTCTGGAGCAGCAGAAAACAAGCTTGCTACATCCTCAATGTGACACCCCTTCAAAGACTTAAACAGGGCTATCATATCGCCTCTTAACCGTCTTTTTTCCAGGCTAAACATACCTAGCTCCCTAACTCTCCTCATAAGGCATGGTTTCCAGACCTTTCACCATTTTAGTCACCCTTCTCTGACGCTCCAATTTGTCAATATCCTTTTTGAATTGTGGTGCCCAGAACTGGATACAGTATTCTAGGTGAGGTCTGACAAAGGCAGAATAGAGCGGCACTATTACTTCCCTTGATCTGGACACTATACTTCTATTGATGCAGCCCAAAATCGCATTGGCCTTTTTAGCTGCCGCATCACACTGTTGACTCATGTTCAACTTGTGGTCTACTAGGACTCCTAGATCCCTTTCGCACGTAGTCTCATTCAGCCAGGTCTCCCCCATCCTATATCTATGCATTTCATTTTTTCACCCTAAGTGTAGTACCTTACATTTCTCCGTATTGAATTTCATTTTGTTAGCTTTGGCCCAGCTCTCCAGTCTCTCCAGGTCATTCTGAATTTTGATCCTGTCCTCCAGGGTATTAGCTACTCCTCCTAATTTGGTGTCATCTGCAAATTTGATAAGTATGCCCCTAATTCCCTCATCCAAGTCATTGATAAAGATGTTGAATAGCACTGGGCCCAGGACAGAACCCTGTGGCACCCCACTGGTCACATCTTTCCAAGATGAAGAGGAGCCATTGCTGAGCACTCTTTGGGTTCAGTCGGATTTCTTTATATCAGCCTCTTAACCAAACAGTCCTGTTGCTGAAATTTGTTTTTACTATAAAACTAAGTGTGATTTAGGAATAACTTTGATAAAATAGTCCTTCACAAGAGATATCCAGATGCTTACAGTTAGACATACAGTATGGCCAGATCCACTATGGCAGTTGTAAATGTATAACCTAGAGCTATACACTCATGACTGTTCCATAGCCCCTAGTTTAGGGGTTATGTAGGGACCATGAAAGTCCCCCAATCCCCACTTATTGTGAAGCAGCTGCTACAATCGATGGGGGTCTGTTTCCCTGTCAACTGGGAAGCAGCTGGCTGCCGTTTTCCTCCACCCCCTCATGTGACTGATTTCCTGTGTGAGGGAGAATTGCATCAGGGGTCCTGTTTCTGCCTGTCACACTGGAGGTCCCTTACAGAAGGAGGTGAAAATGACAGCCAGCTGCTTCCTGATCAACATGGGAACAGACCCCCATCGATCACAGGAACTGCTTCCCAGTAAATAGGGATTGGGGGTGTTGGATTCACTAATATCCATAAATCCCATACAGGATTCCAGGCTATGTTTTTAAAGTTAATATTCAATCTTGGTATTTTTCCATATTAAATGTGGTGTCCATTTCATTTCTGTTTCGTGGTTTGTAAGGAGTGAAGCCACATCATTGGCAAATACATTTATTACATTTTATTTATTATTTATCCAGTTCTTTTGAAATGTTTGTCATTCCCAGTTCTATTAACTCAAGGTTCAGTTTTAAAAAAATAAAACAATAGAGAGAAATGAGACAGCTGTGTTTAGTTCTACATTTTATTTTTATTAATTTACAGCTATACCTGGTGGTAGTGTTTTTTCCTCCTTTTTCATTTCCATTTCTTGGATGTCTTTTTCTAAAAAAGCTCAAGGCATCTTACAGGCAAAATGTACAAAATCTGAAAACAACGAAAGCAATATAAAGCTTCCTGCAGCAATATAAAGCAACATCTCCCCACAAGAACAAATTATAATCACATTTTCCCTTATTTGTATTTTTACATAACTCAGTGAAAAGCCTCCATTCCGGCTATGATGCATGAAGGGATAGCAGTGGTTTTCTTGTTATCCTAGAATAATGGTATATAATATTCAAGATGCAGCTGAGTCTTTTTGTTAAATTCATTTTAGTCTAATGAATTTGGGTTAAATTTATTGCAATCCTAGGTTGCAATCTTGTGGTGCCTAGAATAATATTCTAGGCAAATGTGATAAGGGAAATGCCTGCATGGGGCCTCTGCTTTTCTATGTTTCTATTTTCTGCAGAGGCATAGGGCCTCTGCTTTTCTATATGTAATTACTTCTGGAAAAAGAAGACTCCTAATTAATTAGTGTTGTGAGTTTATAGGAATCTTCTGTATCTTTGTCCATCTTGATTATTATTATTATTATTATTATTTGGGAGATTTGCCAAGATTTTACTGAACAATTTGTGCGGAACTCTGAAAACTGATGTTTTTAACATTTCCCCCTATTAAATTTTTTGATTGTTTTTAATCAATTTTACAACAAGAATTTATTTAGTCTATTGATAGGAGCTCTGAATTCTTATCCCTGGCCATTTTATTTGGCTAAATTTTAGGGAGACTAATTCAGCTCTTCACTGGTAACTCCTGTAAGTGTTTCTTCTAATTTTTGTGGGTTTTTTCCCAAAATTGTTAAATCTTTTTTGTACATTTTGCATTATTATTTTCTTTGGTTTATTTTAGTTCTTATTTATTATAGGATGCCACGGACTGGTTTCTCAGTGCCTCATATGATCAAGCAAAAGACCTGGGGCCCATCTAAACAGTGAAAATAACCCTCATGGAATTCACTGGGAAACCTACCTGTCTAAACAGGATCTAGTGCCAATCCACACTATCCGGAAGGAGCGGCAGCAAAATGGCAAAAACCATGGCGTAAAAGCCTTCACAGATTTTCCCATAGTTTCTCAAAAACCGTGAAGGGGTGCGCATTCCCTTCGAAGGGAAACACAAAGCTGATTGGCAAGGTGAGAGTGGGGGTGGGGCTTGCTTGCAGAGGCTTATGGGGGCTTCTGAGGCCAGAAAAACCATTTAGACATGTCACTGCTGCTACAAGTTGCCAATACCACAAGGTACTTTGGATTTTTTCCCCTCATGTAGATGGGCCCCCAGTATTACTGATCAAAACGTTGTTGATCATTCCTATATGGAAAGCAACACTACACACATCTTCAACTAATATCATTGATTAAAACCTTCTGAGCAAAGAGAACAGAAACTGATGTTAAAGAAAAAAAAGTTTAACAGAATAGGCCCAGGATTGTTGTGGTTTCTGAGGTGGTGATACAGGCTCCAATTTCTCCTGCTGGTTTTGCCCCAAACTGAAATCATTCCCTCCTCTTCTTCCTATAAGGCTTTCTATCATTGTCAGTTTCTTGGTTGGCCCTTTAAATAGGCAGTATACAACAGATTTCTGCTTTCATTTTGATCCATGTCAGTTCTCTTGTATGTTGCTTTCATCCCAAGATAAATAGGTGTGTGATCAGAAGCCACAGTAGAGCTTGTATTTTTGACGTTCTAATGGTCTCTTCCTAAAACTGCGTGGCCAAGTTATAATAAATTATGGTGTGTATGTTTTTATCTGTTGAAATAATATGTTGGAAACTAATCCTTTTCTAAATTGGCAGCTTTCCATGTATCAATTAGTCTGAATTCAATTAAAATTTCCAGTTATCCTGTTTCCTTCATTTTATTTTAACCACTTTGATGTCCTGTTTTGTCTGTTTTATCATCTCTGAATAGCATGGAATCTCTTCTTGCAATTACTCCTTCTTATCTGATATTTTCCCCATGTGGTTGAAGTATTTCATTTGAACAATATTTTTTCCCCAGTATTTGGGCTGATACAAAACCTCTTGCAATTACTTTTCCTCCCAGGTGTACCTTTGTGAAAATAGGTCTCATAGCATATTTTCTCAGGTCCTCTCAGAACTTCTTTTGGAGTTTGTTTCTTACAGTCAACACCCCATTCAGAATTCCCTGGAACAAAATAGATTTTAATGCCACTGGTTAGAGTATATAATAAATTAATTGTAATAAATGTATCTGATGCGCTTCCATGATAAACTGATTCTAACAACATGATATCTGGATCATTCCTTTTAATTATCTCTTCGGTTTGATACTCTTTCAAGGTTTTGCAAATCAGGATATGTGCTCATTTCCAGAGTTTGTAAGTAACAAATTACAAGCAAAGTAGTTGTCCTTTTGTTACTGAGGGTGTTAGGAAGTTACATTTTAAATGTAATGAGTGGGAAAGAAGCTACTATATTGTTATAACAAGTAATGTTTTCTATTTACAGTGCAAAGTTACTTTTAAGGGTATTTTGGGGTGTTTTGACAAGGATTTCCAAAGTTTTATGCCATTCTCTTAACAACTCTAAGCCAACCCCCACCCTTGTTTCCAAAATGAAAAGCAATAGGAAAATAACAACTGGTACAATGGCCTAAATCCAAGAGTTTTAGTTCTGACTAAAATAAACCCATTGACTCAATGGAATATATAGAAATGTTGAATTACCAAGTTCCTAGTGATTCTAAGGACTTTATCAGATGGACAAAATATGCCATCATAACAACGCCACATTACCACGAAAGGGTGCGCAGATCAGATGATGTCGCACTTTCGCGGTTATGGCCTGGCCAAAACCCATACCTTTTAATTGACAGCTTAAGGCGTCAATAGAGCCCCCGTTCTGTTTTGGTGCCGGTATTGGCAGCATGCGAAACCTTAGGCCATTTAAATATCATCATTGTGATGACAATGGCCGGATGAGATCAGGACATCCAGGTAAGTTTTGCTCTTTTTATGACCCTCCCCGGGTTACTTGAGACTTTTAAAGTGTGTGTGGGGGGGGGTGCTTTGTGTAACTTATTCTTGTTTTTATTGTTGAATTTCCCACACAACGAAGTCTCGCAGGAACAGGGCTCCATTCATTTCCTCTTTATTGCCAGAGCTGCCTTTGCCATAAGTGTGTGGGAGTGGGGGAGTGTTCTTTTGCTGGCATAGAAATTGTTTTTTAATGCTGACAATAGAACATTTTAAGGGCAGCGTCTGATAAAGTCCTAAAGATCTACTCTAGTAGTGGATCTAGTCAATGAGACAAATCATTGGATTTAGACAAATAAATAATATAATGAACTATCCCTTTAATAGTGTAATAAGTAACGCCAGTCAATTACCTTTTAGACACTATAATGAGTAACACAAACATGTTAGTTTTGAAAAGTAATTTTTCAAGCTCTGCTCACCCAATATCCTCTGAGCTGATTTTTAATTCCAGAAAACTCACTTCTAGAAAACCTTCACTTATGTATGAATTGTCAAATTTATACATAAGTGACGGTTTTCTAGAAGTGAGTTTTAGTTTGCTTGCTTTTCATAAAAGGTGCCCTATAAAGTCTTTTTGTAAACCTCTCACAAGCAAAATACATCTCCAGTATTGTTAGTACTGGGGAAATGGCTTTAAGCAATATTTAAGCATTTTCTTAGTTTCTGCTGCCTCAGCTCTCCTCCAGTTCTGTTTTTTTACCCCCCTCTGATTTGGCTTGTAGCTCCAGCACTCCACTAAAACTGCCCTTACAAAAATCACTGTGGATATAACTACCAAATCTGAAGTGATTTATCCAATCCATTCTTATTGACCTCTCTGGTAGCCTTGATACAGTTGATCACTCCTACTTCATTCCCTTTATCCCACAAGTCTCTCTATTACCTGCTCCCTCTCCCCACCCCCCAGGTCTAATCATTTTTTTCCAGTGGATGCAAAGGTGAAAGTCTCATCTCCCAACAACCTCTCTGATAGTTCTGGATGCTTCATTTTCATCTCAAACTCATTAACTCCTAGATAGAACTTCTCACCTTTCTTCCCACACCCTCTTTTCACCATAAGTTTGGCCTTATCTATGGATGGTATTACCATTCACCATGTTATAGCCTGATTTTTATCTTTAGCCTCTGTTTGGTCCCTTGCAAGGTAATGTTGCTTTTCCCTTTGCAGCACTGCAAAACATGTCCCTTTACACCTGTCCTCTTAGCAGAAACTCCATGGTCTGGTCATCTCTTGCCTAGATTACTAAAATATTTTACCCTGTGATCTTCTATTATATCACCTCTTGTCCATGTGTCTCCTCAGAACTGTCCAGCATTCTGCTGCAAAAAAAATTAATTGCTGTCATTGCTTTGATCAAATAGTGCTTCTCCTTAAATTCTTGCAATTGTTTTTTCTCCTTTCTTGGGTCTGGAACAAGCTTCTTATCCTTAGTTTCAAACCCCTTCCATGACCTTTCTCTTCTTATCTCTTCACTCTCATGTCCCTGCTGTGACCTTTGGTCCCCCCACCTCCACCATTCTCTACAATATGAAGGCCCCTTATTTCTTCATCTCACTTGCTACCCCATGTGCTTCGAGCTGCAACCAGAACAAAGGTATGATGCCAGTATCTTCACCAATGTATATAAGTACAATCAAACCCCAGTATCCATGGGGGTTGTTTCTGGACTTACCAAGGATACCAGAAACCACAGACAATAGTGAACCCTATTAAAATAAAGGACTTCCAGTACAAACATACCATAGACTTGCATTGGAGGATCTAGTGATTCCTAGAGAAGACACCTCTCTATGCATTTTCCAGTATGACTCTATGATAAGTGTCCCTATTTTATGTCCCATAGATAACTGAAACCACAAATACTGGTTCCATGGATATGGGGGTCTGACTGTAATTATCATTCTGCTTCCCAGCTCAGGAATCTGATTCAGTGAGTCAGGCAGCCCAAGAGCCTATGTCTGTTTAAGAATTGTTGAAGAAATGGTATGAATATGGTCATGTCTTAATGACATCCCAAAATGTTGGACATGTTGTACACAATATTTATAGGCCAGTTCAACTCATAAATCACACTGATAATCAAGAATCTGGTTAGAGAGGGCTCCAACTATATAGAGTTAGATAAGATGGGGATTCAGGGTGAATTCAGATGTCATATGTTACAGTGCTCATATAACAGCTTTAGACTCCAATGGATAATTTTTATTTTGCGGGTATTTAAAACCAATTTACTATATTAAAAATGTTTCTCACTATTTTAATTTATTGCCTCTATTGTTCTTGTGTCTGCATTCCATACTTGTATCCCAGCACTCTTGGACTAACTGATACATGAATATTCATCATGAAATAACTCTCACTGTAAACTGTTCTCATTGAGAAGTCGAAGGCTTTCATGGCCGGCATCCATAGATTTTCCTTGAGTTTTTTCCAGGCTGTGAGGCCTTGTTCTGGAATAGTTTCTTTCTGATGTTTCACCTGCATCTGTGGTTGGCATCTTCAGATAATGGTTCGGTAGGAGTGTGTGTGGAGTTTATATATTGTGAACCCCTGTTGGGCAGTATATGTAAATTTGTGTAATTGAATGGTTCGTTTCTGGGTGTAGAAAGGCAAGGCTGATTAGTGTCTGTTTGGCTAATGGTTGGTTGATGGACCATTAACTGCTGGAAATCCCCTTGTCCCTGGGTGGAATTCCTTTGTAAGTGTTGAGTTTTGATTTTATTGTTTTTCAAAACTAGGAGCCAGATTTTGTTTACTTTCAGGGTTTCTTCTTTCCTGTTGAAGTTGTCCAGGTGTTTGTAGATTTCAGTAGCTTCTCTGTACATTGACATGATAGTTGTTGGCCTGGTCCAGAATTTCTGTGTTTTTAAATAACATTTTGTGTCCAGGTTGGTTTATAACATGCTCTGCTACTGCTGGTTTTTCTGTCAGGCCCAGTCTGCAGTGTCTGCCCAACAGGGGTTCACAATATATAAACTCCACATACACTCCTACATTACCATTCTCTGAAGATGCCAGCCACAGATGCAAGTGAAACCTCAGAAAGAAACTATTCCAGAACACGGCCTCACAGCCTGGAAAAAACTCAAGGAAAATCTATGTTCCCATTGAACAGTGTTATGTTTGGGTTTTCACCAGCTGATTGGAGAATGGCACCTGAGAAGAAGCCTGAACAGTCTCACTGAAGTCACCAGCTATGCTCATACTTCCTACACTGCCGGGGCGATGGCCTTGGAGGAGGAGGTGGATCCTGAACACAACCCAATGCTGCATGCAGGAGACCCCTTCAAGAATTTGGGACTTGTCCTGTGTCTCTTCTGCTTGCTTTGGACCATAGGCTATTGGCAGGGGGGGCGTAGCCATAGGCCCTGGCCATAGCATGGCATTCATAACCCATGTGGGCCTGTTTGAATTCAGTGTTTTTCCTTTTGGCCTTCACAAAGTGCCCACACCGTTCCAGGGACTTGTAACCCCTCTGCTGAGAGGTGGTGGGCCTTTGCGATTGCCTCCATAAATGACATTGTTATCTTCCCTGATGACTGTGGTGATCCTGAAGACAGTCTTTCAACAGCTCCGAGACTCTGGTGCAATGACCATGCTGATCTCCAATGGCTCTACAATGTCCAGGGGACTAACAAGAAGTTACTCTGGTGGAACTTATCTCTTCAAGACTTTGACTTTAATATTCAACATGTGTCCGGAACCTCCAACACGGTTGCAGATTCTCTCTCACACACAGGGACTTGGTGGGAGGGTAGGAGTACTGGTGTTGCATGCTGTTCTATGACAATGATTTGTTTCAATGTATTGTTTGAGTTTGCATATGGTCTAACTCTTTCTGCTCTAAAGGGCTATAAGTCCCTCTTGGGGTACTTTCTACTGCAACCCAGAAAGAAGAGAAGATTTCTTTCTGTCTTTGTTATCTCACACACAAGTCCTACTCTTTTCCCTTAGGAACAGCTACTCCAGAAAAGAAGGAATTGGAGGATCTTAGGGTATGGATTACTCATAGGAGCTTATATCCCCTTCCCTAGGAATTGTGGTAGTATGGGTAGAAGTTTGGTATAAGAGAAGAAGGACAAGAAAAAAAGTAGCTCAGAGGGTGAAACTGGAGAGGCCTCTACTGAACTTTCCATGTCCTGGGTCAAAATTGCCTTAAGACCACAGACCAAACTGTTGTCTTCAAAACAAACCTTAATATTCACAAACGGTTGTCTATTACATTTCTATTGTGCTTACAAAATGCCATGGATACAGGGTTCAAATCTCCACTCAGCCATGGAAACTCAGTGGGTGACCTTGGCAAGTCACACTCTCTCAGCCTCAGAGGAAGGCAAGGGCAAACCCCCTCTGAACAAATTCTAACAAGAAAACCCTATGATAGATTCACCTTAGGGTTGCCATAAGTCAGAAATTAATTAAAGGCAAACAACAACAACAATATTTATACAGCGAGAACTTCCCTCATGGTCTGAAGCCGAAATCAGCATAACTAAAACAAACAAAAAGGATCTCTGTAGTCGTTTTCTACCTGGCAGTATTGCTTCTGTATTTTCCTTTGCACTTTTCATTTTTAAATTCGTTGAATGATAGCTGGAGGAGAATATTTCACCCTCACATATTTCTCCACCCCCCCCAACCCCAAATGCCTCTGAAAGCTGGTATTTGATGACCTATTGCGCCACTAGCACCATCTGTCAGAGAGTGACATTTTCATACAATATGGCATGTGACAATCTAGAGCATAGACCTTGTTCTATCACTGCAACTGCTTAGTGACAGCAGGAACAGAGACTGTTCTCATGAACATGCAGGAAAATCTAAAGCACTTGGCAGTTCCTCCTAAGGCAGTCTCCCACCTCTTACTTAGTCCTCTGTGAATTTGCTAGATGTCCACCTTTGCAAGTGCAGTTCAAAGTGACTGTTACTAACTGTTCTGAGCCAGCTTTAGTTTGGAGATGGGATACCAGGACCTGGAGGTGGGAGTGTGGGAGCCTTATGACACTATCCATATGCTTCAGCTGTCTCCATTTTGCCAGTGACAATTATCATTTTCTGGTAACTCCCTGGTGAATCCTTCCTTTGGTTTAGGGTTTGTCTTATTAGTCTTTTGGAGGAAGAGGAATATTAATTGCTAGACGTGTCTAAGGTTTCAACATCACCCCAGAATCAACAACTAAGGATTGTTTCCATGTCAATGGGTTGGTGAATTTTCTCTGAGTTTTAGTCTATGAGAGAGCGAGAGTCTCTCCAGTGTGTATAAGGCAGGTTCTGCCACCTAGCTGCTGCTATTGCTGTTTCTGCAGAGATTTACCTCTCCTGTGGCTTACTGACTCTGACTCCAACTGCCTCTTGGCGGACTCAGGTCCCAGTACTGCCTTCCCACACCCAGCTGTGTCATCTCTGGGTGCTGGAGGCCTAAAACCAGGCCAGAACTGTTACAGCATTTTCCATAAGGAGACTCCAGGAAATGCTATTTGTCAGCCAACTTAGAATCCTGGTTTCATTACTAGTGATGTCAGTGTTCCATACATTTCTTTATAATTTATCTGTTTTCTTTTATCCTTTCATTGGTAACTTTTTTTAAAATGTTTTTCTCTTTTTTTCTTCATTATGGCACCTGTTTCTTCCATTCCATCTAATCTGATACCCATCTGCTGCCTTCCTTCTTTCCAGCTTCCCTTTACTTGCTCCTTAAGGAAAGGTCATTCACTTGGTCCCAAAATTGCTACTGTTCATGACTTCTTTCTCTCCAGACCATTTTACCTTCTTGCTCTCACTGAAACCTGGCTCCCTGCTCATGATACTGCTACTTCTGCGGCCTTCTCCTTTGATGGACTCTCCTTTTCTCAGGCAGGTTGTCATGAGGGTAGGGGGTGAAGTGGGTCTTCAGTTCATGCCAGTTTCAGCTTTTTTCCTTTCCACCAACTGACTGTTTCTCTTCTTTTGAGGCCTGTGTTGTGAGATTCTTTTCATCTATGCACCTATGGATTACAGTCATTTGCTGTCCACCTAGCCCATTTTCAATTTTTATTTCTGATTTTTGGTTGACTCAAAACATGTTCCTTTAAGCACCGATTTCACTTTAGGGAAAAGAAAAAAGTTGCATGGTGTCAAATCAGGCAAATAAGGATCAAGTGTAGTAGTGTGTTTATCAGGCAAAATCTGCTTCACAGAAAGTGCTGTGTGAGCAAGTGCATTGTCTTGATGAAGAATGAATTTTTTTCCCCGTAGTTCTGGCCTTTTTTTCCTGACTCTCTCAGCTTTGTAAAAACTTCCTTATACAGTCGTCCCTTCACATTCATGGGGGATAGGTTCCCCAGACCCCCGCGAATGTGAAAATTCCGCAAATAATGACTCCCCTCCCCCGCCAAAGTGACCATGGGGCCTCCAGAGGCCCCATCGTCGCTTTCCCCCGCCTCCCCCTCCCTTCCAAGGCCTTCACGGGGCCTCCGGAGATCCTCCCGAGGCCCCATGGATGCCTCCCCAGCCCTCCCCCTCCCCCCTAGGGCCTTCACGGGGCCTTCGAAGGCTCCATGGAGGCCTCGCCGGCACTCCCCCTCCCTCCCAGGGCCTTCACAGGGCCTTGGAAAGCTCCATGGAGGCCTCCCCGGCCCTCCCCCCTCCCCCCAAGGCCTTCACGGGGCCTTGCAAGGCTCCGTGGAGGCCTCCCCGGCGCTCCCCCTCCCTCCCAGGGCCTTCACAGGGTCTTTGAAGGCTCTGTGGAGGCCTCCCCCCTCCCACCCAGGGCCTTCACGGGGTCTTCGAAGGTTCCATGGAGGCCTCCCTGGTCCTCCCCTTCCCTCCCAGGGCCTTCATGGGGCCTCGGAAGGCTCTGTGGAGGCCTCCCCGGCCCTCCCCCCTCCCCCCCAAGGCCTTCATGGGGCCTCGCAAGGCTCCTTGGAGGCCTCCCCAGCGCTCCCACCTCCCTCCTGGCCCTCCCCTCTCCCTCCCAGGGCCTTCACGAGGCCTCGGGAGGCCCCTTGTCACGGTTTTGGGAGGGCGGGGGGCCCTCCCCCGCCCTCCCAAAACCATGAATATGCAAAACCATGAATATGCAAAACCGTGAATATGCAAAACTGTGAATATGCAAAACCGTGAATATGCAAAACCGTGAATATGCAAAACCGTGAATATGCAAAACCGTGAATATGCAAAACCACGAATATGCAAAACCGCGAATATGCAAAACCGCGAATATGCAAAAACGTGAATGCTAAGTGGAGGGGCAACTGTAATAATGCTGGTTCACTGTTCTGCCTTCTGGAACCCATTCTGACAAAATTACGCCCTTGATGTCAAAAAACAAACAAAACAATGAGCATGGCTTTGAATGTGGACTTGCCTTGACATGCTTTTTTCATTCTTGGCAGTGATGGTGTTTACCAGTGCATTGACTGTCATTTTGTCTCAGGATCATAAGTGATTGTTTTTTGGGAAAAGGTTTGGATCTGCCTCAAGTTGCTGCAGAATGTCAGTGCAAATTTTCTTCCAACACTCTTTTTGTTCTGGTGTGAGAACCCTAGGGACCATCTTGACACAAATTTTTCTCATGTTGAGATCCTCATTCAACAGTGTCCACACAGCTTCAGGTATCATTCAGACACTAGGTCAGCGGTCTCCTCAGACAATCTGGCTGATTTTTTCCACAATTTCTTCTTGAAGTGGAAGGTCGTCCAGGGCATTCATTGTCTTCCACATTCTCACGTCCTTCTCTGAAACTTTTATGCCACTCAAACACATGTGCATGAGACATGCCGTCTTCCCCGTAGCCCTCAGTAAGCATTTGAAAAGATTCCGTTAGTGTTTTGTTTACTAAAGAATTCAAATTGACACGTTGCTTGACTTTTAAACTTAACATCTTTCTGGCACACAACAGACAACACAGCCACTTGAAACGACAACTGACAATTAACTGAGCAGCCGAGAGTGTTGATGTTTGTCATGCAGGTTCAGACATGTTCAAGGTCACCACTCAAGCATTCACAATCAGTTGTCCCTGATTTATCTGAAAGGTAGAAACACAGTCTTCTTATTTAATAGTCAGACCTTCGCATGTTGTCCTTTCTATCAAACCTCAGCCTTGGCTCACTCATTTTATTCTTCATTCCTACTCTCATGCAGCCAAATGTTTGTGGAGGAAGACAAAGGAGTGGGCAGAATACATTTGTTATAAGTTCATTCTTCTTTCTCTTGTGCTATCTCTTTGGCCAAACTATACTATAGTTCATGCTAACACACATATCCACAATGCGGATCTACCTTTAATTCTCTTTTAAAGCTCTCCCTCCCACCTCTCCCTCCATCATTCTCTGCTTAAGATTTTGCAACTTTCTTTAATACTAAAATTGAAACTCTCTGTGCTGATCTTGCTGCTTCTGAACCTTCCTCATTGCCAACATATCAAATGTCTGTTTCTTCTACATTTTCTACCTTCTCCCTGCCTTGTTAGATGAACTATCCAAACTGTTCGAGTCTTTGAACCCTTCTACCTGTTCTCTTGATCCTGTTCCGTCTCGCTTCTTAACTACTGTTGCCCCTGCTATTCTCCATATTATTAATCTGTCAATTTCTACTGATCCATTTTCTTTGGAGTTTAAATATGCTACTGTTTCTCCAATTCTTAAGAAGCCTTCACTTGATCCATCTTCTCTTTCTAATTATCTCCCTGTTTCACTGTTGCCTTTTGAAATATGCTATTTATGTACATTGCCTTGACTTTCTTTCTCCTATTTTTGTAATGGATCCCTTTCAATCTTGATTTTGTCCTTTGCACTTTATGGAGATAGCTCTTAAAAAAATCACAAATCTCTTTCAGGCCAAGTCAAAAGGCCTTATTATCCTTGTTCTCTCTGCAGCCCTTTGACATAGTTGATCATGCTGTTTGTTGGATTCACGTCATGACCATTCACTTCATGGCAAAAGGAAGAACAAGGAAATGGTAGGGCCGCTGCATGGAGAAGATGGCGAAAGGCTAACAGGGGACAGAGAAAAGGCAGAATTACTTAACACCTTCTTTACTTCAGTCTTCTCCCAAAGGGGGAACAATGCTCAACCAGGGGAAGATGGAGCAGATGATGCAGTAGGGGAAATACAGCACAGAATTGGTAAAGAGGTAGTTCAGGAATACCTGGCCAGTATAAATGAGTTCAAGTCTCCAGGGCCAGATGAACTACATCCAAGCGTACTAAAAGAACTGGCAGAAGTAATCTCAGAACCATTGTCAATAATCTTTGAGAAATCCTGGAGAACAGGAGAGGTCCCAGAAGACTGGAGGAGGGCAAATGTTGTCCCAATCTTTAAAAAGGAGGGGGGGGGAGAAGACCCAAATAATTACCGCCCAGTCAGCCTGACATCAATACTAGGAAAGATTCTAGAGCAGATAATTAAACAGACAGTCTGTAACCACTTAAGAATGCCATGATCACAAAAAGTCAACATGGATTTCTCAAAAACAAGTTGGGCCAGACCAATCTCATTTCTTTTTTTGACAGAGTTACAAATTTGATAGATGAAGGGGACACGGTGGATGTAGTGTATCTTGATTTCAGTAGTGTATCTTGATTTTGACAAGGTCCCCCATGATATTCTTGCAAAAAAGTTAGTAACCTATGGGCTAGACAATGCAACGGTTAGGTGGATTTGTAATTGGTTGACTGACCAAACCCAAAGGGTAGTCACCAATGACTCCCCTTCATCCTGTAGAGAAGTGACCAGTGGGGTGCCACAGGGTTCTGTCCTGGGCCCAGTGCTATTCAACATCTTTATCAATGACTTGGATGAGGGAATAGAGGGTATGCTTATCAAGTTTGCAAATAACACCAAATTAAGAGAAGTAGCTAATATCCCTGAGGACAGGATCAGAATCCAAAATGACCTCAACAGATTAGAAAGCTGGGACAATGTTAACAAAATGAATTGCAACAGGGAGAAATGTAGAATGCTACACTTGGGCACTAAAAATGAAATGCACAGATATAGGATGGGTGACACGTGGCTTGAGGGCAGTAAATGTGAAAAGGATCTAGGAGTCTTAGTGGACCTCAAGCTGAACATGAGTCAGCAGTGTGATGCAGCATCTAAAAAAGCCAATGGGATTCTAGGCTGCATTAATAGGAGTATAGTGTCTAGATCATGGGAAGTAATAGTACGACTCTATTCTGCTTTGGTCAGACCTCACTTGGAGTACTGTGTGCAGTTCTGGGCACCACAACTCAGGAAGGATATTGAGAAGTTGGAACGTGTCCAGAGGAGGGTGACCAGGATGGTGGGAAGTCTGGAAGCCATGCACTATGAGGAGTGGCTTAGAGAGCTGAGTATGTTTAGTCTGGAGAAGAGAAGGTTGAGAGGGGAAATTATACCCATGTTTAAATATTTGAAGGGATTTCATACTGAGGATGGGGCAAGCTTGTTTTCTGCTGCTCCTGAGACTAGGACACGGAACAATAGACTCAAACTACAGGAAAAGAGATTCCATCTAAACATTAGGAAGAACTTCCTGACAGTAAGAGCTGTCTTGAAGTGGAATACAGGAATGCACTGCCTTGTAGTATGTATGGTGGAGTTCTGTGGAGGTTTTTAAACAGAGGCTGGATGGCTATCTGTTGGGAATGATTTGATTGTGTATTCCTGCATGGCAGGGGGTTGGACTGGATGGCCCTTGTGGTCTCTTCCAACTCTATGATCCTATGATGCTATGACCTAGAGTTTACTGATTCATTCCTCACCTGGTTCACATCTTATCTTTCAGTTGTAATGGGGCTGTCTCAATGGTGAAAATACTCTTCACAGAATGTGAGGAGAATCCTACCTGTCTTAATGGGATCCTGCATCGTTATGCCATATTTGGAAGGAGTGGGGCCAAAAAGTAAAAAATCTGCAGGAAAAGCCTTTGTGGCTTTCCCCGGATTTCTTAAAAAACAGCAAGGGGGATGGGTTTTTAAAATTTTTTTAGTAAAGGCAAAATATTGCTCTATTGCACCTAGGAATTTTTTAAAAAAATAAAAGTCTGGTGGCAGTAAATTCAGGTAACTGAAAGTGCAAGTAATTCACTTGTGGCTGCCATCTTGACTGGCAGGCATGTAAAGCTTTTGGGGGCCAAAAAAAACATTAAGACAAATCACAGCTGCTAAGATTTGCCATTACAGCAGAGCAATCCGGGATTTTTTTGCTTCATATAGATGGGCCCTTAATGTCAGTCATTTGATGGAGGTCATGTAGCTTCTTCTTTTCCTCTTTCAGTTAGCATTTGATAGAGTTCTGTTCTGGGTCCTTTGTTGTTTTCTCTTTATACACTATCTTTAGGTAATCTTATCAGTTCGTATGGTTTTCATTATCATCTTTATGCTTATGATACTCAGTTGTATTTCTCCACTCCAGAACTCTGTTCTGACATTAAACATCATTACAGCATGTCTTTCAGCTGTTTCAGCATGGATGCTTCATTGTCACCTAAAACCTATGAAGGCAAAGACACAACTACTTACCCTTCCTCCAAAACCTTCTTTACAACATGCATTTTCTATAACTGTTAATAATGATACCATTTATCCCGCCTTCCATCCTTTCGTAGGTCGGTAAATTGCGTACCCAGCTTGTGCGGGGCAATTAGCTAACACACATTGGAAGCTGTTTAATGCAGTTAGATGTGTAAATAGCTATTGCTTAAAAACAATTTGTGAGCCACTCTGATAGCCTTGTGGCTGAAGAACGGGGTATAAATAAATAAATAAATAAATAAGGAAGCACATAGTCTTGACTTTTTTATTCTTCTTTGTCTTTTGCTCCTTACTGTAGCTGTAGCAAAGTCATGTTGATTTTTTTCTTTATAACATTGCCAAAATCAAGCCATTTTGTTTTGCTTCCTCTGCTAACACCGTAGTTCATGCCTTGGTCATTTCCTGCCTTGATCTTACTATCTTCTTACTGGGCTTCCACCTTAATCCTTTGGTTTCCATTCAACGTTCTGCTGCCAAGATTATTTTTTTGGCCCCACATTTTAATAATGTTACCTGACTTTTGATATCTCTTCACTGGTTACCCATTCTTCTAGGATTCAGTACAAGCTTTTTGTTTTAATGTTCAAAACCTTACACAACCTACTTCTCCACTATCTTTCAGGCCTTATTTCTTCTTACCATGCTGCTCAAAATCTGTGTTCTAGGAATTCCAGGCTTCTCACCCAACCAAGGGTTTCCGTTTCCTCAGCTCAGCTTCGTCCTTTTTCACTCACTGCTCCATACTCTTGGAATTGCCTCCCTGAATATTCGTAGACTGTTCCTTCCATTGTTGTCTTTAAATCTCAATTAAAAACTTCTTTGTTTTCCAAAGCTTTTGGAATTTTAGCTTAATATTGTTTTATAATATTGTGTGTTTTGATTACAGTACATGTAATCATCAGTTTGCTTTATATTGGTTTTTTTTTTTTTTGTATTTTATCTGGATAATTTGTTTTACAATTGTATTGTATAGTTTTATATTTTTTCCCCCTCTGTGTGTATGTATGTGTATACAGTCAGACCCATGCATCCACATTGGTTAAGTCCCCAAACTTACTGCGGATACTGGAGACCTCAGCAAACCCTATTGAAATAAAGGACTTCCCATAAAAACATACCATAGAGTTGCACTGAAGAACCTAGAAGATGCTGAGAGAGGATGCTTCTCTAGTCATTTTCCAGTGCAAATATATGGTTTGTGTCCCTATTTTGTGTCCAGTGGATAACTCAAACAGTGGATATTGGTTCTGTGTATATTAGAGTCCAATTGTATACATATATTTTAGATTGTACAACTTTGGCAGGACCCATTGATTTTGGTAATTTTACTTGTATAAAGTAAAGTAAATTTTACTTGTATAAAGTATAAAGTAAAGTGCTATATAAACCAACAACAACTAATATTTTTAAATTTTATTTGTCTCCAAATCACTAATAATGAGTAAGTGAATAAATTGGTTACAAATGTAAATCAAGAAAAGCATAAACCAGTATATAGTCCTCTCCCTTCATTTCATTGTATCTAAAAATTGATTATTTTATACTCTATGTTTACTGTAGCTGAAACAGTCACGCTGTAAATCTTATACTCCCTTGACTTTTCCTGACTATCACTGATCTAATTTGGTCCTTTATATGGCTTTGTATCATTTAACACATCCTTCCTGATCTTCTACCTTGTATCAAAAATGTTATCTTCAATCATTTATGACTGTTGTCTTATTTTTAATGAACCAATCTCTTATATCTTCCCTTCACCATGTACCTAGTTCATTGAGGCGCCATCTATATGGGTGGGGGGGGGAAGAGAGTACCTCACAGTAATGGCATTTTGCAGCAGCAGCAGCGACTTGCCTTAATGGTATTTCTGGCCCCAGAAACCTCCAGAAGCTTTGTGCGCCAGATGGTGGTCATGAGTGTTTTTTTTAAAAAAAAATACACATGTTGCCTAAGGTGCACTGGAGCAATAGATTTGAGTTAAAAGGTTAAGTTGCTGTTATCATCATCATCATCATTTCCCCAGTGGGGATAGGGTTCAGCACTCTGGATAGCTCCTTTAAACCTGAACTAAAACCCAGGGTGGATACAAACCCCCCACTGACATGGAAGCCATGACCTGCCACCACTGGGACTCAAACACAGGAAAAGAGGGGGATGCTGGATCTGCTACACCTGTCTTACCAACAGAGGAGTAAAGCCAGGGATACTGTAATCATGCATGACAGTCTGGAGCTGCCTAGGGGCCAAGATCACCATATAAGGACTTTTTGAGGGGCTAAACCTGATCCCACCAGACATTTCTCTGTCCAGGTCCCACTCACTGGCACTTAAGGATGCAGTAAGTGGGAAATCACAGAGAGCTCAAGGAGGACTGGTTTTGGGTATGGAATATTGATTTACTGCCCCTGGTGGGAAAGGAAACTGAAAGGGGAGAGTAAATAGAATAGAGCAGCTGTAAATTTGGACAGAAGCACCCCACCCTGCAACATGTTATATTTCATGTCTCTGTTGGGTCAGCAGTGGTAAATACAATATTCTTATTTTATTATTATCTTTAGCTTTCATCCATGGTGGCTCTGATATTAGTGGGGTGATCATTGCTGTCTGGTTTTTAGTCTGAACTTTAAGGGAGCTGCATAACATGCTGTATCTGGAGCAGATTCACTCACTATTCCACTGACATCAGAGACACTGCCATTCACTTTCATCTTTAGCTTAACAAGTGTAACTGTGACTGAAATGTGATGTGTTACTGAACAAACATGAGGCAGAAAAGACCAGGGTCCTGTCTAAATGGTAAAAAACAAAACAAAAACCCTCATGGAATTAGCTGGGAATCCTACCTTTCTAAATGGGATCTTGCACCAATCCACACTATTCAGAAGGAGGGGGGCCCAAAACAGCAAAAATGATGCAGGAAAAGCCTTTGTGGCTTCCCCATAGTTTTTAAAAAAACAATGATGGGTGTGTGCATCCCTGCTCATTTGGACAAGCAAAGGAGAAACAATTCAAAGGGAAGTCCAAAGCTGATTGGCTTGGTGAGAGCGGGGGCAGGGGTTGCTAACAGGCAAACACCCATTGCTGCCATGTTGGATTTTTGCCTTATCAAAATTGCAAAGGTGATAAAACAGGGTGGTGGTTTTGTTTGTTTGTTTTCCTGTTAAAGTGGAAAAATCACTATATCACTCCAGCACACCTCAGACAACATTAAAAAAGAGAGAAAGAGAGAAATCAGTGGCAGTGAAGAACTAACCTGAGTAAATCAATTGTGGCTACCATCTGGAATTCGAGGCTTATGGGGGCTTCTGAAGCAAAAAACACTGTTAAGACATGTCACTGCTGCTCCGAAATTCCATTACTACAAGGTACTCTGGGTTTTTTCCCCTCGTTTAGATAGGTCCCCGGCTGATCTCTCCACCTAACTATATCACAGCATTTCTTCAAGGTCAAATGACATTGTTCCCTGCTTGCCCCTGCAAGCTCTTAGAAGAAAGGACCAGACAGAAATACAATAGATACATTGTATTGTTTCCTCCAAACTCCTGTATGAGAAAAGTCAGAGGAGTAATGCTGCTGAGAAGTAATGTTAGAACTAAAGAGAAGAGTGGAGGCATTCCAGATAAGCTGCACAAAGTGGTTCTGAAATGTGAAGCTGAAGGCTTTCACAGCCAGCATCCATAGATTTTCCTTGGTTGTTTTTTCCCCCCCCCCTGGGCTGTGAGGCCATGTTCAGGAAGAGTTTGTTTCTGACGTTTTGCCTGTATCTGTGGCTGGCATCTTCAGAGATGCCAAAGATACAGAGATGCAGGCGAAACATCACAAAACAAACTCTTCTGGAACATGGCCTCACAGCCCGGGAAAAAAAACAAAACAAGGAAAATCTAAGGTTCTGAAATGGCTCTGTTCCACTGGACATTTAATTAAATTAAAATGCTCCCATCCAAAGCTAATTTAGCACCTGATTTTCAGCAGTGACCTCTAATAAAATGAGCTTGTAATCCTGTAACCACAATGAATTGAACAGTAATTTGCTGAATGAATTAACAAGCTGTTAGACACCAGAAACTATCAGCAATGCCTGTGGTTTACCATGGATGAAATTGTTTATGAGAGTACAAAAACTACACCCGCAACATTGAAGATAACTTGAAGTGAATTCCTATACATAAAATCAGAATTAGAGTTTAGGAACACGCACAAATTTAAAAAACCCTCAATAGTAGTATGTGCTAGGCTTTAAGGAAAGATTACCACCCACTTTTTTTCTCAGCTCTTTTTAAGGCTCCTTCACTCAAGCTGCCAAAAATGCTTCCATGTGGTAATGGTGCCATGTAGCACTGTAATGTTTATAAACTGCTTACCATGAAGACAGTAGCACTACATATATCTCTACTCTAGTATGGAGACTCTCTGTACGATGGGGTCAATCATCATGGCAAGCTGCTTACAAACTTGGATGATCCCAGCATGAAAGCAGCAGTACACGAAAGCTGTTTGGGTGGCCTTTATCATATTTTAATTGTTCCTTACAAACCTCAGTGGAAGTTTCACACCTTGGCATGTTCCCCGGCAATGTGTTCCACTGCTGTGCTGTATTTGCATTAACTTGTCTCCGCCACCCCAATTTATTTGGCTTCACAAGAGTCATGCTATCTTCTTACACTGGTTTCTGTTGTGCTTATTGCATCCAGGCTGGCAACAGCTTTCCTTTCAGTTTTTTTAACACTGTTTCTTCTTTTATAATCTATCTCCTATAATGAATAAAATATATTAGAAACCAACTATTTTTTTAACATTCTGTTTCTTCCTACGCAATTTCTTAAAATCAGAGATTCTCAATTTTGATCACTTACCTGCAAAGAATTCTGAAATATCCACATTCAACCAGTTTGTCTGTTCAATTAATTTTTGTCATTATCAAATCCAGATCTAACTGACTGCATTGTTCCCTCTCAAACCTATAACGTAGAATGGTAAAATATTGCAAAGAACCTTCTGAGGAGCACTCTTACCCCAGCTCAAAAGCAGTCTGTGTTAGAGATGTAAAATTTCCAGAATTTTTAATTCATGGCAAAGACTCACTTTCCTCATTTTTTCCCCAGGGGGGAAAAATAAATAAAAACTCTGGGAAAATGGGGTAGGGGGGATGAAATATTAGCACTTTTCACAGATTGAAAGTTACTGGTTATTTTGGGGAAACAAAAGTACTACATATAACTTGGCTTGGCATAAATGAATCATGTTTGATATATTAAAAGTACTTACAGATTTAATTTTATTTTACAGACTAATTACAGATTTAATTTTTTTTTTAAAAAAAATAAATGGTTGAAAATGGAGCTAAGGAACACCTGAATTATAAGGAACTTCTTTGCTTTTGCCAATTTATGAGGAGCAGATGTAAAACTCCCAATGAAGACAGAGGAAACCACCAACACTAGTAAAACAGGATTTTTTTTTCTATGTCCCCTTATCCTCTATAGTGCCAAACAGACATCAAATACTCATTCATGGCTTCAGTGTTGGAGTAGGACTCTGGAGACCAGGGTTCAGTTGCCTGCTTGGCCATGGAAACTTACTGGGTGACCTTGGGCAAGTCACACTCTCTCAGCCTCAGAGCGTGGCAATGGCAAACCTACTCTGAACAAATCTTGCCAAGAAAACCCTGTGATAGGTTTGCCTCAGGGTTGTCATAAGCCAGAAACAACTTGAAAGCACACAAGATCAAGATCAAGTCCATAAAGAAAAAAAAATGAGAAAAGGAGATCAAGACCAGGAATTAAAATGGTGTGAGATACTGTAAACCATCTTACATACATGCCTATGTAGAAGAAGTAAATATATTAACACGTTTGCTTTACCATTCATAATCCCACTTTTTCAGTATTTCTGGAGGGGAAAAGTCTTAGGGGAAAAACAGACACAGGTTTCCCCCCACCACCTGAAACAAAAATAATGTTTCCCCCCAGGCTTTCACATCTCTAGTCTGTGGAAAGATAACACATTCAGAAACAGAGATTAATTTTCTGGACCACAACCAATACTCATGCAACATGCATGATTCTTCAACATTAGTTCATTTAGATTAGTTGTGCTCCCTACTCTGCGATCAGTAAATTAATCCAGGCACACGATTCCCCTAACAAATGAGGATGCTGTCAGAACTCATTGTTTCAAAAGATCTTAGCTAGCAAGTCACTCTGGAACAGTGGTGACTGGTGGCTTCTAGGTTAATGAAACAGTGAATCCACTCTTGGCTTTAGTCTGGATTTTAAAGTATCTATTCAAGGGTGATGAGCCCTAATGTCTAAATAGGTTCAGCATGTTGGAATGCTCCTTTAAAATTAACACCAAGAGCAGCTTTACTGACCCACTGACATAAAACCCACTTACTGCCAATGCTATAGAAGAATATAATTTCATCTAATTCTCTTTATCCTCTTGTACTCTGTGTGCCCCCTTGGTATCAGTGAATCGCTTCCCTAATCTTGTTTCCCTTGATTTTGTTTCAGTGTTCATATTAATTCTTATACAAGTTGGGCTACTGAAATCAATTTTTACCTTCTTGGTAAAGTGATTGGAGGAAGATCCTTGTATTCAACAGCAGTCTCGGAACTATGCAAAATGAAATTTGAACATGGTGCTGATTATTTGAGCAAATAAAATTCCCATCCTCATCATTATAAAATTCCCATCCTTATCCTTTGTCCATGTGATTGGAATGTGCTAGCTTGATAAATAGATTCCATGAGTATCAAAAACACAAAACAAAACTTTAAAAGAGCAAAGTATGGAGATCAGGGTTTGAATCCCTGCTCAGCCATGGAAACCCACTGGATGACTCTGGGTAATTCACACTCCCTCATCCTTAGAGGAAGGCAATGGATAATCTTGCCAAGAAAACTCTTTGATAGTTTGCCTTAGGGTTGCCATAAAGTCAGAAATGGCTTGAAGGCATGCAATAGCAAATAGCAAATGGGTCTTAACAGCATTCCAGAGCCAACAGAATGGAACCTTTCTCTTCTCAAATGTTGTGAATAACAGTGTCACCTACATGTATTTGACTAAATAGTCTTTGATATTCTTGTCCACCCCAGATCCAACATTCTGGAGAGGCCCAGGTTTTGTAGATCATCATTTGTTACTCATTCCTTTTGCTCCCAATCCTCTTCCTCCCCAGCCCACCCAAATGACTGTGCTACCCAGACATTTGCACACTTGCGTAAAGATATTTGTATGACACAATGGAGACTGAATCAAGAAGTTCCTTACAGAGATTCTTAAGTACTTAACTTTTGTTTACCATAATCTACTTATGATTAGTTTTATCTCTCTCTGGGGTTTATTCTTAGCTGATAGTAGTAGAAATGGAGTAGTCACTCTGTTCTTGAATCTCAGCAGTGACATATGGTATATTGTGTAAGGCAGGCAAGATGAAATAACCCAGGTTTCTAGTGAAAGATGCAATCAGGAAGAGAACTCTTCATTGTGTAAGGCGATAAACAATTTTCAAACTGAATTTTAGAATGACTAGCATCCGAAAAGCCAACTGCTGGAAAATTAAAAACATCTTTTTGTGTGTTTGTGTAACATGGTCCATTTCAACAGTCTATCTCAAAAACAAATTGGACACCATTTGGTAGTGATAGTGTAGCCAGTGGTGACTTTGAGCAAAAGGAATTGGAATAGGTGTGTCACTCTCCCTACCCATGCCTCTGGTGACCCTGCAAAGCTTTATGTTTACTATATGAATTATAATTATGAATTGATGTAAATTATTTTATTATTTTATCCTGAATTATTAACAGTGTAACCTTGTGCATATCTAGTCAGAAGCAAATATGCACACAAACAAATGGGCTTGTGGTATGCAATAGCATTCCACAATACTAAGAGAGATTTATTAGATTTTGCAGAAGACTGTTTTGATGCTTTAGCTGAGCCTTATGTGGTTGGCTGGGACTTTTTGCAAATTTAAAAACTCCTATCACCACTGCCACTGCCACCACATGGATGGTACATGGCCTCCTATACACTTCAGAGCTGGGCTAATTGTTGAAGAGTAGGAAGATGCATTGGTTCCTCAGGATACCTTGGAGGGCTGCATTCCCTGCCACCCCTGAAAAAAATTAATAATTTTTGCACCCATCACTATGTTTTGATCCTCTCTGGACCATTTTAGGCTCAGGATATGACCCAGATGTTGAGAAGAAGTGAAGTCCTCTTCTGGACCTGTAATGGGTGAGGGTGCCAAATGCGACAAAATTGTTCCTCCACTCCCAGGGGTGTTTGGGCACCCCCCCCTCCCATAACTAGACAGGCATTTGGGCCCATAACAACATCCCTGGGGAGCTACATATAGCCTACAGGCTGCATTTTCCCCATCCTTGTTGGAACGGATCATCTAGGGAGTGAAGTGTCTACAACTACATTACATTTTTTGTATGACTCTTTGTTACTTCCAGGACACACAGTTGTTACATGTGATAGTGGTGGAAACAGCAGTTTGAGTGTTTTTAGCTTTAGTTCCATTGAGGACATGGACAGAGTTCTTGGGGGTGTAATGCTGTCTGGATACCTACCTGCCATGCTGGCTCCATGCTGTTTGGATACCTACCTGCCATGGCTGGTGAAGTCCAGGTTTGTTTGTCATTCCTTAAAGTTATCAGTCTGTGTCAGGAAAAGGCAGATATATTGGAGAGTGGCAGGTATCTGCTGCAGCTCCAAAAAAAGAGAAGCGATTATTACATAAAGATAACCAAGCTAGTTTTAGACTAGTAATCAATATACCCTTTTTATAGGATATAACTGAGCATGTAATAGGAAGAGCATGTAATAGGAAAGGAACTGTTCCTTGATTTAAAAACCTTTCTCAACTTTTAAAAATCTGGGTTCTGCCCTTGTTATGGGACTGAGATAACTGACATTCTGAAGGATGATTATGTCTGAAGTTTGAAAGGAAGCATTTCATAGTGCATCTGACCAGAACTCTCAGGAGCTTTTTACACTGTAATCCTGCCATCTCTTTCCTACTCTGATTGCATCTAAAATACCATTATTAGTGATAGTGATCCTATCTTAGTGCTGTGGAAATTAACTTGTTCCAAAAGGCTTACCATTCAGGGCACTTAAGTTTTCTTATAAAAATCCTCATGGAATGAGACCAACACACCTCAACACAATCTTCTCTTTGTATGTTTTCTGGAATTTTATCTTTGTGGAGAAGTCAGAAATTGTTCTTCCCTCATGGCTTTTCTGAAGGATTGTGAAATTTATTTTCAGAGGATTTGGGTGTTAATATTTTTCAGTTTTAAAAAATATTTTTGAAATATGTTTTATTATGTCTGTATATACATTGTGAGTCTGGAAAAATAGTCTATAGATATTCACGCTTCCTGTATCCTCAGGAGATACATTCTTGGACTTACCATTTATAAATGAAACAGTGGAGAACAGCAAATCCTATTAAAATTAAGGTCTTCTTGTACAAACATACTGTAGAGTTGCATTGGAGGACCTAGTGATTCCTAGAGAGGACATCTCTCTAGGCATTTTCCAGCATGACTCTATGCTATGTGTCCCTATATTTTTAGCTGTGGATAACTGAAACCACAGATATTGGTTCCATGGGTACGGGGGTGATCTGTATGTTATTGAATATAAATAAATGAAAAATTAGGAAGTATTTGCATACAACAAACATGTGAAATGGAGGAAGAGTTTTGTAATTATTTATTTTTAAAAGTTGAAATGTGGTCATTAAAAGTTTCTTACTAGTAGACTTTTCTCTCAGGAGAAATGTTCTTTCTTTCTTTCTTTCTTTCTTTCTTTCTTTCTTTCTTATGTTTATATGCCTCCCAATAACAAAGTTGAGAGATGTGTTTTTTATTAAGTTCACCCTCATGGCCAGTAAAATTTGGTCTCCTCTACCTCCTGCCAAGCTACATTTAATGTAAAAGTATAGATATTTGGAGACTGTTCATGGACTTCTTCTGGTTTGGCCCTGACAATGAAAATGTAATGCAGTTATGGATGTGGGCAAGGGAATGGTCATTCTAACAGTATAATCCTAGGAAGGATGACTATCTGTGCCCATTATTTATAGAGGACAACATAAGCTGGGATGAGCAAAAGAGACAGTAGGTAACGATACTTGATGGGGGTGGTTAGGCTGGCTGTGCCAACGGCCACTGCCAATTTCATCCTTAGTGGTGGCTAACAATAGCTCTGCACCAATTGCCAGAAATCTCTGACAGGGTATAATTCTATTAGTCAGATCCTTATGTTATTAGAAATAGCTTAAGACATAATGAAATACCTCTTTATTACAGATACTTAAGGATGGGGCCTGATTCCAAACACATCTATAGTAGGACCCCCTTATCCACTGGGGATTGGTTCTGAGGGGGCCTGTGGATACTGAAAACCATGGATAATAGTGAACACCATTGAAAATAATGGGACGTCCAGTTTAAAATACCATAGAGTTGCCTTGGAGGACCTAGAAAATGGCTAGAGAGAACACATTTTCTAGGAAGACTCCATGGTAGGTGAGTTGTTTTGTGTCCCATGGATAATTGTATCAGTGGATAATTAATCAGTGGATACAGGGGTCCTACTGTATTGCATATCTTCCAACCTTTCACAGATGAAAACTGGGACACTTATGGTCAGGCAAAATCAATGGGTGGTCAAGATGGCAGAAGTTATTAATAAGGAAGAACAGGCAAGCTAGGAGAGGCCAAAGCAGTTTGCTTTTTCCTGAGATGACTGAGAAGGGCAAATTTCCACCCCTTCTCGGCTTTCCCCACCACTGAATTAACTGAATACAAACTACTTTTGCACTTTGAACTCAGTTTACAGCAACTGAAGAAGGCTGATGACAAAGGGCAGAAATGGGAGGAGGAGAGGGAAATGGGGACATTTTAAAAGCAGCTGGAAAAATGGGACAACAGAGGATTAATTGGGACTGTCCCAGCCCAACTGGGACTGTTGGAGGGTACGCTATTGTATGTAAGTCCATTATGGTCAACATGGCTTCTTTCTGAGTAAATATGTTTTTAAAAACTGTGTTTTGTCAGAAAGTGGCTGCATTTACGATCTCTACAAGTTATATGTCAGGTTCTACACATGTGCATGACACCTATAGTGGCATCAAGACCATAGAACAAGATTGGTCACCACTTTTTCCTGTTCAGAAAATTTCCTTTAGGAGAAAGCTATTGAAAGCAATGTGGGATTGCATGAAGGAAGTGCCCAACCTTTTCTTTTCTGCTGTTTTTCCACTCAAGCCCTAACCAGCTTTCCCCCATTCTTCCAGTATTCCAAACATGTGCAAGCATGTAGTTCGAACCTGGTGGTGGGGAGGGGAATGAAAGTGACAAGCCTCTGAGACAGAGGCAAGTTGGAGCAAGGCCAAACCACACCAGGTAACACTGTGGGGGTGGGGGAGAGGAGTGATACCAGCCTCAGTGACCACAGATTAGGCCAGGAAAGGATTCAAGGTCCTTTTTGCCTTTGGTTTTTTTATTCTGAATAACTCCGTTCTAAAATAGTTCTTTTAAAAATAAAGATTGTGTGTACTGTCTCCTAAAGCAGGGAACATTTCCTTTTCATTAGGGGCTAGATTCCATTAAGGTAACCTATCAGAGACCACATGTCAGTGATGGGCAGGACTTGAAACCAGCAGTGGGAGAGACCATCCCTTTTCTATACTTCTGCCATATCATCCTCCCCCGACTTCCTCTCCACCCTGCAAGCAGCTTGAGACCAGACAGAAATCTGTTTGCTAGAGATCTTAACTGATTACTTGCAGAGAGTGGGCTTTTTGAAATCAGGCCATAGGTCACAAATTACTTGTCCCTTTTCTAGAGGATGGACAGGAAGAAGCTAACTTTGTTTCTTGAAAACAGTTGGCCATGAAAAGAAATGTCAGAAACATGGGCAAGAGATCACGCTATCTCTACTTGGTAAACAATAACAAGATCCTGGGAATATTGCCCCAAATGTGCAAAACATGGAATTTACTGGCTGTGTATCTCTGGCATGTTAGAGAAGAGCTAGGCTGATTTAGGAGGAGTAAAATACCAAATCAAAGCAGTTAAACTTGGCAGGCTGAATAGAGAAAGACATCTTCATTGGTATTTTAGCCTATAATCTTAACAGCATTTGGGTGATTAAGATCCAGACTGCAATTTTAAAGGTCATAGTTATTTTAATTGTGCTTCAGTCCACTGTTTTGCCACTTAACTTTTTCCACTTTCTAGCTTGTGCACCACTTTCTGACTAGAATCTTTTGTCTGGCTCTTGCTTTCCTCCAAGACTCAAGCTTTGTACTGAACTACTTAGCTTTTTGCTTGCTTTGTTTCCTGATCCCGTCTAGGTTTTACTGGCAGCTGCATACGTAATGTAAAGAAAGCTGTTCACTATCTTACCACAATGTATTCAGCATCATGCAGTTTTATTGGCTTACAATTGCACATTATTATGATTGTGATGTGTCTCTCATTGTTTATAAGAGATTCTCCCATACCAAAGACACAGTCAAATCTATTGTGAAAATAAGAGCTGTGCAGGATCAGCCATGACTACTAGGAGCCATTGATAGCCTTGTACTGGATAAATTTTACCCCAAAGTCTAAGGAGTTTATCAGATGCTGCCCTTAAAATGTTCTTTTTCTGGCATAACCTCCCCCCATTTTTATGCTGACAAAAGAATGCTCCCCCGCACTTATCTTCCTCTCTTGGCAAAGGCAGCCCTGGCAATAAAGAGGAAGTGAACGGATTTCATTTGAAATCCCGTGAGACTTTGTTTCATGGGAAATTCAAAAATAAAAACAAAAATAAGACATAAAAAGTTACACAAAGCGCCCACACACATTTTAAAAGTATCAAGTAACCCGGGGAGGGTCCTAAAAAGAGCGAAACTTGCCGGGATGACCCGATCTCACCCGGAAGTGTTTGTGCCGGACCAGCTGTTCTTGATGCAATGATGAGATTTAAATGGCCTGAGGTTTCGCATGCCAGCAATGCCGGCAGCAAAACAGAACTGGGGATCTATTAAAGGCTTAAGCCATCAATGAAAAGGTATCGGTTTTGGCCAGAACATAACTACAAAAGGGTGATGTTGTCTGATCTGAGCGCCCTTTCGCGGTTATGTGGTGTCGTTATGACGCTGTATTTTGTCTGTCTGATAAAGTCCTAAATCTCAATATCCTGAAATAACTATGAGAGAAATTCCCCAAGAGCTGAAAATATACCAAGATACATCACAGATTAGACGCAAAAGAATGTTGTCTAATTGGCCCTGATCTCATTGAAATGTATATTTTATTCATTTATTTAAAAATATGTAGATCCTGATATATCTCTGAGGAAATCTAGGTAGCTTATACCTTAGAAGATTACCACACTACACTGTTATAGTGCTATTATTCCACTTTAATGACTATGGCTGCCTCCTGTGGAATCCTGGGATTTGCAGTTTAGGGAAGGGCATTTAGCATTCTCAGCTAGAGAACTCTTAGGCTTCACTAACTACAAAGCCCAGAATTCCACAGGAGGCAGCCATAGCAGTTAAAGTGGAATAATAGCACTATAACAGTGTAGTGTGATTAAGTCCAAAAGTGAATAATTCAGTAATTAAAAGGATGCTTTCATCTCACAGCAGAACATAAAACATGAACAAAGTAGCAATCACAATGTAACAGCAGTTAAAATATTTGAAATTTTCAAAAAAGAAAAACTAATTAAAACAGCAAATTGAAATTGTATATTGAATGCCATCCTAGAAAGGAAGGTCCTCCCCAGTTTCTGGAAAGTCATTAATGAGGACATGAATAAGGGTGTTCCAAGGCATAAGTGTAGCTGTTGAAAAGTCTGTCTCTTTATTCTCCATCTGCAGTCCACCCTCCACATTTGCAGGTTTAACTTTTGTGGATTTGAATATTCATGGATTATTTGCTGCCACCTCTGCTATTGTCCTATGCTATTTTTAATAGGGCCTGCAAACCTTGCGAGACTCTGGGAGACTGGGAATGTGTGGTGAGGCTTATAAGTCCCTATTAAAAATGGTGTAGGGCAGCTGTGGGGTGGCAAGAAGCCCCACCAGCCACCCACTTCTGCCTTGTGAAGGAACATGCTGCCTCGAAGGCATCCACAGTGGGTTGAATCCATAGATTGTACTTTTTGTGTGTGTTAAATATAGTTTGGGGGACCTAGAGATATTTGTGGCTTTTCCACTTTTGCGGGGGTCCTGTGCATGTGGAATGTGGAGGTCTAACTATACAGGTAGCTCAAAGCTTATCTCAGTGGCAGGCAATACTTCAAAATATCCTAATTTTAAACCATTTAGGCCTGTACAGGTCATCTTGCACCTCTTCCAACCACTTATTTATTTATCACATTTGCAATCAATTTTTTTTCTCCACAATAGCACTCAGGTGACTAATGACATAATTTTTAAAATGACATATTAATTTAAAATATGAAATAATTTTAGCTGGAATTCTGTCAGGGAATTGTTCCAACACAACTCCCAGTTGTGCCAAGGGGTGTACAGTCTCTGAGTTTGCATGCGTAGGAATCTACAACATCTGACTGGAAACAGTTCTCTAATTGATGTTTGGGTGCACGTGTCCCCCAGCACTGTTGCCTGAATCCTCACTACATACCTGGGCATTTATGTGTGTGGAGCATTATTCAGTAGCTTGTGGCTATTGAAGGCACAATTAAAAACACAGAAAAAGAAATAACAGCATTTAGCCAATTAAAACCCATTCAACAGCAACCCAGCTTAAATGCCAAAGGCTTTTCTGAATAAAGAAAGTCTTTGCCTGGAGTCACACTCTCCCTGTATGTAGGCCCTGTTAACAATTGCGCTGTTGTGTTCTGGATCAACATTAGCTTCTGAATATTCTGTACGGGGGCAACTCTATGTAGAGCACATTGCAATAATATACATATGATGTAACAAAGCTGTTACCCAAAGAGGTCTTGGAAATTCCAAGAAAGTATCGAGTTTCTAATATGTTGGGGAAATTAGCAGCAACTTGACCTTAGCAATGTGAAAGGGAGCAACAGAGAGGGGATCTTTATGCCAACTATATCCCTGCTAACTCTGAACAGACACACACAAATGCAAAATGAAAAATTAACAATGATATTTATTAAAGACATAAAAATAATAACACCAAGCACGCGCACTTTCATACAAGAAACATTCACACAAGACCACTAGGAATAGAAGAAGAGAGGTTGCCAGAGGGGCAGATAGGGAGATTTCTGGGGTGATACGACACCTGTCTTGTAGTCTGAGGTCGTTGAGCAAACCAGCAGCATGGATGGATGAATCTGGAGTGGCTAACACACAGAGAGACGTAGTGTCCCCAAGCAAAGGTTCTGTGCACAATGAGCATGATTTTCGGCCAATATTTATACCAACAATATGCCCTGAGGTGAGGAAGTTTCATGGGTTGAAACAATAGCCTCCAAAGATTGCACATGAGTTCCAGGAAAACTCCTGTCTTGACAATAGGTGTCCGAAGATGCTAATTGGTTTGCAATTGCCTTAAATGTCTTAGTACTTAGATTTATAAAACATGAGCTGCCTCTTTTGATGGTTAAGTGATTAGGGAAGGGAAGCTTGATACCTTCAAACAAAGGAATACCCCACCTATCTATAATAGGACCAATTGTCTGTCACATGGATGTGTGGTGGAGGCAATGTCCTTTTGACCTCATATTTCCTCATACTTAGGAATTTGTCAGTAGTTCTTCCTTTGGGTGATGCATGGCTTTCAACACGTGTCTATTGGGATCCATACAGCGAGTACCTGAAACCTTACTGCTCTTCCCAATGGAATACCACATTAATAAGCCAAGTTATTAATAAGCCAATTTTGGGGGTTTCTGGAGGTGGGGGATCATTAGGGGCGCTAACAAACTGCGTGTCACCGTGACCTAGTTTGTCTAGGAATAGGTGTAGTTGGAGCACTAGTCTCAACTAGGCAAAGGTATTCTTAGTCCTCAACAAGACCCAAGAATCCATCCACAAGAACCTGCATGTTGTGTCTCATGTACTGACTTCTTCAGACTCAGTGACCAGCAGTTTAAGAGTTAAAAACAGAAAACTTTATTATCACAGTAATCCAGAGAGCTATCCCTACAAATTTGTTGCTCAGAAGGAAACCTAACTAACAAAAAGTATACTAAAAGCATTTTCCAATCTACAAAATCTGGCTGGCTATAAGGTCATTGGCTATCTATCATCCCCACTCCCATTTCCCACTGTACCAGAGCTCAGCCTCTTTTTCTCAGAGTTAAGCCCAGGTGCAGGAGCTTATCAAACCACTCTAGACACAGAGCACATATTGTATTCCCTTTTACAGTCAAGCTACATACTCATTAGCAGTACAGAAAGAATGCAAATACAATTGGCCACAGGGTTATACAGCAGAACTGAACTTGAAAGGGAGGTCACATTCAGGACTGATCCTGACATTATGAGATGGTGTTTTCAAGGAGAGAGATGCCTCTTAAGCTGCCCCTTCACATTGTATCATAATTCCTGAGTCCTCTCTATTGCCCAAAAAGACTTCTGTCTTGTCTGTATTCAGTATTAGTTTGCTAGATCAGATCCAGTCAGTTACTGTAGAAGAGTATATGAGACAATGGGACTCCCTCCAGCAACCAAATAAATGCTTGATCCTTGGGACCAAAGCCCCAATTCCAAATGCAGACAAATCAGCCCTTTTGTCCTCACTAGCTATTTTTATTGGGATATGAAAATTGTTGTGAATGCTACGAAGGATTTAGTACTCAAATATGTTTCCCCCCACCGCTTCTCCCTTTTAACTTCTTTAGTAGTTTGGTCTTGGATGCATTATAAAATATAAGTTAATTCAGTACTTTAGCAGAAGGGTAGTGCCTAAATGTAGGAAAACAAATCATAAATAGTCATAAGTCTCACTGAAACCAAATAAAGCTAGTTGGTCACAACTGAACACAATAGGAGGGATTTCCAAGTAACCAGGCAGTTGGATTGAGTTGTTCGCAGTCACTAACTTTAACTAGACTCTAGCCCCTCTCTCTCTCTTGCCTAGAGAGAGGGAGAGAGAGCTTACATATGTAGCCTACACACACACATATATATACAATATATACACAGTTCTAAATATATGTGTGATTAACAATTTAATTAGACATACATTCTGTTTTAGCTTTTGCCCTTTTCAGTTGCTGAAAACAAAATTAAGATGCATCTAAGTTGGCACTTCAGAACATTCTTAAGTTGATGATAGCATTATGTATTGTCCTCTAGGATGAAACCAAGAGGTGTTAAGGTCTCAAGTCTATGGGTTCAAAAATTGTTCCTTACACCAAAGTACTTGAAAGAGATGGCAGCTCAATTCCAAATGCAGACAAATCAGACAGGCTATGGTGCTCTGAGTTAAAGTGTTTAGCTGCTGGTGGCTCAGGATTCCTGGAGGGATGGCAAACTTGTGATTCTTGAAATGTGTACACAGGTCTGTGGCTGTTTTTCCCATGTACTGAAGATGGCATCCTGTATATGTGCATTCAATCACATTGTCTCTAACTTATGACAACCCTATCACAGGGTATTTTTGGGCAAGATTTGTTCACAAGGGGTTTGCCTATGCCTTCCTCTGAAGCTGAGAGTGTGTGACTTGCTCAAGGTCACCCAGCAGGTTTCCATGGCTGAATCTCCAGAGTCATAGGAGATGTTCACACAGGGAAAATATCCCCCGGAGAAATCGGGACAGAAATATTTCTGTCCTGGAAGCATCGCCACGGTTCGCACGCCCACTTCCCTCTCCCGATATTCCGTCATCCTCACGCTGTCTTTTTTCTTCTCTCTTCCGTCATATTTTATTCAAGTTAGTAAAATATGATGGAAGAGAGAAGAAAAAAGACAGCGTGAGGATGACGGAATATCGGGAGAGGGAAGTGGGCGTGCAAACCGCGGCGCTGCTTCTGGGACAGAAATATTTCTGTCCTGATTTCTCCGGGGGTATTTTCCCCATGTGAAAATCTCCACAGTCCTGTGCTCAGACCACTACACCACACTGGCTCTCAGGCTATGCGCACATGGATACACACACAGTCTACTGTTTGATTCATTGCATTTGTTGGCGTGCTCTTTCCCCAGTTTTTAGATTATGTGAGATTATTTCATCAGCCCTGTTGACAAGCATTTGCTGAAATCACTGTTTTGTCATGTTATGGCCTTTTGCCTTTTCTTCCTCCAGTTCATTGTGTTACAATGATTAACAAGCACAAGTGCAACGTTCACCCAGTTTTTCCTCTATGGAACATATAGATAACAGGATAGTCAGATACAACAAAATCCAAAATGCACATCACAGTGATACTTTATTAAGCCAAAGAAAATTTGCAACCCACCCCCCATAAAGCTAGTTTTTGAAGTTCACTAGATTCTTCATCAAGCAAAGATATTAAAAATTATATGGGAGAAGAAAAGTGGTGGTGTCAAGTCACAAGGCTGCATCTTGTTTCAGATATTTTCCTAAGTTGGTGTTTAAGTGGGTCTTGAGGTAGGGCTCAACTCTTTGATCTTACCAGGGGGTGTTGGAGGGAGGGCCAGCCCACAGAAACATCTTTGGTGGAGTAAATGTGGACTAAAGGCCCTGTTTTTTGTCTATGCTTCTGCTTCAAGTCTATGATTCCACTTATTCTATTGCTTTGTTTTCTACTGCATTATATTCTCAATTACCATTCATGGTCTCCTTTCATCTTTTAGGTTGGCTATAAGGCACTGTGTGTATGTACCTTCAAGTCCACTTCTGACAACCCCATGAATTTCATTGGGTTTTCTTATGCAAGGAATTACTCAAAGGTGGCAGTTTTGCCAAACCATCCGGGCTATCATGTTGAATAATTGAACACATATGCCACTCTGAGCATTATGGCTGAGCAGTTTCAGTGTCACCAAGTAGGCTGGTACTGAGGAAGAAAGGAAAATCGAAAGGGAGTAATATTGTTATTGGGGGTTAATGGAGCTAGAAAAGATACTTCCAGACTTGTGAACAATTTCTACTGTTCTTGTAATGGAGGCTATATTTTTTCACAGCTGGCCACAAAATGCAAAGTGGGACTGTAAAAAGAGGACACCAGTAAAAGTGAGACTGTAAAAAAAACACACACACACACACAACCCGCCAACTAATTAGGGGCAGAATGAAGAGTTAGAGGCAACACCAGGCAGAGTCTGTAAATGGAAGGCACAGCAGATGGGCAACAGAAGGGAGGTTCAAAGGGGAGCCTGGAATAACAGGCCCCAGGACCTGAGGTAAGAATGAGTTCAGAGCCAGGACTCAGAGAAGATATCTAGAGTTAAGAAACCAGAGACTCTAGCTAGAATCCTGATGGCCCATTTTGTACTTTTTTTTCCACGGTCACACAGCAGTGGTGAGGAGGGGTATACAAAATCTCCTGGCTTTAAGCAGCCTGTCTCTCCAATGTCCTACTTCTTGAATGGCTGTGGTGCCTGCTGCTTTCCCCCCTCCTGCCACCACCACCTATACTTGCATAGTTACACTGTGGTAGTTTACCAACAAAATTCTCACCTAAGCCCAGGCCTGTTCCATCCTTATCTCCCTATTGGGGAAGGACTTCCAAGATGCCACTGAGGACATACAGAGCTCATATTTCCTATATTGGTTGCCCTGGTAGAAGGGTGGGCCCATCCTCCACTTCCCTTTGTTTTTTCCATAATTATCTGTCCTTGCAATGAAGTCTGCTCAGTATATTTCAAAATATTAGCTATCCTGTAAGTACATTGGGAGCCAGTCAACTAAATAACCTCACGTTTTATGTATGTGTGTGTGCTACAAAAATCATGACGGCTCTCTGAAAAAAATTTTTTTTTGAAAGGAAGTGTTCTTGTCATGCTAATATATCCTGTGTCAGACACTAATACCAGGTTGGTTATTGCGGAGCACATATAGGAGAGCACAGGCAGTTAACTTCAGTGTATCACAATGACACAAGAGGGTATGGTGCCGGTGTTTTGTGGCACCAGAATTTAACGAGCCTTTCTAAAAATCTTTTCTTTATTTAGGCGTCTGCCCAAAGTGACTAAGCCATTGTACACAGGCTGGGAACCATCTGCCTGCTGTGCTTTACACTCTATAACTCACTGCCCTTCTCACTTCCAGGTGGGACACAAACAGTTAATCTCAGAAGATACTAATTTGATACTAGTTTAATATCTTTTCATGGGGGAGGGTGGGGCTTAGGGATTTTAGTCAGTATTGTTGTATTTTTAACTGTTGTAAGCTGCCCCAATTTTTTTTAACAGAAGGGCGGGGTAAAATAATAATAATAATAATAATAATAAAATAATCATTATCATGTGATCATACATCCTCCAGGGGACGAAACAACAGAGCACCCCCCTCTTATTTCAGAAAGGAAAGGAAAACGTACCAGCGTGTAAGAGCCTCATAACCAAAGGTGGGCAAAAACCATTAGTGCCGTAGAAAAGTTTCCACGCTTGCATATCAGAGGAGGTTACTATTCCCCTCCCTGATCCTCTGGTTCCTTTCATTATTATTTTTTGGGGGGGCGAGGGAGGGAGCTTTGTGTCCGAAAGGCCCCCCTTTTTGGAAAGGCTCCGACTGTTTTTCCACAGGGAACTGGCGCTTCTTGTTGGGCTTCCTCGCCTTCCCTCCCGCTTCCATTTCCTGCGGGGAAAGCGAACTCCCAGGCGCCAGAAAACAAGAAAGCCAGCCCCAGAAAGTTTGCATCAGCCTCCCGCCTCTCCCCCGGGCTTCTGGGTTGCCTGAAAACCCCCTCCTTCCCTCCCTCCCCCTCCGGGAGTCGCAGCTGGACCTGGAGCCTGTTGCGTGTATGTGTGTGTGTGTGAGAGAGCGGGAGCAGAGAGCGCAAAGCAGCCTCGCCTTGGCGATGGTGCCTCGGCATGTGAGCAGGATCCGATTTCAGAGCCGGGCTCTTGCGCAGCGGCCGCACTCGGGGGGGGGGCTCTCCGTGACCTCCCCCTCTCCCCCCAGCTCTTTCTCCCTCCCCTCCCCCCGTGACTCGACCTCCCCTCCCTCTCTTCCCTCCTGGAGCTGCTGCTCCCACTCCCTCCCTCCCTCCCCCCTCGGACTTTCCTATGAGGTCACCAGCTGCTCCCTGGCTCCTCCCCGCGGGCTCCTGCAGCCCCGGCTCCGCCTCCCCCGCCGCCAGTCCGCTCCTCGCGTTCATTTCATTCCTCTCCTCATTCCGAACATTCTTCGCATCGCTCGCGCCGCACCAGCCCCGTCGAAAAGCCCAAGCCCGCCCTGCCTGCCTGCCTGCCTGCCCGCCACCGCCGCCGCTTTGGGGGGCAGTAAACTAATCACTTGGAAGGGCTTCCATAATCCCGCCAGCCAACAAGCCGCTGTACACACACACACAGATTTTATTTATTTATTTTTGGAAAAAAAAATATATTAACAACTACAATAACAACCACCACAAACAACAACAAGCCAAAAAACACCAAGGCTAGAGAGAATATATATATATTTTAAAAGCAAGCAAAAGTCCCCTCGGGAGGGGAAAAGCTGGAAGAAGTTTGCAATTGAATTGCAAAAAAGAAAAGAAAAAGACTGGTGGTGCTTGCAAAGGTGGGGAGTGGAGTGGAGGTAAGTTTTGTGCGTGTGACTCTGTGTGTGTGTGAGAGGGAGAGTGTGCGCGCGCACGCGCGTGTGCGAAAAGGCTGGCTGGAGGGAACCGCTTCTTCTCCTTCTTTCCCGGGCTCTCCTTGCTTTGTGTGGCGGGGAAAGGAGCGGAGGAGGGGTGGCCGGGTGGGCGTTTGTCCTCGGTTATTGACTTGGGAGAATCAGGTTGTTGCCCCCTCTTTCCTTCCTTCCTTTTAGGCGCCCCCCCTCCTCAGTCTCCGCAGGTGATCTGGGGAGGTGAGTTGGGGGTGGCGTGCGTGTTTGTGGAAAGAAAAACCAGGAGAGCCGCCTCAGGAGACCCGGGAGTGGGGGGGGGGAGGGAACTTGTTTCCCGTGGAGTTTGGGCTGCTTTGGTGGTAGTAGTGGTGGTGGTGGGGGCTTCCTCCGGGGCGGCAACAGGCGGCCGTTCCTGGCTGCCTCTCTCTGGGCTGCGTGGCTGCTTTCTTCCCTGGCGGAGTTGCCTGAGTCACGGCTTTGCAGCTTGGAGAGCGAGCGAGAGAGCGAGAGCGCGCGCACTCCCCCCCCCCGCCTCGGAGCCTCTGTTGCTCTCGCGGGCGCGCGCGCTCCCTCACACTCTCTCTTACTCACGAATCTTTGGGATTTTTCACATTTTTTTCCGCCAAGAAGGAATAAGTTAGGAGCGGATCCGGCCTTCTGGCAAAGTCCAGCCATCCCCATCCCTTGAGTTTCCTCTTCCTTAGAGCTTAGGGAAAGGGGGCCGGAGCTGAAAGTGGGCAAAGCTTTCAAGAGAGCCTGGAGGGGAGCTTTATATATATATTTAGCTTTAGCTTTATATATATATATTAAACGTTTGGCTTCCCTCTCCTCCCGCCTCCTCTTCTTCCCTTTTGATTCTTGAGCCCCTCCAAAAAAAAAAAAAAAAAAAAAGATGAAAGAAGGAATGTTCTCTTTCGCTGCTTCTTTGCTTTCTCCAGAACTGCTGCTGCTGCTACTACTGCTGGTTAATTGCACATTCAAGTGGAAAATTTCCCGGAGTCAGCAGAAACATTGCATCCAAAAAAAGAGAGAGAGAGACAAACTCGCAGTCCCAACAAAACGAGGAGATTGTCCCTGGAAAAACTTCCTTTCGGTAGGAACCCTGGGATTATTTATTCCCCCCCCCCGCGCTCATAACCTTATAAAGGCATCTTGTGAACTTGCTCCCTACATGTTCCTGATGCTCCTGCCCAAAGGGGAATAGCCGTCTTTGTTCAATTCACACTTGCAAAGAAAGGAAGTCAACCGGGGGGAGGGGAGGGAGAGGGGGGGTTTAGTTGAGCAAAATCCAAAGGAAAGTTCAAGAAGCAATACTCCCATCAGCCAACCTCACTTTCTGAGCCTTGAAAACATAATCCTGGGCTTGATTGCACAGGTTTATTTCATAGTGACTGATGTCACCCTACAAAAAATATTTATGGAACAAAAGAAAAACCAGCCACCTGTGTTTCTCCAGAGAGTTGTTAAGGCCTTAAAAGCAAGTATCTGCTTTTGGTTTGAGGAAACCAGAAGTGACCTCTATCAGTGGCTCAAAAGTTAGCAAGCAGGCATGCCCCATATTTTCTGACTGGAAATGGTGTTTGTGTGAGTGTGCATATGTGAGAGGAGGGAGGAGTGTTTTGAAATCTGTTCCTTGCCTTACATTTCCTAGATTTAAAAATAAAACGTACTAGGTCTGATTAACACTGTGACTTAAGGTATGATAGAGAGCGAGAGACAGATTCTGAGCTCATTTGTCCTTTAGGAAAAGAAAGTACGGTAGTTCAGCCAAAACTCTATGAGAAGACCCTAACCTTTTCTTCCATCTGTTGATAATAGTGAGGAAACATTACAGCCTTAGCTGTAGCTTTCCAAGATACAAATGGATAAGTATCAGGATGGATGGTAGTGTTTTTAAAAAAATAACTGTCAAATGTTGCTGACTTTAGTATGTATTTTGTCTTGATTTTTTGTAGCTGAAATTCATGAAAGGGAAAGAGAATTATTTACAGTGCAGTAGCAATAGGGACAGTAAAACTGGAGACACATTTTTGTATCATGCAAGGTTTTTTTTTTTTAATTGCAATTCCTAAATTTGGAATGGTTGCCCTTGGGATACATGGTGTATTGCCATTTCTATAAATAGTTGGTGAATACCAGTGCAAGGACATTAGACTGCATTGATGGTACACACTAGAGAGATTCCAGATAATTCAGAGGCCAATGTCAGGTTGCCTCATTTATTGTCTCTGTAATATGAACACTGCACACCTATTTTTCAAATGGAATGCGGAGAATTCATAACTCACTTCAAAAGGCGAACTGGCCTATTTGACTTTTAGGACTGATTTTCAACTGTGTTACATTTTTGAGGAAAACTGCTGGCATTTACCAAAGTTTTCACAATTTGTTTCAGATTATTTTTGAGTGCATACTTGTACTGTGCTAGTTTATTGATGAATATCATTTATAGGTTGAGGATTCTGATTGCTTTATAAGTTTTAGATATGCCAGGGCTATGAAATACTCAATATTTTGTTTAATAACATATTTTGACCCCTGTAATGATTTTCAACCCTCCTCCCTTTTCTCTTTGGAATGTTACTAAGGTAATATATTATTGCTACCTCATTGTTAGGTTGAGGTATTAAATGTTAAATATTAAAATAATTTTAAATGTCTGGTTATGCTGAAAATATATAAAACTATGAAAAACAACTGCACCATATGAGAAATAATATGTCTTCTTATTTAGTACCCAAACCTGAGAATTCTGTTAAACTTATTGCAGTGATTAGACTGGAGTGAAATGTTAGATTTGTATGGGGTTTTCTGAAGAAAAGCATCTGCTTTAGGGAAATCCAATAAACAATGGGAAAGAACAGTTCTAGCACAAGTGAGAACTGGGTTCTTAGTGAATTTGAGTTGGAGGATTTTTGGTGTTTGAAGAGCATTTCTGTTTACACATGATTGGAACAATATTTTCATAATATTAACTGGTTTGGAAAGTGACAGTTGGTAGTGGTGATAGTTTCCTTTTGTAAGGAAAGTTAAACTCAGCTACTTGGAGGCAGAAAGACATTGTAAAATATGTGGTTCCACAGTTAAAGTTTCAGCAATTCAACTCTAGCCTATATTTTTTTTTAGTTGTCTTTTTAAAAAAGGCTTTAGAGCAGCAGGTGTAGTCCAGTCAATATTCTAGTTATTAAAGACTGGGAAATTATTGAATAGGACTGCTGAAGAGCATACTAAGGCTATAATGCAAAGATCTTTTAAGTGGCAGAAAGCTGGTTAAAAAAAATACTGTTTGTGCAAAATGGAATTGCCAAGCATAATCCTAAACACTGGTACCAGTATGAACACTGGTAAGCATAATCCTACACACTGGTGTGGTCTGTTTATTCTTTGCAAATAAATGAATGCATTTAAAACTGATTGTAAACTTTTCTGTTATGGAAATACTGTAACTCCAAAGAGTTTGGATGCAGAATGACAATAAGGAATATATATCTGAAGATGTGTGTTCTTTAAAAAAATATTTATGATACGGTATGTTGTTTCCCCCCCAAAATTTTTATATCCCAGTAGTCTTTCTGTAATGGTAGCATTTGATGCCTACCACTATTTCATTACTTTAGGATTTAAAGATTTCTTGCAGCAGGGCACTCATGTTAGACTGATCTCTCTCTCTGTGTGTGTATATTTTTCATGTGATCAGAACTTTGCTGGTTTGATCCTTAAGATGTTAGGTATATGAAATTACATGATATTGTAGCTGATTAGAAAAGAAGGCTCTCGTTAAACATACCGTAATGTGGACCTGAGCTGAGAACAACGTTTATATTTTCATCTGGTTATGTAACCTGGAGAATTTAATTCTGTCCCTCAAGTCCCATTCTATGTACAGGCACATTTTTGAAAGGAAATTAGCTTCAAGATTATGTACCTCCATGGACTTCTGCAGGGATTTAAGTGACTATAACTGGGAGCAATAAAGGGGAAAAGGTTTCTTAAAAGACCTATCTATATCTATATAGGCACCAGATCCGTCTGATCTTGGAAGCTAAGCAGGGTCAGCCCTGGTTAGTACTTGGATGGGAGACTACCAACCAGATGCTGTAGCTTATATTTCAGAGGCAAAACCACTCTTAGTATTCTCTTGCCTAAGAAAACCCTGTGAAATTCATGGGGTTGCCATAAGTCAACAGGAGACTCAAGGCACAGAGACACACAAGTAAATAACAGTTTGTCATGATTGCATAGGAACATACCCTAAAGCTTTAATTTGGAGATATGTCTTCTATCACAATTATAATTGTTTGTGAGCAAGTTTTTAGTTCTCACCTTGTCTAATTGATATCTTAGTGATGATCCTTGTTGTTAACTTATCTTAGTTAAATTATTGCTGTTCAAAATGGACTTTTTACCTGTGACAGACTTTGTTGTAATTGTTAGAGGGCTTTGATGGTTGTTAGTGTGAACAATAAGTGGGAGTAAATCAGTTTACTAGAGAAAAACTTCAGGAGTGTGATGTATAATTTGTTTCAATTCCGACTAATACCATATGGTAGAAATGATACATTGTGTTGCTTAGAATTGTGACAGTTACACACTTCCCTCAAAAACCTGATGATACTAGTCCTCATTGAGTCCCGTTGCTTAAATACCAGCTTTTGTTAGGCACAACATCCAAATTGTGCCAAATCTCCATGCATACCCTATCTCCAAAAGAGTTGCATGGCCTGCTCAGTGGTCAACCAGATATTTGTCTGCATTAGCAGTGCACGTGGAAATCAGATTCCTTGCTTGATAATTGTGTGCATTTTAAAAATAAAAATGCTGTAGCTTATTCTTTTTTCCTGGATGGTCATTTGAGAAAGTTGGGATAAAACATCTCATGACAAATGGTACAAGCGGTTTCATTTTTGTGGTTTTTTTTTTTTAATTGCGAAACTAATAATTTTTAGTGTCCTCTCTAGGCCATAATTTCCTGGTGCTGGAAGATTGGAAGATACAGCTACCAAAAACCCCCTCATCTCTTAGTGCTGTTTGTAATGGAGATGTTTAATTTGGATTTATTTCATTGTTGTTTTTTGTTTTTTAAAAAGAGGCATCTTGCACAAGGTGATGTCACTGAATTCCCAATTAATTTTATTGGGAGGATTCAGGATTATAGATAATTATAGATCTCAGTGCTAATCAGGCATACTTATGAGAGAACCTGTTGACAAAGAATTGTCTCTAAGATCATAGACATATTTTATAGTATTTCTTAGTTATATCTCTTTCATAGGATATAGTTGCATGTCCCAAGGTAGCTTGTGTTAAAAAATCTGTTTATTTAAAACTGAGTGCTTGTTAATGAATCTCTTAAAATAATTGAACACAGGGTAATTGATTGTTCCTATACTATACATGACAACATAACAAAATATGTCTCTGCTCCAAGGAACCTGCAGTCTGAATTTCAGCATTGGGGGAGGACTGGGGGAGTTCCCTTTTGACCAAAAGTTAAAGTGGGGGGGGGGGAACAGGAAGAATGGCACAAAAGTAGCAAAGGAATAATTGAACAGGTTGAGTTTTGTATATGTAAGGTAAGTAGGCATTATTTTAGTTGAAGAAAATAGGATGAGATAACAGTCAGATCCTATACATGTCTACTCAGAAGCATGTTTCACCAAGTTCCATAGAATATATTCTTGAGTGAAGCTAAGATTACAATCTAAAAAATAAGCTTCACAGGAAAAGTGGGGTTTGAGGAAGAATGTGAAGGATGAAGACTTATGAAAATCGGAATCTGCATATCCTTAACTCTAACCTTGCTTAAAGGTTTAGTATTATCTAGTACTGTATATTCTAATTTGCAAAGGCAAACACCTGTGGTTATTTTCTAGCTCCCTTTTGACAATGTGGATGTTGTTTCTACTGATCTAAGTGGACTTTTTAGAGTTCTAGCTTTTGTTGTGTGTTAATTTGAGTTGTACCAGCCATACACATAAAACAGTCTCAGTGTTTTTGTAAACTGACATCTCGTGTTGTGAGAGGAAATATGCAGAAGCCCAAAATATTTTTGGACCAAAACATGAGCATAATTACTAAAGTAATTAAAATGATATTGCTGGGGAATCCGAAGCATTGATGAATATTATTATTTTTATTAGTACATAAACTGAAAACTGCTACTAATGATGGGAAATGTTAATTATGTGAGAACATATTGAACTTATATTCTTTGAAGCAAAGTTTTTTTTATAAACGCTTCAGTTGCACTGCCTTTTATGCGCACAGTTTTCTAATTACTATAATTCAGTACAGTACTGGTTTTTGGAAAAAGTTCAAGGCACAATCTCAACTTAACTTGAAAGGAATCCCAAAAGATAATATGAAAATGTTTATATGCTTGGTTCTAAGAAATTTATATTTTAAAAATGGTGTTCTTTCTTTCTTTCTTTCTTTCTTCTTTCTTTCTTTCTTTCTGTGTTCTGTGATATCTGTCTCACCTCCTACACCAACATATTTTATTTAGTTGATTAGATTCTACTATCAAAATAAATAAAATTAGGTAATAAAGTCAAATGGAATACATTGGCATTCTGGCTATTCATTTATGCTCTGGCAAAGTTTTTGAGATGTTGCGTATGCATAACTGCCATTAAAAAGATGCTTTTAGGAACAGTACAGAAGCAATACAAATTATAGCATTAAAAAAGAGTTCCTCATGATTCTGAAGTGTAAACCAGTTGAAAATCTGTCCCTTGTACAAAAGCCCAATTGTAAATCAGTCATTCTTATCTGTAAGTATTCACACCTTGCCTTTGTGGTATTAGGTAGGGTTTGTAAATTCCAATCCACACTAATGTTCAAAAAGTTCTTGCACAAAAGGATAACTTCCATTTGGTTTAAACTGTTCACAGGATTTGTCAGTGTTGTACAGAATCAAAGCATTAAGTTGGTTTATGTATTGGATTTTGTGCTTGAAAATGAAGTCTTTTTTTTTTTAAGTCATGTGCCCTATTCTTTGCTACACTACACAACTCATTGCAAAAAATGCAAAGAAAACCCCAGTGAAATAAAATGACTTCATTTGAGCTGGCACTTAAGAGCAGAATTCACTTCCACAGTAATGAAATAAAAGAAGCCAAGTGTTTTAAATAGCCACTCCCCTAGACCAGAGTGTTTTGAGAGAAGCTCATTGTCTGGCTTTGAGCTCTAGCAGTTTGTCTGCCTCTGTTAACTCTCCCAAACCAGACAGCTCGCTTTCTGAAGTTGACATCTGGTTTATTCTTTGTTCACCTGTTTTTTTAAAAATGCAAATAGACGTGCACGCCATTGGGGTGGGGGAGGGGGTGGGTGGGATTCTGTTGACAGTTTTGTCAAGTTGTGCTTCCAGTAGAAGTCTGCAGTAGCCTATTGTTATGTTAGCAACAGGCAACAGAAGTTGTGGCACCATATGGCTTGTATATGTTTCAGATAAGCTATCTGTGAATTTAGCTTATCAATAGCATTTTGATATGCTTCCTGTGTGAATCATCAATGGGTAATATTATCTTACTGCTACAGGAACCACAGTTATCCTTATAGTGGAATCCCTAGTTATCTTCATCAGTGCCTATGAACAGCAACGTTGTGCTTTGGAATTATTTTTCTCCTTAACTCTGCAGAGTTGCCTATCATTGCAAATTCTTCCTCTGATGGTAGGTGGTCTCTTTCCCCTACAGATATACAGCTGTTAAAAACAAGAGACAGAAACTGTGATTAGTTACAATGTGATTAGATAATGCAGGACACTGTCCATTGTGTGGAACATTCTGGAATTCTTTTGATTCCCACGTGATATATGTAACTTGCCTCAAACCTTCTGCCTTAGAAGGTTATCTGATGATCTTGTTCTTCAGAAGCAATCCTGGAATAAGTGAAAGTTGCACCACAACCTGACAGATTATCCTTCACATTTGGTAGCTCATTTTTCAGTTCAGTAAAACATAGTTTTAAAAAATACTCTCATCTGAAAGTAAAATGATTTTAAGACTGGTTTGACTAGAAGAGATATTTATTTAAGATTAAAAAAGGAAGTTGTCCATTCGTTTATCCAGACCGAAACTTTCCATTTATCATGCTAAACAATAAATAACATCTTTAAAGAATTCTAAAAATTCCTTTGAGCAAGAAGTTCAGTGTGCAATATCTAATTATGGATTCAGTGTTAAGGTAACTGTTAATAAAATACCATGATTTAACAGATACATCTGACTTTCCTTGTTCGTGTCTTTAATTTTACCTTAACTATTGTCAAATTAATTTGATACAATTATGGGAGTTCTGAATAATACATTGACTGCACAGTAGATGAAGAATGCAGTGGAAATAACTTCTTCGTTGTCAATTCTTTATTTTGTAGCAGAAAGTATTAGTTATCATGGTCTTCCATGCACATTCATTGAGTAGCCTTGGAATAGGATCTTTCTGTATTGCTCTTTGACCCTGCCAAAGATACATTGCCTCAGGTGGCTTCTTCTTTGGCCCCTTCAGCCCCATTGCCATTCTTGTTTAAAGTTGATATTATATATTCTCCCCTGTCTTCCTTGCTTGTCTTGTCTTATAGTACATCTTCTTAGATCTCTCTCTCTCTCCCTTTCCCTCTCCCCCCTCCCCCCTTTCCACCCTCTCTTACAGAGCTGTGTTCTTTTTTTAAGTGTCACCATTCTGCCTTTTCTTCTCAGGTTATTTTTCACTTCCCCCATGCTGGTCATGCACTGATCACCCCCTTTTTCTTTCTCCTCCAGGCCTTGCTTTCTTCTTCAGTTATCACCTGCTGCCAATTCTGCAGCTTTTCTTTACTGTACTGTTTATACTGTTTTCTTGGAGCAGTTTCTGCTTTCTGATCCAAAAATTACTTCATCACACAAACTGGTGTCGATTGTCCAGAGAAAGTGCCAATTCTTTTTGTTTTAGAATAAGCAGTAGAGCTCTTTGCTAATTCAGCTCCCTCTGGCTTCTTGAATCCCGTAGCTACATTTTCTAAATAGTTTAGCATATCTGCATGCTTGCTGAATTGAAGAAAACTGGGTCAGCTGTATGAGTGTGCATTTGAGTGAGCAAGTGAATGTCTAGCTGTGGAAAAGCCAGTGTCCCTTTTGCAGAAAAAGAAACAAGTCTTTTGAAACTAATTTCAGGATACTAAACTTGTGAACCACCTTGGATCCCCTGTTGGGATAATGACAGGATATAAAATGTATGTATGTAGTTTCTAGTCTAAGGAGATGTCATTGATAGTGTTGGCTAGATTCAAGGACCATTTTAGAAGATTGATTGACAAGATACAGATCTCTCATTCAATTTGCTCTCCTTTTATGATGTGATCCTATCTGGACAGTGAAGACAATAAATTTTCTGTATTATTTTTATACAGTATTTTAATTTTTATTTAAAAATCCCCCTAAATATTTTTTAAAAAGATCTTTTACTAAAGTTAGTTCCACAGGCATAGAAGATGATTTTATCTTCACAAAGTCCACAATTATGGGAAGCTGTTTTTTATTTGCCTGAACTATGTTGTATCAGTTTGTCTTGGTAAAATGCCTGTTTATAAGGATAAGTCCTAATAATTACACAAAATAGCTCTGTATGCTCAAAGGAACCTTGTGCAGAGGCTTCTTAAAGCATGGAACCCCTTCTGAAACTGAGTAGACTTTTAAAACAGGCAAGTCAGTATGATGGGGTGGAGACAGACTTGCATTCAGATGTGGCGGGGGGGGGGAGGTTAGTAGTTATTCTATGAACTTGGGCAGATTTGAGGCAATGGCTTAGATTCCAGGCTTAGTGGTGGGTGGGGATGATTAATGAGACCGTTTGGTTGCATTTGCTGTTCAGACATGAGATATATCTGTCATGTTAGTATAAAATAATGTTTTATACTAACCTGGTGGCGCAGTGGTTAAATGCCAGTACTGCAAGCCACCACGTCGCAAGTTTGATTCCAGTAGGCTCCAAGGTTCACTCAGCCTTCCATCCTTCCGTAAGTCAGTAAAATGAGTACCCAGCTTGTGGGGGCAATTAGCTAACACACATTGGAAACTGCTTAATGCAGTGTAGATGTGTAAATAGCTATTGCTTAAAACAATTTGTAAGCCACTCTGATAGCCTTGTGGCTGAAGAGCGGGGTATAAATAAATAAATATAAATATATTGGTCCTCTGAAAACATTTTGATCATGTACAATGCATAATTTTGAGAGGAGGTTATTTCTCCCCCTCCCCATGTGTCCATTTTATTATAAGAAAATAACCTATTGTAGGCAAGAAGGATTCTTCAGGTGTCCTGGAAGAGCTATGTGTAGGGAGGAGTCTCCCTACAGCTGTACAGTGGGATTTTTGGATAATATGTTGGCAAGATGTAATGGCTGACTGCCATTGGCAAAATGGTAGAATCCAGTGGAAGTGGGAGTGGGGATTACTGTTGCTCATCACAGACCTAGAACCTCTGGAAGAACAAGTTATTGGAAGTGCACGGAGGTCTGTGAGGAGGAAGAGCAGGGAAGAAATCCAGAAAAGTCTGTCAAAATTACATGGCGTTATTAACAATGAATATGTGTAGGGTGGGCAAAGTCTTCTGTTGCAGTATACATCCATTCCCATTCATTGTTTTTGTATTGTGTGTTAAATATTCTAGTCGTGCCTTCATTTATATCTTAGGAAATAAGGTCTAGGATTTAAAGAATTTCTTCATGTATTTCTACATGCGTATTCTGTTAGGTGTCTTACAGTTCTAATTGTATATATCTTTGAGAAACTCCTTTGTAGACTTGAATCAGAAGTTTAATAGCTTGTCATGGTGGGGAAAATTATCTAAGGGGAAACAGTATAAAAATGCCACCTGTGTGTTCATGAGCCTTTCAGATATCCTTACATTTTTGAATCTGTGCACATTGTTAGAAAATAGAGACATCTGCTGATTACCATGGTCAGATATGGATTAACCATGGTATCCTTGAGATAGGAAATTTGATCGGGGGGGAATTTAGTTGAGATAATTTGATTGTAAAAGATTATTTTAGCCTTCTGTAAATGCACATCCCTGGTCACAATGAAGAGGTAAACTTTCTACATACCCAGATGACAATAGCCTAGAACAGTTGGTCATACAACCAACTAGAGGAGAGGAGGACTTAGGCTCCCACTTGGTGCCCTAGAAGTGGTATAAGAATACAGTGTTGGAAACATTGAATACTGTCTTATCGGATTCAGTTTACACATACATAGACATTTGCTAGGGAAGTACAACTCAATTACCTTTTATTTCAAAGAAGGAAAATTTTAAAAATGTGGGAACTGGTCAAAAGGGAATTGTAAGGGAGTGAGGAGGGTCACAGCTTTCCAAAATACCCGGTAGATATTCAAACCCCAGTGTTGGAAGCTAAATGAAAATATATCCTGCGGATCAAAAAAGGAACCACCAAATCTGAGAAGATGCTATTATGCTTAGTGAACAGAATCCAGAAAACTTAAGAGGCAAGAGAAAATGAAGCCTTATCCAGGTGAGGAGAACAAAAAAAGAATCCAATTAGCTGTGTACAGGAACAAAAAACCTTAGTATGTGTATTGGATTCACCCAGTCCAAGCAAAGCAAGCTAATGTGAACTGGTTTCATTGTCTCCCAAGTGAAGTGGGTTTCCCCTGCAAAGTTAACAGAGCTGGGTCTCTTACAACTGTAGTCTTTGCCCCAGTCCTCAAGCTTTAGAAAGAGGGAATAGCAGTGTTTCTCTGGAAAACACCCAAGGTGGACTGGAATGGAGAAGGATGGAATGGAAAGGGGTGGAGCGATTGACAGTTCTGTCTTCAAACCCTAGAGTATATTTTAAAAGGATCTCGCCAATCTCTGCTTGATAGGAACAAGATTTTAACATTCACAATTTCTTTCTTCTTTCTTATGCCACATAGTTCACTTTTTAAAAATCCTTAAATCTGATTTCAACCATGATAACTGCCTAGTTCCTGTCCTGACGCTTTGCAGCTTAATGGTCTGGAGACACCTCATAAAGTGCCCCCAACAGTTGAGTGACAGAAGAAAAAGCAAATCACCTTGACCTCAGTTCTGGATTCCTCTTACATATGAATCACTGAATTTGTCCTTTTGAAACATTGCAGTTTTTTTTATACAGAATTTCTTTTCTGTAACTCTCATTTTCCTAGCAGTGGTCCACAAGGAAAACACAGATTGAGCATAATGTTTTCTGGATACACTCCAAACAACAGGGCTGATTTTGTACAAAATCTCTTCATGTATTAATCTGAAACAAGGCAGCCTTGATACAGAAGGCAACCATTTTGCACAATTTTTCTAATTCTGTCAAAAATTAAGAAGACTTTTTGGGAGTTCCAGTAAAAAAAACCCTTACAGGTTCATAGCAGAAAAACCTCTGCATCTGTTTCTCTGTTATTTGTCTTGCAAAATCGCTTCCTAAGGGGAAGGCTTCATAAGTCTTGATTTTATCCAGTTCTGACAAAAAGGAGAAATGTTCTATCCATTTTATAATTCTCTATGATAGTCAGCAATTGGCAAAGATATTTAGATTTCTAAATCTTGTGTCTGGTTCAGGATCTGAGTCAAAGTGGATTGGTTTCATATTCATCCAAGCAGAAGCAGTCCATTTTCCGAAGTGCTAAATCATGATCCAAACTGATCTTATTAAGGCAGTGTGGAAGGGGGAGAGGGAGATTGCAGAAAAGCTGAGTAAATACGTTGTCTCCATTCCAGAAAATGCAAGGCAGGTAGAGTAGGACCCCCGTATCCGCTGGGGGTTGGTTCTGGCGTCCCCGTGGATACTGAAAACCGTGGATAATAGCGAACACCATTGGAAATAATGGGGCTTCTGGTTTAAAATACCATAGAGCTGCCTTGGAGAACCTAGAAAATGGCTAGAGAGGACACATTTTCTTGGAAGACTCTATGGTAAGTGTGCTGTTTTGTGTCCTGTGGATCAGTGGATACGGGGGTCCTACTGTATCTATGCCTCTGTGTGTTTGTTAAGAAAGGGAGACTGAGAATTGAGGAAGTAGAGTTGACAAGACATGAAGTTCTTTATGTTTTCTCTGACTCACATATATAGGTGTTATGCTTGTGTAGACTTATGTTTAGCACATTTTAGGGCTTGGTTAACTTTTGGAGGGAAGTCTGCTTCCTCCCGTTCCAGCATGCATTCTTCCTCATGCCTAAGTTACTCTGCCTCAGTTCCTTTCCATCTGCTGTAAGAGCAGCAGCACTTGGAACATTCTCTTGTTATCTTTTACTTCTCTTGTGTCTTCCTGAGTAGTCTCTGTTTTGCTTCATAGCACTTCTTCTTTCTTTGGGGTTGTCTAATGGTGAAAATACTCCTCATAGAATTCATTCCACAGTATTTGGAAGAGGGAGGCCAAATCCACCAAAAACTCTGAAGGAAAAACCTTTGTGGCTTTCCCCAAAGTTTTAAAAAAGTTCCACGGGCAATATACATTCCAGCTCGTTGAGACAATCTGATTTGCATTCATTTGCATTCCTAATAAAAGTGGAAGTGGGAAACTGATTGTTTGGATGTGTGCAGGGGGCAGAGCTTGCTAATAAGGCAAGCACCTGGAACCCCCATGTTGGATTTTCACCTTAGTGATCGTGTGCTGATGCAATGAGACAGCCTCCCCCCCCTTTTTTTTATTTAGGCAAAATATTGCACTTTCGCACCTTAGAAGCGCTTAAAAAAAAGTACTGCTTGGAGACAGCAACTGATGCAAATAAAAATACTAGTAAGTCAGTCGTGTCCGCCATCTTGATCAGCAGGTATGCCACTGGGACAGCAAAGTGGATAGCTTCGCATGCCTGTGATTTTGCCAGAAAAAGTTAAGACAAATCGAAGCTATTTCGAATTGGCATTAGTGCGCAGCAATCCACATTCTCTCCCCCCCCCCCCATATAGACAACACCTTTGTTGCATCTCAATATAACAAACCATTTTTCTCTGCCTCCATCTTTTGGGCTTCACCCTTTTATTTCTCGGTCATCACCCTCCATGTTAGAACACTGAAAATTGGCTAATATAACACTGTTGGCATCCAGAATAATCCAGAATAGAATAATGTCTGTTCTGGCTAAATACACATTGCCCCCCGTATCCGCAAGGGATACATACCTAGACTTGCCACTTATAAGTGAAACTGTGGATAATAGCAAACCCTATTAAAATAAAGGACTTGTGCTACAAACATACCATAGAGTTGCAGTGGAGGACCTAGCAATTCCTAGAGAGGACACCTCTCTAGGCATTTTCCTGCATGACTCTGTGGTATATGTCCATATTTTTTCAGCCATGGATAAATGAAACCACAGATATTGGTTCTGTGGATCTGGGGGGTGGACAGCCTGTATGTGGAAAGCATTATTAGAGATAATTTGTCAAAAGTAGAGAGTGACAAGTGTTGGCTGAAGATGAGTTTGCATAGCTTCTACAAGGAGAGTTCTTTTAACCTTTTTGAGTTATTTGAGAATATCAACAGTTGAGATTACTAATGTCCCTGTTCCATAGGGATGTGTTTTTAGGACATCTGAAACAATTATGTATTTTAAAAAATCCTATACTTATTTACTTCAGGACTAGTACGTTCAAATTAAAAGTAATCTCAACTAGCCAATCATGAATTAAATCATTCTTTCTTCCAGACTTCTTTAGATTCATATTCTTCTCAATATGAAGACAAGCATCTACATCTTTTTACTGTTGGGAGACTGAAAATATATTGGTAAATTTGAGTTAGGGGGTTAGAGATTCAGTAGCCTAAACCGATGAAAGAAAGGAATGCATGCATGAAAATGGCCAACACCTAAGTTTTCCTAATGAGAAGCAAAAGACAGGATTATAACAAGTACCATTTTAAAAATCCTTGTTTACCATGTCAGGCATGCCAATCTGAAAAGTTAGAGTCAGAGACTTGGAAATATATATACTGTACAAACAGAGCCTACCTGCCCCCAATTCATTATGTTATTCTTGGTGATCCCCACCAAAATCACTAGTTATTGTTGTCAGCAATTTTTTGCTAATGTTTCTTGCTAGCTTTTGGTTGTTTTACCTTTTTTGGTTTTAGGGTGGTAGGGGTGCCCATCTAAAAAAATAAGAAAAAAATCAGCTCAAAATGTCTCAAAAAGCATTTTAGCATGATAAAAGTGATGAGAAAAAAGTAGTGAGTAATTTATGCATTAAACATTTTTTTTTAGTTTTTAATATAAATAATAAGCATGCTACTAATTGAATAATTATCACTGTTATGCCATTATTAACACCTCACAAAGAATGTGTTTAACATCTATTTGTTATATGTTGATTCCAAACTCTGTAAGTAAGTAAGACTAACACAAGATTTTACCCTTGGACCTAGGTCAGGTGGCTCCCACCAGTCCCTCACATGTTGAGAAAGGAACCTGTACAAACCCTTTTATTTGTTAAAGCTTTCTATGTGATACAGTATATTCCTGTAAAATCAGGGTTCTACATCAGATAGGAAGGGCTCACCACTGCAGACTAACTCTTACAGGGATAAGAGATACTTGGGCTTCTATAAAGGTTTTAGTAATGTTCCTTTCGAAAAGCTCCTGAGTAAGGAGCTATGGGATAAGAGGAAGGATCTTTAGATAGAATGGTAAAAGAAAACACAGGAAGTAGCAAGGAAAAATGAATGGGCAGTTTTTAGAGTAGAACAGGTATGGGCAACTGTAAACAGGGCAGGGGCCATTTTTTTTTCTTCATGAGTCTGCTCAGCGGGCCATAGTAGCACATTTCAGTGCACCCAAACTGATGTGATGTCACCTTCTAGCTGCCATTTTGGCTAAGTTTTTGGCTGATTTTTTTTTCTTTCTTTTTTTTCTGTTTTGAGAAGGTTTGGGGGCTGGGAAGGTTACGGGAGCAAACTTTTGTCTTTTTGTGTAGTTTGGGGGCAAAAAAATTGCCCCATAATCAGCTTAAAAAAATAATTTTTTGGGGGGGGTCTGGTGAGTTTGAGGGGCTTCTGGGGATTCCTGTGGGCAGCACGTAGTGGTCTCAAGGCCTGCACGATGTCTGTGGGCTGCACTTTGCCCATCCTTCTATTAGAGGGATACTTAAGAAAGTGGGTTTCTGTAAGGATCAGTGCTAGAGTTGGTGTTTCATAACATGTTTTGGATGAGCTGTGAGGTAGGAATATCTAATGATGAGTATTGTACTTTTGCCAGAACTTCTGATTTTTTTGTTTGTTTTTGTTTTTGCTTTGTTTATATTTGGATATATGAATACATTTTGATTTTTTTTTAAATGAACATTTGCAGGTGAAACCAAATTAGTTAGAATGTTAAAAACAGACAGTAAGGCATTTTGAGAGTCTCTCCAAGCTGGGAGAAAGAAGAATATAATGGTAAACGTATCTCAGTATAAGCAAGGGGACAAACATGCACAGTGGGGCAAACCCCACCTCCCCAATTTTACTTAATAGTTTAGTGAGTTCCTTCTGAACTCTTGGTGAAAAACATGGAAAGAGATCATGGAATCTTTGAAAATGTGTGTAGCTGATATGAAAAAGGGGATCATTAGAAAAGTGTCATGGTATGTTTAGACAAAACTCTTGTGCAAACTTGGAATAGAATCATAGAATCATAGAATTGTAGAGTTGGAAGAGACCACAAGGGCCATCCAGTCCAACCCCCTGCCACGCAGGAAATCACGATCAAAGCATCCCCGACAGATGGCCATCCAGCCTCTGTTTAAAGACCTCCAAGGAATATTAATGTTCTCTTTGCTGTGAGAAAGTGTGCTGTGGTTTCTGTGTCTCTGCATTGTAACAAGAAAGTTAACAGAGTAGATGTGCTCTCCTGGTCCTGAGTTTTTCCACTCTCGGCGTGTATTGGAACAGTTTCTCCCCATAGAAACGTTCAATGTGAAGTCGAAGGCTTTCATGGACAGCATCCATAGATTTCCCTTGTTTTTTTTCCGGTACTTGAATTGTTGCCTACCACTTTCTTCCAGATAACGTTTCCAGAGATACCCATGGTAATATGATTCAACAAATACAACCAACACTCTTGTGGCACCTTAAGGACCAACAAGTTTATTTTGGCACTAACATAGAAGAACTAGAGTCCTCTTCATCAGATGCATAATAAATACACTAATAAATTTTCCAAAGCAAATACAAAAAGAAAGTAGCCATGTGGATCCATAAGAACAAAACAAAATCCCATACTCACAAGCACATGACATCTTTTTAAGATCAATTAATAATAATAATAACAATAAAATTAATTACTTTTTACCCGCCCCTCTGTTAAAAACAATCGGGGCAGCTTACAACAATTAAAATACAAATGCAGATTAAAATCCCTAAACACCACCCACCCCCACCCTCCCCCATAAAAAGATATTAAACCAGTACAAAATTTAAAAAAACAGCAAATCTAAAATCACATTTTAAAAAATTGATAGACAGCAAAACTCAAAGAGGACAGGAGCTCCTGAGGCCGGGATCTAATCAGGAAAGGCCTGCCGAAAGAGAGCCGTCTTTAGTGCTTTTTAAAAGCTACTCAACCTCGTCATCTCACGGATCTCATTCAGGAGTCGATTCCATAATTTGGGGGCGATTACTGAAAAGGGCCTCTGGGAGGTTGCAGATAGCCTAGATTTTTGTGGCTGAAACAAATTCCTCCCAGAGGACCGGAGTGCGCGGGGAGGATTGTATGGGAGGAGGCGGTTCCAAGATAAGTTGGACCCAAGCCATTTAGGGCTTTAAAGGGAATTACCTTTATACTGGGCCCGGAAACTGATTGGCAGCCAGTGGAGAGATTTTAATACTGGAGTTATATGGTCTCTCAGTGATGTTCCCGAGACCACTCTGGCTGCCATATTTTGTACCAACTAAAGTTTCAGGACCAAGCATGAGGGCAGCCTCATGTAGAGCGCATTACAGAAATCTAGACGAGAGGTTACCAGCATGTGCACCACAGTTTCGAGGTCCCTTACTTATAGGAAAGGGTGCGGCTGGCGTATCCGCCAAAGCTGATAACAAGTGCTCCTGACCGTCGCATTCACCTGACTAGTCATCTGAAGCGAAGAATTAAGGAGCACCCCTAGACTGCGAACACAGTCCTTAATGGAGAGCATGATCCCGTCCAGGACTGGTGGTTGCAACCCAACTCCTGATTTTGGGGCTGCTACCGTGAGCACCTCTGTTTTGTCCAGATTTAATCTCAATCTGTTTTTCCTCATCCAGCCCATTACTGCTTTAAGACAGTCATTAAGAGGAGAGACACTATCGGCATTCAAGGCGGATGATCGGGACAAGGAGAAATAGATCTGGGTGTCATCAGGATACTGATAACACCCAGCCCCATAACTCTGAAAAATCTCACCCAGCAGCTTCATATAGATGTTAAACAGTATCGGGGACAGGATGGCACCTTGCGGAATGCCACAAGTAAGCTCCTTTCTGCTGGAGCAGCTGTCCCCAAGCAGCACCCTCTGGGACCTGCCCGAGAGGAAGGACCGGAACCACTGGAGCGCAGTGCCTCCGATTCCTAACCCACTCAGGCGATCCAAGAGGATGCTATGATCTATCGTATCGAAAGCTGCTGAGAGGTCTAGAAGCACCAACAGGGTCACACTACCCCTGTCGATTCTTAGACGCAGGTCGTCAGTCAAGGCAACCATGGCAGTCTCAACTCCAAATCACTTCCTAAAGCCAGTTTGAAATGGGTCTAGATAATCGGTTTATCCAAGACCACTTGGAGTTGAAGAGCAACTGCACTCTCGATCACTTTGCTCAAGAGTGGTAACATAGAAACTGGCCTATAGTTGTTTATGTCCAGGGGGTCCAGGGAAGGTTTTTTCAGGAGCGGCCTAACCACCGCTTCCTTTAAACAGGATGGAACGCACCCTTCCCTGAGGGATGCATTGATGATTTCCTTAAGGAACACCATCAAGGCACCCCCCCCCCGGATGGCCAGCCATGAAGGGCAAGGATCGAGAGGGCAGGTTGTCTTCCTTACCCTACCAAGTAGCTTGTCTACGTCCTCGGTACTCACGGATTGAAATTGATCCAGTAAACTTACATCAACGGAGTTGCTGGACACCTTGTCAAAAGTTCTGACCAGTGCTCTAGAGTTGCAGAAAAGAGGACAAAAACAAAGGGAAACAACTCCGCAAGGAAGAAAGGTTACAGTGTCTGGACTGTTTAGCTTAGAAGAAGGATGTGACATAGGCTTATAAAATTATGAATAGTGTCAAGAAGGTAGATAGAGAGAAGCTGTTCTTTTCTTGTCACTAGACAAGTCACTTGTCATTAGAACTTGAGGTCAGCCACTGAAACTAATCACAGTAAGTTTCAGGATGAAGAGAATGTATTAGGTATGTCACATCCTGCATAATTAATTTATGGACCACTTCACAGAATGACATGATGACCACCAATTTGGATTGCTGTAAAAGGGGATTTAACAAATTCAAGGAGGGTAAGGCTAGTAGTCATGAAGGCTAGGTATTTCTAGTTGTGGAAGCAGTAAGTCTCTGAATAACCATTGCTCTGATAAACAATAAGTTGCATTAGATTGGTCTTTGTCTAGTCTAGCAGTGGTGTTTTTAGTACTTATTTTCCTGATGGATCATTCCCTCCAACCAAAGGCCAAGTTAACCAGATTGGCCTCTGTTGACATGCATTGCCTGATCTAGCACTCATCTCCCTTACTGACAGCATAGAGAGATTGTCTGAGGAAGTCACTACTCTTTTCCTACCAAGAAGCCTGTGAGTTTTTGCTGGGTAGACAGATTTGAATTTTTGAGAGGATTTTTTCTTTAATATTCTCAAAATGGATAGTGAAATGTTATTTTGTTTTACACTCTTTCCTGTTCCTAACAAGCTCAGGGGTTGTTAGGGTGTAACTTGATGAGCCTGATTTGATACTTGGCCAACTCCTCCTCCCATACCATCTCTATACACAAGATGCAAACTATGTGGCTAGAAGGCCATCATTTTCTCCACCTTTCTCACATACGCTTTTAAAAATACCTTGGCCTGATTACAAAACCTATGGTTTTCAAAGCTTGGACCTGCTGTAATTTTTGGTGCCTTTTGGTTGGTAATAAATGTGTTACCACAATTTGGATTTCCTCTTGTAGTCAAGATGGCTTACCCAGCATTTAGGTTCTTAGATCGTAAGAATCCCTTCAAGTTACCTGCCATAACTCTGTCTACCAGTTCTTTTTCTACTTTGGAAACACAAACACACACAAACGTTGGGAGCCCAGTCCTGTTCATGTTCACTCAGAAGTAAGTCCCACTGATATCAGCAGGCCTTCTTCCTTAGCAAGTCAATTTTATAGCCTGTAGGATGGTTTCAAACTTTGGCTGAACATGTAGGTAGCAGAGAGCATGGCTAATGAATGCTACAAGGAGATCCAGTGTAGTACCCATATTTTGCACCAGTATGAACTATTTTACTGTTAACAGGAATCTCATTTTATTCTGGATCTGAAACTAGGTTACAAAGTGAATCTGAAACCTTAATTAGGACAAACAGATGAGCATTGACCATAATTAGCATCAATGCAGATGTAATATTTGTTTGTCTAATTTATATCTTGCGATTCTCCCCCAAAAGGACATGTTATTGCTCATGACAAAAGCCAGGTGTTTGATGTTGTTGTTGATGTTGTTGAGTAATATGTACCAGAGAAAGAGGAGTGAACATGTGTTCTGAAACTTGTATGGGATTTATTTGTGTTTGGGTTGGCAAAAAAATTCTAGCTGTGGAGAGGTCTAGCACATGTTACCCACCTACCGTTGAAGTGCTTCGTAACTTCCAGGACTACATTGAGTGCTTTGTGGCACAAATATTTTAGAACTGTACATATGCAAACTTCCCAGGATGGCCTGATCATTTGCCGTTCTAAATGAGGCACTAACCAGTGTATTATAATGATGCGTGATAGGCTTGGAATATTAAGTAACACTCTGGCATGTGAGCTTTTTGAGGAAAAAACACCCTTTAAAAAGGTAGCAGTCTGCTTTTAATGGTTCCTCTATACTGCAGAAAGTACAGTATTGTAGGCTATTTATTTCTAGGCATGAAGTGCAGGGTGAAGAGCCTTCAATTCAGCCAGCTACGCCTGTGTGCCCTGAGGTAAATTCTATTTCACAAAGGGAATTTTGATTATGGTCTGCTGCTCTGTAGCACAGTGGAGGCTTCAAGAGGCAAGTGGTAAATGCTACCAAAGAAAAAGCTGGGTTGGAGCCACTGACGTCATCTAAGTAAATCTGCTGTAGGACTAAAGCCATAAAATGACTGCCAGCCACAGAGTGCACTTTGGCCTTTTCTTGTCAACTGTTACTTTAAAAAAAAAAGCATACTACTCCCCCATTTTTTTTGTTTCTTTTAAAACATGCTTGTAATGTCCATCCTAAATTTCAGAGGCCTGAAAGAGCTTCCCACAACATTTCTCCCTTCCACCTTTTCAGCATTACTTGTACTATCGCATGTTAGTGACTGAATCCTTCATTGAGGGGAGGGGAGGGGAGAGCCAGTACTTTTCCATATGTGAGAAATCACTTTTCCTTGTCAAATGTTGTCTTAGGTAGATAGATTGCAATTCAGGTTACAGTATACAGTATTTCCTACCTTCACAGCTAAAATGTTGTTACAAAGTGGTGGCAAGTTAGGAATTTTGTGTTTGCACTTGACTGTACCTCTGCTTTCCAGAGCCTAAGTTCTATCATTCAGACAGTTATGTGCCAGTTTCTGCTTTCAAGCTGATCATCACTGAGCCTTGGAAATGAAACTTTTTCCCAGCTGGTTGTTACCAGCTGGTCCTTGATTGGGCTTGGTTACATAAATCTTGCAGATCGACAATAGCAACAGTGGATTTTGTTGATTACAAATATGCCTCTGGATATTTTTATTTCTGGGGATTCAGATATAGAAAAAACATCTGATATCCCACCTGTCATTTGTTTCTTGGAAGCCTGGATATACTAAGACTGCAGCAAAGGGGGTGTTAGGTTTTGATGCTTGCCCATTGCATTATTATTTAGGTTTTTCTTGGAAACCTTTCATATGTTTGTGTTTGCTTTAGAATTAAAAGATAATAAACAGTTGGGACTATATAGAAAGAAATGAAAGCATAATCTATAATGTTTTCCATATCCCTACCTCCCTGCCCCCCATTGATTTGGTCTCCTTTAAACTAGAAATTAAGCCTCATCTAGGCGAGATGTCAAGTTTTTGAGCGTAGTGATTAGGAGCATATTAAAACCAGTATCTTATCCATGAATCATGACATGACTCAGATCCTGAAACCACTACAAGCCTCTCAGTTCTTGGCTACAACCAAAAGCAGGAAATCCAGACTTGAACAACTTCCTTTCTTAGTGCTGGCTATAGCAGCATTAGTGGTTAGTATATGCTGCTTTTGTAAGCAATAGGAAGATGTACATCTGAGGAACAAAGGAACTCAACTCGATTTGCTGAAACTGTTTATAATCTGTGGTCTTGATTTTGAATGTCATATATACAAGAGTGAATCAGAATTGTTACCTGGATTTTTCAAGAGTAAGCTTTCAGGATGTAAAATTAATGACACGTTCAACTCCTACTTCTAGTTTTCCCCAAATGGTGATGTCAGTTTTTAAAAATATAACCTGGAAACAAAAATGCTAAAGAATATGGGAGGCAAGAAGAATGACTGAGCGGATGAGAGGAATTTTGAAAGAAGTAAAACAAAAGCAGTCCTCTTCCTCCCAACCCACTTCTTTCCTGCTTTTCCTTTTGCTGTGAAAGCCATTTGGCACTACATAGCCAAGCCCATGCTGATCCACACTAGCTAGGTTCAGCTTCATTGGCTACATAATACATCTCTCAATGTGAATCACAGCCTATTCTGTGATTTGTGTTCACTTAAAGTCGTTTATAGGACTTAAATAGGAGCCATTCAGCTTGTCAGGGCAACTATGTTCATTACATCAGGGCAAAATGAGCCTTAATATTCTCTGGATTGGTGACAGGAGGAATAATAATAATACATTAATTTTGTGATGCCCCCTTCATCACCCAGAGAAGAGGCGGGAAGTAGGAGGAGACTAAGTCTTGTGATAGCAGGAGAGGACTGCCAACTCATCCCCTCCAGTTCCATGAGGCCAGTTTAGCTTCCTGCCTTCACCCAGAGTGGAACTTCTGTGCCTTTCTCCTCAACTTTCTGGTTTTTTGGTCTGTAGCTTCCATTTATTCTCCTTTTCCCTTAAGACTCTCCTCTTAGATCTTATCTTATATTAAAAAAAGGAAGCCTTTCCCCCCTCCATTCCTTCCCCCTTTGCTCTGCCACCTTTTGACCTTGGAATGGCCCCACCGGAGCCTGGCAAGGCTAAACAGAAAGGACAAGAGGAGAAGCCATGTGGACTCCCAAGCACCTGGCAAAGGCTAAAAAGCCACCCCTGCTGCTGGCATCTCCAGCATGTGCAGGAGGGTGAGAGACTACTGGCTAGATCTCCCCCATCACCGAAATCTCTTCTGCAAGCAAGGCAGGAGGGTGAAGGGGCAGCCCCAAGGACATAGCATCAGGCAGCGCTCAGGAGGACATCGTCCAGGGAAGTAACCACAGGGCCCAGCCGATGAGGGGGATGCCTAGTGGGGGAGGGGTTTTCCCTGGCCCATCCAAGGTCTTCTACTGTGCTGCACTTGATGGCGGCACAGTTAGATATCCCACTGGAGACTCTCCATATGTGACAACTAATGGATGCAGAGGAGGAGGCAGGCGCTTCATGCCATTTTCAGCCTCAGGAGGGGGAGGAGGTGGTAGAGGTTGATCATGTGGCTGACGACTATGATGGCTGCCATTTTTAATCCCCCCCTGCCACCTGTAGCCATCTCAGAAGACGTGGAGGGGAATGGATGAATTGCATCACGCACCCCCAGTGCCCCATCTAACACAGAGATGGATTGTCAAGAGTTATCTGATAGGCTTTTCTGGTCAGTGGATTTTGGCCCACTGTTAACTAGGGTAGGGTCCACACTGGGTCTGTCCTCGAGACTGGAGCCCCAGCCTTCTGATGGGCTAGCAGGCGCAGAACTGAGTGAAAGAGGGGCCTCAGTCTTAAGAGCCCCCAAGGTGGATGGAAAGGAAATGCCACTCCTATTAGTTTTCATGGATATAGTGGGAGAAGCCATTGCAAGGGAAGCGAGGATCCCTGCTGCACAAAAGTACTATAGCCCCCCCCCCCCGAAGGTCCTAGAGTCACTGAAGGTCCCGACAGTGGAGCCTCTGGTGGCCTTCCTTCGGGAGGGCCCAAAGAAAAAAGACCCGAGGGAGCCTTAAAAAAGGCCCATGAAACCGCAGCTTTGGACATAAGGGCCTCGGCAGCAGGATCTCTGTTCTGCAGGCCAGCACTCTTGTGGGTTGAAGACATGCTGCAAGGAGAGGGTCTGGATCCCTCTACTCTTCAGAGGTCCTTGTATAAGGTCTACAAGATGCTTCAGTTTGTGGTGGACGCCACATAAGATGCCATGGCTTTTCTGGCCCGTTCCATAGGGGCTGCAACCGTGGCAAGGCGCTCCATGTGGTTGAACCTCTGGGGCCAACCTCTCCACTACCCCCATCAAGGGGTCCAGATTGTTTGGGGATGAGGCCCTAAAAAATATCCTAGTCGAGACAAAGGATAAAAAGCAGGCCATGCCTACCCTGTTCAGAAGAGGGGATAGAAAAGGATCTAAAAAGCCATTTCAGCTGACCCCCCCTCCCTTCAGGGCATCTAGGGGATTTGGAAGGCAAAGAGAATTTCATTCCTTTTGCTCCACTTGGCTGAGAGCCCCCTTTCCTCCCAGACAACTGGCCCCACCTCAGGGAAATGTAGGTTGTAGACAGGGGCTCCAGCCCCAATGGGCAGGAGTCCAACAGCAGTTCTGATGCCCAACTAACACCAGTAGGGGGCAGGCTGCAGCTCTTTGGGGACCTTTGGGAAGCCAGCACTACAGACAAGTGGGCCTTAACCACTGTCTCCCAAGGTTACAGCTAGAAAACGAATAAGCGGGTTTTTGTCCTCATCAATCCCGAAAGATGCACTAAAAAGAAAGATCCAGGCTTAGGCAATGGAACACCTGCTGCATATCAGGGTGGTAGAGGAGGTTCCCTCCTCTCAATGCTATTCAGGTGTATATTCCTACTTTTTCACCATCCTTAAAAGAAAAGGGGAGAAGCCTGATTGATCTTGGATCTCAAACACACCAATTCATTCATAACTTACAAACGCTTTCGCATGGAGACCCTCTCCTCTATAAGAGAAGCATTCCAGAAGGGAGACTTTCTGGTGTCCCTGGACTTAGCAAAGGCTTACATGCACATGTTGGTGGGCAGGGACAGCAGAAGGTTCCTACGCTTCACCTTCGGGGAGAATCATTTCCAGTTCAGAGTCCTTGCTTTCTGGCTGGCCTCAGCCGCAAGGGTGTTCACCAAAGTCCTGGTAGTGTTATGGCTCACATGCGCCTCCAGAGCATACATCTGTACACTTATCTGGACGATATGCTCCTACGGGCCCGTCCCATCAATGAGCTCAAAGGGATCTCCAGTCTGCCATTAAATGTCTCCAGGAACACAGGTTCCTGATAAATGTCAAAAAGAGCATTCTGGCCCTGACCCAGTCCAGCATCCATCTGGGGACCCAGATTGACACAGAGAAAGAAATGATTTTTCTTTCACAGAAAAGGCAAGATACCCTCAGAGTGGAATCACTCATGGTTCTGCCACAATCCTCAACGCCCCTCATATCCCTTTCCAGACTTCTGGGTCTAATGATATCCACGATCCAGGTGGTTCTATGGGCCAGATTCCATGCCAGACCACTCCCAAGGGTTCCTGCAGCGGTACCAGCAGCAAATTTACCAATGCTGGTCCGTTCTAGTTTGTCTTGTGCCCCAAATCAGGGCCTCTGTCTCCTGGTGGACCAGGAAGGCCAACCTAGCCAAAGGATTGTCCTGGGTCCAGAGACACCAGGTCACGGTTGTCTCAGATGCCAGCCTCCTAGGCTGGGGAGCGCACTGTCAAGGGGCTTGGTGCAGTGTGCCTGGAACCCCAGGAGAGGAAACAAAGCATAAACTGGCTGGAACTAAGGGCTGCTTGCCTAGTCCCCATCCACTTCACTCCCAAAACCAGAGGAAAGCATGTTCTCCTCCTCACAGACAACACCACAGCCCATTCTTACATAGACAAACAAGGAGGGACGGGATCTCATTCCCTGTAGCAGGAGGCAAATCTTCTCTTCCTGTGGGCAGAGAGAATGGTGCTCTCACTATCAGCCCAGTATCTACAGGGCACGGCCAACCAGCAGGCAGACTACCTGAGCAGACACAAAGTTCTTCCAGGGGAGTGGTCCCTCCATCCTCAGGTAGTCCACAAGTTAGAAGTCAGGTTCGGCCTGATGGAAGCGGACATGTTCACATCACTGACCAACAGGAAGCTAGACAGATACTTCATGAGGTTCCCAGACAGGGAAGTCAAGGGACTAGATGCACTTCAGGTTCCATGGCCTAACGGGCTGCTATACCTCTTCCCCACCTTTCTGCTAATTGGGAAGGCAATCAGGAAGGTGAGAGAGGAAGGGGCCCAGGCAATCCTCATACCCCCACTGGTCCAGGAGGCCATGGTTCTTGGACCTAAGAGACCTGGCCCAGGAGGATCCATGGATGCTCTCCCAGAGGGAGGACCTTCTGAGACAGGGTCCACTTTGACACCCCAAGGTGGTTTGGCTCTGTCTAGCCGCTTGGAGGTTGAACGGGAGGTGCTCAGACAATGTGGGTATGAGGAGACTGTAATCTCCACCTTACTGTCTTCCCGTAGGCAATCCAGAACAAGGATCTACAAAGCCACCTGGAAGCCCTTTCCACGTGGTGTTCAGCTAATCACATCCAGCACACAGAGATCTCAATGAGACACATACTCGCATTCCTTCGGAAAGGGCTGGACCTAGGACTTAGGCCAAACACCCTTAAGAGACAAGCAGCAGCCTTGCCTTCGATATTATGCTCTACCCAAGGGGTATCACTGACTTCACACCCACACGTGCAAAGGTTCCTGAGGGGAGCCACCATTATATCACCTCCGGTGGTGCACCGCTTCCCTTTCTGGAATCTTCCTCTAGTCCTGAGACAACTGTCAAAACCCACATTCAAACCTCTGGAAGGTTTGCTTAATGGTCCTGTCACTTAAAGTAGCTTTTCTAATAGCCATCACCTCCGCCAAAAGGGTATGGGAACTGGTGGCCCTCTTGGTCCGGGAGCACCTGTGCTCCTTCAGTGAGGATCCATCCTATTACTCCCAAGGTCCTTTCTATCTTCCATGTCTCTCAGGAACTGATTCTGCCATCCTTTTGCCCTAATCCTTCTCATCCTAGAGAGAAGCTATGGCACAAACTGGACCTACACAGGGCACTCAAAATTTACATTAAAAAATGGGGACCTTCAGGCTCTGCGACTCACTTTTTGTCTCCTTTATCCCATCTGCCATGGGGGCTAGGGCATCCAAACAGGCTATAGCAAACTGGATCAAGGCTTGTATCTTTACGGCCTATGATGTAGCAGGGATGCCGTGTCCCGCCAGAGTGCACGCCGTTCCACCAGGGCAGCAGCTACATCTGCAGTATTCTCCACCAACGTTCCAATTTCAGAAATTTGTCGGGCGGCCACGTGGGCCACCCCCCGTCAATCATACGCCACTACAAAATTGACAAGTTCAGGGCAGCGGGCATGACCTTCAGCAGAAGGGTCCTCCAGGAAGTAGTTAAGGACTAGGTTGTTGGACAGTCACCCCTCCCTAGACCTGAGATTGCTTGGTGGAGTGGATTGCTTGGGCATATCCTAAAAGTACTGGATTCCTCCTCTCAGCAACCTAGAAATGCTATATTAGTTACTGACTGTGAAGGAGCATTCTTGGGTTGGTCAAGAGGAGGAATCCACCCCACCCTCTGTGACTGCTTCTCTCTCACAAGGGTGGGTACATTTGCTCATCTCTTTGTCTGTCTCTTTTCCCCTGGGCTATGCTAGTCAGTGAACTGGCCTCATGGAGCTGGAGGGGGAGGAGTTGGTAGTCGGCTATCACAAAACTTAGTCTCCTTGTACTTCCTGCCTCTTCTCTGGGTGATGAAGGGAGCATCCCAAAAGTACTGGATTCCTCCTAAAAGTATTGTACTGGAGTCTTCCTCTTGACCAACCCAAGAATATACCTTCACAGTAAGTAATGTGGGATTTCCCCTTTACTTAGTTTGCAATAGGCGTTACAGCTTGAGTCTCCCTTATCTGAATTACGAATATTCCAAAATCCAAAATTGTCCACATAGGTGGCTGAGATAGTGACACCTTTGTGTTCTGGTGGTTCATTGTACGCAAACTTTGTTTCATACACAAAATAATTTAAAATATTATTTATAAAATTACCTTCAGGCTATGTGTATAAGGTGTATATGACACATAAATGAATTTTGTGGCTTTTCCCGGAGTTTTTTAAAAACAGGGAAGGGAATGTGCATTCCTGCTTATTGGGACAAGCGATTTGATATGAATGGCTTTCCCATAGGAGAGGAAGTGCAACGCTGATTGGCTGGGGAGTGTGGGCAGCGCTTGTTAACGAGGCAATCATCTGCTGCTGCCATTTTGGATTGTCAGCTTAGTGAGCAAGCTCTCTCTCTCTCTCTCTGGCTTTTCTTCGCAAACGAAGATTCAGGAAGGACTCATCCCATGTTTTCTGCAAGCGCGCTGATCAGTGAAAAGACCAATCTGAGATAAACAAGTCCAGTTGCAGAAAGCACAGCAGAAGGTCTCCTTGGGTGATGTTTCGGGGTTGTGATTCTTTCTGCGTTGGTGTTTCTCTTCAAGACTTATTCGGTGTGAGTTCTCAAATAAGGTTGCAGCATTGTGGATAGTGTGTCTCCATGCCTCCCGATGTGAGGCCAGGGCGGACTATTGTTGGTGATCAATTTGGCCGAGCCTGAGATGTTGTTTCAGGGAGTACTTGTATCGCTTTTTTGGAGCACCCCTCTTAAACTGACCCATGGCAAGTTCATCGTAGAGTACTATTTTTGGGAAGCGATGGTCCTCCATCCTAGAAATGTGCCCTGCCCAGCGCTGCTGTGTTCTCAATATCATGGCCTCAATGCTGGTGATTCCCTGCTTGCTCAAGGAAAGCAACATTCATGAGTGGGAGGGAGAGAAGCTGATTTAAATGGGGTGCTTGCCGAGCAAACCATGAATAATCAAAACCACAAGAGTGAAAGCTGCGAATGTGGAGGGGGAACTGTATACATTTATGTTATTTAAACAATAAATATCATGAAATTATGTTTTTTCCTCAAAGTGACACACCACCCAAGTTATGCTCAGTTTTTTGGTGAAGTTTGACACACCAAGCTCAAAAGGTTGCCCATCACTGCCCTAAAGGCACCAAATGCCCTCTGATCTTGGAAGCTAAGCAAGGTCAGCCCTGGTTAGTACTTGGATGGGAGCAGCCAATGAATATCATGTATATTTCAGAGGAAGAAACTTGCACCTCTGAATATTCCTTACCTAAGAAAACCCTATGAAATCCATGGGGTTGCTGTAAGTGACAGGTGACTTTAAGATACACACACTCCCAACTACGTATTAAGAGAGCTCTACTACTTGATATTTTAAAATTCTAATTAGAGGTACCAGGCACTGAACCAGAAAAACTTCTTTTAACATTTTCTTTTAAAGATATTTTACTTTACATTATGAAGAGAAGCTTGCCTACCATATGGGTAGTATCGCCACCCAATCACAGGCCCCCAGAGTGCTGTGAAAAGAGGCTTTTGAGGGGCAACATAAAAAGAGAGGCTGGGCTGATTAACTTTCAGATGAGGAAGGGAGCAGGTAGAGGTGAGACAGATAGGAAAGATGGTTGAGCTGAGTGCACTGAAGGCTGGGAAAGGAGGGCTTTGTGGTGAATGGTCTGAAGGGAGAGTTCAGGGAAAGTTTAAAATAGAAACAATTTGTTATATTGGAGTAAGTAGAGTTTACTTACATGCTTGGTGTTCTGAACAGCCTGTTACTCAAAACACGGTTGGTATTGTTTTACATCTCTGCTTGAGTGTCAGTCACTGAGAGTTTTGGAAGAAATTGGTCATGCATATACAAACTGGAGCCTATTACAGAATATGTTTGCTGGTCCATGGCTCTAGCCACTCCAGGACCCAAATAATAAACTGAAAGAGTGGTTTAAAGGTTTAGGGGTAAAGTGGGCAACAGGCACCCAGGGTTGGTGTCTGTGTAAGTAACCTGGGGCCCATTCACACTGCAACATTATAGCATTACTATTCCACTTTAACTGCCCCAAGGTTCCATTCAATGGAATCCTGGGATATGTAGTTTGGTGAAGCACTGGAGTGCTCTGGCTGAGAATTCTAAATGCCCCTTCTTAAACTGCCAATCCCAGGGTTCCATAGGATGGAGCCATGACAATTAGAATGGAATAATGGCATTATAATTCTGTAACATGAAAGGACCCTGGTAGAAATGACCCATCATGTACACCAAATTCCTCCAAAGGCTGCAGGCAGTCATAGTCTTGTGCTGTTCTTATGTGGGTGGGTAACTCTTAGTTTTATATCCATTCCCTTTTCCAGGCATGTAAGGTGAGATATTCTTTGAGTTCAGAAAAAAATATGCAAATTCACCAGTGACATAAAAACAGGATGAAATGTTAAGTTCATTTGGAACCAAAATAGTAACCACGGCTTTGATATAGCTCTTAATAGAGTTGTATTGAACTGTGAAATTTATAATAAGAGTACAGTATATACACAGAATTCTGCATTTCAGAGAGTGTAAAGGACAGTTTTTTAATGAAAGACATTAAATGTAAGGTATATGAGTTTATAGAATTCAATAAATTCTTGTCCCTACTAAAATGTGCACAGATCTTTGCTTCACACAATTTGACCTCTCAGCAGTTTTTGATTTTAAATTTTTGAGATGTTTCCTTCCTAGTTGTTCAAACAAAACATTCTTAACTTGATGTACAAGTAGCACAGTTGAGTGTTGGACCAAGAAGCAACTTATCACTATAATGTGGATTCCAGGTGGGCAATTAGATGCCTGAGGCGTCAAGTTGCTCATTGTGCACAAGCCCAGGCGTCAGTGGCTAGTGATTGATTCATTAATTAAAATCAATTTAAATGGATTTGTAGGCCTCCTAAAACAGCTTATCTTATTAGCAGCATCAAAGCAGCATGGTCTTTAAAAATGTTACCTTAGACAAAACATTACCAAGCCATAAGATAGGTTTTCTCACATTTGCATAAACAGATGCTTCTTGTTGCACCTATATTTTAATTTTAGGGAATTTCCCCCGAAAACTTCTTTAATTTGTGTTTCCGTGCTTGAATGTAGATGTGCATTAGGAATTATTCTCTGTAGATGTAGCGGTTGTGCCAAGGATTTCTTAAACTAAAAAATATAGATAAACATATTGGTATCTTGGCCAGGGTCTGAGTCAATTCTTACAGAGACATGAAGGGAAAAAACATTTTGAAACATTTGGAAAATCCTCTTGGGTTCTCTCTCTTCTCCCTCAGTTTTGAAAGACTATTTCTGGAAGAATTGAAAATAGAAAAATATGGATTATGGAATATTCTTCTAGAATGATGGTTAAAATGAGCAAGATAACGTGTTCATATATCTACCCCCCCCCCCAAATTATTTCTAAAATCGTACTTTTATGTACGATTATGAACAATATTAGATCAATTCCTGCTTTTGGCTTTGTTTTCCCCGTTCTTTTTATGGGAAAGAGTGCTTTATGTTTAACACTATAAATAATCAGAGGAAAAGAATACTTTCCTCTGTTTTACCGGTGTTGATGATTGCTTCCATTTTTATTGTTCATTGCCTGCTCTTACTAAACTAAAAAAAGCAATAAGATTATTTGCAGTTCAGTTGTTCCTTACAGTTCAGGATCTTGTAGCTCCATTGGTTACAAAAAAATAAAACACTCAAGAAAGAAATTGTCTGAGTAAACTGTACTGTTAGTATACAAAGCGTGATAATCTATGCCGAACAAAATTGTACTTTTGATATATGAAACATGATAATTTTATACCAAACATAATTAGACCCAACACATTTTATTTTCCTAAAGTAACAAAATGGCTTTTACTGAAAATTTATATTTTGTTCAAAAAAGTGATAAAAAAATGGCTTCAGACTTTCCAAAATATTTACATCTGTGGGTACTAACTCTGATGGAAAAAGCCTTGACGGAGCAAAGTAGAGGTTATTCCACTCCATTGCAGTGCCTGCAAAAGAGACTTTCTTCGTTTTTTCCCTTTCACCCTCTAGACTACCATACCTCCCCAAATTCCACAGTGTTGGGTTTCCCAACCATCTACTAAAGACATATCGGACCTGTATATGTCTGGGGAAAATTGCCTCTTCTATAATCTACGTTGTACTGGAGTAAATACCCAACTGAATCCTGGCCATGGTGCCATCCAGTACAAGATGGTCCCTGAATAATGGTGGTTCTTGAAAGCTGGTCATCTCAGGGTTGGACTGCTCTGTAGACTCACTACAGTTGATTGTACCTTTCAGAAGTGTGTTCTCAGTTTTGAATGAGCCCTTATGTCTCCCTGTGCTTAGAAAATTAGCAGACTGAGCACATGAGTTCTATATTTTCTTTCTGGATTAACATGCTAGCTTTCTATATTTAGAATTCTTTTTATATGTACAAAACATTCTTAATAGGTATCCTCCCTGCCCACTGTAACCCACTACACTTTGACATGCTATAGTCCTAAGAGGGCTGAGAACTATTCTAAATGTGTAGATCAGCAGAAGAAGGTGAACTATTTGGACTTGAAACAGAAACATATATAACAATGTGAAGGACAGAAGAAATCTGGTTAGAGCTCTAACTTTAGGTAAAAAGCATCTTTTAAAAAATTCAATTATTTTACACATTGCAAATCACTAGGAGGTATCATCTGTCAGTACTGTGCTTTCTTGTGTTATTGCCTTATCCTGTCGTTACTTTGATTATGCTTCCAAAGTGCCCAGTTATTGATGTCAGTGGGAGTGTTGCTCTTGTCTTCTGTGTGCTCAAAGTGTGCCAGTGCATCTATAACCACTCCATCAGATATACTGACCCAGCCACTCCTCTCTGTCTGTACAGAAATTATTTATTAAATAATTATGTTGAAGATCTTAATTTTTTTCTGGACACAGACATTTAACATTTTTTAAAAATTTGTCCTTTGAAAAAAATTCTTGTCTTTTAAAAAAAAATCTTGCAGGGAGAAAGAAAACAAAACTGATGGGGCCCACAACACATCACACAGCTAGGTGTGCTTCAGCACTTCTCTTTCCTTAAGCTCCTACATGTGTGTTAGATTACGACTGTTGTATTCAAATATCCCCAAAAACAACAGGGATAAAGTGAGAGGAACGATTACTAGCATTTTTTGGCTGTTGTCTATACAAGGGGGGAAATGGGGATTGATGCACACTAATGCCAATTTGCAGCTGCTTTGATTAGTTTAACTGTTTTTTGGAAAGATTGCAGGCATGCATAGCTACCTCTTTTGCTGTCCCAACGGGCATGCCTGTGAATCAAGATGGCAGGTGCAAGTGAATTACTCACGTTTTTATTCTCACCAGTTGCAACTGCTGAATAGTATTTTTAAAAAAGCATATCTAAGGTGCGAAAGTGTGATATTCCGCCTAAATAAATAAAAAAAAGTGGGGGGAAGGCTGTTTTGTCGCCTTAGCACACAATGGCTGTAGCAAAAATCCAACATGGTGGTTCCGGGTGCTTGCCTTGTCAGCAAGCTCCACCTCTGCTCACGTCTGACCAATCAGATTTCCCTTTCTGCTTTTGTTGGGAATGCGAATGAATGTGAATCAGATTGTCCCAATGAACAGGAATGTGCATTCCCCATGGAGCTTTTTAGGCCCCCTCCTTCCAAATACTGCGGATTGATGCGGGATAGCAATTAGACAAATAGTATTCTCCTCGAATTCTATGAGGAGTATTTTTGCCATTTAGACAGCCACTTGGTTGAAAGAAATAGGAATGAATAGATGATAACATATCCTTCCCATGATTACATAAGCAGAATGGGTTTTTTTAAAGGAATAGAAAGGTGTAGCCCCCCCCCATTTTTTTTTTAAATTGGGGGAGTCATGTTGACCATGCATCAAAATACAACAAAATCCAAAACCCACAATCAAAAAAAGTTATATATATATCGATATATATTTATATATATATTCGTTGTTTCTGACATGACACATGTATGTTTTGTAATGACCTGTTTGTGTTGGAGTTTAAGGGATATTGTAAAACTTGGGCTGCATCTAAATGTCAAGGGTTCCAGTAGGACCCCTGTATCCACTGGGGACTGGTTCGGGGTGTGTGTGTGGATACTGAAAACTATGGATAATAGCGAACACCATTTAAAATAATGGGATGTCCAGTTTAAAATACCATAGAGTTGCCTTGGAGGACCCAGAAAATGGCTAGAGAGGACACATTTTCTAGGGAGGCTCTATAGTAAGTGTGCTGTTTTGTATCCCGTGGATAATTGAATCAGTGGATAATAAATCAGTGGATACGGGAATCCTACTATATATGGTAATTTTGAAGCTGGTATACTAGGGGCCATTCATACTACAAATTTATTACATGAAATCAGTGGCAACCAATGGACTTCCATTGTAACCCAATGTGCCTCCCTGGTTTTAGGTCCCTTCCATTGTCCCAGCTGATAGTCCGCATCCATGGTGGAGGAACAGATGGATGTTTCTTCTTCCACCATATTGAGGATGACACATGAAAGATAGAAGTTCCACAAAAGATAGGAAACTTGTGCACCTGGATTACTAAATTACCAGATCCTCCACCTTTCTCTGAATAGAGAGGAATTCACTATTTGGAGAGTAATGGAGGGTGTGCACAAGCCTGCTGCTTCACAAGATCGGATAGGAACAAGATCAGCAGCCAAGGTAAGCATCTGAACTGGGATTTATTGTTGTTTACCTCAGGATATAACAGATTTGAAATCTGAATAAGCTAATTAAATAAAATAGAACTTATTCATTAAAGCTAGTTTGGAAATGCTTACTTTGGCTGGGAATCAAGTTGGAAGAGCAGGCCTGCACGCCCCCCTCTACTATATTTTTAATGTGACTTGATATGTAGAGGTCTGCTTTTGCAGCAACCTAAATAGTAGCTTCCAGGAAGATCTGTTTTTCTCATTGTTGATCTGTGATCTGTGATCCAAAGCAGTTTCAGAAGTTTTGTTTGTCGTCCGTCAATTTGCAAATCATTTTCATGAACCATGGGCAAGTCACACTCTCTCGGCCTCAGAGGAGGGCAATGGCAAACCCCCTCTGACCAGACCTTGCTAAGAAAACCATGTGAGAGATTTGCCTTAGGGTCTCCTTAAGTCAGAAACAACTTGAAGGCACACAGCAACAACAAATCTTCCTTGTTGTTTTTTGTGCTGCATTGACCAAAACCATGATCAGTGTGGCATCCTGTGATGCTTTGATCAAGATTTCCTGCGTGGCAGGGGGGTTGGACTGGATGGCCCTCCTGGTCTCTTCCAACTCTGTAATTCTATGATTCTATGATGATTTCCACAGAAAGTTTTCATTTAACACTGGTTCATGAACCACAATAAAATGAAATGAGTATGCCTGAAATAATGGCAGTTTAGAATTAGAATAGAGTAGAAATGGTTATTTGGTTCAATCTTTGGGGGGAACATTCTTGGCACTTGTAAAATACAGGAAAGATCACTGTGTGAGCCCAAGACAACAAAATCCAAAATCCAGAAAAGAGTGAGACCAATACAGCAAAATCTGTCAGGGATGATGGGAGTTGCAGCTCTTCACCTCTGGCTCAAACTCACCACCTTGTTAAGCAGCAGAGCCAACCAGCTTAGATCAGTGGTTAATGCTTTCCTCCAAAGCAGCAGAGTTTCAGAGAATAGGCTGAAGATCCTGACAAACTCTCCAAGCCTTCTCACTCTTCTCCAGGTGTCTCCAAAACGTCTCCAGGATTCACTCAGGCAACTCAGTAGTTTTATATAAAACCTACTTTATTCTTCTATATAAATATACTATATGGTCAACAAATCACAATCTCTATACACTACACCACCTCTACTCCACCACAATACATTGGCAAACATTACAATTTTATAGCCATTGTTTATCACCACCCACTAGTTAGTTTCCACCCAGTGGGTGTGTACTTCCATTCTGATTGGTCCACATAGTTCCACCCATGCTTAAGACCAACCCATGTATTTCAACATTTCACCTTGTACACTTAATGATTCTCAGGTATTTCCAATCTGCATTCAGTACCTCTGTCCTTGGCTCTCAGGCCTTCTAGATTACATTAGCAGTTTCACCTGTGTAGCCCCATAATTGCTCTTGCTTAGTCATTGTGACTTTCACATACATATTTTATTTCTTTCACTGTATGTCCCATGTTGCATTTTCCTTAACAATCCCCTCCGAAATAAAATATTGTATGTGTCTTACAATGTCATTCCAACCATTTGTGTCAGCCTTTCATGTTTTTCTACTGTCAATGCTTTTGTGAACAAATCTGCTATGTTGTGTTGTGTTTCTATATATCTCAATTCTATTTCACCCTTCTGAACCATGTCTCGCACATTTTGATATCTTACACCAACATATTTTGTTCTGTTCTTCAAACTTTCAGTTTCAGCCATCGCTATGCATGACTGTGAATCTTCCAGAATTTCCACTGGTATCTTGTAACTTTCATTTAAATCATTTAGCAATTGCTTAATCCACTGTACCTCATTTACTATCTCATTCAAAGCAGCGAATTCTGCTTCCGTTGTGCTTAACGCTACATTAGTTTGTTTTCTACTTCTCCAAACTATTGGACTTTCACTATATTTAATTATCATTCCTGTAACTGACTTCTTGTCTCCTAATTCTGATGCAAATGAACTGTCTACATAACAATCTAGATCTGAACTATTGTTTCTTATTATCAATTTCCTATCTACGGTTCCTTTCAAATATCTCAACAAATGTTTTACCGCTGTCCAGTCTTCAATTTTTGGATCATTAACCCTTCTAGACAATACATTTACAGCATAAGAAATGTCTGGTCTGGTGTGGCAAGATATGAATTGTAAAGATCCTATTATACTTCTGAAGAGACTCTTGTCCTCAAACGCTCTAGTTGTTTCTTCAGACACAAAACCAGTTGTCATTGGAGCTCTTACTATTTTTGCATTCTGTAATCCACACTTTTCAATCAATCTTTCAATTTTATTTCTCTGACTTAACAAACAATGTCCTTCTTCTGTCCATTCAACACAAATACCTAAATAAGACTTCAATACACCTAAGTCCTTCAAAACAAACTTCTTAGACAATTCTCTTTTTACTGACTCAATTTCCTGTTTTGACTTTGCTGCTACGCACAAATCATCTACATAAATCACTAATACTATGTCTCCTTTTGTATAAACACAAGCATCTGCAATGCTCCTCTTGTAACCTAGCTTAACTAGCTCATCATTGATGCACAGATTCCACGCTCTGGCACTTTGTTTTAAACCATACAACGCTTTCTTTAATTTATATACTCTCTGACTACCATTTTCTTCAAAACCTTGTGGCTGTTCCATAAATATTTCTTCATTCAGAACCGCATTCAAGTAAGCTGTCTCAAAATCAAAATGTTCTACAACTAAATTCCTTTTTACTGCTACAGCTAGAACCATTCTCAGACTTTCTGGCTTTGCAGTTGGAGAATATGTCTTATCATAGTTCTCATACTGCTGTTGTGCAAAACCCTTAGCCACTAACCTAGCTTTATATTTGATACTTCCATCTGGCATTTCTTTCCTTTTGTATACCCATTTACAACCAATTACTTTCTTGTCTTTGGGTCTGTCAACAATTTCAAAAACATCTTTATTTACCAGGCAACCAAACTCATTATCCATTGCATCAAACCATCTTTCCTGTTCTTCACTAGAATAACTTTCCAATTCTTCAAAACTTTCAGGCTCCTCTACTGCTAAGCAAGCTCTTGCCTTTGTCACAACAAACCTATCTGGAGGCTTTCTAACTCTGTGACTACGCCTGGGAATAAAATCTGCTGTTCTGTCTCTTTCTTCCTCACTTTCTTTACTAGGAGTTGTAGTTCTATGACTAAATCTCTTGTCTTCAGTCATTCGAGTAGTAGTAGGCCTAGATGCTATCTCATCATCAGAAGAACTACCACTGCTGCTAGGTGATGCTTCCTGCTTAACTGAAACCCCTCCGTTTCCTGAGGTTGGTTCAGTTTGTGCTTCTGGCTCATTTGAACTCCCTAATCTCAAAAACACTTCTTTATTGGCATGCAGTTTGTCCCAACCAGCATGTCTCTCAAAATTTGCAGACCTAGAATACTGCACTTGTTTTCCATCCAAATGAAACTTGTAGCTATTTCCAGAATACCCCAAAAACCTAAGCCTTTTGCTTTTGGGTTCTCCTTTCCTCCTGAAACAAGCAGGTGTGTAAACATGAGCAAATTGTCCAAAAACCCTTAAGTACTTGTAATTTGGCATTCTCCCATACAATACCCTGTAGGGAATGTCTTCAATTTCTGAATGATACAATCTGTTACTGATATGTATTGCAGTCAAAGTTGCTTCTGCCCAAAAACTATCTTTCACCCCTGCATCTGCCATCATACAAGCAGTAATTCTTTTTATATCTTGTATTTTCTTCTCTGCTAACCCATCCTCACTAGGACAAGCAGGGTTTGTAGTTTCATGCCTTATTCCCACCTTTTGAAACCAGTTAAACAATTGATTATTTAAAAATTCTCCTCCTCTATCAGTAATGATGGTGCCTACTCTGCTATCAAATTGTCTTTCCACCATTCTTACCCATGCTTTTAAACTTTGCCCAGCGTCAGATTTGTTTTTCATTATTCTCACAAATGCAAACCTTGTATACCTATCAACAATTACTAGGAAATACTTGCTTCCCCCTAAGGACAAGCAATTAGCTTGGGCGACATCTGCATGAACATACTGAAATGGTCTTTGAGCAATTCTTTTTGTTTTCTTAGCTACTGGAAAAGCTCTGACCTTTACCTGTTGACATACCGTACAATCTAAGTGGTTTTTGCATTCAGCAACTTTTAAATCTGGACACATACTGATTAAATTCTTTAAACATTTGAAGCTCGCATGGCCAAATTTTCTGTGAAGCTCATGTATGCAGTCTTTGTGGATTGGAATATTTTCTATGTTATTAGCTTCTTCAACCCTGTATCTATCAATATTGTCCTCCAAATAATAAAGTTTGTCCTTTTTCAAACCTATGCCACGCAATTCCCCATTCAGTTTTATCTTACACATGTTCTTTTCAAAGATGACTGTGTAGTCTTTTTCTGTTAATCTGCTTACTGATAACAAATTATTTTCTAACTCCTTTACATGTAAGACATCATTAAAATTCTCTTTTAGCCCTGGAATGTATACAGTACCCATTTGATTTACAGTACTTAGCTCTTTCCCGTCAGCCAAAACTACAGCATTTACATTAGCTGATTTTCTATTACTTATTAAATTTATATCATTACACATCAAAGATGTGGCTCCTGAATCAACTAGCCATTTAGAATTTGCATTTTGTTTTTCCTTAATCATGGTTGCAACCCCCTTTTTATTACCACTGTCCCTCAAAAATGGAGGTCTGGACTGTTTTGGATACTGCCGCGGCTGCCATCTGCTCTCTGCTTGCTTGCGTCTCTCAGCTGCAAAATGTTTACAATGTCTCTGCAGATGACCAATCTTCTTACAATAAAAGCACCTCCGTTGCTCCCTTGTAGAGGCTGCTTCCTCCTGCATTCGCCAGTCAGGAGATGTTTGTTGTTTTGGCACAGTCTTTAAACTTGCTGAGTCACCCTGCTCAGACATTCTTCTCTGGTTCTCTTCCAGTATTCTGGCTACAATTAAGTCTCTATTAAGCTCAGCTTCTGGCAAGTTCTGCAAGCTGTTCGTTATATTGTCCCACGAAGAGTCTAGCGATTCTATTAAAATGTAGCATTGCTGCTCTTTGCTAATTTGCACTCCCCTCAGTTCAGCTTGCACAAACAAATCTTGCATTATTTTTAAATGTTCTATCACACACTGCCCTTTAGCCATCTTTTGCCTGTATATTCTTTTAGACCATAGCATTTTTGCAAAAGCAGTTGAAGGAGTGTGTAATCTCTGCAAGGTATCCCACACATCCTTGGCAGACGTTTTATCTCTGACGTCATTAATTAAGTCTTCTTCAAGCATGAGATAAAGACAGGCTTTTGCTTTACTATCTCTCTCTTGAGTGGCTGCATCAGCATCGGTTGCCAGCCCTGTTTCAGCTGTTGACCACAGACCTTCCTTTACTAGTAGAGATTGGGCATAAATCTTCCAGGTAGAGTAGTTGTTTCTATTTAATTTACTAAACTTTAGAATTTCCATCTTGATTTGTGCAGTGACTCAATTTGACACAGTCCTTCTGAGTATGCACAGCCAACCCGTCTGGGCTTAAGCAAAACACAAAATGATTTACTCACGAGGCTTATCAGTGCAGCACAAACAACTTGCTCTGATCTGTCGTCCACAAAGCTTTCTTCCACTTTCTGGAACTTTCAGCTTCTGTGGATGCTGGGTGCTCTAGTAACTGGGCCCATAACCCTTGTCAGGGATGATGGGAGTTGCAGCTCTTCACCTCTGGCTCAAACTCACCACCTTGTTAAGCAGCAGAGCCAACCAGCTTAGATCAGTGGTTAATGCTTTCCTCCAAAGCAGCAGAGTTTCAGAGAATAGGCTGAAGATCCTGACAAACTCTCCAAGCCTTCTCACTCTTCTCCAGGTGTCTCCAAAACGTCTCCAGGATTCACTCAGGCAACTCAGTAGTTTTATATAAAACCTACTTTATTCTTCTATATAAATATACTATATGGTCAACAAATCACAATCTCTATACACTACACCACCTCTACTCCACCACAATACATTGGCAAACATTACAATTTTATAGCCATTGTTTATCACCACCCACTAGTTAGTTTCCACCCAGTGGGTGTGTACTTCCATTCTGATTGGTCCACATAGTTCCACCCATGCTTAAGACCAACCCATGTATTTCAACATTTCACCTTGTACACTTAATGATTCTCAGGTGTTTCCAATCTGCATTCAGTACCTCTGTCCTTGGCTCTCAGGCCTTCTAGATTACATTAGCAGTTTCACCTGTGTAGCCCCATAATTGCTCTTGCTTAGTCATTGTGACTTTCACATACATATTTTATTTCTTTCACTGTATGTCCCATGTTGCATTTTCCTTAACAAAATCTACCAATACAACAAAATCCAAAATCTACAAAGGACCCCCCACACACACCCTCCCCACAGTTATACACTGAGCGATGCTTGCTGTCTCTGCTCTGCAAGAGCCTATGTTGACTGGCTTCAAAAATTAAAATTATGTTTATTAAAATTATGTTTAAAATTATGTTTACAATAATGTAAAATTATGTTTACAATAATGAATGCTCACAGTCTGAATCCTGTGTTGGTTTATTCAGAACTACATTTGTATAGGGATTTCAGTCTGAGATAAAATACAAAGTCCTTGTCTATACAGGTGGGGGGGAATACAAGCACGTCCGAAAAAACAGTCATTTGCAATGATGTGGCCTGTCTTCACGGTTAAAAGAGCTCCCCTAAATGACCCTAGCTAAGATGGTGGTCGCAAGTGATTTACTTGCAATTTTAAATTTGCAGCTGCCCGTTTTTTTTTTAAACAGTTTCCCATGGTGCCACAAGTGATATTTTGTATTCCCCCCCCCAAAAAAAGGAAATAGAAAGAAAGAAAAAAAGAGTATAAGATCACCGTTTGATTGACTTACTGGACCCTCACTTAGGCAAAAATTTAACATGGTGGCTGCAGGTGCTTTCCCTGTTTGCTAAGCCTGCTTCCATGCTCATCCAGCCCAATCAGATTACTCTGCCTGTTTGTATCTGTGCGAATGTGAGTGTTCAAATGATCGCACATTCACATGTTGTACGGAGCTTTTTAAAAAATCTGGATGAAGCCCCAGGCGTAATGCACACATACTTTGCAGTGGATTTGGCTGCCCCCCTTCTGAATGACACATATTTATGCACATGTTCATATGAACGGATTGCTGTACATTAGCATCTCATTCATACTATTTTGACTGTATAGACAAGACCAAAGTATTGTTGTGTCTGTCTTCAATGCAAGAGTTTACAGCTGTGAACTCTTGAATTCTGATCTGAATTAAAGGTGTTAGTGATAACATTTAAAGCTCTAAACAGCTTAAGATCTTGATACTTGAAGGATTGCCTCTCCCTATACATACTTACCAGAGAAATGAGGTCTGCAGGAGGGGCCCTTCTCTGTGTCACACCAGTGGGGTCAATATGAAGTAGGAGGACACAGGAAGGGCCTTCTCATCTGTAGCCCCTCCCCAACTGTGGAACATCCTCCCCTTTGGAGGTCTAGTGGTGCCGTTGTTGGTACCAAGCCAAAATATGATTTTTAATTAACACCTTCAGGAACTAATTTATTTCAAAGTGCACATGTGCATGGTTTTAAATTGTCATTTTAAAAGTGTTTTTAATTGTTGCTTTTAAAGTAGTTTTTACTGTTGCTATGTTTAATATGTCAGGTTAATTATGCTTTTAAATCATTTATATTGTACGCTGCTCTGAGCTCCTATGATAAAGGGCATAAAAGAAGTATTTTAGCAAATAAATAAATAAATACATATACAGGATTAAGTCCAAGTGAACTTGGGGATTTCTTTTACCCACCCAAAACTAAGCATTCCAAAACAAGATTTGACCCAGGTGACAAAAGAGGCAGATATATGTACTTCCTTGTCCATATGGCTATTGGCTAATATTTCCAAAGGTTTTCTTTTCTTAATTGTCAACTGGTTCTTGGTTTTATTAACATGGTTTGGGGGTTAGGGGAACATGTATAATAAATAGTGAAGAAAATTCATAATAGTTCTATACACATAATAAAAGACACAGAAACAGTAAGTATACCTAATGAGTCATATTTAGATACGGGGAAGCTGGCATTGGTGAAGAACTGCAGCTGCTAGAATCAAGCAGGTGCAGCTGGGGGAGTTATAGGGAAATCTGAGACACCGATTGCTTGCTTTTTAACATGGCTCTTGCAGAGGTGGGGGAAGGCCTGCAAGCTGGTTTTAAATTTAGATTTTCCTTTTCTTTCTCTCCGTCCTTTTACATAAACTTAACACTTCCTTCCATCTCCTGCAATCTGTACAACAGAAATAATTCCCATACATCTGTTTTATAAAGGTTTATACAAATCTGTGAGGTAATATGAACATCTTAAGTTACTCAGAAATTATATTTTTTAAAAGAGATCTAGACTGGACCAAAAAGATAACCCAAATCAAATCAAAACCCTATGTTGCTCAAATATTGGAAATTTCACTCCTAGTTAGCCAGAAACCAAGATTGTTTCCTCAGGGTTAATCTATTATAACAGCGGAAAATAGTTTTCAACACAAAGACTATGTCCCCAAGCATATGAAATATTAAAGTTCCCTCTGAGCATTTTCAAAAAGCCAGTTACATTTGTACTGAGAAATCACAGTCTGCCTGTACCCATATAGGGTAAAGGAATAATACTTCTGGGTCAATGGTTATAATTTCTAAACAGATCAATGCTTGGCAGTTCTCTGCACTGGCTGGTAGATTCAGCATTGTTGCTGCCTGCCATTAGGCAATTCCTCAATTTAATTCTGGTTCAGATTTAGCCTCTGATGCTCATAAGGAAGGCAGAACCATGTTGCCCACCACTTAATTTGACTTCTGCCAATCTGAGAGGATGGTTCATGTAATTATTTTACTTAAATCTTGAAGTTGGAACTAACATCTTAAATCTTACATTGGCTATCACTGCCCACATTGAACTGGTGAACCCTAGAAGGAAAATGAAGAGCAAGGTCACACTGCCCTTTCCATAAGGGTTCCAGGATCTATTCTAAACAAAACCAGGACTGTCCGTACACATTTGAACCACTATATAGAATGCAACATAGCACCCATGCAAACCCCCCCCCCCCAATTACTCTGGAAAAGATCTGTACGTTCGTATTAGCTCTTTTACTGCTTGTGGGGACACAGTAAAGTTAAAAAGAACAGGACAAAACACTCGCCTTCAAAGAGAAGCACTCAGCTCTGAATAACATTAAGCATTGTTGCTGTTTACATAAAGAACATTAAAACTTGATTCTGTCCTTTTGAGGCATATGGATATTTTTATCAGTTGAAGGCAGGATTAAGAAGAACTCTGGCATATCCCAAACTACCGAGTGTGATGTTCATGAGAGCTGAAGGGAGAAAAGCATTGCATGCTCCTTAAAAAATAAATAATAAACAAATCCAGTTAACATGACTGAATGCATATTTTCACCTTTTTGAATAACACCAGCCAAAGTGTGCCTGCATCTCTCTCTCTCTCTCTCTCTCTCTCTCTCTCAAAATAATAATAATAAAAATAAAAAAAAATAATGTGCCTTTACTTGTGAGTAAACAAATAGTTGGCCACAACTAATGTCACTTTAGCTCTTTTTTTTTTTTTTTTTTTGAGAGAGAGAGAGAGAGATGTAGGCACATTTTGGCTTATGTTATTCAGGAAGATGAGAATTTACATTCAGCGCCAGCATGGTGTAGTGGTCTGAATATTGGATTACAACTCTGGAGACCAGGATTCAAATACCCTCTCAGCCATGGAAACCCACTGGATGACCTTGGCCTAGTCACACTCTCAGCCTCAGAGGCAAAGAAAGGCATACCCCCTCTGAACAAATCTTGCCAAGAAAACCTTGTAATAGGTTCACCTTGTGTGTGCATATGTCCCTTCAGGTCACCTGTGAACCTATGGTGAGCCCATGAATTTCACAGAGTTTTCTTAGGCAAGAAATACTCAGAGGGTTTTTTGCCAGTTCCATCCTCTGAATTATTAGCTTACAGCATTCAAGTATTAACCAGGGCTCACCCAGCTTAGCTTCCATCAGACAGTTTCTAGTGCCTTTAGGGTATTTACATTTGCCATAAGTTGGAAATGACTTGAAGGCACCACAACAATAACAAATAGTTGGAATCACAGAAATGTCAAATTCACCATGAATCAATGACATCTTTCTTTCCTGTATGTTGCAACTTTTTGTGGTTTATGTGTTGTACACATTCTGATCTCTGAGAGTCAGGAGGTTCTAACCATATTTGCATACTCTCTTTGTATTACGTTTGTCTGTTTAACCCAAAGACACTCCTCACAAAGCTTGGCACCAGGAGTGAGCTCATCCTAGACAAATAGCATGCAGTATTTTACAGTACATCAGGTTTCACACAGTGAGGGCCTCCCAGCAGCTGGTAGTTCTCATCCTTGAATGCTCCCAGCCATAAACGGGGGAAATCCTTATGTCAACAAATTGTTTCAGAGGAAAAAGTTATCTATGTAGGAAGAGTCCAATATCCTTGTTCTACAGTTCTTTAAGCCCCTGCTTCTCAGGTTATCTGATGTGGGGGACTGGGAGTTCTTTTATTCCAGTGTGCCAGGGACTGGCATCATATTTGCGCCCATTGGGTATACAGTTGTTCCTCCATATTCATGGATTTGGCATTCATGGATTTAAGTATTCATGGCTTGAAAATATTCTTTAAAAAATAATAATCCAAAAAGCAAACCTTGATTTTGCCATCTTATATAAGGGACACCATTTTGCTGTGCCATTGCATATAATGGGACATGAGTATTCACAGATTTGGGTATTCACAGAGGGGTCCTGGAACCAAACCCCAGTGAATGTGAAGGGACAACTGTAATTGTTTCCCCCCCCCCATTCCTGGAACTTGCCAAGGACCAGCAGCCAATGGCTCAGGGGTCAGCACCAGTCCACAGACCATCCCCTTGAGTAGCATTGCTTTAAGCAATCCCTCTCTCATTTGATAAGAATCTGGCTACAACCAGCATACACACCATAGCATACAGGTCTGCTGCCATCATGCACCGTCTGTTCCATTGCATTCTGCAATCTCGTCCTTTCTGCTCTCCCTTATACACAGTCCTGTTGCCTAGAGCAGTTACTCCCTCTTATTGTAGCATAGTCAAGAACTGAGAGGGTTTAATGCTTATCTTGATACATCAGGCTATGTAGGTATTCTTTGGTTTTATTTGTGGAAGGTGTGTCAGGTCACCCATACCACCCTCTGCCCAACTTGCTATTGACCCCATACCTCCCCCTGCTTGGACCTGGTCTGATGGAAGTTTGTAAGCTTGCCAATTGTTAATTTCTTAACAATTGGAACCCTTAAGAAAGCCCCAGAGTGGGGGATACATTGTGCCTCATGATTCAAAAACCTGAATATACACATAAGTCTTAATAGTCAGTGTATCATCAGGCTTGGGATCATGCCTGATGGCCTTACTTGCTTGGAACAGCCAACATCCCTGACCTAGAAGTTAATTTGCCCAGGGAGCTGATATGAATCAGGGTACATGTGTAGAGAAGAGCCAGCATGGCATAGTGGTCTGAGCGTTGGACGACGACTCTGGAGACCAGAGTTCGAATCCCTGCTTGGCAAGTCAGGGATTTTCAGCCTCAGAAAGTCCCATTATAGGTTTGCCTTAGGGTCACCGTAAGTTGGAAACAACTTGAAGCCACTCAACAACAAAGCCATGTAGAACTTTGCACAAATATTCTCAGGTACATTACACCAGTGTGGTGTAGTGGTTTGGGTGTTGGACTTGGACAACTGGGAGGCTAGGGATAGAATCTCTGTTTAGCTAAGGAAACCCACTGGGTGACCTTGGGCAAGTCACATATTCTCAGCCTCAGAGGAAGGCAAAGGTGAACCACCTCTGCACAAATTCTGCCAAGAAAAGCTTGTGATAGGTTTATATTAAGGCCGTCATCTGTCGGAAATTACTTGAAGGCATATCTCAACAACACATTGTTAAAACATAAGAACAGTCTTTCCTATGTTACAAAGGAAGCACAAGGGTAGAGGCATTTACAAGCCCTGTGTGGGGAAAGGCAGGGTGGCTTCACTTTTCCATTTAACAGTGAATGGTAAAGTGTTCTGCCAGTTTTATTTATCTTGCACATTTCTAGAAATATCAACCTTATTTCTTTTCTTGCTTGATTCAGTGAACCCCCCCCCCCCAGCCAGCTGTCTTTACTGTAGCCTTATGGATGTTCTGTCCCAGTTATTCGATGTCCCCCTATGGCTTAGAAATGGGCTGGCAGATTCTTGGGCTCTGTGCCCTGTGTCAGTCTAGGAGTGCCTGCGGGTGGATACTTTATGTCAGGAACACTTTTTTTGCACCTTTAAAAATAGCATGTGTGCATGACAGCTGGAGGACTTTGTCGCTCAACTTGAAATAGTAATCTTAAAGAGAGATATTACTAAGTCCTCAATGAAAGCAATTGGCTGAAACTATTATTATCCAGGTGTCACTCCCTTGTAGGGAGTGCTTCATGGCCTTAATTGCATCATGCATGTATCAGTTCTATGGGTGCAAGTCCTTATTACCTATAGCTTCTGTAGCATATATTAGTTTGTAGTGTTACTGTAGCTATCTTGTAACAAGTCTTTGATTAAAGTAGTTGGTCCCATTTTAGAAAGTGGGAACTGAGTTTGATTACTGTTGGGAGCATCTGAAGATCTTGTGGTTGGAGTGTGATTTGAATCCAGTACAGTACTTTTCAATCAAATACTTTACCCTTGTTCTAGTAGAGTAAAAAAAAATGGGATTAAGAAGAAATTACAGTATTGCCCTGGCCAATACAACAAATTCAGAGATGGGTTTTTAATATAGGTTTAGGTTCGGCATCCTAGCTGCTGGATCCATACTTTCACTCAAACTATCTAGCAACTGTTAACCCTGCTGTAACTATTACTAGTAAATGACACACAGTTTTTTCCCCTCCCCATGTTAGCTGTTTCATATTATGTTTCCAATTCTAGTGTACCGACATCCACAATTTGAATTAATTGACTTTTTCCTTCAGTTGAATTTATACAGTAGGAATCCGGCTAAAAGGAAAAAGACATTGTTGGTGAATAGGTTTTAAATGACATCCTGCATAACCCAACCATTATGACTTCAGGGAATATTTTCAATTCTACACTTGTCTGTGTGTATACTGTGAGCCACACTTTTGTACTAAGATGGGATAAACTTGATGTTTGTTGCAAACATTATTGAAATGGTTCCAAGGTTTGGAAAATTATTGATAGTGTAATTAGTTCGGCTCCTCCCTTGGATAAACACACATCTTTTGAAAAGGAAAAAAACCCCCAGATTGCTGTAGTTACAGTGCAGTGTTTGTATGAAAGGCAATTTGGTTTTCTAGTAACATTTCCATGATGCTTTTATATAAAGGTCAGTGGTATGTAATTATGTGGTGGACTGGTGGCAGGTGCTACGTTGAAGCAATTGCCGCCCTACATGTTAAATGTAATAATTACGTTAAGGAGCTACTTTGAAAAATGTAGGAAAATATAATACTTGTACAAAAAATTAATGTTGTGCTTGTCATAACATCTAATTTAATAATATGCATTAATAGTAAACCAGTATTTTAAATTTTGCATGGAAATGTTTGTACTGTCGCTGTTCAAAGGAAATGCATTTTGTTGCAATGCTTTTTACATGTTTATGAAGGCAACTTTTTGTTACAGTGACTTGACTTGCATTTACTTTAAAGCCAGTGCTTTGACATCATTTTTGCCTGACCTAAATGGAAAGGTTGCCTCTGCTTGTTTTGAGGGTAAAGAATCACTTAACCGTTAACAATAAAGTCAAATAATGTGAAGGGATTTTGAGCCTTTGGATCAAAATGATATCTTCTTTTAAAGAAAAGCATGTGATTCAAAAACTCTTGAGATTTTTCTTTCTTTATCAGATTTTATAAAGGCATACCTAGTTTACATTCCTAGTTTTACAAGTAAAAATGTTATTTTCACATAAACAAAAGCTGTGAATTGAAACCTTTAAAAACAAGAACAGCACCTACTACACATGGTCACAATATAAGATGGTACTAAAACAGGCTTGTCTTTATTATTTTCAGGTTTGTTCAGAATGTAACCCCTCTCCGCTCCTCAAATGAATGCAAGTAGTCTGTGAAGCCTGTAAACAGATACAAGAAAAGCATGTGTGTCTGTCTCTGTAACTTTCTCTTGAATTATAGTCAGATGCTTATTTCCTTGAGAGTAAATTATAAGTAGGTGGGGGATGCGGGGGTTCTGAGTAAACAGACAAAGGATTGTGCTGTCAGGTTTGTAAAAGAAAGACTTTATGGAGAATAGCATTTGTAAAACATGCAGAAGTATTAAAATATTGATTTTGATGCATGGCTTGCAATCCACATGCTTGTATCGCTTCAAGGGGAAATAACTTGCATCTGCACAAACTTTGTGTAAAGGAAAAGAAATGCTGTATGTAGCCTAATTACTTGGTCTGAGGAACCTTTAGCCACTGTATGTCTCCCCCTGTAACTTCAGATTTTCAGAGAGTGGCTAGCAGGAACCTGACAGGCAGTGGCATTGCATCGTTCGAGCTAGAGAGGTCTCAGAATGTCAGAAGAATTCAAACTGTCCTGCTCAAGGAGAGGATACAGAAGTGGGAGCAAAGGGGTAGGAGGCAAATTGCAACCTGGCAAGGTAGAAGACAGATGGTAGGGGTTTATACAATACATTGACAGAGTTAGAGGAAGGAGGTAGGAAAATTGTTGGAGGGCATAGATGAGGATAAACTAGTTGCATGCAGGAATTCCTTTCTCCCACCTGTAAAGAGAAAAAGTACTGGCTTTGTTGGGATTCCACCACCCTATCACCACTTTTCTCCTTCTTTTTGTATGTGTCTGTGCCTTCAAGTCACCTGTTGACTTATGGGGACCTCATTAATTTCATAGGGTTTTCTGATGCAAGGAATACTCAGAGGCGGTTTTGCTAGTTCCTTCCTCTAAAAATGTAGCCAACAGCACCTGGAACTCTTTTATTTTGTTGTAAGTGTTTCCTGTTTCATTCAGTGCATCTTTGAATGTGGTAGTTGAGGTGGTAAAGTTGATATTTTTGATGCTACATTGAAATTCCTATGAGTGAAGTATGGGAATCTGAGCATCTCTCTTCTGGGTATGTTTAGCCTGGAAAAAAGATGGTTAAGGGGTGATATGATAGCCCTGTTTAAGTATTTGAAGGGGTGTCACATTGAGGATGGAGCAAGCTTATTTTCTGCTGCTCCAGAGACTAGAACATGGAGCAATGGATGCAAGCTCCAGGAACAGAGATTCCACCTCAACATTAGGAGGAACTTTCTGACAGTAAGAGCTGTTTGGCAGTGGAACACACTCCCTCAGAGCATGGTGGGGTCTCCTTCCTTGGAGGTCTTTAAACAGAGGCTGGATGGCCATTTGTCAGGGATGCTTTGATTGTGATCCCTGCATGGCAGGGGGTTGGACTAGATGGCCCTTGTGGTCTCTTCCAACTCTACAATTCTATGACTCTATGATCAGGTTAGATGATAAATCCAGTTCCTCACTGATCACTGGTGGTGAAACACCAGTACAGTGGGCCCTTGGTATCCACTGAGGTTTGTTTCCAGGGCCATCTCAATTTCTAATGTGAAGGGATTTCTTGTAAACTCTAGCTTCAGAGTCTTTTTGGGAGAAGAGGTTGTATAAGGTGAACTCTTTACAAATTGAGATGGTCCTGGAAACAAACCCCAGTAGATACCAAGAGCCCACTGTACTGGTGTCTCACCACCAATGATCAGTGAGGAACTGGATTTATCATCTAACCTGCGATGCTTTGATCGTGATGTCCTGTGTGGCAGGGGGTTGGACTGGATGGCCCTTGTGGTCTCTTCCAACTCTATGATTCTCTAATTCTATAAAGATCTCCTGAACCTCTTGCGTCTTATTGCAGGGGAAGTGTTTGTATACAGTACATTTTGGATGTTGTTGTTGTGTGCCTTCAAGTCATTTCTGATATATGGCAACCATGAGGTAAACCTATTATGGGGTTTTCATGTTAGAATTTGTTCGGAAGGGTTCTGTCCTTGCCTTCCTCTGTGGCTGAGAGAATGTGACTTGGTCAAGGTCACCCAGTGGGTTTCCATGGCCAAGCAGAAATTCAAATTCTGGTCTCCAGAGTCATAGTCCAGTGCTCAAATTACTACACCACACTGGCACTTTCTCTTGGATGGTGTACAGGATGTTAAAAAGAAGAGATATTTCAGTGCTTTCTTCTCTTCTTGAGTGTAACAGCTGAAGCTGTTCATGAAATCTGCTTGAGAGACCTGAGAAAAAATGAGTCAATATTTTAAACTTAATGTGATGTTTATTGTCCTTGAGCAAGCAGGGATCACCAGCATTGAGGCTGTGATATTGAGAACACAGCTGCACTGGGCAGGGCATGTTTCTAGGATGTAGGACCGTCACCTCCCAAAAATACTACTCTACGGTGAACTCGCCACGGGTCAGCATAAGAGGGGTGCTCCAAAAAAGCGATACAAGGACTCCCTGAAACATCTCAGGCTCGGCCAAATTGACCACCAACAATGGTCCGCCCTGGCCTCACATCGGGAGGCATGGAGACGCACAATCCACAATGCTACAGCCTTATATTTTAGAACTCACGACGAACAAGTCTTGAAGAGAAACGACAACGCAGAAAGAATCATAACCCGAAAACATCACCCAAGGAAACCTTCTGCTGTGCTTTCTGCAACTGGACTTGTTTATCTTGGATTGGCCTTTTTAGTCATCAGCACGCTTGCAGAAAGTGCGGGATGAGTCCTTCCTGAATCTTTGTTTGCGAAGAAGAGCCAGACAGTTAACAAAACAGGCTGCCATTTGAACAAGTTTGTTGTTGTTGTTGTTGTTGTTGTTGCTGTTGTCAGCCTTCTAGTCATTTCTGACTTATGACGACCCTAAGGCAACCTTATCACGGGGTTTCCTGAGGCTGAGAGTGTGTGACTTGCCCAAGGTCACCCCGTGGGTTTTCATGGCCAAGTGGGGAATTGAACCCTGGTCTCCAGTGTCCAACACGCAAACCACTATGCCATGCTGCTCCTATTTGAACATGTATCAGTAAACAATTGAGGAAGAGAAATGTAGTGTAAGATTCCTTTGGTTATACCTATCTGTATGGGCCTGTCTAAAATGTCCTGTGTTAAGCACACAGGCCTGCTTATTCAGTCATCTAAAGATTGTGCAAATATTTACACTACACAGGCTAGTAATAAAATTGTGATTTTTGGCTATCCCAGTATGGTTGAATTAGGACATTCACCTCAGATTCAAGATGTTTCCAAGAAATGCAGGAAAGTAAAGAACAGAGTGGGGGATGGGAAGATAAGAGGAGAGCTCTGACAAGTGGAGATTGGGGGGGGGCATTATTATTTACATATGCAAAGTGGCTGTTCTATAAATGACCCCAGTTAAAAATGTATGGGATTTTTAATGTAATGGTATTGAATCAGATAAACTGTATGTGGGAATGGGGGTCACCATATGTTGGAAACGACTTGAAGGCACACAACAATAAAAATGATGCTATGTTACTCCTTAATAACTATTGAAATAGATTGTTAGATTACTCTGGATAATTTATATAGCTAATTTGGGTAATGAAATTGAAGCTTAAATGAGTTGCAGATTTGATTATTCTTTGCATGATGGTTGTAAGAAATCACTGAAATTGTAAGATTCAATGTGTGTTGGATTAATTAGGGGAAATTGGGCTTGTTGAAGTGAGATGAAGTGTGAGCTCAGTTTAACTATTGAGTGAATAATCAAGAAAAATAAACAACTGTCTTAAACACTAGCAAAAGAAGAGAGAAGTAAGGGAGGGAGATGGAGAAATGTGAGCATTTACTCACCTTGGCTGATAGTTACCAGGCCTGTTTTTTCTAACAAGCTAGAATTATTTGAATTTTTGTTAAGTGAAGTGAAGCAATAGTTTGAGGTAGAAGACAGACAAATTTAGAAATGGGAAATGTAGAGATTAGAAAAGAAATCTGTTATTGCCAAATAGAAAGGCAATTTAATAAACTACTTTAATATGCTACTGTGACACAGAACAACAGAATAAGATTAGGAATCTGAAACAATTAATACTGATCAGAGATTTAGTATATTAAAATCAGAGTTGATGAACTGGAGGGTAAGATTAGGAGAAGGAATATGTAGAATCATAGAAAATTGTTCCTTCTCATTTTTTTAAAATGGTTTACATCCTGGTTTGTACATCACAGTGGTTTTTTGTTTTTGTTTGTAAACAAGAGGTGTGCATGTGCATACTGCCCAATTACTTCTGTTACATATTTGGGCATGTTTTGACCCAGCACACTGGCTTGGTTTTCCTCAGGAAGACAGAATTACAAGTCATAAGTTGAGACTTCACAGTAAATAAATTGTGAATGGAAAGTCCATGTGCACCCTCCCTAATCTTGCTTGCAGGAGGTGTGATTGATTGGACAGCATGTATAAGCATGCTGGGTTAGCCATAGAAACCCAAAATTCATTTGGCTTTTGGCTTGAGATGTCAGAACATACCCAAATCTATATACAACAGTACCAGGGGTCAACAGAATCCTATGTTTTGTCAGTGATACTATAGAAGAATCAGTGGTGTGTTTTGTTCTACTTTCCTTCTTAAAACCACTAAAGTTCTCCCATTCCTTATTTATTTTGGAGGAGAGAAGATTGAGGTAGATCCTGTAGCAGCCTTAAAGCATCAATGCAAAATGGTTTGAGCAGTTCCTTCCTTTAAAAATGGTTTGTCTTTTCTTCAATTCAAAAAAGCTGGTGTTGAAAAGAAAACTGATAGCTGGGAGCTTCTGGCTAGTCCTAGTATAATAATATTAAAAATTGGTATTACTGTAAGAGGCCTAGTACAAACAGAAAAGAAAAAGCTCCCTCTAAGTAGCCTTCAGTTAATAAATAATAATAAAGTCAGCTTAAATAATTATGCAAACCACACTGATATAATTGCTGCCAATTTTGAGAAGTGACCCATAAACATTTCTAATTCAGTATTGTGCTTCAGATTGTTTCCTCGTGTCTTCTAAATCTTAATTTTTCTTCTGCTCTTCTGTTTAAGTATTCACGCCACATGGTAGTTTGCTTGGCACATTGGTAGAGGAATGGTACTCCCAATGAAACTATTTTGCTCTTAGAGTCATCCAGATGTGTGTTGCTATGCTCCTGGGAGAGCAACAGTAGACAATGATGAAACAGCATTTCAGTGCAATTTGCAATTCTTGCATTTGAGTATTTTTTTTCTTCCTACTAAAGGATCAGAAAATCTGAAATATTCAACATTTATGTTACAGAAACATTATTCATGCAGAATTAATGTGAATCTCTTTATTGAACTGTGCTTTTAAATGCACTGCCTTTTGCCACTATTTTATCTCTGAAAAAAAGAGAGCATATATAGCTACTATCATGTTTTTAATAATGCTACGCAATAGCTGTAATATGTCCTTTCTGTCATTTTTAAGTGGAAAGTAATGGGCAAATAAGAAAACCATGGCTTAAATCCAGTTGTTCATCCCAGCTAGAGAAGTCCCCTTACATCAGTGGACATACATTGGGATTGATTTACCAAATTCCATTGATTCAGTTGGTCTATTCCAGTAGGAATTAACAGATCCTAGTGTTCAGATCTTGTTCATACTGGCGTGGTATAAGATGAGGTGTTACCTTGTGTCAGTTGGCAGACGGGGTCATTCTGCACAGGTAAATAAGTTGGGCATCCAGCTCTCATCCTGCTTGCAAGAAGCCAGCAAAATCTCCTGCACTGTCTGCTAGAGAAAGTGTCTGAAACATCATGGTACAGGTCGGGCAGTGGTATATAATTGCATGAGTTTTGCTGTAGTATGAATCAGATGGGAGGGAGGGAGTGTGCATTAATCTGTACTGGCAGTCCACAGCCTTGATGGTATATTGACACTGGAAGTAAGCAAGGGCTTTTCATGCACAGATGGCTTGACAAAACAAAACATTCCCATTTTGCTCTGTGGGCTGGTGAACTGGCCTTTCCACAGAAGGAAAATGTTTACACTGCTACGCATTTTCTTATCTGCTCACCTGAATTTTTCTTCATTTCTCCTGAACAGAAAGTAGTAAATTGGCATGCTTTGATTTCATCTGTGAGAGTACAGGGCAATTATTTGAGTCAATGTATTTGTTAAAGTCAAGAAAATAAAAGAACATCACATGCAGTACTTGCTTTATCATTTAAACCATCACACTTAAAGGCACCAGATCCTGTCTGATTTTGGAAGCTAAGCAAGGTCAACCCTAGTTAGTGCTTGGATGGGAGACCACCAACAAATACCAGGTGCTGTAAACTATATTTCAGAGGAAGTTGCTGGCAAAACCACCTCTGGGTATTCCTTGCTTAAGAAAACCCTATGAAATTCATGGGGTCACCATGAGTCAACACACACATTTGTTTAAGTCAAGAAAGTACATTTGTTAAAGTCAAGGAAATAAAAGAACATCAAATATAGTCAGCCCTCCATATTCATGGGTTTTGCATTCACAGATTCAACCAACATTTGCTTGAAAATATTCAGTAATAAAATCCAAAAAGCAGCCTCGCTGTTTGCTGTTTTATACAAGGGATGCCATTTTACTATACCATTGTATATAATTGGATTTGAGCATCCACCGATTTTGGTATCCACGGGGTTGGGGCATGTCCAGGAACGAAACTCCAGTGGATACTGAAGGTCCACTGTACTTGCTGTATCATTTAAACTGCCATAACAAAAGGATAATAAACATTGTACAGTTGTCCCTTTACATTCGTGCCTTTGACTTTCGCAGTTTTATGTATTCGTGGAAATTCCTCCCCCCCCCCCGCTCTCCCCAACACAGCCTCTGAGCATTTAAGGAGGAAAATTTCCTGCACACATACACAGGGAATATTCCAGCAAGCAAGCAACCCCCACATCAGCCTCAGAGGGTCTAAGGCAAAAGAAAATCACAGCCCCATGCTGTGAGCACGCAAGCAAAGTCCCTCCCTTGCCACTCCCCTCTCTGCGTCTTAACAAACTGAATTGCTTCTTTAAAACTCACATTTCGCCCCATGTCTGCTCATGGCCCAAAGAAAAGCACAGCTGCATGCTTGCCACCCCCTCTCTGTGTCTCAACAAACTGAATTGCTTCTTTAAAACTCACATTTTGAACTTTTCCTACATACATTCACACACAGGGAAGGTGCGGGTGGCATCTCCCAGTAAGCAACTGACCCAGCTTCTGAGCATTTAAGGAGGAAAGCTTGTGTGCTCACAGTATGGGACTGTGCTTTTCTTTCAGCCAACAGGAAGCTTTCCTCCTTCTGAGCATTTAAGGAGGAAAGCTTGTGTGCTCACAGTATGGGACTGTGCTTTTCTTTCGGCCAACAGGAAGCTTTCCTCCTTAAATGCTCAGAGGCTGGGTTGCTGGGAGATGCCACCCGCACCTTCCCTGTGTGTGAATGTGTGTAAGAAAGGTTCGAAAGTGAGTTTTAAAGAAGCAATTCAGTTTGTTGAAACACAGAGAGGGGGTGGCAAGCATGCAGCTGTGCTTTTCTTTGGGCCACGAAGAGACATGGGGCGAAATGTGAGTTTTAAAGAAGCAATTCAGTTTGTTAAGACACAGAGAGGGGAGTGGCAAGGGGGGACTTTGCTTGCATGCTCACAGCATGGGGCTGTGATTTTCTTTCCTCCTTAAATGCTCAGAGGCTGGGTCAGTTTCCGTGTGTGTGTGTGTGTGTGTGTGTGTGTTTAGGAAGGGCTCTTTCTTAAACCATCAGAGGCTGCTTTTATTTGCAGTTTTTTCACTTTCGTTGGGTCTTGTTCCCGTAACCCCCGCGAATGTGAAGGGACAACTGTATTCTGCTTTGAACATGGTTTTCCTTAAGAATTGGTTAACCTCTAATCGAACTAAGGATTTTTCAGCTGTACTTTCAAAAGAAGAAAAGGAAGAGCTGCAATTGTTTGGAAAAGTGTTTGGCTTTTTATTTATTTATTTATTTTAAATGGAAGGCCATTGCCTCATTTCAATAATAATTCAGTTTATGAATATTATATACATTGAGCAGAGAGTTCAGACATGCAACTCCTAAGAATACTCTGCCTTTTGGCACTTTTCCAAGGTGACTTCACTGTTTTGTTTTCAGAAGGCATGCATTTTTTTCCCTGGAAGACAACTTTTAAAATGTGATTGCCTAGGTTGCAGAATATGTTCATTGAAGAAAAATGATTGAGTGAGGTCTTCCTCACATTTTGCACTGTAGTCATGTTTACTGTGGCAGATGTACCTCCTTTGCAGGTGCAACGTACATGCGCCCAGACTTTTACAGCATGTGAAATCTTTAATCAATAATATGAGAGTTTATGTGGATTGAAGTAGATTGAAGGAGATCAAATCTAGTAGCAAATAGGGTACTCTGTAATGAAATCTAGGGATACAGTGGATACATTTACATGCCACAGGGCTATACATGCAACATGAATTAGCAGGAAGAAGTGGCAGTGAGCTGTAACCTTTTACTTTTCCCTCCCCCCCCCAGTTTAGCTCCACCCCATATTGCCCAGAAGAACATTTTTCTTTGATTAAACATAGTTTGGTGTGTAATCCAGACTTGGAATTGTAGTTAACATAAAACTGTGGCTAGTTTCAGCCTTCCATCCACCAGAAACTGTGTTTTGAGGTTGCTTTGGTCAGGCTACTTTCATTGTTCTGTGAGCAAACTTTTCCCACTGCACCCACCCCATCTGTCTCCTCAAATCTTCTATGGAAGGTTCCCCAGATCTTCATAATAGATTTGGAGGTATACAGAGGACTGTAACAGAAGCTGTTCCCTCAGCAGGGTCTGTTCTGCTGGCAGATAGACATGATTTGATCAAACTCTCTGAAACTGATTGTAGTTAATGTGAACCACAGTTTTTCTCCAGATGACATTATAAACCAGAGCTTGCAAAAGCTACTTTTTTGGAATATAATTCCCAGAATCCGCACAACTCTGAAGGAGGAGGAGAAAGGAGGAGGGAGCATGAAAGCCTTAGGCAATGGCACTTTGTCTGGCTGATGCATGTTGTGCTAAACCATGGTTCAGGATGATATGCAAATACTAGCAGTGCCCAGAAGAAGTATTGCTATTGTGGTGGGAACACACATTTTGTATGATGCTGTGCAGAAAGTACGAGCTCTTAGAGTGAATGGCACAGATCAAGAATCAGATGAAATTCACTTTTCAGTACAAGATAACTATGAAGTTAAAGATGATAGGACTCGATATAAACTCCTTCTTGGTAATACAGTCTGTAACAGTCCTATGTTTGCTTTAAGTTTTATGTGTGAAATAGCCATATGTTTCAACTCTAAAATGAGTAAACTGATGAGAAAATAACAGCCTGCCTTGTATACCGTATAGTTTCATGGGATTCATTCTGAATGAAAGCTTTTATTTGCCCAGCACAAGTAACTGGTTAGTTTCCTTTATCACTTATTAATAGAACCTGATTACAACACCCTTGTTTTCTTTTCAGGTTTTTTTTTTACATTTTTTGAAGTTGAAAATCAAATGTCAGTGGCCAAGTCATAATAAAACATAGTCACTCTCACTTGTCACACTCTTTTGTCTGTATGACATAATGGTTGATTACTATTTTACTCCAGAATTCATGAACTTTGCTAAAACTCTGCATGGAGCAGGTGGGGAAATGTCAAACCATTTTGGATGGTGTGAGGAACCCAATATGGAGATATTTTTGCTGCCTAGTACATCCCTAACATTTTTGTATCATATAGATTAGCTCTGAACATGTTGAAGGTTGCTGCTAAATATTTTAATCTACAGAAATGCTATGAGGTAACATAGTTTGAGAAGCACTATGAATCCTGAAGTTTTCCTGGGTGATTTATTCAATAAGGGGCTTTTTCATTCTTCTATATTAAGAATACCTATATATACCTATACAGTTGTCCCTTCACATTTGCGACTTTGACACTCATGATTTTGATTATTGCGGTTTTCCCTCACCCACCGCCCATCTCCTGGGTCTTCGCTTCTCTTCACAAAGGGAATGAAGACCCAGGGAAGCCGAGGGAGTGTGGCAAAACCTCTTAAACTGTTCCTCTGCTGAGCCTTCACTGCCTTTGCAGGGAGGGCAAAAGCCCAGCAGACGGCCGGTTTGAGAGATTTTCCCTCACTCCCTCGGCTTCCTTGGGTCTTTGCTTCTCTTCACAAAGGGAATGAAGACCAGGGAAGCCGAGGGAGTGAGGCACAACCTCTTAAACTGCTCCTCTGCTGGGTCTTTGCTGCCTTTGCAGGGAGGGTGAAAGCCCAGCAGCCACCTGGTTTGAGAGGTTTTGCCTCACTCCCTGGGCTTCCCTGGGTCTTCGCTTCTCTTCACAAAGGGAACAAAGACCAGGAAAGCCAAGGGAGTGAGGCAAAAGCTCTTAAACCGCCCCTCTGCTGAGCCTTCGCTGCCTTTGCAGGGAGGGCGAAAGCCCAGGAGAGGGCGATTGTTTGCGTTTTTTTCACATTTGCGGGGGTCTGGCGGCCATAACCCCCGTGAATGTGAAGGGACAACTGTATTATCTTTACAAATGAACAATATCATGTAAAAGTGCTTAGTGATATTCCTGTGTCTTCTATTGTAGGTGGTACGAGTAGGGCTCAAAAGATTGCATTACTTTACAAGTGAATCTGAAAGGGTTGAGTAGGTTTAGCATTGAGTAGATTAGATATTTCAAGCACCATTTTGAAGGCACATTTTATAATTTCTTGGTGGTAGAGAAATGGTTTCATATCAGGTCAAACATTTTGATATAGGAATACAGTAATTCCTTGGTTATTAATCTTGCCTGAATTACAACAAGACTACTTCCTGTGAACCAAGAGTTCATAATCCATGCTTATCTGGAAGTAACTGCAGTTAACTTCCTTATGATTCCTTATATGATTGCACTGTTGTAAGTAGATAGACTTAAAGCAGGTTCACACTTTGAAAAAGTGTATCAGAGTGGCAGTCATAAAATACACTTGTGGCACCTTCAGTAATGAATGGTAATTGCTTCAGTCAGGTGTTGCAATCGTGTGACCCTCCACATGTTGCTGAACTGCAACTCCTATTTAGCCCCTGCCAGCACAGCCCGTGGTGAAGAATGCTGGCTGTTACTGACCAGCAACATCTGGACAGCCAAAAGATTCCTACCTCTGATTTAAATAGTTTTTTCTGTAAGATATGAAAGTAGGCCCACTCCCAATCATTACTTCTGTTTTGTTTCAGGGAAGCCTAGACATTTCATTGTGAGTGTACCACAATAAAAAACAATGTGCCAATATGCTCTATACAGGGGTGCACAACTTTGAGAGGCTAGGCGGCTGTATTAGCGCCCAAGCAGACCTTGGGGGCTGCACCCCCAACACAGCTCCCACCACAATTTCTTTGCCCCAGATATCCCCTAGCGTCCTCTGGGGGATGTGGGATGCATTTTTGCCATGTTTTTAGCCGCCCTGGTTCATTTTAGGCCCAGTAGAGACCTTTATTGAAAACAGGAAGTTATTTAAAAAAGGCCTGCCCTGGGCCTAAAATAGCATTGTGGGGAGCAAAATGGGGCAAAAATGCCACCCCAGATGGCATTTTTGGGCAAACATAATATTTTTGGGGGCGAATTACCCATTTTTTTTATTTTTTTGCTTTGGGGGACTCTGTTGGCTACAGAAATGGCCCTGTGAACCGTATGCAACATGTGGGCCACAGTTTGCCCATCCCTGCTTTAATACATTTTTTTTTGGTGGGGGGAAGAGGACATTGCTGTTTTATAATGCTTCTAGTTCCTGCTGCTTTGAATACTTCAATGTTTGGGAGACAATGTGGATTGCAAATCTGAATGAATATGGAATAAAAGAAATGGTTAGTTTTTCCATTAACTTTCTGACATACTTTGGATTGGTCTGTATAAAATTGTTTAGAAATGTCTGCCTCTGTCTGCTTCATAATCATTTTTAAACTAGTTTTTCTTCCTTATAAAGTAATTCATGATTGAAGGCTATTTTATCTGGGGCATACAGCTGCATTGATTCTACAGTATTTATCACTGTCATAAATACTCATTTCCCTGCTCATGCAAAATCAGAGTTCCAAGAAGGAAATTTAGGAAGGTTCATGATGCTGTTTGGCTATATAACCCTATAAGTGGATTTGTATAGAACACACTTCCTAAATTCCTAAAATCTTCCTAAATTCAGAAAATGAAGGGTTGTACTATGGGTTTTGTAAATAATTCCCAGGCAGGCAAGCAGTGGATGTGAATAAACAGTTTCCTATGCCAGATGGCATACAATATTCTATCCGAGCAGGCACTTTTCTGGGAGAAAAAAAAGCACCCACAGAAAAATCAGATTAGCTTTTGACTTTGTCTCCAGATGGTGTACAGTATGGAACACAATTAAGGATTAGGTGACATAACTTTCACTCCTAGGTAACCTGACTGACAAAGGCCGTCTACTTTTATGACAATGGGGCTTTCTGGAATTCAATGGCTAGAAAAATTGCTCTTTCTATAGTGAGTTTCTTCTCTTGACCTAGGAAATAGGTTTATATTTCTAGCTTATACTGGAAGAAGAAATAGTTTTGTGAGTAAATTAAGAGGCGTTATGACCAGTGTGACACCTTTGGATGTGCAGTGTGAGATAGATATATCAACAAACAAGGAACTCAGATTTCATCATGTGAGAAACTGTGTAGCTTTGGGTTTTTTTAAAAAAAAATTTAGAATATACTTTAGGCAATGATTTCTCACTATAGGAGCAAAGTGATTCTATTTAGTTTACCGATGCAACTTTAGCACACTTGTTTGACAGCTGGAAAGAATTGGAAAGGTTATGTACTATATAGACATGAGGACATGAATACTCACATTAAATCTAAATTTAAAGCTCTGTCACCAACTTTGGTTCCTTCAAATCAAAGATGTTGACAAATGTTATCAACAGTAATGTTCCATGGTGTTTCTGGGATTTACAGGTGACCTGTAAAATGGTTACCATCCCATAGTATCCCATCCTGTGCAAGCAATAAACCTATGTTAGTGCAGGTTAGTTAGTGGAAAGGGGAAGATGCTGGGATGGGAGCATTTATGCTTGAGCATCTGTCATACTATAAAAAGGCATTCAGTTGTAGTGAAGAGCTGCAGGTTTTTGAGGCATTTATTAGTATTTTATTCAGTTTATAGACCAAGTCTCCTGAGCTTATTCTGGATTCACTGATTTTGCATAACTTCATTGCTATATAGTGATCATCTCCTTGAGATCCTATGGCGGAGTCACTGAAATCTCTTGTGTTAAAGCTTTTTTTCTCTGCAGATGAATTTCCAGAACTATTAATGAAGAGAGCAGAGGTCAGACTTTGTACATTAAAATATGGTGAGAGTGAAGTTGTGCATGGTTTTCTTCTCTTAACTAATGCAATTATGTTATGGAATACACATTTAAATAATGCAAAGGGTTAAATTATGAGAGGCAGCGGGGTTTTTAGCTCCTGAGTCTTGTTGCTTTTAATGGTAATCATGCAATGAAAGTCTTGCATAGTCACCCCTGGGGCAGGTGTTAACCCCATGAAAGAAAAAAAGACCTGCGCTTACATATCAGGCATTACATGTCTCATCTTAATGGGTTGTGGTTGGGTCATGTTGAAGAGGGAGTCATATTTCTAGATGCTGGTGCTGTTTGTTTCTTCTAGGAAAGATAATCCATGCCATATTAAACATATTCCACATGAATAGTTGTAATGCTTGATTGTATGTTATGGTTCAACCACTTCAATTTGAAATGAAAAAAATAAGCTTCATTAGTAAAACACTGATACAGTGTTATAAAAATTCTAAGCAATTCTATATGCTCATCTATATTTTAATTAATTCCCAAACTGAAGGGAAAAATGGAATATTTCCTATGCTTTCCCCCAGCCCCTTGGGAAGTATTCTTACTTACTAGTCTACTACCTGTTTACCTAGTTGAAAATTAGCATCCTTGAATGACTGAAGAGTATATCTACAGAAATAACAATACATTTTTTAAGATGAGTAACTGTAGTAGTCTGTTGTAGCAAAAACAAGAGATAGGCTTGTGGCTATTTAAAGACAGACAAGTTTTATTTGGCATAACTGTAGCCCATTATCTTCAGTTGGGGACAGAAGATTCTGGTTGGTTTTGATAGATGTTAATGTTGCCCTAGATGGGTACGATTTATCTAGTTTTTCATAGTGGTATCTAGCAGCATGTTGCAAGAACCAAAAATACGATAAAGGTGAAAACAGGAGAAATGTTGAACTTGTTCTGAACTGATTTGTGGCCTCCTTGGACAGCACTTAAAAAGTATAATGCTTGATGTAAAGTAAAAACCAAAACAAAAACACCCTACAATACAATGCATGCAGGATGTCGATACTGGATGTTCAGATTGGTCTGTATCCAAATGAATTTTGCTTTTTGATGCTAGTCAGTGGGCATTTGAAGATGAAAGTGCTGCATTAATGCAAATGTTTTGGCAGGCTAATAAAATTGTGCACTAGAAACTTTTGTGGACTTATTTGCAAAATCAATCTCATTTCTTTTTAAAAAGTAAATTTGTAAAACTGGTATATGGAGAAGGTACAGCAGGTTAAAAGTTGTAAATAATTGCCTGGAACTGGATTGTACAAGCTGTCTGTACAAAAGAAATCTTTGCAAGGTGTGTTTGAGGGTGTATTATTAGCTTGTGGGCAAGTAGAGTTAAACTTGTTTTTCAAGCTGGTCCTGCATAGCTTTCTCCTGCTAAAGGCTATGAGCATTCCACAAGAACTATAATTGATTGTAGTTATGTTGACAGTGCTTCAATAGTAAAACAAGACCCTAGTTTCAGGAAAATCAGTATAGGCCTCAAATTTAGTTTGCCATGACAAGTGATGTTTACCATGCTAGCTGCAGTTAGCTTTGGAAACATTTGTAAAATTGCATCTTTAATCAAATTCCATATTCTTTTTGTGTATTTGAGGAAAAGAATTGTTCCAGTTAATGTAATGTAATGTAATAAGCAAGGGCAAAGTATAAATATTAAGGGATTGACATCTAATATTCACCAAATGGTATTTATGTACATAGCAGGAGTGTAGATCTATTATGATTTAATTTGTTAATGAAGCAAGATGAAGTCTTTACTATACTTCTTTGGTTGTCAAGGCCAGGTGCAATTAATTTATTTGTACTGTGGTGGTAGACATATTCCTGCTAATGTAGTATATCAGCTTTTATCTTTATGTTCCTAATGAAAGGGGCAGGTTTTCACCAAGTAGACAAGGATTTACTGATGATTCATTTTCTCAGGGCTGCCTGTAGTTTCTTGTAAGTCAGAGAGAAAGAGAGCAAATAAGAGTCTAGTCCAGGGCAAAAGTATTCTGCAACAGCAGCTGAACAGTGCAAGAAAGCATGAGAAACTTGCCCAGCTGCTTTATTTTTGTATAGATTGTAATGCTGAAAAATCTTTACTTCAACACAAAAATGGGAAGGAAATTAACTGTTAATGGATGAAAGGTCTGTGATATTATGTTTCAAATAGCATAATTAAGTCAAAATAGCTTATGTAAGCAAGCTTCAGTCTAGGGATACTCCTGTTACTCCTGAGATATCCCGGAAGCCGCACTAATTTCTAGCAAATTCCCAGATTTTGTTGAGGATGGCAAGAGATTATCTAATATTACTTCTCCCTCTCTTATCCTTGTATGTATTTATACCATGATTATTTGATAAATATAATGACCAATAAATAGAGAACAGTGTAAAAGAATAACAAAGTTTGTGTGTGTGTGTAAAAACCTGTTGCTTTAGACTTTACATTGGATTTATATAGTATTTGTTTTTGTTACTCTTCAAACCTCAGTAACTATCTCATTGCTACCAATGCAAGTTAGTTTCCTTTCCTTTTCTTTTCATAAAGGGATTTATACTCTTGGCATATATACTAAGTACAGTGGACTCTTAGTATCCATTGGGGATTGGTTCCAGCATCCCCTTGGGTACCAAAATCTGTAGATGCTCAAGTCCCATTATATATAATGACATAGTAAAAAGGTGTCCCTTATATAAAATGGCAAAATCAAGGTTTGCTTTTTGGAATATTTTCAAGCTGTGGATAGTGGAACCTGTGGATGCAGAATCTGAACTGTACACACGTTTACTTATTTAAAACCATGAGTCCCTCTCTGGGGTAGTATCAGTGTACAGGTTGAGTATCCCTCATCTGAAATGCTTGGGATCAGAAGTGTTTTGGATTTTTTCAAATTTTGGAATATTTGCATGTACATAATGAGCTATTTTGGAGATGGGATCCAAGTCTAAACACAACATTCATTTATGTTTCACATACAACTTATATACATGGCAGGGGGTTGGACTGGATGGCCCTTGTGGTCTCTTCCAGCTCTACAATTCTATGATTATATGATAACCTGAAGGCAATTTTATACACCATATTTTTAATAAATTTGTGCATGAAACAAAATTTGTATACATTGAACCATCAGAAAGGAGAGGTATCACTATCTCAGCTATCCATGCAGAAATTTTGGATTTTGGATTTCTGGATAAGAAATACTCAACCTGTATCTGGAAGATTGGTACTGGAAGAGGGAGCAAGGTAATGACACTACTTTCCTTCCTAAATTATGCCTATGCCTACATAGAAAGCTAAATTGGGTGACCTGTGCTTAAATCATAGAATCATAGAGTTGGAAAGGGCCTATGGGCCATCAGGTCAAACCCCCTGTTTAATGCAGGCTCTCCAGTTTAAGCATCCCCAGAAGATAGCTGCCCAGCCTCTTTTTGAAGACATCCAGAGGAGACCTCACCACCTCTCTAGGCAATTGGTTTCATTGCCAAACTGCTCTCATTGTCAAGAGGTTCCTCCTGATATTAAATCAAAATATACTGTGCTGTAACTTCCGATCATTAGACCTGGTCTTACCCTCTTGGGCAGCAGACCTCCTCTCTGTGTCAGCCCATGAGGTTTTTAAAGGGTGCAAACATCTCACCCCTTAATCTTCTCTTCACCAAACTGAACATGCCCAGCTCCTTCAACCTCTCCTCATATGTTTTGTTCTTCACATCTCTTATCATTCTTGTTGGTTGTATCTTAAAACCAAACAAGATAACACAGTTCTTTGCAGAGAAAAGAAAAATCTTGCCCCAAAAGTGTATGTTGTCTGTTTTCAACATATGTTTAAGAATGAATAATCTGTACCTAAACCCTTGTATAGCTATAATATCATTGTACTGTTGTTTGATATTATCCAATATCTATACTATTGAGAAGTTTGTATTGTAAACAAAGCTTTGTATTGTACTGGACTAAGTTTACATCTGCTTAAATGGTAAGAAGGGTGAGCAAAATTTGGTATTTTTAGCCCTTAAGGGCTTGATGCCATAGTCAGAATTCTTTCACTGTCCACACAGAGATGTACTCTAACCACTTCCTCTTTTGTAAAATGAGTGACCTTCATGTTGCTATAACATGTGCCAGAGGGCACAGGACTTGGGTTTCTTTAGGTAGAAAGGGCTCCCAAAGTAGTGGCTTGTACACATGTTGACCACAACTCACAATCAAATGTTTCTCAGCAGAGAGTGGATCGATTGCCACTCCAAGCCCTCAATTTTTTGTACCTGGGAGTAAAACCATAAAGGGGAGCAGTTTGCTTGTTGCTTGTTTCTTTTCATTCTCAGTCCTAAAATGAGGGGAGCTGGCCTTGTAGAAGGTATATGTCCTTAAAGCCTCTGGGGTTGTCTAAACGGCGAAAATACTCCTCATAGAATTCAAGGAGAATACAATTTATCTAAATGGCATCCTGCATCAATCTGGAAAGGGCCCAAATCCACCAAGGGGCCAAATCCACCAAAAACTCTGAAGGAAAAGCCTTGGTGGCTTTTCCTGAAGTTTTAAAAAAGCTCAGTGAGAATGTGCATTCCGATTGATTGGGACAATCAATTCATTTTCATTTGTATTCCTGATGAGAGCGGAAGTGGAAAGCTGATTGATCAGATATGGGCAGGGGGTAGAGCTTGATAACAATGCAAGAACTGCCATGTTCTATTTTTGCCTTAGCAATCATGTGCTGAGGCAGTAAAACAGCCTTCCAGTTCTTCTTTTATTTATTTAGGTGGATTATTGCACTTTCACACCTTATATATGCTTTTTTAAAACAATATTGTTTGGCAGCAGCAACTGGTGAAAATAAAAACACGACTAATTCACTCGTACCCGCTATCTTGCAAGCATGCCCGTTGGGACAGTAAAAGCGGATAGCTTCACATGCCTGCAATTTTGCCAAAAAAACATTAAAACAAATCAAAGTTGCTTTGAATTGGTGCTAGCGCACATCGGTCCACATTTTCTCCCTCATATAGACAACACCTAAGTCCAGCTCTGAATTGAGCCTTTAAATCCGGAGTGGAAGTTGCATACCCTCTAGAATGCCAAACCAGAACCACAGTCCTCTCTTCTCTCCTCGGTGTGGCAGCTAGGGTTGCCAGAATGAAAACTTGAGCAGGCTCCTATAATGTTAATGGCTGTGTAGAAGGGGGGATTTCAACAGGTGTTGCTTGTCACACAACTAGGTAACAAGCAGCACCTGCTGAAATTTCCCACTTCTTACAACCATCTAAAGATACAGGAACCATCTCCAGTTTTTATTCTGGCAAGCCTTGTGTCAGCTGCCATCGAAGCACCACTACTGTTTCTGTTGTGGTCCTGTGTGTACTGCCACTATTTCCTCATTCCCCACCCTCCAAACCCTGCCCAAACACTGGATATTGCTGCTCCACCATACAGTTGCCCATTCAGGGGAGTGACATGGGACTGAGCTGGAGCACCAGCAGCACCGGCTTGAATGTCTCTTCCTGAGGTGCTAGTTGGCATTAGGTGAAGGCTTAGCTACGCCAGGTGGAGGCTGTGGCAGTGGCGGCAGCAAAGAGGATGATAATAACCTCCCACCCTTTCTTTTTTACCAGCTAGCTTGATGAAATGCCCTAGAGAACTCCAGAAAATGTACACCATTCTGTAATTATAATTGCTTCACAGAAACCTATAATAATAATAATAATAATAATAATAATAAAATTTTATTTCTATCCCGCCCCTCTGCAACGCAATCGGGGCGGCTTACAATATAAAGGGAGAGGATAGCACTGTCATGTGGATGCAAGCCTTCCCAGCCGGGTATATTGTCAGTGAGCAGGTGAGGGGAAGCGGGCAGAGGGGGGGCGTAGTGGCTGTGGTTTATAAGGACAATCTGACTTTGACCAGGATACCTGTCCGGAAGACAGTCCACTTCGAGTGTATGTACCTTAGCCTGAGGACCAGGGATAGTTGCGGGATTCTAGTAGACTCTCTAACCGAACTGACACAGCTGGTCACAGAGTTGCTGTTGGAGTCGCCTAGACTTTTAGTTTTGGACGACTTCAACATTCCACTCGAGACCAGTTTGACAAATCTGACTGGTGCGGCTCGGGAGTTCATGGAAACCATGACAAACATGGGCCTATCCCAATTGGTCGACGGGCCCACACATTGTGCAGGTCATACCCTCGATCTGGTCTTCAGTACAGAACAGGAATATCTGTGGGTGGAGGTTATTAAAACCACCGCATTGTCATGGATGGATCATTTCCTGGTCAAGACTGAACTAAGACTCACTTCCCGCCCTGCCGGGGATGGTGGATCCATTAGAATGGTCCTCCCCCGAAGGCTAATGGAACCAATAGGATTCCAGAAAGCCTTGGATGGGTTAATGGTTGGTAATGCCAGTGACCCTGTCGAAGCTTTGGTTAATACCTGGAACACTGACATTACCAAGGCTATCGACACGATCGCTCCCAAGCGTCCTTTCCAACCTGCTCCAAACCGTAAGCCATGGTATACATCAGAGCTTAGGAAAATGAAGCGGGTTGGACAATGATGAGAGCGCAACTGGCAGAAAACTCGACTCTTATCCGACAGGACTCGTCATAGGAACTTTCTTTGGTCCTATCGAGAGGCAATATATGCAGTGCAGAGATCCTTCTCCTCTGCACGTATTGCGTCTGCAGAGTCCTGTCCAGCAGAGCTGTTTAGGGTGGTAAGGGAGATGACGCAGGTTATACCTGCACAGAATTTGTTCCTTAACCTAACAATAGCCTACTGTGACGCATATAACAACTTCTTTGCAGATAAAATCTCTCAGATAAGAGCCAACTTAGATGCCAGTATTTTGACAGAAAAAATTGACAAGGTGTCCAGCAACTCCGTTGATATAAGTTTACTGGATCAGTTTCAATCTGTGAGTACCGAGGACGTGGACAAGCTACTTGGTAGGGTAAGGAAGACGACCTGCCCTCTCGACCCTTGCCCTTCATGGCTGGCCATCCGGGTGTGTGTGTGCCTTGATGGTGTTACTTAAGGACATCATCAATGCATCCCTCAGGGAAGGGTGCGTTCCATCCTGTTTAAAGGAAGCTGTGGTTAGGCCGCTCCTGAAAAAACCTTCCCTGGACCCCCTGGACATAAACAACTATATGCCAGTTTCTATGTTACCACTCTTGAGCAAAGTGATCGAGAGTGCAGTTGCTCTTCAACTCCAAGTGGTCTTGGATAAACCGATTATCTAGACCCATTTCAAACTGGCTTTAGGAAGTGATTTGGAGTTGAGACTGCCATGGTTGCCTTGACTGACGACCTGCGTCTAAGAATCGACAGGGGTAGTGTGACCCTGTTGGTGCTTCTAGACCTCTCAGCAGCTTTCGATACGATAGATCATAGCATCCTCTTGGATCACCTGAGTGGGTTAGGAATCGGAGGCACTGCGCTCCAGTTGTTCCGGTCCTTCCTCTCGGGCAGGTCCCAGAGGGTGCTGCTTGGGGACAGTTGCTCCAGCAGAAAGGAGCTTACTTGTGGCATTCTGCAAGGTGCCATCCTGTCCCCGATGCTGTTTAACATCTATATGAAGCTGCTGGGTGAGATTTTTCAGAGTTATGGGGCTGGGTGTCATCAGTATCCTGATGACACCCAGATCTATTTCTCCTTGTCCTGATCATCCGCCTCGAATTCCGTTGGTGTCTCTCCTTTTAATGACTGTCTTAAAGCAGTAATGGGCTGGATGAGGAAAAACAGATTGAGATTAAATCTGGACAAAACAGAGGTGCTCACGGTAGCAGCCCCAAAATCAGGAGTTGGGTTACAACCACCAGTCCTGGGCGGGATCATGCTCTCCATTAAGGACTGTGTTCGCAGTCTAGGGGTGCTCCTTAATTCTTCGCTTCAGATGACTAGTCAGGTGAATGCGACGGTCAGGAGCACTTGTTATCAGCTTTGGCGGATACGCCAGCCGCACCCTTTCCTATAAGTAAGGGACCTCGAAACTGTGGTGCAATGCACTGGTAACCTCTCGTCTAGATTTCTGTAATGTGCTCTACATGGGGCTGCCCTCATACTTGGTCCTGAAACTTTAGTTGGTACAAAATATGGCAGCCAGAGTGGTCTTGGGAACATCACGGAGAGACCATATAACTCCAGTATTAAAATCTCTCCACTGGCTGCCTATCAGTTTCCGGGCCCAGTATAAGGTGTTGGTAATTACCTTTAAAGCCCTAAATGACTTGGGTCCAACTTATCTTTGGAACCGCCTCCTCCCATACAATCCTCCCCGTGCGCTCCGGTCCTCTGGGAGGAATTTGCTTCAGCCACAAAAATCTAGGCTGTCTGCAACCTCCCAGAGGCCCTTTTCGGTAATCACCCCCAAATTATGGAATCGACTCCTGAATGAGATCCGTGAGATGACGAGGTTGAGTAGCTTTTAAAAAGCACTAAAGACGGCTCTCTTTCGACAGGCCTTTCCTGATTAGATCCCGGCCTCAGGAGCTCCTGTCCTCTTTTAGTTTTGCTGTCTATCAATTTTTTAAAATGTGATTTTAGATTTGCTGTTTTTTAAAATTTTGTACTGGTTTAATATCTTTTTATGGGGGAGGGTGGGGGTGGGTGGTGTTTAGGGATTTTAATCTGCATTTGTATTTTAATTGTTGTAAGCTGCCCGGATTGTTTTTAACAGAGGGGCGGGGTAAAAATTAATTATTGTTATTGTTATTATTATTATTAATTGATCTTAAAAAGATGTCATGTGCTTGTGAGTATGGGATTTTGTTTTGTTCTTATGGATCCACATGGCTACTTTCTTTTTGTATTTGCTTTGGAAAATTTATTATTATATTTATTATGCATCTGATGAAGAGGACTCTAGTTCTTCTATGTTAGTGCCAAAATAAACTTGTTGGTCCTTAAGGTGCCACAAGAGTGTTGGTTGTATTTGTTGAATCATATTACCATGGGTATCTCTGGAAACGTTATCTGGAAGAAAGTGGTAGGCAACAATTCAAGTACCGGAAAAAAAACAAGGGAAATCTATGGATGCTGTCCATGAAAGCCTTCGACTTCACATTGAACGTTTCTATGGGGAGAAACTGTTCCAATACACCCAGAGAGTGGAAAAACTCAGGACCAGGAGAGTACATCTACTCTGTTAACTTTGTTGTTACAATGCAGAGACACAGAAACCACAGCACACTTTCTCACAGCAAAGAGAACATTAATATTCCTTGGAGGTCTTTAAACAGAGGCTAGATGGCCATCTGTCGGGGATGCTTTGATTGTGATTTCCTGCGTGGCAGGGGGTTGGACTGGATGGCCCTTGTGGTCTCTTCCAACTCTACAATTCTATGATTCTATGATCTCCACAGACCAACCGGATCTACAACAGAATGGAAAAAAGCACTGTTTTGAGAGAGAATGCACACCACCCACAAAGACCTGGCCAACACAGACAAAGAGCTATTATCACTCCACCTCAACATCAGTCAAAAAATGAACACCCAAAACTGGGACAAAATTGACAACCTCACCTACAGAAAAATGGAAAAAGATATTGTGATTCATACTGAAAGGCATAAACAAAAATTTGATGAATTCCACAAACACCAAAGAAACCCCACGGACACATCATGGACTATTATCAACCCAACAGAATGGCAACTTTAAAAAGAAGAAACATCCATCCTGTCCAAAGGATTCAATTTTGCAGTTACCACCACCAGAATCCCAGTTGAAGACATCATTGCCCATGTTGAATCTGTCGTTACTGTCTTCCAGAGGAAGAGGCAGAAGAGATAAGAGGAGAAACAGCTAGGATCCTGAGGAAGGCAAAACCGCCACCCAGCAACATAACCATAAAAGATAGAAAAGCCATCAAGGATCTCAGTGCAGACCCAGAAATCACTATTCTTCCAGCAGACAAAGGCAATGCCACAGTAATCATGGAAACAGAAAAATACAAAAAAATAAATAAAAATAAGGGAACTCTTGGAGCCTGCAACATACAGAAAACTCAAGCAAGACCGGACCAACAAAATCACCAGAAAAACAAATGCCTTGATCAAGAACTCAACAATTCAGCCAATCATACACCAGTATCTATGCAGATTAGAGGCTCTCCCACGAAGACAATATGGACTTCCCAAGATCCACAAGGATTCCATTCCACTCCGACCCATAGTGAGCGCCATTGGATCCCCCGTGTATGACTTGGCCAAGTTTCTGGCCATACAGTTACAAACCCACATAGGACAAATCCCCTCACTACATCAAAGACTCAGCTCACTGCATAGAAAAAATCAACAACATCAAACTGAAACCTGGAGACAGGCTGATCAGTTTTGATGTTGTCTCCTTGTTCACCAAAGTCCCCATAATGGACACCATGGTACTCATACAACAAATATTTCCCGAGGACATCACAGCCTTGTTCAAACATTGTCTCACCACAAGCTACTTCCAGTGGGATAATGAATTCTACAAACAGGTAGATGGGGTAGCCATGGGCAGCCCCCTGATCCCCATGATAGCAAACTTTTACATGGAACATTTTGAAAAGCAAGCCCTGGAAACAGCACCAAAAAAGCTCACAACATGGTTCCGATATGTGGATGACACTTTCACCATTTGGAACCATGGAGAAGAAGATTTGGTCTCATTCCTGAACCACCTAAATAGCATCCACCCAAACATCCAATTCACGATGGAAAAAGAAAAGGAAGGAACACTGCCATTCTTGGATGTCCTAGTCATCCACAAACCAAACCAACAGCTAAGCCAGAAGGTATACAGAAAACCTCCACACACGGACAGATACCTACACAAGAACTCCAGTTATCACCCAGGACAAAAAAGAAGAACAATAAAAACATTGGTAGACCGTGCAAAAAGGATCTGCAAACTCCACTACCTGGAGGACGAACTGAAGCACATAAACTGTGCCCTACAGGCTAATGGTTACTCCAGATCAGACATCACAAGAGCAGCCAGATCCAGAAAAAAATACAGGAATGAAGAAAAACAGCCACCCAAAGGGAAGGTATTTTTACTATACATCAAATGAGTCACAGACAGAATAGGGAAACTGATGAGGAAACACAACCTCCAAACAATCTACAGACCAACCAAGAAAATCCAAGAAATGCTATGCTCAGCGAAGGACAAAAGAGACCCTCTCACAGCTGCAGGAGTTTACCACATGCCATGCAGCTGTGGACAAGTTTACATAGGGACCACTAAACACAGTGTGCAAACATGAATCAAGGAACATGAGAGACACTGCAGACTGGGCCAGCCAGAAAAATCAGCAGTAGCAGAGCATGTTATAAACCAATCTGGACACGAAATGTTATTTAAAAACACAGAAATTCTGGACCAGGCCAACAACTATCATGTCAGAATGCACAGAGAAGCTATTGAAATCCACAAACTCCTGGACAACTTCAACAGGAAAGAAGAAACCTTAAACGTAAACAAAATCTGACTCAGTTTTGAAAAACAGTAGAATCAAAACTCAACACTTACAAAGGAATTCCACCCAGGGACAGGGGGATTTCCAGCAGCTAATGGGCCATCAACCAACCATTAGCCAAACAGACACTAATCCTCCTTGCATTCCTACCCCAGAAACTAACCATTCAAATACACAAATTTACATATACCCCCCCAACAGGGGTTCACAGTATGTAAACTCCACACACACTCCTACCCAACCATTCTCTGAAGATGCCAACCACAGATGCAGGTGAAACGTCAGAAGTAAACTCTTCCAGAACACAGCCTCACAGCCCAGAAAAAACTCAAGGAAAATTCAACTACCCATTTTTTCATGGGGAAGGGATTGTGGAAATATGACTGGACTCACTTGCAAAAGTATAATATAAAATCATTTTTAGGGTGTCCTGTTATAATCATGCTAATAGATAGCTGTGTTGGAAAAGCACTTCTAGTTGCATGCATGTACCCATTAAACTAGTGTGGTGTAGTGTTGGACTAGGACTCTGGGAGACCAGGGTTCACATCCCAATTTAGCCATGGAAATCTGCTGGATGACCTTGATCAAGTCACACTCTTTCAGCCTAAGAGGAATAGAAAAGTAAACCTCCTTTGAATAAAGCCTGCCATGATGGGGTTGCCATAAGTCAGAATCCACTTAAAGAGATATAATAACAATAGGTGCATATCCCCTCTGTTGTTATCACAGTTGTATATGACATAAGAAGCTGACTGATATTGTCAGACCATTGATCCATGTAGCTTATCATTGTCTGTTGTCTGGCTGTTACTAAGGTCTACAGTGGAGGTCTTTACTTTGTTGCCTGAGGCTTCTTTAACTGGAGATGCCAGATGTTGAATTCTGAACATTCTGCATTCAACACATGTTCCCTGCCATTGAGATATCTGCCTACCCCTCTCCCTCAGCAGAGTGGTATGCATCAGATGATGCAGTTGTATTGTGATTTTTAAAAGTAGGGACACCCTGTTGGGAGGGTTTCCACCCTTAAAGGCAGTCTAAAAATAATTTTAAATAAATAAAATAGTGAGCAAATATTTACTCACGAGAGTCTGGGTTAGGGTGTTTTGTCCCAGCAGCTTGTAACTAACATGGTTGTTGACCATGTTGGCTGAGGCGTTCTTGGAAAATCTTCCAAAACAGTAACTTCCCCAAGCTCTGTTTTCTCATTTGTGTTTTTCCCCTGTAGTATTGACACCATTTATTCATTTATTAATGAAAATCCAGATAGTGTTTCTGCCAGGCTGCTCCCTTCCATTGTAGAGCTAGCACTTGATCTTGAAAAGGCTTTTATAATATTCTCTCTGGCTTCTCTTCGCAAATGAAGATTCAGGAAGGACTCATCCCGTGCTTTCTACAAGCTCACTGATGGCTAAAAAGGCCAATCCGAGATAGACACGTCTGGTTGCAGAAAGCACAGCAGAAGGTTTCCTTGGGTGATGTTTCCGGGTTGTGATTTTTTCTGCATTGTCATTTCTCTTCAAGACTTGTTCGGCATGAGTACTCAAATAAGGCTGCAGCATTGTGGAAAGTGTGTCTCCATGCCTCCCGATGTGAGGCCAGGGCGGACCATTGTTGGTGATCAATTTGGCTGAGCCTGAGATGTTGTTTCAGGGAGTCCTTGTATCACTTTTTTGGAGCGCCCTTCTTACGCTGACCCGTGGCGAGTTCACCGTAGAATACTATTTTGGGGAGGCGATGGTCCTCCATCCTAGACACATGCCCTGCCCAGTGCAGCTGTGTTCTCAATATCATGGCCTTAATGCTGGTGATCCCTGCTTGCTCAAGGACAGCAACATTTGTCACATAGTCAGTCCAGTCTATATTTAGGATTGTGCGTAAACAGCTCTGTTGGAAGCGTTCGAGGAGTCGTAAATGGTGGCGATAGGTGACCCATGTTTCAGACCCATAAAGGAGAATAGATAGTACAATGGCTCTATACACACTGATTTTTGTGTTTTGCCTCAGGTGTTTATTACTCCAGACTCTTTTGTAAAGTCTTCCAAATGCGCTATGTCCCTTTGCTAATCTGTGATCGATCTCTTTGTCAATCTTGGCATCTGAGGAGATGATGCTTCCCAGGTAGGGAATATTTTATAATATTAGGAAAAAACCAAATGTTTATGCTGAGGGTCATATGTTTCTTAACCCTTGTTGATGTACTATAACCACACTAACATTCAGAGTAAGAAATAGTGTCTTTGCCTACTCCAGAGCAAATAAAATATGAAAGCGGGGAGGCCTTTGGAATGTTATAAGAAGAAAACAATATTATACATAAAATATGAATGCAGTGTTGAACAGGTACTTCATATCCTGCTGGCTGCCATTTTGCAGTGTGTTTCAAACTGGTCAATAGCAATGGGGGGAAAAAGCCAACTGTGATTGATAATCACTCTTAGACTACCTCAACTGTGGATCTGGGATTAATCTTGTTGAAAATAGAAGGTCAGCAGTAAAGTCTGTGCAGTGCGGGCTTCAAAGGGAGCATTCAAGTGCTGTCTGTTATTATCCTTAAGAAGAATTTCAAAATCTTCAATCCAGGGTATAGAACAGAGGGATTACATTTAGAAGAACACATGACCAAGGTAGCAGCTTGTTTATGTTAAACAAAACCTATTTTAATTGGGCTATCCATTAGGAAGAATCATTAAAAGTTGAATCATGTCTATGTATGCTAAGTTTGATTTCTCACTTAGCAAAGATTTAATTGTACTACTTTTTGCAGTGGGGAGGAGGGGTGCATAAAGTGACCAAGTTTATGTTAAGTCTCTTTTGACCAACATGATAGCACATGATAATTTATCCTCTTTTATTTATTATGCATTTTTTCCATCATGAGCATGTTTATTACAGCAATGCCCCTGTGCAGTGTGGGATGCTATCCATATTTTCCCCTCCTCAGAGGTTACAACATGTGATTAGGTACTGTGCAATGCTGTTAGAAGGTGTGGGGAGTCTCTGCTCTCCATCCACAAGGATGTGTATATTCCCTGACTGAATGGAACAGGATGGGAAGGATAGGTGGTTATAGGACATGTGCATAGACTTTGCACATGTTTTACTTTTCATTATGGCCTAATGCACTCTCATAGAATCTAGTGAGTGTACCAGTGACATGGAAGAGGGAGAAAAACAGGGCTTTGTTGTACCCTATGGATATCTCTTTGCATGTGGGCACTGTGGCTACAGGTAACTGCATCAGTGGCTGAGTTTGTATCCTAATGCCCTCAGTCATTCCTCTTAGGAGTTCAGAGTGTAATGTTTGTCCACTAAGCTGAGTGGGATTTGTAGCTCAGTTTCCCAGTTTCATCACCAACATTATAACCATTCTATAACTGTGTGTGTGAGAAAGGGAGGGAGGGAAGGAGGAAGAGAGGGGTGATAGTGGTGGAAGTGAGGATGAGTTGAGATAGATACAACAATAAAGGGCACGTTAGTCTTGAAGCAAAGTTAATGGACGTACTGTATATCAGTTAGTCTCCACACTCATACTTTATCCTGTTAATTGTCAAATACTCCCACAAAAAAGTACACACAAAAGTGGATCTTTCTGCATAGACCTTTAACTTGTGATTAATATGTTGCATGCAGACTTCATTATCCACTTAGAGGAGAGCGTTGAAATCCATGAGACAAGTTAGTCTTGGCAACTTTTAAGTCCCACAGATTTCAGTGGATGAACTGTGTCAGAATGACAAACTCTGGATCCAACCCAGTGTTCAAGATAGTACTGCCAATGATAGCAGTGTAATTAAAGGTTTGGGAACTTGTACAATAGTGCCTATCTCTTGTATTGTAGGTATATAAGGCTTATGAGTTGGAAAATAACGTTACAAATTATGGCAAAAGAACAATGGCCATGCCATTACTGAGTGAAATAGAACAGTGATATCATAGAGCAGATATACTAGCTGATATCTTTTGTTTGTAAAGCTATTTCGTAGTGTTAACTATTGGAACAATATGTTTTTGGTATTCAAAATCTCATTTTTAGAAATGGCATCGTTACAAGCGTATATCAGTGTTCACATTTTAACAGTTAGATTATTGCAAAGATGCAAGTACCTTCTTGCTTAAAATCTTCTAATTCCTGTGCAGTTATTAATGTGGAGGCAACAAATCAACAGGATTGCGCTTTGTATTCACTTATAAAGCATTTTATAGTTCTGTTTGAGGCAAATGAGATGTCTTTGTAAAGTGAAAAATCACACTTGGAATAATCAGATGCATGTTGATAAGGCAATTGTCCTATCCCAGTTTATATGGGCAGTGGAAGAAAATAAGACAATTTGCTAGGCCTCATGAGAATTTACACTTTCTTTGGAGAAAAGATTGTGCAAAGAGTACTTTGCTGAAGAGCAGCATTCCATCCATGTTTTATGAGACAAGAAAGAATTTCTGGAATTCACTCTTGCATACAATCTCCAGTAAACTTGTACCAAGCTAGCTCTCTTTTTTTTCTTTTTTTTTAAGTACTAGGGAGTGTTTTGCCAAAAATGAGAACAGTGACACTTAGTAATCATTTTTAAATTGTGGGTTTAGCACCAAATACTCTGCTGTCTGAGAATATATTTCACTGTATTAGACAATTCCAGCAGATGACAGAAAGTACAAGTAGTATTGCTGCTTACTCTTAATTTATTGAATTGTGTGAAAATGCTAACTGTTTTTAAAATAATCCTCATATCACATAAAACAGTGAGAAACTAAAAGGGCTTGGTAGGCTTGACTGTAACGAGGATTTTTGATGCCCATGTTTTCCTCACAGCTAAAATATTGAGGTGGTGTCATCATAAGGCATCCAAGTGTTCAGGTTATAACACTTCATATTTATGAAACAAATGATCCTTGGAAGAACAATGTAAAATACTGCAGAGAATGCCTCACAGTCTTAATTTACCATTTAAATACCTTTTAGTAGTCTCAGGTGGATTTCTGTTTTATTTATGTAATAGAATATGTATATCCTGCCCTATATCATGGGATGTTAGGGCAGCATACAAGTAAAATCAATTTAAACAGTTTAAAACAATTAAAATTATTTACACAGGCTAAAAATGGTTAATTTTTTTTGAAGTAAAATTTGTGTTAATCACAAGCCCTTGGGATATTAGTCAGTCATAAATGACACTCTTAAGACAAGTGGTTCTTATATTTGTTCAAAAGGGATACTTCATGTAACAGATCCCACAGGGAAGGCTTTGCAGTGTAAAGAAAGAAACATGAAATGTATGTTTTATACTAACCTGCCTGCTAAGATGAATAACCGGTGCCTTTCTCCATATACTAGTTTTATCAGAGAGGATGTCTGTTTCAACAAGGGGAGTGGGCTTTTTTACCTGTGGTGCTATAGCGACAGAATACCTTCCCTGTGGAGGTTCATCCGATGCTTACTTTGCTTTTTTATGCACCAGTCAAAAATCTTTCTAAATCTACCAGTGCATTTTTTAAAAAAACAAACAAAAAAACAAAAGAAATTATCTGAAACTCTTAATCAAATCCAGTTATCAATCCCAATTAGAGTAGATCCATTGACTCAGTGAGACTCATTTACATAAGTGTTGAATGTACAAGACCCTTTAATTCAGTGGATTTACTGTAGTTGGGATTAACAACTGAATTTAATCCTGTTTGCCTGTTAATCTGCTAGTTTTTCTGCATGTGTATTGTGTTAATTAAAAAAACTTTTGCAAGCCTCCTTGAACTTATCAATTAATGGCAATTATATAAATGTTTTAAAATTAATAAAAAGTAAAAAAATATCATAGGGAGACACTTTTCTGTGTAGACATAACACTTGTCTATATTCTCTTGGTCCATGGGCATGCAAAAGATGGTTTCTGTATGTGACCATTGCAGTGGCAGGCAGTGGTGAGTATGTTTTTATTTAACTTCCTAGGCAGACCCATAGTTTGTGTTCTTGATTACTTTTCCCTTGCCCAAATAAGGGAAAGTGGAAGAAACTTCTAGTGCTTTTGTCAATGTAGGTAAAGTGATACAGAGGGACTGCAAGAGGAAGCAGGAAGGCATGGCCTGTGGCTTCACTAAGGCTGTTGTTACCCTTCCCCCCCCCCCCCGATGGTGTCACCTGGTGTGGTTCGGCTTCTCCCCACCCCCCTAGTACCGCCACTGGACACGGGTGACTACAGTGCCAGGTTTATGCACAAGCAAGAGAGCTACACCTTGGGGTCTCAGATTCTGAGGGGGCACTAATACAAAAGAACCCACCATTATGGGTTCTTTTGGGAAGAGGGTGAAATAATGCACTTTTTTGGTAATTTTCTGAGGCTTCATAAACTTGACATACCTTGCAGTAGGGGTAGGCTAGGACTGGGGGAGGAGATTTTTTGCAGCTGCCATTTTGAGCAACCAGAAATGGTGTTTCATCACTTGTGGTTGCTTTGGGGGGGGGCGGGGCTTTTGTGGCTTTTATTTTTGCTGGTTTTGGTTACTTCTCCAAAACAGCATTGTAAGGCATAATGTGGGCTCAGGCAGTGCTTTTTTTGGGGGGGGGCAAGGTTGAGTGGACAAGGATTGCATAGTTTCCATCCTTGGTTTAGGACATCAGCATGTCTTAATCTATCCCTGGCTGGCTCTTTATTAAAAAAAAAAACCAGGCTAAAACATATCTCCCTCTCCATGTACTTGGGGAAGGAAAAGAGTGGTGTTTCCATCCTCCTCCCGCTCCTGCCCAGCTGCTTCCTGCCAATATTGGATTGGGAAAGGGAAAAGCAACTTAGAAATTTGTGCAGCTTCATATTTTGTCAGGTTGCTTTGCAGTCTTGCACATTTGAGTTTCCTCATCAACTTACTGCTCTTGGAATTAAAACCCTTTTATAAGTTTTTAGTTCTGTCTTTGAAATAAGATTTTTTTAGATCAAAGTCTGATTCACATGTGAATGTTCTCTGCATGATTACAGCAAAGAATGACTTGCTTCTAGGAATAAGCTATCACTAATGTTTCCTCACATGGCTTCAAATGCAATGCTTTTCAACATTGTCCCCATCTTAATCAAATACGGAAAAACTCAGGAATGTACATGCATGCATAAGTGAGGCACACACATTAGTTAGGTTAACGATCGGAGTTGTTTACTAGGGAAAATCTTTCCCATTGGTATCACTATCACCTTTACAGTCATATCTGAGATATCAAAGAGGTGAACAATATCTAAAATATCAAATTGTGAGTGGATGTTCCTCTGTCCAGTTAATATTTGGAGTTACACTTTTTCACATCTAGAGCAAGGCTGTTTCAAGCATGGCAAAGTTTGGCCATCTCAGCAGTTGTACCACTAGAGCTAGTGGTAACTCTAGTGGATAGAATGAACCATGCAGTTAGCTGGTCAGAAAAAGCTGGCCAGGAGGCTACATAAAATGACCCATGATATTTAGCACTTGCAAGAATCTTCGTAAAGAAACAACAAATACACTTAAGAAAATAGCAGGGAATGATGGGAATGGGTTGCTTAAGTACCTCTTTCCTGAGGTATAGTGCCCTTAAACCAGATAGATTTTCTTGGTTTCAGTCTCCCTTCTCCAATACAGCTTGATTGCCAGGCTTCATAGAAGACACAGAGAACAATTTATAGAGAGATGGGCATTTTTCTTTTTGAGGGAGGCACTATTGGAACCAAACTGTTGCTGGGTATCTGTCTCTGTTGGCAGCAGTTCAGGGCTAATGGCAACCTGCTTCACATGTTATCCTGATGATAATGTTTCTGTCAGGAATCTAAATATTGTGGCTGCCTATCCAGGAGATTAGACACTAGTTTTGCTTGCTTTTAACTGCTTTCTGGGAAAGCCTATGCAAAGTAACATTAGGTTGGTCCACAGACTGCAATATGTGGGGTAGAGCACCCACTTCTTCAACCTGTATTTTTATGTTGTTCACTCCAAACTGTAGCCTTCTCTGGTATGATATATATTTATTTTCCTGGCAGTACTTCTTGGATGATTTTAAAAAGCACTCTTTCTCTTTCTCTTAGACCAGCTGAAGTTGACTTTATAAGGACATGATTTTATACCCCTGCTCTCTCTGATGGTACAGTCAGATTGATTGTATAAACACAGAAGGTTTGCTTTCATTTTTAACTTCCCGTAGTAGTTCAGAAGTGTAATGGAAAAGTTGATGTTTCCCCTCCCTTCTCTGGAAGCCTTGTGCTCAAATAGTAAGAAGATTAACCAGAGTGATTAGAATATGAAGATCCTTGCATTACAACACAGGCATACCTCAATTAACAAAGACTCTGACAAAGAAGCTCCTTTTTACAAAGTCCTTTTACAGGAGCACAGCACACACACCACTTTCTTGTCTTCTGTCTAGCTTGGAAGGTGTGTTTTTTTCAGGGTTGGCATGGGAAGGATGGTGAAGGAAAGCTGGAGAAAAATAGACTTTCAGTTCTGAGTTGCAGTAGTGTGTCTGCCGTAAACAATGCAGTAACTTTTGATCAGGAAAAAAATGGGGATCTTTCTTTAGGTCAGTGGTTCTCAGACTTTTTACCTCTGTGATCCCTTTTACATTGTGACTTCCCCTCAGGGGGTGGGGGTGGCAGGAAGCCCTGGGCACTATGCATGCATTCTTCCTGCTTCACCGCATCTAGGGAACCCACCAGCCACTGCTTTTGCCTTTGGAACAGAAAGAGCGGAAGTGCTAGAGTTGGAGCACAACGAATGTGCACCTGGAGCCTGGGCCTTGCTGTTGCTGCTGTCCTGTGTCATAGGGACTCGCATCTCTCTCCTCTGGAGAGCCCACCAGTTGCTCAGTTAGCAAGCCCAAGAATGTGCACTTGGCACCTGGGGCTTGCCGCCATCTCTATTGCTGCCCTGGGACCGAGGTACATTAATAATGTCAGAAAAAATTCTTGATCAGCTGTCATCCCCTGAGGGTAGCGATCCACACACAGCTTGAGAACCATGGCTTTAGGTGATTCTGTTGCAGCTCTGTGTGCTTACATACAACAGGCAAGGTAAACAGCTGCCTCCAGAATCACTTACTGAGCATGTGTGAAGAGAAAAACAGAAAGAAAAGGGGCAAATTAGCCTTTCTCACCAGCTCTCCCAGAATGTTGAAAAGGCATAGAGCTGTAAGTTTTGCCACTACAAGAAAAATGGAGGCTGTTGAAAGAAGAAAAAAAATCCCAGGATGCATTTTGGAAATAGCTTTTAGATGGTCTCTAAAAGATACTTTCCATGTTATTTCTCCTGCTGGAAACTATTTCCAAAGTTTCTGTTAAAGAAAAGTCCAGGAACACATCTACTTCATTAACAGGCATACCTATATCACAATTGATTTCTGCAAAGGAGGGTCTAATTTCATTTGTCAGTCCCAACTAGCATAGCTTGATGGAGTGGGAATTTGGTAAGCCAACACTTGATTCAATGGGCTTATTCTCACTGGGACTAAGAACTGAATTGAGAGCAAGTTTCCTCGGGGATTTATTAATAAGATCTTGTGGATTTGCCTGCTTTTTTTTAATGTTTCAGCTTTCTGGTAGTGGAAAAAGTGAAAATACCTTAATGTTGCTTCAAACCAGAAATTTAAGAAATCACATTAGTATGTAAAAAAGTTGCCTTTGTTATTTTAAAAGTATAAAATTTCTTTTATAATAATCAAATCCAACTACGGTATGTACCTTTCCCCCTTCCCATTGAGACTAAGGCCAGGGGAATATTTTCTAAAATGAAAGACAAGTGGGCCCTAGCCTGCCTGGAGCTTAATCTGAGATGCTCTGCTCTGATCCCAAATGTAGGCTAGTAATTGTGAGAAAATGGCATTATGTTGGTGGTGTTGATGGAGACTTTACACTAGCAAATGCCTATTTTAGTAGGCCGAGAATTAGAAAGGTGATATTTATACTGTGGATAATACAGGAGACACAATGTGTCTTTTGTAAGAGTTGGAGGGGCTGAAGACTGGTCCACCAGAGACAGGAATGGAAAAAGGGACAGATTTTGTTTCCATTGGAATGATTTCCCCAAATATGTTATATTCATAACAAGGGTAGAAGACTAAAGCTGACCCTGTGACCTAAATTTCTTGGTGGGAGCTGCTTTTTGCACTCCAGTGGTCTGTCTGAATGTAGTCTCTCCCCACCCACATAACTTAATGAGAGCCATGGAAAACAGGCCCAGCCTATTCGGATAGTCTTTTAAAACAGAAAGATTTTAAGGAATAGGCCTAGGGTGCTGTTTTAAATGTGAACTGTTTTAATTACTTTTTATCTTTTAATTATATTTTATCTTTTTAAATGTACAGTGGGCCCTCATTATCTGCTGGGGTTTGGTTTCAGGACCCCATGGGGATACCAAAAATGACAGATGATCAAGTCCCTAGTAATGAGATCATTCAGAGTTGAACTTTGGCACTGAAAAAGATTCCTTGGGTGAGCATTTGGAAGCTGGATAAAAATAAAAGCACACCTGTTTGGACTGCTGACATCCTTGACAATGATACAGTATACCTTTGCAGAAGAATGTGTGTTTATGTGTATGTGACATCAAGTTACTTGTCAATGTTTGGCAACCCCATGAATTTCATAGAGTTTCCTTAGGCAACAAATCAGAGGTGGTTTTGCCAGGTCCTGCCTCTGAAATACTGCCCACCGCACTACCAGATGCTTAAACTGATATATAAATTAGCATATAACTTTGGAGAAGTCCAGACAGATAAAATGTATTAGATGTATGGCTTCTGTAGTGTAATGAAGTGTAACTTACTCACAGTTTTATATAATTTCTTGTTTTCATTACAGTATTCACTACTCATTACCATATTACTACATAACTATTACTATATTATTAGTATTGTCCTCCAAAACTGTTTAAAAGGACTCAAACTGTAGCTTTACAAGCATAATTTATTTATTTTTGATGGTCAGGTTTTCTGATGTTACTTTGGTGTATGTAGTTGCATGTGAACACTGAGCAAGTTTTAATTTGCAGCTCTTTAGAAATGTAAATTAAAGTTTAAAATGGCTTAGAGGGTTCACTTTCTACCCATCTCAGTAGTTCCTTTCTTCCACTGAATAGCTCCTAAACTGATATAGGTTAAGGAGTGGGTAAATTGTTAGGGAACAGTTTTTTGCTTCCCTGGGAAGCTGCATCATGGGGGAAAGTAAAAACAAAACAAAACAAAAAACTAAGGGTAAAAGCAAGGTGGGGAAATCTTAGTCCACGTAAAAAGCCTGAGGTTTTCCATGGTTTTTTTCCAGGGCTGTGAGGCCGTGTTCTGGAAGAGTTTATTTCTGACGTTTCCCCTGCATCTGTGGCTGGCATCTTCAGAGAATGGTGGTGTAGGGGGCTGTGTGGGGTTTATATATTGTGAGCCCCTGTTGGAGTAGATATGTGAATCGGTGTATTTGAATAGCTGGTTTCTGGGTGGTGGAGATATGCAAGGAGGATTAGTGTCTGCTTGGCTAAGAGTCCATAGTCTGCTGGAAATCCGCCTGTCTCTAGGTGGAATTCCTTTGTAAGTGTTGAGTTTTGATTCTATTGTTTTTCAAATCTGGAAGCCAGATTTTGTTTACTTTTAGGGTTTCTTCTTTCCTGTTGAAGTTGTCCAGGTGTTTGTGGATTTCAATAGCTTCTCTGTGCATTCTGACATGATAGTTTTGGCCATATCTCCTCCACATCTATGACCTTCCTTACTTCCACCATCATATACTCCCACTCAGCAAGCAACAATCAAGGCAGTTGCCACCTTAACAACCTACTGCACCAGTTAAACCATTACCACCTCCACCACTGGATAATACACCTCTGGTGCTGCCAAGAACCAACTCTCTTCCACAACCACATCCTCAGACACCACTGACAGGAATCTCTACGGCTCTTTCCTCTAATCACGAATCAGACACAGATTCGGACGGTATGCCCCATGGCCCTCGAATTCTCCATCACCAAACCTGGGGGGACGAGACTAATCTTCCCCTACAGATGACACCAAAGGTTTCGTAGAACATACCTTGCGAATTCCTCAGCAACGCTTGGCCTCTGCATTTTGATTTTACAGCGCTTGCTCCGGAGCTTATCAACAGCACCTCTGAGAATGAATGACTCCCCTGCTCGACAAGCTCCCGGATACGGATAAGCACCTTGCCAGTGCTATCCAGAGGGAAGCCCACTCTCTTGCAGCACAACAGATAAACTCCTGCCATGTAGTGGATTGCTTCTCAAAAACTATGGCCGGAGCTGTCTCCCTCCATAGGCATGCCTGGCTACGTTTTGCTGGCCTCCTGTCGCAAGCCTGAGCTACCATAGAGGACCTTCCCTTCGATGAGGATGGCCTTTTTAATAAGGAGATGGATACCACTCTTGAGTTCACATGTAAAATGCGTCTCACAGTATGAAAATTTGGATTACCATCCCAAACACAGTCCACCAGACAAGGACCACATTGGTGAAAACCCTCCTTCCAACAATGATGGTCCTACAGCCCACTTCACTGGCCCATAGACCAGGGCTCTAATCCATGCAAAAGAACACAGCAGAATAAATACTGCCCTCAGTTCAAGAAGAAGGGTGCGGACCAGCCCAAGTGCTGATTTTGACCCTTCGGCCTTCCCTACTGACCACTCCCCCTTTTTCGGCAGCAGACTTACTCATCATTTTGATGCCTGGTCCCACATCACCACCGACTGGTGGGTACTGGATATTGTCTCATCCGGATACAGGATTGAATTCGACTCACAACCCCCTGTTGGTGTTCTCCTGTGCACCCCTCCATCTGCACCTGTAACACAGGAGGTTGGTTCTCTCCTTCAAGGTGGTGTACACATTCTTCCGGTATTTCATCATGGAAAAGAAGGATGGAAGTCTCTACCCAATCCTGGATCTCAGAGCGCTGAAATCCTTCATTTCTCTGAGATGCTTCTGCATGGTGACCATCCCCTCTATCCTTCCGCTGCTGAAACAGGGACATTGGTTTGTGACCGTTGACCTCCAAGATGCATACTTTCATATAAGCATCCACCCTGAACACAGGAGGTTTCTGGCATTCTTGGTAGGTCACAAAATGTTCCAGTTCCGTGTCCTCACATTTGGCTTGTCCATGGCCCCACGGGTATTCCCAAAATGTATGGCAGTCGTGGTGGCATGGCTCTGTCAGTACGGGATAGCAATTTTCCCATACATAGATGACTGGCTAGTCATCTCCCATTAAAAGACCCAAATGATTTGAGATGTCTTGACCACTCTGTCCCTTCTCAGAAGCTTGGGACTCGTGGTCAACTTGGACAAATCTGCCCTCAGCCCATCAACTTCAGTCAGATTCATCATGGCCATAATAGATTCAAGGGAGACCAGAGCCTTCCTCTGAAGAAGTAGCCGACTACTGCCACACCACCAGATGCTGCATGGCCAAGACCATCCAGGGACTGTTGAGCCACATGTCCACAACCCACAGCGGTAACACCAGTTGCGAGACTCTGAATGCGAATTCTTCAACACTGGTTCCTTCACCAATTCAACCCCAGGTTCGACTCTCCGCACTGCCTCCTCACCATCCCGAGGCTGATACAGAGACCTCTGACATGGTGGCTACAGCTGGGTAACCTGTTAAAAGGCATGCCCTTCCACTCACCACATCCTCACCTTTCCATCACCACGGACACATCCGTACAAGTTTGGGGTTTGCACGGATTAGACCTTTCCATCCAAGGGAATTGGTCTTCAAGGGAGACATTATTCCACATGAATGCCCTACAGCTATTGGAAGTAGAGAAGGCATTGCGGGCCTTTGCTGCCCTCATCAGGAACAAAATAGTGCAGATTGTAACAGACAACACAAATGTCATGTTCTGCCTCAACAGGGAGGTATGAGGTCCTCAACCCTCCTCCATCTCAGCCTCCGTATCCGGGATTGGTGCATTGACCACAACATATTTCTTTTTGTGATACATCTCCTGGGAGAAGAGAACATCCTGGTAGACACCCTCAATAGTATCCTGATGTCCTCCCACGAGTGGAAACTCTGTCTCAAGGCATTCAAATAGATCTCCCACCTCTGGGGACAGCCCTAGGTGGATCTCTTCATGTCCAGCTCAAACAGACAGTGCGCCATATGCTGCTCCAGATCAGCCACATGGGACTCCAGGGGAGATGCTGTCCTGCACAGCTGGCATGGCCCTCTCCTCTATGCCTTCTACCCATTCGCCCTCATCATGAGGGTAGTTGTGAAGATCACCACAGACCAGGCTCATTGCATTCTGGTAACCCTGTGGTGGCCCAGACAACCATGATTCTCCCCAATCCTGCTTCTTTCCTGCCAGACTTACCTCCCCTTGCCTGCCTGTTCGGATCTTATCACAATCCACAATGGCGAGATTCAACATCTGGATGTTGAAACTCTGCTTGATGGCATGGGGGATTCGACCCTCCACGACTTATCCCAGGCTGTGAGGCAAGTTCTCAAGGTGGCACATAAGCCATCCACCAGACAAGCTTATGCATACAGATGGGAAAACATTTAATCAATTCCTCACCAGCCGGGATGCCACACCAGAGAATACTCACACAGTGTACATCCTGGAAGTTCTCTTCTCCCTTTCTAACCAGGGACTGCCCTTCTCTTCATTGAAGAGATATCTGTCAGTGATCACCTTCCACTTCCAATCTATCGGACTCCCTTCCCCTTTCACCAACCCGATGGTCACACGATTCCTCCAAAAGAGGAAAACAAAATATTCACCTACCGGTTCAGGGACTGACTGCTCACTGGAAGCTGGATCTTGTCTCACTCAACTCACTCGTCCCCCCTTTGAACTGATGGTTACATCAGACCTCTGGCTCCTTTCTTGGAAAACCGTGTTTCTCTTGGCAATCATGTCCACAAGAAAAGCGAGTGAGCTCTTTGCTCTTTGCTCAGATCAACCTTATCTCTGCTTCCACTCTGACAGGGCAATGTTGAGACCAGATATTACATTTCTCCCCAAAGTTGTCTCTGCATTTCACCTCAAACAAGACATCGTTGTACCATCCTTTATGCAGAATCATCCTCAGATGTGGAACGGGCCCTCCACTGTCCCGATGCCGGAAGAGCCCTTGCCTTCTGTGTCCACAGGACATCACCGTTCCGCAAATTGCCCAAACTTTTTGTTTGCTATTCAGAAAGTAAGCAAGGGCTTCCTTTTTTCTTCACAATGATTTTCCAGTTGAGTGGTGTCACCATACACCTGGCCTACCAGATGGCCAAGAAGAACCCTTCCCACAGGGTGAGAGGTCACTCCGCCGGAGTCATGGTGACGTCGACTGCTTTCCTTTCTGGCATTCCACTATCAGATGTCTGCAAGGCTGTAGTTTGGTCACAGCCTTTGACCTTCATGACTAACTACAGACTGGATTCACAAGCCCATGATGAGGGCTCCTTTGGCAGAGCAGTGCTTTCCTCCCTGCTCCCTTGCTAAGGCCAGCTACAGGTTGACAGCCTTCCACGGTGAGTACCTTGTCAATTTCCCATATGTGTGAGTCACAGAGACCACGAAAGAAGAAGGACAGTTTGCTTATCTGTAACTGTGTTTCTTCGAGTGGTCATCTGTGAACTCACACGAATCCTCTCATCCTCCCCATGGGTGTCCTGTCATGCTCGGTATGTGTACGCTGCAATTGCAACGGACATGGAACCAAAGCTAGAGGCAGGAACCCTGCTGGTTGGAGCTGCAAGATGGGTGGGGCTACTGCCAAAAAGCCATGCTAAATAGCTCTAGCAGGTTCTGAAGATCTACTGTGTAGGCGCAGATAACCCATATCGTTCACAGATGACCACTCGAAGAAACAGTTACAGGTAAGCAACCTGTCCTTACGTTTTGCTACTTTGCCCATCCCTGTAGTAGATCCTTCAGATTTCCAGGTGCATGAAGACAACATCAACAGTTCTTCGGGCCCTATCTAATCTCAGGGCTTGCTGTACCCTTCTCTTCTTCTGACTCTGGATATCTATTGTCTATATTAGTTTTTGCTGTTGTAAACTGCATCTGTTGCTGCTCTTAAACTTTTTATTGTACTTAACTGAATTTTAGTGTTTTTGTTGTGTTTTATTTTCTTTTTATTCTGTGTGTGCAGAAGAAGGCAATAGCAAACCTCCTTTCTTGGCCTGAAAACCTTATGGTGTGGATTTCATAAGTTGGGAGTCAACTTGAAGGCACATAACAACAACAAAAGTATCCATTGCCCTGAAAGCTTTTGCTAAAGGACAACTTGCAATATAGATTTATTTATTTATTTAGATATTTATGCCCCGCTCTTCAGCCACAAAGGTGTGTTAGCTAATTTCCCCCACAAGCTGGGTACTCATTTTACCGGCCTACGAAAGGATGGAAGGCTGAGTGAACCTTGGAGCCCTTGGGATGAATTCATTCATTACAGACGAATGAATGAATGAATGAATGAACATTCTCCTTTCTTCCCATTCAGGAAGACTTTGTTGATTCTGCCTTGATCCAGCTGCCTGGGAACTGGAATATCTCTTTAGGATTCTTTTTGTTGCAGAAATGTCTTAGAGATGCTTCAGTCTCTGTTGGTTATTTGCCCTCTGTTGGCTTGAGCATGGGCTTGAAGGGACACCTATAGCACCCTCACAAAACCTCAGGGGAGAGATGGTTCTGCACGATTATCTCAGCTCTCTCTCTCTTGGCCTTAAACAGCTCTGAACTAGATGAGCCTCATAATGTATTGCTCTAAAGCAGTGCTAATCAACGTGGTGGTTCATGGACCAGTCCCAGTCCCTAAGCCACTGGCTGCTGATCTCCGGCAAATATCCCAGTAGGCACAAATAGGGTGCTGATCCCTGGCACGCTAGAAAAAAATAAGCATTGTTCTAGAGCATTAATGCAGTAGTGTTAGGATGGTTCTATCATTAGTTCTTTAAACCAGCACATCTCAAGCTGTCTGATGTGTGGGACTGGCAATGGTTTCCCCTCCCCAGTGTGCCAAGGACCAGTAGGTTATCTGCACCAAGTTTCCTTTCTTGGAAACTTTTCCAGGGGCTGACAGCCAATGGCTCAGGGACCAGCACCGGTCTAGGGGCAACCACCTTTTCCCAGTAGAAACATTTTGGAAATGGTACAGCAATAGCCACATAATTGCAACAACTGTGTTGACAATACAAACTCATAAAATCTACAGACTAATTAATTTGCTTATCCAGCCACACCATCATAATCCCAGAGTGAGTTTCTGATGCTTGCTAAGCAGATGAGCTCTGCTGGTGGCAAAAGAAATCTGGATCTAAGGATCAACAAGTGTTTTTGCTGTGCTCTAATAATCAAAGTTTCACTTTCTGCTTTTATGTTTGTTTTGTCTATAATAGCTTAGTATATTTGCTCATGAAGGCCTGGGACTATGTCCCATTGAATCCTGCTAGAATTTACTAACAAATAGCCATGCACGGGATCAGTCAAAATGGATTGGATTGCCCATGAAGACTGTCTAATAGTAAAGTTGTTCAGGGCCACATCATACATTATGTTTTTAGGTATACGCTAAACAGCATTTCTTAAGAGCTCCTTAGGGAAGGCCAGGCAGTTAATTTGATCTAAAGTGTGAAGGCTTGTAATAGCTTAGAGAATCCCATTAAATCACCTTAACTCTTATAGGAAATATTTAGAAGCAAACATTAATCTGCAGCTTGAACTGGCTTTAAAAGCTTCATCTTTCCATAAGAGTCTTGGGGATTTAAAATGGGAAAGCACCAATTACCTTAACTGCACTAAGACTTGGGAAAGGTTTCTCACGTGTTCCATCCTGACTTATTTTTTGCTCTGTTTTGATGTGAAAGCTAGATGGACTTGAGTGGATAGTGTTTGTTTTGCTTGATACACAGAAATAGAGATACTGTTCAATAATAAAAACCAGAGGCCTGGGATGTTTTTCAGAGCTTCTAAAAATACTCTCAAATCTGTGCCAAAGTTACTTCAGCCAAAATCTGCACACACACAAAAAGTCAGGCTAATGGAGTTTGGATCAGTTAGTCTGTGAATGTTAGCATGCCTATTCTATCAGCAGCTTTTGAAAGATGAGACTCTTAAGAATTAAAAAGGATGATATCAAGCATTCTCACCAGTCTGGAATGATTCTAATGTAAAGCTAATTTACCCTGCAGATGAATAATCTTTTTCCAGTGGTTTCATATTGACTACACATAACATGGAGGAGAGAATAGCACCCAATGGGACGTCTTAGTCTAAAGGCAGGGTGTTGAGCAGTGGGCTCTCAGCATCTTCTGTCTAAATACTGTAAAGTCACCGTGTCCTATATCATCTTGGAAGCTAAGCGGGGTCAACCCTAGTTAGCATGGTACTTGGATGGGAGACTGCCAATAAATACCAGGTGTTGTAGGCTACATTTCAGAGGAAGGAATTGGAAATTGCCCAAGAAAGCCCTGTGAAATTCATGGGGTTTACATAGGTCGACAGGCAACTTGAAGGCACATGCGAACGCACGCACACACACACACACACACACACACCCCTTCTGAAACTATTCTTTCAGGAGGGAGTGGAAGCATGACAAAACAGTGCTACCCAATTCCATCCCAACCAGCTCTTCAAGACTTCTACTAAGGCTCATGGTATTGTAATACATTGGGCTCCAGCACAACTAACAGGGGTGTCTAGTTCTACCAAAACTGCCCCTTGCCCATAACTGAGCCTAAAATCAGATTAAAATTGTTATCTTGTGGCTAATTGGATTATAGCTTCAGTAATATTCCTGGTCTAACTACTGTGTCTTGATTGAAACTAAGAACAGCTTTCAAGAGCCTTAGATCATGCCCAGCTCAGATAACTGAAACTCTCTAAGTAGATCCCAGAGGCTACTCATGAAGGTTTATTAATATAAATCGTATGTTCTGGCACTCTGTATGGTCTTGCCGTCATTTTGTATGGCACATACATATGTCACCATTGCTTTTCTCCGTCATAGGAGCTTATCACACTCCAAATTAAAACATCATTGTAGCAGGAAGGTTCCATTTTTTGTGCTGCTTGTCATCATTCTTTCATTCTGGTCCTGTGGGAGACCAAAGTAAAACCACGTCTTTTTGCTAACTGGAAAAACCCATTAGCAAAAAGACATGGTTTTACTTTGGTCTCCCATGGGACTAGAACACTGGAAGGATGAGAACATCATGCAGTAAGGCAGCACGAAAGACAGAACCTTCTTGCTGCACTGCTGCTTTTCTTTGGACTGTGGTAAGCCCCACAGTCTCTGCCACGATATGCTGTTAATTCTGCTCATTTGTCACCCAAGGCTCCTTCACAGCCTGGTATATGGGAGAGAAGAAAGATTGAGTGAGGCTAGTGCTTACTCATGTTCTGTTACTTCTAGTACAGGTCACATTCTTGAATTGCCTTGGAATGGTAGAGGATTCATAAATCACAGTCTAGGCACTTTGGGTATATATTTTGACTGCTTGGAGTGCCCTTCTTTGAGATGGAATGCTGATTTGGTTGGATTGGTGCTACTCCTTAATTGAAATACGTGGTACACTTTAAGAAGCTACTGACTGCTTAAGTTCTGTTAAAAGGAAACAGTTGACCAGAAATGACTTGGGCAGAGAGGGGCTGCAGTTCTATGGCTACTTATCTGGGAGTAATCCTATTTAATTCAACTAGACTTATCTCTGCATTGGATTCTGCTGTTAATACACTTTTATTTGATATCATTAAGAAGTTGTTTTTTTTTTGGTGGACCAATGGTTGGTTTTGTTTTCAGAATTTTATCATTCATGCTTTAATGCATTTTTATATTTTTAACAACAGCACTCATACAGAATAAAATAATACATTCCTCAGTTGATAAGTGTAGGAATATTTGGTGTCTATATCAAAGAGAGTGCAGTGTAGCCAGTGTCATATGAGCTTGTGGTAGAAAACAGGAGAGAAATAATTAGGGTGCTCTTGTAAAGTTAAAAAAGGAAAAACTTGCATTTATTGTTTCAGGAAATCCATCTTGGGATAGGAAAGGAGATAGACAGAAGAAGATGACCTACATTTTAGTAGAAGAGTCCCTAAAACTCTCTCTCATGTGTGAGCCATCTTTGAGGCAGGAGCCTCATGGTTCCTCTCTCCCTAGACAAAGGGAGAAAAAGGACTAACTTTTGGAAGAAGGGGGAAGTGATCTCTACAAGCAGGAAGGAAGCAAAAAGGCTTGAGAACATAGATCAAAGAAAGAGACAGAGATATGCATGCTCTTTAAAATCCCCTCTCTCTAATCATGCTAGACAACTGTTGTCTCTTTGCTTCCAACAATAAAAATGTGTGGACAAATTGTTTCTTTCTAATACTATATTCTAAAAATGTGTTTGTGAGAGAAGGAGGGAGGGAGAGAAATAGAGGGAGAGTGTGTAAAAGTATACATATGTACCTATATAAGTTTTGATTTGGTAATCAAAAGTGGAATGTTTATATTTTCTATGTTTTTAATTGTATTGTTCTTTTCAATTGTGAGCCACTTTGAGTCTCAGTTTTGGGGAAAAGTGGGATGGTGATGATGATGACAATGAAGCTGACAATAAAGAAGATGATGATGATGATTCTCATTGCCATAGAAAGAAGCTGCCTGTTAAAGCTTGTTTCTTCAGCAATCAGGCCTATAGCCAGCATTTTGAGTTGTGGTACCATGAATATAATGAAGGTAGCCTCATAATTTTCACCTTTTTTTAGTTGATCTTGTAAACTGCCGTGAGTCTCAGGTTTGGAAGAAAGTGTCATGTACTGGCTTCTTCAGACTCCGCAGTGACCAGCGATTTCAGAGTTAAAAGCAAAACTGTGTTATCACAGTAGTCCAAAGAGCTAACCTTACAAGTTCGTTGCTCAGAACGAAACCTAACTAACAAGCAGTAAACTAAAAGCATTCTACAATCTACAAAATCTGGCAGGCTATGCAGTCATTGGTTATCCATCATCCCCACTTTTTCTCAGTTCTCACCAGACCCAAGCTCAGCCCACTTTTCCCACAGCTGAGGCCAGGTGCTGGTTTTATCAAACAGTTACAGACCTAGAACACATACAGTTGCCCCTCCACATTCCTGGCTTTAGCATTCACGGTTTTGATTATTTGCGGTTTTGGGAGCCCCCCCCCCGCCGTCCTAAAAGTGGAGACAGAGCTTCTAAAGCCCCATCGCCACTTCTCCCCCCCTCCCCCGGCCATCCCCAAAACAGTGACGGGGCTTGAGAAGCCCCTTCACTGCTTCTGGGAGGGCCAGGGGGGTGCGGGAGGTCGGTGGCATGAGCTGTTTTTTATTCACGGTTTTTTCACATTCGCAGGGGTCTTGCGGCCCTAACCCACACGAATGTGGAGGGACAACTGTACTCCCTTTTCCCAAGTTATATTACATCCTCGTCAGCAAGTAGAAAAGAATGTAAATACAATTAGACACAAAGTGATACAAAAGAACTGAACTTGGCAGGAAAAGGTCATGTCCAGAGCTGATCCTGACAGAAAGGCAGAATATACATAATAAATAAATAGGTAAATGAAAAAAAAATAGGTGGGACATGCTACAATATGCTTTACAACCTACACCAGGAGCTAACATTCATGAACCCAGGACAAGTATAGCCTGGTGAGATCAGTGTCCAGACTGTCCCTGCTCAGAGTGAGAAAGTCAGAAGATTTTTGTGGTAGCCAGGCCTCCAGGCTTTCTTTGAGGCTGTAAGCCTGTTAATAATGGAATATAACAAATAAAACCACTCAACTGCATCTGCCTATCACAGAAAAATAGAATCCTGAAGTTGGAAGAGAACACAAGGGCCATCCAGTCCAACCCCCTGCCATGCAAGATTATACAGTCAAAGTACTCCTGACAGATGGCCATCCAGCCTTTGTTTAAAAACTTCCAAAGGTTTTTAAAAATTCCATCACACCCCGAGGCAACATATTCCACTGTAGAACATCTCTTATTGTCAGGAAGTTATTGTCAGGTGGAATCTCTTTTCCTGTAGTTTAAATCTATCGCTCCATGTCCTAGTCTCTGGAGCAACAGAAAACAAGCTTGCTCCATCCTCAGTAGGATATCCCTTCAGATATTTAAACATGGCTGTCATGGCACCTCTTAGCATTCTCTTCTCCAGGCTAAACATACCCAGCTCCTTAAGCTGCTCCTCATTGGATATGGTTTCCAAAGCTTTTACCATTTTGCTTGCCCACTTCAGGACATTCCAACTTGTCAATACCTTTGAATTGTGGTGTCCAGAACTGGACACAGTATTCTAGGTAAGGTCTGACCAAAGCAGAATAGAGTGGCACTGTTACCTCTTCGATCTACAGGTTGACCCTCATATCCATGGATTTGGTATCCAAGTTTTCACTTATTCACGTCTGAAAAAACTTGTTCTCTCTAGGCATTTCTAGGTCCTCCAGTGTGATTCTATGGTCAACTTCCAGTGTTCATCTCATTGAAAATAATAGAGTTTCCTGTTATCTGTGGTTTTAGGTATCCGTGTGTGTGTGTCTTGGAACGTATCCCCTATGGATACGGGCGTCAACCTATTGATGCAGCCTAGAACCACATTGACTTTTTTAACCTGCCACATCACACCGTTGATTCATGTTCAGCTTGTGGTCTACAAAGACTTCTAGATCCCTTTCACATGTACTGTTGTCAAGCCTCATGTCACCCATCCTATATTTGTGCATTTCATTGTTTCTGTACCTTACATTTCTCCCTGCTGAAATACATTTTGTTAGTTTTGGCACAGCTCTCTAATCTGTTAAGGACATTTTGAATTCTGATCCTGCCCTCTGAGGTATTAGTTGCCCCTCCTAATTTGGTATCATCTGTAAATTTGATCAGAATGCCCTCTATTCCATCATCCAAGTCATAGATAAAGATATTGAATAGTACTGGGCATAGGACAGAATCCCATGGCAGCTCACTAGTTACTTCTCTCCAGGATGAAGAGGAGCCATTGATGAACACTCTTTGAGTTTTGGTTCGTCAACCTAACAGCCACATTGTATAGTCCACATTTAGTAGCTTGTTTGCAAGAATATCATAGGGGACCTTTATGAAGGCCTTACTGAAATCAAGATATGCTACATCCTCATTATTCCCTACATCTACCAATCCTGTAACTGGGTCAAAAACTAGATTAAAAAAAAAGAAATCTGGCATGATTTGTTTTTGAGAAAGCCATGTTGACTTTTATTAATGATGGGATTCTTTTCTAAATGCTTACAGACTGTCTGTTCAATGATCTGCTCTAGAATTTTTCCTGACATTGATGCCAGGCTCATTGGGCAGCAATTGTTTGGGACCTATTTTTCCCTTTTTGAAGATGGGGACAACATTTGCTTTTCTCCAGTCTGTTGCAACTTTTCATGTCCTCCAGGAATTCTCAAAGATTATTGCCAGTGGTATTGATATTACTTTTGTCGCATCTTTTAATACCGTTGGATGTAGTTCATCTGGCCTTGGAGATTTGAATTCAGTTAGAGTAGCCAGATATTCCTGTCTTACCTCTTTTTTTTTAGCAGTGTGGGGAGGCAATCCTTACACTGGGTTCCCAAGAAAAACCAGAATTGGAAGGCTACCCTCAACCTTCACAGGATCAACTGTTTTGTGGCCAGATGAACGTTCCATATGGAAACATTACAATCGATCCTGGAGGGGACTTGGGACTGGGAGATCCTGGCATCTCTGAATCTACAGGAAGTATCTCTGCATATTCTGATTTATCCAGCACACAGGAAGTATCTCAGGTTCACTTATCAGGATGACTACTACCCGTATAGGGCACTGCCCTTTGGCCTTTCGTCCTCATCCCGGGTGTTTGCCAAGGTACTGGTGGTGCTAGTGGCTCACCTCAAATTGAAGGGTGTTTATGTTCACCCTTACCTGGAAGACTTGCTGATTCGGTCCCCCTCCCTTCGGAAGGCCAAGGAGGGCGTTTGTTCCATGACAGGGTGCCTGGAGTTTTACAGCTTCATGATATACAGGGAGAAAAGTTATTTAGAACCTGTTTAGCTCCTGCAACATCTTGGCCGTGTGAAAGAAACCTCTCTGTACCAGGTGTTTCTTTCTGAAGACAGGAAGTCCAAACTACCATCTCTAGTGAGGGAAGTGTTGACTCAGGAGCTTTTACATCTCGTGACACTAGCCAGGCTTTTTGGCTTGATGGTGGCTTGTATAGATTCAGTTCCTTGGACCTTATTTCGTCTGAGGGAACTACAGTGGTTCCTCTTACCGTATCAGGATGAAATATCTCAGAAGTGTTGGCTTCTACTGCCAATTCCCCAGGGAGTGAGAGTGTCCCTTCACTGGATATTGACGGAGGCCTTGTCAGTGGGCTTGCCCATTCAGGGTGCAAGAATTGTAGTAGTTACCACTGATGCAGGCCTGAGGGGTTCAGGGTGCACTGCAGTGGATGGATGGCCCAAGGTCTGTGGGAACCAATTAGAAGAAAGCTCAGTATCAATTTGCTGAAGCTGAGGGTAGTGCATCTGGCCTTCCTCGGTCGTCAGTTGGAGGTTCAGGGCAGGCATGTGTTAATCTGGATGGGCAACATGACCACGAAGGCACATATAAACAGACAAGGAGGAATGTGTTTGCATATACACTGATGCATGAGGCATCCCGATTGTTGAGTTGCAGGGAGATTCAACTCCTCTTGCTCAGAGCAGAGTACTTGAAAGGACAGTGGAATGGTCAAGCTAATTGGTTGAGTGGGCAAACTGGGGTCTGAACTTGTTCATGTTCCAGATGATTGTGGAGAAGTACGGTGTTCCCTGGGTGGACATGTTTGCATCTATGGAGAACAAAAAACTGCCTTGGTTTGTATTGAATTTTTGGATGGAGGGAGCAATGGCTTTTGATGCTTTCACGATAGGTTGGTCAAAGGTGCTTTGTTACACCTTTCCTCCCATAGGTATTCTACACATCCAGGGTGGTTAGAAAAATAAAATTGGAAAGGGCAGAGGTGATTCTGATTGCATCACAATGGTCTTCTCGCCCGTGGTTCTCCGAAATTGTCAACAAAAGTGACAGGAAAGTTGGCCCCTGTTGCCTCTTTCAGCCTTGTAGTAGAGATTGGTAGCTTTACCTTTTGCTTTTAACTAATTGTATTTAGTTTTATGCTCAGGTTTGAACAAATTGTGGTTAGTCCTGATTGTGGTTTAAGGAAGCAAGCCAATTTCAAACCATGGTTTATGGTTCTCAATTATTTCCCTAAACCATAGTTAAGCTTTACCACAATTTGGGGTTTGAACATAGTAGTGGATGTGTAGGTTTCCATTCTCCTTCCCAAGTCCCAACAAAGGAGGAATCAGAGAGCTTGTCCATGTAATGTTACACCAGTGTAGTATTCTGTCAAAGTACATTTATTTATATGCTTCTTTTAGGACATAATGCTCACATATCTTGGTTACAGTTTAAACATTCTTTGTAATTAATAGTGACAATTATTTGGTTATTTCAGCTGTGAAAAATAGGTCAATAAAATGCTGGTGTAAATTGTATTTGTGTTTTATTTATTTATATAATCATTTTGTAACCTATCTCTCAGGCATGCAGGGAAGTTTAATATACTAAAATCATATCCAAAACCAAACCAAACCAAAACAAAACAAAAAGCCTACACCCCCTGGGTAATACCTTTTATTATTATCAGCTTGTGGAATATGCAAATTACAGTCACAGTAGCAAAATAAACTGATAGAATTACACAAACTGAAATTTGTATTACTTAGAAGATGCAAAACCACCACGTATTACAGCTGAAGAAAGAAAAGAAGTGGTTCTGAATGGCAGTTCATATAGTAGAAACAAGCTGGATTTTTTTAATTAATGTTTTTATGCAACAAACAGCTGTGTGAGTAGAAAATCAATTGAAACTTCTATGAAGCTCCCAGTGGGTTCATAGACAGAGATACAAAGCCTTAGTGCAAAGTGTTTAGAAATAACATTTCCTGACTTTTTTTTTATTAATAGTAGTTTGCTGAACTTATGGTTTTAAGATGAAGTGGGCTCACTGGGGGCGGGCATGAAAAAAGGAACTGAAAAAGAAGGTGTGTTCTATGGGTTTATGAGGCTGACACTCATCTTCATAAATACTGGAGCTTATAGGACAAATTTTATTAAATTACAAGAATAAGTAATGCCATCTTTACAGTACAATGATATTAAAGAAGCAGTTTCAAGATACAGAGTAAGAAAACATTCAACATCATTGTATGACAGAGAAAAAGGACCAAGAGAATTTCTGTGAACCCTTTAAAAACATGCCTGGGAAACTTCCTGATACAAATCACTCCAGTCGTAACCATGTTGAGCCAACTGTAAAAAGCCAAAACTTCTTGAAAATCAAAAGGCAGTTTTCTTGGAAAAGGATGCAGAGATCAAGCATTCATTGGTCCATAGTGAATACAAAATCATCAAGGTTTAAAGATGTTCTGTGTGTATTTTTTAAAAATCACTTCACTTTGTAAAATCAGATCTCTTTTCCCAATAGTATGCATATATAATGTATATTTCCATTATGAGTTCCAGTGTAGTACAGTGCTCTAGATTGGCAGAGAAATGGCAAAATCTCAAATAATAAAAACAGAATGTGAAATGGAAATAGCTGATCATTGCATTGTAAAATCAGATTTAAGTGGGACTGCAGTTTGCTTTCAATATGGGAATAATTTGGGATATCAGTTTGATCATAGACCTGATTTTTCATTTTTTGCTATTTTTTGAAAAGCCTATTTAAAGATGTTTTCATAAAATAAAAAAAATTAGGATCTGTCTTAAGAGAAAACTGTGTAAGCCTAGAGGGTTGCTGTTTATTGTATTTTTTAAGTACTCACTGATGCATTTTTCTTTGGTTGAAAATGGAATGATTGAATGTGAAGCATGTATGAGGTAAATGGAAGTATATAAAAGTTTGCACATCTCTGTTCCAAGTGGTATCAAGATCATGGAGATGTACCTGCACCTCTCAGAAAAAATGTGAGTTTCCTTAGAAATAGTAGCTGATGTGCTGGGCCAGACCAAAGAGAAACCAATCCATTTGCTCTTAGTCTAGGGAAATTTGTCTCACTAGCACAATGAGAAATAGCAGCCCACTATTGTGCATCGTATCTAATAACAGATACACAGAACTTGAAAATGTTACTTATTGGCCTATGACTCCCAGAATCCATGCTGGCTGTGGAAGGTTTCTGGAATTGTAGGCCAAGAAAAGTAACTTTCCCAAGTTGTACAGGTTCTTATCCAGAAGGTATCATATGCAGGTTCCATTTTTACATTTGTCTAACATCAACTGCTGTTTATGAATAAGACTAGGATTTAAAAAACCACATTATTTAGGGTGCAGTCCTATATACCCTTACCTGATGACGACAATGACAATAACATTATTTATTGCAGTGCATTCTATAAATTAATTATATATCTGTAGATGAGTTTAAAGTACAATAGCTTTATACCTTGAGAATATGACGCATGGATGGATAATTAAGCCAAAGAAAGTGAATGGCTGATTTGCTTCCTGCTCATGAGATACAAATGCCAATTTTCTGTGGGTTTTGAAGCTCCATATAGTTGTCCATGTCTTCCTCTAGCCTGTCCATTACTGACTATCCTTTATTGGGCAATTTTACCTATCCAAGGGCAGATTAAGATTTTCCATATAACATCAAGTGTCTTGGAAGTCTGGAAGATGGCACATTTAAATGGAGGAACCCATTCTGCTGAGGGAGCTTGGGCTCTAAACATTTGGAATGAGCCATGTGAGCTGTTGGTAGCCTCATGGTCCAAAAGAGTGACCTCTTCAGAATGATTGTGCACTCACTCGGGCTTCCTTTTCTCTCTCATTCATACACAGAAAGGAGGAGAGACACCACTCACCTGATGCTATCCCATGTCATTGTTGTTTGTGCATAAATATTGCAACCATGGAAGCAGGAGAGGAATGATCTGTGCAGGTGGTTGGAGAATGCCACGGTCACGTGGGATTGCACTAAGAAGAAGGGGTGCTTCTATGTAAGCAGGAAGTGTCACTTCTGCTGTAATCCAAGATTCCTTGCCATTGTTACCCGTGTGGCTAGAAATTATGAGAGTGATGAAACCTGTATCTGGGTCCCTTAATGAAGAAAATTCAGTCTGGTTTGGGTTTTGCTCCCTCTCTCTGTAACTGTATTTTCTGTGCTTTGTGTTGTCTCCTCTGTCTGAGTCTCCAAGGTTTCACAATCCTGGTGAATGCCAGCAGAGTTATTTTTATGGTAAACTGATACCTTAAAAACAAGACTAAACTACATAAGCAATGAGGAGATGAAACGAGTGCCCACATAAATCTGTGTTGGTGACAGAGGGTGCTTCACTGACAAGCGATAACTGCAGGGGCAATGTAGGCTGAATATATAACCTATGATATTGGGTTTGGTAAATGTCATTGTTGGACATAAAAGCAGGGTGTACTTAAAATGCATAGCAATTAAAAATCATTTCCATGTGGTTGTGGGATTGTTATGGTGTCTCTGTAAGGAAGAAATCTGTGTTAAATTCATGAGTATGATGTATGTGTGATAATAGTATTTCTCCTGTGAAAGATTTGTATGGCGGTAGAGAGGAAATTTTAAAGGGTGGCAGTGTCTACAATTTTTTTTTAAGCCTTATGGATGGTGGGCTTGTCCCCCTGATAACTAGCCTGCTGTTTGTCAGGTTCTTGAAGAAGAAAATGTAGCGTAAGCAAAAGGGGAGAAAGAGCCATGAATTTAATAGCAATGAATTCTGCAAAGGTGATCCTTTTAGTGCTGAAACCATGAATTCATCCTTCTGTTTCTGAGGGGCTCATCATTAGTGGTCTCTACCTTTTCAGCTAATGAAGAACATACTGTTTCCTGATCTCTGAGTGACATTTCTTGTAGTATAAGAAACCAAGTAAGGCTTAATTAAATTGGAAGGTAATTGTACTGTAATGTTGTTCAGTCTTTTAATGTGTTTCTTTACACACAACATGTCAGCACTAGAGAGAGGATTCCAGATTCGTGATACTTTCTGATCAAGAGTGGGCAACCTCAGATAGTGAAGGCTTTATTCATTCATTTATTTATTTATCTTGCCCCTCAGCCAAAGAGTCTCCCACAGTGGCCTACAAATTAGCATTTTGACAGTTGTCTGCCTGCTATCAGGTGCACAGTCTAAATAAGACAGGACACACAAGGAAAAGGGAATGGCAGTGGGAAGGAATTAAGTCCAGCATATACTGTTCACTCTTCTCTCCCTCAGAGGCCATAGCAGTGGCAGTTGGGATGGAGGAAGGGCCTTTTCTCAGCTGCTGGGCCAATCACATTTGCCTCCACCCTCATTTGCTGGACACTGCTCTGCTGCTGCACTGTTGAAATCTGTTGCTTAAGAGAGTGGCCAAAAATCTGTTTCCCAGTGGAGAGGGCTCCAGAGCATCCACATGCTTGGGGTTGTCCCTCCCACTTGCTCCTAGTAGGCAGGTAACAGAGTACTTTTGAACTGCCCACCGGTGAGGTCATCTAGGAGGGACGACCCCCGGCTTGTTCCAGCCAGCCTTGGGCTCCGGCAACCATTCCCGGGGGGAGGACTTGCGGCTTCCCAGGGCCCCCAATCCCCCGCCTACCGTCACCATCACCCCCGATGCGGTCGCGGTTGGCTCCATGCCGAGCCCTGACGCGGACCAGGCGCAACAGCCCCACAAACCTCCTGCACCCCGCGGGGGCGGCAAGGGAAGGGGCACGGACAAGGGGAAGTCTAAGCGCCCTAGACCGATGGGGGACACAGGAAGGGCACCGGGGGAGGGTTTCACGAGGGCGGAGGAGCTCCCCGGCCCAAGCAACATTGAGAATCGCCCCGTGGCCCCTCATAGACCCCCCAGTGATGAGGAGGATGAGGGATGGAGCACGGAGGGGGCGCAGCCTCCAGAGAAGCGCCCAAGACCTGACCCGCGGGTGGAGGAGGAGAGTACCCATGATGAGGACGTAGTGTCTCTATACTCATCATTGGGGGAGGATCCTGATCCAGATGAGCAATCAGAGAGAGAGGAAGGGGAGTTGTCGGAGGAGGAACAGGAGGAAGTGACGCCCCGATCTTCAGCGTGCCATTTTCTACAGGATGATTTTGAGGTCCTACTGAAGAAGGCGGTCAGAACTCTGGGCCTGAAACTCCCTACCCTACCTCAATCGCAAATGGATCCAGACCTACCTGAGATTTCTGGAGAATTTTTTCCTGAATCCCAAGGGGCAGCGCTGGAAATGCCAGTTCCAGCCGCAGTTATGCGATTAATCTGTGATGAATGGAAGACGCGAGCTGTGGCTAGGCCACAGCCAGCATTGGCAAAGAAACTCTATGCCCTCCCCAAGAAGGTGATGGGAAAACAACAAGTCCCACTCATTGATGCGCCTGTCTCGGAACTGGTCTCTTCTGCGATCTTCTGCAAGGATGGTGAGGAGACCTTGAAGGTGCCTGAGGATAGACGCATGGACATCGCACTCAAAAGAACCCACGATGCCATATCCCTGGCAATCAGAGCGTCCACCACAGCTACCATGATGGCTCGCGCGGCAATACATTGGGCCAAGGATGCCCTGAAGGACGTACCGAAGGCACACACTAGAACACGTCAGGATCTCAACAAGTTGACGAAGGTCTCCGCCTTCCTGGCGGACAGCACCTTAGACTCTATGCAATTCTGCGCAAGGGCCCAGGCAGCTGCGGTAGCGGCAAGACGACAGGTGTGGCTAAAATCATGGAATGCGGACTTCAAGTCAAAGCAGAACCTGGTTGCCTCTCCGTTTCTTGGAGAAAAACTATTTGGTGAATCCCTGGAACCAGTCCTGGTGGAGGATAAGGACAAAAAGAAGAAGACCTTGGCATCCGCCCGCAAGCGCGAAGAAAGGAGGCCTGCGAGAAGGTACCGGCCCTTTCGAGACTCAGGGAGCCACCAGGGGTCGACTTCGACACCGCAAACCAGCTCCAGAGACTACAGACCCTCCAGGCCTCGTTGGGGGGACAGCAGATATAATCGTCGGAGCCAGCAGAGCAGCGCGGGAAAATCGGGTCAATCCCAGTCAACAAAGCCCACTAATAAGTCTCAACAATGACGGTGCCCTCCCGGTGGGAGGAAGACTTCAGGCCTTCATGGGGATTTGGGAAAACACTACCTCGGACAAGTGGGTCCTGCAGTCCATCAGACTGGGATACCGGATAGAGTTCTCTCGAACCCCCCCCCCCCACGTTGGTTCGTGCCCACCCCGTCACACAGGGACCCAGACAAACAGCGACTGATGATCGAGGCCATCCAGCGTCTCTCCCAGATAGGAGCCATAGAGGAAGTGCAGCAAGACCAACTAGGGAAGGGCTGTTACTCAATACTGTTCCTGGTCCCCAAAAAGAATGGAACCTGGAGAGTGGTCCTAAACCTCAAGGGGGTCAACAAGTTCATCAAGAAACGAAAGTTCAGGATGGAGACTCTGCAACACATCGTAGAATCCGTTCGACCGGGGGACTTCATGTCCTCGCTGGATTTACAGGATGCGTACCTCCACATCCCGATCCATCGGGATCATCGACAGTTCCTGTGTTTCTGCTACAATGGCAGGCACTTCCAGTACAGGGCGCTCCCCTTTGGCCTATCATCAGCCCCCAGAGTCTTCACAAAGATTTTGGTGACACTAGTGGCAAACTGGCGTCGATCGGGAGTACATGTCTATCCATACTTGGACGACTTGTTGATACGTTCCGCATCCCGTCAGGAGGCGGTGAGGGAAGTGCGACTCATCCTGGATTCCCTTCTCTTCCTTGGCTTCCAGATCAACTTCGAGAAGAGCTCCCTGCTACCGGCACAACAGATCCAACATTTGGGAGCGATATTGGACTCTGTGAGTGGGCAGGTCCGCCTAACTCCAGAGCGGATCAGCTCAATCCACAGGACAATACGGAAGGTGCTCTCAACTCCCAGGACGAGCATCATGATGCTGGCCAAGCTCCAGGGCCTCATGATAGCAACGGTCGACTGCCTCCCCTGGGCGAGATTTCACACAAGGACGCTGCAGTGGTTCCTTCTCCCCTTCCAGCAGGAGATAGCCAACAGAACACACCGTGCAGTACGGATACCGCAGGAAGTCAAGAAGTCATTTCGCTGGTGGCTCTCTCCGTCCATCCACAAGGGCAGACCCCTATGACAGCAGGACAGAATCCAGATCACCATGGATGCCAGCCTAAGGGGATGGGGTGCACACTGCGGACCCCAACTGGCGCAGGGAAGGTGGTCGGCAAGGGAGGCGATGCACAGCATCAACTGGCTAGAGCTCAGGGCAGTCAGGCTGGCCCTTCGGGCATTCGGCGACACAGTAAGGAACAAGGCGGTGTTGGTACGTACGGACAACGTCACAACGAAAGCGCACATAAACCACCAGGGAGGAACGAGGTCCCAGGTGCTGATGGCAGAGTCGACCCGCCTCTTGAGGTGGGCAGAGAGGAACATCACGTCGATAACAGCCGAGCACCTCCGGGGAGACCTCAACCTGACGGCAGTTTGGCTGAGCAGATCGGACATCGACCAGGGAGAGTGGAGTCTTCACCAGGAGGTGTTCGATGCCATTACCCAGCACCTGGGCCGCCCGGAGATAAACCTCCTGGCATCACCAGTGAATGCAAAGCTCCCACGCTTCTTCTCCCGATACATTACGAAAGGGGCAGAGGACATGGACGCACTGTCATGCCCGTGGCCCCCGGTACTATTCTACGCGTTTCCTCCAATTCATCTGATTTCCAGACTGATCAACAGAATAAGAGCAGAGAAAGCGGAGGTAATTTTAATCGCACCAGAATGGCCACGAAGGAGCTGGTTTCCGGAGATCCTAGACCTCCAGGTGGACACGGCAACAATCCCAATACGAGAGGATCTGTTGGCTCAAGGGCAAGTGTTCCACCTGGATCCAGCCTGGCTACAGTTCCGCGCGTGGAGATTGCACGGCAGATGTTAGCAGAGAAAGGATACTTGCGCCATGTGGTCAGAACGATCTTGGCGTCTAGGCGGGAGTCCACGCAACGTATATACGAATACACCTTCCGGGTTTTCCGGTGGTGGTGCAGGCGAAAGGAGCTGGACTTCAGGGAGGTGTCAGTTCCTGTACTGTTGGAATTCCTGCAGGATGGCGTACAGGCCGGACTTCGTCCGAACACTATAAAGAGACAGGTAGCGGCTATCACTTCATTTTTGCACCCAGAGCAGGCGTCCTTGGTGTCCGCTCATCCTCATATTCGACGATTCATCAAAGGTCTGTCGAACTTAGCGCCCCCGACAGTGCATAGATTCCCGACATGGGACCTTCATACAGTGCTAAAGGGCCTAACGACAGCGCCGTTTGAACCTCTTCGTGAGGTACCTCTGAAGTTTCTGACATGGAAGGTCCTATTCTTGGTGGCAATCACGTCAGCCTGCAAGGTGTCGGAACTGGCAGCAATGTCGACCAGATGGGACCTGTGCGTCTTCAGAGAGGACTCGGTGGTCATCAGACTCCGCCCAGATTTCAGACCAAAGGTGGACTCTGCGTTTCACAGATCCCAGGAGATCGTGCTCCCTTCCTTCTGCCCGAACCCGGAGAGGGAGCTGGAGCGGATTTGGCATACTCTAGATGTACGCAGGGCACTAAAGATCTACCTCAAGCGGACAGCTCAGTTTAGGACCTCTGAGGCCTTGTTTGTATCACCGCATCCCAAATTTCTGGGAAGGAAGGTGTCCCCTTCCACTCTGGGTCGGTGGATCAGATGCTGCATCACAACGGTGTATGAAGCACAGCACAAGCAGGCGCCGGATGGTATCCTGGCGCATTCCACCCGAAGTGCGGCGACTTCAGCGGTGTGGGAGAAGGACGCTCCGCTGGAGGAGATCTGTAAGGCAGCTACGTGGAAATCCTCATCTACCTTTGTAAGACACTATAGACTGGACAAATGGCAATCCGCGGAAGCCGCCTTCGGCAGAAGAGTATTGCAGCAGATCGTCCAGCCGTAGAGACTGCAGAGCTCGCCCGGCCCTCCCATCTTGAGAGCTTGCGACATCCCAAGCATGCGGATGCTCTGGAGCCCTCTCCACTGGGAAAAGGAACGTTGTCTTACCTGTGATACGTTCTTTTCCATTGTAGAGGCGAAGAGCATCCGGGCCCACCCAGGGCGAGCAAGTGCGGTGGTTAAGAAGACATTGTCAGAAGTTTTTTGTACAGACAGCCGGAAGTTTCAGATGCTACTACGTCACGAGGCTGTGTTATAGACTGGCCAGCTGGGGGTCGTCCCTCCTAGATGACCTCACCGGTGGGCAGTTCAAAAGTACTCTGTTACCTGCCTACTAGGAGCAAGTGGGAGGGACAACCCCAAGCATGCGGATGCTCTTCGCCTCTACACTGGAAAAGAACGTATCACAGGTAAGACCAACGTTTCTTTTTCTTCCTTTTAAAACAAAACACACAGGGAGTGTGCAACTTGTTTTTAAGCTGAACTACACTTTTGGGAGCACAGCTTAATTTAAAAACAGGATCCATACTTGTCTTACTTTAAAAAACATGAGGAGCATGTTTTTGCTGTTGTGCTGCCAAATTTAAGTGGCACACAAAATGAAGAAGGTGTGCGCGCGCACACACGTGCATGTTCATGTAACTTGTACGTTTAGATTAGATTATGTAGTGTCAAAGTGTCTCTTGTGGAAGCCCTGGAGCTCTTCAGTTGGGAGGTAGTATTTGCAGGCAGGCCCCCTTGAAAGAAAATCTCCTTGTGGCTAGTCTTTACTTTACTTTACTTTACTTTACTTTACTTTACTTTACTTTACTTTACTTTACTTTACTTTCAGTGTCTAGATCAGACCTGCACAACTTGGCAGTAGGTAGGGGCCAAAATTAAAATACACGAAACTTCTCTAGGCCACAGAAGAATTAATTGAGTAATTAAGAATTAACGAGCATTCTTAATGGTACCCACTTAAATATTTGCTAAATAAAGATCTATAGAACTTGTTTGTTGATGTGTTTAAGCCTTATTAAATAATGACCCAGTGTAGCCAGACTTTTGACCCTCAACTTCAGTTTGAATAAAGCCCCAAATTAAAGTTAAGGTTACCAAGAGGGCTTAACTTTAGCATGGTTGTGACCATAATCTTTTCCTTCTCAGAAGAAAAAGCTTTATAATCAACTTCAGTTTTTTAAAAAAAGCACATAGTGCTGCTAAAATGAAGTTTTTCATCATAAACTAAGGAAGGCACTTTCTGGAGATAAAATTCTGCATGATGAAATAAAACACAAGTTACAGAACTTTAAATGGCTGTTTAGAAGAAGAGATAAAAAAATATCATTCTTGAGAGTGTGACAATTATTTTATTTGAAAAAATCCACATTTATTTCTGTAAGATAAACAGATTTTGTAAGATGAACAGCATCCTCTAAACTTCAGAGGATGCTGTTTATCTTACAGAAATAAATGTGAAACAGTCTGAAGAGTTCAGCCATCATGTTCTCAAACAATTCTAACTTACTTTCAATACTTTGATGGAATGAATAATACATTTACATTAGTTACAATTTTTCACATTGATTAACTGCCCATGTTCACCCTGTTGGACACATTTGGAAGAGGTCTTGTTTATGGTTTGTCAATGATAAATTCCCCAGACTTTAACTGGATTTATAATGCCATATAAGAGAGTTCAGGATTGCAAGCAAACAATCTTGACACTTTTAAGATACATTATCATCCTAAAAAGATAGACTTAGGAGATGTACACATTTCCCACATTATGAGTAGTTATATAGAATCATTTCTGACCAGAACTTGGAAAAGTTACTTTTTTGATGAACTCCCAGCAAATCGGTCCACTAGTCATACTGGCTGGGCAGTTTGGGGAGAGCAAGGGTGGTGTGAGTGTTGGACTATGACCCTGGAGACTAGGGTTTGAATCCCCACTCAGCCAGGGAAACACACTGGGGGACCTTGGGCTAGTCACACACACTCAGCCTAAGAGGAAGGCAAAGGTAAACCCCTTCTGAACAAATCTTTCCAAGAAAACCCTGTGAAAACCCAAGTGTCGCCTATTGATTGCCAAAAGTCAGAAATGACTTGAAGACACAGAACAACAACAAAGTCCAAAAAGGTAACTTGGAAGCTCTGCTAGCAGGTTTTTCCCTCTGTCTTCAGTAAGGAAGAGTCCTTACTGAAGACAGAGGGAAAAACCTGCTACACACTGAAGTTTTAGAAAGAGAGGAACTGCTATTAAGAACTTCCCAACCATCAAGCATCAGATTGTTGATTTGGTGAATCCCTTGAAAATGTGGGAGAAGTGAATTACCTGTTCACTGGGGCTGCTGGAAAGGTAGCTCCCGGTCGCTGGCCATCCTGCCCATGCCCCTTTCCTAAATAAAGAAAGCGTCAGAGGGTGTGGTGTATTCCTTAGGTTCAAGAAAGAGTTACACCTCCTACTTCCCGGGTAGGGCCAAGGGGATGAAACCAAGTCCTTTTGGGTGGTGGCAACGGAGGGTGAGCCCTCAGACCCTGGGGGTGCGCCACTTCTCTGAGACCTTTACTTCTTCTGACACAACCCTGACAGTACGAAGCCAGATTTCCACTGCCATTTGAGAGTACACTGACAAATTGTGTACCTAATGTGGAAGCTCTGCCTTGAAGGGGTGGGTTTTGCTTGCCCATGCAGCACCCAGCCAATCAGAATGGAGAACCCCTACCCCCATCCCTCCCAGCCATGCTGGCCTCTTCATTTCCCCTCCCTTGCTCTGGGTGTCCAACAGGGTCAAAATCCCTACTGTTTGTTGCGGAACCCGTAGTGAGGTCTTGTAGAACCCTAGGGTTCTCGGGAACCCATTTTCAGGCCACCCAAAATCCTTTGGGGGGCTGCAAGCAGCCCATGGGCCTTATGTTGTGCAGGACTGGTCTAGATTCAAAGGAGTGTTGAGCTTCCTCTGCTCTCTGCTTATGCAAATCCACAGTGAGGCCTGGAGTTACCAGGCCAGGACTATATCAGGCTTTGAGACTTCAGAACCAAAACTTAAGACTTAGGGGAAACATCCTGTGATGTCACAGAGAGTGGGCCGTGATGGTATTATAAGAGGCAGTCCCTGGTGATGTCATTAGGCAAGATTTGTTGTAACATACCTTCAAGCTGACTTCAAATTATGTCAACCCTTTCATAGGGTTTTCTTGGCAAGATTTGTTCAGAGGTTTCCCATTGCCTTCCTTGTAGGCTGAGAGAGTGTGACTTACCCAAGGCCACCCAGTGTGTTTCCATGGATGATCAAAGATGCAAACCATGATTTCCACAGGTCCTAGTTCAGTACTCAAATGCTGACTGTCATTATACCTGATACCTTAAGTGTAAACCACAGTTGTACATTGAAATAAAAAAGTATCAAGTCTAACAAATGAGGAAATAGATGTACATGCACTTTTCAAGGCAGTACTCTCACTCTCAGATTCCTCCCCCCTGCTCTGAGGTTTGGGGAAATGCAGAAGGATTCTCAAGTCCACAAATTAGTGTAGAGGGTCTTCTCTGTGAATAGTGCATTAGTTCCATTTTATAATACAGTTACAACTGTAACAATATCAGGACTGAGTATAGGAATTAAGAACTGCAACATCTGTTGATCTGTAGGGCATTTTCTTTCGAGTCATTTGTTGACATCTAAGTAAGTGTTGTGGCCATGTGTGCCATCTTCATTTTGAAGTAAGAGAACATGTCTTGGATGTAAACATAAAAAAAGGAGTAACAGTTCCCATAGAGGTCATTAAAGTACATAGTTAAAGTTTTAGGATTTTAGGCCAGATTGGAAAGTATACTGCCCTTCAGTGATTGAACTGCAACGTCCATCAGCACTCACCAACATTATTAGTGCTAAGAAGTGCTGGGGTTTGCAGTCCAAGATCTGGAGTGCTATAGCATTCCCACCCCTGTTCTCAGCTATAGTCATCAATATCCTGCTTCTACTTCCACTAGTGGGTGACTCTACAGTAAGACCCCTGTATCTGCAGATCCCATATCTGCAGTTTCACTTATCTACTGTTAATACAACAGCCTCAGGCATTGGGAATGGAAGCAGGAATTGCTCCTGCTGCTATTGCTTCGTCACCAGGGAGAATCCACCCCAAGTTTTCCCAAGGTGACAAAGCACAGCAAGCATTTCATTACCAGGGAGGAGTCATCCTGATGCCCCCCTTCTCCCAGGTGACAAAACAGAGGAACTTTAGCTACTCTCCCCTCCATGGGGCAGCAGGTAAAGTGGGGGGGGGATAATGAATGTTCTATTTTTGCCCCAAACCCCAAAATAGAAAGATAGCTATTACCCACAGTTTCACATATCCGCAGGAAGTCCTGGAATGTATCCCTGTGGATACAAGGTTCCTACTGTATTTCTGTTGCTACCAATCTGTGAATCTTCCCACCTCTCTTTGGCTAGGGAACAAAAATGAAAAAGATTGAGAAAGGAAATGAATGATAGCTCTTCTGACTGGAGAGTTACTTAAAAAGTCTGTTCTTCTCCCAGGAGCAATTTATTACTGTTTTCCCACCCATAGCCAAGTGAGGGCTATGAGAAGGATATTCCCTGTGACCAGAGCTTGGAAAGTTCCTTTCTGGGACTATAACTCTCAGAATCCCCCAGCCAGCATGTCCATGCTGACTGGGAAACTCTGGGAGTTGTAATGTAGAAATAACTTCCGAACTCCAGCAGGGAAAGGATATTTCTTCCTAGTTTTACAAGAGAAAACTTTGACCTTTCAGTCTTAGCACTGGAAAATCCTCCTTGCCTTTTCTGTTAAAGTTTTTGGGGAGGATGCAGGTCGTGCCCATTCTCTTCTTTCCAACTGCGCTTTTTAATGAGCATGTCTGGAGATCTGGCTTGGTTGTCCATTGTTGTGGAAATAAATAACTAGCCAAAGGGCTGTTGTAGCAACCTGGTTTTGAAATGCTGAATGCAGCTGACAGGTTCAAAGGATGGCTGACCCACATGATTGGCAAGCTGCCAGAAGGCTTATATAGCTATCAAGTGCAAGACTGGGCTCTCACACCTCTTTGCACCTGCTGCCCAAAAGCTTTTCCCACCCGTGTGCAAAACATAGGATAGGATTTGTAGGCAGCTGCTACCAGCATAGTTGGGTTTCCCTGTCAAGATATAGCCCAGATAACAGTTGTGTTTACTCAGTGTAGACATCATGCTAAATCACTTTGCACCTCATCATTGGTGAAAACCCCATAACCCCTAAACCCATAGGTTTAGCTTTCAAATGTATAGGCAAACTGTGGTCTGCCCTGTTCTTACATTATACCACCCTTCACCTTTTCCTGCATTATACCAGAATCCCAGAATGCTATCCCAAACTGCTTTGCATTCCTCAACTTCTGGCAAAGTGACACTGTGTGTGTGGCAGTATCATCACTGGCTAACTACACAAGGTCTTCCCTGCTTGGAAAACTCTTTGCTTTTTGGTTCATGCAGCTAGTTCTTGCTTTTTCATACAACTCTTGGGAATGTCTACTTTTCCCAGGCTGTTTGAGAACTCGCTGCAAATGTTCCTGGAACATTTGGCACAAGACAGTATATGTTTTCTTTCTCCAGCACTCCTTCCTTCCTGCTCCCAGTTTTCTACCCTGGCTTAGGCATGGCTGCACCTGTTCATAGCTGGTCAACAACAGAGATCCAACTTGTGTAACGGTTCCCAAATTTTCCCTGGCTAATTGCCATATGTTGCCTTCTCCAGCATGTGTTCTATGCATTTGTTCTATACAGAGCCCTGCCTCCTTTGTAACTTCCCAGGCCAGCTGTGTAGGGCCTCCTGTGCAGTGAGAGAGCCATCTTTTTCAGAGATACACAAATGCCATGTATACATATAATTACACCTATTTGTGTATAGATGTAATTGTGTTTTTCATTTTTTTGTTTTTATTTTATTTTCTATTTTCAATAACAAACAGTTTCAAATGATCCATGAGAAGGATATCCAAAACCCTCAGTTTGGGAGTACTTGTATTGGAACCAGCCAAAATGCTAAAAGAGAGGTCTCCAGAACTCAGGTTAGATGTGTGGGCAATTTTAGACGCTGTCTCACGACGGTGATAATAAACTGAGTAAATTGGTCTCACCGTCTCTAGCTTTTTGTACTCTCTAATGATCTGATGAAGGGCTTTGGAGGTCCCAAAAGCCTGACATTTTTTCTTGTGGCATTTTGGTGGATCCTAATAAACATATTACCCAACTGTGGATCCCCCCCCCCACATGATTCTCACTGCCTTTGATGACTCCTCTCTAGAGTCTTCTGTTTGCACAATAGGTAGTTCAGCAGGTCATGGTTCTGCACACTTTGGAAAAACAATAGCCTAATCATTTCATTAATGCCTATTGTGTGTTGACAAAGCAGTTGGGCACACAAATAGTAAGCAAGATGTGCTGATAACCTGGCATCCATAACAATCCTCTCATGTTCTGTTGTAGTGCATGTGAATCCTATGTCCCAAATAACCCTAATGTGATCAGAAATATGTGTTAAATTTATGCCAGGATTTGTCAAGCTCTGGATTCTGTTTACTGATCACTTAATGTTCATCATTTCCTTTCCGAGCAAGTTAGTGCCTAAGTGTTCCATTATCAAGGATGGGGGAAAGGACTCCAAATGACAGACTACTTTTTCTAGAGAGGCTGAAACCTGAACATGTCTCTTTCTGAAAGCGAAGCCTTGCTAAGAGAATCTTTTCTTTCATCCTATATGCATGGATGCAACCCTATGTGCAGGCTGATTAGAGTAGCTGTGGTTCTTAACCCTTTCTTTACGAGGGGCCACCTTTTAAAAATATCTTTTGTTGCTGTGGACGCCAAAGACATAACTTAAGATTTAAAACAACAACACATTTACACCATCCATTAAACCTTGAGTGGATTGAACAGCAATGAGCAGGCTGAGCCATCCAGCTAACCTTTGTCTTGACTCCTGTCATTTGGCTGTTCCACTGTGGGGAGCAGGTGGGCCAAGCAGTCTTTAAGACTTTGCAGGGACCCCCTGTGAGGACATCATGGTCCCCTGGGGGTCCATGGACCACAGGTTAAGAACCACTGGAGTAGGGTTTTCCCTAATCAGATGTTGTGGCAGCCAGTCTTGACATGCAAAATTGGGAGTAATGATTCAATACTTACTTGGTTGGAAGTGTACTAAGAACTTCCACAGGGCTCCCCAGTTTTTAAAATCTTGCCCATAAAGTCCAGTTCAAGAGGCCCATTGCAGATCTGTTACCCATGCAAGCTATCTTTTATTCAAGTAAATTGGATATGTGGATACGCTATGTTAACTTATAGAGTTGTGACTAAGGAGTTGTCTGAATGGTCAAAATAACCTTCATGGAATTCGTTGGGAATCCTACCTGTCTAAATAGGATCCTGCATCAATCCACTGTATTTAGAAGGAGGGAGGCCCAAAATGGCAAAAACACCACAGGAAATCCTTCATGGCTTTTCCCATAGTTTTTAAAAATAGCAAGATATGTGTACGTTCCTGCTTGTTGGGACAAGCAATTTGATATGAATCACTTTCTCATAGGAGAGGAAATGCAAAGCTGATTGGCTGGGTGAGCGCAGGGGTGGGGCTTGCTAACAGGGCAAGCACCCGCTGCCACCATGTTGGATTTTTGCCTTAGTGAGCAATCACTAAGGTGATAACATGGGATCTTTTTTGGGGTTTTCTTTTAAATCGAAAAATTGCTCTAGTACACCTTAGACATCTTTTTTTTTAAAAAAAAGTTTGGCAGTGGCAAATTGAGCTAAGTACAACCACGAGTAAATCATTCGCGGCTGCCATCTTGCATGCAAAGCTTATGGGGGCTTATCAGGGCAAAAACACTGTTAAGATAAGTCTCTACTGCTAGGAAATACCATTACTGCGATGCCCCCTGGGTTTTTTTTGCCTCGTATAGATGGGCCCTAAATTTGTCAGATCCCCTATAGGTTCTCTTTTCAAAGCTTGCATCAGCAAAAATGAATTCTACATATGCTGTGTCATCATTGTGTATATGAAAACTGTGATGAATGTTGTGCATAGAGTGTTGCTCATTTGTATTTAAAGACTGGCAAGGTATAATCGATATAGCTGCACTCACCTATGGGGGGAATTCTCTAAAATGGTGTGTGTTTGTGTCTAAGCATGTGCCATCTTAAGAGAAATCACTTTTGCATTGCCCAAAATCTTCCCAAGAAATATTGAAACAATCTGAAGTTCTTCAATTACTGATATGTCTTAAAAAAAACAACAACTCATGTATCCAAACTATGGATGCAGTTGAAGTGCCAAGCTTACTACTGTTCATGGACACAATTGTCCTTCTGTCCATTGGGGCACTTAAGGGACAGTATGTGTGACATTGATGCTTTAGGGGATTTCTTCATAGGCGTCATGGTATAGATCCTAAGACACACACTTCTAAATGTTACATCAAGGAAAGCACCCCGAAGGGAACTTGGCTTCCACAAGATCCAGCATTGGGAGACATATTGTAAAATTGTTCACAGAGAGAACTGTGATATGTCTCCCCTCTCATCCCCTCCAGGACTCACCTTTTAGCAGCCCCCACTCCACAGCCATTTACTGGCTGGTAGAGAATGAAGGGCATTGGAGGAGCATCTGACTATGTCCCTGTAACCCAGGACTGAGCAATGTTGGAAGACTAGGGGACCACATTAGCCCACCCAGGAGACCTTTGAGAGCTGTGCTCCCCCCACTCCTGCAAAATCATCATCATTGTCATCATCATAATTTTTGCACCCATATGTTCCAAAACACCCTCTACATGACACAAGTGGAATTCTCACCATGTTTTTGGGCATTCCTGGACCATTTTATGCTCCCAAAAGAGCTTCTTTTAACAACAGGAAGTAAGTAGACATCATTTCCTGTTCAGTTCCTGTTACAAAAAACAGGATTTGTGCTCTTCTGAGCACAAATTCCCACAGGGCCCCATAAAATGTAATGGAAATGCCCCCACCCTCTAGAAGGCATTTTGGGGCAATTTTGCCCCACTTGGCTCACCCCTGCTGTAGCCAGACTCTTTTGAGTTTATAATTTTTATTAAGGTTATCATATACAGTGAAATTTTCATATACTGTATTTAAACAAAACAGAAAACATAAAAACATAATAAAAAGGAGGAAAGAATTCAAAATAATATAGATAGAAGAAAAAATAAAAGACAGAAAAAATTAAAGTGACTTCCAATCTTCTCTTTAGCAATTATTGAAATATATAATCAGTCTACATCTCTCATGTATCAGAGTAATTCTGCATCCTCCTTTCTATAAGATATACTTGCTAATAATCAAAATAAAAACTTATAAAATCATATACAATATTTTCTACAAAAAGTTAAGAATGTGTTATTAATCTTTAGTAGAAATTATTAAATTAAGCTAGACAAATTGCCCCCTCTAACTAACAAATTCTAATTTAACAGCAGTCTAACATAGTACAGAATAGTGAATATTATCTTGTCATCTTTATTAAGACAGTTTCCCCAACTCTTTTCCAGCTGTGTTTCCCAAAAAACAAATCCCAAACTCATTGTAATTAAAAAAAAAAATTCCATAGGTATTTCCCAAAACACCTGTCTCTCATAAAAAATATCCCTTCTGATTGTCTGATCCTTTAGCCCACACATAAGCCAGCTTTAATATCAATTTGGAAAGTTTCTTAAATTTCATATATCCAAAAATCATTATTTACATTACATGTACATTCTTTAAATTAAGACAACATCAAAAGCCAAGCAACAAAATAACATCTAAAATCCAACAAACCCAATCCTTATTTCTTAACCTGTTCATACTTTAATTTTAACTTTTGATTTTTTGCCAAACCTTTGCCATGGCACAGATTGAACTTTACTCCTATTCATCAAATTCCATAAGACCTGGGGAGGAAACATCTTTCCATAAACCATTGTTGACTTTCTCTTCATCTTTCTCTCCTTTTGGAAGCCTAGTTGAGAACCAAATACTGTACCATCTTTGTCTGTTCTATTCTATGACTTTACTGTAGCTTTCAGCATTCTTCCTTCCATCTCAAATATCTTTCAGGAAGACCATCAAACTTCTCCTTTTCCATGTCTCCAATGTTGTTTCCCTTTTCTCTGTCATTCCCAATATATCCAGTACTCTGCTCTGGTTTCTTTGGAAACACTTCTGGATCTTCAAATCATGTTGGACTGGCTACAAATCACCATCCATAGTTTTTCTTCCATACTCCAATATCTCCCCTCCATCTGAGTCTCTAACTTCCATCATAGCATTCATAGCTAATCTGAAGCTCTTGTAATATTTTTTCATCAGTTCAAATTCCTCATATATCTCCTGCCAAATTGTAGCGTTGCATTCATTTTCTGGGGATTGAATCATTGCCATTCTTCTATTAAACAAAACTTGGCATATATACTGTTAACACTTTTGTTTCCATAGCAGCTCCTCAGATACAATGTTGCAATGACATAGCCTGGCTGTTTAGTTTCTCTTGTTATTCAAGATTGCTTTCAATGGGAAGCCTCTCACAGATACAACAAATCCACTTTCCCATAACAAACCAATCTCTTTCCTTAATCCATTTTCACTAACAGAGTACTTGTAAAAACAGCCAATCTTACAACTTAATTTCCCCCCAACTTTTGATGTTACTATACCCTTTTGTCAGTTTAACTTTTTAAAAGTCACTCTTAATAAACTTCCTTCTGTCAAAATGTGATCTTTGAAATCTTAAAAATAGTCCTTAAAGTCTATCATATTAGTGCAAAAAAGCAGGAAACACACCGATGTAATGATGCAACCACTGACCTGAAGATCTCTTTTCATTTAAGTTCAAGCAATTCCAGATGTTATTAAGAAGTAGTACAGAAAGTGAGATTTGTAGGCTCAGTGTCCTTTATAGGCTTGCATGCAGTGGCATGAGCTTGATGGAATCCCCCTCTCCTTTCATTGATGTTCGATGTCTAAGGTCCCCACGAGCTTGTCAAGTTTCTTGGACCTGTGTGGGCTGTCTCTACGTTCTCTCCTTCTTATAGGGAGAGAATCACCAGCTAGAACTTGCCTCCAAGCCAGTGATTGTTGCCACTGCAGCTTTCCCTTTCACAGAGCTCCGTAAAGGGATGTAAGCCTTGCATTTTCTCACCCAGAAGTCCTGCTGTAGCCAGACTCTCAATGCTAACATCATCTGCTAGGACTCTGGTGAATCTCGGGGGTGGGGGGAAAGGAATTTTGGTCATTACGTGAGGTTGATAGAGAATTTTGTCTTATGCAGTGATGAAGAGAAGCCATACAATGATATAAGTCCTACATATGTCATCCTAAGTCAAACTTACAATATACCACACATGATCTAAAATTATATGGAATCTTGCCAAGAGTGTGTTGAGTTGGTTAGCACTAGTCTTGAAATGCAGTCCATAGAACACCTAGCACTACAAAACAAATATGATATAATAGGCATTACTGAAACCTGATGGGATGAGTCGCATGATTGGAATGTAGGAATAGAGGGGTATAACCTTTATAAGAGAAACAAGCCAAACAGGAAAGGAGGAGGAATAGCATTATATGTCAGGGATATTTATACCAGTGAAGAGATCCATGACATCAATACTGGAAGCCAGGTGGAGAGCATTTGGATAAAAATTAAAGGGGAGGGAAACAACAGGGATGTTACTGTGGGACTCTACTACAGACCCCCAAGTCAGACGGAGGAATTGGATGATGCTTTTCTAGGAACAGATGAACACACACGCAGAAAGGAGAGATGTAGTAGTGATGGGTGACTTCAACTATCCTGATATTTGCTGGCAATCTAACTCAACCAAAACTTCAAGGTCTAGCAAATTCCTTACTTGCCTGAAAGACAATTTCATGGTCCAAAAGGTGGAAGAGGCAACAAGGGGGTCAGCTATTTTAGATCTGATCCTGATCAACAGAGATGACCTGGTTAATGGGGTGCAAGTGGTGGGATCCTTAGGTGAGAGTGATCATGTTCTCCTGGAGTTTGTTATACAATGGAAAGGAGAAGCCAGGCATAGTCAAACATACATTCTTGACTTTAGGAGAGCTGATTTCAATAAACTCAGGGAAAATACTGGGGGTGATCCCATGGTCAGGAATACTAAAAGAGAAGAGACCTCAAGACAGATGGGACTTTCCCAAAAGGGAGATACTGAAGGCACAATTTCAAACAGTACCAAGGAGGAAGAAAAATGGGAGGTGTCTCAAGAAACCAGGATGGATGACTAAAGAATTTTCAACGGAGCTAAATTTTAAATGGAACATGTATAGGAAATGGAAAAAGGGGGAAATCACCAAAGAAGAATTCCAACAGATAGCAAGCACGTGTAGGAGAAAAGTCAGAAAAGCTAAGTGCAGTCAGAAAAGCTCTAGCGCTCAGGATTGCTAGAGAGGTTAAGAACAATAAAAAGGGTTTTTTGGGGTATGTCTGCAGCAAAAGGAGGAAGAAGGAAATGGTAGGGCCATTAGGAAGAACTTTTTGACAGTAAGAGCTGTTCGGCAGTGGAACACACTCCCTCGGAGAGCGGTGGGGTCTCCTTCCTTGGAGGTTTTTAAATAGAGGCTGGATGGCCATCTGTCGGGGATGCTTTGATCGTGATTTCCTGTGTGGCAGGGGGTTGGACTGGATGGCCCTCGTGGTCTCTTCCAACTCTACAATTCTATGATTCTATGATTCTAATCATAGAGTTGGAAGAGACCTCAAGGGCCATCCTGTCCAACCCCCTGCCATGCAGGAATACACAATCAAATAATTCCCGATAGATGACCATCCAGCCTCTGTTTAAAAATCTCCAAAGAAGGAGACTCCACCACACTACAAGGCAGTGTATTCCACTTCCAAAATGCTCTTACTGCCAGGAAGTTCTTCCTAATGTTTAGGTGGAATCTCTTTTCCTGTACAGTAGTTTGAGCCCATTGCTCTGTGTCCTAGTCTCAGGAGCAGCAGAAAACAAGCTTGCTCCATCCTCAGTATGACATCCCTTCAAATATTTAGACATGGCTATCATGTCACCTCTCAACCTTCTCCAGACTAAACAAGCCCAGCTCCCTAAGTCGCTCCTCATAAGGCATGGCCTCAAGGCCTCCCACCATCCTGGTCACCCTCCTCTGGACACGTTCCAGCTTCTCAGTATCATTCCTGAATTTTTGTGCCCAGAACTGGACACAGTATTCCAGGTGAGATCTGACCAAAGCAGAATACAGTGGCACTATTACTTCCCTTGACCTAGACACTATACTCCTATTAATGCAGCCTAGAATAGCATTGCCTTTTTTAGCTGCTGCATCACACTGCTGACTCATGTTCAGCTTGTGGTCCACTAAGACTCCTAGATCCTTTTCACATGTACTGCCCTCAAGCCATGTGTCACCCATCCTATATCTGTGCATTTCATTTTTACTGCCCAAGTGTAGTATCCTACATTACTCCCTGTTGAAATTCATTTTGTTAATATTGGCTCAACTTTCTAATCTGTTGAGGTCATTTTGGATTCTGATCCTGTCCTCTGGGGTATTAGCTACCCCTCCTACTTTGGTGTCATCTGCAAACTTGATAAGCATACCCTCTATTCCCTCATCCAAGTCATTGATAAAAATGTTGAATAGCACTATGCCGAGGACAGAACCCTGTGGCACCCCACGGGTCACTTCTCTCCAGGATGAAGAGGAGCCATTGCTGAGCATGCTTTGGGTTTGGTCAGTCAACCAATCACAAATCCACCTAACAGTTCCATTGTCTAGCCAACAGGTTTCTAACTTTTTTGCAAGAATATCATGGAGAACCGACCTTGTCAAAAGCCTTATCCAGTGATAAATTAACAAAAAGTAAAGATTCTTCCACCTCTGTCCAGGAATTATGAACAAATTGCTAGATTGCAATTGTAAGGATAAGCCTTACACTTCACCATGATAGGCTAGACTTTCCCATTGATCTGCTTCATTAGCTCTTCCATCAGCCCACTATCCAGAGGAGCTATGTGCTTATGTGGATGCAATGGGTGAGGAGTTGATTTAAACCATATACTTCCCTTTCTATATTTGGAATCTTCCTTTTCAGTGTAAAATGATTGGGTCATAGTTGTCTGGTAAGATTCTTTATGCTTGTGGATAACAAAAGATTCATAAACTTGTGGCATTCTTTTTCTGAATCTATGGCAGCAACTTTGTATGCTAAGAGCAAATGGAGGCTGAGGTGCTTTCTTTCAGGTGTCTGACCTGATGCAGGAACATGCAAGTGTCCAGGGGTTACATTTGCACATCTCACTTCATATGGGAATAGGTTACTGTTCCTTTCCTATTTAGGACTCTTTCTAGTGGGCTTTCACATTACTGTGTTTCATTGAAGTTTAACAAGATAATCTGGAGGTGGGCAATTTGGTGCTATCTGTAGATATTAATAGGAAACAAACTTTTTTGCTTTTATTGTATAGAAATAGGTTAGCAATTGTGGAATGTTGAAGGAAAGAGTTAATTTGAGGGCTGCATTTTATTTAAATGTATGTACTGGAATAAATTACTGGTATACAATCACTTCATTTAACTGTTCTCTTTTATTGCATTTTAAAACAAGGAGTCAAGGCAAGGCATCAAGTGTGAGATGCTGAACCATAACAGAAGGGCATTTTTTCAAAACTCCTTTGCTCTTTTAGGGGGGAAAACACACCCTTGTCAAGTATGTTTTGCACCCATTTGCAGAAGGGTGGAAAAGCATTCATATGGGACTAATGGGAGAGAAAAACTGCATCCTTGTTGCTGAGGCAACCAGTCAACATGTCATCTCTTTGATTCAGTCATATATAACTAACTAGTTAACAGCAAGGTATGGATGGGAAAGGATGCATGTCCAGAGCTAGAGGAAGTGAAGATTTTGTTGCACAGTTGTGGTGGGCAATGAAATTCACCCACCAAGAAAGAAGTCTTGGCCTGCTTGTTTGGCATTGAATATCCATTCCTTCTACCCCCTCAGACTGACAGAAAGTGAGGATCTTGGACTTAGTTACATACTTAGTAGGTAGCTACAAAGCACTGTCTTGTCATTACATTCCCTTCATGATCCTAGATTGGTATCACACATCAAATTATCCCTAAAAAACTGGGAGCATGTTGAGGCTATATGCAGGCATGGACAAGTTTCCATGTTCTTCAAGGGGCTTTTAACACCTCTTGAAAGCTTACTTTTTTTCCTTGAAAATGAGTGTGACTACTCAGCACAGTTCTAAAAATGTGATTCATATGAACTGTGGCATATGAACTGATCAGATAGTAGGCCTCTCTTTTGGGCAAAAATGTGGGTTTCATTATTCATTTATGATGAATTTTAAATATAAAGTACTTATTATGCTAGTTCTAAAATATTGCATATAACATATACTTTATTTTCTTCATAAAACCTTATGCAAAATGTTGCTGTCCTTGAGCAAGCAGGGATCACCAGCATTGAGGCCATGATATTGAGAACACAGCTGCGCTGGGCAGGGCACGTTTCTAGGATGGAGGACCATCGCCTCCCAAAAATACTACTCTACGGTGAACTCGCCACGGGTCAGCGTAAGAGGGGCGCTCCAAAAAAGCGATACAAAGACTCCCTGAAACAACATCTCAGGCTTGGCCAAATTGATCACCAACAGTGGTCCGCCCTGGCCTCACATCGGGAGGCATGGAGACGCACTATCCACAATGCTGCAGCCTTATTTGAGAACTCACGACGAACAAGTCTTGAAGAGAAACGACAACGCAGAAAGAATCACAGCCCAAAAACGTCACCCGGGGAGACCTTCTGCTGTGCTTTTTGCAACCGGACTTGTTTGTCTCGGATTGGCCTTTTTGGTCATCAGCGCGCTTGCAGAAAACGCGGGATGAGTCCTTCCTGAATCTTCGTTTGCGAAGAAAAGCCAGAGGAGGATTTTCTTCATAAAACCTTATGCAAAATTAGCAGAACCCATGGCTCGAAAATACTTATGTTAGGACTTGCACTGTGCCTGAGTTTTTCTTGTCCAGTAGAATGCAAAACAAGCATTTTTTAAAAAGAGATTGAGGGGAGAGTAAGCCCAATTAGTTGTTTGCTTAGTTCCAGCATATAAAACTACAAAATAATTGCTTAGATAAAGTCATTATGTTCTTAAGAGCTCTGTGACAGGGTGTGAATTAGTACAGTGGTAGGATGTAGGAGTTGTACTCTACACTGGTACTACTAATTCAGATATGTGAAATGGATTTGAATGTGCAAAACCCACGTGTGCATCTGGAAGATATGTTTTTTCTAAATAAGATCAAAACTGTTAAAGCAAATGAAGAAGACAAAGTTGTGTTTTGTATAATAGGAGCTGATTTTAAATTACGCCCCTCCCTCCCTTATGGGATCCATACTCAATCCCCAAACTACCGCAAGGCAGTTATGAAGAGTATAAAAGCAAACTACAGAGTGGAATGTATAATACAGGTTGACCCCTGTATCTGCCGAACCGATATCTGTGATTTCACTTAGCTGCAGCTGAAAACAAAACAAAACACAGGGACGCATATTTTTGCTAGGTCCTCTAATGAAACAATGTTAGTTAATACAGTTTGCTGTTATCCGCTGGATCATTTATAAACAATAAATCTGGGAATGTATGTGGACATGCCAGGGGGAGCGACCTGTATTTTATTTTCATATCATAACTGTCAGAGAAGAAATCTCAAAGACTGCAGCATTGACATTAAACATAATTTAATAGAAATAGAATTATACTTGGAAGCAACTGTCTAAACAGTGGGAGCAAGACTTCATGCTTTTGTTGGAGAATGCATTTTTTGTATTGCTCTTTACATTATTTCAGAATCCTAACAGTCACCCTTTATGATTGGTCAGTATTATAAGCCCAGATGATAGGTGGAGGATTCAGGTGCGATTTGAATTCATACTCTCCATCACAAAAAATTAATTCCTTAGCTTCTTGGACTTTCAGTCAAATTAAGTTATTCTTTTAGTATCAAATGGGGATTAAGACAGAAAGAAGAAAAATCTTCCTAGGTGGAGGGAAAAAAATTAAAAGTAATTAGATAAAGCTTTCTTTCTCTCTTTCTAACTGTGCAAAAGGAAGCAGGAGAGACTTTATAAAAAGATGCATAGCATGACACTTCTTCAGGGCAAGCACTCAAAAGACAACAGCAAATTATTTACTGTAATTATTTCATGGTGGCCCTAATACTGGGAGATTTTGTCTCAGAATCACCAGAGATCTGACCTCATTTCTAGCTCACAATTGGCAGAATAGAAAAGGCATCTGTGACAGTCAACTCCATTCAAGCCCATTTGGATCTCCCAGGGATCAATGGTGTCCCAGTTGGATGTGCTGGAAAACATGTGGCATTTCCATATTTCATAAGCCACTGGCTAGAACTACAAGGATATAAAGCTAAAATCGTTCATTTTATATTTAAATGTTAAATTCTCCCACATCTTCTATATTGATTTTTCAGAAGATTCAGAGCTGCTTAAAATAAACGGGTTGTAGTTTTCATATTTGAGAGCCAGCATGGTATAGTGGTTTTTAGTTTTGGACTAGAACTCTGTGAGACCAGGGTTTGAAACTCTGCTCAGCCATGGAAACCCACTGGATGAACTTAGGCACAAGCCACACACACACTCTCGGCCTTAGAGGAAGGCAATGGCAAACCTCTCCTTGAATAAATCTTGCCAAGAAAACCCTGTGATAGGTTCACCATAAGGAAGAAACAATTTGATGGCACACAACAACAATACAGTTTTCATGTACTAGAGGCTACAGCTGAGAATTCTGTAAGAGCCAGGAGTTGGGTTCAGTTGCATAATTAAAAAATGAAATAATATAATCATTCACAATCAGTTGGCTTCCCAACTAACTTGAGAAATAATTTTGTTCACATTCAGTGTTAAAAATGATGAATTTCATTTACTGTGATTATTTGCAAATGGCTTGTGCATGTGTGCACAGTGCTATTCTGAGGAAATAGGTTTCTGCATTGAGCATTAAATGAAATAAAAAGGTGAGGCCATTCAACACACTGATTTGTCTATATTGAAGATGTAATCAACTGAACAAAATGTTTTCTTAAACAAGAATGCTGAACATACAACATAATTGATCAGGCATAAATTGCTTGAGTGATTCCTTTGCAAAAGGTTAACACTTGGTTGTTTTCAGAGCCTTCAGGTTTTTCATCTTGTGTTTCTAATAATACAACTTGTGTATAACATTTTTTAGTTTTTTTTAAAAAAATATGGATGGCTGTTAATTTTATGAAAACAATTTCCCCCTGAACATGTAACAGGAGAGTCTGTGATTGTAAAGGGTGCCCCAGGTCGAGAACTTGGAAGTACCTCATATAAGCAACACAGTCACATTTTAAAGTTTCATTGCCTAACCATGTTGGCTTGTCAAAAGTATGAATCTCCAATTATTAAAATAATTTCCAGATACTCTGAAAACAAAGATTATGATGGTGGCAATGCTTTCTTCTTTTCCAAGTGAATGCAGAGACCCTGCAATAAGGAAGAAGGGATTGTTTCATCACTGATAATTATCAATCTGTTCAGTGTGCTTTGTTAACAGTAGAGTGCATCTAGACTTCTTCACACTGCAGTCCAATTGTGATGAATGGGAGAAATACAGATAGATTATCCGTGAAATTCTTATTGGAAGATCAAAATCCGCATATCACCAGATTAATGGCTAACTTTTTGGTTGAGGCAGCAAACATATGGCTTAACCTGCCTAAAAATGATCTTTGAAGTCCTATTGTTCTATTGTTATATGTATATGTTGTATTATGCCTAATAAAGGTTGTGGATGGATGGATGGGAGAAATTAATCATAGCAAATATTACAGATTTCACTGTGACTAAAGCATGACTAAAATTCTTAGCCTGGATCTAGCCTACTGATTGCAGTGGGCATGAAAGTGACAAGTCCATAAACCATCTAAAAGCCAGATTAAGAAAAATACAAAAAAGGTAGAAGAATATGTGTAGTTGTGTGGCAGAGAAGACACATGTTGCTACTAGCAACTTGTGTTTCCATTAGAAGGCTTTCCCAATACTGTGCAACCTAAATATTAAGGGAAATTATTGTAGAACAAAGCATTCCATTTGTTTAAAAAGCCAAAACTAGTATAGGTATACCTCGGTTAATAAAACAGATGTGTTCTTGGATGTTACTTCTTTAACAGAAAATTGGGTACCTGAGGTAGAAATAACATGGAAAGAACAGTTTTATCCTAGACTAACAGTGTGCACATGTGAAATGAAATAGCCAAGTCAGGTAAGCTTTGCATAAGTAAACAAAAACATTTTGAACCTTCTACAGACCACTTGGAAACTTTTTTCAAAATGCATCCTGGATAACCTTTTTCTTTCACCAGCTCTACTTTTCTTATGATTTCCATTTTGATGGCCAAACTCATAGATCTATGCTTTAAAAAAATGCTGGGGGTGGATGGTGAGGCAGGCTAATTCATCCCCCCTCCTTTCTGTTTTGCTGTTCACTCATGCTCAGTAAGGAGTTCTGAAAACAGCTGCTGTTCCTTTGCCTGCTGTAGGCAGACACCAACAACTAGAGTAGGAATGGCCAAGAAGTATCCCATTCTTTCCCAGCTCAAGCTTTATTGCATTGCTTACTGCAGACATGTTGCTGCAGTCTGGCAACTGAATTCCTGTGTGTCTGCAGTCCTTCACCATCCTCCCAATGCTAATGCTGTTTTTTAAAAAACAAAACCTCTTCCCACTAGACAGAGGACAAGGAGAAAAACAGGAAGGGCTGGATGAACAGAAAAAGACTTTGAATGAAGGAGATTCTTTGTCAGAGGCTATGTTAACTGATGTTAACATAGTATATATATACGGTAGTGTATAGACAGTATAGAGATTAAAGATGTTGCTCACCCTGGAAATATTTAGATTGCAGAATCTATATTGGAGCATGCGTTGAATTAGTTAATTAAATAAATTAGTTGATTTTAAAGATTTTTGAGCATCTGCTATGGGTTCAAAGGAGGTCTTGTTGGACAGAACTAACTTAACTATAGTAGTGAAACCATTCAGCTAAGTTAGTCTTGTGAGTTCAGCAGAAAAGCCATCCAGATAGATTTCAAAACTTTTTGTCTAGTGTTGAAATCTAAACGCAGTGTGTCTTTGTCCACATGCACACATACACACTGTTCAACATACCAATATTACTTTGTGCAGTTTGGGATTTAAATTGAGATGGTGATTTAAATGTGTTTTACCTAAATAAAGTTGATTATAGGTGTGGAAGAGCTGGGCGTATGTGGTTCTTGTGTTCTCAACAAAAGGAAAAAAGGAGGAAACTTTCAAAATAAAGCAGTGTATTGGGTGAGCAAACTTAATGATCCCTCAGAAGAGAAAAAGGCAGTTATAGTTGAGAGAGACAGTGGCATTGCATGGAGACACCTTTGAGAGGCCCAACAAGGGGAACAAAGTTGCCTGACAGAGATGGCAAAAAGAATTTTTGTTTATTCCTTAATATGGGCCAATCTTTCAATTTTAAATATAGGCAACCTTCAGTTTTGAAAAATGAGAGTGAAAAGCAATTAAGAGAAAAAGAACTATACAGCCTGAGGGAAATTTTAGAGAACAAGAATATCAGAAAGTTGTTAATGCTTCAAACCCATTGGCAGAAAATATGGATGACAGTAATAGTAATGAGGAACAAAACAGTAGTGACCTACAAGGGAATGGAATTAGAGGACTGATGGCCATGTATAATTTTGGGGAAGAATTATATAGGATGGAAGGAGAGCAGAGACAGGATAAGGATTTGGAAGCCTTGTCTGAAACAGCTGCTCAGAGTGATTCTGGAGTTTCAGATAGCAATCCAGTGAAATATCTCCCAGTTACTCAGACATCAACAAACAAAGAAGAACAAATGGATTTGGAAGGAATGTCAAAATCTGTATTAACTTTAGAGAGTGAGGATTTGGAAAGAAAATCAACCTCTCTGATTTTACCAGAAGGAAAAAACATTTAAAGACTTTCCCAATTGTGTGCCTGTAAATGATTCTGCACTAGCTCATGAATATGTAGGTGCAAATAACACAGAAGCTTCAGAAAAGAATTTGAGTTATACATGTAGAGCAGAAGTGCACAATTTGAAAGCAATTTACAACCTACATGTTTAGTAGATGAAGAAAGCCTTGAAATAACCATGGGGTTAAAAGATGCAGAACTAGCTTTAGAGTCTGGGAGCATGGCAGAGAAAGATGTGAAAGCAGGAGAAAAAGTATTTTTAAAAATAAACTGGAAAAGTACAATAAAGTTTTAAAATTGGTAGATAAAAAGAGCTTACCCGGCACGATCCTTCACACTCTGATATAACACCAAAGTTAATCATTTTGGAATTCAAAAATACTATGAAGTGGATTGACCTTTTGATAGACGATGCTGAACTTGAAATGGTTAATTATGTTGTTGTTCTGGAAAGAAATGGGAGTCATTTAGTAGCTGGAACACAAGATCTAACATCCTTGTCTCAGCCCGCCTCCTTCTTGGCCATATCAATACAGTATTCACACAAATATGGAATCTGTCTATTCTCCTTTATGGGTCTGAAACATGGGTCACCTATCGCCACCACTTACGACTCCTCGAACGCTTCCATCAGCGCTGTTTATGCACAATCCTAAATATACACTGGACTGACTATGTGACGAATGTTGCTGTCCTTGAGCAAGCAGGGATTACCAGCATTGAGGCCATGATATTGAGAACACAGCTGCGCTGGGCAGGGCATGTTTCTAGGATGGAGGACCATCGCCTCCACAAAATAGTATTCTACGGTGAACTCGCCACGGGTCAGCGTAAGAGGGGCGCTCCAAAAAAGCAATACAAGGACTCCCTGAAACAACACCTCAGGCTCGGCCAAATTGATCACCAACAATGGTCCGCCCTGGCCTCACATCGGGAGGCATGCAGACACACTATCCACAATGCTGCAGCCTTATTTGAGAACTCACACCGAACAAGTCTTTAAGAGAAACGACAACGCAGAAAAAATCACAACCTGGAAACATCACCCAAGGAAACCTTCTGCTGTGCTTTCTCCAACCGGACTTGTCTATCTTGGATTGGCCTTTTTAGTCATCAGCGCGCTTGTAGAAAGCGCGGGATGAGGCCTTCCTGAATCTTCGTTTGCGAAGAGAAGCTAGAGAGAGAGACAGAGAGGAATTTGTTAAAAGCTCTCTTCAGTCCATAACTCATTTCCACAGGGTGGTTTACCTTGGCTGGTAGTTCCACTTCAGGCATCCCACAAGTGTGCAAGAGTTGCTGCTGAACTCTAGCCATGCAAGGGTGCTGCCTGGGTTGGAAGGGGAGAGGTGCAGGTGTTTCTTGTGATTGGTGTGAATACAGTGGCACAGAAAACTGTAGGAGCTTAACTCATATTAACACAACCAATTCTCATATTCTCCTAGGCAGGTATAATCCTGGATGCTTTTTATTATTTTTATTATTATTATTATTATTATTGTTATTATTATTATTATTATTATTTCTTAATGTTTTGGATGAGTCTCTGAGTTCCTATTATGTGAGTATTTTAAATCAGATTGGTCAGTCTGATAAGACCTTTCAATTTTTATCCCCTGCCTTGAATAAAGGAGGAAACACATTCCTACCCCATTCTCTTTGCCTAGATCACACTGTTTATATCAGCCCAACATTTTGCTCAAATGTAACAGAAATACTGAAGTGAATCTGTAAGTGAAGTGGCTTTAGCAAGTGCTGTCATATTAGATTATTTCTTGTGAAGTCAAAGGCTTGCACGGCTGGCATCCATAAGTTTTTCGTGGGTTTTTTCCAGGCTGTGTTCTGGAACAGTTTATTCCTGATGTTTCGCCTGCAATTGTGGCTGGCATCTTCAGAGAATGGTGCCATGGGGTGTGTGTGTGAGGTTTATATACTGTGAGTCCCTGGTGGAGAGGATTATGCAAATTTGTTGTTGGATGTTGGTTGTTGGAACCTCAGGATGTAAGGATTTGTTCCCCATGTTGCATAGCAGACACTTCTTTGAAACAGGTGCAAAATCTAGGTTAGTTATTCTTTTTCTTGAGAAATCATTTCATTGTCAAGTATTGGCTGCTTTTTGTTTTTGCACACACAAACGGTGCCATTCACATAGATCAAATAAAGGAAGAACAGTTTGCTGATTTTCCATTTGTGTCAAAACTCTAAAGGTAGCTGATATGAATTAAAATAATATAACAGCCACTTTAAAATATAACAATTTCCTTAGATCTAATGTGGACAAAACATTAACCTCTAGAAACCATTGTCTTTATAATGAAGTTAACGAAGGGGGGGTATTCATTCCCCCCCCATAATGTATAATGTTTTGTTAGATGCCCCCCAAGGGTATTGATGTTATTTTAAAAACTTTGTTTATTCTTAAATAATTAAATAGCATAATCTGTAGTCTGATTTAAGGAAGCAAAATTTAGCTTATTGTCATTTAGCTCTCCACATTTGGAGTTTTATAATCTTTAATCACAATTTGTACATTTATGGTACTGATTACTAAAACTAGTCTGGGAATATTTAGCTGAAACCATTTCTTTCATGTTTCTCTCCTTTAGATTTTATTCTGTTGAAGCTTCCAGGCTGAGGCTTGGAGCAACCAGCCGTCACCATTGAGCCCAGCAGCTGGAGCGGCAGTGAGAGTCCTGCCGAGGACATTGAAAGAATGAGTGATTCTGCAGATAAACCTATTGATAATGACGCAGAAGGTGTCTGGAGCCCAGATATTGAGCAAAGCTTTCAGGAGGCACTAGCTATATATCCGCCATGTGGAAGAAGGAAAATCATATTGTCTGATGAAGGCAAAATGTATGGTAAGTCATGCAGATCCTGCCATTTTGAAAAAAAACGTTTGACATTGCTTGAAGTCACTGTGTTTTTGTGTGTGGGGGTTGGTGGGGTTGGGATGGGGAAGACTATGATTGTGTTGGTTTGATCTGCTGTAAAAGTATAGGAAAATCCATTTTCCAGCAAATGAACAAAGAAAACAACATAGTGCATTTTAGATCAAACTCATGTGCTCAGCTTTCTCAGTTTTTCCTATTTGTGAGTGAACTGAAGATTTCACTAAAGAGTGTGTGAAGTGATTTTTAGAACCGATAAAATGAGACTTATTATTAGTTCTGAAGTCTTCAGAAAAGCATTACATTTTTTGAAACTCAATATTAATGTTTAATGAATGTGTAAAGCACATTTAAAATAAGTTTCAACTTGAACTTGCAAGTTGGCAATTCATTTTGTAAGAGGTCAAGGGATAGAGCACGTTTTTACTGCAAAAAGTTTATTGTAAAGTTTCCACAGTCAATTTCAGTGAGCAACTGCAGTCTTTCCTTCCAACTTGGGCTACCATAAATTATCAGATCTGCTGACAGTATTTCATAAATATATTTGATGTTTATCCCATCTAGGGATCAGTTATTTTTACTTTTTGTTCTTTCCAAGTTGCTCCAGCTAATCTTTGACTTTGGAGACTTAAGCTGCTTTTCCCTTCCCCCAATCTCTTCCCTTTAAAAAAAAATATTGCTGACTGTAGAGTTTTAGTTCTGGCTCCTTGCATTGTGGAAAGCAGATGGCAGGTTGTTGCTCAGCTCTTTTATTCTCCCCTAATCTCAGAGTGTTTAGTGATTTTGTCCTTTGTGCCGCCAGGCTCTGTGAGAGATCAGGAATCCTTACCTGATGAATCTTTTTCTGGGCACTGGAGAGTAACTTATTCCACCACAATTGCAAATATGTTTCACACAATGGGGTGTTTTGTCTGGAGAGGCAGGCTCTTCCTCAGAAAGGTTCAGTTGGAATCTGCAGAGCAAACTAGCATGCACTGTAAGTGGAAAGCAGATGGTAGTGCAGCTGCCACCAGCTGTGTACCCCCCTCCCTCTCCCCCAGTGCTGGCTGGATGATGTAATGGAAACAAGGGGGGGGATTCTTTCTGTGGTGTTGGAGTCTCTCACAGCCTGTCAGTGTCACAGAGAGGCAGAAACAGACCTTAAGGCGTTAGTTTGCAGCTGTCATGTGACCCTTGAAGCCAAATGAAACATAATGTCTGGAAAAATAGGCTTGTGATGAAGCATCTCAGCTGCTGTTGGCAGAAACTTCCTAGGCCTTTCTTCTCTGGCTGGATTCAGACCCCACCGCCCTGCTTCCACTTTCATTTATATTAAAAACTACCATTTCCCTCCTTCCTTCCCTTGGCTCCCATTCTTCATCCTGGTATATTTCTCTCTTTTTCTTTCTTTCTTGTTTAAGTGATTGGTGGAGGTCTCATTGTAAAATTAGAGGAAATTAGTTTAATGTGGTTGATACATTCCCTGAAGTAGAATTTATAAATGTGTATGCCTATGATTAAAATGTTGTCCCAGGCCACAAATTCTTCCTTCCCCCAACCAGTGTTTCATTCACTTTTGAAATGTGTCTCTCTCATGAGATATCTTTTGATGGATCATTAAGATGTCTGTAGCATTTTTTTTAGACCCCTGACAGAGCACATGGGAATATTATCAGCAAATTTATATGTACAGCCATTTCTGCTAGAGCTTGGATCAGAATGGATTACTCAACATTAAATACAAATTAATTGTAGTAAGATTTTTTAAAAAGATGTATATGTGTAGGAACGCTGAAAAGCTACTGTCTGTTCTTTTTTAAAAATCATTCTTTTCGTGGTGTTTTTATGTCATATGAGTTAAATGTACAGATTGGATTTAGGGTACTGTCAAAATTCAGAGGCAGCTGGGGGTGGGGTTTGTACTCAGGGAAAATGTGGATGGTTAGAATTTATATCCTGACTCACACTTGTTGGATGAATTCATGTTTTCGTTCCTCAAGCTGAGCACTGCTTTGTAGTGCTTGAGGATTTATTAAACCCATGCTATGTTTTTGAGGACTTTATAATAGAGTCTTATAGCCCTAATAGCATAATTGTTCTCCAAGGATGCTGAAATCAAAATACTGTGTTTTAGATACCATGTGGAAATCATCATCATCATCATCATCCCTTTGCTGGTATAGGAAGCTTATTTACAATAGTGTTTCAAAGTTTTCTGAAGAGCAGGGAGGTATACTGTAATTTTAGCTGTACATTTTGTTTTCATCAGTATTGTAAACCAACTTGGGTCTCATGTTGGGGAGAGAGGTGTGATATAAAATAAATAAATAAACAAATATTTTGGCAGCCATCCATGAATAAAAAGCTTAGACATCGTATTGCTTCATTTTCTGATTGAAATAGCCTTTGAACAGCAAGTCTGCAGCAAATTATGGAGGATGGGGTGATAGCAGCATTTGAGGCTTGTTTCTCTGTGTGTGTTTGTCTAAATGGCAAAAATATTCCTCATGGAATTTGATTTTTCTAAATGCCATCCCGCATCAATCCACAGTATTTGGAAGGAAGGGGGCCAAATCCACCAAAAACTCTGAAGGAAAAGCCTTTGCGTCTTTTCCAAAAGTTTTAAAAAGCTCCACGGGGAATGTGCATTCCCGCTCACTGGTACAATCTGATTTACATTCATTAGCATTCCTGATAAAAGTGGAAGTGGAAAACTGCTTGGTTGGATGTGCGCAGGGGCGGAGCTTGCTAGCAAGGTAAGCGCCTAGAACCACCATGTTGGATTTTCACAGTAGCGATTTTGTGCTGAGGTGGTGAAATATCCTTATTTTTCTTTTTTCTTTTTATTTAGGTGGAATATCATACTTTTGCACCATAGATATGCTTTTAAAAAATACTGTTTGGCAGCAGCAACTGTTGACAATAAAAAGCAAGTAATTCATTCACGCCTGCAGTCTTGATTCGCAGGCATGCCCGTTGGCATAGCAAAAGTGGATAGCTTCGTGTGCTTGTGATTTTGCCAAAAAACCCATTAAGACAAATTGAAGCTGCTTTGAATTGGCGTTAATGCACATCAGTCCACATTCCTCCCCCCCCCCCCATATAGACAAGCCTTATGAGTGTTTGGAGGATGAGCTTGGTGAAAAGTGACCCAGAGAATTAATAGTCTCCTTTAAGACAGAGGGAGTTCTTAGGGATTGGTAAGACTTTTCTGGCATGAGTGAGGACTATTCATAGATGGAATCTTCCCTTCCTGTGTGAATGGATGTGGTACACATCTCCATAATCGAAGCTATTGGAAAAAGTGTGACTGTGATCACAAAAATGGCTGATAGCTCCCAGATAATATAGGTTGGATCATGTAGTTCTTTCTTGACATGGTTGCCAGCTATTGACATAAAATACTTGCTACCTTGTTAGCAGAGCTTGGGTAGTTACTTTTCAGACTGCTACTCCCAAAATCCGCAAGCCACAATGGCCACTTTTCCAAGATCTGCTTGGTGGGACCTGGCAGCAGATGTCTCGTTGTGGTGGAGCAGAGGGCAGCTAGAGAATGTCTGGAAGGGTGGAAGATCACTGTTGCTTAAGATAAGCCAGGTGTGGATATCCTCTGATACACTTATGGTGAATTTTCCTCCCACCCACCCCCAGAAAAACATCAAAACCAAGCAACCCAGATTTATCCCATATCTTTCTTGCAGTGGGCCCAAAAGCTGAAAAATTCAGGCGGTTTCCCCCGTGATGGAACAATTGTACTTGTAAAAGGACATAAATGGAAGATTCATATGTAGTAGATTTCATATATGGGAGGCTACTAGCCAATTATTTGAAAACTTAATGGGTTTTTTCTTCAAAAGAAGAAGAGGTGGTCAGGGTGTGTGTTCCTTTGACATGTGAGTTTTTCTCCAGTAGAACCTATATAATTACTGTGTGTTGTGTTTGTATATGTGAAATAGCTAAAACGTAACGTCAAATAGAAATTAATATTAGATGATCCACTTGTAGCTTCCCTTAGCTTGTTGGTATATACCACAAGCTTCAAATTACAATCTTTTGACTATGTTATAGTTCAATTTTGCCTCCCTTGGATTTTCACTTACTGCAAGCCAACTTCCATCTCATTGCATCTCCATTTTCCAAATATCAGCTCAGATTCTATTCTAGTGGAAAAGCAGATCTCACTCATATAGTTGATTTGGGCAGTATGTCTGCACTCCACTATTTTGCATCAGTTACTTGATTGCTTTCATAGTTTTGTTTCCCAGTAAGAGCACTTTCAGACAGAGCAATCTATTATGTTGGGCAGTGGTAAATAACAGTTTGAGGGGAATGGCTGTAGGACTACAGGTCAATGGAAGAACCAAGGTTTACATGCAACATCCTATTAAGCCTAGCTGTTGGATTTCCCCTGCTATCTGTGATTCCTCTTTGGACACCCCTGTGGCACATGCCATTTTCATACAACTTGCTCTCTCTCAAACCCACCACACATGGAAGAGATAAACTTCTTGAGAAAAGGTTTAATACTCCCCTTCCACAAGAAACATGGCAAGTTTCTTAACTAGTTTTATACCATGCATTATTTTCATAATTATTGCCCACAAAAATATGGAGAGGATGGTGGGTGGATTGAGAGAATCCTTTTTTTATTTTTTTTTGGAACATCTCAGATTGTAAAACCTGATCTTGCATAAACCTCTGCAAAACTTATTAGGATTGGTAACTTCATATGCAGCAACTGTCCATGCCAATTTTATCCAGTTATGTCAAGAAATAAGGTATTGATACCGGTAATTCCCTTAAAACAAAAATCAAATTATCAAGGTGCATGGGTGGCCTGGTGGTAGTGGGCAAATTCCAGTTTGTCTGGAATTTGTCAGATGCAATCCCCTCATATTGGGCTACTTTACCTGTGAATTTCATTAAGTTCTGATTGAGGAAAACCTTATAGCCACTTGTTGATTTCTGAAGGCATAAAGAGCATGAAGGGTTTGTGATCTGAGAATAAAATTTCGACCTAAGCTCAATCAGTCAACCCCCAAATTATAGCTGGATGCAGAGCAATCATGTCATCGGCACTGACTTCCAGAGATCCCTGTGGATGCCTGTCACTGTGTATCCAACTGTAGGAAGTTAGCTGTATGCTTGTGTGCTGCTTCCCCTGTTCTCCATCAATCAGGAAATAATCTTTACCAAAAAAAAATTGATTGTCAAAGCCCTATGTCTCTCACCTATTGCTGCATAATCCTGCATGAAACCCTCTTTTATTTAAATTCTCCAAATTTATATGGTTTTGATATGCTGTGTGCTGCAACACTATAATTCCGTATCACTGGCAAACTATAAATCGAATCATACTTTTTAAAAAAAACAAATAAAACACACACATATGGGAATGAAGCAACTTTTCAGTGTTGTAAAGCTAACTTTGCTGAAGCTAATGGTAAGTGAGGACTGCATTTTACAACACAGAGAATTTTTGAAGTCTTCATGCTTCCTACCTTTTCCTGAGACATGTGCAGGCAAGTAGCCTGTCAATAAGTAAGTTCGCAGGAATCACTAGGGAAAAAAAAACTAAACTGCCAACAAAAAAGGCCAACAATTTGAGCTAACTACAAATATAGACAAACTAAGTGTTACTGTGTGTCAAAAATCGCAAAACCCTAACTACTGTCTTTCATAAATGAGAAAAATAATATCAAAAGCAGAGCTAAGTATCTGTATTAAAAGAAAATGTTCTGTACTTCAATCAATACTTCTCATGATGCAAAGAATGATATCTGTAAAGATTCCTTCATAAAAGAAAGGCAACACTGACAGCTTGATTTAAGAGGTACAGTTCTATTCCTAAGGTCACTGATTGATTTTATCAATTAATGACTTAAGAATTGCTAGCAATTAAAGAGTCAGTTACTTCTGGGACACCTACAGCTCAAAAGGTAGGATAAAAGTATAAAAAAGGTTTTATATTCACTCTATAAGAGAAGTTTGGTTCTGTTTTCGGAAAATAACACAACAGACATCGAAATGATTGAATGTTAGGCAATAAAAATTTTAGATGGTATGGAAAGAGGGGAAGGACCTTTATACTTGAAGGCACACCACCACCACCCACCACCACCACTTTATTAAAAACCACTTGCATGGCTTGGAACTGAATACAGGCAAACCTACTAATACAGTCTACAAGAATGTTTTCTTATAGTATACACGTCTCAAATTTATTGGGTCAGTTATGCACCTGAACCAGTCTGTATTTTGCCTATGTTCAGATCCCTGCCCCTTAACAGATGAAGCAGGAGCAAAGAAAAGTCTGCATATCAATGGAGTGCCCTGGGCACAAGTAATGCCTTAATAAGGATAATATGTATCATGCAGAATGGGACAATCAAAGCAACAACACCACAGAGTTAGGGTCAAAGAAAGCTTGATTTGTTTCAAATGTACTTAAGCCAAAGCCCTTTGTGCTTCAAAGGGCTACGGCAGAGCTTGAAGAAGAAGACAGCATCTATATACATTACCATATTGATGGTAGCTTGTTTAACTTAAGCCGTCTGAGGGCTCACACTAAGACTCTAAACTATCTAGTCCATGAGCTGCTCTTCGCTGATGATGATGCCCTTGTTGCCCACACAGAAGCAGCTCTGCAGTGCCTAACATCTTGCTTCACAACAGCTGCAGAGCTATTTGGGCTGGAAGTCAACCTGAAGAAAACGGAAGTTCTCTACCAGCCTGCACCACAGGATGAACACCATCATACCCACATTGCCGTTGGCAAATCTGTCCTTAAGTCTGTTCAGCAGTTCACCTACCTGGGAAGCATCATCTCCTCAGATGCCAAGATTGACAAAGAGATTGATCGCAGATTCACAAAGGCATATAGTGCATTTGGAAGACTTCACAAAAGAGTCTGGAGTAACAAACACCTGAGGCAAAGCACAAAAATCAGTGTGTATAGAACCATTGTACTATATATTCTCCTTTACGGGTCTGAAACATGGGTCACGTATTGCCACCACCTACGACTCCTCAAACACTTTTATCAGTGCTGTATACGCACAATCCTAAATATACACTGGACTGACTATGTGACGAATGTTACTGTCCTTGAGCAAGCACGGATCACCAGCATTGAGGCCATGATATTGAGAACACAACTGCGCTGGGCAGGGCACGTTTCTAGGATGGAGGACCATCGCCTCCCCAAAATACTACTCTACGGTGAACTCGCCACAGGTCAGCATAAGAGGGGCACTCCAAAAAAGCGATACAAGGACTCCCTGAAACATCTCAGGCTCGGCCAAATTGATCACCAACAATGGTCCACCCTGGCCTCACATCGGGAGACATGGAGACGCACTATCCACAATGCTGCAGCCTTATTTGAGAGCTCATGCCGAACAAGTCTTGAAGAGAAACGACAACGCAGAAAGAATCACAACCTAGAAACATCACCCAAGGAGACCTTCTGCTGTGCTTTCTGCAACCGGATTTGTTTATCTCGGATTGGCCTTTTTAGTTATCAGCGCACTTGCAGAAAGCTCAGGATGAGCCCTTCCTGAATCTTCGTTTGCAAAGAAAAGCCAGAGAGACTCAGGCCAAATCAATTGAGAATGAGTTGCTCAATCAAGAAATAGACTTCTACAGATGTTAAGAGACCATGGCTGTGATCCTCCATTGGGAGACATAGGTATGAGACGCAGTTATGATAGCCTCCCATCCAACACTAACACCCCCCCCCAAACACCACTTTTTCTCAGCTGCAATCCCCAAACCCAACCATTCTGCTGTAGTTGACAATTGAAGACAAGTTTGTCTTGAACTTACTTCTCAGTCAATGAAATGCTAGTTGGCATAATATATTTCATCTATACAACTGTATCATTCAAGTATTTGGACCTTTAAGATGCATTAGGAAGGGTGAGTGTTTGCTCATTTTGGAGAGGATAATACAGTGTGCTCTTCCAATCCATGGTGGTTCGCACCCCTCTCCTGTGGATGGGTGCGAACCACCATGCTCAAGCTGCCGTTGAATGCTCAAGCTGCCGTTGAATAATATGGGGTGTGGCCATATGCACATGCTCCAATCTGTGGATGGCTAGCCTGCTGATATGGTGGGCCCACTGTACAGAGAAGGAACTGACTGCTTGTAATCTGTTTCTCTTGTACCTGACGGTTGAACTCAATGATCATGTTTCCATTCCTCAAATAAAAATATTGCTCTTGAGAAAGCCAGACTTTTCATTACTGGTACAAGGCATTGTCATTTTAAAACCATCATTCAGATTCAGAATTCTTGCTAAAATATTTTCTGTATGTTGTTTCCTTTAAAACAGACGAGGAAGATCTTTAAATAAACTTTTTTTCCCTGTTTCCTACTAAATGCATGGGTTTTCCTTCTTGTTTTAACTTGATGAAGTTTCCTTTTCATTACAGCCTCTATAAAAACACAAGTCATAAAGTTTGCACAGCATTAAGGACAAGTATATCTAAATCCAAAAGTAGTATGGGAAGAGATGAAATACCAGATGTGAGGTATTGGGTTTCATGTTTATCCAACTGTTATTCCAATCATTGTACAAAGATGTAGTCTTGCAATTTCTGTCTCACAGCAACATACACAAAATATATCCCAGTGATGGGGCCTCTCTGATGGTAGCTGATGGATAAATTACAGTACACAAATCTGTCTAAACATACTTTGCATTGTAATCTATGTATGATAATTTATCACAATTGCTCTCCATCCTTCTACTAAGGAGATCAGAACAGTGGGCATAGTGTCTCCACCCTCACCCTGTATGTTTATCCTCACATCAATCCCATGTTAGATTTTAGTTTGAGAGAGGAAATAAGTAACTTTGTCCTGGCAACTCAGGGTTACTCAGCTCTGAGCGGGGATTTGAACCCAGGTCTTTCTAGTTCTAGGTGCAATATGCTATTTGCTGTACTTCACCAACCAAGAACAGATCAGCCATATATAATAGGTACGCTGTACTTGGAGACCATAGGCCTCATCAATGTGCTAAATGTTTACATTATTGAAATTTACAGGCAGCTGATCTAAGTAGCTATATGCTTTTTCTTATGGCATTTTAAAAACCCTCTTATAGTATTGATGACATTGTTTAGGTACTAAAATTTGGTGCATAATTTTAGGGCATATTAGAAAATAGCAAGTAGAGCAGGATAGTTGGATAGAACTTGCGGTGGTGGTGGTGGTGAGAGTTGCATATTCTTCCACTACTACCTTTATGTGTACACATGTGGGGAGAGGGATATTTTTAATTTTTAAAATAAATAATTAAATAATATCCTGCTTTTCTCCCAGGACTGGAAATCCAGGCAGCTCACAACATGATAAAACCCCCAATACAATTAAAAACACAAAAAGTTGTAATATTAAAAAGCACAGTTAATCCAATTATCATTTCAAACAAACACCAAATTAAAAACAATTTGTCCCGTCTTAGGTAGCTAGTTAGTTCTTGAAGCTGTGCCTGAATAGAAGGGTCTTTGCCAGGAAGTGGGAGAACAGCAGACAGTGAGGGCTAGGCCAGCCTCCTTCAGAACAGGAATTCCATAGCCTGGAAGCAGCCACTGGGAGGGCCTTCCTTCATGTCTTCAACTAATTATGCCTGGCTGGCTGATGAAACCCAAAGAACGGCTTACTTTGAAGATCTTAAAACCCAGGCAGGCTCATATAGGGAAATTCAAATATATAGCAGTGTATCTGTTGGGCCCTTAAAAAAGAAAAAAAACGATGCTCATGATTTGCAGGGTTATGTGCTTAAGGCCTTAAGGGAAGCAGCATGCATACTTCAGCCACTTGGGCTTCACGTGTAATGACAATAAACTGAACAAAATCCAGAATCCACAAAAAAAGTGATTCTTTATTGGCCAGCCAAGCTGCAAAACACATGATGCAAGAAATGAACTGAACGATCATGAAGCTTTTCCCCTTTATTATACTTGTGGGAGAATACACATGAAGACAATTCTTATTTTGGTTTAGCTGGGAAACTATGAGCATTAAAATGTCTCACTAGGATATCCAAAACATGTGTTAAAGGTCTGTTGAGTTTTAAATTGAACTAATCCAGGCATCTCCCACCCACTGAGATTAATTTCACTGCTTTCTTATCATACCGTTAGTTGTAGAAAGCATAGCATTTATAGAGAGCTGGTCTTCTAAGTGTCACAGTTATGAAATTTGGAAAACAAGGTAACTAAATGTTTTGTTGAGATGTATTTAGTGTGTTAGGGGAAATTAGTATCAGCATTTAGGAAGAAGAACGGTACATTTTTGTGTATGGGGTGATAAGAGAAATCTGCTGAACGTTACAGCTGAAATTTCTCTTTAATGCAAACAAGGTATAGTTGGGCTAATAAAATTATAGAAAAGAAACCTTATTGCTACAAATTTCTCCAGTTGTCTGCAACATTCCTGTTCTGGCGCATTCTGATTTGTCACACTAAGTATGAACAGTGAGTTAGAGTACTCTCTCCACAGCCTTGTGTGTCTAGCTGTACAGAAAAAGTCCCAAGTTTCACCCCCTTCACCTTTCCACAACAAGAAATTGTGACAATGTGGTTTAGGCTCCTCTTATAAGCTAGGGCTGCAAACCAAAGTTTATCCATGTTTTCACCCAGAATTTTCTGATCAGGGCATCATGAGAAAGTGTAGTTTGTTAGGAAGTCTTCTCTGATGAGTATTGCCTCATCCCAGCATGAGTGGGATGAGGCAATACCTGAGTTTGGTGCTTATACCCACATAAGAAGTAGTACTATGGCCTCTTGAACTGGAAACTTGGCCACTTCAGAAGGATTGTATGTGACGGAGAGTGAACTTTCCAGTGGAATTGGTAGTGTGATCCCATTTTTCATACTGCCTTGGAAACTCACAAAGCCAAAAAGCTTGACCTTTCTTCCAAAATCCAGACTTGGATCACAATCTGGTTTGCAAATGTTTCACAAGGAAGTTTCGTATTTACAGTAGAAAATAAGTATCACAAGTTTGCGGTTCTTTAACCTAAAAATCGTATACACAGGGAAATAATGTTATGGACAGCCTCCAGCCATACTAGTATAACTTTTTTCCCTCTGAAAGGCTTGCTGTACATTAGTATGCTAGTATTATGGCTTTGTAAATAATGCAGGTTTGCCTTCTTATGTTCATATAAAATGATGTTGGATCATGGATGTGAATCCCACTCAGATGTGTATTAGAACTGCCTACCATGATTTCTGAAGATACAGTAGGACCCCCATATCCACTGGGGATTGGTTCAGGGGGGTGGATACCAAAAACCGTGGATAATGGGACTTCCAGTTTAAAATAACATAGAGTTGCCTTGGAGGACCTAGAAAATGGCTAAAGAGGACACGTTTTCTAGGAATACTCTATGGTAAGTGTGCTGTTTTGTGTCCCGTGGATAACTGAATCAATGGATAATGAGTCGATATGGGGATCCTACTGTACTTTCACCTTTTTGCAGCAGCTCTTTGGCAGGACATGTTTTATCTGTTAGATTATCACCTCTACACAAATATTTAAGCAGTCTTATAGACAGCCACTGAAACATGGGTTACATCCTCTTCCCTTGCTCTCTGCTACTATTGGCTCTTCATCTAGACTTGGCAACACAAGAACAGCTGTGTGGGAGATCATCTCTCACCATTATATTAGAATAAGTAAGCAGATTTTTTTTTTAAAAAAAACAACACTTTACTTCAAATGCCTAATCATCTCCCCAAAAGAAGGAAGAAAAGCCATATATGCAGTTTACACAAGCAGCTAAGGTCTGATTTATTTGCAGGAAGACTGTCATCCAGTCTTGCCATAGTTGAGAAGCAAACTGGCATGCAAAAGTCTGTGTACAATACAGCTGCGCAGATGCTTCTTAGACACGCAACATTGATGGTTGTCTTATTGCTGGTGCCAAGATCCAGTTTTGGGAGCTGTGTGCAGTAACCACCTGTGACCTTGTACTGGCAGTAGCATACTTAAGTATGACACTGCAAGCCGTAGTAGGATGGGGGGGGGCATTCTGAAGCCCTCTAGATGTTGCTGGATTGCACCTCCCATCTATTCTCCTTAGCCTAGCCAATGGTGAGAAGTGCTGGCAGTTGTAGTCCAGCAGCCTGTACTTTGCTGCTCATCCCTGGTGTAGGTGCGCTGAATGCTAATGAAGCTTATTCACAAGTTAGGACTCTATAGACTGCTCAGGATGTTGCAAAGTGAATTTCTTGAAAGTTCAGGAAATGTAGGATATAGTTATCCTAATGTAGTGTTTGGCAGTGAAAGGAGCAGATGATTGTGTAGGCGATTGATAAATGTACACAGAAATTCTGTTAGCAGGAAGCAAATGCACATACGCCGTTGTTGGAAAAGGAGCACTGAAGTATAAATACATTTTTTTTAAAAAAAATGTATGTGTGTATTTTTTTTAAAAAAAGGTTGCCCTGCCACTATTACTATTTTTCATCACCTTTTCTTGTTTAGACTCATTAGGACATTTTATCTCTGCCCACTAAAGTAATAGAAAACTAAAGATATTATGATAGAAATGAACTTATTGGTCTTGCTTCCTTAAAATAAATGAATAGATATATTCCTTTAATGTTTGGATTAAAAGTTGTTTTGAAAGGAACTCTTGGTGAAAGTGCAAACTGATTTCTGACCCAACCTGCTCTACTGTGATAATCCCAGCCAGACATCATAAAAGGAGGAAAGAGTGTGCATATTGGAGAGAAATGAAGACAAAGCTCCCTCTCCACAGGAAAACAGAGTGCTGCTATACAGGTCCCAAAGGCAAAGCGAGAGTATGAATTAGCTCATGAAAAGATGGATATATTCCATCACAGTAGAAACTCAATACTCATGGGGACATCTTTGTGCTCAGCATGTGAAACTGTCATCTTAAGGGCAAAAAGCGTAGTTTTTAAAAACTAGTTCTTAAAAAAAGACTGCTATTGGCAGGAGGTTGGACTGGATGGCCCTTGTGGTCTCTTCCAACTCTACAATTCTATGATTCTATGATTGACAATTTACAGTTGTCCCTCTGTATCCACGGATTTGGTATCCACAGATTTAAGTATTCATGGCTTGAAAATATTCTTTAAAAAATAATAATCCAAAAAAGCAAATCTTGATTTTGCCATCTTATATAAGGGACACCATTTTGCCCGGCCATTGCATATAATGGGACTTGAGTTTTCACGGATTTTGGTATCCACGGGAGGTCCTGGAACCAAACTACAGCGAATATGAAGCGTACTCCTTATTTTTGCCTTGGTTGATGATATCTGGAACACATTCTACATTTCAGGGTAATACAAGTACACAAATAGAGTTCACAGGGCATACTCTCTGATTATATCTGCAGACAGTACTGGAACACCTGTTTCATTCTTCATTGATGAAGAGGATCAGAAGGAAGTTGTAGTGTCTACTGACTAGACTGCAGCTGCCCATTAATTTATTTTAGTGGTAGCAAGGTAAATTAGATTCTGTGGAGAGGTGGGCTGGGCTGGCAATGTCTGGGCTCACCATGGCTCAGATTAAACCCCACCACCACCCCAGAACATAGGAAAGTTATGTTTTTGGACTGTGACTCCTCAAATTCCCATCAAGCTTGGGCACTGGCCATGTTATCTGAGTGATTCTGAGAACTGTAGTAACTTTTCCGTGCTCTGGCCATTTGCTAAATTCTAATGCACAGTTGTTGTGTACCTTCAAGTTATTTCCGACTTCTGGCAACCCTAAGGTTGCCATCACAGAGTTTTCTAAGGCTGACTGAGTGTGTGTGACAGAGTCATAGTCCAACACTCAAACCCCAAAGAAGCAGAGCTGAGGTAGGCTATTCCCCCCCCCACCCAAGATATTTTAGTATATTAATATATGTGAAGCATAGGAGTGGTAATTTGAGGTTGGGTGGTTGCATTAGAAGCGGTGTACTGGGAATATATGTACCTGGCAGCTAGATATTTGGTATTAGGGAGGAAGGGCCCCTACAAACCAAGGTTTGGGTACCTATGCTTTGAAGATCCTAACATGTTGTCAAATAGCCTCTATAAAATGTAACTTGATACAGTTGGACACTGACCATTGAATGTTTCCCCTGCCCCTTGACTGGAATATCAGATTTGTGGGATGGATTGTCTGCCACATAGAATAAAGTGTTTAAAATCAGTTTTATGTATTTGTTTATATCACAATGAACTTCCTCTAAATAGCTTAAGCTGGAATGAAAAGGGTTCACATTTTGTCCTCATAGTTGCCCTGCAACAAAACCTTAGACTTTGAGCACTTCCACACTACAAAATTATAGTGCTGTGATTCTATTATAACTCCCAGGACCAGTCCTATGGAATCCTGGGAGATGCAGTTTAGGGCGGGGCATTTAGAATCCTCAGCCAGAGTGCTTCCTTAGTGCCTCACCAAGCTACAAACCCCAAGATGCCATAGGATGCAGCTATGATAGTTACAGTGCAATAATAATGCTGTATTTGTGTAGTGTGAAAGGGCTCACTGACTCTCTGCCACACAATAAACATCATGGATGAACACAGATTTGAGTCTGGGTTTCCTGGTCACAGATAGAAACAACTACCAACTACATTATTTTGGACTTTTAAAAAAATGTTCTTTGTTACTTTTAAGGCTAACAATTTAATTACCAAAATATAAGTGAAAGCCTCATCAAAACAGTACTATACTGCTTTAAAACTGTCATTTTAAATTTTTCACTGTTGGGATTACTACCTTAACCACTCACAGAGTTGGCAATTTCTACAGTTTTGGTGTAAGAGTCAGATGTTGCTTTGAAATGAACCTAAATAGTATCTCAAACACTCTTGACCCAAATGCATTTTTGTTTGATGCTTATAATATTTTGATGGTTAACTGCTGCCAATAAGGCAAATTTGGTGAAACTTGAAGGAAGTATTCGAGTGTTCCTCAAGGTATTTTGCCTCTGAAGCAGAGGCTCAGGTATTTCAGATATGAGAGATGTGCAGATTGCGTAAGATGTTATACATTGCTCACTCTAAGATACCCGAGTCCTGTCTGCCCTTAAACCCCTTTGTTCTCTTGGCTGAATGCAGTTAATTAGCAACTGTCTCCATAGCAACTGCCTCATAGTCCAAAAACATTGTCTAGTTTTTGCAGTTTAGCTTATCACACTGTTTACCTGAAGGGCTTTTCACCGCACTGGGTCTCATTTGAGTTGGCTGCATGCCTGTTCAGGGAAGTGAATTGTCAAGACAGAAAAACGCCATGGCAGCGAGATGTTGAACAGGGGGTCTGTTGTATGTGGAATCAGAAACATTTTAAAAAGAAGTTATGTGAAAACAGAAGTTGGAGTTTTGTAGTGATTTACATTAAGCCTTAAATTATTGGCTGTGCCAGAATTACATTTTATTTTTAATAGAAGGACCCTTATTCATCACTTCCTGTGCATGGACTAAGTCTGACCTATTGAAGGTTCCCTTGTTTAAAAGCATGGAATAATTGGTAATCTCCCAGCCATGGTTCTCTACAATTAGAGCACCTTTCATGTGCTGAACAACAACAACAGAAACCTGAACAAAAGAACTTACTTTAAGAGCCCTGCCATTTCAAAAGCCCATTTTTGGGGCATTAAGAAGGTTTGACTGTCAGCTATTCTTTCCAAAAATTACATTCTTAATTTGCTCTTGTTTCAACAGAATTCATAACAATAATTGTTTGACTGATGGTATGGCACAGTTCTTTGTAGGAGATAATGCCTGGAACATATACAGTGATTTTAAAGAAAGGATTTAAGATAATTAATCAACACCTACCTCCCATTCTCTTACTCCCCATGAGCTTAATCTGTAGACTGACTTGAATTTTAACAAGTCAGCATTGCTAATTACACTACAACTCTTTTTTTAGAATAATAGAATCATAGAGTTGGAAGAGACCACAAGGGCCATCCAGTCCAACCCCCTGCCATGCAGGAATACACAATCAAATCATTCCCGACAGATGGCCATCCAGCCTCTGCTTAAAAACCTCCAAAGAAGGAGACTCCACCACACGACAAGGCAGTGTATTCCACTTCTGAATAGCTCTTACTGTCAGGAAGTTCTTCCTAATGTTTAGGTGGAATCTCTTTTCCTGTAGTTTGAGTCCATTGCTCCATGTCCTAGTCTCTGGAGCAGCAGAAAACAAGCTTGCTCCATCCTCAGTATGACATCCCTTCAAATATTTAAACATGGCTAACATGTCACTTCTTAACCTTCTCTTCTCCAGAACTTTAAGCACTTAAAATATACAGCACCTTAGCTATAAAGTATGAAGATTTTTTTTTATTTGGTGAGTAGTGAAGTTCTAAAGGATTGTTGGTATTATTTAGTTTCAAAACTGAAAATGAGCTTAAAATGTTAAGATATATGCTTGTTTGTTGACTAGATTGATTTCTAGTTCACCCAGTTTATCTTCAGAATATACTGGTCTCAGTCCAGTTGTTTTTTTATTTTTATTTATTTATTTATACCCCGCTCTTCAGCCACAAGGCTATCAGAGCGGCTTACAAATTGTTTTTTAAGCAATAGCTATTTACACATCTACACTGCATTAAGCAGTTTCCAATGTGTGTTAGCTAATTGCCCCCACAAGCTGGGTACTCAATTTACCAACCTACGAAAGGATGGAAGGCTGAGTGAACCTTGGAGCCCGCTGGAATTGAACTTGCAACGTGGTGACTTGCAGTACTGGCATTTAACCACTGCACCACCAGGGCTCCTGTTAGCCCTAACTAGACTGTTAGTCCTAACTAGAGCAGACCCCATTAATATATCAGAACTTGGTACCAACAAATACATAATAAGTTCATTGGGTCAGTGGTCTGACAGTAGTTGTGACTGGCAGTTGGTTTTAGGCTACTGAAATGATGAGGGCAGAATTCATTTTAAATTGATGTTATTTCACTCACTGATGCATACATTTTCCATAAATCTTCTTTTTTCCTCCAGTGAGCTCAAGGTGGCATAGTTGATCTCTTCCTCCTCAATTTATCATCACAATGATCTTGTGAGGTGGGCCAAGCTCAGAAAAAGTGACTGGTCCTAGTCACCCAGTAGTATTCATGGTTCTGTGTAAACTGGAACTGGTATCTCCCAAGTCCTCTCCAGCTCTAACCATTACACTAGCTCTATAAATGCTCAATTATGGATGTTGCTCAGTGTGAAAAATACATTGAGATTTCGCATGTGTGAAATATATTTGGCTTTGCATGTATAGACCTAAAGTGGGAATGGGGTTTTACATCAGGATGTGCATTTTAAAACCTGACCTCAGAATCGCTGTACCACTAATTGCTTTACAGATCTTTGCATATTTAGTATGAAGAACTAGAAGGCTGTAAGTAGTGCCAGTTAAATCCAATGGTTGTTTGAATTGGCTTGTGCCAGAAAGAATATTGCTCAAGAGCTAAATACCCTGTTGCTTCATTATACAGAACAATGTGCCTGTATTGCCTTGTGCAGTGTTTATTCATTTAGAATTATGGATCTCCACCATTCTAGGACAGATTTCAGTGTAAACTAATTTTATCATCATGTGCAGCACCTTGTGAAATAGGTTATGGACTTATCCAGCCATTCCCCCAATAGCTAACGGACCCCATACTCTTATTATGTTTAAAAACAATATTCAGATTTGATGAGGAATGCTTAGAATTCTCTGTTCAAGGTCTACTACAGAATTATGCTCATTTAATACTTCCTCTCTTCTTAGAGAATTTGGGAAAGTGGAGTAGAATTGACTATAAAAAAATTTTAACTACCTCATCAAAAGTGGAACTTTCAGATTCACCTTAAATCCAAACTTGCTGGCTATATTTGTGAAAAACATCAGGGTCAGCGAGAAGCTTTATTCTTTCGATTAGTGTTGGCATAGGTGGTTATGACTTGCTGTTTAAAATTTAAGGAAAAATACTCTATTCATGCTTCAAAGCTTGATTTATCTGTAGATTTTCCATGGGCTTCCACTTATCTTTGCTGTTTCTTAACAGGTACTTTTGAAAACAGGTGACATTTGTGCAAGCAAACTGTTGAATGTGAATGATTTTCTCTGGGCAAATTCTGGAGGTATATTTTTGCAGTGTCGTGGAGATGAAGTATTTTGTCTTGTTCTTTGGATCTAAGCAACCACTGTGAGCTTTGTATCCCTGTCTGCTTGGGTAGCCTCATGTGCACCTGCAGGTCATAAATATATAGCATTTCCAATCCACATAAAAATGGTTATTTCAATGAAGTCATTAATATTATTATTTAATTTAACAGGATACTAACAAAGACTTCAATAGCATAATCAGACATACTCTGATTTTGAAAACCCTCTTCTCCATATTATGCTACTCCCAGCCAGCATCCACCAATACATTACAATCATTTCTGAAAAGTATAAAAACAATTTAGAGGAGGGAGAAAAGATAGCTAGACTTTTTAACAGATGGGTGAGAATCTAGTAGCAAATTAGTTAGAGAGCAATTCTCGAGATTATTTAACAGATACAACACAGTAGTACAAACCTGGGATAAATATATTACATACCACATGAACCAAAATCTGTAGAATTTCATAGCAAGTCTTGGTAATGTAATGCTTTGTATATAAATAATGAATTTTTTACCAGGTTAATTAATAGTGGAATGATAATTTTCAGAGTTTACATGAAACCAGTTGCAGCCACAACATTGTTTGCTTCTCTTTCTCGCCTACCTTCCTTTATCACTTTTTGCTTCTGAACAAGAGCAAAGTAAAAACAGGTTTGTGTTGTGGCCAGGCTTGTTGGTGTTATTACATGGTAGTCTTTCAGTGGGTTTTGTTATTTAGAATACAATTTGTTTAGCCTAATTCAAATTTGTTTCGGTGTATCCATTGTTACATGGTTATGCTGCATCCGTCTCAAACAATATACAGTAATGTAATTAAAATCAAATAGCACTCCAGATTTTTATTTTTATTTTACTCCTCACTGGATCATTCTGCGTTCTTAGACCAATGTGCTAAGGAGGGGTTGGGGAACCTGCAGCTCTTTAGATATTGATGGAATGCAGTTCCCATCATCTTTATCCATTTGTTATACTGCCTCAGGATGAAGACCAATATTCATTCAAGTTATCCTATCTTAAATATAACTGCAGAAAATAACAAGTGAGTTGAAATTCAAATACTGTATACTAAAAACAAAATAGTCATATTTGGGGTATATATTCAAGTCAGAATGGGGCTGTTGTAACAGCATGTCAATATGTTGGACCACAAATACTTTCTGACTTCTCTCTTACTTTTAAAAGAGGATGGAATTTGTATGGCCTTCCAGATGTTGTTGCACAGCAACTCCCAGCATTCATTACCATTGGTTATGTTAAGCAGGGCTGCTGGAAGCTGCAGTCCAACCACAGCTGGAGGGCAAAAGGATTCTCACCCCTGTCTTAGAAAGTGGGACTGCTCTGCTCTTCATTTGGCTAAATATACTAGTGTTGTGAAACACTTAAGTTCTAGAAACAGAAGTGCTTTTATTGGCTTGGACAACAACTGTACATACTTCAGTCTGAATCGAACAATTTGCTAAGGACTCAAACATTATTTTTTTATTTAATTTACACCCCACCTTTCTCTTTATACAGGATCCCAGTGGCTTACAAGCAATTAAAAGTGGGTTACAGATAAACAATTATTTGTACAATAGTATTTTTAAAAAGCAGTAGTTTGTTTAAAAACACAAAGTAAAAACCATATAAAGCACAATTAAAATGCAGCAAAACCCCATTGAAACCCAGCAAGTCTAGTAAGCAAGCTGGGCCACCCCAGTAATTTCACTGGAGGACAGATCTCTGTGCTTATTTGTTTCCTCCATTGATATGACCTAAACAGCTTACATATATAAGAATTCTACTTAATGCACTTGGGACAAGGCTTTGTGAAGCACTAACTGTATTTTATCAACTTGCTCAATATACTGAGAATTCTTGTCTTTACCACAAAACAGCAGAAACTTTCTATTAAGAGGATGGAAGTAATTTTTTATAGATAGAAGAGGGGGAAAAATCCAGAGTAGGAGTTACAACAGACTTGAAAACTGACAGTTAAGTGTTCCCACAATGTAGCACTAGTAACGTCTGAGCAACCAAGCCAATCACATGTTCTTGTACTGTAGGGTCTTACAGAGTTTCCATGAGGGGTGTACTTGTTTGCAAGAGTAACACAAATCCACTGTGTCATCAAAGCCCATCAGCTGATAAAATTGTGGGATGGGAAAAGCATGGGGGATTGTTTCCCAGTTTACTGCCTTTTCTCTACTTCCCAGTGATGAACAAGCCTGAACATGCTCACAGAAAACATTCAGGCCTCAATATTGAGGTGTCTCTGCTTATGTCAGGTTCCAGTAGGATTGGAGGGTTTACCTGTCCAAAGGGCCTCTCGGTTGAGCTGTTATAGAAGATGCTGGGAATTGCCATCTGACCTCTTTAAAATGTGTGATGGCTTTGAGAGATAATATGCTACCTCATTTTAATGTCAGTAGAATTCTTATTGTTTGTTTATTGAGGTCAGCTGTGTGTGCATTGTTGAATGATGGTAAGGAAATCAATTTGGGAGAAACGAAAATACATTTTTGGAACACTGTGTGATGTTACTTATCGCTTTTCTTTCATTACATGATCACTTGAAGTGAGATGGCAACTTCTGCATCAGGGTGGGGAATGGGTGGTTGGACTGCAACTCCCATCAACAACATTAGAGACATACATATTTCCTACCCCGGCCATACTTTTTAACCTGAGATTTCTTTATGTGGATAAGTTGCACATTTGACATAAGAACTAACTTAGAAGCAGGAAGCAGAATAGATTTTAAGGCTGTTTTGATATTAGCAAAGGCTGTTGAAGTCAGTTGAAATATGGGAGATGTTGAATATGTGTTTCATACATGTTCACTATTATTAGTGACATTGCCAAAGCTCTTATTATCTGGTTTGGAATACAGGTTTCTCCATCTCATAATGCTAAAAGATAACATGAATGAAGTGACATTTCCCAGAAATAGTCTTCTTTAATTAGGCGTGTAAAATAGGTTTCTGTATTTACTTAGCAGCATTCAGATTAATCCGGTTGCTTTGTGGATGAATGTGCAAAAAACAGGAAGCAGTTTTAATGAAGTAGCTAAATAAATTGTACAATTGAAAGTTGGTGTGGTGTGGTGTCATTGTGTCTATTTTTCTGTCTGTCCAAGCCCTGGAATAAACTCACAATTGTTAAATAGGCTTTGAAAGATGACTTTAGTCTTAGGGCTCTAAAGAAGGTGAATTGTGTAATACCTGTTGACCATAGGGACACTTCTGAACACATATGGCTCTGTTTAAGTTATTTATTTTCTTGAGTTTTAAACCTTACTGTGATGATAATACGAGTGCCACATTTTTAATTTCTTAAGGAAACAAGCACAGAAACTAGCATTTCTCTCTTGTTAAAACTCAGTGTTAAACACAAATTAGATATTTTTATGAGTAAAAGCTATAGAGTCCCCACTTACCACTATCACTGCTGGTGAGGGTAGCGCTAAGGTGCCTTTCACATTACACAGTTATACCACTATGGTTTTACTTTTACTGTCATGGTTCCATCCCATGAAATCTTGTGGTTTGTGTTGTAAGAAAGGGCATTTAGAATTTTCAGCCAGAGACCTTTAGTGCCTCAATAGACAATAAACCCTATGATTCCATAGGATGGGACCATGGCAGTTAAAATGGAATCATAACACTATGCTGTCTATACCTGTGCATAAGTTGAGAAATTTTAATCAAAAAATTGACAGCCCCCCCCACCTCGTTTGACTTATCCATGGATCAATGTAAGGTACTGTACCTTAATTCTTATAAAAAAACAAAAACAAACCATCCCCTTCTCTGAGTAAAGTGGTGAAAGGTGAGAGAAGGATGAGAAAAGGAAACTCTGTTGGAACACCTCCTGACACAGAGGCACAGCAGTCAGGGTTGGAGGGACTTGCTCATGAGTAGGCCTCAGCACAGGATCAGGGCTGTGCTGCATTTTGCACCTCCCAATAAGGCAGTGGGAAGGGAAGCAAAGCTGAGAGCAAACTTCCTTTACCTGGGTCTGGCAAAGCTGTGAAGTTCCCACCACAGATCTCCAGCCTAGACTGGTGCAGGAAAGGGGAGGCAAGGCAGAACCAAGGGAAGGATTGGGCCAGACTGGGGAGCTATCCTGAGCCTGCTCAACTTCACCTGGAAGCCGGTGCTGGAGGCGCTCTCTGCTGACATGCAGCAGCTCAACCAGTTGAGGGCCCAGGTTCAAACGCTGTCACCAAGTCCCCGATACTCTCCTCACCTCTTTGCGCTCCTTTGAGGGTAAGTGCCTGAGAGCTGCCTTTGCCGCCTTTCCACTACCTGGCATTCAAAAAGGCAAAAATCGGTGCCATGGCAGAGATTCTTCTTTTAGGTTTTGCTGTGATAGACTAAATTATATTGGCTTGGAATTAAACTTAGTCAAGCTTTGAGTATACCCAGTGAAAGTAATGGCCCAGAAATTTATAATGACCAACTTCCCCATTTATTTTATTAGTCTCTCCCCCCCCCCATCATCTCAAAGTCTGAAATGAATCCATGTTTACAGACACATTTATTTCTGGTTAGCTAAATCTATGGCAGCCTTTTCTGATTTGGTGATCTCCAGATATTTTGAACTACAACTTGCACCATTCTCAGCTACCTTGGCCAGTGGATAGGGAAGAGCAGTATATAGAGTAAACAGTAATATGAAGCGATCTTCTGTAACAAATTGGTTTGTCTTAGAAATAGGGTTCCCTCAGTTCTGCATTTTCATTATTCCACAGTTCTATGATGCTGTGGATTCATTTGCCTTTTGGCGAGAAAGGAAAAATGTTGATAATGGATTTAGTTGAAAGAAATATTGCATATTCTATTAGATGGTTACATTATTATTTTTAAATATGTATGTTATATTTCTTTTGTATAGAAGTGCTCCAATACAGAATGAAAAGCAATTATGTAAAATAATTAAATATAAAAATACTGTTGTTACATCTTTTCAAATAGGCTTTTGTACCATTAAAAAAACTTTCCTGCAGGAGTGCCCCCACCCAAGTGCACCAATTCTCTTGAACAACATAAAAACAAGGGGGGAGTAGATCTAGTCACAGAATGCTCACTTACAATTTTGAAAAAACAAACAAAAACAAAGCACTTAAGAGGCAGGAAAAAACACTTTTTGATCTTATTTTCAACATTTGTTTTATTTTACAAATGTTCAGTATAGCACTGTTCTCAGACATAACCTAATTTTTTTCAGCAGGCCATAGGGCTGCTTGCAAAGCTTAAAGAAATCTCAATCTACTTGGAGTTGTTCCATATGTTTGAAAAGAGCTGCCCTCATTTCCCTCGCAGTAAAACAGCTATTGCATGACAACGCTGTCTAATTTCATGTTGCAATAATTGTTTAATGATCACAATGAGGCTTTGTCCCCAGGGACTTTTTTTCTGTCGCTGTTTCATACCCACTCAGCGTAGTTATTAACAGCCAACAATGCTGTCATTTGTTGCAGTGACATAATGTATACCTGTCATCTTAATGAAAACGTCAGTGATAGAAAAGGGGCATTAGGTGGTGAAATGCAATAGCTGTAAGAATTCTGGAGCCTATTTTACACACGCTCACCCCCCGCCCCCACAAATGGAATATTTCAAACACCAGAGTAATTTAACTCTTTTCCTACATCTCTTCTTTAAGGAATAGGAAATGAATTGTATGTTTATTTTTTAAAAGCTTTCCTTAAAGCAATATTTTAGATCTTGAAGATTCCACATTCATTACATATTATAAATCTACAAGATATAAAATCAAAGTCATTGGGTATAAAGAGCTTTTGAGTCTTCATTTTAGTCAGACAAAACTATGAGTTTTTGATGAATGCACTGGTACTACATGGTGCGTAGGGTCCCAAAGACGAGAACAGGTGTTAAAGGAGAACTTGGTCAGTCTGTGTGTTGCCTGTTAATTACAGTCTTGCTATAAATATTTATTGTATTATATTGGAGCCCTATATATTTGTGACAATGTGTAAATGATGATGGTGGCCAAAAATGTCCATAGGTAACATATAGGTGAATAGCTTATAGGTGTATGCCTCTCCCCCCCACTCTTTTCTATTTATTTTCTGTAGGGTGAGATGGCAGAAAGTATCCATTAGCATTGGGAACCTAGGACCGCCCAGAAAGAAGCAGGAAGTTGAATCATGGGCTTGCAGATTCAAATCTCTTTGTTCTCCTCCTCTCCATCTCCACAAGGCCAGTTCAACTTCCTGCTTCACCCAGTGAGGATCAGGATTCATCTCTTCCATCTCTCCTTACAATCTTACACTCTTTTCTGATCTTTTATCCCAGTCGTCCATCCCCTTTCTTTCCTTTTTAATAAACTCCTTCCAACCCTCCTTCTTGTCTTTACTCTTAAAAAAACAACACAACTTTTCTTCTGACCTTACTTACCCCCCCCCCGGCCTGGCTGTCCCCCCCTCACCTTTGCTCCACTTCGCCTACTCTTCCCTCCTTTGCCTTTTGTTCAGAGGAAATGGGAGGAAGCAAAGAAGCGGTGAAAGCTAACAAGCAGCCCATGCAGCAGCCCGCAGCAGCCAGGGAAGCCTCGAGCCCCCAGACTGGTGGCTCAGAGGGAACCCAGAGAGCTGAGTCCTCTGCCTCCTTGGCTGGTCACACAACCTTCCCAGTGGCCCAGCGGAAGGCGGCCAAAGAGTCTGAGAAGCCTCTGGCCAGCGGCAGCTCATCAAGCATGCCAAAGGGCCTGCCCGCTCCAGCTGCGATTGAAGGAGAAGTAGCCGCGAATGAAGGGCCTACAGGTGGCTGTGGCTGGGAGCGAGGCCGTGGAGAGCCAGGAGGCCACGGGGGCTGCAGTTTCCTCCCTGCTCCCCCAGAGCTCGCTTTCTTCCACTGGAGCCATTGGGAAAGATTACCAAGGAGCGGGGGCCCCAATCAGGGTACGGGGTCTCTTGGTGGGGAAGAAGTTGCAGGCGGTGGCGATGGTGAACCTCCTCAAGCACAGGCTCCCCTCTGCGTCGGCAGCCTCCACCAGCAGAACCCTCCAGCGAGGATGAAGCCTCGGGGGAGGAGATGGAAACACAAGGGGAGGAAAGCCCTGATGAAGCCTAGGGGGGGTGGAGACTTAGAGCTCCAAGGGGAGGAAAACCTTGATGGCTCTGAAGATGAGGCACCTGGGGACCCTGGACTAAGCAGGAGAGGTGTCATCATGACGGCCCACAGAATGCTTTCTGATGCCTTCCACTCAGAGCAGGAGGAACCCCAGACACCTGTTGCTAATACTTCCAGGTCAGCCATGTCATCAGGGGGCCAGGCCGGGGCCCACAGATCCAACGGGAAGGTGGCCCCTAGAAAGGTGGTAATGGCTCGGGGGTCACAGATTGGAAAGTCACAGGACAACATCTAGGCACCTCAATGCAGGGGGGAGGGGCAGCCCCACACCCAAGTCCTCCCCAAGCAAAGAAAGACCCCCCCTTCAAGGCACTCCTCTGAGGAGTCAGGCGAGGCCTCTGAGGGGGATGACCATATTCTGGGGACCATGGGGGGATGACCTTACTGGGGACCCAGAAGAACAGTGTGATGCGGCAGCTAAAAAGGCCAATGCTATTTTGGGCTGTATCAATAGAAGTATAGTGTCTAGATCAAGGGAAGTAATAGTGCCACTCTATTCTGCCTTGGTCAGACCTCACTTAGAATACTGTGTCCAGTTCTGGGCACCACAATTCAAAAAGGATATTGACAAATTGGAGCGTGTCCAGAGAAGGGCAACTAAAATGGTGAAAGGTCTGGAAACGATGCCTTCTGAGGAGAGACTTAGGGAGCTGGGTATGTTTAGCCTGGAAAAAAGACAGTTAAGAGGCGATATGATAGCCCTGTTTAAGTATTTGAAGGGATGTCACGCTGAGGATGGAGCAGGCTTGTTTTCTGCTGCTCCAGAGACTGGAACACGGAGCAATGGGTGCAAGCTCCAGGAACAGAGATTCCACCTCAACATTCGGAGGAACTTTTTGACAGTAAGAGCTGTTCGGCAGTGGAACACACTCCCTCGGAGCGTGGTGGGGTCTCCTTCCTTGGAGGTCTTTAAACAGAGGCTGGATGGCCATCTGTCGGGGATGCTTTGATCAAGATTTCCTGCGTGGCAGGGGGTTGGACTGGATGGCCCTCGTGGTCTCTTCCAACTCTGCAATTCTATGATTCTATGATTCTATGATCCAACTTATGCCACCGACGTTCCTGTGGATGACTCGGATGTGGACAAAATGTTGGCAAGAATATAGGATCCAGAATCCCCTTTTTTGGAATGCTCTTCGGCCAAAAAGATGGATCTAGAATCAAGACCAATCTGTCATCTCCAAACTTGCAGATGTTTGGACCCATTGACAGAGATGACAACTCTGAAACCCTTCTCGTGGAGGTGATAGCCACCAAGAAAACCACCTTAAATAACAGTAGTCTTAAAGACACGTCCTTGAGTGGTTCAAAGGGATGTTGAACCAACCTGTTCAGTACTAAATGCAAATCCCTACTGTCTTCCCGGAGGCAATCTATCACAAGAGTTTACGAAGCCATCTGGAAAGTCTTTTCCAAGTGGTGCTCATCTAATCACATCCAACAGTCAGAGGTGTCGATAAAACACATCCTAGCATTCCTTCAGAGAGGTCTGGATCTAGGCCTTAGGTCAAATACCCTTAAAAGACAGGAAGCGGCCTTGTCTTTGGTCCTGTCCTCAATCCAAGGGGGATCTCTGACCTCGCAGCCACCCATGCAAAGGTTCCTGAGGAAAGCCACCCTAATGTCACCACCTATTGCACATTGCTTCCCTTCCTGGAACCTCTCTCTAGTTCTGAGGCAACTGTCAAAATCCCCATCTCCGGAAGGTCTCCCTAAAGGTCCTGTACTGAAGGTAGCCTTTCTGGTAGCCATCACCTCTATCAGAACTAGCGACCCTCTCAGTCAGGGAACACCTTTGCTCCTTCAGTGGGGATTACGTGACTTTGTGCACGGATCCTTCCTTTACCCCCAAGGTTCTTTCTACCTTACATATCTCTCAGGAACTGATTTTGCTTTCCTTTTGTCCCAACCTCTCTCAACCTAGAGAGAAGCTATGGCACAAGCTAGATGTTTGCAGGGCACTTAAGATTTATATCGCAAGGACCAAGGCCTTCTGCTGCTGTGACTCACTTTTTGTCTCCTTTAACTGATCTTCCAGGGGGGCTAGGGCCTCCAAGCAGACTATCGCAAACTGGATCAAGGCTTGTATCCTGATGGTGCATGACATGGCAGGAATGCTGCATCCCACCAGGATGCAGGCCCATTCCATCTGGGCAGCAGCCACCTCAGCAGTATTCTCCACCAATGCCCCAATTTTAGAAATATGTTATACAGCCATGTGGTCCGCACCCTCATCCTTCATCCACCACTACAAAATAGACAAATTCAGGTCAGCTGACACGATGTTTGGTAGAAGTGTCCTCCAGGAGGTGGTTAAGGACTAGGTAGTTGGGCAGTCACCCCTGCCTAGACCTGAGGTTGCTTGGGCACGTCCCAACAGTAATGGATTCCTCCTTTCACCAACCCAGAGAATGCCACATTGATTACTTACCATTGATTACTTACCATGCATTCTTGGGTTGGTCGAGGAATCCACCCCACCCTCAGTGACTGCCTCTTTCTTTCAGGGTGAGGGTATACTTATTGAACGTCCTTGTCTGTCTTTTTTGCTGGGCTTTGCTAGTCAGTGAACTGGCCTCATGGAGGGCTGTTGGGGAGGAGTCAGCAGTCCTCTCCAGCTATGGCAAGACTTAGTCTCCTTCCTGCTTCTTTTCTGGGTGATAATGGGAGCAGCCCAACATTAATGGATTCCTCCTCCTGACCAACCGAAGAATGCACCTTCATGGCATTGGCATTTTACAGTCTTTTATATGCCTGCCAAGGGCTCCCTTTCTATCCTTGTCCTCTGTCTAGCTGGATTTTTAAAAGCAGCATCAGCATTGGGAGGAAGACAAAGGAATGCTGGAGAGACACAAATGTTTGGTGTTAGGTTGCAGAAGCATGTCTCTAGTAAACAATGATATAAAACTTGAATGGGAAAAGAGCAAGATTCTACTCTAGCAAATCCAACTGTATTCATATGTGCTTGCTTATAATAGGCAAGGTAAATAGTAACTGCCTTTGGAATCCCTTATTGAGCATATGTTAACAGCAAAACAGAAAAGGAGGGGAGCAGATAAGCCTCACCAGATCCTTCTCAGAATGTTATAAAAAACACAGTGATCTATACGTTTGGCCACCAGAATGGAAATTATTTGGAAAGTGGATACTGGTGAACGAAATATTCCTTTATGTATTCTGGAAGGAGCCTTGAAGTGGTCTCTAGAAGATGCCAGATGTTTTTGTCTATTCATACAAGGTGTACCTGGCTTGGTTGTTTCATTTCACATGTGCTTATTTTTTAGTTCTGAATAAGAAGTTTATTGAAACGTGTTGAACTATTCTTCATTTTGTGATGTGGAAACCTACCCTATCCTTTCCATGTTATTTCTGCCTCTGGTACCAACATTTTTGTTACAGAAATAATGACCAGGAACATGTCTACTTTGTTAACAGAGGTATTTTGTTTTCAGTAGGCTCTGCTAGATAGTTTATGCTTGTAGTTTTTATGCTTTAGCCTGGACATTCAAGGATATAGAGACTGAGAACCCACTACTTGTTTTATAATTGAATATACAGTGTCATTTTGTATACTCTTTTCTTCCAACCCAAGCTGAAATCTCGTTGGTGCATTAATGGTTAGGTCTTTTGGTGTAAGGGAGCCTTGGTGGTGCAGTGGTTAAATGCCAGTACTACAGCCACAGTGTTGCAAGTTGTATCCCAGGGGCTCCAAGGTTCACTCACCCTTCCATCCTTTTGTAGGTCGATAAAATGAGTACCCCACTTGTGGGGGCAATTAGCTAATACACAGTGGAAACTGCTTAGTGCCTAGCATGCCATAGTGGTGTAGATGCATAAAGTGCTATTGCTTAACAATTTGTTAGCCACTCTTAGAGCCTTTGTGGCTTAAGAGTGGGGTATAAATAAATAAATAAATAAATAAATAAATATCAGGTTCTGGCTCCAAGCAACCAGTCCCTACCATGCCTGGATACCAAGTGGGTTTTCCAAGCCAAGGGTTTCTGCAAAGTTTGGCTTGAAAAATTGCCCAGGCCATGGGATAGTTGATTTTCCAAACCTACCTTACTAAAACAGCCTGGCTTTGAAGACTATTTGAAGTCTAGACATTGTAGAAACTGGGTGCTGGGAAGAAGCATCATTTCCCTCCCAATGCCACCTTTGAGGACTTTCTGCCTTCTTTCATGGCCACTGTATCTTTCATTGCCTTTTCCCACCTACAGCCATTGCCTGCATTGTGCATCAGTAGGATCTTAGCCTCAGTTTTGCCCCCTGTCATTGTCCACAGATTGATGTTGTTGGCTGCCCACTGGCAAAAGCGTTTCCTACCCTGAAATCCCTCCCTCCCTTCCTTCCTTTCTTTCTTTCTTTCTTTCTTTCTTTCTTTCTTTCTTTCTTCATAAAGCATGGAGTTGTTAGTTTTGCTGTAGCTGATTCAGACACATTGCCTTTCTCCTCACATATTCCTTTCCCACATTGTACTAGGGCCATCTTTGGGATGAAGTTAGAGTAGCAGGAGGATCAGGTCTCCTTTAAATACTACTCACAGGAGGCAATGGCAAGTGAGTAAGGTTTACAGAGGTCAGGTCATTCAGTGCTTAGCAACATCCCTGGTAGGGCCCCTTTGTTTCTGGAGTACTTCCAGTGTTGATGGCCATTAACACTCACAGAGTACTTTAAGTTAAAAAAAAAAAAAAGAGAGAGAGAGAGAGAGAAGGAGTTTAGTACAAGGTTTGTTCTTCAGGGCATGCCAGTGCATGAGGCTTACATTGAGGGAAGCACACCCTAAGGGAACATTGTCTGGAGTTGCCAACCACTAAAAGTCCATTCATTACCAGTTGTTTAAGGTGTTGTGTGCTTGCCAGACTACATGTTTAAAACGATGTAAATATTAGTAGTCCTGTGTTTTAGAGGGCAGAAATAAGCACGTAATTATTATATGATCCCATTTAATTTGTGCCTTTTACAAGAATGTTCATGAAATCCTCAGTGCACACATTGATTATATGCTGAGCAAACTGCATAGATATTATACTCTGGAGTGGCTTTTTGGTGTCACTGCTGAGCAATCTGTAGGTTATGTTTTAAAAAAACCCATAAGAATGGTGTTTACAATGCATAAAACAGCAGCCAGATGATTACAGTCTATGCTAATTCTTATTGAGATGCGTACACATTATAGCATATGCAGAAAGAGAAGATGATTGCAGTTAAAAATAAAGTACTTTAGGTCTAATTTGCCTGTTTTGCCATAATCATTTCTCCAACCCTTCCAATATTTAGACTGCTGTCAGAACTGAACTCTTTAGTGTGGCTCTTGAACTAGATCCCTAGGGCACCCAGTTATGCCTGAAGCGATTGTTCATCTGGTTTGATATCAGGGACAGAAAGTCACTGCTTTCAAAGGATGGTTCAAAATGTTCTAAAAAACCAAACACCTCCCCTCAAAAATGATTACTATTTTGCACATGTTCACTGCCTCTTTTGGCTGCCCTTCAAAACTAATTAAATAATGTGCAAAAGCTGGGCCTTTCTCTTCTTGATGAACAGGTATCATGAAGTGAGTGATGATGTCATGAAGCAGTAAGATTTAGCTATATGATGACACATATACCAAATAAACCCATCAATAGGTGACAGGAAAGAGGTGAAAAAACAGGCATATACTCATTGTTTCACACTGTAGCAATTCCACACTATTCCTTGTTCCACAATGGATGAACCCCTATTTTTGCAACCTCTCTTTAAAACATTTCTTTGAAAATCTCCAGGCATTGGATGCCACAGAGTCAAATGGGAACAGGGAACTGTTGTCAGCAAAAACAGTTCAGTGCTAGGACACTGGTGGTGAAGTTTTTTCCCCTGTAAATACCAAAGTCATACAGTCAGCCCTCTGTATCCACGGATTTGGCATTCACGGATTCCATCGTCCATGGCTTGAAAATAATAATAATAATAATAATAATAATACAAAAAATCCAAGAAACGAACCTTGATTTTGCCATTTCATATAAGGGACACCATTTTGCTACATCACTATATATAATGGGACTTGACCATCCATGGATCTTGGTATCTGCGGGGGTCCTGGATCCAAACCCCGGAGAATACTGAGGGCCTACTGTATTTTCTGTTCACTGGAAGTCTCTCACACTCTTCCAGGTATCTGAGCTTGTAGTAACCACTGCTCAAATCCATTTAAGCTTTTGTCTAGAACAATGAGGGACACAAACTGTTCAAATGTGAGAGGTGAAGTTTTTGTCACCAGTAGTCATCAAACATAAAAGCGTTTCCTTACTCTTGTGTACTATTATCTGAATATTCCTCCCCTGCTGAATGAATGCAACATCATACATTTCCAGAGCTTCTGTTTTCCCTCAGTACATGTGGGAAGCTTTTCCCCCAGGGCCACCATCCTCTCAGTAGTAGTGTTCAAAGTCATCTCAAATGATTTAGTTATGCTGCCTGGGGGTCCACTCACAGAGGAGTAACTACCAGGATGCCACACAAGTGACACGTAAATCATCTCTCTGTTTAATGTTCAGGCTTAACAATATAGCATCAATGTTATCACCACTTTGTGATAACTTCCTTGGGAAACCTGCCAAACCTGCAAATTTCTCTGTTCTCTTTTATACATACTGATAGATATTTTATCCTCTCCATTGATGCCCCCTGGTCATGGGAGAGAGGCTTGCGTACCCTAATGATGTTTTGAGCTATGCTGGCGGTGGCATAATAGCTACCAGTAGGGTCTCCCATGCCAGACAGGTCAAAACCGAAGGGTCTGACAAAGTGTGTCAAAGGGCAGGATGGGCTCTCTAGCCTTATGGCAACCATCCTAGGAGAAGGAAAACTCTAATCCCAAACCCGGGCAGATGGTGCTCGTTGAACCCTGTAAGGTAAACCATCTAAGAGAAGGAAACTAATCAAACCTATGACCCGAAGACCTCGCTGCTACCCCCATACTTGCAAGGCCACAGCAGATGAACCTTTGGTTTAAAGGGTGAGGCCAGTTCTGTGCACGCTGCGCTCCACCAGAAAAATCCATTGCACAGGCTCGAAGGACAAATCCAGTTCCAAAAAAGCCCTGTAGCGATAGACAAGGGACGAAACTGCAGGGGTAAAGATGCACTGGAAGCCGCAGACCCAACCCTGCATGCAGGTGGTTCAGGACTTTGGTCTCTCGAGGCTGACCCGGGAGAGGACAGTCTTGATCGGCAGCATCCTGAATGACCAAGCAGCCTTTTTAAAGGAGAGCACTGCTTGCCCCATATGGAGACGGGCCTAGAAAAGGTGGCCTAACGAAAGCTCATCCCCAACTACCTGGTTGGCTAGTGGCGGCCAACGGGCATCTTCTGATGCAGTCAAACCAAGGCAAAGAAACAAAGGCACACACCGACCTGCAAAGGTGTAAATAAACTGTCGCTTGCATGCTGGAACATCAGAGCCATGCAAGACTCTGCAGATAGTGGATGGCCTGAGCGTCGTTCTGCCCTAATAGCGCATGAACTATCACAACTTAATATTGACATCGCTGCTCTTAGTCAAGTTCGTCTCCATGAGGAAGGCAGCCTTAAAGAACACTCCGCCAGCTATATACTTTACTGGTCTGGCAAACCCAAAACCGAAAAACATCTTTCAGGAGTAGGCTTTATGACTAAAAACTCCATTGCCTCCAAACTCGAAACCATGCCAACAGGACACTCTGATCACATCATTTCCTTACGCCTCTCACATGTTGTTCTCTTTAGTATATATGCCCCAACTATGCAAGCCGACCCTGTAGAGAAAGACGAAGTCTACACAGACCTACGGCAACTCATACAAAAATTATTATCCTTGGTGACTTCAATGCCAGAGTAGGAAAGAACTCTGAAGCCTGGAAAGGTGTCTTAGGCAAGCATGGTGTTGGAAATTGCAATGATAACGGATGCCTCCTGCTAGAGTTCTGTGCAGAACAACAGCTGACTATTACAAACACTATCTTTCAGCAGAACGATAGCTTGAAAACAACCTGGATGCATCCCCGATGCAAACATTGACACCTCATTGACTATGTTCTAGTTCACCAGAAAAACATTCGCGATGTCTGTCATACCCGAGTGATGCCCAGTGCAGAATGCCAGACAGATCATTGCCTCATCAGATGTAAACTAAATCTTCATCTTAAGTTCAAACCTAAGAGGGGTGGAATCTTAAAGAGGAGACTCCAAGTCAACAATCTTCAACAAGCTACCATGAGAGACAATTCCAGGCAAATCTGCAAACAAAACTTGAAGACCATCCTACAGATCCTTCTCCTACAGTGCTTTGGCAACATATCAAAAACAGTATCCTCCAGTCTGCAGAAGAATCCCTCGGGTTCTCCCACAAGAAAAATCAAGACTAGTTTGATGAAAACAACCAAGAGATCCAGCAGCTGTTGGCAAAGAAGAGAACTGCTCACCAGGCATACCTCGCCCAGCCAACTTGCTATGTAAGAAAAGCAGCTTTCCGCCTCACATGTAGCAAACTACAACAAAAACTCCGAGACATGCAGAACAAGTGGTGGATCAATATAGCAGAAAAGACACAATGCTGTGCAGATCTGGGTGATCATACAGGATTTTATGAAGCTCTTAAAGCAGTGTTTGGACCTACTTATCAGGTCCAAAGCTTCTTATACAGTACAGATGGTCAAACATTAATTACTGATAAAGCCTCCATCCTGAATCGATGGGCTGAACATTTTCAAAGTCTCTTTAGTACCAATCGAGTAGTCAATGGCTCGGCTATCCAACATATGATACAAAAACTGATGAAAAATGAATTGGACATAGCTCTCACTTTGGAAGAGACCCTTAAGGCCATACAGCAGATGAAAAACGGCAAGGCAGCTGGGATTGATGGAATCCCACCTGAAGTTTGGAAACACGGAGGTCATGCACTCCACGATAAATTCCACGAACTCCTTGTGAATTGCTGGGAAAAAGGAGAACTGCCATCAGATCTCTGAGATGCAGTCATCATCTCCCTGTACAAGAAAAAAGGAACAAAATCCGATTGCTCAAACTATCGAGGCATAACACTCCTCTCTATTGCTGGAAAAATCCTTGCAAGGATACTTCTGAACAGATTAGTTCCTGCTGTTGCAGAAGAACTTCTTCCTGAAAGACAATGTGGCTTCAGAGCCAACAGGAGTACTACAGATATGATATTTGCCCTTAGACAACTGCAACAAAAATGTAAGGAGCAAAACAAGGGTCGCTATGTAACATTTGTCGACCTCACCAAAGCCTTCAACACTGTGAGTAGAAAAGGTCTGTGGCAGATCATGGAAAGAGTAGGATGTCTCCCCAGATTCCTTAAAATGATTATCTTGCTGCACGAGGGCCAGCGTGGTCAAGTCAGATATGGTGATGCTCTTTCAGAGCCCTTTCTAATAACTAATGGAGTGAAGCAAGGTTGTGTTCTTTCTCCAACTTTATTTACAGTCTTCTTCAGCATGATGCTCCAAATGGCTACGGAAGAGCTTGAAGAAGACGACGGCATCTATATACGTTACTGTACTGATGGTAGCTTGTTTAACTTAAGCCATCTGAGGGCTCGCACTAAGACTCTAAATTATCTAGTCTGTGAGCTGCTCTTCGCTGCTGCTGCTGCCCTTGTTGCCCACACAGAAGCAGCTCTGCAGCACCTAACATTCTGCTTCGCAACAGCTGCAGAGCTGTTTGGGCTGGAAGTCAACCTGAAGAAAACAGAAGTTATTTACCAGCCTGCACCACAGGATGAACACCACCATCCCCACATTGCCGTCGGCAAATCTGTGCTGAAGTCCGTTCAGCAGTTCACCTACCTGGGAAGCATCATCTCCTCAGATGCCAAGATTGACAAAGAGATCGATCACTGATTAGCAAAGGCATATAGCGCATTTGGAAGACTTCACAAAAGAGTCTGGAGTAATAAACACCTGAGGTGAAGCACAAAAATCAGTGTGTATAGAGCCATTGTACTGTCTATTCTCCTTTATGTATCTGAAACATGGGTCACCTATCGCCACCACCTACAACTCCTCGAACGCTTTCATCAGCGCTGTATATGCACAATCCTAAATATACACTGGACTATGTGATGAATGTTGCTGTCCTTGAGCAAGCAGGGATCACCAGCATTGAGGCCATGATATTGAGAACACAGCTGCGCTGGGCAGGGCACGTTTCTAGGATGGATGACCATCGCCTCCCAAAAATAGTACTCTACGGTGAATTCACCACGGGTCGGCGTAAGAGGGGCGCTCCAAAAAAGCGATACAAGGACTCCCTGAAACAACATCTCAGGCTTGGCCAAATTGATCACCAACAGTGGTCCACCTTGGCCTCACATCAGCAGGCATGGAGACGCACTATCCACAATGCTGCAGCCTTATTTGAGAACTCAGCCGAACAAGTCTTGAAGAGAAACGACAACGCAGAAAGAATCACAACCCAGAAACATCACCCAAGGAGTCCTTCTGCTGTGCTTTCTGCATCCAGGCTTGTTTATCTCGGATTGGCCTTTTCAGTCATCAATGGAACCTGGAGAGAGAAGCCCTGACACCAATCAAATGAATTTCTGGTTTCTACAGCTCCTAAAAGTGTAACATTGCCTTGTGTTTTATAGGCTTGCTTGTACAAATTTCACTGTGCAGTTGGCCATTATGTCTGTATTTAATGCCTGTGTGCTTTTGGTTCCTGAGCTAAGATTCAGGAAGCTAGGTCTGTGGCACAGACAAGGAAATTTGTTGTAGCATGAAGGTCAATGGCTATTTCATCAGATGCCAACTTAGAAGAGAATCTTGAGTTGTCAGTTGCTCAATTATATTTTATATTGAATGATAGCCAAAATACCTTATGGCTTTGATCTTTATTTGGAAATATGTTTATCAGAAACCAGTGGACTTTACCACCTTATAATTTTGTTCTGATCTTTTATATCAGGCAGTTTATTTTTAAAGTCTCTTATGGGAGATCTCTAAACGAAATACTGGCAAGTTTATTTAAATCAATGACAAAGCTGATAATAATCAATCTATATATATAAAATTCTCTTGGGTATGTTGCCATTTCCAGTGTGCTGATTGGCTGCTTAGGGACCTGACCACCCAATCACAGGTCTCTTGGGCAGCCAATCAGCACACCGGTGACGGGACCATGTAAATCTGAAACATGGCTGGAGAGGGAGTAGCATGGGGGGCAGGACGAGCAGTGTGGGAGGGGCAGAACGGGTGGTGTGTGGGGGACAAGCACTGTGGGAGCGGCAGGATGGGTGGCGGGGGAATGAGCTGCGTGGGAGGGGGCAGGACAGGCAGTGTAGGAGGGGACTGGATGGGGAGTTGTATGGGGGACAACACACAGGTGGCGTCGGAGGGGGATGGACGGGTGGCGTGGTAGGAGGCTGGATGGATGGTGGGGGGAGCTGGGCCGGCAGTGTGGGAGGGAGCTGGATGGTCATTGGGAGGGACAAGCAGCATGGGAGGGGGCTGGATGGGCGGCATGGGGGGATGGGGAGTGAGGGAGGGGGAAGGCCGGGCAGCGTTGGACAGGGCATGGGGGGACAGGCGGTGTGGAAGGGGGCAGGACAGGTAGCATGGGGGGAACAAGCAGCTTGGGAGGGGGCAGGACCAGCACCATGGGATGGATCAGGACGGGCAGTGGGATGGGGGCAGGGCCAGCACCATGGGATGGGTCAGGACGGGCAGTGGGGTGGGGGCAGGAGCAACGGCATGGGGGTGACTTAACCTCACCAGTCTACCTCAAAAGGTTGTCATGAGGTAGACTGGGCATTTGGAGGGAACTGTTTTAATGGCATAGGGTATGCTGGGTCCAGCTAGTAGTGATATAATCCTTGAGGCATCTTAATAAACAAAGTCCCTTAACAGCACATCCAAAGCATGTTTCCTCAGGGGAAAAAGTTTCTCTTGAGTGTCTCATAGGAAGAATGTTTAGTATTTCAGCCTTAGGTCAAAATCCTGAGCACACTTACCTAAGATGCTGCACAATGAGACTTAATTCCAATCATAGGATAGGATTGTGCTTGAAACCCAAATTAAGGAACAGTAAACTCACTGGGGGATATTGAGCAAGTCACTTTCTCAGCCTCAGAGGAATGCAAGGGCAGACCTCCTCCAAACAAATTCTGTTAAGAAAACCCTTAGGGTCACCATAAATCAGAAATTACTTGAAGGCACACAATGGTAACACAACCTATTGATCTGTGCATTGGAGAGGGGGATCTGAAATCAGTACTACTTAATGGATATTTCAGATATATGAATTTGCTTCTATTTGGAAACTTCAGTTGGTTCAAAACATGGCATCCAGATTAGTCACTGGTACACCCAGGAGTGATCATATCACACCAGTATTAAAATCACTCCATTGGCTGCCAGTTAGTTTCCAGGCAAGGTACAATATGTTGGTTTGCCTTTAAAACCCTCCATGGTTTCTGTCCAGGTTACCTACAGGATCGCCTTCTCCCGTATAATCCACCCCATACACTTAGGTCCTCTGGGGGACATTTGCTTCAGTCAGCCAGGACTACGTTGGCAATTGTCACCCAGAGAACTTTTTCATCCCCACCCCTGGACTCTGGAATGGCTGGCTGGAAGAGATACAAAGATGAATACACTGTTAGAATTTAAAGCAGCATTAAAGACCAGTCTCTTCCAGCAGGCCTATCCAGTGTGTATTGATTGTTTTAAAATGTCTTAGTCTTACCTGTTTTTAAATTGATATATATTTTTAACTGATATGTGTTTTTAACTAACATTGTTTATATGTTAATGTGTTGTTGCCAGCCTCGATTCATAGGGAGAGGCGGGTAAGAAATAATAATAATAATTTATTATTAATAATTATATTATTAATATAGAATATAAGAAATAATAATAATTATTTATTATATTATATAAGATATATATATTATATAAGATATATATATATTTCTTATATATTATATAAGAAATAATAATTATATTATTATTATTATTATTATTATTATTCCTCCATCTCTATAGGTAGTCCCTAAAGTTCTATATTTTGGTTAATCAATAGAAACCACAAATTGATGTGTGTGCTTGTGTCTGCATGCACATACACCCACACACATTTGGGATTATTAATTTTTAAGCTTATTCCATTAGTTCAAAGCTGTGGTCTGGATAGCCAAATAGATGCCAGAATAGAATGGGAACTCTGGCTTATCAAGAAAGAGAATTCTGGTACATGCTATTGTAACATATGGACTCAGATGCATTCAGTGCTCTGTCTGATTTCACCTCCAGTACACCAGAGAAGAACCCAGAGTTTCTTCTATGGTTTTTTTTCTCTCTCAAGCTTTTTGAGGTGGAATCAAAGCAGTGTTGGGTTTGGGATACTACAGTAAACAAACCACAGACCAAAATCCCCCCCCCCCAACAGGCATGTCTGATAAGGACATGAGAGGGCCTTCTCAGTGGCTGTTGTCAGACTATGGAATTCCCTCCCACAGAATGTCCCTCACTAAATCCATACTGTGTTACCTTAAGCAAGTCATACTCTCTCAGCCTCAGAGAGTATGCCCTTTGAACAAATTCTGCTAAGGAAACCCCCATAGTAAGTTTGTGTTCAGGTCACCATAAGTCAGAAAGGACTTGAAGGCACACAGCAACAAACAACAAGGTGGATTGGAGCTGATTCACTCCATTCATAAGTGGCCTTGTTCATACATGCGTGCATACATGTGTATCTTCTCAACATTTAATTTGCACCTCTTGCATGTGCAGGTGTACTGAGAAGCATTTTGTTTGAGATGATACAGAAATTCTGTCTGTTTTCTGTTTGGTGATGGCTCATTCATAAAAACAAGGTCCTACTTGATGCTGCAGTCCTTAAGTAATGAACATACATGTGTGACGCAAAGCAGACTTTTCAGTTTCAGGTCCACTTGTTTATATTCTCAGGTTTTTTTGTAGGTCATTCTATACCTATCGCTTGAAAATTAATTTAAAGTTAAATAATATTAATTGTTGTGACAACAATGTGAGGATTTCTCCTCTGCGTTCATTAATGTTGCTCTCTCCAATTTTAATTTCAAAACTACTAAGAAAGCCTTAGGCTTTGAAGGATCAGAGCTTCTAATTGATAGGTGGAACATTTCTGTTCTGCAAAGGATCTGGCTCTTCAAAATTGTAGATTTCTTTCAGTAGTAAATCAATGGGATAAAACCACCCTTAACAAATCAAAAGTCCACAGGAGGTTTCTTTGCAAAATGCAAGGAGAAAAACTCAATGTTGTATGGAGTATGAGAGATTCTTGCCTGCCTTATCTTATTTTTCTGAAGATGGCTTGCACAACTGCTGAGAGGTGGCAAAATTTCATCTGTCTTGATAATTAGAATATGCTTTGCTAGTGGGCTGCAATTGATCTGATTAGCTAAGTATACATGCTGTACATTTAAGGCTTCTAATTAAATTTCCTTGAGTTACTTTCTCTCCATGGTGTATATACCTTCCCTGGGGGTAATCCTCATAGAAATCTTACACAGAAACATTGATTTCCAGTTTAAATGAATCACATGTGAACTTCAAAGGAAGACATGTTGCGAAGTGGCCAGAAGGTGCACATCTTTGTAACTTGGAAATTGTTAGACTTGCATCTATCTCTCAAACTCTGTAAACCATTTCGCCAAACTTACTTGGATTTTAAAATGACCTGACTGATAATTTGGTTCAGCTGAGTTGTTGCATACACTCACACACCCATACTTATTTTATTTATTTCAAATATATTTAGGTTGCCTTTTAGTGACTTGCCTTTTTATTTATCTCTCTATCCATTTATTGTTTATATAGGGCATGGATAATCACCATGGGTTTTAGAATATTTTGCACTAGTTTAGCCTGGGCTGTTCAAGTGATATTTACGTTCCCAATGTTAGAGACAGGTGTATGTGTGCGAGAGAAGGAGGGAGGGAGAGGGAGAGAGAGGTATGTGTGTTTTGTTGCATCTGCTTACACGTGAGAAAGGGAAGTGTATGTTTGCATGTCCCTGTAAGAGTGGGGAGTGGGGTATGTGTGTGCTTTTGCATCTCTGTATATAAAAGAAGGTTTTTTTTATTTGTGTGGGGGTGAGTGTGTGTTTTTGTGTGTCTGTTTTGATAAGAGGTCCGTAGGGGTTCTTTCATTTTTCTTTAAGGTACTTGGGATCTTTTTGGAATAGTTTTTGTCGTTGTTCTTGTTGTTGCTGTTTAAGTTTCCTGGATAGTGCATACATACACAAACATACAAAGCCAATCAAAATATTAAACAACATGGTCTCACCATTAAAGATGTCATCCTATACCAGTGAACATTTGCTGGACGCCATGCCGCTAAAAATATGCAAAATTTGTCACGACTAAATCTCCCTTAAATTAATGGCTGAAAGTTGGTCACCCTACCCAGAATACTCTTTTTGGGAGATGAGAATGGCCATCTCCTTGCTTCTTATGAGAACTGAATGTTGTTGTATTTTAAAAAGGGCTCTGAATATGATGCTTTTTAAAAATTATACTGTTCTCAATTGTATTTTTTATTGTTATTGATAGTTTGATTCCATATTAATGTTGATCTTTTGAAAGTTTTAACTATATTTGTTTTAATTTGTAAGTAGCTTTGAATTCCAGTTCTGGAGAAAAGATATGATATAAATAAAGATGATTATGATGATAGTAGTAGTAGTAGTAGTAGTAACAGTGCTGCTGGAAGTAACAACAACAACAACAACAACAACAACATTGATTTAATATGTCAAGTTACCACTTTTCACAGAACCCATAGCCGGAGGGCAGGATGCTTAAGCTATGTCTGTAAGGCTTGCCTGTAACAAACCATAGTCAAGGAAATTGGGTGGGTAGTGTTTCTGACATTTTATTGTCTGATGGATGCATGAAGGGGCTAACACAGGATTGTTGCCACATTCTGGAAAGTATGCATGAAATAATTCCAGTACTATTGCATAGGTACTAGTGTATCCTCTCCTCAGTCCTAGTGAAGACATATATATGTCTTGATGTATGCATGCAATATTTTTATTGGTTTCTGACTGTAATCCAACAGTATGTACATTAACTCATAGATTAGTCCAATTAAGTGAAATAGGGCTTATTCCCAAATAACTATACAGAGGATTTAGTCATTCATGATCATATGCCTTCAAATGTTTGAGCCACAGATCTGTCTAAAACCTCCAATTCTTGACCATCTGCTGGGAAGGAAGGAAAAGGACGTGGGAGCTGAATGTGGTTGCTTTCCTACCAACCAAAAAGGGCTTTGTATATGTAGTTCAGGCTTTTGGATTTGAAACCATTGCTTAAGTAGTGTGTATATTTCCTAGGTGGACAGGAGCACATATGGGCTTTAGTGCTTTAAATTAAGTTAAATGAAGATGAAGGAATAAAAAAGCAACAACATTAAGTTTTTTAAAACTTCCCTTGAGTGCCCTTATCTGGACTACTTTTCCCCCCAATGAAAAGTCCACTATATTGTGACATATAAAAATGCTGTAGCTCCACAGAAATGTTTACTGATGTAGAATGAAGGGTATTCCACAACACCGAAACATCCAGAGCCATGAAACACAGGTTCCCCAGAGTTAGAAGGATTGTTTTGAGTACCTGTCAGCTCTGCCAGCTTTCAAAAATGCAACCAACATAAATGCAATAGATTTGCTGAGACTATTTCCCCCCCCCTGCCATTTTTGTCTATTTTTAAAAAACTGTATATGTCAGGTGGCTAAAATTCAGGGATATTGTTTACAACTTTTCAGGTGGCAATATCATAAAATTCCTACCTTCCAGGTCTAGTTCTGTTTGAATTATGCAACAAGACTTGACTCTGGGAGATAGAAATATCTTGTATGCCCAGATGGGGGGTGTTGTTGTTGTTGTTATTTTATCTTGTCTCTGGAAAAGGTGCTAGCTTCTAGAGTCCCTATTAGTTTCATATTTGTGTAAGAACACATTAATGAGTCTTTTTTAAAGAAAGAAAACATTCTTGCACATTTTAGATTAAGGTTATATGTATGAAGCGTGTTTGGTTTTTGTCATTTTAAATACACTTCATACAATTTTAGTGTTGTTTTAGACTAGTGGTTGAAATAATTAAGACTGTGGTCCTAACTATACTGAAGTGGATGTAGGTCCAAATGAAATCAGGTTAGAATCATAGATTCATAGAGTTGGAAGAGACCACAAGGGCCATCCAGTCGAACCCACTGCCATGCAAGAATTCCCAATCAAAGCATTCCCAGCAGATGGCCATCCAGCCTCTGTTTAAAAACCTCCAAAGAAGGAGACTCCACCACATTACAAGGCAGTGTATTCCACTTCTGAACAGTTCTTACTGTCCAAAAGTTCTTCCTAATGTTTAGGTGGAATCTCTTTTCCTGTAGTTTGAACCCAATTGCTCTGTGTCCTAGTCTCAGGAGCAGCAGAAAACAAGCTTACTCCATCCTCAGTATGACATCCCTTCAAATATTTAAACATGGCTATCATGTCACCTCTCAACCTTCTCTTCTCCAGACTAAACATACCCAGATCCCTGAGCCACTCCTCATAGGACATGGCTTCCAGACCTCCCACCATCCTGGTTACCCTCCTCTGGACATGTTGTAGCTTCTCAATATTATTCCTGAATTGTGGTGCCCAGAACTGGACACAGTATTCCAGGTAAAGTCTGTGGCACTATTACTTCCCTTGATCTAGACACTATACTCCTATTGACGAAGCCTAGAATCATATTTGCTTTTTTAGCTGCTGTATCACAATGCTGACTCATGTTCAGCTTGTGGTCCACTAAGACTCCTAGATCCCTTTTGCATGTACTGCCATCAAGCCAGTTAGACTTCCTTTTAAACTAAAGTTGGACTGCCAGGCAAATGGTAGAATTAGATGTTCGTAGAGAAGTAAGTTTTGTTGGTGTGTCATTCTGAAAAGAATTTTTAAAACATTTGGTGTTTCATGTAAATCAAGTGAGCTAATGAGAGCTGAGCCAGTTTATCATTCTACAGAAGATGCATTTTATGACTGGACATACAGTTCTCAATTAAATTATGCATTCTTCATATGCATTCTTCATTCTTTAACTGGATGAAAACAGTTGCTCCATTTGTTCCTTGATCAGTACTGTTGTTAAACAGTAAAGCCTTGTAATGCATTACAAGGGCTGTATGTTCGTATTGTTCTCCGTTTCTTTGTTTTATAGCTTCTTATACAGTAGACAATTGAATCAATTAGCTTTTTGGCTTATGGGCAAAATATATGCTTTTTCTAGAATAGAAATTGGGGTGTGGCTGAGCAGAATGGGAGACACAAGCTGTTGATTTTTCTTGAACAATATGTGGGCTGGTTTTAAATTGCACTATTCCCCCTGCCCTGCCCCCCCATTCATTTGCTTTTTCCTGAATCTTGCATTGGAACAGTTGAGTTGGGTAGGTGATCATCTTTGAAGGACAAGAAGGCTTATTTTGAGGGGGCAGTCAAATTAAGAAAAATGAATAAATGCAATCTTTAATATTACCCATAGGTGCTGCTTAAGCATAGCTAGCATTTTGTGCTGTCAGAATCTTTATGTAAACATTTAGCATGCTTTTTGAATAATTGTGTAGAAATTATAACCATGCCCTATGAAGCAACAACTTCCTATGTGTGATTAATATATATTTCTTTAGAACTGTGGTAACTCTTCTTTATCATTAATTCATTTTGTGACTTTAGGAATGATAAGCTATCAATGTTAACATCAGTGAGTTTTATACAATTTCTATAGAGTTCCTCTAGAAAATTTCCTCTAAAAGGAAGAAGTACTTCCTTTTCCTTATGTACTTGCTACCTGTGGAACCAGCAGACTCTCAGAGGTTTTATATATACAGTAACTATTTATAAGACTGAGCTGAATTTTATCTTTTTTGTGTGTGTACTTTCAAGTAATTTCCAACTTATGGAAACCCTAAGATGAATCTGTCACAGGGTTTTCTTGGGGCCCGTCTATATGGTAAAAAAATATGAATGCCATTCGGAAGATTGCTTTTCCGTACACATGGCCATTCGCATTCATACGTGTCATTCAGAAGGGGGGCTTGCGAATTCCCCGTAAACTACATGGATTTGGCATTCGGAAGGAGTAGCGGATCTCGGCATAAATTTCTTGGGGCCCGTCTATATGGTAAAAAAATATGAATGTCGTTCGGAAGATCACTCTTCTGTACACATGGCCGTTTGGATTCATACGTGTCATTCAGAAGGGGGGCTTGCGAATTCCCCATAAACTACATGGATTTGGCATTCGGAAGGAGTAGCGGATCTCAGCATAAAATCCGTACAGCCGTTCGAATGGCTGGTGGTCTGTACACCCCGTTCGCACACATATGAACAGGCAGTGTAATCTGATTGGCTGGCCGAGTAGAGGGGGCAGGGCTAGCAAGGAGGGGAATTGGGAGCACCCACCATGTTGGATTCCCAGCTAAGCGAGAGTTCGGTAAGTCCATGAATTTTATATATATTTATTTTTTATTTTACTTTGTAAATAGGGAATACCGAATGTCCGCAAAGCAGGTACTTTTTTAAATTAAAAAAAAAGTGGCGGGAGATTTAAAACTGCCGCTTAGCTTGCTCGCTCCAGCCATCTGGGGAAGGGGGGTCATACGGAGTTTAGGGGGGTAAAAATTGTGTAGGCGGATTGTATGCATACGAATGACCGCCTATTCATATTTTTTTACCCCTCAAATGGATTTTTTTAAATCGTATAGATGGACCCTTAGCAAGATTTGTTCAGAGGGCACTTGCCATTGCCTTCCTCAGAGGCTGAAAGAGTATGACTTCCCCAACATCACCTACTGGGTTTCTGTGGTCAAGCAGGGAATCAAACCTTGGTCTCCTAGAGTTGTAGTCCAACACTCAAACCACTACATTGTGCTGGCTCATATTAGCTTCTACAGCTTAAATTGTTGAAATGTGTAGCAAGCCTGTATTTGGACAATCAGCACATTGTCAAACACAGACCTAAATCCAGTTGTTAGTCTCAACTAGTAGACCCATTTAATTGGCTGTTGAATTGTAAGTAAACGTTTATGTAGATTCCATTGACTCAGTGGATCTTATGAAGATGGGATTCACAATTAGACTTCAGCTGTGATTGAAGTTTGTGAGGGCCACGATGTCTGTCTTTTTACCTCCATCCTTCTTTTCCTGTTCCATCTTCTCCCTCAGTTTAGATTGTCATGTTACATCCTGATTAATATCCTTGCAGTGCCACCAATTGCTTCCCGACACCACAGGGACCGGGCAAACTATTTCTGCCACACCTTTTGCTGCCCATTAATTTGGTGTGATAAAGGAGCTCCATTGTTTCAGCTTTGAATGCTTTTTAGTGAAGTAGCTACAAATATTATGAGGTCACACTTGTACTCTAATAATTGCAACCTAGTGCTTCCCAGCCTAAACTTTCATTAAAGTCTAAGAGGTTTGTGTATAAATGTGTACTTCCTTTTGCTTTTCCTAAAGGCACATACTGAAGATGCTTTGTTAGAGAGCCCAGCAACTGATCATTCTCTGAATCCTTAACCAAAGGGGACAACAAGAATTTATCTGACCAAAGCACTAATGATTTCACCCATTTTTCAGCAACAGAAAGTATGGGGTGTGGACTAAAATTCTCATGTTGCTCAATGTAGCATATTCCACAGCAGAGAAAACACTAGATGTACATATGTTTCAAGTAGCGATTGAAAGCAAACATTCTTGTAGGTTCATTGACACAAATAAAAGGCAAAAAAAATTTGTCTTTATTTGGCTGACTTTTCATGTTTGTTTGGACTTGAATTTTGCATAGAAACCTTATCAACTGTATTTCTTGCATTTCAGTGTCTGTAGCCACCATTGCAGACAAAGGGTTGACCCTCTCTAAATGGAAAAGCTCCTTCCAGTGGTGCAGGAAACCACCGTAATTTTTGCCAATTATCCTTTCCCCTCTCAATCTCCAGCTCCATTTCCCACTGTTCTGGAGGGCCACCAAACCCTCTAAAGTAGAGAGTCTTGGGTCTCATACTAGGAGAAAGGCAGGATATAAAATAAATAAAAAATAAAAAACAGATTTAAAGGTTCATAGAGAGCTGTTAGGAGATGAGGAAATATGTGAAGTCACCACCATCTTCCCGCAAGAGCAGGATCCCTGATCACAGAGTTCTGCCCACACCATCAGCTGAGCACTTCAAGTGTCTTGAGTAAACGCATGACACCTTCTCTCTTTAAGCATTAACTGTATCACTGGACTCTTCCTTCCTTCATAATACATCATATCCAAGTATGCAGCTCAGAAAAAAAAGTTGCTCAATTTTTATATTCCTTTTATTATGGTTGATTTCTTTGATTACATTGCATAGTAATCATTGATTCCTTTGATCATATTCCTTTGATTCATTTTTATAAGCCACCCTCAGTCTCAGTTTGGAGGAGACAGCAGAAGAGATAAAGTGATAAGTAAATAAGGACCAGTCATGGTTCACTCAGTTGTACCCACTGATAAAACATGGAGAAATCCAAAGGAGTGGTAGCAAGGACTCATTACAGGATGCACAATTCTGAAATTTTTCATTATATGGGATTTTATCTTATTATGTCAAAACTTTGAATTGAAATGACCCTGGTTTTTATCTTTGACTCTTTGACAAAAACATTGATATAGTTCTTACTGTTTTAAACATTTCCCCCCCTGAGGCATGTAATAAACAGTTTGTTGAGGATCCAGGAACACAATTAGTGATGTCAGTTAAAATTTTGTATGGTCAGTATGTTTGCACTGTGGCACCCAATTAGTACCACCCAAGAAATATCACACAATATCATACAATATGTTCCTTGAGCATACTGTGAGTGCAAGGATTAAGGCTATAACCCTGTAACTGTTTACTGGAAAATAAGCTCCATTGAACTCAGTGAGGTAAGGCTGCACAGGATTGTATTCTTTAGCTGCTCTTTTTAAAAATACAACTGTGATTGCACTCATATGTAGTAAAACATGTATTTCATGTTTGCTTTCTGATGGTGAAATTAATCTATTGGTCATAATATTCCATTCTTAGGAAACTTGACCATATAAAACCAGGAGTGTTTAATTGAATCATTTTGCAAGTTGTGTGAATGCAAGTGACTTGTCTAGATATTGTCTAGATATAGGTTAATTGGTAGCGAGAGCAAAAACCTTCTACTTCCTGTGGAAAAGTGCTTATGTGAAGTAGTGTTAGATCTGACACTATGTTCCTGGTAGGACTCTTTTGCTTTAAAGGAGTCAACTATTTCTCTCTCTTGCCGGTTCTTGCACTAATCATTAATAACTGTACTGTTGTCACACCTCAAAAACATTCCTATTGACACTTCAATCATTTTTAAAGCTCTTGAATTGTCAACGTGTATACAACTAACCTTTTGCACTCTATTAAAATTTAAGAACTGCTTGATTCTCAGCGAATGCCCAAACAACTGGATCATGAAAGCGTTACTTTGTGCCAAGGGCATGATGCAGTGCACCCATTCCCTTTTAACAAATAATAAGAAGTTTGACTTTTCATTTACACATTCTGCCAATTGCTAACAAGTTTCCATCTTGTTCAAACATTGAATTGATCCAAAGAAATTGAAAATATTGATTTAACCCTCTTCCTGATTTGTGCTGTGGGCACCTGCTAGTGCAGTCTTAGCACATTACAATTGCTTGGTCGTAATTCCTCAGGGGACCACTAATAACTACCACATTTGTCTTTTCATCTTCTGAAATTATGCTAGCAGTTGTCCAAGTCAATTGTGATTCATTTGATACTGCTCTCCTTCAAGACATATTGCAACCAAATAGACTTGCTCACCAGTAATATATCTGATGACATAGTTAGTTCTAGTTAATTGACAAAATGATTCAGGCTTTTATGGATGGCATTAATTGGTCCCCAGCGTCCATGTAATAATTGACCAGACAGTGTAGACTACATTAGACTCTCATCCAGTCAGAATAGTGGTAAGATGAGGTAAATGTGGTATAAATGATAAAATGGCTATATTTTAAATGAAACATTTACAAACTATGAAAGTAGCTGCATTAGTCGGGTTTAAATAATGGAAATACATAAATGTCCACATTCATCCCCTCCTCTCCAGAGTTAACACAAGATGCAAATGATACTGAGTTGTCTTAATGGAATTTGCTGCTGATGGTCTAATATATAATGCTGCAAAGACTGGAAGACAGAGGTTTTAGCTCTGGTACAGACAATTTACTGATAATCAACATGCAATTGTATCACTACAGAGATACAAATCTTATTAATATCAGTTCAGAGTCTGAGTCTGCCCCTTTGATTTGGATAACTGGGTTGGATATAATATCCTTTGAACTTTTGAAACAAAATATGTAATAAAAACTTACATATTAAGGCCCAAGAATTTTAGTTAGATTTAGTTAGATTTTTTAAATAGGTAGGGAGATAGCTATAGCTATAAGGGACAGGAAATCGAAGTAACAAATATTATCTTTGAAGCAACAATGAGTTATATAAATATTTTATCCAAATGATTTAAAAGACTTGATCTCAGATTAAAAATTTACTGTGTTCCTGTTTCCCTTTGAGCTTCTTATCAGCCCAATGTGAAAGGAAAACTGAGGCAGTCAAAAAAAGTTGAGATTGGAGATAGATCTATTTGGGCTATTGAGAAACCTGGTATTGTTAAATGTAACAAATATTATTTTCTGCCATACGAATGTAGGTAAAACAAGGGTACAGCAAGCCTGAAACTTCCTGTTTTATTCCAGGACAGTTCCCCATATCTAGGACATAGCTTGGAAAAATTGCATCTTTGGACTATAACTCCAAGACTCCCAGGCTGGGATTTGCTGACTGGGAGATTCTGGAAATGGTTGTCCAAAGTAGTAACTTTCCATGTTGTAAGAGTGGCAGTGCATATGTGTTGAATGGATAGGCTCAAAAACATGTGAATGGATAAGCAATCATAATTTGTGTCACGTGCTCAATTTCCTAAGTTTTACTTTTTTTAAAAAAAATCAATATTTGTGGAATGGTATTTATGGAGTGACACTGATACAGCTGAGGGTATGCTTTATTCCAGATTGTTGGCTGGTGCAATTAGCTACTGGTATGGACTGTTAGTGGCTTTGCTGAGCTCTGTTGTAATACAAAGATCTCATGCAAATTATCATACCTACAAAAATAAGAGGCAGGCCTCCTTAAAGAGGTGTGAGATCAAACTCACCTCAGTGTGACATGTATAAATCTAAAGGTTTGTATGCCCTTTCCTGTTGTGTTGGTTGTCAGAGCTTGATTGCCATAGCTGATGATGGCTTTCAGTCTGAGTTTTCATCGAAACTTTAAATGAGCTATTAAAGGCGCTGAACCCTCTAGGTTTAGTACATTGGATAGTTCTTATGAATTTAAGGCCACAACATATTCACTGTTCCATTGACACAGAAGTCACCAATCTGTTTCATTGGTAGCTAGTTTTTAGGTGTTTCCACAAGTCTACCCCACTCACAGCTTTTACTTCCCTCTTTCTGCTTCCAACTCTGTGCTGTTTGCTGGGTAACTACTGCATAATTTGTTTGCTTTCCCACTAATTTTTGTCCTCTGTTTTCTGTGCCATAGCAGCACCAGCCTATCCACTGTTTGCAAGCAAAGCACAACTGATGTTTTTCAGGGTCCCCTGTGCTTTTAATTTAAACCCCCCTTCCCCATTTTATTACTCTTGACTGTGTCTGAGGGTTTTGTGAATATTAGTCTCTACATTGCTCCAGTGTTCAGTTTCTGTTCTGCAGCGGGGTGGGGTGAAGGAAATAGTTGATTTTGCTGAGGCTGGGGGTGGGGGATGAAAAGACAAAAATGGTCCAAGAAACTAGTAATTGATATCTTCTCTCATGCTGGGGGAACAACCTAAGTGGACATTCAAGGAGCAACAAAGTGATCCTTCCAGCACTAATCGCTCTGTAATAATGAACAGAAAGCAAGGAAATGGACATGGAGGAATCTTTTAATCAGCACTAGAAAGGCCCTTCACTGAACTGAAACACATGTGTAAACATTGTATAAGGATCTTTTCTATGAGAAAGGACATTATGGACAGTACATCAAGTGCCATGTGTGGTATGTTGTAATGTCAGTCCAGCTAACTACAGAAAAACAAAAGCCTCAGCAGTGCTAAAGAGCTCTAGTGTGGCAGCTGAAATTCCTGTGAAGAGACTGGAGAAACTGCTCTGGTTTTATTCGTTTGTTTTGATTGATGGTTGATAATTTGGAGGATTAGAGGAAGTTTATGATGTTTTTGCTATTGGGCGGCATTTTTTCTTTAAACAAATACTAAAATCCCTTTCCCACTTGTATTTTTCCTTCTTCCTAACCTTATCTCAATGAGATTTGTACTGTATCACCTTCAATGAAACCAGATTTGCCATCAAAATACCTCTTCCCCATCCCTATCCTCATTCCTTAGAATGAGTTACTTTATAACAAAATGTCTTACCTGTGCTCCATGCAACTTAGACTGACAAAAGTGTAATAGAAAATCTTGCTGCTGGTATTGCAAAGCCTGCCTTGTTGTCAACAAAACAGGACAGGCCAAAATGTAGTGTTATGGAAAACGGCTGCCTGCCACCTGAAAACAACAGTTGTACATAACCTGTTCTTCTCTTCCTCTGGCAATACAGTCATCCCTTCTCATTTGCAGGGGTTAGGGGCAGAGCACTACCATGAAAGATTTTAAAAAGTGAATAAAATGTATGCAAAAAAAGGGGGGTGGCAGCATAGCAACCCCTCTGTGCCGGAGGAGAGCTGAACGGGCCCCTTGACCTCAAGCTAAGAGGATGGCGGCAGCCCTGCCGTGCTCTCCCTGCCCAAGTCCATCGGGCTTGAGGTCCCCAATTTCCTGACACGGCAAAGGTGAGGGATGCTGGAAGCAAGAGGCGACCTGCAAGCACCTCCTCACCTTTCCAGGGGCCAGTAGGAGAGGGCTCAGGTGCTGGGGCTGGCCGGGCTATGGAAGGTCCTCCTCCAAGCCAGGCTCTGGCTCGCCTCTGCCTCAGCTTCAGAGCAATGCACGGAGGGAGTTTGGGAAAGCACCGCACTCCCTTCCCCCTCGGCTATCCTCCTCCTCTTCTCTCTCAGTCTCTCTCCCATGCCCGCCTTTCTCGCCATCCACCTCTCTTTCTCCAGTCTGTGCCTCGGACAATCCCACCTCTGTTGGAGGCTAAAGAAGGTGAGAGCGATGAGAAGGATTGGACTTCAGGGATGGGTGCCAGAGCTAGGATTCTGCCATGGGATGGAAACCTGAGGGAGGAAAGCAGGTCTTGCTGGGAGAGACAGAAACCACCCCGGGAAGGGGAGGCACCGGCTGGGCTATTGGCTTTTGGGGAGGGGTTGAAAGGGCAGCAGGTTCCTTAGGAGGGAGGGAAAGAATCCGAGGGAATCTAGAACAGGGTATCAGTCTTATTGAGAGCCCTTTAACTGGGTGCCGTGTCCCTTTGGAACCCGTGATGCTGATTTCCAGGCAACTGTACTTGGGCTCCACGAGAACCTTGGACCACAGTGGGTGGGAATCCACTTGTTCCAGTTCCGCCCTCAGCCGCCACCCCTCCTCCCACTTCTCTAGGGTGGGGATAAAAATACACTTGTGGTCTGTGTTTCGTTGTTACTAGGAGAAAGATCGGTCTGAAATACTTGGTTATTGTGTGCTAGAGGTGGGTTTGTCTTTGAGGCTGAGAAAGTGTGGGGATGTGACCTGATCATGGGGTTGACAGCTTTTAGGTTTGCATAGGCTAACTGCTTCTCGTGGTCTGTTTTTCTGCCCCTGAGTTAATCTGGAGCTGATGTAGATGATTCTATGATTCTACACTTTCTGCCCCTTCTCTCCTCCCACCCCCCAAGAGGTGGGACTTGCGGGGTGTCGAGATTGTGGTGGGGAAGAGGAGGAGAGTTTCAGGGGCAATGGGAGCACCAGCCCAACCCCCTCCTGATCCTCCACCATGGGCACCTTTCCATGGGACACTGGCACCCCAGTCTCCCCTTTGCAACCCCCCCGTTGCACTTGGGGGGGGGGAAGAGGGGGATGCTCTTCTCTCCTCTCCAAGTCTGTCTTGGGCAGCAGGGACTGTGGTTTGGGGTGGCAGACCCTCCTCCTTCTGCGTGACCCCCCCCTCCCCGCAGGAGGGAAGGTGGAGTAGCATCAGCAATGCCTTTCCATCACTTTGGAACACTCAGTTTCCCTTGATAAAGCCTGGATCACACCCCTCCCAGTTCTCCTTGCCCCCCCCCCCCCGCCCACCCGGCTTTCCTCTTCTCTTTCTTTTCCAACTCCGAAAATACACAAAACCATGAAAGGGAAATAAGTGAATAGGAAGGGACGACTGTAATCTATAATAGAAAATATCTGATGGCATTTCATCATTTCTCTGAAGCCTGGCAAATGACAAGAAGTTACACATGAGAAAGATACATGAGGCACAATGGTACAGGTCTGGTTCAGATGTAATTCTGAATTATAGTTTAATATTGGTTTAATATGCACAAAGGGACCAGCATTGTGTAGTGGTTTGAGTTTTGGACTAGGACTCTGGGAGACTAGGGTTTAAATCCTTCCTTGGCCATGGGACACCTTCGGGTGACCTGGGCAAGTCACAGCCACTCAGCCTTAGAGGAGGGCAATGGCAAACCCTCTCTGAAGTTTCATGGGGTTGTCATGAAAACCCCATGAATAGGTTGTGCCTTAGGATCTCTGTAAGTTGGAAACAAATTGAAGACACTTAACAACAAAGTAATTACATTCACTAGCCTTGGGTTCATGCACTTTCCCTGCTTCTGGTTCAGCTCTGAGGAGGAAATGTTTGTTTGTTTGTTTGTTTGTTCCCCGCTCTTCAGCCACAAGGCTATCAGAGCGGCTTACAAATTGTTTTAAGCAATAGCAATTTACACATCTACACTGCATTAAGCAGTTTCCTATGTGTGTTAGCTAATTGCCCCCCACAAGCCGGGTACTCTTTTTACCAACCTACGAAAGGATGGAAGGCTGAGTGAACCTTGGAGCCCCCTGGAATCGAACTTGCAACATGGTGATTTGCAGTACTGGCATTTAACCACTGCACCGCCAGGGCTCCTTACCAGAGCTAAAATCAGAGACTTTAGCTCTGGCTTTCAATTAAGTGCATGTTTGCAGTACCTTTACATCCACATCCAATCTGTGGCTAATTGTGGCTTAGGGAAACAACTTCTTTATAAATCTTGGTTAAGACTTGGTACACCCATTGGTATAAATGTCCACAGAGGCTCCATTCTATGCATCTGATGAAGCTGGTTGACAATCCATGAAAACTTGTGCTAGAGATTTCTTTCTCTCAATCTCAAAGATGCTACAGGGGGCTTGTCTACACGGAGGGGAAAGAACGGATTGCTCCACAGTGTTAGCAAGTTGCAGCAGCTGCAACCTGACTTAATGGTTTTACAACCCCCTTAAACTTTGCCTGTAGCCAAGATGGCAGCTGTGAGTGGATTACTCGCATTTTAAAATCTGCTGCTGCCAGACTTAAAAAACAAATAAACACTATTTCTATGGTGCACACACACGATATTTCACCTTTTGGGAAACAAAGAGAGAAATTTAACACAAATCCCCCGTTTTATTGCCTTAGCCATCACTTGCTAAGGTGAAAATCCAACATGGCGGCAGTGGGTGCTTGCCCTGTAACCCAGCCCCGCCCTCTGCGTTCGTCCGTCCAATCAGGTTTGCATTTCCTCTTTTTTGGCAAGTGAATCAGATCAATTTGCTTATCCTAACGAGCGGAAATGCACACCCTCGCATTATTATTTTTTTAAAGACTTTTTTTTAAAAAAAGCCACGAAGGCTTTTCTGATGAGGCTTTTGCTGGTATTGGATCCCCTCCACAATATGGTGAAATCAGGTAGAATGCCATTAAGACAGGTAGGATTCTCCTCACATTCTGTGAGGAGTTTTTTCACTGTTTGGACAACCCTAGGATTCCTTTACATCTTTATTTGAGTTTTACGAAAATGAACTATAGTTGAAATCAGAAGTGAACGTTCCAAATGGCTATTTGCAGATTCTGCAGAGAAGAAGGGAGTAATCTAAGGAGCCTGGGGTTGAGTCATGCAATACCAAGCCCTACTTTGAGTTGGAATGCTATAGGCTCATTTACCCTTATGCCAATCTTTTTGCTAATTCTACAGATCCAGTGGGGCAACTCACAGTTTGGTCACAGTTTTGTGTAATGGAATGTTGTCCATCAATTTAGCATCATAAAAATCATTTAAGAGTAGGATGAAAGGAACCTGATCAAGAACCAAAATAAGTTCTGCAGATAATTGATTCGTTTGATATTTTATGGCTTGTGCTTCTCCTGCAAAACTAGGATGGTGGTTCTCAGTGTAAGTTGCGGGTGGATGAAGTGCAGGCTAACATGCAAAGTAGAACAATATGTTCTGAACAAGCACTTCACAGCTTCATTGGGTGAGAACATGAAGAGAGAATGAAGCCTTGCTATTTAAGAACATTGAATTTTGGAAGTTCAGGTATTTCTTTCCCCCCTCTTTCTTTTTAAGTGGAAAGCAGTAGTTCTTCTGAAGTGTAGGCAAGTAGGCCACACATGTGTAAGTGGTAAATCTACTGTATGTTAAAAGCTTGCTTGCATTAGGGTGATAATGTACTTTAGTTTGTTGGGGAAGTGAAAGACCTGGCAGGGCACCTGGAAATCCTTGTGACTCACTTCCAAACTTGACAGAAGACTATAAATTTTCCCTGACAGAAAACACATCACTGCTATAAGCTTCACCAGAAACCACCTTTCATTTTATTCCTAGCAAATATGTATTCAGTTCTTGCTTTTAATATCTTTATATAACTTTTTACAACCCTGTAGGGTAGTTATGCTTCATTTCACTCTTTTTTACTTGTGCCCTGTAAGCCATCCTAAACTGAAGGTGCTGTTACTATTGCTGGGTGGGGCAGGTGTTACTGCAATATAATGCATAATAAAAAAAAAAGTGTTAAAAGAAGTTTATAGCTGCAAAGCTAACTGCTCAGTGTGTAGGAAATTCTAGAAATAAGGCAAACTATTATATTAAGGAGACCCTGCAGAGCAGTCAGAATTATGCGGTAGGAATGCCCTTGGTGGTGGATGCATGTTGGTGGTAGAGCGGAAGTGGCAGGGCTTGCTGGAGAGAGAGCAGGTTGCTTTCTAATGAAGCCTCCCAGGCAGAGAAATCTGGGGTAACAAAGATGCAGCAGTTGATTGCATCCAGTTGACCTTCAGTCATAGGGTTGGGTATACAGTGTAATATTCTAAAAAGAAAAAACAAAAAACAAAACAAAACCCCACTGGCATCAGTTAAAACCACTCTTTTAGAAATTCACTAGGGATTGACCTATACTGTATTTTTTTTTAAACCAAAGACCACGTGATACTGACTCTTGGTGGGCAGATTTAATTGCCAGTATTATTACATATTTTAATTTTCTGTTCTTTTCCATTTTCTATCTATTTTTAAGTGCACTTCTTGTTATAAACCCTTTCAGTTGACACTGAAATGTACTAAAAGTTGTAGTTTCCAAACTTGGATTCCCCCAGATGTTGGTTATGGAATCTTTGATGGTTGGCTGTGTTGGGTGGGGCAACTTTGAGCTGAAATGCAATAGCATCTTGTACTCAGGTTTGAGAATGGCTGAAGTAAATCAGTAAAAATTTTATAGACTTTCCTTTTAATCAATATTTCTTATTTTAGATTGATTGTTGATCTTTGGCCTAATAAATATAGACTTCTTCTCAGAATGTGTGTTTTCTCTGTCCCCATGTATCTTTGAAATATGGGTTGGATGTTTTACTTGGGAGAACAACAATCTTGGAATCTACTTTCATAGATTGAATTTAAGTATCTGCTGGGTGAATACATTTAGGATGTGCATGAAGAATTGTTAAAATGCACAAATAATTCATCCTTATATGTTGCCAATGGTGCAATATAGTTGAGATTTAATAAAGAAACCTTTGTGCAAAGACGGACATATGCAGTGTTGAATGTCATACAAAATCTGCTTTACAGTTGTTTAGATCCGTAGTTTCTCTAGTCCAGATAGTTTTTACGCCTGCTACCTGAGAGACTTCAGTCAAATATCAGAGGTTGAACATGAAGTTAAAATACAATCAAACATTCAAAGCATGCATTCTACCACTGGACCATGCAGTTATGTACATGTTACTTAAGGATACAGTGCTCCCTCCCCCTGTGTGTGTGTGTGTGTGTGTGTGTACATGTGTAAACATGTGGTGTTTTATATCACACAGATAAAGCAGTATCTAGAAAAACATCATCAGAAAATTACATCTTTCTAGGAATCTTATTTAAATCTAAATTATGGTGTAAGTGACATCAATGCATGCGAAAGACGATCTTGGTATGCAAAGTAGATAAATGGATTAGAGCTTTAAATTGGGAGTGGAGGTTGCTGGGCAATACCTTCTCTGGAATTTTAGCACTGATGCATAAGGTTAATGGTGTGAAGGTGACTTGTGAGGATAGGGATAAAATTAAGGGAACGTGCTTTGAACTCCATAAAGAAGTTGTAGGATCTGTGTAGGAGAATAGGGGTAAGATGGGTTTTGGGTTTTGTAAACCCATGATAAACATTAAATAAACATATTGACTGTAACCCTCTTTTGGAAAAGATATTTAGCCTTTTATGTCATGAAACAGTGTGAGTGAAGCTGAGTTTTATCATTTTGCCAATACTATCACAGATTATTATCAGGAAACACATGGCAGCAACAGCAGCAGTCACGCCCTTTCCCAGACTATGGATGAGAATCCTTCAAAACTGGTTTCTTCTCAGATTCACCCCGAGAACCAGCCCTCCTGTGTCTTCATGGTGCCGAGGTTGGTACTGAGATTGCTGGACTGGTGGCTCCACCCCAACAACCTCCTAGAAGGAGTTCCATTCCTCTCTCCGCAACAAGAATTGTCAGTCACCACAGACACATCCCTCCAAGGTTGGGGTACACACACCTTTGGCCTTTTGCACAGTGGCAGGTGGTCTCTGCAAGAAGCCAACCTGCACATCAACCAACTAGAACTACTGGTGGTTCAGAAAGCACTGAATGCATTCCTCCCACTCCTCAATGGGAGAGTAGTGCAAATCATAGCAGACAACACAACTGTGATGTTTTGCTTAAACAAGCAGGGAGGCATAAGATCGCCCCCCGCCCTTCACCTGACCTTGGAGATATGGGACTCTGGTGCATAATACAGAAAGAACATCCTCATCTCTGCCATTCACTTACCAGGGGAGGAGAATGTTCTTGTGGACACACTCAGCAGGTCCCCAACCTCCTCTCATGAATGGCAAATGTCCCCAATCATCCTTTGCAGTTTTTTCAAAGAGTGCAGCCAGCCGTCGATAGACATGTTCACGTCCCCACTGAACACCCATTGCGCATGGTTCTGCTCCCAGACAAGACACCACGATGAACCAGGGGTGATGTCTTCCTATACAGCTGGACTGGCTCCCTTCTCTATGTCTTTCTGCCATTTCCCCTGCTTACCAGGGTCATCTCGAAACTCAGGAGGGACAGAGTTGCATCCTGATAGCCCCTTAGTGGCCCAGACAACTGTAGTTCACCACACTACTTCTCCTCTAGAGGAAGACCTACATCAGACTACCTCTCAGGACCGATCTACCCTCCCTCCATAAGGGTAGACTCCTACACTCAGACATAGAGACCCTCCACCTCACGGCATGGAGGATATCTCCCTAGACTAATTGCCTCTAGAGATTCAACATGTTCTGAAAGCAGCGCATAAGCCCTCCAACAGTCCTATGTCTACAAATGGGCTAAATTCCAGGGCTTTCTACGATCCAAGGCAGTACCTCCTCAAGGGACTGGGGTAACCCACATAGAATCATAGAGTTGGAAGAGACCACAAGGACCATCCAGTCCAGCCCCCTGCCATGCAGGAATACACAATCAAACCATTCCTGACAGATGGCCATCCACCCTCTGTTTAAAAACCTCCAAAGAAGGAGACTCCACCACACTATGAGGCAGTGTATTTCACTTCCAAACAGCTCTTACTATCAGGAAATTCTTCCTAATGTTTAGGTGGAATCTCTTTTCCTGTAGTTTGAGTCCATTGCTCCGTGTCCTAGTCTCTGGAGCAGCAGATAACAAGCTTGCTCCGTCCTCAGTATCACATCCCTTCAAATATTTAGACATGGCTATCATGTCACCTCTTAGCCTTCTCTTCTCCAGACTAAACATACCCACATCTTTAGACTTTCTTCTTTTCTTCTCTAACCAAGGCCTCTCTACTTCATCACTCCGTTGCTACCTATCAGCAATCCAGTTCTGTGGCAACACCCAGGATCAAGTCTCTCTCTTCAAGAACCTGCTGATAAAACAATTCTTGAAGGGTCTTCAGAATGTCCACCCACTGGTGGCAGGCTCTACACCAGAGTGGAGCCTGGACCTAGTCCTAGGACAACTCTCCCGTCATCCATTTGAGCCATGGCAATGGTGGACCTCAGGCTCCTTACTTGGAAGACATCCTTTCTACTCGCTATCACCTCCGCCAGAAGAGCAAGTGAGCTTTGTGCTCTCTTAGATCTGACCAGACTTACTTGCGCTTCCACACCAACAGGACTGTCCTAAGACCAGACATTTCCTTTCTCCCAAAGGTGGTTTCTGCATTCCACCTCATCAGGATATAATCATTCTTTCCTCCATGCAGAACCCGCCCAGAGATCTTGAAAAGTCCCTACATTGCTTGGATGCTAGGAGGATTCTTGCCTTCTACTTCCACAGGAATGTTCCCTACTGGAGATCCCCTCATCTCTTCATGTGCTACTCCAGCTCCAAGAGAGGTCTCCTGGTTTCCACACAGCATTTTTCCAAATGGGTTTCATTGATACAACTGGCCAGGAAGGATCCCCCTTGATAAATTCAAGCATACTCCACGAGGGCCTTGGCTTTTCTCTTTTGAATTGCACTCCCTGACATTTGCAAGGCTGCGGTGTGGTCTCAACCTAAGATATTCCTCACTCATTGCTGCTTGGATGCCCGGGCTCAGGCTGAAAATGCCTTTGATAGAGCATTTCACTCCTCTGTACTGAGGCGTTGATCCACCTTCTACATCATGCACATGACACTCCCTCTTCCTGGTGAGTAAGCTAACCAATCTCCCATGTGTGTGAGTCACAGAGACTACAAAGAAGAAGCTTACCTGTAACTGTGGTTCTTCAAGTGGTCATCTGTGAACTCACACAACCTGCCCCCCCCCCGTGTCCTGTCACCATGTTCCATGTTTGCTGATACTGTGGCAGACATGGAACTGGGAACTGGGTGGGAACCATGAGGGTAGAGCTATTAAAGCATGAGGGGCTACTGCCAAAAAAGCCTTGCATATCAGCTCTAGAAGATTCTGAACATGCTCTGTACGGTGCAGATAATCCATGTGTGTGAGTTCACAGATGACCACTCGAAGAACCACAGTTACAGGTAAGCAACCTGTTCTTTTAGGGATAGGACTCTGGACCCTGGATAACTCCTTTAAAGTCCAGATCAAAATCTGGAGCATGTTTATAATCCAGGTGACATGGAAGCTGCCAACTTTGGTACATGAACAAAGAGACCACTGCCATGAATTCTTGAACAGCACTGAAAATGTTGCAGTCACTGGTTGTTTTTAAATACTTCTTCCCTGCTGTTCAGTTAGTCCCTGTGACCCTTCTTGACAACCACCCATTATTAGCCTGCTCTTTTCATTCAAATTTCCAGTGACATCTCTATTTACACCTGTGTCAGCAGCTTCCCAGTATATCTATATTGAATTGGCATCAATGGAAAGATGGTGAGAAGCATCCATCAATGTTAAGATACCATGGATTAAACCTTTCCTTGGAATCCCTCAAGGCTGAAGTTCACATAATCACATCAGACACAACACACACACACACACACACACAGAGAGAGAGAGAGAGAGAGAGAGAGAGAGCAGTGATTGATTTTATGTTTGAGATCCATTCCCCATCCCCAACCTTGTCCAAACCCATTTTTTCTTTACCCATCCTCCTTTTACCCTTAAAAAAAAGTGGCTTAAATGTGGTTTGACCTCCTCTGTTCTTATCTGAATGTTATTATTGGGAAGCCTCTTATTTTCTGTTTGTTTCTTCCACAAGTCAAGCATCTGAAGGAAAAACTGCTGTGAGATGTAACCCACCACTTGTCTCTTCTCCTCCGCCCTGTAATCCAGGGCTGCTTCTCTCTCTTGCCTTGGCTAAGAAGAAGGAATGCCCTGCTGGGACTGGGGAGCTGGGAAGTTCCTGTTAAAGAGTGCAGTAAGAGAAGGGCTGCCAGCCAAGCCCAGGAGCTAGCAGAAGAACCTCAGATTCTCTGTGCCCTTCTCAGAACCTGAGAAGGGCATGGACTGGGGGGCAAAAATAAAAAGGTAGCCACATTCATCTCTTTCACCAGCTGCAACAAGGAAATGAGGAGGGGAGCAGGAAGCTTTAGCCACAAGTCAGGGAGAACAAGCCCCCCCACACCACTAAAGAGAAGGGAAAGGACTGTATTTCTGTCTTCCTCACAGAGCTGAAGTACAGTATTTCCACAGCAGGTACTAGTTATGCTTGAGAATGACTTCTGCCTAGATTGAGGGATGGGCATTGAAGACTTCGCCTTCCCTCCTGTTACTCTTCTGTGATGCCTCTTTAACGTTTCAAATCCCACCTTTCTTTTTCCACTTTCTTCCCATTACTGCTATCTCTTCGGCACATATAAACAGTGCTCCCTGGTATTTGGCACCAGGGGCATTGGATTATGTACTCCTAGCCCAGTCTTCCATCTTACCATGACAAGCTAACCATGTTGGATAAAACAGGACACCACCTCACTCATTAGCTTAGAGATAAAGTGTCCTGATTCCTCTTGAGAAGGTAACATGGAAAAAACATTCTTCCAGTCTAGCTAGCTGCTCTTCTTTTGGTTAATTTGCTTAATATCAAGATGTAAGAGTGAGTTGGCATAATACAGGAATTATAGGGGGAGGGTTGCCGTAAGTTGGAAAGGACTTGAAGGCACATAAGAACAACAATTGGTGTGGCACGATCAGGCTATGAGACAAATACTTTTGAAGGTCTTTATCTTGGAAGGTTATTAAGAAAGCAAAGGTTAGGAAAATAAAAGTGGAAAGCCCTAAATAACGATGGTGTTTTAATATATGTGTGTGCACGAATGTGCCTAAAGATCTACTTACAAAAACATCAGGTTAATGCATGTTGTTGTAACAGCTTGGCAAGTATGTGATCAGATATTCTTGATCCAGCCAAGAACTGTTCTACTTAGAATCATAGAATTGCAGAGTTGGAAGAGACCACGAGGGCCATCCAGTCCAACCCCCTGCCATGCAGGAAATCACGATCAAAGCATCCCTGACAGATGGCCATCCAGCCTCTGTTTGAAGACCTCCAAGGAAGGAGACCCCACCACGCTCCGAGGGGAGTTTGTTCCACTGCCGAACAGCTCTTACTGTCAAAAAGTTCCTCGTAATGTTGAGGTGGAATCTCTGTTCCTGGAGCTTGCATCCATTGCTCCGTGTTCCAGTCTCTGGAGCAGCAGAAAACAAGTCTCTCCATCCTCAATGTGACACCCCTTCAAATACTTAAACAGGGCTATCATATCGCCTCTTAACCGTCTTTTTTCCAGGCTAAACATACCCAGCTCCCTAAGTCTTTCCTCATAAGGCATGGTTTCCAGACCTTTCACCATTTTAGTCTCCCTTCTCTGGACACGCTCCAATTTGTCAATATTCTTTTTGAATTGTGGTGCCCAACTTGTTATCATGTTGTGTTTCTAAACTCTGAAATGGATTCTCTGGTCATCTTGAAATATAAGTTGCTGCTGTCAAGATTTTAAGTTACTGTCAGCTGAAGCCATTACGTATGATAGCTGTGTTACAGAGAATGTAAGGGAAGAAAGTTCTGAGATATGGATGGCAGTATTCATTTCTTTTGCTCAGTCTGTTGAGCTGTGTTTTTGGAAGATGCTGCAAGAACTATTGGACTGTGCAAAGTTTTACTTTGGTTGCTCACCAATTGCCTTTTCTTTAAAGCACCAAAGAACATTTTCTTTCATGCTAAAAACACTGCACCCTCATTATCTTATATTATCATGAACCATAGGCCAAGATTCACTATATCCACTGGACAATGTAGTTCATTTTCCAGCAACATTGGAACACTCCTGGTGCAGCTTCTGTGCAACCTAAAGACCTGTTTCAAGGTGTTTCCTAGCTGATTCTAGTAGAAGCAGTCAAATTCAGATGAAATATGCCGATAGAGCCTGAATGTAAGTCTCCTTCAGGGGTGCAGGTACCATGGGGGACAGATACATTGCCCTCAAATTAGGAATTCTACAACCTAATGAAATTTTTTCTCAGCCCCCAAATTTCTAGCATTGCAGTAACTTAAAACTTCAGCTGAGCATATGGAATACAGTTCAAGCATCCATAGAAAATGATTAGGGAAAGTTACCAAGGGAATGAGAACATGGCAACGAGTTCTAGGTGTGAACAGTTTTCAATGTCACACATTCTGTAATGCTAGACATTTGAGGACTGAGAGAAATTTCACTGAGAGATAAAATTCTTATTTGCGAGGACAATGCCCTCATTTTTCATCCCCCCCCCATAGCTATACCCCCAACCCCTTCAAACTATACTTACATGAAAGGGGGAAATGTACAGTGGGCTGAAGGAAGCACCAGGCAGTTGTTTCTCTCTGATAACACAGGTGAAACCAGAAGCATGGTCCCACTGCGTAGCAATCACATGATGCCCTCTTCATGCCAGTACTGTATCCATTAATGTGATACAGTGACATACTTATGAAAGCCTCTCCCCCATCTCCCACCTCAGTTATTTCAACCTATTGTAAATTGAAGTCTTGTGAACCATTTTTTTCAAATGAAAATTTCAGCCCAGAGATGGTCTTTATATGACCCTATCTTTTAACTTTGGTGGCAGATGCTGTAGGAGCTGTGTGTTTTGTGGGTAGACAGAAAAATATAATCTAACCAATTTAAATACTCCGTATAGTAAACCATATGAAATTCATGTGGTTGCCTTAAGTTGACAGGTGACTTGAAGGTGCATACACACATAGTTAATTCAGAAAGGTAGCACTTTTGGAGAGGCTTGGAACACACCTCCACACAGTCTTCTTTTCTTCTTGCTTCTCCCTGCCCTTTAAAATAAAAACATATCACCTGCATGCCAGTGTCTCAGAGGGTAATAATAACATATCTTCCTTTCCTCAGTTGCTATTTCAAAGTTGTTGAAGGATGAAAGTAAAGCCTTAGTTTGGTTGGAGGTGAGGCATAGTGCCGGTCTTCCAGGTGAGACAAAAGTAGTCTGTGCCCTATCTTCTTCCTGCCTTATATGTTACATTTCTACCCCCTTTCTTCCTTCGTCTGTGTTCCATCCACATTATCACTGCTTGTACTTAAGTGCTTAGTAAAGAATCAAACCCATCCAATTCATTCAGAATAGTATTTCTAAATTTCTCAGTTAAAACTCCTTTCCTCAGATGGTAAAAGGGAATCTTGAATGGTGGATGTCAAAGATACATAAGCAGAGAATTATCACTTTCTTCCCAAAGTACTTCTGCACTTGAAATTATAACAAAATGCTAAGTTCCCTCCATTCTGAAGAGTTTAATATATCTTTTTTTTAAACTGTATGGCTCTGTGGATTCATAAACAGGAGCAATTTTTTTGTGTGTACTTTTACTGGAGCTATACTTCTGGACAAAACAGCCCTAGAAATTGTGTGCCGGCAAAATAAGCATTGCCTCACTCAGCTCTTAAGAAAGCAAGGTTAGGGTGGGATACGTAAAAATTCTCTATACATTGGCTAAATGCTTTCTACTTGGCTCTTGTCAGCTGTCTGAACTTATTATGTGTAATCTGATTCCAGACCTCTTGCATAACACAATAAGAGTTTAAATGTCTCTCTGCACCTGCTCTAAATTCAAAATGTCTTTTGCACAGTGCATATTTGGTGTATACGCTGGCATATACAACAAATAACTAATGTTAAATAAACTGCTTTCCCACTAGAGTATGGTCTTTGGCATAGAAAACACAGTCTCAGTTGATGGTCCTAGCATTTGATTACTGGTTTGTTTGTTTTTTTAATCACTAATGGGGAAGGTATGTAAAAGAAAGGGAGACTGGGCTGTTTCTCAAACTCATTATGACCCTCATTGAGCTCAAGAAAACATAATTGGGCTTTCTGTTTTTAAAGCTGTCCCTGGAAGAAGCTTGCATTTGGAAGACAATGATGTGCTGAATTAGTAATGTCATAGCTGCAAACAGCCCTGTAACAACAACAATTTCTTCTCCTTCTTTTTGAGACATTGCCTCCTCTAATATAAAATGCAAAAAGCTGTGGGACAGGCCAGGGAGTGCATAGTATGAACTGTAGGTTAGAGGCTGCTTAAAGGAAAGTGGTACCAAAAATAATGTTGGGTGTTGCACAACACTAGATACACTGAACAGCCACACTGACAAACAGAAGTCTAGACATATAGCATAGTTACACACATGTCTACTCGTAAATGAGTCATGTTGGTTTTAGTGGGACTTACTGGTAGGTGTCTGTAGGTTTCAGAAAGAGAAGCTAATTAGCTAAATTCAACCAAGTGAGATTTTTTTTAACAAAGATGGGGAACTAAATTAGATTTTTTTTATTTAAGAGATTTATTTAAGTTGAATGTTAAAGAAAAAAAATTTCTCTGGAATTAAGTTATTTGTTGAGTTATTATAAGTATTATAAGGGCCACATGCAGTCTCATATGGTCATGTTTTGTGGGTTGCAGGGGCCAAAAGTATTTTTATTGCCAAATTTTGTTTTATTTTTAGTGTTCCAGAATGCCCCCAAATGCACTTTAGGGGGTCTGGAGGGCATTTGGAGACTCCCCACCACTCTCCCAAGGGGTTAAACAGTTTTTGCAAAATTTTTCAAATACATTTTTTTTGGCCTCTGAAATATTCCAAAATGTCTACTTGAGGACATGGGGTGCATTTCCACTGAATTTTGCAGGCCCCCTGGGCCGATGGAAACACAGGAGAGGCACATGATAAAAATCCCCTCAGACCTCAGAGATATTTGGGAGCATTTTTAAATTTTTGTTTGCTGGGATCAGGTACAGCCCTCCAAGGAGGTCTCCTAGGAAGCTAATGCAGCCCCCTAGTTTTCCACAGTTGCCCACCCCTGAGTTATTATGACCCATAGTGCTAAAGAGCCCACAAATTAAAGACAGTTGATTCTGTATGCAAAGCATAGTTCTGTTAGGTTTTTGCAAAATGACTTATTGCTTTTGGTTAGTCACTCAAAGTTGAAGATTTACAATATGTAGGTCACAAAACTCATACCACTTACTCGGGAGTATTGCCATTGGGGTGAATTATCTTAAGGTAAAGTTAGCAGCCTCAGTAACTGATCCTTCTCCACTGGTAACTCATTTCTAAAAGTAGTATATATATTACTGAAACAAGACACTACCTTATATCTACAAAATATGGAGATCTTTAGAAAGGGAGAGAGCAAGAAGGTTAGATTATAAGGGAGAGAGAAAGGGGAAGCAAGAGAAGGGTTTTTGGGTAGTGTGGATGAGAAGCACAGTTGACAAAAAATCATACGGCTGATTCCTTCTCTCAGAAAGTCAAAACATGGATGAGTGGGAATAAAATCTTAAATTGCATTTTCTTCTTCGTGGTCTTTGTGACTCATACATATGGGTTTATCTGTGCCTGCGCAATAGATCTTTGGAAACTTCTAGAGCTATTCTGCAAGGCTTTTTGGCGGTAACCTCGCCCATCTTGCAGCTCCACCTACCAAGGTTCCTGCCTCAAGCTTCAGTTCCTTTTCATCTGCTGCGCTAGCAGCAACTAAGGAACCTACCTCTGAGTTAGTTTCACTTTCACATTTAACAACAACGGACTATTTTTCAATGACTTCTCTATGGATAATGGACTTAATTTCTCTGCAAACGAACCCCGTTCGTACGGGTTTTCTTCTCCATGGCAGCTGTCATGCTCACCTCTGTGGCTTCCTCCTTTAAGAAATACCTGGCCTGCAGAGCCAAAATGCTGGCCCGCAATGGTCACTTATGCTACCTCTTATGTTTAAGTGAAGGCCATAATTTGGGAATATGCTCTATTTGCAAAGCTTTTACCCCACAAGCACGCAAGAACCAAGACTCCAGGCTAAAGGCGCTGCTATACAAACAGGCCTTAAAGCCCTCCGTACCTCCAATGGCTGCCATTTCTGTGCCCCAAAAATCTCCACACATTTTCGGCTCCTCTGTTCGGATTGTGATGAAACAATCCTTGCTCGAGGACCTCCCAAATCCAAAGGGACCGAGCTGCAAAATTTTGAGGGTCGATTCCTCTGGGGCTGTCAAACCGGACACCCTTTCAAACCCCAAGGCTTCAAAAGATTCTAATAAGCACCAGAAAAAGAAGAAGCCTCCCCAACACAGGGAAACCTCAGCCTCTACTTTCCCACCACCTCTGGTTGTCCCGGTTCAGCCTCCCCAGTCCTCGCAACCCAGGGATAGAGTACCCTCTCCAGTGGGCTCATTGACCATCACGATCCTCATGGACCTCTTTTCTGATAGAGAAGTGATAGAACTTGAGGTAGACATTTCTTTCGTTCAATAACAACTTGATCTTCACAGTGAGCCTACACAGCCCCAATTCAAGACTAAATCCATTTCGAACATTCTCCCATATGGGAAGATGACATCTTTCAAGAGGACACAAACATCTCACCTTGACCTCTCCCACAAACCCAAGAGGATCAAGCCTGCTCCCACTGTGGGGACTCCACAAGATGCTACCCCATTCCATACAGGAGACCCTCGAGGAGTACAGCCTCTCGATCCCCTCAACCCAGGAGCCATGATTCAAGGCACTGTACCCTTTCCATGGACCGGTCCCCCCAGACTGAAATTCGTGAGGCCACAGTTCTTCAACCTCCAATTGACACTCCCATTGACCTTCCTGTGACAGGGAAGGCTCCCGCAACAGATACTCACAGGATCCTCCATCCAGAGACTGCTCTGGATGGAACCCAAGAGGCAGACACCACAGAGACCATAGTTCTCCACACTGTACTCTTCCACACTGTAGATATCGGACATGGTCAAGGTCGCCCTCATACCGCTATACACCAGAGAGACCCTACGGTGACTTTTGTTACCCCATTGGGGATCCATATCCCACCCGGCCAGCATCAGCTAAGACCACTGCTGCCTCAACAGCCCGCAACACCAGTTGAGCCACTACCACCACCGCCGGCAGATAATCTGCCCCCAGTCCACCAAGAACCAACTCTTCCTCAACCACATCCTTGGATGCTGTCAATGGGAACTTCTATGGCTCCCTCTTCACACCACAAATTGGATAAGGATTCAGCTGTGTATGCTCCACATCCCTCGAATTTGCCACTGCCAAACCTGGGAGAACGGGATTCATCTTCCCCTACAGATGACCTTAAGGCTTTTGCAGAACAGACCATATGGATTGTCCATTGCCTTGGCCTTCAGGTGACACAAAAGGAGGAAGAGTCAGTTGACCCGGTATATGACAGCATTCACACAAAAGTTCTGACTCCAGTTGTGATAACCAGCCTTCTTTCTGTTCTCAAGATATCCCAATGTTCCTGGGCAACCCCTTCCACTATTCTGTCTATGGTTAAGAATATAAACTCATTGTACTGGGTTACTTCTGAGGCGGATTGGCTCCTGTGTTATCCCCACCATAATTCTATTATAGTGGACACAGCCCAGGCCAAATCATCCCAGCACCAGCATTCCTCCCCCTTGGACAAGGGGGGGTTAGGAAACTCGATATTATGGAGGGAAAGTTTTACTCTATGGCAACACTCGCACTTTGCATCTCGAATTACACGGCGTGCTCTGGAGCTTATCAACAACACCTCTGGGAATGGATGACTCCCCTGCTTAACAAGTTCCCAGATGAGGATAAGCGCCTCATTACCCGCACAGAGGTCCACTCTCTTGTGGCACGGCAGATAAACACTTCCTGCCATATAGTGGACTGCACCTCTAAGACCATGATCGGGGCTGTATCCCTCCAAAGGCATGCATGGTTACACTCTGCAGGCGTCTCATCCCAAGCTCAAGCCACCATAGAGGACCTCCCCTTTGATAATGATGGTCTGTTTAATAAAGAGATGGATAATACCCTGGAGCTCACACATAAGATGTGATTCACTGCACGAAAGTTTTGTTTACCATCCCAGACACAACCTCCCAGGCACAGATCACAGTGGCAAAAGCCCTCTTTCCAACAATGTCCATCTTTCAGCCTGCTCCACGGGCCCAGGGCCCAGGGCTCTAACCCTTCCAGGAAGACGCAACAGAACAAGTATCACCCTCAGTTCATGAAGAAAAGTGCTGACCAGCCCAAGTGTCTATTTTGACATTTTAACCCACCCTACTTTTCAGCAGCAGACTCACTCATCATTTAGACACATGGTACCACATCACCACCAACAGATGGGTACTGGATATCATCTCATCTGTTTACAAAATCGAATTTGATTCACTACCCCCTGTCAGTGTCCTTCATTTCACCCCGGCACCACTACCTTTAGTACAGGAGGTTGCCCTCCTCCTTCAAAAAGGAGCTATAGAACCACTTTCTCAGTCCCGGGCACCCGAAGCATTTTTCTCCAGGTACTTCACCGTGGAAAAGAGGGATGGTGGCCTTCGTCCTATTCTGGAACTCAGTGCACTCAACTCCTTCATTTCTCTCAGGTGCTTCCGCATGGTGACCATCCCCTCTATCCTTCCGCTGCTGAAACAGGGAGACTGGCTTGCAACCATCCACCTCTGGGTTGGATACTTTCACATAAGTATCCATCCCACACACTGGAAATTTTTGGCATTTTCAGTAGGCCACGAACTGTTCCAATTCTGCATCCTCCCATTCGGCTTACCCATGACCCCACAACTATTTACAAAATGCATGGCAATGGTGGTGACGTGGCTCTGTCAATATGGAATAGTGATCTTCCCATACATAGATGGCTGGCTAATCGTCTCCCACTCAAGGACCCAAGTCCTTCAGGACGTCTCAACCACACTCTCCCTTCTCACAACCCTGGTACTCGTGGTCAAGTCAGACAAATCTGTCTTCACCCTGACAACCTCGATCAAGTTCATTGGGGCCAGACTAGATTCACGGGTGACCGTGGCCTTCCTTCCAGAAGACTGCTTCGCTACACTTGCAACTCTAGCCAATCTCTGCCGCACCACCAGATGCTGCATGGCCACATGGCTGCAGCCACAACAGTAACCCCATTTGCAAGACTTCAAATGCGAACCCTTCAGTACTGGTTCCTTCACAGATTCAATCCCAGGTTCGATCCTCCACACTGCCTCCTCACTATTCCGAGACCGGTACAGCGATCCCTAGCATGGTGGCTATAGCTGGGCAACTGGCTAAGAGGAATGCCCTTCCTTTCGCCTTGTCAGTACCTCTCCATCACCACAGTGGCCTCCCTACAGTTTTGGGGTGCGCATGGATTAGGCTTTTCCATCCAAGGCCAATGGTCCTCGATGGAGACATCCTTCCATATCAGTGCCCTGGAACTCCTGGCAGTGGAAAATGCACTCAGGGCATTTGTTCCCCTCATCAACAACAAGGTAGTACAGATCATAACAGACAACACAACTGTCATGTTCTACCTCAACAAACAAGGAGGTACGAGATCCTCAACCATCCTCCATCTCATCCCCCACCCCATATCTGGGATTGATGCATCAACCTTAAAGGGATATCTTTCAGTGATTGCCTTCCACCTCCAATCTCTCGGATTCTCTTCCCCCTTCACTGACCCGATGGTCTAATGGTTCCTCAAGGGAATCCAGCACCTCCATCCACCTGTACAGGGACCAACCCCTCACTGGAAACTGGACCTCATACTCACCCAACTTACTTGTCCTCCCATTCGAGCCTATAGCCATATCGGACTTACAACTCCTGTCTTGGAAAACTGTGTTTCTTCTGGCAATCACATCTGCGCAACGAGCTAGTGAACACTATGCACTTCGTTCAGATCAACCTTATCTCTGCTTCCATTCTGACAGAACATTACATTCCTCCCCAAGGTTATTTCTGCATTTCAGCTCAACCAGGACATCATTGTTCCTTTCTTTATGCAGAATCAGTTTTTGGACAAGGAGCTGGCCATCCACTCTATCGGTGCGAGACGGGCCCTCGCCTTCTATGTCCATATCCACAAATATCCACATCTCCATTCTGCAAATCACCCAAACTTTTTTATTCTGACACTAAACAGGGTCTTCCTGTTTCTTCCCAACACTTTTCCAAATGGGTAGTGGCCACCATACAGCTGGCCTACCAGATGGCCAAACACACACATACACCACTGCAGGGTGCAGGGTCACTCCACCAGAGCTGTGGCTACATCTACTACCGTTCTCTCTGGAATTCCCTTATCAGATGTCTGCAGGGCTGTGCTTTGGTCTCAGCCTCTGACCTTTGTGACCAACTACAGACTGGATTTGCGAGCCCAGGATGAGAGCACCTTTGGCAGGGCGGTACTCTCTTTGCTCCTCTCTCACTAGGGTCAAATCCAGCTTGACTGACAGTATACTTCCACCTTCCAAGGTGAGTAGCTTACCAATCACCCATATGTGTGAGCACAGAGACCATGAAGAAGGACAAGTTACTTACCTGTAACTGTGTTTCTTTGAGTGGTCATCTGTGAACCCTCATGGATCTGCTCATCCTCCCCACAGGTGTCCTGTCATGCTTGGTATATGTGTGCTGCAATTGCGGTGGACATAGAACTGAAGCTAGAGGCAGGAACCTTGGTAGGTGGAGCTACAAGATGGTGGGTCTACCACCAAAAAGCCTTACAGAATAGCTCTAGAAGGTTCTGAAGATCTACTGCGCAAGCGCAGACAAACCGTATGTGTGAATTCACAGATGACTACTTGAAGAAATACAGTTACAGGTAAGCAACCCGTCCTTTTCAGTTTCATTTTGATAAGACTGTTGCTGCATTTAACTTAAATCCGTGATCTGTCTTGGATCCCATGTTGGTGGGATATAATTGCTCTTTGCCTATAGTACCATCATGCCTTGATTCCAGTGGCTGATGAAAAGTCCTCCTTCATCGCAACTGCCATTGCTCTGGCCTCTGAGGGAGAGAAGAGCAGCAGCAGCATTTGCTGGACTTAATCCCCCACCCCCCAGCTTGCCATTCCCTTTTCCTTGTGTTTTGTGTCTTTTTAGATTGTACACCTGAGGACAAGGAATTGCCAAATTAACAATTTGTAAGACACTCTGGGAGCCTTTTTGGTTGAGGGGGAGGTATAAGTGCTCTAAATAAGTAAATAAATATGAAATGAATGAATATAAATCACCTCTTATCATGACTTTAATAATTAATCCCCCTTGCCAACATAAATATAATCCTTTTTTTATTAACAATTAACTAAACATATTAATCCCTTTTCTAATAATCTTCCCTTCTCTGATATGATTGTAGTTTTAGGTACTTCTAAATTGTGGTGTTAATCTTCTTGGAAATAATGTCATGTGATAGATTTTTGGATTGATTTGGTAATTTATATATGGGTTCCTCCAGGCAATCCCTATGAAAATGTTGACATGCCAGCTCATGTCTTAGGTAGTCTTCAATAACACCCTTCAGTAGCACCCTTGTTATTGTCATTGGTCTGTGTGTTCATGCTGACTCCAACATGGTGACTGTTATCATAGGGCTTTCATGGAAAAGATTTATTCGGAGGTAGTTTGCCATTGCTTTCTTCTGACGCTGAGAGTGTGATTTGCCCCTAGTCATGCAGTGTGTTTCCATGACTGAGCAGGGATTTGGACCCTGGTCTCCTAGAGTCCAGCACTCAAACCATTACAGCATGCTTGTTGATTTGTGCATGTAATACTAAACCACAATTCAGAATTACATCTGAATCAGAGGTGTGTAATTGTGTCTCATGTATGTTTCCTATACATAACTGGTTGTCATTTGTCAGGATTCAAGGAAATGATGCCATGCCATGAGAGCAGAACCCTAAAGTATTTGTAGTAATTTGATGGTGTCATGCACGTCTTTTGGCTATAATTTTAATTAACTGATTGTTCAAGATGGTGTTAGATTATTTTGAACAGTGACCAGCATCGCCTCTCTTTTGTAGCTGTCCACATTGTATAGCAGGGGTGGGCAACTGTAGAAGACTAGGGAGCATCATTCTCCACTGCACATGCTTGTGCTATGATGATGATGGTTGCTAGGGGAGATGAGGACATGTTCTGGAGATTTTCTTTTGCAAAATTTTGTTTTGACCTGGGGTCCAGGAGGGCTCCAGATATGGTGGAAATGCCTTCCACACCCCTCTAGAGATATTTTTGGGCATTGCAGAACAATTTTTTACCACTGTGGTCCCTGGAAGCCTCAAGAATGGCCTTGGTGGCTACATGCATTCCATAGGTTGCTCTGTGCCCATATCTGTTGTATAGGAAGAGGAACGGGCTGCAAGTCTTAATTCTGCTACTGATGTCACATTTGGATTAAGAAACAATTAAATGTTTCTGCATTCATTTTGTCCTCTTTGCACAAGTTGCAAAACTGCAGTTTATGGTGTGGTAGGTTTGATTATGTGGATGTGCATTATTCAGATTTTCAGTAGGAGAGAATACCTTTCTAATCTCTGAAGAATTGATTTTCCCCCCTTTCAAATTAATTCAAACAACCCCCCCCCCAAAAAAGTTTCCTTTATGCTGTGTAAGCCAGTTCAACCCTGTCTACCTTCATGATGTCCTGATATGGTGGCTTGTGTGTGCCACTACCCTCAACTAGTGCTGGCTGTGGATGATGGCAGTTCTAGTTCAACATGTTTGAGCTATACCAAGGTGGAGGAGGTTGCTATAATGTCATACATTCCCCAAAACCATAGTGTATAGTGGATCACCAGTTAAAATTGTATCAACAAAAAGTGTTTGCATGAGCATCTGAAACTTATCCAAGTTAACTTTTCTTCATTCTTTCCTGGGAAAGTTAATCAGCATTTAGAGTAAAGCCTCTTCAAATGAAGATTGTAAGCCAACTGTAATTCTTCTTTTAAAAGGACCTCCTTTTTTCAACAGTGAATACACAGAACTCACGCCACCTACTGAGAAATTCTATTTTGCTAATTTTTATCTATTATGATGCAAATACTGATTTTAATCCCCTTAACTCATCCATCATGCATGACAGATGAGCCAGTCTATTGTCTGCATTTTTGAAAGATTTCTGTCCAAGTTGGACTTCTCACTACTAATTCTTGGCAGAAAAGAACCTGGTTGGTGCTCTGGATAAATCAGCACTTTTGAAAAGTAAAAATATGAACTCAGCATATGAATTTATATTGAAAAGTAAAAATATGAACTCAGCATGTAAATTTATATTTAACTATTTGTATTTATATGTAACTAGTTTATTGGCTGGCCATCATATAAATAAAAATGGTAGTAATTATGTAATCAATATTTCTGCCATCATTTTGTCCACATTGGATATGGCAAAACTGCAGTTTGCAGTTTGGTAGAATTTGTGTTTTCATTTTTTGATCGTTTGAGAAGTCACTGAATGGACATTCATTTTGCATTAACTTTATAATTGGATAAAATACAGTTAATTAATATTGCATAGCAAAGTATATAACTGCAAAATTATCTTCAAAACCTTGAAATGGCATTATATCACACTGTTGTAAATTCTAAGTTTTTCATAGCTGAGGCTAATAGCACTATAGGGAAAATCTAAATCAGTAATAGAAGCGAAGATGCTTTTAAAACATTATTTATTGAATCCTTACTCTTAGAAGTAGCAGTCTTCCTCTGCAAAATGGATTTGCAAAAGCCACAATCCAATACAAAGTTAAAACCCATCCAATCAATGGGCTTAAGTACATCTAACACACTGTTTTGGTTTGTAGTCACTGAGAGTTTCCATGCATTGTAGCATCTTTGTGAATAGTATATCATATTGTAGGATAAGGATGCTGAAGGTAACAAATGGAGCCACAAGGATGTTCAAGACAGGTCTGCAGTAGATTCTTCTCTCTCTGTGTGTGTCTGTCTGTGTATGTGTGTGTTAAAAAAAAATCTGTTGGATTCCATTGCAAAGTGTCTGAAACACAGGATTATAAAAAGCTGCTGGTCCTTTTTTTGTCAACTGTAAAGCTGCATTTCTGAAGGTGCTTTTTAATGTAAATGTGTAAAGGTAAAAATACAATGAAAAGTATTGTACTCATAATCTTGTTTGGCATCCTAGATAATCTTTTATGTAGGAACAAATGAATTTCTACAAATGTTGCTTTAGGCGTGCAGCAAATGACATTTTGAATAAGTTCTTTTTGAATTATATATACTGTACATGTATATTTTTACTTGAAATAAATAACACAGTGGCATTTCATAGCTTTCAGTTTACTTACAGTTGTATTTAACTTAAGAATGTTTTCAAGCTGTTGTAATATTTGACAATGATTTCCCCCCCCCCCGTCTTTGTTAAAAATTACTGTCACGACAAATGATTCTAGAAGTAAACCTGTGTTCTGTCATCACAACTAAGGAAATCCATGAGAAGTGAAAATGTGATAGAAAAAAACCAAAGAACATGGCAGAAGGATATTGCTAACTTCACTGTGCAGGATCAACACCCAATATTTTCCAGGGATGCTAAACCTCTTGTAGCTGCTAAATTGGATTTGCAGCTGAATGAAGTATCAGCTGCTGCTGAACAAGCCCATAAAAACAGGGATGGCTGGCCTTTTGTAGGCAGGGCTTAGAGGACGATTGATATGTTTTAGCACTTTTAGGATTATTGTGATTAAGAGGAAACCATTCTGAATGATAGGGAAAAGGGTGTAAAAATACACAGCCCACAGCTGGTAAGCAGCATGTGTTTGCTATGAGGGGAGGTCATGACTAGTTGATCCTGCTGGTTGTCATGTTGATTGACAGATACAAAAACTTGATATTATGAAGCAGGGGACTGCCTGAAAAGAACATGCTTTGGAGGGTTGCGGAAGCAAGTTTATCAGAACACTGTAAATGTAATTAGAAGGATGTTCAATGTTGCAATTAAAATTAGAGCTGCATGATTTTTTAAATAACTGTAAAAATCTCATTAAGGGGAGGGGAAGCAGAACCAACCAAACTGTCTCGGCTTTTGAAGAATGGCTCCTAACTATGATTTGCACACACTTCCATAAGTGATATTTATATAAAATGACTTTTAAAGATAGCATATTAGAACAAAATACTAGACATTGAAAATTAAATTTTGCTGAACTTGTAAACTGTTAGTATCTGATAATGATTTTGTGGATTTTGGTGTGTGTGTTTTTTTCTTTATGTCATGTATGCAGGAGAGAAGCCTTCAGCAGCAAGGTCTTTTAAAAAAATGGTTAAACACCTGCCTGAAAACATGAGTCTTGTTTTGTATCTGTGTGCATTCTCTCTTTCTTCCCCTCATTTCAAATCGTAGCTCATTTAGCTGACTGTTTTTATTTTTTTAAATTTGTTTTAAAAAGCACCATTTGAATCCTTGCAAATGTGCATTTAAATGGTTGGATCTCTAGAGCCTCTTCTTTCTTTCTTTCTTTCTTTCTTTCTTTCTTTCTTTCTCTCTCTCTCTCTCTCTCTCTCTTTCTCTCTTTTTTTAAAGTGGGGCTGTACCTCTTTCAAAATTTGAGTTTAGCATACCACACAGGAAAGAACACAAGCTTGCCAAGTCCTGCTGAGCGTTTTTTCAAGCCTGTGAAAAGAATGAATTATTCAGCAGTAAGCATGCTTACAGCTGGCCATTTGGGAGCTTTGATGTGCGAATCAGGCGGTTGCATGAATGCCCTTATTGTCATGTTATGTGTACACAGTGTGTGAATTATTGAAAATAGTGAGGCCTGAGCCTCATCTGGTAGAGATTACAGTGCAGGCATGCTGGGTGAAGGTCTGTAATTGAAAATCCCCAGATGCTGTTTATTTGGCCTATGTCACATGACCTTCTGCAGTAAGCTTGTCTGAACAAAACGCTGCCTGCATAGGAAAGCATTGCCCAATTCCCCAGCCCACCCCCTTCTTTTCTGTAAGCCTTCTCAAAACTCGCTGAGGGGACCACTCTCCAAACTCACTATGGGGATGACTTAACACCTGTCTATAATATTTTTAAGGGCTTAAAATAGATTTTGTTCCTGGCTTTTAAATAGCGGGTGTCTTACTTAGTGGTTGAAACTGTTTAATCAGTTGTTGACTTTTATCTACAAGAGGTTTCTTGTTGGCTAATTTGGATTTAAAATGCCTCCCTGTGCCTCACGTATGGAAATGCTTCAAGAGGTGGTTTACACCCTCTGTCACAGGCACTGGAAACTCAGTCTTATTTGGCTATGAGATGCTGAAATCTTTGAATGCCCAAGATGAGGGTATTCTGACCTTACCAACACAAAGTTTCAGCTGGGGGAAAGCCCTTGGACACCTTCGCTCCATATGCCACTGAAAATTGTATTAAAAAATATGAAAACATTGAACATCTCAAATCTAGGATTTCAACAATCACACCTCTCTTGATGTCAATGCTTATGTAAAAATCTGAAGTTGTAAAAATTAATTCTTGGATTACATCTCCCAGATTGAAATAACCAGTGTCCATGTTAACGGCAGGATTCTGGAAGTTGTCATCCCACATAATAGCTTTTCTGAGCTCTCTCAACATTGGTATTAAATATGTTTTTAGAGAAAATGTCCTCATTTATGAGCAGGGATAAAGGGATATTTTAGCTATATGTTTTTATTGGATTTGCCTAAGAATTGGATAATGGCCCTTAGAAATTTTTCTGTCCCCCCATCCCCGGGATTTGTGGACTTAAGAGAATAGATAGGAAAGAGTTCTCACCAGTTAGTGTTTATTTCCACAGATGCATGTAATAAAATGGATTCTAATATATGAAAACTGATTGAATAATAATTTGTGTTAGTTTTAGGATGACACAAAATTTGGTGGTTTTTGCTAGAACACATTAGTGTAGTTACCCATGAGATGACACAACCATAAGGCTGGGTTCTAGAGTTTGATTTTTTTTTCCCCCAACCCTGATTTTAATAATATGTGTTATTTAAAAAAATACTTTTGATAGAATAATGCAATTTTTTGTCAGGCAGTGTGAGGCTTTGCTTTAATTACTAGCTTGTTTGGAATCCCATTTGTAAGTGTTCCAGTATCTTTGTAATATGATAACTCATTTGAATAATATAAAATGAAATTTGGTATAGACATCCAAGACACATTTCAGTATTTTTGATTTTTTTAAAACTTCAGTTGTGTTTTGAAAAGTTCTAGGAACAAATAAGGCTACTCAGATAATGTCTTACATCTATTTTATATTATTACTCTTCTTATGGTTATACCAGTTTTACACTTGTCTTTGTGTTGGATCAATTTTAATTAAGCAGATTCATTCTCTGCTTCTGTTTCTTTTTTGTTGTCAGAATCCTTAAAGTAGCTTGCAACAGTTTAATTAAAAACTTTTACTGTTTAAAAATGAAAACTATGAAAGAAAAAGAGCCACGCGGGGTGTGTGAAGAGAAGTGAACAGATTGGGGGGGGGGAAACCCCAGGATTTTTAAAACATTGAACTCACAAGCAGAATAAAATAAAAAGGGAAAATACAGACTTCCCACGTGTAGAGAATCTTCAGCTCCTTTGACCCTGTGGAAGGGGACCAGCCAAAGTGACAAAGTCTGAGCTGATTTTGGAAGTGGGTTTGTGATGGTGTCATCCACAGCCAGTCCTTCTGTAGTGGAGAATCTGACAGTCTTCTTCATGTGGGAACAGGCCTGTCTGTCATGGTGTTTTTGCTTGGCTCCCCTCCTCGCTTGGTATTTACTGTGAATATGAAGCACGTTAAAAACTGAGCATAAAGACTGTGTGTCTGGTACTACGAAATCTGTCAGGTTTTAAAAGAAAAGATCTTGTATGGAAGAGGCTAAAATAGGAATGGAGGATATTGTAGACATCCTGAATATCATCTGGGAGGATGAAGTTCTGTTAACAGAACAGAAAAACAACCTATTTACCAAACAACACATGCCTTCTTCATCACTTCTGCACAGACCATTTTGAGGACTCAACAGTGACAGGACAGATAGTTATATACAAGTGATAGGAGAGATGAAGCTGTATCAGCCCATAATGTGACCTCTGTTTTCTTTTGCCTTTTTTATTGCATTTTATTGGACTGCTCTAGATTTAACTGCAAAAACCTTAAATTTTAATAGTGTCTGATAATGGTTGTTTGCTATTACTGCTGGTATGCATTGATTATAGTAATTAAATTGAGTAATATTGTTAAATACTTTTTTGCTATTTTAGTGTTGTATGGGATCTTATTTTGTAATCTGCCTTGGGATATCTTTTGGCCTTAAAAGTGGCATAGAAGTGTTTTAAATAAGCAAGTAAGTAAAGTCCACTGTTGAAAGCATCTCTTTAGGTTCAGTTTGAAGAATACTTTTTGCCTGTCTTTCTGAAGAGAGACTCGGAATCGGCCTAAGGCCTGTGTGCTCCCTTTCCTGTTTTCTTCACACTACAGAAGGAATGAATCAAATGAGTAGATCCCATATCTCTTTGAACATGGGACATCCACATTTTAATTTGTTGCCTTTTGTGGTGGAAGAAGAATAGTTTTGAGATGGACTAAATGGCCATTTGCTACTTGTTTCCTGTGTACATTCTTTCTGGGCAAAGTATCTCTGATACAACTCACAAAGTGTGATCCTTGCTTTATTTGCCTGAGAAATGAATAGTAGAGCCTGGAAAAGTTACATGCAGAGCCTGAAAGAGTTACTTCCAAAAAAGGAACTTTCCCAAGCTTTGGAATTTTGTTATACTTTTGTCTCAGAGGAGAGATGGAGGAAGGATATACAGCTTGTTTTTCTTCATTTGTTTTTAGTGGTGCTGCCATGTGACTACTGGTAGAAGAAATGCAGTTTTAGATTGTAGAAGTATTGCAATTTGCTGTGATTAGATTGTTAGAATCAGAATTTTACTGAATTTGGAACTGCTTTTGCAGTAGAATTATCTCTTTCGCTATTCTTTCAATTTTTTTTTCTGGAATCTCATTGCACATGCCAGATGCTCTGTGCTATTTAGCTTGTAACACAATTTTAGAATGAAATATAACATATCATTTCCCTCCCCAACAACCCTTCTAAACTACTCCAGAGATTTGGGAGACTCTCTGGAACCTTGAGCTCAGAGAGGGAAGAACAGAGTGGGGTGGAAGAAGAGGGAGGAGTCTTGTGATGGTGTGATGTGCAGAAGTCTGCTCATGCAATGTTGACTTATTCCCTAAAAAATATACATGAAACGTGATTTTTACTGCATGTTGTATTTACTGCTGGTTTTTATTATTCATGTCATGTAGTTTTAACATTTATACAATTACAATAATACTGAATTGCTACTTTTAGTCTTCATTATACATTTGTATTTCTTTCAGGTAGGAATGAACTGATAGCCAGATATATCAAACTTAGAACAGGAAAGACACGGACCAGGAAACAGGTAAGACGGCCCAACAAGATAAAACATGCATGTCAACAAACCACAAAATGTTGTGGTCTTGGCTGCAGTGGCTTGCTTTGCTTCAGCTGTGGTTAAATACTATATTGCCTATTCAGTGCCTTGAGTCTGCTTTCAAAAATCCTGCTGTTTGTGCCATTCATCACTTCAGTGACAGAGGGATTCCCCCCTTTTTTTAAATAAATGATGTACACTTGTATATTGGAAAAAGAACTTGGGAACATTAATCAATTAATTTCAGAATAAAATTCAGAATAATTCAACTGTTAGTAGTGGTGATGGACCAGGTGCACAAAACTATGTCTTCCTAAGCTTTTCCCTTGTCCCCATCCCATTTGTATAGTCTCCAAAAAGGTCAGACCATTTTGGGCCAATAGATTTGGGAACTATACTCTTAAAAAAACCCCCACCAAACCTACCTACCTCTTTATTTTGGCTGGAGTGCAGAGATCCTCTTATGAGAAGAATCCCAAAAATATCTGATGAGCAAACTTGGTAGCCTGGCCTCAGTTAAAACTTAGCTAGGGAATGACCAAGAAGCTTCAAGGCATGAGTAGATTGAATTTCATTTAAGAAAATCAGAGTCTACAATGCAATTAAAAAGAAAAGGGAATCCAGTATTTGAAAACTAAGAAAATTGTGAAAGGGTGTCAAAATGAATATTTTCTTCGCTAAAGTAATTTACACTGCCTAGGGCAAAGTTATAGGCAAGGCAGAGCCTAAACGTTTATGTTCTCCCCAAGTCCTCCATCATTCAAATCATTTGAAAGAGGGTCATCCTCCTGATCTTTCTGGCAAAGAGGTAAAAAAGGAAAAAGATGCAGCTGGAAATTTTCAGACAAAGGAGTTCCCCAGATTCTGCTAAGAGGTGCTTGTTTGTAGCTCCTGTTTGATCTTTGACACTGAAGGTATATCCAGACAAGTTAGGGAGGGCTTTTCTAGCCAAGGCAAACAATTGAACTATTAGTCAAGAAGAGAAGTATATACCTGGTCAGAATAAATGAGTTCAAGTCTCCAGGGCCAGATGAACTTCATCCAAGGTTATTAAAAGAACTGGCAGACATAATCTCAGAACCACTGTCAATAATCTTTGAGAATTCCTGGAGAACAGAAGAGGTCCCAGCAGATTGGAAGAGGGCAAATGTTGTTCCCATCTTTAAAAGGGGGAAAAAAGAAGACCCATATAATTACTGCCCAGTCAGCCTGACATCAATACTAGGGAAGATTCTAGAGTAGATCAGTAAACAGTCTGTAACCACTTAGAAAGGAATGCCGTGATCACTAAAAGTCAACATGGATTTCTTAAAAACAAGTCATGCCAGAGGAATCTCATCTCTTTTTTTGATAGAGTTACAAACTTGATAAATGAAGGGAATGCAGTGGATGTAGTGTATCTTGATTTCAGTAAGGCTTTTGACAAGGTCCCCCATGATATTCTTTCAAAAGAGTTAGTAACCTGTGGGCTAGACAATGCAACGATTAGGTGGATTTGTAATTGGATGACTGACCAAACCCAAAGGGTAGTCACCAATGGCTCCTCTTCATCCTGGAGAGAAGTGTCTAGTGGGGTTCCACAGGGTTCTGTCCTGGGCCCAGTGCTGTTCAACATCTTTATCAATGACTTGGATGAGGGAATAGAGGGTATGCTTATCAAGTTTGCAGATGACACCAAATTAGGAGGGGTAGCTAATATGCCAGAGGACAGGATCGGAATTCAAAATGACCCCAACAGATTAGAAAGTTGGGCCAATATTAACAAAATGAATTTCAACAGGGAGAAATGTAGGATACTACACCTGGGCAGTAAAAATGAAATGCACAGATATAGGATGGGTGACACATGGCTTGAGGGCAGTACATGTGAAAAGGATCTAGGAGTCTTAGTGGACCACAAGCTGAACATGAGTCAGCAGTGTGATGCAGCAGCTAAAAAAGGCAATGTGATTCTAGGCTGCATTAATAGGAGTATAGTGTCTAGGTCAAAGGGAAGTAATAGTGCCACTGTATGCTGCTTTGGTCAGACCTCACCTGGAATACTGTGTCCAGTTCTGGGCACAACAATTCAGGAATGATACTGAGAAGCAGGAACGTGTCCAGAGGAGGCGACCAGGATGGTGGGAGGCCTGGAGGCCATGCCCTATGAGGGGCGACTTAGGGAGCTGGGTATGTTTAGCTGGAGAAGAGAAGGTTGAGAGGTGACATGATAGCCATGTTTAAATATTTGAAGGGATGTCATACTGAGGATGGAGCAAGCTTGTTTTCTGCTGCTCCAGAGACTAGGAATGGAGCAATGGGTTCAAACTACAGGAAGAGAGATCCCATCTAAACATTAGGAAGAACTTCCTGACAGTAAGAGCTGTTCGGAAGTGGAATACACTGCCTCAGAGTGTGGTGGGATCTTCTTCTTTGGAGGTTTTTAAACAGAGGCTGGATGGCCGTCTGTTGGGAATGATTTGATTGTGTATTCCTGCATGGCAGTGGGTTGGACTGGATGGCCCTTGAGGTCTCTTCCAACTCTATGATTCTATGATTCTACAGGCCAATGGATCAGGCAACTTTATCTTTTCTTACATCTGATTATCTGTGTGAGATGGGCATTGGATTTATTATTTTTTTTAAAAAAGAATATGTTTCTTCCCTGCCCTCACCTATACCTGTTTCCTTGAGCTCTTAACACTACAGATTTCACACATTTATGACACAGGAAGGGCATACAAAGCACGCATGTGCTAAAAACAGTGCAGGACTGAGGTTGATATGCATTAAAATGCAGGTACTGCATTAAAATAAAGGAAACAGGTATGACTTGGAACATCTTGGGCTATATCTGAAGTAGCTTTATATTCAAATTATGTAATGGTTTTATTTCTTTGTCAGTTTAAATGACTATTAGTTGTTTTATGTGCATAAGGGATTAGCCTATGGCCATAGTATCTGACAGTGGGCATGTCCTTTAATATATCTATAGTCTACTTCATGAATCTATAATTCCTATAATGATTTCTGTATTTCTCACTCAGGTTTGCTGTTTACATATAAACCCTCCAACATTTTCTGAAAACATTCTTTGAAAACAATTTAAAAATCTGAAATTGGTAAATTCTTGTTTTTAGACTTTCAAGGCACACATTTAAGCCATTGGTATAGATACAGTGACTGGGACCCATTTTTTAAAATGGGAAAATTATGTTTTGTTACAAAAGTAACTCTTCCTATGGTTCCTCTGTTTCAGAGCTTTTGAAAATGCTCTGTGTTCAGAAGCAGAAAACAGTTGTTGATTGTGAAAAGAATACTGTGCAGGAATTTTCAAATATACAAAGATAATCAAATAGGCCTTTAATGATATTGCTACATAATTTGCAATGTTCAAATCAATTTATGTCAGATTTGGGTTTGAAAGATATGCAGCGTTGTTGTTGTTGTTGTTGTTGTTGTTGTTACCAGCCAGTACAGGATTGTGGTGGGAAAGATTTTTGTAGGTGACATCATTATTTTTTTTCCTATGATGAATCTAAATAAGACATTTAGACCCAAACAATTTTTTTACTGACTGCTATGTGAATCTGCACACTTGGACCTCAACTACAGCTTCTGGTAGAAGTGGAAGCACTCCCAAAGTGAGCTCAGGACCTGCTATTTCCTAGGGGATTTTAGACCAAGTGTGCTCCTCCAAAAGTTTGTGGACTCCAAATCCCATTGGCCTGTGAGTAGGGATAGTAGGAGTTGTAGTCCAGCAGGATCTGGACAACAGCAGATTTCCCAGTTCTGTTCTCTGTCTTCTATGGAAATAAATGGAGGGCTTTAATTCTAGGAATGGAAATGTATTTAAACAAATCAAAAACTTTCTCCTGTCTGACGTACCCAGTGGGGGCTCCAAGATAATGTATGAGTCATATTTTTAGTGATTCCTTCTTGTATCACAGACTTTTTGTACCATGTGCTGGAAACATAAAATGCTACTGCACATGTGCAGAGCGGCTTGAATATGTAAAGCCCCTTTATGCATGCCCAGAGCTAAATTAAGGAAGTCATACTAGCTTGTAGAGGGCACTCCAGAATTGTGAAATAAAGAAATTTCATCCAGTTTTTTACCACAGGTTTTTCCCCCTATATATACATGCATTTATTTGCAAATAGTTATATGCCACTTATGCCCCTAAACTGCAAAATGGTGTATACCAATAAACTGTAAAATTTGCACGATAAACAAATACACAGAACACAGTGCACAACAAAAGGCTTGCTCATAGAAATATGTCTTAACACGCCTTGAAAATTGAGAACAGTTGAAGCATGACAAAGTTGTGAGAGAAAAGTTTTTCCAAATAGTAGGTGCCACTATGCTGAATGCTGTGCTCCATAACAACTGCTGAGCAAACATCAGGAATATGTGGCACTCCCAGGAAGGCCCCTCCAGATGAGCTGTAAGGGAGAAGACAGTGTCTTATATTGTTCAGAGCATTATAAACTGACAGTAAAACCTTAAACCCACCCCAGTAGCAGATAAGTTATCAGTGCCCAGTACACCGCAGTTAAGCTATCCCTGTCCAAGAATGGTTGCTACTGGCATACTAAATGAAGCTGATAAAAGGCACTCAAACCCATTGAAACCACATGGGCTTTGGTGACAAAAATGGCTCTAGGAGTACTCCTAGGATGAAAAATTGATCTTTCAGAAGGAGTGCAATCCCATCTAGAACAAACAGTCTACCTATTTCCTAGGCACAGAAGCTACACAAAGCTTCTTCCTTGCCAGGATTCAGCCTCAGTGTATTGGTCCTCATCCAGTTCACCAGAGCATCCAGCTACTGGTTCAGAAATTGCATGACCACACCTGATTGAGATGTAATAGAGAAACAGAGTTGGGTATCATCAGAATAGCGATGACACGTGAAGATTTCCTGATGACAACTTCCAATTGCTTTATGTGGATATTAAACAGCACTGAAGACAGGATGGTACCCTGCAACACCCAACAGCACATTTGCCTTGGATCCAAGTGAGGGGGGGAACCTCCCCATGCTGCTTTCTGGAATTTTCTCTGTAGGTAGGAGTGGAAATGCTGAAGTATATCTCTTTCAACTTCCATCCCATAAACCAGGGTCTAGGAGTGTATCTTGGCTGATAGTATCAAAAGCTACTGGAAGATCAAGCAGTAGCAACAAGGTTGCATTTCTCTTATTACTTTTTCTGTAAAGGAGATCAAGGTGATCAGAGTGATCAAGGCTGATTCATTCCTGAAACCCAAAATGAAATGGCTCCACATAAACTGGTATCATTCAAAAGTGTCTGCAATTGTCCAGGACCTTTCCCAGAAAGGAGTTTTTGGAACTGACCAGCAGTTATCAAAGACCATGGGGGCTAAAGTAAATTTCTTTAGGAATGGCCACACCACTGCCTCTTTAAGGGCAGCAGGTTCCACTTTCTCATGCAAAGAAGCATTCCTCACATCCCAAACTCTTTGGCCACTCAGCTAACTTCAATCAGCCATGAGGGACAAGGATCAATAGAGTATGTGGATGGGATGCATTAATGGAATCACTTTGTCCACATCTTCAGGTTACATCAGCTGAAACAGATCCCATACAACAGACTTAGATGCAGCAGCAGTTGGATCTGCCACAGTAACAACATCAAGGTCACTGCAGAGACAGCTCTACTAGATGGCTGCTTGAGGATAAAATGGAAGCAGAAAAATAAGCTTTTTTTCTATACTTTTTTGTGACATTAGAGTAAGTAATGCCAGTTTAGCAGAAAAAAGAAGGAAATGACGAAATGACATTGGTTTATTTGAGCTCTCTCTCTCTCTGTGTGTGTGTGTGTGTGTGTGTGTGTGAATTGAGTTAGAGTTAATTTTAAGACTGGGAAGCAAAGAGAAATAAAAAATAGGCAACAATCCCAATACAGAATTCATAGCCTAAATTAGGATTGGGCAACCGCAACAGTACCGAGGGCCACTTTTCAAACTGGCCAGATGCTCAAGGACTACACTTTTAAAAAAAGTTTTTATTTCTCTCAGATCTCTCTTTTAAACTCCTCTCAGTTGCCCAGGCAAGCAGTTACCTCTGATGTTATCCTCATCCTTCTAGTGTTTTAATTTTTATTGTCAGGTTTTTAGCTGATCTTGTTTTAGCCTTGTGAACTTTGTTGAGTCCCATACCAGGAGAAAGGTGGCATATAAGTTGAATAAATAAAATAAAATAGTAAGAATAGTCTTTTGAGGGCAGAATTTTACATAGAGATGCACATTTCATGTGTACTACTGCATATAGCTGTCATTAGCACAATATTTTGGAAAGTGGCAATATTTTGAAAAATCTCAGAGGACATTAGGATGTTTCTGTGAATAAGGTGTTTGAAAGTTTAGTATGGGGCATATGACTGAACTTAAATTCAGTATACAAATGAGTCTAAACCCCTTTCTTTCATTAACATGTAGAAGTGATTAGCATGCATCTAAGAGGCAGTATTAGCATCATTTACCTGATGTCTTTTCGGTGAAGAAGTATCAAAAGTGCTCCATTTGTTTTCTTGGGTCTGGTTCAGACATCAATTCAACCATGGTTAAGGAAGGTTGACAAGTGGATTTGCAAATCATGACTTTTGCTAGCTATGGTCTAAAGTGGTATTGCAGTTGACAAACCTTATTCACCGCTGTTGCTCTATCTCGAGAGTTCAGCTTAGAGAGTGGAGTGCTGAGCAGATGGAAAAATTAAATTTGACAAGCTGATGTGAACATGGTTTACTTATACATTTGAAAGCTCAACTCCATGTTTTGTTGGGTGTAATGTCTGAACTGAATCACTCTCTGTAGCAGTGTAAATGCACTCATACACATGTTCACTTTTCCTATTAGGAATATGGGAAATTGGCTTAAATTGATCCAGGCCATTAATGTGCTTTTCCACTGAGCTGTGGGCTATTGCCAGAAGAAATTACACAGTGCTTCTAATTGAAGGGAAGTGATAACTGAAACTGTTTTAGGAACTATAACTGTTATAGCCCATATTGGAAAGTAATTTTCTTGTGACAGGTAGCCCAGCATTCTTCCATCTTAAAGATTGTTCTCCACTTTTAGGAACTATTCCTGTATATAAAATAGACCTTTTGCTTTTGAACGGTGCATTTTCCTCAACTTTCATTGAACAAAACTATGTGTAAGTCATGCCATTTTAGTGCAGGACTGATTCTTCTCTATGCACATTGCTTGCATGTGTTTGCCCCTCAAATTGAGTTCAGTAGAAAAGTCTGCATAAGTGGAAGTGCTACGCATGCATATTTTGAAGCGTTGGATCAAAGACATAGAACGACATACTCAAACAATGAGCAATGTTCAGAAAGAGTTATCATTGTGTCACATCCTTTAATTACCGCATGTAGTGACTGTTAATATGTGTGGTACAAACTTTACAATGGTGATTTAACTCTGTAATTACAATGGCAATCTACAATATCAAGATAAAGACTGCATACAGGACAATACACTAACTTCTAATGGTCTATGTTTTACATGTGACCTGAAGAGGAATGAGGTGAAAGGAAACACTAATATAGCATTGGTTGGGCTAATTCTGAATAATGCTTGTATCAGTTTAGAATTTAGTGCCCTGGTTTCAGGGACTTTATTTCAGCAAAACAAGCTGACACAGCATGTTTCTTCCTCTGTGACACATAAGGGTTAAGGCCTTCCGATAGCAAGGATCCTGGAAGGAGTCTGTAGAAAGCCAGTTTTGACAACCTAGTGTGGGAAGACAATGTAAACACCTGATCAGGAATGTTAGTTGGACGGAAAGTTACCCAGTACATGTGTGCAATGTAAAGTGACCTGGCAACCTCTATGTTAGAATGTATGAGTGCTGAGCTCAGGGCCCCAATTCTGTTCAGATTTTGGTTTGTTGGAGTATGGGACAGATATACATTACATTCAATAAAGTTGGACCCTTAATTCATCAGCAGGACCTTCTAATTTCTCCTGAAATTAATGGGGAAGGCAATCCCCCTTCTTCTCCTGAGGAGCTATTTAGGGGTAGTTATTTCCATGTCACTCCATCCAGACTGTCTTTCAAGTCAATGGTCTGCAAGCTTCCTGTATAATGGGCACTTTATACATTTAAAACATGTTTTGTTCAAACATAGATGAGGGAATGCAATGCTTGGGTTGGATTATTCAGAAGGGAGTGCACCATGTGATACTTATGGAAGCAAATGCCAGTGTTTTTTTAAGGAAAGTTATCCATTTTTGTTTGTTTTAGAGTCTATTCTAGAAATGGCGAGAGAGACGTGTGGAAGTTGTTACACTGAATGGGTTTTTAAAAACCGAGAGATACGTATGTGACTGGTGCTTTCTTCAGCATTATGACTATTCATAGTTACAGTAAATACTGAAACAGGAAAGTAGACCTGATATAAAAAGAAATAATTTTTCAATTTGATTGGACTTCACCATAACCCTAAAGGAATTTCTTAAATGACTGGTTGATTGATGTTCCTGCATGTATTCCATTATAATAGCATTTTTGTATTCCCAGTATGACTGTAGAGACCTCTTCCAGTTGTATAGCTTGCAATATTATATTACCTCCACATAGACCAAGGAAGCCACTCAAAAACAGCAATGAGCAGAAGATCTTGGACCAATCATGAGCTAAGAGACTAGCCTGCTTGAGAGAGTTGTTGTGAGGATGTTGACATAATTTCCTCTATATATTGCCCTGAACTTCTTAGGGAAAGACTAGGGTATAAGTATGCAAAATAAATATACATTAAGAATTGTTCTATAACCAGCCCTGCTATATAATGGTTATTATTGATTCTTCCATTGTGGTGTTCCCAATTATTTGACCATTTCCTTTTAAAAATAATCTTTTCTCTAAGAATTTCTAATACTCTGTCCACAGCAATTTCTGCAGTGTTTATCTGTTGATTTAAAATATTTATGTGCAGTATTTATGTGAAGTCTGATGTCATTTCATTAACTGGAATACTGTTTAGAGTTACCGATAGAGAACTTATTCAACATATACATTAAGCTGCCGGGAGAGGCTATCCAGAGGTTTGGGATGCAATGCCAGTGTAATGATGATAACGTAATTCCCCACTCTATTTCTCCTTTGCACCAAATTCCAAAGAAGCTATTTTCATTCTAAATCAGTATTTGGCACCAGTGATTGATTGGATGAGGGTGAACAAATTGAACATTAATCCGTACAGGAATGAGGTGCTCTTGGTCAATTGAAATGCAGATCAGAGAGCAGGGATCCACTTATGGGGCTGTGTTTCCACTGAAGATACAGATTTGCAGTAATCAGACCTGAACATGAATGCCCAGGTTTCTGTGGTGTCCCGGAGTGCACTTGCACAGTTAAACTAGTACCCATTCCTGGTGATGTCATATCTAGTCACAGTGACACATGCCTTAGCTGCATGCCATTTAGATTACTGTAATATGCTTCACATGGGGCTGCCTTTGAAGAGTGTTTGGAAACCTTAGCTGGTCCAAAGGGCTGTACTGTACAACTACAGTATGTTACAACTGCTCCACTGGCTATCAGTCTGTTTCCAGGCACAATTCAAGGTGCTGCTTTTCACCCATAAAGCTCAAATGGCTTGGGTCCAGACTCTTTTACAGACTATATTCTCCCATACAAACTTGCCTATGCCCTGAAGTGTTCAGAAGAGGCTTTCACCTCATGCCCTTCAGTAGAGGCAAGGAGGGGGAGGTTCTTGGTGGCTGCTCCTAAGCTCTGGACCTCCCTAATTAGGGAGGCTAGAATGCCCCTACTTCTTGATCAGCAGGCAGAGACTGTTCTTACAGGCTTTAGAGTCCTGACTGCTCAGGGCTTTTAATAGGGAGTTATATTGTTTTTTAACCATTTTATTTTGGCTAGTAATGCATATTTTTATTGTTCTAATGTTCTTGGTAGCTTAATTACATTTTAATGATGATATTTTCTTTGTTTTTATCCATACTGTGTTTGTTTTAAATTATAAGTTGCCTTAAGTCCTGTTTCTGGGAAGGAATGGGCAGGATATAAATAAAGTGCATGGGTTAAAAATAAAATTTCCTTACTATCTATGTGTTTGTGTGTGTGTGTAAGCTTAAATTCTGTTCCCTGATAATCAAACACTCCTTTTTTAACTTCTGAAAAATGTTTATCGTAAAACAACTATAAAAGTACATAAGCTGTACTCTTGAAGATTTTAAGAAACAAGCTTGCATGTTTTTTAAAACTCTAGACAATGTCACGGTTTCTCTGTGAGACTGGGAAAAGTACTCTAAAACTTTTTTTTTTTTGTTGACGAAGTCACTGCAGTGATGATCAGTGCTTGGTAAGCGTCTCTGCTAAAAGTGGGGTGTATGGCTGGGAATGTGGTTTCTTAACAGCAGTGCTTGCTGAAGATGCAAATAACATCTCCCGAAGAAACTTTTTAATATAATTTTTTTGTAAACATATATTTGATTTTTTGTGTGTGTTTCTTTTGTGTTTTTCTTTCCCCTCTTTTTTCTTTCTATAATAACTCTGAACAATGTAGGTGTCTAGTCATATACAGGTCTTAGCAAGGAAGAAAGTTCGAGAAATTCAAGCCGCCATTAAGGTACGTTTGGCTTGCCCAGTTGTAGGGGGCTTTTCATCTCCATGGTTACAGGCTTTTCCTTTGTTTCCCTCCCTTCCCCTACCCTGCAGGTGTCTAGTCACATTCAGGTTCTTGCCAGAAGGAAATCTCGTGATTTTCATTCCAAGCTGAAGGTATGCGCTTTTCTGCTTTTGGGCTTGTGGTTGCTATGCATTTCACTTCCTGTTTTCCCTGGTGATTGGTGAATGCCTGGTGCTGTGATTCTTGTAACCTAGTTTCCTTGCATGTGGTAGCTGTTTACATTTCTTTGTGTTTAATCTCTCTCCTTCCCTCTGACTTCTGCACTAGCATCTATATTAAATTATTTTTAACATCCTTGAAAATGTTACTTGCTGTGAGCATGCATCCTTAATAGAAAAATGTGTGGTTCCTTTTTTCCTTCCCTATTTAAATTATCTGATTAGCTTAGAGGTTGTATTTTAAAAACCAAAAACAATTTCAGTTAAATAAAAGGAAAGTTTTGATTGTACACAAACACAAGTTTTTGTGTGATGTCTGAGTTCAGAGAGTATCATTTTTTTAGTGTTCTGAGACACCAGTAAAAAAATTTAAAAATATATTTCCCAATAGGCATTAGATTTCCAGTCTGCCCTAGACTATTTCATTCTTGCCTATGATTTTGCAGCATTTATAATCTGCCAGATTTAGCCTTTATAAATCACCCTCTCTCTCTCAGCATTAAAATGTTCACTCTTGGCATGATCCAGCCAGACTGAAGTAGTTTCAGTTTACATGGGCTTCAATGGCAGAGTTAGCCACATAAGCTCAAGCTGAAATCCATAGGATATACAAATGTTAAGTTTGACAAGTCATGCCCTTTAGCTAAAACCCATACTCACATATCGGGGAATACTCTCAAATGAACTCAGTGGGACTGATACTTGAATAAACATGCATTATGCTGATTTGAATGATTTCATCTTGATCATTCCTTAAATAGCATATCCTCCAGAAGACACACCTTGACTACCTTTAATTTGTTAAAATAGTGATGCCCTTTCTTCCTTTTTTTTTTTTTCATTTCAAGGGCAAACAAGAAGAAACAAGAAATGTTTCCTTTCTCAAATAATTTTTACATGAATATTTTAGAATTATAGAAAAGGTATAAGTTAAAGTTGCATTTTTTTAATGTAGCACATAGTATCTTGACTATCATGGATAAAATGTTAACGAAATGAGGATAGGTACTTTTTAAAAAAACTCTCTTGAAAGCAAAACACATCAGAAAATGATTGCACTGCTCTAAGTGGTAAAAAGTGTGGATTATATTTGCCACAATCCTGGAACTGCAATATGTAAATAACAGAGTAGCTTTGTAGCGGTGTCCTACTTGTCAGGAGCTTTTGGTTTTCAATATGCTATGGGCAGCATGCTGGCAAGCTTGTATGGCTGTTGGTGGCTGGCTTTTGAGTTGCATTTGCTGAGCAGTTGGCGAAAAAGAACTAGGATATAACATAAATATACTGCTTTTTAACCTAGGGTGCAAAAGTACAGAAGGCAGTAGCATTTCAGACTAAAACTATCCAACCTCATGGCTCAAATTAAGTCATTAGCTCATATTAAGAAAATTAAACTGTGTACTGACACCTTGTGCATGCCTAAATTAATGCTGGGCACCTGCAGCCTCCTTTGGGAAATAAATTCTATAATTTAGCGTGGACTACTTGCTCAGGATTGCTGGGTCACCTATTCTGAGACTCTCAGGATTCTAGTGTTGCAATTCTTTTGCAGGGGCAAACCATAACAATATTTCTCTTAATCTACACCTAAAGTATTTAAAATAATGTGACTTAAAATTATGTTTATTTATGTTTATTACTTCCTTTAGGATGACAAAGTAGCAAGTTAAACACCATGTCTACTTTCCTGATGGGTTTTCTCTCTTTGTCTCCTTAAACTGAATTCAATTTGGTAATTTTTTTTCTGAATCTGCCAGTTCTGTGGATTTTTCTTTAAAGAATCGGTGAACTCTTCTCTTGAAAATCATTTCTGTCATTCGCACTATTTCAGTATGTACACCAGTGCAAAAAGACAAGCTGCAACAGTAAAAAGTGTTTTGCATAACAAGTGAAAACTGGTCACTGATTCCTGAATATACATCTTATTATCAGATGTCCCTGACACAGCAGTGAAGAACTAACTATTCAAAGAGGTTCATCAGCAAGATTGGAGTATAAAAATTAAGAACTAAAGAGTTGTTTCTAATACTGGATGTTCGCTTTCACAATGGCAAGATCCAGTGCAATGGGAAGTGGTCTTCTCTTCCTATTGAGCCTCCCAACACAGACCTCAAAAATGTGCTCCAGAAGGCTGAGCAACTCCCTAACCTTTTGGGGAATAGTTACCAGGACTTGCAGGATGGAGTCATTTCTAAAGCTGAATGGTGGGGAACTCGTGACTGATAAAAGAAAGGACCTCTTCACATAGGCCATAATCAAACTGTGGAATTCACTGCCACAAGATAAAGGGATGGCTGTCAACTTTGATGGCTTTAAAAGGGGATTGGATGAGTTCATGTGGGATGGGACTATTGATGTCTATCTGTTAGTCAGGATGGCTATATATCACTTCCAATATTAGAGGCAGCATGCCTCCTTTATATCAGTTGCCAGGAGCATGAGACAGAGGATATAGTTGCTCTTACATCCTGCTGGCAGAGTGCTGGACTTAGATAGGCCTTTGGTTTGATCCAACATGGCTCTTATGTTTTTAGTATCATTTTACTTAGCAGAGAGTCTCATTCTTTGAATAGGAAGGTGAGGACCAACAAGTAATTGTTGCTAGTGAAGTTGAAGGCTTTCATGGCTGGCATCCATACATTTTCCTTGGGTTTTTTCCTGGCTGTGAAGCCGTGTTCTGGCATAGTTTCTTTCTGACGTTTCACCTGCATCTGTGGCTGGCATCTTCAGAGAATGGTTAGGTAGGAGTGTATGTGGAGTTTATATGCTGTGAACCGCTGTTGGGGAGTATATGTAAATTGGTGTAATTGAATGGTTAGTTTCTGGCTATAGAAATGCAAGGCTCGTTAGTGTCTGTTTGGCTAATGGTTGGTTGATGGGCCATTATCTGCTGGAACTCCCCCTGTCCCTGGGTGGAATTTCTTTGTAAGTATTGAGTTTTGATTCTATTGTTTTTCAAAACTGGGAGCCAGATTTTGTTTACTTTTAAGGTTCTTCTTTCCTGTTGAAGTTGTCCAGGTGTTTGTGGATTTCAATAGCTTCTCTGTGCATTCTGACATGATAGTTGTTGGCCTGGTCCAGAATGTCTGTGTTTTTAAATAGCATTTTGTGTCCAGGTTGGTTTATCACATGTTCTGCTACTGCTGATTTTTCTGGCAGGCCCAGTCTGCAGTGTCTCTCATGTTCCTTGAACATGGTAGACCGTGCAAAAAAGGATCTGTGAACCCTACTACCTGGAGGACGAACTGAGGCATCTAAACTGGGCTCTACAGGCTAATGGTTATTCCAGATTAGACATCACAAGAGCAGCCAGACCCAGAAAATAACCACAGGAACGAAGAAGAAAAACAGCCACCCAAAAGGAAGGTATTTTTACCATAAATCAAAGGCGTCACAGACAGAATAGGAAAACTGATGAGGAAACACAATCTCAGACCAACCAAGAAAATCCAAGAAATGCTACACTCAGTGAAGGACAAAAGAGACCCTCTCACAGCTGCAGGAGTTTACTGTATACCATGCAGCTGTGTACAAGTTTACATAGGGATCACTAAACGCAGTGTGCAAACATGAATCAAGGAATATGAGAGACACTGCAGACTGGGCCAGCCAGAAAAATCAGCATGAGCAGAACATGTTATAAACCAATCTGGACACAAATTTTATTTAAAAACACAGAAATTCTGGATCAGGCCAACAACAGGAAAGAAGAAACGTTAAAAGTAAAGCCAGTTTTGAAAAACAATAGAATCAAAACTCAACAGTTACAAAGGAATTCCACCCAGGGACAGGGGGAATTCCAGCAGATAATGGCCCATCAACCAACCATTAGCCAAACAGACACTAACGAGCCTTTCATTTCTATACCCAGAAACTAACCATTCAATTACACAAATTTACATATACTCCTCAACAGGGGTTAATTATTATTATTATTATTATTATTATTTTTACTCCGCCCTCTGTTAAAAACAATCAGGGCAGCTTACAAAAGTTAAAATACAATACAGATAAAAATCCCTAAACACCACCCACCCCACCCTCCCCATAAAAAGATATTAAACCAGTATAAATTAAAAACAACTAATCTAAAATCACAATAAAAAATAATAGATAGCCAGCAGAATAAAAGAGGCCAGGAGCTCCTGAGGCCAGGATCTAATTAGGAAAGGCCTGCCAAAAGAGATCCGTCTTTAGTACTTTTTTAAAGCTATTCAGGCTCGTCATCTGACCGATCTCGTTCGGCAGGCCATTCCAAAATTTGGGGGCGATTACCGAAAAGGCCCTCTGGGAGGTTGCAGACAGCCTAGATTTTTGTGGCTGAAGAAAATTCCTCCCAGAGGACTGGAGTGCATGGGGAGGATTGTATGGGAGGAGGCGGTTCCGAAGATAAGTTGGACCCAAGCGATTTAGGGCTTTAAAGGTAATAACCAAAACCTTATACTGGGCCCGGAAACTGATAGGCAGCCAGTGGAGAGATTTTAATACTGGAGTTATATGGTCTCTCCAAGATATTCCTGAGACCACTCTGGCTGCCATATTTTGTACCAACTGAAGTTTCCGGACCAAGCATGAGGATAGCCCCATGTAGAGCGCATTGTAGAAATCTAGACAAGAGGTTACCAGCGCGTGCACACAGTCTCAAGGTCCCTTACTTCGAGGAAAGGGCTCAGCTGGCGTATCAGCCGAAGCTGATAACAGGTGCTCCTGACCGTCACATTCACCTGACAGTCATCTGAAGTGATGAATCAAGGAGCATCTCCAGACTACGAACACAGTCCTTAATGGAGAGCGTGACCCCGTTCAGGACTGGAGGTTGCAACCCAACTCCTGGTTTTGGGGCCACTACCATGAGCACCTCCGTTTTGTCCGGATTTAATCTCAATCTGTTTTTCCTCATCCAGCCCATTACTGCTTTAAGACAGTCATTAAGAGGAGAGACACCATCAGAATTCGAGGCCAATGATCGGGACAAAGAGAAATAGATCTGGGTGTCATCAGCGTACTGATAACACCCAGCCCCGTAACTCCAAATAATCTCACCCAGCGGCTTCATATAGATGTTAAACAGCATCGGGGACAGGATGTCGCCTTGTGTAACACCACAAGTGAGCTCCTTTGTGCTGGAGCAGCTGTCCCCAAGCAGTACCCTCTGGGACCTGCCTGAGAGGAAGAACGGAAACCACTGGAGCGCAGTGCCTCTGATTCCTAACCCACTCAGGTGATCCAAGAGGATGCTATGATCTATCATTTCGAAAGCCGCTGAGAGGTCTAGAAGCACCAACAGGGTCACACTACTCCTGTTGATGCTTAGACGTAGGTCATCAGTCAAGGCAACCATGGCAGTCTCAACTCCAAATCCTGTCCTAAAGCCAGTTTGAAATGGGTCAAGATAAGCAGTTTCATCCAAGACCACTTGGACTTGAAACGCAACTGCCCTCTCGATCACTTTGCTCAAGAATGGTAACATAGAAACCGGCCTATAGTTGTTCATATCCAGGGGGTCCAGGGAAGGTTTTTTCAGGAGCGGCCTAACTGCCGCTTCCTTTAAACAGGATGGAACACTCCTTTCTCTGAGGGATGCCTTGATGATGTCCTTAAGGAACACCATCAAGGCAACCCCCCCCCCCGATGGCCAGCCATGAAGGGCAAGGATTGAGAGGGTAGGTCGTCTTCCTCACCCTACCAAGTAGCTTGTCCATGTCCTCGGTACTCAGAGATTGAAATTGATTCAGTAAACTTACATCAACGGAGTTGCTGGACACCTCGTCAATTGTTTCTGTCAAAATACTGGCATCTAAGTCGGCTCTTATCCGAGAGATTTTATCTGCAAAGAAGTTGTTAAACGCATCACAGCAGGCCGTTGTTGGGTTAAGCAACGGGTTCTGTGTAGGTATAATCTGTGTCATCTCCCTTACCACCCTAAACAGCTCTGCTGGACGGGACTCTGCAAACACAATACGTGCAGAGGAGAAAGATCTTTGCGCTGCATGTATTGCTTCTCGATAGGACCAAAGAAAGTTCCTATGACGAGTCCTGTTGGGTAAGAGTTGGGTTCACAGCATAAACGAATTTGTATTCTGAACTTAGTACCTCACCATACCTTGATGGTATGTGTTTAATTTGGAGGCTGTTTGGTTGATATGGTGTGTGTATTCGTGGGTAGTTGGATCAAATATACTTCTCCTACCACTGATATTCACCCATATATATGTTCTACATGCCATCAGGCTCCCTGTTCAGACTTTTTGTCATATGTAGGCTCTGTTTAGTTGCAATGAACATGTGGATATAGGTGATAGTTCCGATTCAGTAATCCACTGTTCCCTGTGTGTGTGCTGTGTCATATGAACAAGACTAAGTTTCCTGTCATTCAGCTTCATTGTGCACATCGCTCCTTCACTATAGGGCAGGAGTAGGGAAAGTGCAGACTCTTGGCTGATGCAGCCCCCAATTTCACTTTTGTGGCCCATGAAGCCCTCACCTATCTCTGAAAGTCCTCCAACCCCAGCCCCTCATTTGCCACCTTGAGCATTCTAAGTGCCACCTTGGATGCAGCTTACTTTTGTTTTTCAACAGCTGAAGAAGGGAGATGCTGAAATATTTTGCTGATTCATTTATTAAGTGCTATTTGCTAATCACTCTTATATAAATTCAATAAAATAAACTGTAATTGTTTGAATCACAGGATCATAGAGTTGGAAGATATCACAAGCTTGTAATCAGCTTTAGGCTAAGCTAACAGATTTCAGCATATAAAAAACAACACTCACCATGTAAAATACAAAATCTCAAAATCCCTGCTGTTGTCTGTTGCTTGCTAACTTGCTCCCACTTGGCTCCTTCTGAGAGCAGGAATGGCTAAACAAACTACAAATCGTCCATCCATGTTTAGTGTGACAGGTGAATGAGTAATTTTGGCTTGTCTTTTCCCTAGCAAGTCAAAAGCTATTCTTTGTAACTAAATAATAACTGAGATCTCCCCCAGAATGTAGATTTATTATATGGACAATAAAGGCCATAGTCTGACTGAACAAGTAAGAACATTGTAAAGTTATCTCCATTCCAACTTTATTGTACGTATGGCACAATAGGAACACTTTTGACTATCCCAAATATAGATCTGTGAAGAGGTTTATATTTTTTGATCCAACTTTGAAAATGTTCTGTAATGAACACTACCAATAATATTTTTATTCTTGGCTTATTTGTCACTTCTTAACATGCCACTTGGAAATGTCACAACTCCTTTTGCACTGGTGTGCCATGACATTTTAATTTCCCAAGCTGTGGGCCAGTTTCATATTTGGGGGAAGGGGAACAGATGTGAATGTTCCCCTTCCAGATATATGGGAAGGTGTATAGATACTGAGATAGTGATTTTATCCTAGAAATAACCAAACCTTTGACTTTGCTTTCCAGCGTTCATTAGCATGTGTTTTTAGAATTCATTAAGGGAAGCCAACAATTTTTAAAAATGCCCTCAACTCACATGTGTGCAATACTTTAAAATCCATTAGTGTGCATTCCACATTGCCTGCATGTAATAAGAAAACACTGTTGACAGTTAGGATGCCAAAGATAGCTCTGTATAGCTTCTTAAAAAAAAAAAAATGAACAATGATAAAAGCCTTGAAAAAATTCCCTTTGATGTGAATGGAGTCTTCTCCATTTTGAAATACAATAAGATGGATTAATTGCTCCTCATTAGGCAGCAAGTTGGGACAGCTTTGAATGTGCATTCTCTTTTTAGCATTAGCTATTGCCTGGCTGGAATAGCCAGCTTTTGTATTTACTACTGCCTTCTCTAATAATAAGCAAATTGAAGATCATGGCTACAATTATTCAACTGTCTTTTGTCTAGAACAGTTGTAAGCTTCCATGGTTTGTTTATCTTTTTTAAAAAAAATTACAGCAAATAATTTCAAAGGTTATTCAAATCAATAGAAGATGTGAACAGAAATAAGATTTGCAGAATTACTTATTAGGAAATTATTTTGTTAGCTTTTGTGCTTTACTATAAAAATCTATTTTTGCAGTTTCTTTGGTTTCACATTATGTTTTTAAAGTTAGTCTGTTAGATTTCTGTGTTAGTGTTAATGAAAATGCAGAATGCTATATGATTTCTGATTCTTTAAAAATATTTCATATTTTCTATTATTTTAATTATACCTGGGGCATTTTCATTTAGTGCCCCTGTTTATCTCCCTGTGATACAAAATAATTTGCATTAGGGCAATATTTGGCCTATTGAATTATTTCAGAGTAAGATGGTTTTGAACAGATTATGACCAAATTTCCTGGTTTTCTTGCCATATAAAATTTCAACAAGTTTTGTCACAGATTTCGTTTAAAAAAATGGAATGAGTTGCATTGACTGTGTTGTGTTTTGTAGGTGTTGTTTCATTGTTTTGGACACACATCAAAACCTAGAGGTCTGATTCATTAAAAGATATATTTATTTACATGAGATTTTCCTAGATACAATAACTCTTACTGTTCTTGAATGGCCTGCAACTTGAAAACAAGCAGAAATCAGAGGAATGGTTAGATTTAACACAATACTAGTTATAATGTCAGAATTTTATGGAACACAGAGCAACAGCTTCTTATGCTCTCAAAAACACAGTTTTTCCTCCCCACCCCCCGAAGCTTCACCCACACCAAATTGTTCTTCCTTCTTACCTGCCTTTATCTCACACAAACCCCTTAAACAGACCCAGTAAAGGCAACCCAAATGGGAATGAGTTGGGAGTACCTTTCCTTTGAGTAAAGCCCCAAAGTGTTTGGGGCTGTGGAGCTTAGGAGAAGAGGATAGTGAAAGAGTGCTTTAAAAGAAGTTTATAAAATTATGACATATGGATATTGATCAAGAGAAGAAAAATACTTACTGTTTCATAATTACGTGCTGAGTGAAACAGTTCCCCTTCCCTTCACCCTACCTCCCCCCTTGAAAATGAATGACAAACACAAATACATGCAGAAAAGTATATTTGATAAAGGTGATAAAAGTAAAATAATGTGAATGAAGATAAACGGCCACAACTTTCTTTTTGGTTATAGTTGCATTGGTTGGTGCCTGAGCATGGGTTTAAAACCGGACATTGACCAAACCCGCCTGTTTGGTTGATGACGTATCTGTTAGCCCGCCTGCCAACAGATCACGTGACCCGGTCACGTGATTTGATCACGTGACCCAAACCTTGAAAGACAGGAGAAGCCAGGGGGGTAATGCCCCCAAATAGGTGGCCTGTGATCAAACCTCCACCCAGGGTCTCTGTGGTCATGATCTTGAACTTGACCTTAACATGACCTGGAACTGGACTTACCAGAGACCCCTGACCCCCAAGTTTGGATCAGAACCCATGCATCATTTTCTTGTGAAATTAATTACCAGAAAGTGTTGTAGTGGCTTTGAAAGGGAATTAGACACATGCATGGAGGATACTTCTATCAGTGGCTATCATTCATGGGAGTGAAAAGTCACCTTCCTTATACAGGGACAGTATGCTCAAAGTATAAGAAGTTAGGAGCATACTTTCAAGAGTGCTTGCTTTCAAGGCCTTCATGTTGCTTTCCCAAAAGCATTTGATTGGCTTTCATATAAACAACTTTTTCTGAACCAAAGACCAGCTCTCTAATCCTAGGTCCCGTCTACACGATTTAAATAATACGTATGGCGTGCGGAAGTTCGCACTTCGGTACAAACGGCCGTTCAGATGCACACGAATGCAAAAGAGGGGGGGCGGTTTTCCACCCTGAAATACGCACATGTGGCGTTCGGGAGGGAAAGCGGATCGCGAAGAGAAATCCGTACACCTTTCGGATGGCTGACGGGTCTGTACGGTCCATTCGCACACATACAAACAGGCAGGGTAATCTGATTGGCTGGCCGAGTAGAGGGGGCGGGGCTAGCACATAGGGGAATTGGGAGTGGCCGCCATGTTGGTTTCCTGGCTAGCGAGTGTCCGGTAAGTCCGTGAATGTATATGTTTATTTATTTTTATTTTATATTGTAAATACGGAAAACCGACTGTCCGCAAACCAGGAAACTTAAAAAAAAAAAAAAAGCAGCGGGAGATTTAAAACTGCCGCTTGGCTTGCTCGCTTCAGCCAGCTTCGGGAAGAGGGAGTCATATGGAGTTTAGGGGGGTTAAAAATCGTATAGCCGGTTCGTATGCACACGAACGACAGGCTGTTCGTATTTTTTGCCCCCCATATGGATTTTTTTATGATCGTATAGCCGCACCCCTAGTTTCTTGCAAGACTTTCTTTCTACTCCATTTTACTTATGTTCTCATGTCATTGCTCTTCTTACCTTACATCACCTCACTTGTTTTTTACCCAGCATTGATGCTCACCACCATCCTATTGCTCATGCAAATGCCCAGGCATTGTTCTCAGTGACATTCTTTTGGACTCCTCCAAACTATTTGATATTTCCCTTTCTTCAAAAGCTACTTCCCTTTTCTCCCATTTATATTTATGAGTAGATATGAAGAGAAATCAGGATTGTGCCACTTGACACCACTGCTTGACCTCCATACATTGGGAACAGGGCATTGCCACAGTCCCCATAAGTTCCTATACAGTTGGCCCCCCATATCCACAGATTCTGCACCCATAGATTCAACCAACTATGGTTCGAAAATATTTTTAAAAAAAATTCCAAAAACCAAACCTTGGTTTTGCCATTTTATATATGGGACTTGAGCATCCACAGATTTTGGTATCCACAAGGGGGGCTTGGAACCAACCCCAAGTGGATACTGAGGGCCCACTGTATAAAAACTGCTACTACGTTAATTTAAAAAAAAAATTATTGTTGAGCTCTGAATTTGAAGTGCAAACCCAAGCAATTTGTACAAAAAATAAGTCTTTTGAAGAAGCATTACACTGATACCTTCATTAAAGGAAAATGCTGGTTTATTCCAGGGTTTAAAATCTAGAATGTTAAGCTAGAAGACCAATACTAGAAGAGGGTCAACCAAGGAACACTTTAAACTGTAGGAAATAATGTTAACAGTACTGACACCACTATTCTATCAGAGCACTTTAAAGCACATCCATGTAAGCTGAATTTCTGTTCCCATTTGCACTAGTGATTATATAATTTCATTTGACTCCAATTAAGCTATTTCATATTTACTGCAGCATAACTGACAGTGGAAAGAGACTCTTATTTTCTTAGGAAGTCAAGGTCTTGTTCACTTGTGTTCATTAAAGATCCCAGTGCACTCAGAGGTGGAGAATACGGGTGTTAAGTCATGTATCTTGGCCAAATTCCAGTTTAGGTAATTACTGCTAATCTGCCTGCCTAAATTCCCCATCCAGTTTTAATTGGATGTAGTCTTCTCCACTTGCTGCTCAAACTGTCATGAAGCATTTTAATACGTGATTAAGCAGTTGTTATGAGTTACCCCAGAAATAGTTGCATATCAATTGGAGGAAGAGGAAAAAGAGGAAGTAACAGCTATTTTTTCATTATGTAGAAGTGAAAGGATAATAAAATCGTGGACTAAAAGGGACCTGGATGCTACCTGTTCTCATCCCTCCTCAACAATATGTTAGAATTCATCCTGTTGTTAAATAATTTCATTTTGAAAAATAATAAAAATTAATTTAAAGAACCAATATGTTAGAATCCTTTTATGCATCAACTCATTTACAAATTAACTGTATAATCCAGATTACAGTGGGTCCTCAGTGGTGCTGAAAGAAATAAGGCATGCCTTTGCTGAGGTCCCTTTAAGCAAGTAATGGTTTAGAAATACCAGCCAGCCAGCCAGCCAGTTCCTACAAGCAAGGCATTTTTCTTGATGGAAAATTCCTTCCTAAGAGGATCTGTTTCTAAATGCAAGTTCTATTCTTGGGTTAACTCCACCACACCCCTATCAAAGAGAGAGAGGTACTTCAGAAGCCCTGTTCATATGTTAAGCCTGAAAGGAACATGTCAGCGTGGGTGAGGAGCATTAGACTATGCATGCTGGTCCTGCCCCTAACATCCATGAGTGTGCTGGTCCCACCTCTTTGGTGCCCAGCCTTCCCAAGGTGAATAGCAACTTGAAATTAGGTAGATTGCTTGAGACATCTACTCACATTCAAGTTAACCTAAGTAGAGCCTCATTCCAAACTTTCCTGCTCAATCCTGCAAGGTCAGGGAATAAGTGGGCAGGAATGACATACATGGGGATATTGGGAGTGCCAGCAGTCACCAGCCTATGATCCTTCTACCAGTTTATATGGCCAGTTCAAGACTAACACAGGGAATAGTTTAGGAAAGCAACTGAACAGCACTGTTTTTGGTTAGAACCTGGATCCTAGAAGGATGCCATCAAATAAGAATTGATTTAATGGAATGATTGGAAACCATGTAGAACCTGGAGCCTAGAAGAATACCATATAATTAAAAATTGACTTAATGGAGAACCTGGCTCCTAGAAGAACAGCATAAAATAAAAATTGGTTTAATGAAATATTTGGAAATGGGAGTGGAGGAGAGGGAGTGGCTTTGTGAAGAAGAAGGTCCTGCAGCTGAACTCAGTGTCATCATATATAGAAACATAGTTTAGTGAGATACTTAGAATTGTTGCATACTCATGTCCAAAATCTTTTCATCAGGCACAGAAAGGATTCAGGAGTTATCTGACATTGCTTCTCCAATTACCAGGCAGCACAGAAGCCTCTAGACTGCCCAGGCTTGGTTCAGAATACTGCAGGAGCTAGGCTTTCTATTGGCCAGCCTGCTTATAGAGCAGCATCTCCAACTGCATGTCTGGTTGTTGGCATTGATGCATCTGGCCCAGCCCAGATTCTCAAAATGTAGTTCATAGGCTCTGGTTGTGATATCATCTGCACCAGGAAGATCAAAAGCCATACCATGACCTTATTTCAAATTTCCTTAGAAAGAATAAACTCTCCCCCAACCAACTCCAAAGCAGATTTTCTTTCTAATCATTCAAAGTAATAATATCATATCCAAAAGTTTAGGAGCCAAAAATAGGTGAGGTTGTGCAGTTAATCTTTTGAATAAGTAGCTTTCTCAGTCTCTGGTATCCCTGCTGCTGCTAAAAGTATGGTTTCTTCAGCAGCCATATTCCTCTTAGCCAGTTCCCTTGGGACTATGCAGGAGCAGATGGGTCCACAGGTGTTAATGTCACTTCTGTAAGCATTAACACCTGATCAGGTTTCTGTCTTGCATTCTGCACAGAGTGGAGAAGAGAACACTACTGGAAGCAGCTGCTTCCCCTGCTGCCAGACCCCCAGTAATCCACCTTCAAATAGATAACCTTTGAGTTTTTAATACAGACATTTTCACAGGTTTCCAAGCAGGCGGAAGACCTAAAGTTGCCAAACTAGTCATTTAATTTTATCAGCCTGGTAGGCATGAATATGATTAGTTCTTTTATTCTCTTGATGAATCAGTTCCTTGGTGAAAATGCATAATCCCTTTTAAACTATTTATGCAAAATAATGAAGAACCCTTCCATTTTTAATTGTGCTGTAGCATATTTTGCTGATAAATTGCACTTGTACAGAAGCCTTTTAACAAACTTTTTGTTGTTACATCCAGGTAACAAGCATGGTAAGTATTTTTCAGTAAAGCAAGCATTACGTACTTCAGCTGTGCTTGGCAGATATTTCCTTTTCCTTTTTGTTTTAGCCAGCTTTAATTGTACTGTTAGCCTGTGCTGTTTCTGAAGGAGCTGTTTAAGTGAAGGAGCTGCTCACCTTCTTGTTACTGTGTATGGGCTTTCAAGGGAATATGTGTGTGACTTTATATAACGTATTGGATGGCATGCAATTCCTGGCCAGCATGCTTGCAACTTTGCTTGTAGCAATGAATCTGCCTCTTAGCGCTTGTGTTCCTTCATTTATATTACATCTTACACCAAATGTATAGTATTGCCTAAAATGATTATTTTTCCAAGTGAGGAAATTCATGATGTGAAATAAGGGCACTGAATTTACATTAATTCCATCAATCTGCCCATTGCACGCAACCAGAGAATGATCCTATTAAAAGATCTGGAGGAACACAATACGGCTTCATTTATAAACAAAACACAACCTGCTTGTTACTTTAAAAGACATAGCTAGCAACTACTTCTTCTTTTACTTTAAAGGGGGCTGATCTAGATTGGGACCCAAGAAGGATGAGGACTGTCTTACCTTTTTGCTCCCTGCAAAAAGTCCCAATTCAGGTTGCCCCTTGCAAATACAATTTGCAAGCTTTTATTTATTTATTTACTGTATTTATTGATTAAAAGTATTTCTTTATCACCTCTCATTTCACAAGGCAATGAACAAATAAAAACCAATTAAAACAATACAAAGATAAAAACATTTTAAAAACACATTACAATAATCTTTAAAAAAAAAACCTAAAATCAGTCTAAAAACAATCCTAGAATCAATTTTTGAAACAGTTATAACAGCAATTTCAAACATTGAATGCACTGTTTTGGCCGCTCATCGGAAGCTTAAAAAAAAGTAGGGCCAGCCTAACTTCAATGTGTAGGGAGTTCCACAGTCAAGGCACAGCTACACAGAAAGCCCTGTTATATGTATCCACCAACTTAATTTCATGGGGTGTTGGGATGTGCAACATGGCCTTCTCTGAAGATCTCAAATTTCTGGCAGACATATATATGGGAGGAAGTGGTCTTTCAGATATCTTGGCCCCAAGTTGTTTAGGGTGTTGTAGGTCAACACCAGCACTTGAAATGAGCTTGAAGGTAAATTGGAAACTAGTATAGTTCTTGCAGGACTGCTATTATAAAGTCTCTAAAATGCTCACCTGACACCAGTCTGGCTGCTGCATTTTCACTAGCTGCAGCTTCCGAACACTTTTCAAGGGTAGCTCCATGTAGAGCGCATTACAGTAGTCTAATGCAGCAGTAACTAAGACATGAACTACTGTGGCCAGATCTGCCTTCCCCAAGAAAGGGTGCAGCTGGCGCACCAGTCGAAGCTGGGCAAAGGTGCTCCTGGCCACTGCAGCAACCTGACTTTCCAGGAGTAGCACTGGATCCAAGAACACCTCCAAGCTACGAACCTGACCTTTCAGAGGGAGAGCAACCCCATCCAGAACAGGTTGTGTTTCAAATCCTAGATTGGTTTTCCTACTAACCAGCAGCCCTTCTGTTTTGTCTGGATTAAACCTCAGTCTGTTGACCCACATTCAGTCCTTTACTGTATCCAGACAATGATTCAGTGCTACCACAGCCTCCTTGGCATCAGTTGAAAAGGAGAGAGGGGTGGGTATCATCAGCATAGTGATGACCTCTCCCAGTGGCTTCATGTAGTTGTTGAAAAGCTTAGGGAACAGTATTGCCCCCTGTGGATAATTCCTTTTAAACTATTTATGCAAAATAATGAGGAACCCTTCCATTTTTAATTGTGCTGTAGCATATTTTGCTGATAAATTGCACTCGTGGACCCCTGTGCTGATAAATTGCACTCGTTGCACAAGCTAATGGCTAATGGCCAAAAGGCTGAACAACAGTTCCCAGCACCAACCTCTGAGAATGTTCAGTCAAGAAAGACCAGAAGCACTGCAAAGCAATGCTTCCAAGTCCCATATCAACCAAATGACTCAGAAGGATGCCATGGTTGATTCAAATGCCCGTGAAAGATCCAGAAGGATCTCACTCCCCTGTCTGCCTCCTGGTGTAGGTCATCCACCAAGGTGAACAAGGCTGTTTCTGTCCCACAACCATGCCTGAACCGCCAGATTGGTATGGGTCCAGGTAATCCATTTCATCCAAGAAAGCATGGAGTTGTGTTTCCACCATTCGCTCTAGGACCTTGCTTAGAAAGGGGAGATTAGAGACTGGCATAGGGAGATGAGGGCCAATAAAGGTTTTTTTAAATTTTGAATGAAGGTCTTACAATTGCTTCTTTTAGAGAGGTTGGAACAAAGCCCTCTTCCAAAGAACCATTTACACCCTCACCACCCAATTGGCCAGTCCTCTTCTGGCAGCTTCACTTAGCCAGGATGGAAAAGGGTGTAACAGACAAGAGGTTGGCTTCACCTCTCCAAGCAACTTGTCCACATCATCATCTTGAACAAACTGAAATTTGTTCATCAAAACTGGACAAGTGTGTACCTCAGTTACCTCTCCAGGCTCTACCTTCACTGTGGGCTCCAAGTCAACAAATCTGAGTAATTTTCTCCCCAGTGTATTTAGCAAATTCTTCACGATGCTTTTCTGAGGACTCCTTAGCAGTCTGAGGCCTTGGATGTAATTGCCCTTTATTTAACTATCCACAACAGCTGCACTGGATGAGATTGAGCTGATTGTTTCTTTGCTGCCCTCAGTACTGCAAAGTAGATTCTAAAATGTGCTCAAACTTGTGCTTAATCAAATTCATCTTGAGTCTTTCCTCACTGTTGCTCTAGTCATCTACACAAGTGCTTCATTTTCCTGAGCTCCTCAGAAAACCAAGGAGACTGTGCTCTCCCAAATGCTGCTTGGGAGCAGTTGTGTCAATTGCCTGGGTCATCTCCCTGTTCTGTTCTGTTCTATTCTATTCTGATCTATCAAAATATGGTGTGATTTCTTAGCAATACCAATTGCAGATATGTGTCTTCCAGTCTGAATTGTGACTGCTATGGATTGCAGATAAATGGGTCCCCTCCATGTACCTTGAAGCAAGGAGATGTAGCTGCTAGCTGCATCTATAAAGTAATTGATCAAATGCATCTTTTCCTATGCGGTTGGTTCCCCCTACACAGTTGTGTTATTCACATGCAACTCCCTGGTCTTGACATATGAGGCTTATGGATGTGTATGTGCCTCCAAGTCACCTGTTGACTTGTGTTGACCCCATAAATTTCATAGGGTTTTCTTAGGCAAGGAATACTCAGAGGTGGTTTTGTCAGTTCCTTCTTCTGAAATATAGCCTACAGCACCCAGTATCAGTTGGCAGTCTCCCACCCAAGTACTAACTAGGGCTGACCTGGCTTAGCTTCCAAGATCAGATTAGTTCTAGTACCTTTAGGGTATTTAGGCCTATATTAATAGGTAACAAAACATGCAGACTTCAGAAGGGTGTTTGCTTGTGTGTTGGATATGTTATGGGAATGGGCCGTGCTGGTGCTATTCCATTCATGCACATTGTTGGTCTTCATTGAGTCTTAGTTCCTAATTATAACACACATGCACACACATCACCTTCCCTTGGTCTGTAAGAGTACTTGGTGACTACACAAGTCCAAGTCATCTGTCAGGGACTAGGACTTGAACTCAAACCTCCTGTGGCTTGACTACATGGGGTGTGGGGTAAAAATCCGGATGAGATTTGGACTACTTTGAGTTGTGGCACATGAAATTTGGGCTACTCTGGCCCAGATTTAAGTGCAACACCTGCCAAAGCCAGAATCTGCATTTGGTTTGGTTCCATTCAAAGCTATCGCTCATACACCGGGAAAAGCAAAGCAGCTTTTCTGAAGCCAGAAAAGGGTAGCTACAGCTGGGGCTTTGCTTTTTCTGGAGCTCAAAGGGGCAGTTGTGCACCAGAAAAGCAAAGCCCCAGCGATAGTCTCTCTCTCTCTCTCTCTCTCTCTCTCTCTCTCTCTCGGCTAGCCTCATGATGGCAAGGCGGGCACCTGAGAGGGCAACTACCACTGGCGCATTGCTTACAGTTGTCCTTCTAAGCTCCAGGAAAAGTAAAGTGCCAGCAATAGCCGCCTCTCTGAAGACAGTTTGGGCAGCTACCACTGGGGCTTTGATTTTCCAGGGCCCAAATCACCCCTTTGAGCTCCAGGAAAAGCAAACTGCCACCAGTAGTCACCTGATCTGCCTTCAGAGAGTGTGACTACAGCTGGGGCTTTGCTTTTCCCAGAGTTTGGAGAGATGGTTGTGCATCAGAAAAGCAAAGCCCCAGCAGTAGCCGCCTCTCTGAAGCCAGAACGGGTGGTTAGCCTCCCATTGAGGGGCTTGCTGGTGGTTTTGACCTCAGAAAGAGCAACTACCACTGGGGCTCTGCCTTTGGAATGAGAAGAGGTGCAAGGAGCGGGGGACAGGACAGTGGTAACTCAGGCAGTGCTTGATCTTCTGCTCTTCCCCACCCCACACCCATTCATATGGCAGTTTTCTCTGGAGTTTCCAGCAAACTCCAGAGAAAACTGTGAGTTTTCTAAAACCTGAATTAAGGCAGTATTCCTTGAGTCTGGTGCAAATAGGGCCCTACAGCATGTGTCACTGTTGCACCAGATTCAGGGGAAAGACTGCACATCATGTGGCATTATCAGGCCAGATTTGGAGGGAGGTAGGGATTTGGGGTTTGTGACTGGTGGTCTGAGGCTATAACCAACCTATAGTTGAACAAGACCTTCTTGGACTACAGCTCTCAGAATCCCCAGGCCTATCTGGCTGCTGGCTTGCTGGGGTCTGGGAGATGTAGTACAAGAAAAAGAGCTTTTCTAAGCTTGGGACCTGCTTTAGTTGAACTCCCAGGGGTTGTTTGCTACCATTCAGAGCCCTCCATTGTCTTTAGATGAATCTGTCCTGGTTTAAGAGCTAGGGACATTGATGACTTCCCTTCCCTGCTCAGTAGAGCAGGACTGTCAACCTCTGCAGTTTAATCTGTCCAAAGTTCAGGAACCAACTCCAGCGGTATAGATCTTGAGAACATACCTTAAAGGTCTGTGGGTGCCATGGCCTACAGGATCATTGACATTTGGGATGGGAGAATCTTATTTCCTTCAGTCTGCCTTTCAGCATACTCTACCACTGAATAAGCTCTCTCATTCTACTTTCCAACATACTCCAACATTCTATTTTCCAACATACTCCACTGCTGAATAAGAACAATCACTGATAAAATAGAATGATTCCTAACAGAATGATTCTTGTCTAGCAATTCCTTCCAGGTGTCCTGCTTTCTGGATCAAGCCATTAAATGCATAGTCCAAGCTAAGTTAAGAATGTTTAAATCCCATGGATTTCAGTGAAGGAGTTAAGTACATATTTAAATCTCTCTCTCTGAAATCAACAGGATTTGAAAATACTTAACTTAGCTGGAATGTATCATTTGCTTCAGTATTCAACAACTTAAGAAGGTAATGGCATTAGCTGAGTACAACATTACAGCAGGCTCTGTGGTGTTGCCCCTTTTGATTCTTCTCTAGGCTCTTAGAATTAAATGCAAACTTAAAACAGGCTTCCTGCTCACCAGCCCTTCAAGAAGACCAGACAGAGAACCAGATGAATTCCAAATGTGTATAAAAATCATCCAAGATATTTATTACTTTTATGTCCTCATGTTCCAGTGTACTTTGGGTCAGTGACTCTTATTACACCATCAGAGTCATTACCATTACCATTATTATTATTATTATTATTATTATTATTAACCAATCACTAGTGATCTGATGATGTTGCTGCTGTTGTTCTCCAGTTCTGACTTAGGTTCAGGAAATAATGATTTAGGATCTTTTCTGCTTGTGAAGACTCTAAAAATAAAGTTTCATTCCAGTCTCCCAAATCAAATCCAGTTGACTTTCTTACTGTTTGCAGTAGAAAACTCCATTCAGAGTGAAACTGATTCACAATAAGAGAGAACTTTGCCTCCAGACAATCTGAGTCTATGTGAGCCCCCATGCTATATTTTTCTGCATGGTATGCTTTTATTTTGCACATTTCCTGTGCCATTTTAATTTTAAGCATATGTGCTATCTAGCTGCGCTTCCTCGGTATGATTTGTTATGTCCAGTTCATTAATGATTACTTTGTAATTGTCATGTTAAAGGATCAGACCGCAAAGGACAAAGCACTCCAACACATGGCAGCCATGTCATCAGCTCAAATAGTATCTGCAACAGCGATTCACAATAAGTTGGGCCTGCCAGGAATTCCCCGTCCTACGTTTCCTGGAGCACCTGGTGTAAGTTAATTGGCTGCAATAAAAAGTACATTTCAGAATAATGATTGGCAGGAAATGAAATCTAGATCAATTAATTTATGCATAAAATGTACTTTCCTCTCCCATTATCCAATTGTTTGGTGAAAAAATGCAGAGGAAATGTTCTCTTAAAGAAAGTAATGAGGGGAAGGGAGTTGTGTTTTTCATTTCTTTTTCTTTTTCTTCCATCTAGTTTTGGCCAGGGATGATACAAACAGGACAGCCTGGATCTTCACAAGAGTAAGTTTGGGGAAGGCCATACTCTTATGTTTTCAAACATGTATATTTACACTAGTATGCTTATGTAGTGATGTGCTTATTTAAATACATGTATATCCAATATAGGATGCACTTTGTCAAAAGAGGCCAATGCCAAAGGTTGTAACTGAAGGCAATTAATGAGCAAATGGGAGAAAATGGATTAGACTTCTGTATAGCAAGGGTTTTTTTTTCTGTATAGTGAACATTTGTTCCTGAAATACAGAAATATTGCAAGACATTTCTTGCCCTTCCATGATCCCACATTACCTTATAATAATGATGATTATGGTAGATCACAAGCTCAATAGGCCATTTTGATTGAAGGGTGGATTCAAATTTTTCAGAATTTGTTCTAGCTTCTTGTTTCTACATTTATGGGATCAGGAGCAAATCTCAGACTTGCACACATTGGCTTCAATGAAAACTGCTTCCCTTCTGGAGTTAATAGCAGTTTTTGGAAGAAGCACAGTTTTTGAAGGTGCTTGAGGTTGAACGAGTAGGCTTAGATCCCACTAGTACAGGGACAAATCCATCCCACCTGCTAGTTAAAGAACAAAAACTAGGTATTTCTTGGCATGCATTTAGCATCCTAATTGGTCCTGACAGAACTGATGTGCAATTGAAATTGGGATCTTTCTTGCTCTTATGGCAGATTTAATATTTAGAAGTTAAGGGACATACTACATTCAAACAAATACGGGATCTCTCAGTTCATACATAGCTCTCTACACATGTTGCATTTTTCTTTGTCTCCATATGTGGCTCTGTATCAGAGCCTTCATTGAAACACAGGCATTAAATGTGTAAATGAATGTAATGAAAAGAGCTGAGCCCATGAGTGAAGTCCTGAGGAGTGCCGCCAACTATACTGCATGTTATGATGGTGAGGATCATGACGAAATATCCCTAGGGTCATGGTGGAATGGTGTGAAATTTCCCAGCCCAATTTTGTATAAATGTCTTGATTTGTCCTCTGAACCTGAATCCTGACCTGACCATCCTCATTAGTACAATATGAGCAGCTGTTGGGGGAACTAGGGTCGCAGCCTTCAGTGACTCTAGGTTAGGTCACTCTTGCAGTCTGAATTTGCCATGCAACAAGGGAAGATTCCTGTTGCTTTAAATTCTCCACATTTAAAAAAGTGCCAGTGCATTACACATGGAAATGCTTGAACACTGTGGACTTGTGTGTATCTGTACTCAGAGTGATGTGTTCCTTTGCTCTGAGTCCTGTCTTCTAGTAATAATGCACAAAGCTTTTCATGCATACCATGAGTGTTATTCTTCAACAGGCTTGTTTAAGACCATAGATATAAGGAGCCCTGCTATACAAGTACATTTAGAATAAGCAGTGCTTGTGTACTAGACAGCATCTGCCACAGACCCCAAAGATGTTTATTTAAAAAAAACAAAAAAACCTGCTGTTAATAGTGTCTGAACTCATTGTCCAATGCTTTATTTCAGCATAAAGCCATTTGTTCAGCAGGCCTACCCTATACAACCAACAGTTACAAGCCCCATTTCAGGTAATATATACAGGTTTATTCATTTATTTTGGGATGATGGTGATGATGACGACGACGATGATGATGATTTTGGATTATTATTTCAGCCTTGGTGCAATTTGTAGTTTTTAAACATGTATACAAATGCACAAGGGAGTTGGGTATTATCTTTGTCTGCTATCATGAATGAATTTATATAGATGAGAGGTAATGTACACAACTATTTGCAGGTTCATCAGAGGTCATAGACTATGTATGTGGATCATGTAATAGAACCCCCCGCTTCCAAGCACAGCATTGACCTATTAAGTATTCCAGAGTTCCTCACTGTGGGAGAATCAATGAGAAGGTGGCACACACCTCTTTAAACCTGAAATCAGGTTTGCCTTGGTGATGAGAAATAAAGCCAAATAATTAGCTTGATCTTATAACCAGTTCCGTAAATATTTGTCTCTCCCCTTATCCATACAGACATAGATGCCAATGGCTATTTATCCTTCAAACTAATCATGACCCATATAATCTAGAATCATAGTATTTTAGGTGTTGATAACCTTTAAGCAATGCAGGAACTGCAGAGGCTAGAGAAACAGTATCTTTGATGCTTTGTCTGTTGGTTTATTGAGAAGAATGAAAATGATATATGAAAACAACATAATGTCAACAAAAAGCTATATGTAATGTTAATAGAATGTAAAACAAAAATACAAATTGTACAGCTGTTCAGTGTGTATAGATTCAAGCTACTGAGAGCAATTGCATTTTAAAAGTAATAGTAGGACATGTTGGCATCACGTTTTGCTCCTCTTTTAAAAAGAGTTAATAACATAACGCAGTCATAATCCAGAATAGCAAATAAATTGCTGACTTCATAAAGTTGATTTTTCACATTTTAGGCTTTGAGCCTGCGTCAGCCCCAGCACCCTCAGTTCCTGCTTGGCAGGGTCGATCCATTGGAACAACTAAACTTAGACTGGTAGAATTTTCAGCTTTTCTTGAACAACAAAGAGATCCAGATTCTGTAAGTTTTCCTCCGAAATATGCCTTTTGTAGACACTGTTTATCTTTGTCTCCTCACAATTTTGCAATCACCTTTTGAATGCTTTTCACTTTATGCACTGCATGCTAATGTTTGTATAGTAGGTATCCTCTGTTTTGTTAAGGTTTTGCTTTCTAAACTATACAGTTGGCCTGAAAATCGGAATGAGGAATGCATTTCAGAATTAGCAAAGAATATTCTGCCTTCAGTGTCCTTCATTAGAAATGTTAACACTGAAAAGAATGCATTCTGTAGTCAGCAAAGATGTACCTGAACAAATGCTTAATCTGAACTTGGTGTGATCATATTCCTTTTTTTATTTGTCAAGCCAAAGAGCATAATAAAATCATTCAGCATATCTTTTAGTGGCTTTCAGGAACTGTGTAGAAGAAAGCATTGGGGAAGAGCAGAAAAGAAATGAATAGGTTGTACAAACTTGAAACCTGTCATGCAAAAGGCACCCATTTCCATCATCCTCTATATCAGGAATGGCTACCTTGGTGCCCTCCAGATGTTTTAGAGGACATGTCCCATAAGAGTCAGCATAGCTAAGATTCAGGCATTCTATAAGCTGCTGCCTAGAAGTTCTAGAGAACATTAGGGTGCCTACCCCTACCCTACAGTACATGTTCAGAAGTGCCTTGTAGTCTTTTACATTCTGTCCAGTGGCAGAGCCCTGATCAATTTAAATTCTTTAAAAAGAACTCTTTCATCCACTGTATACTGGGCAATCTTGCCTTTGCTCCTTGCCACCTTCTAACTTGCAGCATGCAGCTCACTGTACTCTGTCCTGGCTTTCTTTCTTGTAAGATGTCCATCTACAGTCTGGTTAATATCCTCCTTACTCCACTAGTTGATCTCACTGGCAGATAAAGGTCTCTACTTTGTCATCTTTGAACTTTCTGTTGCCTTTTGATATAATGAATCACCCTTTCGATATAAGGCAACCTTTCTCTTGTCATTTGATATAGTGAATTACTCTTCATGTCCTGGTTATCTATGACTATTTCTATAGTTGCTAATTCTTCCTCTGCAAATTTTTTTACAGTTGCATTGTTGTTGTGGTTGTTGTGGTTGTCTGCTTTCAAGTCATTTCTGACTTATGGCAAAGCTATCACAGGGTTTTCTTGGCAAGATTTGTTCAGAGAGGTTTTTGCCTTTGCCTTCCTTTGAGGCTGATAGAATATGACTTACCCAAGGTCATCTGGTGGATTTCTGTGGCCAAGCAGGGATTTGAACCCTGGCCTGTGATTGTAAGCATAGTCCAATGCTCAAACCTCTACACCACGATGCCTCTTGATCTATAGTTGCTAATTCTCCTTTGCCGTTGTTCTATCTGTTGGAGTCCCTCACATTTTTGTTACACAGCTCCTGCTATTCTTTATACTCCATTCCTAAGTAATTTCATCTGTATCTTGTCCTCGTCATTAGTACAGTCTTAGGTCTAGCCTTCATTCTCTCATACCTCAAATCATGTGATGCCCATCCTTGGATCCCTTCACTCATACTCATTCCACTTCTGTATCCAGAAAACTCATAGCCTTCCGAGCCCTCTAAGGCCCTCCATTCTGTGCCTTTATGATCCTGTCCATGACCTCCATTCTTCCAAATCTACAATTCTTAGCTGACTGTAAATCTTCTTCTCTATTACAACTCCTCCCCCACTCAGTCACTCTCTTTCTGAGCATGTACATTGTGCCACTACTTATTTCTTTAAAATTCTTCCTCAGCCCCTCCCATCTACATGTAATTTTCTATTATCTCGTTAATCAAAATTCCCAACTGTAGCCAGTCTTCAGGTACATTTAACATAATCACTTTTACTTATTTTATCTCTCTCTTACATTTCTTAGTCTCCCCCCCCCCCCCCCGCATTATTTTTACATTGTAGGTTCCTTGGGCAACCTGCCTGTTTTGTCCATTTTAGGCAACATATGCACTTACAGCAGTGGAGAAATAATAATAATGTTGTTGTTGTTATATGCCTTGAGGTTGACTCCTCATAGGGTTTTCATGGCAAGATTTATTCAGAGGAGCTTTGCCATTGCCATCCTATTAGGTGAGAAAATATGACTTGTCCAAGATCACACAGTGGGTTTCTGTGGCAGAGCAGATATTCAAATCCTGATCTCCCAGAGTGATAATATAGCACTCAAACTGCTACACCTCTTAAAAACAGCAACAAATGGCTGCAGGCAAGTGCAGAACAAAAAAAAAATCTACCAGAATATAACATTTATTTGAATATTCTGCTTCAGAGCAATGTTTTTGTGTTCTGGGTTATTCAGCAATTCAGTGGAAGATCATAAATGGTTTTCAGATCAGATTATCCTTGTTGGTAATGTTAGGTAATCTTCTGTGAAAGACCAGTTCTCCTCTATTATCAATATTCTCTTGTATTCACTTACAGGTGAGCACTGAGTCAGTTCTAGATGTCATGCTCAATTTATGTGTTCAGTAGGGCTGACCAGTACTTCGCATGAACTGCAAAGTTCTAGAATATGTGAAGTTGAAGGCTCTCATGGCTAGCATCCATAGATTTCCCTTGGTTTTTTTCCGGACTGTGAGGCCGTGTTCTGGAATAGTTTCTTTCTGATGTTTCGCCTGCATCTATGGCTGGCATCCTCAGAGAATGGTTGTATAGGTGTATGGAGTTTATATGCTGTGAACCCCTTTTGGGGAGGATATGTAAATTTGTGTAATTGAATGGTTCGTTTCTGGGTATAGAAATACAAGGCTCGTTAGTGTCTGTTTGGTTGATGGGCTGATACACATATGGAGGTTCCTGTGCAGATTATTTTAAAAAGGGAGGATCAGAGGGAATTTATTAAGGTCTTGGAAAGCCAACACCAGTCTTAGTAGACAGTACTGAGCTAGATAAACCAATGGTCTGACTCACTATAAGGCATATGGGGTCCATGGAGGCAGGAAGCTGGGAAGAATTGAGAACTCTATTTTAAATGGGGTTTTAAAAAATAAATAACCCCCAAGCTTGGTGAACTTAACTGTGATTAAGACTATAATTTTCCCTTCACAGCTTGGGAGATGGAATTTATAGCACAAACTTGATGTATTCATTGAAGTATTACATTTCATTTAATCAGAACATGCATAATAATAATTGTGTTCATAGATTTATCTTTAAAGTGTTTTCAGCATCAATTGACATCCACATAGTTTGTTGTCAAAGATCAGAAATTAGAGTGCTATTTATTTTGTAGTGGGGAAAACATGTTGTTAAACCTGCCATTTTATGCAGATTTTTTTCCTGAAAAGGAAATATATTGAAGATCACATAGAATATGCAGCCTTTCTTTTATTTAAACAGCTTGAAAATTACAATAGTCTGTAAAGCCATCATAAGCTTTTTATAATTATTTTCTGGGAACCAGTGAATATATATGTACCCTTGGAAGGAGACATCATCAAGAGAATGTTTTCCTTGAATAATGGAGATCAGAGACATAATACTGTAACCTTACATCAGAGGAATCTTCATAACAATAGAACTGAGTGAGAAACAGAACAACAAAACAGATATTAAGGCATACAATATGGTTCCGTTTTCAATGGTGCTCTTCAGAATGCTGAATAAGTTTCAACTTTACAAGCAAGGATGATTTGCCTCTTAGAAGATAACATACAACTGCTGAGAGTAATCCCATTGAAACTGAGCCCTTAGGGCCAGATGTTTACTGTGATTGTCTACATGCTTAAAAGTGTTGTGATTCAGATTTTGGATTTCACACTTGAAAACTCCAGCCTACCCTCCCTTGAGTACTTGATCAGCTTGAATAAATGACTACAGTGGCTCTCTGGATCTGCGGAGGTTTGGTTCTGGACACCCCCCCCCCATACCAAAAACCATGGATGATTGTGTCCCATATTATTAAATGGTGATGATATCCATGTGCACATTGCCAGTGTTTTAAGTATAGGACGCAACAATGCACAGTCACTTGAAACTGTGGATGTGGAGCCGGCAGATTGGGAGGGCCCACTGTAGTTCCTTTTTTAAAAAAAAAATATAATTACTTTCTAATCAGAACTCAGTGATCGTTTCTGCTGATGAACATAAGATGGAGTATGTTGCAGGGTGCCTCTAGAGATGTTGGTGTTAATATTTACCATTATTCTTTGCATAGGATTATATTTAGCTGCTGTTGATGACACAACATACAAAACAAAGGCTGCATGAGAAAGGATAAGAGTGAGTGGTTTCTGTAAAGCAGTGTAGAAGCCTCAGTTCTACTCCTCAGTTCTACTTTTCTACTCCTCAGCAGGAACAGGAGATGGTAAATGAGAGAAACTCCCTTTACACAATAAGCATTTCTTTACTTCTTAGTGTAATCTAAGTGAATTTAGGCTAGGGATAGAGGTGTATGCCATCCTTACACCAAGCTATGTGGAATAAATAGATGTCAACAGATGAATTTTCACTGTTTCTATGCAGCCAAATTTGCTCTTAGCTGTGCATAATCCATTCAGCTAGAGGAGGCTAAAATGTACCCCGTAAACCAAAATTGCCCCAACGTTAGCATGTTGCAATAAATTTACCTACTGTATTAGAGTTTTGATATTTTGTCTAATAATGACTTATTTCTTTGAGAAAAATATTATCTGAAATAGTTTTCTGTTGTGGTAAAAGTGTACATGGTAAGAATTCTCTTCAGAAGCAGACTATTTAGTTACCCCTACTTTATTTACTACTGTTTGGCTTTTAAATGAGTCATGAATAGGTATGTAATGATTTGCAGTTTGTCCATGAGATTTATTACTTGCTGAGATAGGTTATCTAACACAGTTCTTTCTCTCTCCTCTTGTCTCCCTTGGAAGCTAGGTTTATCCTTAATATAAACTTCCCAAAGCCTTCTAGTGTGTGTAAATGCCTTGTTTAATCTTGGATGTGAGCAGTTTGTCATGAAATCTGCATTAGAATAATGGTTTAAGCAGGACCAGTTTGATGCAAGACTTGGTTCTGTAGTTGAGGACCCTTCCAAAATCCATGTTGGTCATAGAATATATTTTAATTTTCTTTTAATTCTGGAGTGTAAACCAATATTAATAATATTTAATTATAATGTAATCATAATTATAATTAATGTTTAATTATTATTGGAAGTAGCTTGGAAGTAGCTCTTTGATCCATCCCTGTCACTGGAGGCCCAAGTGGACTCTGGCTTGAAGGGCTTCAACAGGTGCACCAGCTATGGCCTATTTTGGACAGAGATAATCTAGCCACAGTAGACCATGCATAACCTCCCAAATAGAGTATTGTAATGTGCTCTATGTGCTGCTGCCCTTGTAGAAAACTAAAAAATTGCACTGTGCAAAATGGAGCAGCTTGACTGCTTACTGGAATTCCACATAGACAACATATAATGGCAGTCTTAAAAGAATTGTACTGGCTGCCAGAATGTTTCTAATCTGAATTCAGGGTGCTTGTGATGTCATTTAAAGACTTAAAGGCTGAGACATCAATACTTGAGGAGCATTTCTCCCTGTCTGAGAACTGAGGTCTGCTGGTGGGAGGGGAGGTTCTTCTGTATCACACTAGTGAAGTCCATATACTGTGTGGGCCCATGGGAGAGGGCCTTCTCAGCTATGGCACCCCAACTGTGGAATGCTCTCTTGGAGGCTTGATTGGTTCCAACACTCATTTTATTTTTACACCAAGCTTGACTATTCCTCAAGGCCTTTGGGCCTCATTAATCTGCTTTAGTCAGACATCACCTGTCCAGTTCTGGACACCACAATTCCAGAATGATACAGACAAGCTCAAACGTGTCCAGAGGAGGGCAACCAAAATGGTTAAAGGTCTGGAAGCCATGTCCTATGAGGAGCGGCTTAGGGAGCTGGGTATGTTTAGCCTGGGGAAGAGAAGGTTAAGAGGGGATGTCATAGCCATGTTTAAATATTTGAAGGGATGTCATACAGAAGATGGGACAAGCTTGTTTTTTGCGGCTCCAGAGAGTAGGATATGGAACAATGGACTCGAACTACAGGAAAAGGGCTTCCATCTAAACATTAGGAAGAACTTCCTTACACTAAGAGCTGTTTGGCAGTGGGATGCACTGCCTCAGAGTGTGGTAGAGTCTCCTTCTTTGGAGGCTTTTAAACAGAGTCTGGATGGCTATCCATCAGGAGTGCTTTGATTGTGTATTCCTGCATGGCAGGGGGTTGGACTGGCTGGTCCTTGTGGTCTCTTCCAAACTCTATGATTCTGTGATTCTAATTCATCCTAAATACTGATGCACATAGTTTTAAAAACTTCTTAATCTTTTAAATCTGTTTTAATGCAATATGATGTTTAATATATTTTAGCGTATTTAAATTATTTTTATTGTTTTAAACTGTTGAACTTGTGTTGCCAATGTTATTTGTAAGCCACACTGAGATCATTTCCATATATGGTGGGATATAAATATTTAAACAAGCGAACAAACAAATATCCATCCTCCTGCCACAACTAATCTTTTGCCAGTAGGTTTACTTTTTATGTTTTCACCATCTCCCACCTCCAAAGACCACATAGTGGGAAATTCGATGGAGTCTCAATTGCATCATTGCTCAACCTTTAAAAAAAAAACATGCTCAAAGGGAGAGACTATAGTTCAGTAAGTAGAACCAGTGATGGCTGGAGGGTTACTGTCAGTGAAATGGTAAATCTTCTTCTGATTTTGATCTGAACTTCAGATAAGCTATCTAAAGTGCTGAACCTGTTTTGCATTCAGCTCCTTGAAAGCTTGAACTAAATCCAGGAGTGGATTCACTGCCTGACTGACATGGAAACTGCTACTCAACACGGGGTAGATTTCATGCTCTGTATGCATAAGGAAGGAAGTGCAAAAGCAGGGTAACACTTGAACAGTAAGAAAACAATAATGACTGCAGATGATTTACGTAACTTAAAAATGAGTGATGAAAATTGTTAAAAGATTTTCTATATCTTGTCTGCCTTTGATGAGTGGAGACTGTAGTCAAGAAATCAGAAGAAAACTAAGACTTGGAAGGGCAGCTATGAAGGAACTAGATAAGATCCTTAAGTGTAAAGATGGATCATTGAATATCAAAGTCAGGATCATCTCTACCATAGTATTTCCAGTTTGTATGTCTGGTAGTGAAAGCTGGACAGTCAAGAAAGCAGACAGGAAGATCAACAACTCATTTGAGATGTAGTGCTAGAGAGAGGTTTACAGATACCATGGACTGCTGTCTGAAACTCTTGAGAGCCACTGCCAGTCAGTATTAATAATACAAAGCTTGATGAAACAATGGTTTGACTCAATACCAGGCAGCTTTTTGTGTTGCTATGTTTAGAGGCAGCTAGTCATATTGCAGGTTGAGTGTGGAAGAATGAAAAGTTGGATCGTGGATTCTCCATATTGGGTTTGGATATATGTCTGAAAATACACAGTGGGTGAAAAGTACATTCCTTTTTTCTTGTTTCCTTTCTTGTAGTAAGGTTTTCAGCAACAAGATCCCTCTGCACCATTCATAATCCTAGATTATGCAAGCTAACAAAAATACAAATTAATCCATAATAGCAGAGATCCTGTGACCTAACTGCTCTGTGCATGCAGCTTGGTGCCTCCCTGTCTCAGGGAAGCTGCCAAGCTCTATGGGCTGCAGCTATGGTCATTAAATGGCCATTGAAAAAGGGGGGTAGGGAGTATGACAGAGGTGGTAGGGAGCAGTAGGGAGGTGACAGAGGAGTGGAGTCTGCATCACATCCCAGCTTCTGTTTGCTAGGAAAATTGAGAGGTACAGGAATGGGGACCTTATTCCTTTGCCTCTCTCTAGGAATCTTCAGTGGGAAGAAGAAGTAATTCCTGCTGCTAGGTCACTTCCCTCCCTCCCTCCTTCCCCCCCTCTCCATTTCTATCATAGCAGTGGCCCCATGGCACTTGGAAGCTTCTCACAGTTGCTTATGGATGGGGCACAGTGGGCTAGAGACTCATACCCCATTTTGACTCATACCCCATTCAGAACCAAGACATACATGCGCCTAAAACATGTATGTGTCATTAACATGATTCCAGCAAATATTTATTTAATCCACATTTCTCCACAAGTACATTGTTATCTTATTGATCCAGAAGTAGGCATCTATCTTGAGGAACATTTGTGCTGGAGTGATGGTGTCTGATTGAAGCCAGTGATAATCATAAAGTATGTCTTCTATAAAATAAGAAAACTGTGATAGACTAAAGCAGAATGCAAAGTCTTTTTATTTACAGGAGTAAAAGCTGCTTGAATTAACTTATCCAGCACCAATGTAACATGTAAAGGTTAGATTACATTTTACATTTGTCAGCATATAACAGAACTCTACATCTTCTGCTGGTAGACCAAAGAAACTATGAGAAGTATTGATTTGGAATAGCGGGAGGATGAAGTGGTCAGATCTACATACTGCATCTTACCTTTTCTGATATAAAAAAACTAGTACGGACCACTGTATTTGGGGCTTCTGTTATTCTAAAAGGCAATGGCTAAATGTTATCTAAGCATTTAATTTGCTCAATACTTTCTCTTACTCACTGTAGTGTCAGTTACACACAGAATGAACTAGGATTAATATATATTTATACAACAGTCTGTAGTAAGAAGACCTTGGGGAGATAAATGGCTCCTTAGATTCTCTTTGAAAGATGGAAATACATTCAGCCCCTACACAAAAGACATCTGTGACCAAGGGCAAAGAGATCATAATTACATTCCTGACATTTAGATTCTCAATTTCCAATCCACTTACCTGTAAGCAAAAAGCCAGTCTATAGATCATTGGGTTGAGAAAGTCAAAAGGTGGTAAAATGGTATTTTTGTGCTTTCAACCCTGTTTATGTAGCAGCTTTTATTATGTGATGTACTGTACGAGAGGCCAGTAGACCAAATGTGTACTGAATAATAACCATCATCTTGCAGTTAATTTTTTGGCAAGATTCATCCAGTTGAGGAGTAGCTCTTGACCTTTGGAATTATTATCTAAGTAAGGAGAGCTATAGAGGTGGAAAAAGGAAGAGACACTTGGTGACAAGATGAAGTGTGTGTGTGTGTGGTATCTTCTAGTAAATGATGGCTAGGTTTCTAGCATTCATGGGCTGAGGTCTCACATCATGCATGTTTAGTGCAGATCTTACTACACAACTCCATGATTCTGTAGTACCTTAGCTGTGTATTCCTACATGACAGGGTGTTGGACTAGATGGCTTGTGTTGTCCCTTCCAAATCTATGATTCTAAACACTCTCACAGTTACACAGTGGTTACACTAAGATCACCCTTCAGCTGAATACCAACATTGTACAACTGGTTTTGTTATTTGCCAGTGTGCCTGTTTATTGTCTCATTTTGTAACAGAGGAAGCACAGTTGCTGTATCTGCGATCCCATTGAGTAAGGTAGTAAGTTAAAGCCATTGACAAATACTTAAGCACCATCCAGGAATTCACAACTGCAGGAGTATATGGTAAGTTCCAACTATCATAGAATCATAGAATTGCAGAGTTGGAAGAGACCACAAGGGCCATCCAGTCCAACCCCCTGCCACGCAGGAAATCACGATCAAAGCATCCCCGACAGATGGCAATCCAGCCTCTGTTTAAAGACCTCCAAGGAAGGAGACCCCACCACGCTCCGAGGGAGTGTGTTCCACTGCCGAACAGCTCTTACTGTCAAAAAGTTCCTCCGAATGTTGAGGTGGAATCTCTGTTCCTGGAGCTTGCATCCATTGCTCCATGTTCCAGTCTCTGGCGCAGCAGAAAACAAGCCTGCTCCATGTGGACACCCCTTCAAATACTTAAACAGGGCTATCATATCGCCTCTTAACCGTCTTTTTGCCAGGCTAAACATACCCAGCTCCCTAAGTCTCTCCTCATAAGGCATGCTTTCCAGACCTTTCACCATTTTAGTTGCCCTTCTCTGGACATGCTCCAATTTGTCAATATCTAGAGTAGAATCATTCAATCAGTTGTTCAGCGGGAAGTCAAAATGTAGGTAAATCTAACTGATTCAAGGGCTCTGGTCTGGTTGGGATTATTGAAACGATTACACCATGGAACTCTGCTTACCTTACCATGAATTTAATTTACATAACCATTTGCACAACAGCAAAAAATTGCAGCCATGTGCCTAAGTGAACTTAAACATGTGTATGAGATTCCTGCGATTATATCTTTTTCTATGTCCCTTTAGTGTAATCTTACAACAGTAGAAAATGTGTTTTGTACATTTTGGAATGTACAAAATGTTGGAAACATGTTTCTCTCAAGTTCTGGTGCGTGTGTGGATGTGGATGTGTATTTTCTGCTAGCTACAAAAAGTGAAAAGCAGTTTAGTCACTAAGCAGCCTTTGCATCTGCCTTCTTGCAGAACAGCATGAAGCTAAACAAATTCATTTTCAGTGGATTGTCTGTGAACACAGGTTAAACCACAAACATAAAATGAGCTGTGGGAATCATTTCCATCATAATTATTTACTAATAATTTGAAAGATGCAACTTCGACAACAATAGGTTAAAAATGCTACCTCCTGTTGTTCCTTTTTAAAAAAATGTGTGGCAGTTCAAGATGCTGTCAATTGTACTAATAGTGTATATATGAGACTGTGGTTTATTTCAGGCAGGTGTGAGCTCTATGAGAAAAAATAATGTGTTTTCCACTTGTACAGCGAAATAAAATTAGATAACTAAACAATCAAGCAATGGAAAACATAACTTGGATAAATATTGTACAGTGATGCATCTTCCTCCTTCATACAGTACATCTCTTTCTCACATGCAACAGTAGCCTGTGAGGTGGTGTGGCAGTTTACCAGCATTTGCAGTTGACACAGTAGAAGAGAAGAGTGCGCCTGAATGCTAGTATAATGCAGGCATATCATTGGCCCATATGGGGCATTGAGGGATAGTAAAGAGCTGTATACCTGCATAGTACTCTTCAAACGCTTTCATCAGCCGTATACATACAATCTTAAATATACACTGGACTGACTATGTGACGAATGTTGCTGTCCTTGAGCAAGAAGGGATCACCAGCATTGAGGCCATGATATTGAGAACACAGCTGCGCTGGGCAGGGCATGTTTCTAGGATGGAGGACCATCGCCTCCCAAAAATAGTACTCTACGGTGAACTCGCCACAGGCCAGCGTAAGAGGGGCGCTCCAAAAAAGCGATACAAGGACTCCCTGAAACAACATCTCAGGCTCAGCCAAATTGATACCAACAATGGTCCACCCTGGCCTCACATCGGGAGGCATGGAGACGCAGTATCCACAATGCTGCAGCCTTATTTGAGAACTCACGCCGAACAAGTCTTGAAGAGAAACAACAACACAGAAAAAATCACAACCCAAAAACATCACCCAAGGAGGCCTTCTGCTGTGCTTTCTGCAACCGGACTTGTTTATCTCAGATTGGCCTTTTAAGTCATCAGCGCGCTTGCAGAAAGTGCGGGATGAGTCCTTCCTGAATCTTCATTTGCAAAGAAAAGCCACAGAGACTGACCTAGGCACCTATTATTTCAAATGCCTACTTCTGGCAGCTTTTTCCTACCTTCTGCTCCATCTCATCAAGCACCACTTTTATTATATGATTGAGAAACACCTGGAAGAATACAAGCAGTATCTCTTTGCCTTTTGAGACAGAAGTAGCTTCTGCTCCAGAGACTGATGTGCATTCACAGATATCACAACAAGATTCAAACTGATATTTCAGACTCCTTATAGAGGAGTAGGAATCTGGGAGACATAGTGATTAGGGTTGGTCTACTCTTGCCTTTTGCTTTCTCTGTATTGGTCCCTCCTACACCCACACTCTTGCTTTCTCTGAGGAAAGACCAAGACAATAAGGAAGACTGGCAAATTCATTTGTACTGATTAACTGTTTTTAGCAAACCATTGATTACACTGACTGGGGGTGGCTGTCTCTTAGCCCTACCTGGAAAAGCCAGGTATTCAATTTGAGAACTTTTTAAGAAGCTTGAGAAGCTTTAAATTGTTTTACTTTTAATTGAATTGTTTTACTGACCTATAGCTAAGTTGTACCTTCTTTAGCTACTTTTGACTAGTTTTTTTTTTTTAGCCAATTTCATGTTCTCCATCATTGCAAAGCAGAAGTAGGAAATGGGCCTGCAGATGAGGTATATTTTGTACACTCACCTACACTAAACAATGGGTCATGCCGCCACACTGAGACTGGGAGTGACATTATAGCACTTCTAGTTTCTTGTTTTATCATATTTAGCCCATTTTGTGGGGTTTGGGGGTCAGAGAAGGGAAGAAAAAAATGCTACATTTTTTAGGCAGTTTGGGGAAATTTTGAGCCCAAAAATTGTCTGGAGAAAAAATTACATCCTGGAAGTAATCTGGGGACTTGTGACAATATCCTGGAGGCACCAAAGGTCACCAAAAAAAGTGGGGGGTCAAGGCCCACATGCAGCCTTGGCCTGTACTTTCCCCACTCCTCTTATAAAGGACCGCAAAAGAATGAATGATGTAACTGCAGGCAAGATTGCAGAAGTGTATGACTGCATCCCTGTAGCCAGATATGAAGTGATGACATCACTGCTGAGATCCGCTGGGATCCTCTGAAGTCTCAAGCACTGTTGTAATCATTTAACATCTGGCTATTGTAGTGGTTTGAGCATTGGACTAGGACTCTGGAGGCCAGGGTTTGAATCCTTGCTTAGTCATGGAAACCCACTGGGTGACCTTGGGCAAGTCACACTCTCTCAGCCTCAGAGGAAGGCAAAGGCAAAAGTCTCTGAACACACCTTGCCAAGCAAACTCCATGATAGGTTCACCTTAGGGTCACCATACATTGGAAATTACATTAAGGCACACAATAACAATAGCAACATATTGGGGATGTAACCAGATGCTTATGTGATCCTGCCTGCTCCCCATGAAGCACGGAATGGCTGTGTAAGGTGCTTCAGAGGCTGTTCATTAAATCCAGACCTACTGTGCTACGCTCAGTTATATGTTGATTGCTTTATTTGTAGTGCTTTATCTTCCACAAGAGTGCTAAAATTAGAGCACATTAGGTTTCCAAATATATATATATATATATATGTAATTAAAACATCTGTACAGTCAGTCGTCCATGTCCACAGATTCTGCAACCATCCACAGCTTGAAAATATTCCATTCCCTCCCAAAAAAAATCCAAAAAGCAAACCATGATTTTGCCATTTTATATTTTGCCATTTTACTATGCCATTGTATATAATGGGATTTGAGCATCCACAGATTTTGGTATAATTGTATGTTAGCAGGTAAAACAAATACAGGTGATTTGTCTTTGTTGTGCCACAACTTGCATGTTAGCCTCCCATGACACCAGCAATTTGTCTCATTTCCTTTAAATTCCTAAATGGATTACAGTTGTCCCTTCATATTCGCTGAGGTTTGTTTCCAGGACCCCCGTGGATACCAAAATCCATGAATACTCAAATCCCATTATATGCAATGGCATAGCAAAATGGTGTCCCTTATATAGGATGGCAAAATCAAGGTTTGCTTTTTGGGTTATTATTTTTTAAAGAATATTTTCAAGCCATACTTAAATGCATGGATATGGAGGGACAACTCTGTGTGTGTGTATTTCCACCCCCCCACCCCCACTCCAGGTATTATTTGACAAAAGCCATTTTTCATGGCCCTACTGCATTATTCAACTCCTGGAGAGTTTACTAAGAGGCAGCCATCTCGAGGCTATATAGGCTACTTTCAGTTGTACCGCTGAAACAGTTTGTGAGCATGCACTGTTAACAACTTTGTACCTTCTGTGCCCCTGAGAGCAATAGTTTATTTAACAATGGCTGTAACATTAAAATAGCTCAAACACAAAACATTAAATACCATGGTGAATACATTTCATCTTAGAAACCGAGGTTGGTAAATCTGGAATATGTGATGAAACAGAAGGAGAACAATGAAATGGGAGGTGCTTTCCCCCTCTTTCGCACAGGAAGGCATTTTCGGACTCAAAAAATAGGGATGTTGTAAGGGATGTTGTTACCGAAACTTTCAAGTGCATTCCTTGTTCTTCCACAAGAGTTCATGGAACGGTAAGTGAAATCCACTTGTCTCATGAGGATATACAGCCCTCTACACATGATAATACTTTCCCTAGGAGAACTCAAGAGTGATGATCACACAAAATGGTTTTTCCTTTCAAGAGATTGGACTGTTGCTGGGAAGTGGACATCGAGCCTGCAGGAAGCGGCAGGAGAAGGGGAAGACTGGGGTGGACTCCCGCTTCTCTCACTTTTCATATTGGGGAGGTGTGTGACCTTCACCTTCTTTGATCCATGAACATGGCAGGAAAAATTCTAAAGTTGTCTCCTCTTTGAAAACTCTTGCTTGCTTCAACTTCCATTCACACAGAATGCTTTGGTGTCTTTAGAAGCTGCACTCTATAAGTGTGTGAGTGATTTCTTAAGTCTGTGAACAGTTGTTTCCAAATCATTACAACTTCTTTGTAAAGCTACTTACTCATTTAGTGCCTTTATTTTCATTGCCATCCATTAGAAATATGCTGTGACTAAAAGGATTAGTCGTCATTCTGTTTAGCATAGGAATTACAGTAACATAAGGAGAAAATAATCACACATGTAATGTCAAAATAAACATTTTATGTCCTAAGAATATTGTCAGATGATGCCATACCATCTGTCCTTCTGAAACACATTGGAATTTTCGCTGCGGCACCAACAGCATCTGGTACTTTTGGCAAGGTCTGGCAACAGTATGAGCTTTACAGCTGCCTTTTGCTGCACTTCCCACTTAAAAAACATACTGTCTTCTGTAACATGTCTTTTGCTTTTCTAAATGATCATTTATATCTGATTTCTGTGATCTCGAAAGCAAAGAAGTAACAGAATTGGTGAGTAGATAGAGACTGATGTACACAAATACATACTTGGAACTGGATTTATCTAAATCCAGCTTTTCTGTTTCTATATCTGACTTTCAAAAGTAAGCATACCAGTGCATTGTGTGGCTTTTAGTTTTTCTTTTGTATACCTTGTGTCTCAAAGGTTCAAGGATATATTTTCTTTGCTTGTTATTATAAATAATGAGTGAATAATTCTTTAGAAATAAGTTGCTTGGGGCAGATTGACTTACTCATGTGGGTATAAAAGAAAACTGACACATGGAGTTAGAGAACTGAAATCTGTTAAATATTCTCTCCTACATTTTACTCCGTCAAAACTGGGATGTGAAATCTAGCTCATGAGGGTTAAGGTATCTACACACAACCCCAAAATCTGATATTAATTAAAATGGTTAACCACAAAATACTTATGGCTTCACAGACTAAATAAATATGTAATGCATGTATAGCCCCAAACATCATGATTAAACAGGGCTTCATGTTGTATGTCTAACAGGGTATGTGCCTCCAAAAGAGAAGGCAACTTTTGGGGAAAAAAAGCAAGGAAAAAAGGTGCATAGACAACACTGTTGGGAATCTAATTTTCCTTTCATGTGCTTGAGTGAGTGCTTGAGACCCACAGATCTGGATCTGTGTCTGTCACTAAAGCCTGGCCCTTAAGAGAAGGGAATTCCACAATTGTGTGACAGTTGCTGATGACACTTTCATATGCAGTTTACCTTATTGCAGTTTATCTTATTGCATATATTTGCAGTTTATCTTATTGCACATAATTGCACATATTATATAGGGTGCACTTGGTCACTGTTTGAAATTGCAAACAGTTTCTTCGTATGTCATGCATTTCAACATGTACTCCTTGAGTTGCAATCCTGTACACACGTACTTGGCAGCAAGTCACGTTAGATTTTTAGTGGAAGTTGAGTAGAGCCTACAAAAAGTAAGCATATACCGTATTTCAAGATTTTTCTCCTTTGAATTGACCTTCATAGAAAAGCTAACCTAAAGAAAGGAGTAGATAAGTGTACATAGATTTGATCTAGTTGCTCTCAAAACTTGTTTAGTTTTTATATTAAAGTCATGAGCCAGGACATCTTGGATGTTGGAAATGATAGGACACTCAATCCCCAGAGGATGCAAAAATATTTCAGTAGAAGTCAGCATCCGCCTGTTCCCAAGAAGGATATTCACAGAGAGAGAGATTGTCTTCCAAATAAACAGGAGGTACTTTATCTTGAAGCTCAAAGCAGTTATGATATGTACAGGTATTCACAAAGTAGATGGACAAACTGTTATGCCAAGCACTAGATTTGCTCAAGAGAGAAAGTGCTCTGGGCGCAGCCTCCTTTTTTACAGTCCCTCGGGGCATTGGCTCCCCCAAATACCTGGGTGCCTTTTGCACATTTCACTGTGCTTTGCACACCACACTCTACTGTGCAGCCCGCACGTCAGCCTGATGCAATGCCCTGCAATCTCCTGATTGTGCAGCTGTGACCTCCAGGTTTGAAACCTTGGCTAGGCTGGCAGACTTGGCAGTTGTCTGGCCATTTCCTAAGGAGTTCAGACACTGTCTCCTGACATTGGGTTCATATCTCATATCTTAGCCAGGGACTCTCTAGATGTCTTTAGGCATATCTGTCTCTGTCTCAGCTCCCTATCTGCAATGTGGGGAGTATAGTTTCTAGATCAAGGGGAGTAATAGTGCCACTCTATTCTGCTTTGGTCAGACCTCACCTGGAATACTGTGTCCAGTTCTGGGCACCACAATTCAAGAAGGATATGGACAAGCTGGAACTTGTCCCGAGGAGGGTGAACAAAATGGTGGAAGGTCTGGAAGCCATGCCCTCTGAGGAGCGGCTTAGGGAGCTGGGCTTGTTTAGTCTGGAGGAGAGAAGGTTGGGAGGTGACTTGATAGCCATGTTTAAATATTTGAAGGGAGGTCATACTGAGGATGGAGCAAGCTTGTTTTCTGCTGCTCCAGAGACTAGGACATGGAGCAATTGGGTTCAAACTACAGGGAAAAGAGATTCCACCCAAACATTAGGAAGAACTTCCTGACAGTAAGAGCCGTTCGGAAGTGGAATACACTGCCTCATAGTGTGGTGGAGTCTCCTTCTTTGGAGGTTTTTAAACAGAGGCTGGATGGCTATTTGTCAGGAATGATTTGATTGTGTAGTCCTGCATGGCAGGGGGTTGGGCTAGGTAGCCCTTGTGGTCTCTTCCAACTCAACAAAACCTTGCTAGAGTTCAACTGGATCTATTTGTGTTACATTATGTTTCACAGGAGAAAAATGAGACATAAATGTAGAATATAAATAGTGCAGGCCAACCTTGCAATTTTGTTGGATAGATTCCTGAGGTAATGTATGTGAAGAATTGTGTGCCCTCTTTAAATTACTTTATTGGCACTCACCTTAAAAGGAAGATCTTAAAATTCAATGATTCTCAGAAGCTATAAAAATATGCAGGTGATATTAGTGCCCTGTGAACATTCCAATATCCACCTAACTTGGCATCCCAGGTTTTCAGAACATAGCACCATACTCCAAAATTCTGAAAATACTATAAAGGCAAAACCCCTGAGAAGAAGTCTAGTTGGCATCCCTATGGCTATTTTAATATAGGTGATTTAGAAAGCAATTTGAAGCCTAAAAATTGAATTAGATTGTATCAAGAGGGTACAGTTTGGTGCTTATATGAAATCTTTCACATACGTTGTTTAGAAATGAGTTTTTAAAAGGATAACAAGCTTTTTGTATTTGCAGTTGGCTCACCAATTGTGCAGATGCTGTTTGGTAATTACTTATTGTTACAGAATAGGATGATAATTACTGTAGTTCTTGTGTATCTGATTGGTATGCAAGTTAAGCCTGCTCTTTGAAAGGCGTTTACTCATAAGCATTCATTCATTGATTTCATTCATTCGTTCATTCATTCATATGTTTGCTCATTCATGCATTCACTCCCTCCATTTATTTATTCATTTTTCTTTCTTATGCACTCTTTAAAGAATAAAACACCCCTTTGGAGGACTGCTCTATAAGCATGGCAGGAGAAGTTTTATATTTGTTCTTGGAAGTAATGTAGTTAAAATTACTATCAAAGGAAGGCTTGAAGGAAATCTTACTGATTGATTAAAAAGCTGGGGAATGGGCTCATAATTGCACGAGTTGAGTTTAGATCTGATAAAGTGTTCATCTCCATTCTGAAATAAGAAGTCTCAGGGAAGCTACTGAATCATGGCAAGGTTGGCTTCAGATACAGATAAATATGTTGTTTTCTTCACTGTTTACTATACATTTTCCTCTGCCAGATTTTTTTTTCAGTAGTTAACTAGCAGACAGATTCCTAATTCTCTCAGCCTAGACACTATACTCCTGTTGATGGAGCCTAGACTCGCATTGACTTTTCTAGCTGCCACATCACTGTTGACTCATGTTTGTGGTCCACTAAGACTCCTAGATCCCTTTTGCATGCACTGCTATCAAGCCACATGTTCCCCATCCTATATCTGTGCAGTTCATTTTTTTTCTGCCTAAGTGTAGTACTGTATATTTCTCCCTGTTGAAATTCATTTTGTTAGTTTTGGCCCAGCTTTCTAATCTGTTAAGGTCATTTTGACTTCTGAACCTGTCCTCTGGGGTATTAGCTACCCCTCCTAATTTGATATGATCTGCAAACTTGATAAAAATGCCCCCTATTTCATCATCCAAGTCACTGATAAAGATGTTGAATAGCACTGGGCCCCAGACAGAGCCCTGTGGCACCCTGCTAGGCACTTCTCTCCAAGAGGAAGAGGACCCATTGGTGACTACACTTTAGGTTGGATTGGTCAACCAATCAAATCAAACAGCACAAGACTAATTCAGTTTTAGATCCAGTTAGAAAATACTGCTTTCGTTTGACTCACATTTTCACTAAAGGCTACTGCAGAGTATCACATCATACTGTCTTTATTAAACTTGACGTATTTTCATAAAGAATCTCTGCCTGGATATCCTTCACCTGTAGAAAAGGTGGCACAGAAAAAGCATAAACAAGTTTGCTTTTTCTGTTTGTGCCACTTAGTGATTCTGCTCACTAAGCTAATAAAGCAGGCAAATTCTGTGACATTGCCAGGCTTGCTACTCTTTTCTTTCAGTCCAAAGTTGCTCCCATGACTTGTACCACCTAGAAACATAGAATCGTAAAGTTGGAAGAGACTCCAAAGGTCATCTTGGCCAGCCCACTGTCTAAGCAGCAATCCATAGCCTGAACCATTCCTAGAAGGGGACCATTCAGTCTTTATTTTAAAAGTTTCAGTGAAAAAGAGTTTGCTACCTTGCAAGGTAATCTTATTCCCCTCCATGTGAGCTAATTATTATTATTATTGTTTGTTTGTTTGTTTTTATAGCACCATCTGTGTACATGGCACTTTACCGGTACATTAAAACAAGCAAAAAACAAAACTTTGGGTCCTTGCAAATGCATACAATCTAAAACAAGTATATACATAAGCACACACAGAGGGAAGAAGAAATAACAAACATAAAACTGTAAAATACAATTGCAAAACAAATTATCCAGATAACTACAAAAAACCCCAAAACCCAACAATAATATAGTATGAAACAAGAAGAGAATATAAAAATACAGTTGTCCCTCATATTCGCTGGGGTTTGGTTCCAGTACCCCCCGTGGATACCAAAATCTGTGAATACTCAAGTCCCATTATATGCAATGGCATAGCAAAATGGTGTCCTTTATATGGCAAAATCAAGGTTTGCTTTTTGGATTATTATTTTTTAAAGAATATTTTCAAGCCCTGAATACTTAAATCCGTGGATACGGTGGGACAGTTGTAAAACAAACTGACCAATATGTGTGATCAAGTATAAAACAGCAATATATATGTATCTATAATATAAAACAAACTTACCAATACATGTAATCAAAATATACAAGATTGCAAAACAGTATTAAAATAAAATTCCAAGTTTTGAAGAACAGAAAAGTTTTCAGTTGAGATCACCTGTGATTTCCTCATTCTGAGGTCTCGTCTATACGAGCATGAAAAAAATAGATTGCTGCACAGTAATAGCAAGTTGCAGCAGCTGCAACTTGTCTTAACAGTTTTATAGCATAAACTTTGCAAGCTCTCTAGCCAAGATGGTGGCTGCGAGTGAATTACTCGTGTTTTTAAATCTGCTGCTGACAATTTTTTTAAAACAACCTTTTTCCATGGTGCACACAAGCAATATTTCACATTTACCAAAAAAAGAGAGAAAAAGATAGTACAAATTACCGTTTTATCACCTTAGCGTTCGCTCGCTGAGGTGAAAATCCAACATGGCAGCAGCGGTTGGTTGCCCTGTTAACAAGCCCCACCCCACACTTTCATCCAGCCAATCAGGTTTGCATTTTCCTTCGTATGGAAAAGTGATACAAATCAAATTGCTTGTCCCAACGAGTGCGAATGCACATTTCTCAAGGCATGTTTAAAAACTTGGGGGAAATCCGCAAAGGCTTTCCTAGCGTAGTTTTTGGAGTTTTTTGCTGCCCCTCTTCTGAACACAGTGCATTGATGTGGGTTCCCATTAAGACTGATCATATTCCCATTAAATTCCATTTGGATTATGTTGACCATTTAGACAACCCCCTAGTTTCCTTTTTTTAAAAAAATATGTTTACAGAACAATTGGCATAGTTCTTCAGATTTTACTCTTCCATGCTTTGGTAATATACTTTCTGATACTTTTCAGGACAGAAGTTGGTCTATGTTTCTGTATTTCTTTGTCTAAGTCTGTTTGTATAACTTCCCAGGAACTCTAAGATATGAATGTCTAAATAGAGAATTTGCTAGGTAAAGCTATCTTAAAATAGTTTGAAAGGTGTGCCTGACAGTTTAGTTTATTGAATTCATATTTGCTGCCTTGATTAAACTTGTCTAGCATGAGTCAGAGTGTTTATGAGACTGGAGCAAATATGATGTTACTGCATCAAGGACCCATGTATAGCTAAGTTAGGGCAGGAGCCGGTGGTATGCAACAACTGAAGAAGAGGGGCCTGGCAAAAATGGCCTCAGATGCCCTTCCTCTCAGGCAGCCTTGTCCATGCCAGAGTATTTTTCACGGTATAAGTGGCTTTCCTCTTCTTAGCTTGTTTATTCCCATGCCAGCCCACTGAAGAAGCTTAGGCCAAGAGCGTATGAGCTGAACAGGTAGCTGAACTTTGGGTTCCATGTTTAAATTCATCATTCTCTACTGTATCCCACTGCCCTTGCACCCAACTCAAGGAACAAAGGAGTCTTACTCATAATAGACCTTTGTTAAACATTTGTATAGCTAGTATATCTAGAAGTACCTTAGCTGTATGATACACACAAAAAGCTATTCTACTTGTGTTTTTGATTAATAATTTCTTAGCTTTACATAATGTAGCAAAAGTACTCTGGTTTCTTTCATACTTATCCAGACATTTGCTCTGAAACATTATACAGAATGTCTTGGGCTCAGGTTTTACTAGCCTCATGTTAGAAAACTGCCAGCACTTCATTAGGCTGAAGATGTCAACTGAATGTTAATTTGGATCCATTTCTTTCTTTACTTTTTTAATGCAGGTTTTCCATTGTATGCAGTACTTCGGTATAAGAGTAATTAATTTTTGTATCTATAGATGGTGTGCTTTAATCACTTAATGGATAGGAGTTAATTCTGAATGTAATACATACTCAGCAACTCTCTGTTGCTGCACCAGGTCATTCAGACTACCAGTGGAAAAGTGAATATTTTCTCACTAAAGTGATACTGCACATTTAAAACTAGGTTTTTTTTAGGGGAATGGCTGTGCTATAAACCTCCCCAATATATTAATTTTATATAAGTAGTGAGAGCATTCAAATATTTGTTGGACCTCCTACCTGTCATCAGAAATGGTGCTTACCAACCGTGATGCTGCTGGTTGCATGCAGCTACTTTTACTTGATTTCTCAAAAATATTCCTGCACTGTACATCTCTTTAGGAATACAAAGGTGTTCTCTTTACATCATTTAATGATTATACTGCTTTTCATTTCTTTATTTTGTAGTATAATAAACACCTCTTCGTGCACATTGGACATGCCAACCATTCTTACAGTGATCCGTTGCTGGAATCAGTGGACATTCGTCAAATTTATGACAAATTCCCTGAAAAGAAAGGTGGCTTGAAGGAGCTGTTTGGAAAAGGACCCCAGAATGCCTTCTTTCTAGTAAAATTTTGGGTAAGATATTGAACATATTTGATATTTGATATTGAACATGTTGTTGTTGTTTACGTTTTTATACATGTGAAAAGGTTTTTTCTTGACTAGTGTGGAAAAAGTGGGTGGAAAGAAATTTTTCTTTCATAATAATAGAACCTAGGTAATCCAGTCACATTAATTAGCAAAAGATTCAGGACAGACAAAAGAAAGTACTTCTTTAAACACTGCATAGCTGAAATGTAGAAAGTGCTTCTGCAAGCATGGTGATGACCAAGAACTCAGGCAGCTTTAAAAGGGAAGTAGACAAATTCACAGCAGTGGATGTCATCTTGCAGAATTCCTGACTGTTGGCCAAGGTGGCTAGGGCTTCTGGGAGACGAAGTCGAAAACACCAAAGTTTGGGAACTACTGCTATAAAATCTGTTTAATAGTCTGATGAGGTACTTACAATTCTGTGCTAGAGAGCTCTAGTCCACCCCCACCCCTGAACTAGAATGCTACAGCTCTCCAGGAGAGAATTCTCCTTATCTCTCCAAAAGCTTGGATGGAGAAATGATGGACTAAAGTGGTATGAAGTTGCTGCATGATATATTCTGGGAATAGCCTGAGAAGTACCTCTCCTGTCAACTACAACTTGGCAAATTCATACTAAGTCAGATAGTCTTTTAGACTGCTAAACCATCAGCTCTTTGGGACTTTACAGGTTACTTTAACCAGTAATCATGGTTAGAAGTACCTGGTCATGCCCCGAAATACAAACATCCATATTATTTAATACATTTATTTTCCGTCTTTACAGCTGTCACTGAAAGATTGATAACTGTGCTATAGCTCAATGCGGAAGAGCTCTTTTTTTTTTCTTTGTAATTTCAAAATACAGTCATCCTTTCCCATTCACAGGGGTTGGGGCGGAGCACCACCACGAAAGTTAAAAAAAACATGAATAAAAAAATGTATGCAAAAAACAGGGGCAGCAGCATAGCAACGCTTCTCTGCGGGGGGGGGAGGGCTGAAAGGGCCTCTTGACCTCTGCCTGAGAGGCTGGCGGCAGCTCCACCGTGCTCTCCCTGCCCAAGTTATACGAAGCCAAGGTAGCGCTTGGTAGCCCGGGACCCATATCGAAGTCCTTCTTGGGGGGAAGGAGCGAGGGAAAACTTACCTAAAGCAGCCATGTGCATTAAGCTGACCTGGAAGAAGTCAGGGCTGGATCAAGTGGAGGACAAAATCCTTTAACCAGCCAGACATAATAGAGCAAAGGGGGGAAAGGTCATGTGTGGTCTTGGGGTAGAGGTGGCAGCAGTGGGTTTTGCGAAAAGCAACACCAGAAGAGAGGAGCAGTGGCTGGTTGCAAGGCTATTTTCTGTGATATCTCCCTCTCTCTCACGCACATGCATATGCCCCCTCCTCTCTTTCTCAACACCCCCTGCCTCCTTTTCCTCCCCCGCTCCCTCTCATAATCTGCACAGCTTGCTCAGAAAAGTGGAAAGCAGTCAGGAGACAGCTTGGGCTTGGTCACTAATTTCCCCGGGTGAAAATTGACAAGCCAGCCAAGTTCAAGTCAGCAAAAAGCAGCTGCATGCCCAACACACGAGCTGCCGAAGCTAAGAGGTGGGGGGGAGGTTGCAGGAGAACTCCAGAGAGCGAGCCCCCAGGACTCTCCCTGCACAAAGGGACCCCACATACACAAAAGGATTTCTCAGTGCAAAGAAATCCAGCCACTTTCTGGAGGCATGTGTTCCAGGGAGTAAGCCCTGAGGAGCCTGCATGTAGTGTGCACCCCTTTCTCCTAAAGTTAGGTGTCGGCGAGGTGGGGAGGAAATGAACCCAAGGAGCCCTTTTGTATCTGTCCCTTTTCCGACGTATAGTCCCCATCCCATGCCAGCCCCATTGCATTTGGGGGGAGTTTGGCTTCGCCCCACCATTAGCCGCTGCCTCTGCGCCTCTTTCGTCTGCACTGCCACTGAGACGAGCCTCTGGCAGAGCCGCTCCACTGCAGTCCTGGGGAGGGTGAGTCTGGCCAAAGTTGCAGCAGGGGCAGGAAAGCCAACGTCAGCCCTGCCACCATTGCCGCACTGCCACGCACTCCCGCCCGCCTGCCCGCCCGTCTGATGTGTTGCGAGCAAGTGCCGCAGTGAGTGGATGACAGGGCAGCTGGTGGTGGTGGTGCTGATGCCCCCCCTTAAGCCTGGCTTTGGACACCTCCGTGGAGCTGCGAACAAAGCAGCCCCCTCCCCTCTCCCTCGCCTCCTCCTCCTCCTGCCCCCCAGCATGGCGAACCCCGGCAGCCTGGGCAAAGCACTGAAGATGTTCCTACTCAGGAAACCCAAGATCCATTCAGTGGCAGGTAAGGGCGGTGGATGGTGAAGCCAGGAGGGGATGATGAGGGGTGGGAGAACAGGGGGGTGCCGGAAGAATTGTGACCCCCCCCCACCAGTCCTCCTGGCTATCCAAGTGCTGGACTCACCACCTCTGCTTGCTTTCCTTGGAGACCCACAAGGCAGAGCCAGTGCAGCAGTACCTTTCCATTGCTTTGGATCTGCGAATACACAAAACCGCGAAAGGGAAATATGCAAATGGGAAGGGGCCACTGTAGTATCTGGCCAGAATATTTGTTTTTCTTTTTCAAGAGTCATGTTTTCAGAACAGCAGTGTGCAATCTTTCCAAATCCCCTGCAGACACATGACTAATTTATAGGTAATTTTAGCATGTTACTTAGCATAATATTTTATGACTACATCCTTTATGCATACCAGCCATGTAAAAGTTAATGCAAATGTTGTTTAACAAACCAGGCTGCCATAAATGCTGCTACTTGTCAGCATTTTTCTTCACTTTCCAAACTCTGTGTTGAAACCATTTATAAACTGTCACCTGCCATCTAGTGGCACAGATGAGTAGTAGATGAGTATATAAGGACATCTGTAGAAGCCCTCCTTAAGGATGCAGCCCAACAAATGTTGTGGGTTTTCCTCTCTCAGCAGCCCTAGTCAGCATAGGCAGTGGTGAAGGATGTTGTGAGAGTTGGAGGGGGCTGTACAATTCGCACTGTAGCCTTATTGTATTAAAATACCATGAATGACTTTAGTTTCATTGTTTTATCAAGTCAAGTAACTAGCCCTAATTGAAACACAAATGTATGAGTGCAGTGGGTTTTGTTAATATAACAATATGTTTTAGTAGCATAAGATATCAGCCTCCAGTTTTATTTAATGTATTGGAAGCCTAGAACCCTTTTAGGAAGATGAATGATAGAATAAAAGTGGAGAAGAAGATTTAATAGAGTTCCAGTTCAGACTGGGTTCACCACACTTATTTGTGGTTAGGATTTTAGGGACTAGGTTTTAGGAACCAAATAGTTCAAAGCAAAAAAGATGGTCATGGAAAGGAAAACCTTTCGATACTGTGAATTAGCTAAAGAAACCCTTTTAAAAAATTATTGAAGTGAGTTTTTCTAAGTTCTCAACTGGCAGGGACCAGACCAGTTTTCAGGCAGTAAGTCTAGTGTCTGTAGAATAAAATCTGTATGCTTATAACATTTCTTGCTCCTCATTCCACTTTTTGCAAAATGGATTGAGCATATGAGTGGGCATATATGTATGTACTTGGTTATATACAGATCTGGTTGGGATGCCAATCTTTTGGCTTAATATGCAGGGGCAATAAAGACTTGATGGAAACTATGCTTAATTGACAACTTCTGATGTTAGTTGTGGTGCACAATTAGGTCTCATGTAGATTTCTGCTTATTAAGGTAAGATGTAAACATCTGAAGCAGCTTACAGATTTCTCACAGCACACCTCTTCTCATTCACACAGCTTGTTTGGTCAAGAAATATATGTTAACTGTATGTTTTGCATACAATACAATATTTTGGCAGCATCTGGCATCATTTTCTAAGAACACTTCTTAGTGTCCTTTTTATTCACATCAGGAAAAAAATAATATTAGAAAGTTAAAAGTACAGACAGACCCCCGTATCTGCAGAGCCAACATCTGTGGTTTCAGTTATCTGCGGGACACAAAATAGGGGACACATACCATAGAGTTGCACTGGAAGTTGCCTAGAGAGGCATCCTCTCTAGGCATCTTCTAGGCCCTCAAACGCAACTCTTAGGGTATGCTTTTACCAGAAGTCCTTTATTTTAATAGGGTTTACTGTTATCCATGGTTTATGGTATCCATGGTAAGTCTGGGCACCAAACCTTCACAGATCTAGGGGTCCAACTGTACATGTTAGGGATGTGTACAGATTCAAAGATTTGCCTCAAACCCTGCTTTGAAGCTTTGGAAAATAGCCTACTTGTGCTATGATGAGTAAGTAAATATTTATTACGGTCAAAGACCAGTAGACAAGAACCAGCAATAAATGCAAATACAAACATTTAAAAACATTTAAAATATTTAAAAGTCATAAGCAAAGTAAAACAGAATAGAATTACATATTACATATCTGGTGGGTGTTTAACTATCAGAAAAACAATCCATTATGTACTAATCCTTTTTGCTAATCATCGCTCATCTCACTTTGATTGCTGCTATGCAAAATTTAGCTACCTTATATGTTATAGTAGGATTAGTATCAGAGAGTGGCAGGGCAGCATAGAACTGCTCAGAGTATCCAAAATATTTGCCAAGTATTGGCAGGATGAGATCAGATCGTAAGTCTCTATAGAACAAGTATTGAAGAAGCACGTGTTCTACAGATTCAATGTGGCCAGAGTCACATGGGCAGCATCTCTCCAGATAAGGAATTTTTCTATAACATCCTTCAAGGACAGCTGAAGGAAGAACATGACGTCGAGCCAAGTAAGGCACTATGATGTTTTGACAATTCTCAATTACTTAAATACGCTATAGGGATTGTAAGGTATCTGCTGTATTCCCTGACAATAAAGGAAGGGGACCTATCTAGATCCGTTTGGTGTTCTATATCAGTGATACACTGTTTTATAACTGTTTCAGCCTGGTCAAATCCCATATTTAATAAAGAATCAGGGGAGAGGCCCAAGGCCAAAAAACTTGGTTGTAACTGCATGATACCATGTAGATTGAAAATCATCCTTCAGAACAAGGGGAGCAAACCCAATAGGAAAAAAGGATAACCTGAGCAAGTAAATAAGAATGGCCATCCAAACTCTGGCCTCAATACTCAAAAAAAAAACCTGCCTCCAGCCACAGGATGGCATTAGAGACACATTTTGGAACCTGAAGGATTGATCTCAAACATAGATTGCATGTGCTCCAGTGGAGCAACATTGAGAAAAGGGTCTAGCTGAGCACCATAAAAGAGTTGATTGATAGACTTTGCTTCAAAAACCTTCAGGGCTGCTGGTATGCAATGTCCTCCTTTAGATCTAAAGAATTTTTGTATAGCTATTTAGCTCCTCTGAGTATTACTAGTAACATAATATCCATGCGCTTTTCTGCTTTCTGTAGCATGAAATACTACACCCAGGTATTTAAAGCAGGAAACCTGTTCTATCCTATGGGCATCTATGGTCCAGGAGTGATCCCTAGGTTTTTTGGCAAAAGCCATAATTTTAGCTTTTTTGGTAATGAAGCACTAAATGATCTTCTTTGCAGAAAAGAGACAATGATCTCAGTGCTCTTCTCAGGCCAACAGGCATTCTTGATAGAATGGCTGCATCATCTGCATAAAGCAGCACTGCAATATCTCTTCCAGCTAATTTTGGGGGGTAAAAGTCAGTATTATGAAGATAGTCCACCATAGACTTGATATAAAAATTAAACAGGAGCGGTGCCAATATGCAGCCTTGCTTTACTCCCTATTCAGTTTTTATTGTGCTGGTAAGATGACCCTGGGTTGTATATCTCACTTTAAGGGAAGTCCCTTCATGCAGCATTCGTATTAAATGAAGCAATCTTCTATCGATTGAAGATGCCTTCAGTTTTTTCCACGGTGTAGAACGGGATATGGAGTCAAAAGCTGCTTTGAAATTGATGAAGGCAACATACAGGGAGATTATTAGAAGAGCATTTTCCTATCAAATAGTGTAATACAAAACACTGTTTGGTAGTAGATCGCATTTCTCTAAAGCCAGCCTGTTCATTAGCTAGAGAGTTTTCTTGTTCCAACAAATCTAGTAATTAGATTTTCCTTGGGGGGGGGTTTCCGGGCTCTGAGGTCGTGTTCTGGAATAGTTTCTTTCTGACGTTTCGCCTGCATCTGTGGCTGGCATCTTCAGAGAATGGTTGGGTAGATGCGTATGTGGAGTTTATATGCTGTGAACCCCTTTTGGGGAGTATATGTAAATTTGTGTAATTGAATGGTTAGTTTCTGGGTATAGAAATGCAAGGCTTGTTAGTGTCTGTTTGGCTAATGGTTGGTTGATGGGCCATTATCTGCTGGAACTCCCCCTGTCCCTGGGTGGAATTTCTTTGTAAGTATTGAGTTTTGATTCTATTGTTCTTCAAAACTGGGAGCCAGATTTTGTTTACTTTTAAGGTTTCTTCTTTCCTGTTGAAGTTGTCCATGTGTTTGTGGATGTCAATAGCTTCTCTGTGCATTCTGACATGATAGTTGTTCGCCTGGTCCAGAATTTCTGTGTTTTTAAATAACATTTCATGTCCAGGTTGGTTTATCACATGTTCTGCTACTGCTGATTTTTCTGGCTGGCCCAGTCTCAGTGTCTTTCATGTTCCTTGATTCGTGTTTGCATACTGTGTTTAGTGGTTCCTATGTAAACTTGTCCACAGCTGCATGGTATGTGGTAAAGTCCTGCAGCTGTGAGAGGGTCTCTTTTGCCCTTTCACTGAGCATAGCATTTCTTGGATTTTCTTGATTGGTCTATAGATTGTTTGGAGATTGTATTTCCTCATCAGTTTCCCTATTCTGTCTGTGACTCCTTTGATGTATAGTAAAAATACCTACCCTTTGGGTGGCTGTTTTTCTTCTTCATTCCTGTGGTTTTTTTCTGGGTCTGGCTGCTCTTGTGATGTCTGATCTGGAGTAACCATTAGCCTATAGGGCCCAGTTTAGGTGCCTCAGTTTGTCCTCCGGGTAGTGGGGTTCACAGATCCTTTTTGCACGGTCTACCAATGTTTTTATTGTGCTTCTTTTTTGTCCTGGGTGATGATTGGAGTTCTTGTGTAGATATCTGTCCGTGTGTGTGGGTTTTCTGTATACCTTGTGGCCTAACTGTTGGTTTGGTTTGTGGATGGCTAGGACATCCAAGAATGGCAGTGTTCCTTCCTTTTCTTTTTCCATTGTGAATTGGATATTTGGATGGATGCTGTTCAGGTGGTTCAGGAATGAGACCAAATCTTCTTCTCCGTGGTTCCAAATGGTGAAAGTGTCATCCACATATCGGAACCATGTTGTGGGCTTCTTTGGTGCTGTTTCCAGGGCTTGCTTTTCAAAATGTTCCATGTAAAAGTTTGCTATCACTGGGCTTGTGGGGCTGCCCATGGCTACCCCATCTTTCTGTTCGTAGAATTCATTATCCCACTGGAAGTAGCTTGTGGTGAGGCAGTGTTTGAACAAGGCTGTGATGTCCTCAGGAAATATTTGTTGTATGAGTACCATGGTGTCCATTACGGGGACTTTGGTGAACAAGGAGACAGCATCAGAACTGATCGGTCTGTCTCTATCTCCAGGTTTCAGTTTGATGTTGTTGATTTTTTTCTATGTAGTGAGCTATGTCTTTGATGTAGTGAGGGGTTTGTCCTATGTGGATTTGTAATTGTGTTGCCAGAAACTTGGCCAATTCATATGTGGGGGATCCAATGGCGCTCACTATGGGCTGGAGTGGAATTGGAATCCTTGTGGATCTTGGGAAGTTCATATAGTCTTGGTCGGAGAGCCTCTGATCTGTATAGATTCTGGTGTATGATTGGCTGAATTGATGAGTTCATCAATTGATTAAGGCATTTGTTTTTCTGGTGATTTTGTTGGTTGGATCTTGCTTGAGTTTTCTGTATGTTGCAGGATCCAAGAGTTCCCTTATTTTTTGTCTGTATTTTTCTGTTTCCATGATTACAGTGGCATTGCCTTTGTCTGCTGGGAGAATAATGATTTCTGGGTCTGCATTGAGATCCTTGATGGCTTTTCTATGTTTTATGGTTATGTTGCTGGGTGGTGGTTTTGCCTTCCTCAGGATCCTAGCTGTTTCTCCTCTTATCTGTTCTGCCTCTTCCTCCGGGAGATGGTAGAGAGCAGATTCCTGTTACATAGGAATTACCTGTGTAAATGTCTTGCGTATAGCTTACTGATAGTGTTGAGTAAACTAATTGGTCTGTAGTTTGCTGGGCCATTCTTTGATCCTTTTTTGAAGATGGGAACAATGACTGCCAGCCCCCAATCCAAGGGAGCTCATCCATATAGATCAATACAGGTGAAGAGAGAAGCCAAAATAGGAGCCCAATAGTGCAGATTGTTGTTAATAGCTTCTGGCGGAATTAAAAACTCACCTGGCACCTTCTGGAATAATATCAATTTGATGAGAGCCCTCAGCCCGAAGCTCTTGTGCAAAGTTAATTAGCTGCAATGTAATTGGAAAGTGATCACTATCAAATCTTGGAATAACTTCCAGATCCTTTGTGTACACAAGAAGATCCTTAGATGTAATTAGGTAATCAATTGCACTTATCCTGGTGCCAGAGAAGTAAGTAAATCCCACAGGGTAATCTTTGTCCATGGCACCATTTAATATATAAAGATTTAATCTAAAAGTTGTTAGAGCCAGGCATAGACCCACATAGTTAAATTTTGGATCCTTAGAGCAGTGCGTCAACAGAGCTCCATCATTCCCTAAGTGTGGGGGGACACAATTGTGCTGTGAATACAAAGAATTGTCATTAGGGCCTAACGTGGCATTCAGGTCACCCCCAAGACCATGGATGCTTTTGGGTTTTTCATGATAAGGTCATCTACGTATGTTTCAAGCTCCGCCCACAAAGCTCTCATCTGAGTCTTCTGCCTCAGAAGGGGCGTGTAGACGTTTATTATCACAAGAGTGTAATATTTGAATTGTATTTTAACTGCCATAGCATGTGTTTTGAATGAGAGAAGGATTGTTACAGTAGCTCATAAAGGCGTATAAGATGACCCCTCCATTTTTATGTTAAAATATAGAGCTTGGGATATACTCACCATATAAGACTACCTCTCCCTCTCTTATATGGCAAGTACAGTTGTCCCTTCACATTCACTGGGATTTGGTTCCAGGACCCCCCGTGAATACCCAAATCTGTGAATACTCAAGTCCCATTATATGCAGTGGCATAGCAAAATGGTGTCCCTTATATAAGATGATAAAATCAAGGTTTGCTTTTTGGATTATTATTTTTTAAAGAATATTTTCAAGCTGTGAATATTTAAATCCATGAGTACTCAAGTGCCATTATATTCAATGGCATAGCAAAATAGTGTCCCTTATATAAGATGGCAAAATCAAGGTTTCCTTTTTGGATTATTATTTTTTAAAGAATATTTTCAAGCCATGAATACTTAAATCCATGAATATGGAGGGACAACTGTATATCCCAAACCGGGCGGGGGGGGGTGTGAGGCAAAGTGGGTACATTTGCCCCTCTCCTCCGCCATCACCCCCTTTGGGGAGGAGTCGAAGGCAGAGGAGAGGGGCGAATGTAAGGGTGGCTCATGGGGGGGGGGCTTTCCAGCCACCACTACCACTCCCTGAAGCCACGATTGGGAGCCCAATCGTGGCTTTGGGGGGGTGGAAGGGTGGCTTGAGGGGGGGCTTTCCAGCCACCACCACCCCTCCCTGAAGCCGCGATCGGGAGCCCGATCATGGGTTCAGGAAGGGTGGCTTGAAGGGGGGCTTTCCAGCCACCACCACCCCTCCCCAAGCTGCGATCGGGAGCCCAATTGTGGCTTTGGGGAGGGTGGAAGAGTGGCTCAAGAGGGGGGGGCTTTCCAGCCACCACCACCCCTCCCTGAAGCCGCGATCGGGAGCCTGATCGCAGCTTCGTGGGGGTACAGCTCATGGACGTAGCCCAACCCACCAAAACTATGGATGTAGCCTAACCCCCCACATTCCAGGTTAGGAGGGCAATCTTACACTGTTCTTTTCATTGTCGATCAGTTACATCGCCAGCCACTAGTTGGTTATGTAAGCTTGCAAGAAATTATTGTTTCTCATTGGAGGATGACCCAAATAGTTGAAACTGCCATTTTACCAATTACAGGAGGGTGTGATGTCACATTTGAGGGCCGCTCATCCAACTCCTGTCCTGACTCTGCAAGAGAGACTGGGAGAATCAATGCAGCATGGGCTGCAAAATGCAAAATAGCAAGCAGGGAACCAAACTCCTTAGTCAGAAAAGCATCCCTGACCTTATCTAGTGGCTGCTCAGTTTGCCAAGATAAATTATCCAGCAAACAGGATTTCTTTGTTGATGAAAGAGGTACAGATGAGAGAGCCTCCACAATGCATTGGGTGGTGCAGCCTGTCTTAGTTTTATCTGATTTGCTTATCTGTGAGTATCCGCTAGAAAGGATTGTTGTAATTCCTTAAGTGGTGAAAGATTATAATTCACAAGGATATCACTGTTCGGGTCACTTCCATTGCCACTAAAGGGCAGTATACTGGTGACTCTCTACATTTTAGATTTAAGGAGGAGGTAACATAGGGCATATTATTATTTGGGTGATTTATTGTCATCGAAGTCTTGGGTTGTTGTAAATTTTCTTTATCCTTATCTTTATTACAAGCCTTTACCCAGATTTTGGTCTTAATATCTGTAAGTTTGTCCTTCAAATCTTTAAGCTCTTTATTTATAGATTAGCTTCCCCTTTTATTGTGCATTGATACTCTTCATTCTTATCATAGATAGTAGGTCTGTAGCAATTAGGATGGAAAGTCCTTGTACCCTTATCTTCATATGCACAGCTGTTTTAATTCTCCCCTCAAATGATCATGAACTGTCTCCTCCTTAAAAACTCATTTGCCATAGGAGGTTGCTTATCTGAAAGAGCCAAGTAAGTATAGAAGGACTCTAAGGAGATTTTCACACTACACTGTTATAGTGTTACTATTCCACTTTATTTGCTATGGCTGCCACCTGTGGAATCCTGGGATTTGCAGTTTGGGAAGGGGCATTTACAACTCTTAGCCAGAGAGCTCTTAGGCCTCACTAAACTACAAACCCCAGAATTCCACAGGAGGAAGCCAGAGCAGTTCAAGTGGAATAGTAACACTATAACAGTGTAGTGGGAAAATCTCCTTAAACCTTAGTAATATACGTTAAAATCCTCCTATACCAGGTAGATAATGATACTCACTCAAATTGATAGTTTTCTTATTGCAATGTAAAAGCTGGGAAAGTTGGAATACTATAGTCTCCCAGCTGTTCCATCTTTAGGCATTCCCACATACTTCTAGAAGGAGTTGATTCCTCTGCAGTACATGACAATCATTTACTACCCCTGTTAGGTCTTGATATTTACCAATGCAGGGGCGACCTGGGGGAACATCAACATTTCTGGCTTCCATTGCCAAAACAGCCTGCTGTGTACCATGCAAACTTTGCCACTCCAATACTAGTTGAAAGTTGACTATCTTAACTGCAACTTCATTTAAACATTGAAGTATTAAAATCAAGGATTCTGCAGCCAAAAGACAAATCTCTTGGTATGGTTGTGTCATATAATTAGAAGAGTTACAAGCAGCTGATTTTTTAAGGTTATCCCCATTGTTTTCCAAATCTGGAATGTTATTAAAGCAACAGTTCTGCAATAATCAAAAGGGAGTTTGTTTTGAGTCAGACATCTGTGATACCTTATTAATAGCAGACAAAGAGAGTTCTGGAGCAGTGGAAATACTACTCGAACTTTGCAACACATCTGTTGGAGTAAGATAAGTGTCAATCCTCCTCTGTTCCTCTGCTTTGCAAGTTTCAGGAGCTTCTGTTGTTTTGCTAGGGCTTGTCCAAGATATTTTCTCAGCTTTGGCTGACATATTGTTAGATAAGTTTGTTGCTAAGTTTGAGCCAGGAAATTAAAAGGCGTTTACCCATACAAAGATAGTAAAAGCAAACTTTAAAGAGGGAGCTCTTCACAGCAGCTGCTACCTTGTCACCATCTTGGCCCCACCTCATGCTATGATGATTTTAGAACTAGAGCACTTCAACGTTGTTCCCAAACGTTATTCATGATTAGGAAAAAGTGTGGATTATCCCTGCCAAATTGAAGATTAATGGGTGCAGAATTTTGTGCTCCACAAGTTTAAATGTTGGTATATATTATTAAAGGGACCTGCCTGTGTTTTTTCTTCATTTATTTGGCTGAAATTAGATAACATTTTCGGAGATAGTTGCTTCTTCTTGTTGTTTGTTTCTGCCACATGAAAAGGCAGAGGTGGTTTTATGAAAGATCAGTCTATGATACATTGTCCTAAAAGTGGCAGACAGCATATAGGTGGCCCTAAGTAAGAACCATGCAAAGTTTCAGAAGGGTAGTTACAGCAACTTAGGTGGAAGGGGAGCAGGGAGTGATGTGCTTCCTCTTCCTCTTGGTATTCTGAGCCACTCATAAAACTTGTCCTAGGATTTAAAGGCAGACATATCAGTCACTCAGCACCACTGCATTCTTGTCTCTCCAACTGTAAGCATCTACACTTCAAACTTTGAAAGATGCTTCAATGCCACTTTTCCAAAACCAGAAGCCCACATGAAGGCTTGGCTAGCACTCACCTGCAGTTTTGTTTGTTTCAGCAGAAAACCCACTTCTCCTTTAAAAGCAGTCAAATTCTGTTCAGTGTTTGGGCTTCAGATTTTCTAGTTCAGTATATATTCTATTCCTGTTTAGTGGAAGAGGAGAGTAATTGCGATTCAAAATAGTTGTCCTCTGTTCTGAACCAATATGCTTTGAATTGTACTGCTAGAATGTTTCACACTTGCAGTATTGCTTTATACTGATGGATCTGTCTCTCGTTTCTCTGAGCACCCATGTGAAATGAACAAATCTCCCCAAAGAAGTATGGGTGATATTAATAAATGTGTTTTAATGAATACCTATCTTTTCAGGAATCTGCAATGCAAACAAGCAGCTCTAGAAAATAATGCACAGTGTAATTAGTGCAGCCTTTTATAAAAGATGCTTTGAAGTCCAAAGCATTTTTGAAATTCAAATGGGGAATGGAAATAAAGGAATCCATACAATAAAAGGGCATTAAATCATGTCCAAAAATCTCTCTTGCTTTATGGATGTAAATATATGGCATAATTAGTGGTAAAGTAACATGAGTTGAGTTGTTAAGTTTATTCCTATTCTTATTATGTAAAATAGCTGTAACTGAAAAATATAATGCTGTTTCCTTGTCAGGCACTGTTAACAAATAATGAATGCAGTGTAGTTAGTGTTTAGAAAGAGCTCTGCCACATGGTCTCCTCCCACATCCCTCCTGTGTGTCTGCTGCAATCTTTAGAGGCCTGTAGAATCTTTGTTTCCTTCATTCACAAAAAAGCTATTGTAATGTTTCACCCCTCTTTCAGTGTGAACTTTATTGCATAACAAAATGCAGCTTGGCAAACAAGGTGCAGTTAAGAGAGGAGCTTGGTGATGTGGATTGGTCAGGTGCAGCCAGTTTTCCTTAAAGATGTGTTTGTGTGGAAAGATGCTTAAAGATGTGTTTGTAGGGAAAGAAAATGATTCCTCCCAGTTTTTGGGATCACCCTTCCCTCTTCCGAAAACATATTTCTGCCCAATGGCCTTCATGGCAGCCGTTTGGTGCAAGTGTGTTAGTTCTTCTGTATGAGTCAGAGGGCAGCTGGAGAGTAGAGTAGCTTGGCCTGGCCATCAAAACTCTAGCCATGTGGCAGACCTGAAAGCGATTCCAAAGCTGTAACACACAACTGGCAGCGAAATCTGCCAAAGATCCAGATGCTGCCATTGGGAAAAAAAATGCTTCACAATTTGGAATCTCTGCCCTTTGATCACTGTTCACTGAGAAGGAGGAGAAGCATAATACACTCATATGAATGACTCCTCATTGCAGGCTACGCTAATTGGAGGAAGCCTCTGTGCTGTTAAACAAGTGACCCTCCGTGTTCAGTTTTAACTACTGAATATTTGTATTTTAATTATGCCGCTCCCTCAGGAAATCTCTCTCTCTTCTTCTGTGCTGTTACTTTTCACATCTCTTTGTTGTGAAAGGGCTTTAATAATCTTTCTGTATTTGCTGTTGGTTTTTTTTTTAAAAAATCTGCTTAGCCAAGACTCTTGTAACACATGCAGGCTGCCTCCTCTCTTTTCTGAAGACTGAGAACACTTATCCATGTGGAGTATTTTTCTTGTTTGCTGCCAGCTCTCTTTCAGTACATGCTGGGGATCTTCAGCAGGGGCCTTTTTGATGCATCATGTCAAACAGTTGATAGTCTTGATATGTAAAATTTTCAGTGCTCCATACTGACAAGCTGTATTTTACTGCTGGATGAATATATTATACTATAATCACCAGACACAGAGAACAAGTACCTGTAAGATCACCTGTACCATTTCCTAGGAAGTTTAAACAGGACTCATACTAAAAAGAAATCTTACTGAAACTTTTGTGATTTCCCCCTACTTTAGTCTATAATTTGTCCTTACTATCATCATTTTTAGAAAACACTGAGAAAATAGTTTTATTTGAGCATAGTGCAGTTCTAATCTCCTTTGGATATCATGCTTTCCTGCCACTTCTGCACTTTTTCTTTATTGGGCACCATATAGTAGGACCCGCATATCCACTGATTCATTACCAACTAATTCAATTAATTGCGGTTTCAGTTTCAGCACAGCTACAATAGTCTTCCTAGAAAATGTGTCCTCTCTAGCCACTTTCTAGGTCCTCCAAGGCAACTCTATGATATTTTAAATGGGAAGTCCCATTATTTTCAATGGCATTTGGTGTTATCCACCCATTTTCGTTATCCACAATGGGGCCCGGAACCAATCCCCCGCAGATACGGGAGTCATACTGTACTCTTGAATTAATTTTCACATATAAAGAGTGTGATGATTACATCATGAATCACTCCCTTAATTGCTTCATTGTTTAACACAGGGACAAATACAAGCACCCTTCTACATTCTTCCAGGTATATACTCCACCCAGAATCTCTACTAGATCCATACTGGGTCATACACACACAAAAGACAAGACTCTTCCTCTGGCTTCTGGCACTCTGCTTTCCTATAAATTTAGTAACAGTGAGATTCAGAGACATAGCCATGTTAGTCTGGAATATCTGTAAGCAAAGGGATCTTGTAGCATATTTAAGACTAAGTGAGAGAAAGAAGTTGTAGTATAAGCTTTTATAGATTTGGTCTACTTCCTCAGATGCATGGAGTCATAATAACAGTGACAAGGTAGTAGGTCTCTCTGGCTTTTCTTTGCAAATGAAAATTCAGGAAGGACTCATCCCGCGCTTTCTGCAAGTGCGCTGATGACTAAAAAGGCCAATCCGAGATAGACAAGTCCGGTTGCAGAAAGCACAGCAGAAGGTCTCCTTGGGTGATGTTTCCAGGTTGTGATTCTTTCTGCGTTGTCGTTTATTTTCAAGACTTGTTCGGCGTGAGTTCTCAAATAAGGCTGCAGCATTGTGGATAGTGCGTCTCAGTGCCTCCCGATGTGAGGCCATGGCGGACCATTGTTGGTGATCAGTTTGGCTGAGCCTGAGATGTTATTTCAGGGAGCCCTTGTATCACTTTTTTGGAGCGCCCCTCTTACGCTGACCCATGGTGAGTTAACCGTAGAGTAAGGAAGTAGGTATAGATGTGATAAATAGCAAATACAATTTTATTGAATACAGATTATGATGTTGCATATATTATTGAATTCTTACCCCCCCCAGCTTCTAATCCTGCTTTCCATGTGATATGATTTGCATATAAATTAAACAGGGTGATAAAATGCACCATTGTCTGACTCCCTTGCCAATGCAAATTATTCCATTTCTCCTTATTCTGTATGATAGGGGCTTCTTGTCCAGAATATGGGTTACGTTTCAGGACAGCCAAGTGTTGCGGCACACCCATTTGTTTTAGAACTATTCATAGTTGTTCATAATCTACAGAGCCAAAGATTTTGCTGTACAGTTGTCCCTTTACATTTGCGGCTTTGACTTTCACGGTTTTATGTATTCGCGGAAATTCCTTCCCCCCACTGCTCTCGCCAACACAGCCTCTGAGCGTTTAAGAAGGAAAATTTCCTGCACACATACACACAGGGAAGATCCCAGCAAGCAAGCAACCCCCACACCAGCCTCAGAGGGTCTAAGGCAAAAGAAAATCACAGCCACATGCTGTGAGCACGCAAGCAAAGTCCCCCCCTTGCCACTCCCCTCTCTGTGTCTTAACAAACTGAATTGCTTCTTTAAAACTCACATTTCGCCCCATGTCTCCTCATGGCTCAAAGAAAAGCACAGCTGCATGTTTACCACCCCCTCTCTATGTCTCAACAAACTGAATTGCTTCTTTAAAACTCACTTTTGAACCTTTCCTACACACATTCACATACAGGGAAGGTGCAGGTGGTATCTCCCAGCAAGCAACTGACCCAGCTTCTGAGCATTTAAGGAGGAAAGCTTGTGTGCTCACAGTATGGGACTGTGCTTTTCTTTCGGCCAGCAAGAAGCTTTGTCTTGCATTCCTTGGCAGCGAATGTGGCAGCCAGATGCCAGCTGTGGCTAAAAAGCTGGATCGTGGATTCCAAGTCCAACCTCACAGGATATTTCTTCAGGTGGGCAAAGTTGTTTGGGGATTCCTTGGATGAAGTCTTGGTTGAAACCATGGACAAGAAGAAGGCTCTTCTCTATCCAAGAAGGAGGACAGACAGGCTCCCTGGGCTGGGTCTCAGCTTTTTCGCAATTATAGCACCCAATTCGAAATAAGGATTACAGAACTTTTAGGTCAAACTGGGAAAGCTCCAAACAAAAACTAAAACCTCAGGCACCTGGGTTCAATAAGGCGGGTTTTCCCCATTCTGCTAAGCAGGGGGGGAAATCCAGTTGGTCTCTTTGACTGGAGCATGGTTCCAGTGGGGGCATGGTTGTGTTTTTTCACCCAACATTGTAGATTTTTCTCAGATTATGGAGAGTACCTTAAAGCAGCTCTATTGGTATGCCCTCTAGTCCTGGTGCCTTCTTTCTCCCATGTGCTTTGAAAGCAGCTTCTACTTTAGTTTCTAAAATATAGGTTCTTCATCAAAATGAATCTACTTTGAAGGATTTGAGACTAGGTTTTGAAAAAGGTGGTTTAAAAATTGGAGGAAGACAAGTCAATAATTAAAGATATGCAAATGATGCCACATTACTAGCCAAAAACAGCAAAGACTTGAAATGTCTAATGATGACAGTTAAGAAAGTGCAAAAGTGAGGTTACAGTTGAATATTAAGAAACAAAAATAATGACCACAAATGATTTATATAACTTAAACATGGGTGATGAAGACATCAGCATTGTTAAAGATTTCATATACCTTGTTTCAATCATAAATCAAAATGGAGACTCTAGTCAATGCCTTTATACCATGAGTCAGCTACACTGCAGGCATCCTCTTCCTGCACCTCCCTCCTGTTCTTCGCTGCTCATTATATTTACTGATCACAGTTGTAGCAGCTTTGTGACACAAAGGACTTTTTCAGATGAGCTTTTATACCGCTAGCAGCCTCGTCCCCGTTGCGAGGCTGCAGCGCTGCAGGGCGTTCCTTTCGGATGACGCCCTGCCCTGCCGATCCTCTTCCGAGACTGTTGCGTAACCTCTGTGACGCTGCTGCGTTATATTCGGCGGTTTTCTAATCACGAAAGTTGATCGTGATTAGAAAACCGCCGAATATAACGCAGCAGTGTCACAGAGGTTACGCAACAGTCTTGGAAGAGGATCGGCAGGGCAGGGCGTCATCCGAAAGGGACGCCCTGCAGCGCTGCAGCCTCGCAACGGGGACGAGGCTGCTAGCGGTATAAAAGCTCATCCGAAAAAGTCCATAGAGAAAAAAATTCAGCAAGAAAGGCAAGGAAGGCAGTCAAACTGGAAAACTGTATGTATAGCAACTGAAACAATTACGAATCCTGTTTTCCCAGTGGAGAGGGCTCCAGACCATCCGCATGCTTGGGTTGTCCCTCCCACTTGCTCCTAGTAGGCAGGTAACAGAGTACTTTTGAACTGCCCACCGGTGAGGTCATCTAGGAGGGACGACCCCCCAGCTGGCCAGTCTGTTTCCTGCCTACGCTCCTGGTAGGACGTGTGTTTTTCTTTGTCCTCATCTGCCCCCCTTTCCACGTGGCTGGAGCCATCTTTTTTAAAAAAAAGGAGAAATCAAACTCTTTACCTTTGGGTTAAGGCCACGAGGAAAGAGGGCAGAATGAGCACACCTGAGGAGATAGATGTGGTTTTTGCAGCGGTTTTAGCCAGAGAGAGAACGACAAGGCAAGGCACCTCTCTGACTGAAGCTGAGGATGTCTCGAGGAGCTCCACAGCCTCTGGCAGCGGGAAAGCCCTCTTCAAAGGCAGCGGCAGCAAGAAGAAGCCGAAGAAGGGGGAGAAGCCCCCCGCCTCTGCTGCTGCTGACTGCACCCCGAGCTCTCCCAACCCGAATGGGATTGGAGACGACCGGGATGATGATCTCACCGCGCTGCCTCTGGAGGAGGAAGAGGCGCGGACAGGCCCTTTAAACAGGGTGCGCTCCGCAGCACAGGCAAACCCGGCCATGCCTCCCAGCGGCAACGGACGACCGGAGACCGTGAGTGGGGCCATGCCCTGTGGAATGGGTCTGCTGGGGGAGGGAGAGATCGCCTTCGCCCAGGACTGGGTCAGAGGCATTGTGGCCAGGGAGCCTTTAAGTTGGCTGGCAACTGGCTTGTTCCAGCCAGCCTTGGGCTCCGGTAACCATTCCCGGCGGGAGGACTTGTGGCTTCCCAGGGCCCCCAATCCCCCGCCTACCGTCACCATCACCCCCGACACGGTCGTGGTTGGCTCCATGCCGAGCCCCGACGCGGACCAGGCGCAACAGCCCCGCAAACCTCCTGCGCCCCGCGGGGGCAGCAAGGGAAGCGGCGTGGACAAGGGGAAGTCTAAGCACCCTAGACCGACGGGGGACACAGGAAGGGCACCAGGGGAGGGTTCCACGAGGGCGGAGGAGCTCCCCGGCCCAAGCAACATCGAGAATCGCCCCGCGGCCCCTCGTAGACCCCCCAGTGATGAGGAAGATGAGGGATGGAGCACGGAGGGGGCGCAGCCTCCGGAGAAGCGCCCAAGACCTGACCCGCGGGTGGAGGAGGAGAGTACCCATGATGAGGACGTAGTGTCTCTATACTCATCATTGGGGGAGGATCCTGATCCAGATGAGCAATCAGAGAGAGGAAGGGGAATTGTCGGAGGAGGAACAGGAGGAAGTGACGCCCCGATCTTCGGCGCGCCATTTTCTACAGGATGATTTTGAGGTCCTACTGAAGAAGGTGGTCAGAACTCTGGGCCTGAAACTCCCTACCCTACCTCAATCGCAAATGGATCCGGACCTACCTGAGATTTCTGGAGAATTTTTTCCTGAATCCCAAGCGACAGCGCTGGAAATGCCAGTTCCAGCTGCGGTTATGCGATTAATCTGTGATGAATGGAAGACACCAGCTGTAGCTAGGCCACAACCGGCATTGGCAAAGAAACTCTATGCCCTCCCCAAGAAGGTGATGGGAAAACTACAAGTCCCACTCATTGATGCGCCTGTCTCAGAACTACAGACCCCAGCTGGGGGTCGTCCCTTCTAGATGACCTCACCGGTGGGCAGTTCAAAAGTACTCTGTTACCTGCCTACTAGGAGCAAGTGGGAGGGACAACCCAAGCATGCGGATGCTCTTCACCTCTACACTGGAAAAGAACGTATCACAGGTAAGACCAACGTTCCTTTTTCCCCAGGAAATGTTCTTTAACATTACTGTACACTTAAGATCTTCATGGTCTCTGTGAATCACACAGCCGGGTTACTCCTGCGCCTGAGCAGAGCATCGGAACCTTCTAGAAACGCTAGGCAGAATGTGCTTTGATACATTTTTGGTGGTAACTCTGCCCATCCCAGTGGTCCCTTATAAGGGCTTCCCGCCTAAATCCCCTCAGTTCCTTTCTTTCCGCCGTGCTAGCAGCTAGAAGGAACCTCTGTTTGCTAGGTGTTTTTTCTCTCATCGATCTGGTTTGGACTTGGCTTTGGATTTTGACGACAATTCTTTCTTGACTCCTCTGGTTTTGGCATTCTACTTCTGATCGCTGTTTTTTTCCAACCTGTTTCTGGCTTGACGACGACTTTTGCTTACTCCTACGGCTTTGGCATTTATCTCAGATATCATTACGGACCTGGACTGTCGCTGACTATGTTTTTTCTCTCCACTTTCTTGTGCTGAAATTGTGAGTAAAATGTCTGGAAGAGGAGCCTTTAAACGCTGCGTGATTTGTCAGGCGAAACTCCCAAGTGCGGATGGTCATTCCTGCTGTTTGATTTGCCTGGGAGAAACCCACAATATCGACGCATGCATCCACTGCAAGGCCTTTATGCTCAGGCTCGTAAGCACAGGTTGTCTCTCTTGAAATCATTCCTGTACGAGAAGGCCTTACTCCCGGGTACAACTCCGGCTTCTGTTTCTGCCTCATCCCCGACATCGGCTCCTGCCTCTGAACCCCGAGACCGTGGACGCTCTCGATCTCCAACATCTAAAGGCCAGAAGTGTCGTCGATCCCGGAGCCCATCCAGGAGCCGTTCAACGGCTTCTGATCCGGAGGCTCTGCATACCTCCCTCCAGTGTTCGTCTTCAGGTTCGACACAGGATCGTTCGATACCGATACAGGAGCCGACACCGTCAACTTCAAAGGCTGCCCCTCGGGATCGAGCTCCTGCCACCACTGAGGCCCACCCCGACACTGGGTCTGGATCCTCACAATCTTTGAAAAAGAAGAGGAAGGAGAAACATGTCTTTAAGCATGACTCTACAAAGTCTAAGACCAAATCGAAGGAGGGCTCCAAGAAACCGAAGCCCCTTGATACCGCTACCCCAGCAATTCCTCCATGCCAGTTGGTTGATACCGAGGCTACTTTTGCCAGACCATTGCCTATTTCTGACACGCCGGAGTCCGCGACTCGTCGGTCGCTCACGCCACCGGGATCAGTTGATATTGTGATGGTTGAGATCCCATCCGGTACCGACACGGAGAGGTCACCCAAGCGGCTGGAGGCATCACCCGCTCTTATCATTTCGAGGGCTCAGTTGTTGGAACAGCACTATTCTGACGTAGAAGTCGAGGTCGTCAAGTCTGAAGTCATGCCTCAGAGCCAGACACCTCCGGCTACAATCCGTGACGATGTTCCGGCTTACACTGCATATGATCTTGCTCAATCCATCTGCAGGGCAGGTCTTGCGTCCCCCATGGGTTCACAGATCTTCACGTCACGGGGTGATGTTCTTGGCATTTCTGTTACTGGCCATTTGACGGCTCGATCTCCACGACTAACAGACCTCAAAGTCGTGAAACCGGTGTCGAAGAGGGATGCAGTGAGCCAGGTCTCTTCTTCTCCTGAGTACCGCCCTCTGCCTCGGACCCCTCCAACTCCACAGCCCCGATCTACCACACCGCCACGGGACCGTAGTCCTTCGCCAGAGGGTTCATCCTCCTCTTCCTCCATGTCTTGGGACCAATACCGACCATACTTACCATCGCCTAGAGCTGAGCTGATGGAGGATGATTCCTCCTCCCCAACAGATGATGTTTGCGCTTTCGCTGAACAAATGGTCCGGATGTCCCATGCGTTGGACCTTAAAGTGGAGGAATGGGCAACTGACCCGGTGGACCCTATTTTCCAACGGATCCAGTCAAGGGCACCCCCTATGGCTTCCATCCTGGTCCTACCCTCACTGTTGAAAATCACGCAGGGATCCTGGGAGAATCCCTCCTCCATACAGTCGACCTCTAAAAAGATCAATCGTCTGTACCGTGTCGGTGGTGAGTATGTGGAATGGCTCCAGAATCATCCAAAACCAAATTCTGTAGTCGTCGAGGCCGCACAGAACAGGAAACAGCGTCGGCCTCTGTCAACCCCACCAGACCACCAGAGGGCCGCAAGTTGGATATTGTGGGGAAGAAAATTTATTCCACAGCTGGATTGAGCTTCCGTGTGGCAAATTACTCGGCTTGCATGGGAGCTTACCAGCAAGTTCTCTGGGAACGTATGGGCCAGTTCATTCCAGACCTCCCTGAGGACTGGCGTAGGATGGCGGAAGCAATACAATTGGAGGCCCTATCTCTTGCGGGGCAGCAGATGAATTTGGCCCATCATGTGGCAGACTGCGCAGCAAAAACCATTGCTGGTTCCATAGCGCTGCGTCGACATGCATGGTTGCACTCATCGGGCCTTACACCTCAAGCGTCAGCCACCATAGAAGATCTCCCTTTCGACAAGTCTGGATTATTTAATGGGTCAACCGACGAAAAGCTCGAGTTTGCCCAAAAGATGAGGACCAGTGCCAGGAAATATGGTATGGGCTCCACCTCCACCTCTCAGTACTGTCCTAGAGGCAGATATTCCTGGCAGGCTCCATCGTATGGCCAGCAGCTCCGTTGAGGGTACTCTGGCCAGTCCTACCTCTGGTCCCATTATGTTCCCTCTCCTTCTCCGGCCTCATCGGTGAGGAGCCAGGGCTCAGGTTCCAGATACCGCCAACCACCGAGGCAACGATCCAAGGATCAGAGCTGGAAGAAATTTTAACTGCCTTGCTGATATTGTTTCTCTTCTTTCTTAGACACCACTCTTCGGGGATCGACTGTCGAATTTCCAGGAAGCCTGGTCTTCTATAACATCAGACTGCTGGGTACTTCGAATTATCCAGAATGGGTATTGGATCGAATTCGACTCTCTACCTCCGACAGGACTGGTTCGATCAACACCGCCCTCCCTTCCCCTCCTCGAGGAGGTGCAGACACTGTTACAGAAGGGGGCCATCAAACCCGTCAATACCGACCTTCACCACTTCTGCTTCTTCTCGAGGTACTTCCTGGTCACAAAGAAGGACAGCGGCCTCCGTCCCATTCTCGACCTCCATGGTGTGAACAGGTTCATAGCTCCAAAAAAGTTCAGGATGGTCACCTTGGCTTCCATCCTTCCGCTCCTGAAACGGTGCGACTGGTTCGTCTCTATAGACCTGAAGGACGCCTACTTTCACATCGGGATTCACCCGGCCCACAGGTGCTTCCTTGCATTTCAAGTCAGAACCGATGCCTTCCAATTCAGAGTTCTTCCCTTTGGCCTCTCGACTGCTCCTTAAGTCTTCACAAAGTGCATGGCAGTGGTTGAGGTGTTCCTTCGCCAGCAAGGCGTTGTGGTCTTCCCCTACATCGACGACTGGCTGATTGTGGCGGACTCTCGACAGCAGCTCGAACTCCATGTTGGCCTTACCTTAGATGCCTTAGACTACCTGGGACTTGTTGTCAACATTGAGAAGTCTCAGCTCCAACCAGCTCAAGTGATCCAATTCATTTGAGCTCGTCTAGATTCTGTGATGGCTGCGGCTTACTTACCTCAAGACCGCTTCAACACCCTTCGGTCCCTGATTTATGCTTGCCGTCGGTCCCGAAGGCTCCCTGCTCTTTCAATCCAGGTGCTTCTGGGTCACATGGCAGCCACTATTTACATCACCCGCTTCGCCAGACTACGATTCCGTCCGCTCCAACACTGGTTCCTGCAGGTGTTCAACCCTCTCCGCAATTCTCTGAACAAGATGCTCACGATGCCACGAGCAGTTCAGCGGTCTCTAGAGTGGTGGCTCATGCCAGACAACGTCCTGTCGGGCATGCCATTTGGCCTTCCTCAGCCGGACGTCTCTCTGACAAGGGATGCCTCGCTGCAAGGATGGGGAGCGCATCTCGAGTCCTATGAGATTCGAGGTTCTTGGAACACCAGAGAACGAGCCCTCCACATCAACGTCCTGGAACTTCTCGTGCTCTAGAAGGCGCTGCAAGCCTCCGAATCCCTGGTGAGGCAAAACTGTCCTAGTAATGACGGACAACACCTCCGTCATGTACTACCTGAACAAGCAGGGAGGCACAAGGTCCCCTCAACTTCTGCAGCTCACACTGGACATCTGGGATTGGTGTGTCCGCAGGAACATTTTTCTCCAATCCGTCCATCTTCCCGGGGAGGAGAAAACTCTTGCAGATGGACTCAGCTGTTCGAGTCTCTCCATCGAGTGGCATCTACACAGGTCGGTTACCTTAATGTTCCTGATGCTTCAGATTGCAGCGTCATTCAAGGAACTGTGGGGATTTAGGCGGGAAGCCCTTATAAGGGACCGTTGGGATGGGCGGAGTTACCGCCAAAAATGTATCAAAGCACATTCTGCCTAGCATTTCTAGAAGGTTCCGATGCTCTGCACAGGCGCAGGAGTAACCCGGCTGTGTGAATTCACAGAAGACCAATTGAAGATCTATGGTTACAGGTAAGCAACCTGTCCTTTCATTGAAAAAAAGTTGTTTTTATTCTGTCTTAAACTTCCCCCCTCTCTAGAAAAGCATAATTCACTTGAATTAATGTTAGTGTATTGGTTACTATCTTAGCATACCCCTTTACCTTATTTAACATAGCATACCCTGAATCTTCGTTTGTGAAGAAAAAAAGCCAGAGAATACCACGATACAAAGCCACAAACTATAATATATAAAGTCCCATGGAGCAGAAAGAGTAGCAGCTAAAAAGCAAGGTTTCCTTCATAAAATATATTGTTACTGCTTGGTAAGCCTGTCTGGGAATCCCTTTAGTTACTGAAGAGGGGAGTAGAAAATACATACATGCATACATACAAACGTATCCTAAGGAAACAAACTTCTGTACATTCTTAAATAATGGGACAGTCCCATGCTTGCCACGGGCTCTTGTCAATGATGGTAGCAGTTTGTGGAAACCTGCAAATTATTAAGCAAGTTATTCAACAGAATTGTATGTATATGATATTTCAGGCTGGAGTCTGACCTTTTTCATTGTGGCCTTTTTCAAAACTTATGGCAGCCCTTACAAGAACTGGAATTTTATCCTCCAAAATATTCCTTCATTTTTAAGGTGTTAAATTATTAAACTGCGTTACAAGTTTCCAAATCCCTTATGTTGTTTTCTCTTTTGATTTTTACCACACTAAATGAGACTTCCATACTATGTCTTTATAAATTATGAAAACTAAAGAAAATAATAATTATTATTTATTCTTTTATCTTGTCAGTATTGATGCTCATGGCCTGGTAATAAGCCCACGATGTAGTTTTGTTCAAAATGACTGCGCTATATAGACTGATTGTTAACTCACCACAAAGTTATTGCTTTTTTGCATAATTTTATGTTAATCATAAAATGACATAGCTGTTCCTGCTTAATCACCATTCCTTATGTTCAAAGGTAACATAAGGAACATCTGATAGGAAAATTAGTTCTACTTCAGCAGCTTTTAAGAAAAGCCTCTTCCAGATCAATTTGGCTGTGTAGTTTTCAATTTATGTTAGTGGTCAAACTGCCTCTTACCAAAGGTTGTGATAAAACTGATTTGTTAGGAGCATAGTGCCAACCTTTGTTTTGCAGACCACAGCCCTGTTCATGCATCCCACATTCATGCACATTTAGAATCCTGACTTCCTGTGAACAAGCAAGCATATCAATATACTTTGGTTTTTGACTTACGATTCTGTCCTCTCAGAGTTACCATCTTGATCAACAAGTCATGGATGGAAGTTCAATGGCTTCTTTTTCCATTCCCACTTGTAGGACCAAGTCAAGCAGCATTCACCAGCACACAGCTTATCACAATGACACTGTCAGCCTGGCCTGGCCCTGCCATTGTTGCAGCAGAAATCTCCTGTCATCTTCATTCTCTCCCTCCTCCTCCTCCTCAAGAGGAGATTACTACAGTAGTGTCATTGTCCTAGAAGGTGCAGGGGGAAAGACTTGGGAGACTGGCAGCACAGTCGACAGAGGTGGGTTGGAAATGAGGTGGAGATTTTGCAGCAGCAGAATCTGTAGCATGCATATTTGGGGGGGCTGAAAATATTCACAGTTTTTCCACTTTCGTGGGGATCCTGCACCCCAACCCCGGCAAAAGTTGAGGGCCTACTGTATATGGTATTGGGGTCTGAGCTGAGGACTTTTCTTTAAGCTTCCTCCTAGTCCATAAGCAGAGTAATGCATCTGATTGACTCAAGGAAATACTTTATTTTTAAATTACAAAATTAATAATCCCATAATAGCAAAATTGTAACCGTTTTCAGGTGTCATTCCCTTCATAAAGTTTTTTTTCTAAATAATTCCATACAGCTTCTCTCATCCCTCTTTTGAACAGCTTTATTTGCTTCCTCTTCCTTCTTTCCCCCCACTTCCTTTCTCTCTCTTTGGAACTAATTGATTTGAGTGGGAATCTATGCAAAATAAGCATACCTTTTACTCTAAACACTGCATACAAACGTGTGTGGACGCACATGCATATCTGGGACAATGTTGGATCATAATCCTAGGGACAAACCTCACATTCATTCTACCTTACAACAGGAAATTCTTCTTACATATCAGCATCAGTCCTCAAGGACATTCCTTGTTAATGTCTGATTGGGAGTCTTTTCTTGCAACTCCTCATGCCCTCCTCTCAAACATAGGCTAATCATATGTCCTTAATGTAGTCCTTCCATGTACATGCGTGCACACATGCCCTGCAATGGGCAGTCTGCTCTTCATTTCCCATCTTTTTCCAGTTTGCCCAGCTTGACAACTGAAAGGGCTTTCAAACAGCTTGCACCCTTGCTACTGTAGTGCTTACAGTCTTCCTTTTCCATTCTCTTGAATAGCATGCACCTACTCTTCTGGTCGAGTAAATTTAATTAAGTGTTGTGGTGGCTATTTTGATACTGAACTTTGAACTGTGACATACAATTCAGCCTCTTAATACCTTATGCTAGCTTTTACAAGTTGCATCTGACCAAGTTAATTTCAACTGATTACTAGAAATGGCTTTCCATGTAACAAATCATTTTACTTGTTCCAGGAGAGCTGTTGGGAATATCCTGATTACTTGGAATTGGCTGTAAAAGATTATTCTAATTAAAGTAGAAATGATAATGATTGGTTTGCCTACCATGCAGGTCCAACCATACAGGTCTGCTCAACACATGTGTTCAGTCAGAACAGCAAAGTGGAAACATGAGTACTAGTAAAATACCTAAAACTGAAAATGAGTAGTACAGAAGTCAAAAAGAATAAACATCTGGTATAGTAATAGTTTTTGTAAATAGTATGTAAAAACACATTTCCTGTTGTCTAAGGCAGAGTTAATCATGTTTAAGCCATTCAAAACATGAGAGATAAGTACATTTAACTCTATGTTGGGTTGTGGCGAAAGTGTTTTCCTTTTTAAATACTATTGTATACTGGTTCTATAAATGTAAGGCACAGGGAGTAACTTTTCCATCTGTTAGTCTTTGATATAAAAAAGAACTACTCAGAGATGGAATAGGGAAGCACTCATCCTTCATTTAAGGAACTTATTCCCAGCCAAACCTGGGGCTGAAGAATACCGTATATTCCGGCGCATAAGATGACTTTTGAGCACTCAAAAGTGCCCTCCAAAATTGACAGTCGTCTTATATGCCAGATATTTGCTTCACCTGCCTGCCTATCTCCTGCCTCTTCGCAAACTGAGCGAAGAGACAGGAGACGGGGCAGGGGGGTGAAGCAAAGTGTTTTGAAGTTCATTCGCCCCCCCTCCTCTGCCTTCTCCCCCTTTGGGGAGCAACGGAAACAGAGGAGGGGGGCGAACGTTGCGGTTTGCCTCGGCCGCCGCATGTTCACCTCTGCAGCTGCTGAGGCAAACCGCTAGATTCGCCCTTTTCCCCCACCTTCCTTGAAGGTGGAGGAAAAGGGCGAAAATGCCCTGTTTTGCTCCGCGACCCCAATCCCTCCTTCTGGGCTCCCTTCCGAAGGAAGCCCAGGAGGAGGACGTGGGGCCGTGGAGCCAAACCCCGGGATTCGCCCCCTCCTCCCTGCCACCTGCCCACCCGCCCCCCATCCACCCCCTTCCCCAAAGGCACGGAATCACGCATTTGGAGAGGGGAGGTGGCTGGGAAGCCCCCTCCTCCGTGCCACCCGCCGCGCATCCACCCCCCTTCCCCAAAGGCGTGGAATCGCACCTTTGGGGAGGGGGGTGGTGGCTGGGAAGCCCCCTCCTCCGTGCCACCCAGCCACCCGCCACCCATCCACCCCCCTTTGGAGAGGGGGGTGGCTGCGAAGCCCCCTCAGCCCAGCCACCCATCCACCCTCTGCCCAGCCACCCCCTTTCCCCAAAGCCCCGCTTTGAAGTGGGGGGGGTGGCTGCGAAGCCCCCTCCCCCCAGCCACCCTCCGCCCAGCCACCCCCTTCCCCAAAGCTGCGCTTTGGAGAGGGGGTGGCTGCGAAGCCCCCTCCCTCCACCCCCCAGCCAGCTGGCCATCCCACATTCCCCAACCCACCAGGAGATTGGGCAGCCTCCTGTGGGTTGGGGAATCGCGGGAGGAGGGAGCCCAGAAGGAGGGATTGGGGCTGTGGAGTTAAATCTCTAGATTCGCTCCCTCTCTCTTGATGGTGGGGAGCGGGGGCGAATCCCGGGGTTTGGCTCCACGGCCCCGCGTCCTCCCTATGGAGCCAAACGGGGCATGTTCGCCCCTTCTCCCCACCTTCCTTGAAGGTGGGGAGAGGGGGCGAATCTAGGGGTTTGCCGCGGCTGCCCCCGCTTCCCTGCATTGGTACCCTTTGGAAGAGCCAAGACGGAGGGAAGGGGGCTGCTGAGGCAAACTGGGCATTTTCGCCCCTTTCCTCCACCTTTGAGTCCAGTTTGACTGGAAGGTTGCAGAGAGGGGCGAATGTTGCCCTGCCAGCTGATCCTGTTCGCTTTCCCAACTCACGAGGAGATCCTCATGAGTTGGGAAACAAAGAGGATCAGCTGGCAAGGCTCCCCCAGCCAGCCCAATTGGGGGGGGGGTCTTATCTGGCAAATATATGTCTAAGCCTAGATTTTTGGCTGGAAATTGGGGGGGGGTCTTATACACTGAGTCGTCTTATACGCCGGAATATACGGTACATGTTTGAAATCATTTCAGGTTTCAAGTGATCAGTTATTTTTATTGATCTCAGTTGCTTGGTGTTGCTGTGGTAGCTATCTGAATCAAATTCCAGGCTGATGCTTAAGTGTTCAGAGAGGAGGAAAGAGAAATCCATATTCACTGCTATATATCTACTTATTTTAAATCCCTTGAGTTAGAAACCAGATTGTCAAACGCTCTTGTGATTTAGAAGCTAAGTACCCAAACCCTGGAGAAATAGTGCAGCTGTCTGCCTTGGCAGTTTGAACTGTGTGAACTGTGCAAGGCACTCTCTTGGAACATGGCAATGGCTGCAGGTGAGCTCACTCCTACCTTGCAAAATGTGCTAGTAGCTTTTTTTTACTCCTGCAGAGGGAATCATTGTGATCTGTTATGCCTTTGTTTTTAAAATTGCCTGTTAAAATATGGAGTGTTAAGAGTTAATAAGTATTTCTCTGACTAATACAAGCATTTAAGAAAACAGTTGTGATTTCTTCCTGCAGGCGGACTTAAATTGCAACATACAAGATGATACTGGGGCATTCTATGGCGTAACGAGTCAGTATGAGAGCTCAGAAAATATGACAATCACCTGTTCCACCAAAGTCTGCTCATTTGGAAAGCAAGTGGTAGAAAAAGTAGAGGTAGGATTTTCAAAATGCTACTTGGATTGTGCTGTCATTTTCTCCATCCAGGTTGTCTTCCCCCTTCAGGGCTTTTTTAAAATTAGTAAGCTTGCATTTGGATTATTATGAACTGTGCCATGTGTGTTGTACTCAGCTCACTTGTGTTACTTTTTCATGGAACAAGCAGAAGACGCTCATTGCTGTTCTGTCTTGACAAACTTATCAAGGGAAAAGAGAACATTAACATGGGGCATGTTTAGATCCTTCAAGCAATTTGCCGGTGTTGACATCTCTGCTATTTATTCTTTATGGCATCTGCTCACACATTGTGCAACAGAACTTTGCAGATACTCTGTAATTATTATTATTGTTATTATTATTATTATTATTATTATCCCGTTCCTCTACAAAATGCAATTGGGGCAGCTTACAACATTTAACATATATATATATATATATATATATATATATATATATAACCCTCCATCCCACCCACCCCTTAAAATACAATTAGATAATTGAACATTTAAACATACTTAATAAATACTAAAACACACACACACACACAATAAAATAACTGGAATAGGGATTGGACCAATAAGATATTTTTTTCTTCTGATGGCCGGGTATCTATTCAGGAAAGGCCTGCTGGAAGAGATCTGTCTTAAGAGCTTTTTAAAATCTATTTAAGGTGGTAATGTGACAGATATTCTCCGGCAGGCTGTTCCATAATCTGGGAGCAATAGCTGAAAAGGTGTTCTGGGAGGTTGAGGAAAGCCTGGTTTTTAAAGGTTGCAGCAGATTCCTCCCAGAGGACCTGAGTGCACAGGGAGGATTATATGGAAGGAGGCGGTCCCGAAGATAGGTTGGACCCAAGCCATTTAGGGTTTTAAAGGTGATAACCAACACCTTGTACTGGGCCTGGAAACTAACAGGCAGCCAGGGAAGTGATCTTAAGGTCGGTGTTATATGGTCTCTTCTAGATGTACCCAAGACCTGTCTGGCTGCCATATTCTATACTAGTTGAAGTTTCCAGACCAAGCACGAGGGTAGCCCCATGTAGAGTGCATTACAGAAATCAAGACGGGAGGTTACCAGAGCATGTACCACAGTCTCAGTGTCCCCAACTTCCAAGAAAGGGTGCAGTTGGCGGATCAGCTGAAGCTGATAACAGGCGCTCCTGACTGTTGCATTTACCTGATTTGTTACCCCCAGACTGCGGACACAGTCCCTGACGGAGAGTGTAACTCCATCCAGGACTGGAAGTTGTATCCTAATACCTGGATTCAGGGCTGCTACCGTGAGAACCTCCGTTTTGTCTGGATTCAGCTTCAGTTTGTTTTTCCTCGTCCAGTGCAGCTGCCTTAAGACAATCATTGAGAGAAGAGACACCATCTGAAGTCAGAGCTGAAGACTGAGACATGGAGAAATATATCTGGGTGTCATCAGCATACTGATAACACCCCGCCCCATGCCTCCAGATGATCTCTCCTAGCAGCTTCATATAGATATTGAATAGCATCGGGGACAGGATGGCGCCTTGTGGGATGCCACAATTAAGTTCTTTCCTTGCAGAGCAACTGTCACCGAGCATCACCCTCTGGAATTTACCTGAGAGGAAGGAGCAGAACCGCTGCAATGCAGTGCCTCCGATTCCTAACCTTCTCAGGTGATCCAAGAGGAAGTCATGATCTATTGTATCAAAAACCACTGAGAGAGCCAGTAACACCAACAGGGTCACATTACCTCTGTCAATGTTCAGGCAAAGGTCATCAGCTAAGGCAACCATGGCCGTCTCAACTCCAAATCCTGTCCTAAAGCCAGTTTGAAATGGATCTAGATAATTGGTTTCTTCCAAGACAGCTTGGAGTTGAAGAGCAACCGCCCTCTCAATCACCTTGCTCAAAGAAGGTAATAAAGAGACTGGTCCTCATATCCAGAGGGTCAAGGGAAGGTCTTTTTAGGAGCGTTCTGACCACCGCTTCTTTCAAGCAAAATGGAATGTGACCTTCTCTAGGGGATGCATTGATGATGTCCCTGAGGAACATCCTCAAGGCATCACCCCCGCTGGATGGCAAGCCACGAAGGGCAAGGGTCAAGAGGGCAGGTAGTCTTCCTCACTCTACCAAGGAGCTTGTCCAGTCATCAATACTTACAGATTGAAACTGATCCAGTATAATCTCATCAACGGAGTTACTAGACACCTTGTCAATTGAATCTGCTCCAGTCCTGGCATCCAAATTGGCTCTTATCTGAGAAATTTTATCTGCAAAGAAGTTGTTAAATGCGTCACAGCAGGCTGTTGTCGGGTTTAGTAATGAGTTCTGCACAGGTGGAACTTGTGTCAGTTCCCTCACCACCCTAAACAGCTCTGCTGGGCAAGACTCTGTAGACGCAATATGTGCAGAAGAGAAGGATTTCCTCACTGCACGTATTGCCTCTCTATAGGAACAAAGAAATTTCCTATGACGAGTATTGTCAGACAAGAGCCGAGTTTTTTGCCAGACACACTGTAGTCATTGTCTAACCAACTTCCTAAGTTCTTCAGTATACCATGGATGGCGATTAGAAGTGGGTTGGAGAGAATGCTTGGGAGCGATCGTGCCGATAGCCTTGGTAAGGTTGGTGTTCCAGGTATTGACCAAGGCTTCGACAGAATCACTGGCATTCCCAACCAATAAACCCTCTAAGGCTTTCTGGAATCCAATTGGTTCCATTAGCCTTCGAGGGCGGACCATTCTAATAGGTCCTCCACCCCCGACAGGATGGACAGTGGCTCTGAGTTCAGCCTTGATCAGGAAGTGATCCATCCATGACAATGTGGTGGTTTTAGTCACCTCTGCCCTCTGATATTCCTGTTCCGTACTAAAGACTGCATCGAGGGTATGACCTGCACAATGAGTGGGCCTGTTGACCAATTGGGATAGGCTCATGTTTGTCACGGACTCCATGAACTCCTGAGCTGCACCTGATAGATTTGACAAGTTGGTCTCAAGTGGGATGTTGAACTCGCCCAGAACTAACAATGTGGGCGCCTCCAACAGCAACTCTGAGACCAGTTGTGTAAGCTCGGTAAAGGAGTCTGTTAGACAACAGGGTGGATGGTATACCAACAGAATCCCTAGACTCTCCCTGGTCTTCAGGCTCAGGTACATACACTTGAAGTGGACCATTTTCTGGACAGGTATCCTGGTCATGGTAAGGTTATTTTTATGAACCAGAGCCACTCCACCACCTCGCCCACTCTTCTTACCTGCTCACTGACAGAGCTGGGAGGGCCTGCGATCACGCTATCCTCTCCCAGCCAGGTCTCAGTGAAGCAAGCCATGTCGGCATCCTCTTCCAAGAGAAGATCATAGATAATGTGGGTCTTATTTTTTACCGACCTGGCATTGCAAAGGAGTAAAGTAAGGTTCTGTGGTATGGTTGGTGAGTTCTCCAATCCATTTCGGGGGACAGAGTAAACTGAAGGTGGGATAGCTTTCAGACATCTATCCTGTAGTACACATCTACCAGATAAGTCAGAGACCAAGGAGATCTCTCTTTGGACTCAGTTGTGAACCTTCCTTTAACGATAAGGTCCTCTAAGCCAGGTCTCTCCTTTGTCTGGTAGATGATCCCACAAGTCCAAGAAGTTACTCCTCTAATCTTTTTGTCTATAAATGTCTCCCATCCACAAGGGGGTGGGGTGGGGCTTAAATTGGATGTGCCTGGGATACTTTGTTTTTATTTGGGACAGGCCTCAAAGTTTAAGGACAGTAGAGGCTCTGTTTCTTTCTTTCTAGGGAAAATCTAATTGTGATAAAGTTTCCAAACCTTGCAGTTTCATCCTAGTAGGGTAGACTACTTTAGTGGGTCATACAAGATTCATGGGTCTGTGTATGAAATAATGGCACACTCATTTAGGAGTGTCTACGGCCGCCTCTGGAAGCCTTAGGAGAAATTCATCTGTAGAGGAAATATGTACAGTGCCTACCTGGGCATATTACTGTATATTCTCCTTTATAAATCGAGGGCAGATTTTGGAGACAATATTACGGATTTTGATATGACCCATGGATAAATTGAGGGTAAAACTTTGGTGTTCAGCTCGGGGCTCCTCACATGATAATAATAATACAGTCGTCCCTTCACATTCGCGGGGGTTCCGTTCCGCGGACCCCCACGAATGTGAAAAATCCGCGAATAACAACTCCCCTCCCCCCTCCCTCCCCAGGCCTTTGCGGGGCCTTCCTAGGCCCCGCGGAGGTCTCCCCAGCCCTCCCTCCCCCCTCCCCAGGCCTTTGTGGGGCCTTCCTAGGCCCCGCGGAGATCTCCCCAGCCCTCCCTCCCCAGGCCTTTGCGGGGCCTTCCTAGGCCCCGCGGAGGTCTCCCCAGCCCTCCCTCCCCCCCTCCCCAGGCCTTTGCGGGGCCTTGCTAGGCCCCGCGGAGGTCTCCCCAGCCCTCCCTCCCCCCCTCCCCAGGCCTTTGCGGGGCCTTGCTAGGCCCCGCGGAGGTCTCCCCAGCCCTCCCTCCCTCCCTCTCCAGGCCTTCGCGGGGCCTCCAGAGGGCCTCCGGGGGACCCGCGAAGGCCTCCCCACCCCTCCCCAGGCCTTCATGGGGCCTACGGAGCGCCTCCGGGGGGCCCGTGGAGGCCTCCCCGGGCCTCCCCGCTCCCTCCAGGTCTTTTCACGGGGCCTCTGGAGGCCCCGTGTCGCGGTTTTGGGGGGGGCGGGGGGCCCTCCCAAAACCGCGAATAACCAAAACCGCGAATGTCAAGTTCGCGAATGTGGAGTGACAACTGTATTTATTTTACCCCGCCCCTCTGTTAAAAACAATTGGGGCAGCTTACAACAGTTAAAAATACAACAATACTGATTAAAATTGGAGAGGTGAACACACCAGCATTTTCTTGCCCAGAAGACCTGTTGCCATTCTTATCACCCTAAAAAAAGCACTGACACCCCCCTCTACTCTCTCCATCGGCCTTTTGCAATGCCTGAGTGGGAAAATGGTGGCGATGGCAGCTCTTCGGTGCTTGCCTGTCGCAGCAGAGAAGCAACCTCTGTCCATTGAAGTAAGTAAGCCACAAAAAACTACCAGTAAGGGAGCAGAGGTGGCTATTGCTTCCTTCAGGCTCTCAGACCTTAGTCCATGCCAAGAGAACCTGAAATAAGCACACCTCTGCTCTCTGCCATGGCAAGGAGACCACAAAAGAGCTGAAAGTGAGGAGCAGAGGGGGGCGTTGCTTTCTTCAGGCATTCAGAACTTAGTTGGTGCTGAGAGAGCCTGAAAGAAGCACCTGCCCTCTCTGCTCTTTAGCAGAGGGTTTTTTTCCAGGTTCTCTTGACTCCTTCTAATCTCCCCACCCTGGTAGGGAAGCACCAAAGAGCTGCTGCCACAGCAGGGAAAATGGAGGGAATTGAGGCATCTTTCAGGTATTCCCAACTTCTAATCTCTCTGTCCTGGTGAGCAAGCACCAAAGATCTGCTGCTGCCACCAGTTTTTCTTTCTTTTTCTTTTTATTATGTTCTTTATTAAGATTGTCACAACAGAAATTACACAAATATAATCCATACATTTTCAATATTAAAGCAAAATCTCTCATCATCGTAATCTCTATTATATATTATACATCATATATCCATGCTAATTCTTCTTCTAGTTCTGTTTTTACAATATCATATTTCCATGACCTTTCTTCTCCCCCGGAGTAATTTATTAATGTGTGGTTAAATCCCATTTCCCATTCCTTGAATACTTTACTGTTCTTCTAAGTTTAGTCTTTAGATATACATGAAATTTGACCTAAATTCTATACCCTTATCTATAAAAATTTGATCTAAAAGTCAAATTTTTCTAAATTTTTCCATTTCTTCTTCCAGTAATCTTTTATGGGTTCCCAATCTCTTTTTTAACCTCATTAATCATCCTCTCTTTTATTATAGCAGTTAAAATATCCATATCCTTCATCTCCTGCAGTTTAATTAACCATTCCTCTTCAGTAGGGTGATCTTTCGCTTTCCATTTTGAGGCATATGTTAATCTCGCCACTGAGATCATGTATAGTAAGACTTTCCATTTGCAGTTAATATTTTTCTCCTTAATCTTATCTATCATATTTAATAAATATATTTCGGGGTCCACCAGTTTTTCAAGCAGACATTACAAAAGGCCTGAAGCAGTGCTGCTGTGGACGAAGGTACCTCACTGTCCCAGGTTTTTGGGGTGTGTGTCAATTTTTGGCATAAATTTTTCAACTTCTACATGAGTACATAAAATATTTGAAAACACTATAAGGTAGACAATTACGCCTCTGCCTTGGCTCCATTAGAAGGATGAGTTCTCCAGAACGTAGTAATTTGAAAGTGTATTAATCTGGGAAACACAACACACAGGACAAACTTCTCCAAAATATCCCAAATTGATATTCTCTGTCTGCCTTGGGGTGGATGGGTGGAAGGAAAAGTCTTAATGTAAACGTTTGTTTTCTGAATCACATGGATATTACCCACTTCCAGTTCCAGGTTCAATACAGTTATTGGAGAAAGGATTCTGCCAATGCCCTACCTATGGGTGAAGTAGACAGGGTTCTCTGGGGATAATGTTCTGTTGAACCATAAAGTTTATTAATTTGAGTGGTTGTTTTGAAACTGTCATACTTTGGCCATATCATGAGAAGACAGGACTCATTAGAAAAGATAATGATGTTTGGTAAGATAGAAGGCAGTACCAAAAGAGCAAGTCCACATTACAAGTGGATAGATTTAGTCAAAAAAGCCCAGAGTCTGCAAGTCCTGAGCAGGGTTGTTGATAAAGCGGTGACTTGGGCTGTTGCTACACTGCAGAAATAATGCAGTTTGACACTGCATTAATAGCCATGGCCCTATGCTACAGAATTCTGAGATTTGTAGTTTTGTGAGATATTTAGCCTTCTCTGTCAGAGAGCTGTGGTGTTACAACAAACTACAAATCCCAGGATTTCATAGGATTGAGCCACGATAGTTAAAGTGGTGTCAAACTGCATTGTTTCTGCAGTGTGGCAGTAGTCTTGGAGGTCTCTTATTCATAGGGTTGCCATAAGTGAAAGTCAATTTAATGGCAATTAACAACAAAATTTCCAGTGGTGTTCCTTTAAAAAAAACAACAAGTATATTTGATAAAACTGGAAAAGTTTGGTTTGTTAAAATAGGTAGGTGAGGGCTTGAGGAGGAGCCTTCCTTTCCCAGTCCAGTGTGGGAGACAGGATGGATCTTCCCCTCCTAGCAGATTAAGATAAGGATTGTGCCTGCAACCTCCAGGATAAAGAAGTATTTTAGGGTGGAGGGTGTCATCCATGTGACTCAGAAAAAAAGGACATACCTATTCAGGTGTATAAGACGACTGGGCATATAAGACGACCCCCCAATTTTTAAGTTAAAATATAGAGTTTGGGATATACTTGCCGTATAAGACTACCCCCCACCACCCGCCCTCCCCGAAGCCCCATCTCAGACTCGGGAAGGACAGGAGCTGGCTAGGAAGCTTCCTAGCCACCTTGGAGGTTTGGCTGGCTCGGGGGGGGGGGAGCATTGCCAGCCAAACCTCTGCACTTTCACAAGGGCTCCTCGTGAGGAGCCCTTGTAAAAGCACAGATATTTGGCTGGCAATGCTCTTCCCAGCCAGCCAGACAAACAAACCTCCAAGTTCCCCCTGGCAAAGCAGCCAAACTTCTGCACTTTTACAAGGGCTCCTCGTGAGGAGCCCTTATAAAAGCACAGATATTTGGCTGGCAATGCTCTTCCCAGCCAGCCAGACAAACAAACCTCCAAGTTCCCCCTGGCAAAGCAGCCAAACTTCTGCACTTTTAAAAGGGCTCCTCGTGAGGCAAACCGCTACATTCGCCCCTCTCCTCCACCTTTGATTCCTCCCCAAAGTGGGCGAAGGTGGAGGAAAGTGGTGAATGTACAAAATTTTCATGGAAGCAAAAGCTGTCCCATTTTCCTTCTCTGAGTCTGGGAACGGTCCTCATACTGAATAGGAAATAGCCATATTCATATATTCAGGACATAACCCAATTCAGCAGAGGGGAGGGCGTGTTTCTAGGAATTCCTCAAGCTTTAGTGTCTATATTGGAGCCACTGTGTCATGGCAAAGCTGTTTTCTAAAGAGTACATTCCCCTGTGCTTTTTATGAGAAGCTCATTTTAAACTACATTATATGTGTAATTAAACTGAAGTAAATATTTTAATTGAATATCCTAAAAATGTCATACTGTTGTAATATTTATTTTATGAATTAATCAATGGATCACTTTGAAAACAAAGCAGTGGATTTTTAATTAGTTTAGAAATCTAGTTTAATTATTAAAGTTTTGAACTTTCTGTTTCTTTTTTCTTCTCTTCTCAAGACTGAATATGCACGGTTTGAGAATGGCCGGTTTGTATTTAGAATAAACCGCTCTCCAATGTGTGAATATATGATCAATTTCATCCACAAGCTCAAACATTTACCAGAGAAATATATGATGAACAGCGTCTTGGAAAACTTCACTATTTTGTTGGTAATGTTTAGCTTTTATTTGCTGGCTGCTTTGTACACTGCCTTGGGAGCAGGTATAGATTTTTATTTAATTCAGTTTCCATGAGTGTGTTATGCCTTTGAATTAAATAGCATGGTTCTTGCAAGATAGGGTCTGGTTTTAATCTTTCCTGAAAACCCCATCGTGCTGTTTTCCTTACTGAAGATACATACAGTTGGCCCTCCGTATCCATAGGTTCTGCATCCACGGATTCAACCAACCATGGCTCAAAAATACTTGGGGGGGAATCAAAAGGCAAGCCTTGCTCTTCGCCATTTTATATACAGAACACCATTTTACTACACCTCTGTATATAATGGGATTTGAGCATCCATGGATTTTGGTATCCATGGGGGGTCCTGGAACCAAACCCCTGTGGATACCAAGGGCCCTTTTATTTGTAATCAGGGCTGTTCCAAGACGTTTAACAATCTGCAGCAAATGACAGGGTGGTGCATTCACCCTTTTACACACAGAGGACTGGCAGCTGCATCTTATTCAACATCATCCATGGGATAGGGCCTCCCACTGCCCTTGAGAGCTGCACACTAGAAGAGACTTCGTGGCTCACACAGCTCTGTCCCTTAATAATAACAGCAATTGTTATTGTTGTTGTTGTTGTTGTCATTTCTTACCCACCTCTCCCTGTGGATCGAGGCGGGGAACAGCACATCAACACATAAACATAATATTACTCAAAAACACATATCAGTTAAAAACTATCAATTTAAAAAACAAGTAAGACTAAGACATTTTAGAACAATCAGTACATAGTTTAAAATTCACAATTTGAAATCATCTGGATAGAGAGGGAAATGGTTGGAGTACCCAGAACAATGGGAGGGGTGGAGAGCAGCCACCAGTTGTAACTGAAACTTCTGATGCTAGGCAGTTTTACATATTACTGATGTGATGCAGGAGACAACTCAGGGAGTGAGGCTTTACTGTAGCAACTCCAGGGTAGAGGTAAGGGGTAATTTCTGCTTCTTAAGAAGGAACACTACTCATTTTAGCAGGAGAGCTTGCAATAAAAGGGGAATGGTAATCTTTTTCTTGCCCCCTCAGTGAACTCTGGACTGTGTGCTAGGAGAGGCCAACCCACAATAGCTGTGAGTGGGGCCGTGAGAGCCAAGGGAAGGCTCTCACAGTCCATTTGGTTCAGAGTACCAGGAGGGTGGCACTTCCCCATGGGATAAGGAACACTGTGAGATAAGGAACACTGCTGGTGTACAAGAGGGTATAAACTCCTCAATGTTTTTATTTCTGTATGCATTGAGTCAGCTAACAACAGTAGAGAAACATTGAATCAAAAGATTGGTGATTGAAAAGTGAAAGATTTTTCCTGTCTTTTTATATGGGAAGTTAAAGTGACCAGGTTTTTAACACGCTATCTTTCTTTCTTTATTTTCAATCACAGGTTGTAACAAACAGAGACACACAAGAAACCCTACTTTGCATGGCTTGTGTATTTGAAGTTTCAAACAGTGAACACGGTGCACAGCATCACATCTACAGGCTTGTAAAGGACTGAACCATTATTTATAGACACATTTCATTATAACTCCTTCTGAAAACACAGACTGTCAACCTCAACACTAAGTGACAGTTCCTCTGGCTGAGCTTTCCCCAACAATTTTTTTTTCCTAAACCTCATTTTAGTGTGTCAGTATATATTGTAGCTGTGAAATTTCTGGTACAGTTGTACAAATTCTTTCTAAAACAAAAGTGTTCTTCAAATTTATATATAAAAAAACCACCATTCTTTGGGGAGACTATATTTAAGCATTTCAAAGCCTTTGTGGAAATTTTAATTTTGTTGTTGTTGTGTGAGAAGAATATAAGAGAGCATTTGCCATGGGAAAACTTAACAGCAATTAAACAAGTTTGTGAGGTGTTTTGTCTAAATTAATAAAAACCATGTTTTTAAGATGGAGGTGAAATTGAAATGAATTTTAACTATAAGCATAAAATTAGCACAGAAATTCTTTTTAGAATTGTCTTCATAACTGATTACTGTGGAAGATACATACGAATGTAATTCACTAAATTATTTTATAACTGCAATGCGATTTCTGTTTGAAGCCAAATGACAAACATAGCCTTAAGAAATGCCTGTTGGGAGCAGACAGATCCTAAAAGTAGGCTTTTTTTTTTCTTTTCTTCCCTCTATATTAAAACTAACTGCCTAATCCATTAAACCTTTCAATCAGGTATTGCAAAGCGAGAAGACTTTATCCCTTTTACTAATTAAATCTAGTGCATTAAAAAGACAAAAGTATTGTACTAATAAGGAGATTTCATTATTTAATTTACAAGATGGCTCGTTTTGCAATAACTAGTTAAATACTGAAAAATTAGACTTATGGTGTATGTAATAGTGTGTGTGTGGTTATATATTATATGAGAAATTCTTTAATATGTTTCAGTTTTCCCAATGACTCAAGAAATTGCAACACCAAAATTAGCAATTAGCAAATGTAAAGAATGATTAAAGTGCTGTATTGAAATTGTAGTCAGTTGAAAAAAAGCCCACCAAAAATGTGATTGACAAAGAATGGCATATAAGCAAAAGGTTCATCTGTTTTAATGTCTTTAGAATGCTACAAAATCACAGGCATCACCAGTAATAATTTCAGGTTGGGATCCACCAACTTGAAAATAGCCTAGTGTGACCATGCTGGCCCATCAGAAGTTTGAGGAAGATACAAAGTTAACTTAAGTTGAATCAGATCATGGGTCCATCTGTCTACTGTCTACTGTGATTGACTGCTGGGACTCACAGCTTCTTTATGCAAAGTGACTGTTCTATCACCGAGTTGTAGCCCAGTTCCAATAAATCTAATTTCTAAACAGGAGTATTGTTAGCCACTTGCCAGGCTTCTCCCCTCCTGCCTCTCTCTCTCTCTCTCTCTATATATATATATATATATATATATGGAGAGAGAGAGAGAGAAGGCTGCATGTGCATGTGATGAAGCAGAAATTGTACAGACTTATCAATGCTGTTACTATCAAGATTTCAATGCCATATGGCTGCATACTGTGGAGCTTCAGGCATGGCACTGGCTTATGTGGCCCATTCCTACCTTCCTTTTCCTTGTTGCTCAAATATTTGGTGCTAATAAAAACAAGCAAGGAGGACTCTTACAGCCATCCATCCCTCTTGCTTTATACAAACTTGCTTTGTAGGACAAAATCCACAAAATGGTGATACTTTTGTTCGGCCAACTGAAATGCACAAAAATACATCATGCAAATTTTCAAAACTTCACTGGCTTCTTCATCAGACAAAGATGTTAAAATCCATACAGGAGAAGAAAAATGATGATGTCACAGGCCTACATTTTGTCTCAGAAGTTACTTCTGTTGTCAGTTAAGATGGTCTAGAAGGTTATCCATGCAGGGAGAGCCTATTCCCCTTCTTGGTTATGTGAGGACAGGGCACAAAAGGCAGTAAAACACAGGCAATAAAATTTCAAATCCATCAGCTTTATAGGCATACAAATGAACTATTACAGTTTGCATAGGTGGTGAGTTCTTCTCTAGATAAGGGAGGAAATGCTGCCTACAGAGTATCCTATACATGTCTACTCAGTAGTAAGCCCCAATGAGCTCAATGGGACTTACTTCCAAGGTAAATGTGTATAGGATTGCAGCATTAATCAGATTTATATTTGTAAATGTTAAACTATGAGTAGTACATAAATGTTTTATGTAGTATTCTCATTCAAAACAACTATTTTCTTTCTAAGCTTTTTATCATTTTGACCTCTGCCTTCTGTCTTTTGTGTGTGCCATTTTGTATGTAACTCAGTTCACTGATCTAAAGAGTGCATCCCAGTATCTGGTACAAATAATGAAAGTGAAATGTATCTAGTTTTGTTAGTCATAAAAACAAAAAATAGTTGGGAGTGGAGGGTCTGATACCTTAGGAGCATAATTCCTATTCTAGCTGTATGTTCTTTCCAGGCCTCTGTGTGTGGGCTTTTAGAACCTTGAATTAGCTCATAGATACAAGAAGCTTCAGAATTTAGAAAAATAGGATGAAATTCTATTTTTTTTTCTCTTTACATTTGTGACACTGGTAGCTAATGCACTTGGGAATGCTGCTTCATGCATGCTTGTGAATATGTTCAGGATGCTGCTTTGTGTAACTGGTGTTTGTAATGTAAATATGTAGGCTATTGGTTATTATGTCTGCATAAAATCATAGAAATCTGTGAACAATTGGAAATATTCAACTTAAATGGGGATGGGGATGGAATACTCAATTGGTAAACCCACCTAGCTAAAATAGCTTGAACTGTTATTATAATGAATTGTCAGAAAAGGGCCAGCTATAGCATTTCAGTTTCTGGAAAGCTGCACAATTTAGCAGAGTGTGTGCAGTCTTCCATTCATGACCACACTGAACCCTTCTAATAACCTGATGCAGTGTTCCTATAACACAGAGACAGGCAGAATATGGCCCAGAGCAAAATGTATCCCCAGAGCAGCCCATGTCCTTCTCCCCCATGCCTGATCAAAAAATTCTGATGCAAACATGACCAATCACACATACATTCAAAGTGATTGCAGGTGTATTTGAAGATTAGTTTGATGCAAAGGACACTTCAGTGTTGGCCATCTCTGCCATAATACCTGCAGTATCTGAAGAGACTGAATGTGAACATAGATGTAATGCCACAGGTGGTTAGGAACAGGCAGGTATAATCCAAAGCCAAGTATAATACAGTACTGAGTCTTCAAGTCCTCTGCAGGTTCAGTGTCTTTGAACCCACAGATATTAAAACAGGTGAACCTCCCAGGGCTGCAATCTTATACACACTTGCCTAGGAGTAGATCCTGTTCAACTTGATTGGATTTTCTTCTGAGTAGATATGCATAGGATTGTGATCTCATTCACTTTAACTCTGAAAACTGTGGAACTGGGTATTTCGGGCTGAGTCCCTTCATCAATGTTTAACAATAACAATGAATTTGACAGAAGCACTGCATATGACCCATCTAAAGTAGCCCTTTATTTGAAGCACTTGGTGTTACAAGTCTAAAACTATTTTTTAAAGATGTTATCCTTTTATTAAACTTTTGGTTCTTAGTGGATTTATTTTTAACAAAGAAGAAAATTAAATGTTAAAAATTATACATCTCAAGGAAACTTCTTGGTGTGTATAAAATAGTCAATTTGCAAACCAAGTATACTACTTCTTTCCCCCCCTGTTAATACAGTCTGCAACACTATGTATGTAATAACTATACTGTCTGAAGAGTCACAATGTTTCTTGGCGTTCATTTTTGTAAAGCGTATGGGGAACTGTTTGCCTTGTCATTAACTTTACATGGACGTAAATGATTCAATCTCCTGTGCATGTTTCTTCTGGAAAGCCTTAAGTCTGTCAGATGTTCCGTGTGGATTGTGTAGTCCAAAAGGCTGCCTGTAAACTGTGAGCTCTTTTGTAAGCTGGAAGCATCTCTCTTGTTACTGTTACGCTGTCGTAGGAACTTCTTAATTCCGAGCTGCCAAAGCATTACAATATGCAGTGCCTTAGTGCTATATTAGAAGTACCTTTTCCCCTGTCATGCCAATCTTATGTAGTCCATTAATTGGTTTACTTTTTAAAAAATCTAGAGAGAAACCTTTTAACTACATGATCTTAGACACCTTTCTATATAAATCAGTCCGTATTACTACATAGTTGGAATACCTATACCAAAATGCAATGTTAACAGCTCTAGAATTTTCTGCAGAAAGTGAATTGTATGAATAATGCTGCCTTCTTAAATTCTCATGACCAAATACTTAAACCTTTGTGACTCTCTGCACTCTTGCATGCAAGTGCCTTTGGTTTTAAAATTCCAGCTTAGAAAAGTGCTGCCATAATAATGACAATTTGTAGAGACCAAAAATGTTTAGAGATCACCATAATGCCTTTGGGTTATTGGAAATAGTCAAAACTAACAGGCCTCCATTCTAAAAAAAAAAGTACCTTTTTATAGTAGCATGCTTTTTGCAAATCACAAGAGTGCATACATAATGCTGAAAAACTATTCTCTGTGCTTTTCAGCTGTTTGACGTTGTTTCCGCAGCATTGCTGACTCGCAATTATAGGAAAGCAGTCAGTATTTCACCTTTGCCATGTCTTTCTCCACCCAGTCTTGCATCTGAGTAATATGAGTCTGTGTAAATAGCAGAATTTCAGGCAAAGGACAAATGTGACTTTATTAATATAGTTAGTTTTAAATCTGTGAAGATAGTCTTCTTCTTTCTCTTAAATTTTGCACTTATTTTGTTTACAAAGTTGAACAGTTGGATGCCCAAAATTGAAAATGAAAGCGTGGATCAAAATGTACCTGTCATCTGACCTGTGCTTTGTAGCACCAAATTGTTAGGAATGAATAGCAAACATCATTGGAAAAACCTTTGGACTGGCATCATTCAGCACTTTCCTGTCATCACTGCAGGAAGGGCAGCAGCTTCAAATAATTTGTGCCATTTTAACTCCATTTGTGAATTTGGACAATACCAGTTATTTCAAGAGACTTTGACAACATTGACATTGATTCAGAGGGACACAACACAATTAAAAATCATCATTGAGAAGTAACAGCAGTAAAACCAAAAGTTGGCAGAGGGGATTTGTAGCTGTGAATACATTTTTGTTTTTACTATAGAAACAAAATTAAATATTTTTATTTAAAAATTAATTTGTGGCACAAAAGTGGTAAATATTTGTGTTTATGTCCCCATCTTACCTCTTCAACTCTGCAATCCTAGGCATCTCTACTCAGAAGTAAGCCTTCTTGAGTTCAATTAGGCTTACTCATTGGTACTTGTGTATAGGATTGCAGCCTGACTTTATATTGGTTCTAGTCCTCAAAGATTTAAATCACACTTAGTCTCTTCCCACATCAAAATTAGTAAGGATTGCTTGGCCTCAAAAGTACATTATATATATTTACAACTATTGAATATATCTGCAGAGACAGATATAGGTAAGCAAGTAGCTGGAGTATATTTTATTGCAAAGGAATCATTTTTATTTATTGCCTTATGTACAAAATTGAAAAAAGAAATAATGGTACAATTTATGGCAGTTGAAACATAGCTTACTGTACAAATGTAATTTTGTACTTACTTGAATTCTAGGTTGGTTTATTTAGGTACTGTACCACTATGATGTGTAAGTTGCAACTTAGATATCTATTTCCTCACTTTCTACCAATGCTAGAGTCCAGGCAGTTTAACAGCTGCAGTAAATTCAACTTTTTTGTTTCTGTTACTTTCAAGTAACAGAGTGAATTATTACACTGAATAGAAACAACTGAGAATTAGAAGTCATGGCATTTGGGAAACTATAAAGCTGTAAATTTTAATTCCCATTTCTAATTCCTAGGGCAGTCTTGCTTTTCTATGGCAGTTTGGACATCCTGGCAAAACCATAGTTAAGGATAGCCTAGCTATGGTTTAATGTGGTACCTGAACTGACAAAATCATGTTTTGCAATCTGCTATTAAAACAGAATCAGAAGCCATGGTTGGAAGTGGGTTTGCTATTATTTTCATGCTCTGGTAAGATATCTCACATGACAAATCATAGTTATGGCCATTGCTCAGCCTGCAGAAGCTGCTGCATCATGGCAGTAGGGGTGAACTTATAACACTGAATGCTCAGACATCGTAAATTCAAGTCAACAAGTAGCTCAAAACCATGGTTTGCCTGTTACACATTTGGAAGGTCAAACCAAATATGGTTTGGACAATAAACTACTGTAAGCACAAACCGTGGTTTGTCATATTTTCTAAATTGAGCCTCTTAGGATTATTTAATTACATACCAGTGCTATGGCTTTCAGTATGACCCACATAATCAACAATCATCATGCAACATATATGGTTCTATAGGGATATATATATATATATATATATATATCGTACATTGCCTGTGATTGCTGCTGAGAAGTTTTTCCGCATGTTGACAATCCATGGAGCAGGGAGTGACACTCCATAGCTTTTGCCACATGTGGTGTTCTAAATCCCTACAGTGCTTGCGCATACGTGTTGCACAATCTTGACTGCTCCAGATGCACTGCATAATTCGGGGCCACAGCACCCGATAAACTGTTTAAACAGCATTCCCTGTCTCATGGATCACCAGCATGGAGAACTGATTGGGGGCAGCTGCCATGGGCTATAAATAATGTATAAACTGGTCCTTATTTCAGTCCATACTCAGGTTGATTTTCTTTAATCTGTTTTTCCTTTACTTTCTCCCAGCTATTCTCCTGAAAATATAATTAGAAGTATAAAGAAGTTTGGCAGGCTTGATCTCTAGGTCAGTGAGATAGTTTGACTGAGAGATTTTTTTAAAAAAGAAAAAACAGTTCCACTGTGTCAATTAACCCTTAAATGCACTCGGTTCATAGAGAGGATATGCCCTGTTATCTCCTTACAGAATTGTTTTATTTTTCTTTTACGTGTTGTTTCATTTCCTTCTTTCTTTTTAAATGGGCCTTTACTTTAGGCTCATAACCGCAGAAAAACAAATACAATATGTGCCTGAAAAAAGACAAAAAGAATTTTATAACAGTTTTAAAAACCTGAATAGCCTTTAATTCTTTAATATCAGTACATTTTATGTAAAACAGTTTTACTTTTGTTTTGTTTTTTATTTGCCACATGCATTTGTTCACATTTGTAAATGACTTAACGGAATTCTCACTTTGTTTATTTGTGTAATGTGTATAAACTGGGTTTGTGACTTAAGCATATTCATATATGGTCAGTGGTTACTTTAATATTGTACTGCTGCTGGTTATTTTGAGGGGTGGGATGTAGAATCTGCCTTTGGATGACAAAGTACCTCTTGCTTAGACATAGAGGGAAAGCTCTTTTTATATATAAAAAATGAACCTTTTCAAATTTTGTCTTAACATATTTTGAAGTTTTCAAAATGAGTTTCAATCAAACCTTTTGGCAGTACAGTATTCTTGTATTTGTTGTCGTCTGTGTGTAGGTACTGGTACCTTTTTGTTTTTTAAAAATGTTTTAAGTGTTGGCTTTAAAGTGAATTTATCTTTAGTATGATAGTAATATGAAAATTATAGGGTTTGTGTGCAGAGAATTTTTTTATAAAAGTGCTTTGTAAAAACAAATGTATTCTAGCTTTCGCGGTACATATGTGTGATAACTTTAATATCCATGACAGTTAAGTGCAATTATTTCATCACTCTAAAAATGCTATTTTTGTGTCGGTTACTGCAGGTGTTCCATGTCTTTGCAAAGTGACACATTTTGATGCCTTCTTGATAAAGTGGTAGATTTTTTGTAGCTTTCTAGAAACTTTGTATTCATACAGTATCGATTGAAAATAAAGAAAATAAAATGGTTCTTGCATTTGCTTTAATTTGCGTAGAAATTCCTAGTTGTTGGGCACTGAAGTCGGGAACTGTGCCACTGGGTATCACTGGAGCTGTATGCCAAGTGGCCGTGACACTTTCGCACTTATTAATTTTACAGTAGCACCCCTGCATACGCCGATTCACCATCTGCTGATTCAGTTATCCACGGATGGCAACAGCGGGGGGGGGGGTGAACAGGGGAGGAGGAGAGATCTCGCCTCCCTCATCACTTTGCCCCTGGGATCACTCCCAGGGTGGAAATGGTGGCATGGGGGCAAAGGGAGGGGAGGAGAGATATGCCTCCCTCCTCCCTTTGCTGCTGGGATAGGAAAATGGCGATGGGGCGTTTGTTATTATTGGTGGATTTCATTATCCGCAGGGCCCCATGGAACCAATCCTCACAGATAAGGGGGTCCTACTGTATTTCATTTATTATTGTATTTATAATGGCAATACCCTTAATAGCTGGGTTGGGAAATCATATCAGTGTAAGATTGTGTGGATACGCTTGAAAGAGAAGCATTTCTTGAAGGAAAGATATGAAATGACTGACAGCTATGTATCTGTCATTGATCATCTCAGTGGCCTTATGAACAGCTTCTCACACATGTACAATGTTGGAATATCATTAGCCCTCTTCAAACATTTTTCTCGTGTTGGACCAACGCATGCGGGGAGAGGAAGACTGGGGCTTTGGTCTCTATTTTCCAGGGCCTAGGAGGAGGGAACGAATCTCAGGGTGACAGCACTGCCCTGAAAAAAGTGTGTGTGTGTGTTCATTTGGCTGGCCCTCATTGCTACAGCTTTGGAGAAACTATAATTTCCAGAAATCTTATCCCCTGCCCCTGTTTGTCTCATTTATTAGACTGTATGACTTGTTTCTTTTTCTTACTTGAATGACATGCTCTTAGCAACTGCAGGAAACAGTTAATGAACATGCTTCATGACATCACTAGGTTCTTCCCACCTGGGACCTCAAGAATTTGTCTCTAGGTCTCAGGTTTTCACTATGAAATCTCAGAGCTTGTGATGCTCCAGACCTGGCAGCCCAAGCCCCCTGTGTATAATGAGTAGCCCTTCCACATGTCATACACTTGCAGAGCATGGACGTCTGTCAGGAAGAGGCCATAGCATGGGTGGCTTACCCACAAAGGCTATGGGAATCAAGCTGTCTATATGAAGGGTCCTCCCTGCAGATAGGTACACTTTATGTATAGACATAAAGGGGACTACTGGGCACACACCATTGTTGATTGGACAAATTGCTGAGATCGTTTTTTCACCATGCACATTAGGATAGTGCTTAGCAGGAAAATCTGAAGAGGGCAATGAAGACAGATTTAACCATACGTAAACTAGAGATGGGAATCATATGCCCCTCCAGATGTTTGACTGCAACTCCCATCAGCCCTAACCAATGATAAGAAGAGCTGGGTGTTGCAGTCCAATGGCATCTGGAAGGGCACAGCATTTCCCACCTTGAATGTAGGTGTCATTAAGTCTGCCCTTCTGTAGCCCTTTTCAAATTTTCCCCTCAAGCACTGTATCTGTGTGGAAGGTGAGAAAAATTATCAGCACATTATCCAATTGACATTATGTGCCCAGCAGCATCTCCCCTTGGCATTAATGCATACAGTGTATTTGTCTACAGAGAGGGAGGTTCCACCTTTGCCCTAAAACAGACTAAGATAATTCTTAGGTTGTAATCCTATGGGTGTACGTGCACACACACACACACACACACACAAGGTAATAAGAAGGTTCTGGAAAAATATGCATAGGATTGGGTTCCTGAAAGGTTAAAATGTCTGTAAAGCTTCTGTCGACCCCTTCATTCTCTGCCCAACTGCTCTCATGTACAGGAGACAATCTCAAGTCTTACAAGAGGAAGATGTCTTGCAAGATTGCAGGAGTTAGTGAGAATTCAAACTTCTGGGAACCCAAAACCCCATGTAAGCCATCATGAGATGGGTCTGCTGCTTGGTGTACTCTGCTGCTTGGTGTCAGTCTGGTTGGGCAAAAAAGAGGGTGCCGCGCCAGCTGCAATCCCAGCAGACAATCCCCCGCCCTCAACATTTGGTATGGAAGGCCTGGCTGCTCCATACATAACCAAAAACTTGGGGTCAGTCTGCTGGGAGCACATCTGATGGTTGTGCTTAAATCTGGGGTTTGTGGCTTCCTGTATCATCCCGGTATGGGATGAGGCTTTAGCACCCTAAATACAAGTTGTCCCATACAAAAGAGGACTCTTGGGGAACCTAGTTCACAGTATTTAGTTAGATTCTTATTTGTTCTTCTGCAAGCAGAAGGATTACTTCCACTTGCTGCAAGTTCTTTGATTCAGAGAAGGCTCTTCCAGGTGTGAGTCAGGAGGCAATTTTTTCTTCTTTTTTGTGATTCTCTCCACTATAACCCCCTGTGCCACTTCCAAGAATGTTGCCCAGTCCTCTATGGAAAAGGATTGGCAGTAAGCCCTTCAACCAGAGCATCCATTGGCAAGTTCTGTTCATGATGTATCTGGATACAAACTATAATATAAAAAGCCATTGCCAGAGGCTGGGTAAGCTCAGGCCCAGATAATTTGAAGGACTGTATTTTTCCCAATGAGCCTGCCTGAGCTCTTAAGATTTGTAGTGGAGGCATTTTCCTCTATCTGACTACCTTCACAGGCAGGGCTGGTGGAACATAGGAGGTGTTCTTTATGGCTGCTCCCACGCTTTATGGCTGCTCCCAGGCTGGGGTAGTTCGGATGGCTCCTTCTTTGTTTTCCTTTTGCTGACAGGTTAAGGCCTTTCTTTTCCAGCAAGTTTTTGGAATCTCCTTTTAACCAAAAAAATGTTTTTTATGGTGCTGTCCTGTTTTTAATCTGCTTTAAAATAAGATTTTAATTGGTTTTCATAGAATCATAGAATTGCAGAGTTGGAAGAGACCACGAGGGCCATCCAGTCCAACCCCCCTGCCACGCAGGAAATCTTGATCAAAGCATCCCCGACAGATGGCCATCCAGCCTCTGTTTAAAGACCTCCAAGGAAGGAGACCCCACCGCGCTCCGAGGGAGTGTGTTCCACTGCCGAACAGCTCTTACTGTCAAAAAGTTCCTCCTCATGTTGAGGTGGAATCTCTGTTCCTGGAGCTTGCACCCATTTTAACTACATGGGTTTTATTGTATTCTGTCTTTTTGTAAGCCACCTAGAGTCCCAGCCTGGGAGCAAGACGGGATATAAATAAAGGGATAGATGGATGGAACTCACTATGGGATTTGGATCGTAACCCTCTATCTAAGGCCTTTGCTTTTAGATGAGAGTGTAAATACAGTAGGACCCACATATCTGTGGTGGATTGGTTCTGGGCCCCCGCAGATACTAAAAACCATAGATAACAGTGAACACCATTGAAAATAATGGGACTTTTGTTTTAAAATACCATAGAGTTGCCTTGGAGGACCTAGAAAACCTCTAGAGACGATGCCTCTGTAGGCATTTTCTAGGAAGACTGGTAGGTGTGCTGTTTTGTGTCCCACATATAACTGAATCAGTAGATAACGAATCAGTGGATATGGGGGTCCTACTGTACTAACAAGAAGACACAAAGGGAAAAGGGAAAAGAAAAATGGCTGCCCCACTGTTTAAACCTAGTTTCTCCTCCACACACATTCATACACACACCTTAAAGCTCTGGAATTCTATAGGGCAGTGCTACTCAAAGTGGTGGTCCCTGGATTGTGGCCAGTTTACAAGCCATCAGCTGCTGGCTCCAAGAAAGAAGAAGAAGAAAAAAATATTGTAGCCAATGGGCACAAATATTGTACAAGTCCCTGGAACATAGGGGGGGAAAATGCTGGAACCTAAAGGAGGCTACAACCAGGCCATGCTAAAAGTGTGGAGCATGTGGATAACTTGTATGGTGAGTCATGGCACAGATATACAGAAGACAGGCTTGTAAATGTGGAAAACCTCCTTAAGGGAGGCAGATGGAAGCAGTGGGGGAAAGTCCAACCCCATTGTCATTAAGACGATGAAGAACTTTGGAGTGTTCTGTCATCTTTACGCAGATTACTAAATTGCAATACTATATTCATTTCAGAAAGTAGTGTCTTATAGCTCCATTTTTTAAATGTTGAGACTGGCATCCTATACCTATTTGCCTGCAAGCAAGCCTCATTAAACTCAGGAGGACTTACTTCAGAATAGACATGTATGGGGTTGTTGTGTGAGCATATTTCTCGTGCAAGTTGACAATTGACAATCCGTCAGAATCTCTTTTCAAATGTGTAATTGCTATCCCTTTCTCGTGAGAAATGGTTTTGTTGTTTTTCCTTCTGCCACTAATATATTGCTACAACCCCATTTTGTTACTTTTCCTGATGTTCTCTTGCTGCTGGATTTTATTTTGCCTTGTATAGCCTGTCCATGATCACACTTCCTGAGGTTGCTTTCTTCATTTCCTTTTTCTTCTGGGATTGCAGGAAATCGTCTATGATTCTTTTATTATTTTCCTTTGTACTTTGCACAGCATTTGTAGCAAAGCTCTTTCGATAGAACAATTTAAATACCATGGGGACTAATGTTATTTCAGAGAAGTGGAGAACATTAAAATATTTCAGAAATGCTATCAAATAAACAGCTATATAGAAATGATGGATTAAACTAAATTTGTTTTATTTCTGTTTTTTCAGTGTCCACTTCTCGACCCTGGATCCATTATAGTACGTGGGAAAGTTATTTATTTGAACCAACATATTAGAAAAATAATTCAAAACTCACCTGTAATTTATTCATTTTTTTGGCGTAGTTTTTGTTTGTTTTCTTTTGTGGACTTGTTTTCTTTTCCAGATAGCCTTGGTGTACCTTGAGAGCAATAAAGCTGCCAAGGAGAGAGCACATTGTTGCAAAGGAATAAATAGCCATTTTCTAAATGTGATTTTTACTACTGTACCCATCTGTGCTTTAGAACCAAAAAGAAGGGTGATCTAGTATTTGGTACAGGCTCCATGATATCTCTTAAAGGCCCTGTTTTTCAAAAGTATTTTGTTTAGGGCTAAAATACCCCAAAGGCACCAGATCCTGTCTGATCTTGGAAGCTAAGCTGGGTCAGCAATGGTTGGTACTTGGATAGGAAACCACCAATGAACTCCAGCTGCTGTAGGCTATATTTCAGAAGGAGGAACCAGCAAAACCACCTTTGAATATGTCTTGCCTAAGAAAATCCTATGAAATCCATGGGGTTGCCATAAGTCAAAAGGAAACTTGGAGGTACATACACACACATACATTTTGTTTAATCAAATCCCGCAACCATAGAATCATGAAATCATAAAGCTGGAAGAGACCACAAAGGCCAACTAGTCCAGCCCCCTGCCCTGCAGGAATACATGATCAAAACATTCCTGACAGATGGCCACCCAGCCTCTGTTTAAAAACCTCCAAAGAAGGAGACTCAATCATACTCCAAGGTAGCACATTCCACTGCTGAATAGCTCTTACTGTCAGGAAGTTCTTCCTAACGTTTAGGTGGAATCTCTTTTCTATACGGTAGTTTGAGTCCATTGCTATGTGTCCTAGTCTCTGGAGCAGCAGAAAACAAGCTTGCTCCATCCTCAGCATGACATCCCTTCAAATATTTAAACATGGCTATCATGTTACCTCTTAACCTTCTTTTCTCCAGGCTAAACATACCCAGCTCCCTAAGCCACTCCTCATAGGGCATAGTTTCCAGACCTCCCACTGTTGGATGGTACAAATACAAATATACAGTTCATACAAATATATACTCATCCAGTATTGAGGAAGTGTTCACCTTTTTGGTGCATTGTAGCTGCAAATACTAGGAGCCTCATATCTCTGTGATCATTGCTGAAGGACAGAAGCAGACCTGAGTCTCACTGTATTTCCCAACCTGGAGTTTGATAAAGTGGTAGATCCGGTGTCAGTGGGCTGGTGAATCTGTTCCAGGTTTGAGTTTAATGTTTAAAGGAGCTTTGCAGTGTGGTGAATTTTTTTTTGGGGGGGGAGGATCCAGCACCTTAGAAAGTACCTTGAAAGTGTAGGCTGAAATCTGGAGTGGGTGCCTTCATTGCCTCACTGTGATGGAAGCCACTACTGGTATGGTCAGTGTGCATTGGTGGTGGTGGTGGAGAGGGAAGTCCACAGAGTGCTGCAAGATCTTGTCTGCCCTTCACCAGCACTTCACACTGCACTTCAGTCTGCTGATGTGCCTATCACAAGACTATTACTCATTGCACAGACTGTATTTATAGAAATAATTCCTAGGAATTTGGTTGGCAAGCAGTGCAACAGATACATATATACCGTACATGCGTGTTTATTCCAGATTCTACCGCAAGTGATACTTTGCTGATTTCTGAATGCTACACAACATTAAACATTGCCTGTATATATAATAAAACTAGCACACCATAATGAAAGTTAACACTACCTTTCTATGATATGCTAGCATTCTATATGCTGGCCAGTTTGGTGGTGGTATTAGAAAACAAACACAGGGAAGCCTTCTCAATATAGTCACTCATCTACCGTCCAAACTCTCCATGTGTTGGTTCATTTAATATTCCAATAGACCTTGACAAAATATGTGGCATCCTATTGATCTTAGTGCTGACAAGAAGTATCTTTATTGATCATCTATCTTGCACAGTAATTTTTAAAGTTACAACAATGCTTATTTTCATAAAAATAAAATGCAGATAAGAATCCCTCAAAAATGTTATAGCTTAAAAAAAATATTGGTGAATTCCTTCATATCGGTTGATTTTCTTCCAGTGCAAGAGATTTCACTGTCTATGGGTGGAAATGGTCTGCTTTTGTCAGGAGAGGCTGCCCAATGCCTCAAGAATTTCTCAGTAAAGGAACTAGCATTTCTCAGTGAAAAATCTTTCACACTGACTGTGCCCAGGTTGACCATTACTGCTTCCTGGCAGGAAGGGAGTGTAAGAGGGCTCCCTGCCTCAGAGAAATGTTGGTCAAGCAAAAAGCTCCGGCTGATGTCTGCCATTTCTTGGGCAAGACCAGTTCTGTGTAAGGGGGCTGCCTCAAGCAACAGATTTTGGTGTCAGGAAAGAACAACAATTGTCAGCCATTTAATCTGGTTGTCATTTTTACTGCCAGAGATGAAGATTGGTGCTTGTGCAATTTTCTAACTTACAAGCCATTGCAGCCTGTCTGGCTTTTACTAATAATACCCACCATGAGTTGGGTTGAAAACAGGGAAGTTGCCAATTGCTATTTCACCTCAGGTAGTAAAATCTTCCAGGGTATCTTTGGGTATTGCCTTTTGGGGATCTTTTCCTACTAAACAGTTACACATAACTAGAGCGCTACACAATTATAACACTATGATTCCCTTTTAATTGAAATGACAACATCTTATAGACTCCTGGGATTTGCCATTTAGATATGTTACATGCCCTGACACCCCTCCTCCCTTCCAATAATTCATTAATTGGTAATATTTCATAATTTGTCTTGTATTGATGCTTCATGTGGCTAGAAGTAGACCAGGACTGTCCAAATATAGGGACTAAGTTAAGGTTTTTCACACCTCTCTTACTTACAAAGTGGAGGTTGCCTGAACCCCATCAATCTTAATGTTCCAACCATTAATGGCAATCGACAAAGCTAGAGCTTTCATTGTCTTACTGTGGGAAACTCACTCAAGTATTGTTTTTTACTCAAAACACCCCTTAAAGGTAAATATTAAGTATAAATATCATCCCAAAACACCGCCGAAGTGTGCTCAGTTTTCTAGAGGCCATCTCTCTGCTGGTTTGCTGTGTCACCCAGCATGCATAGCTGTACTTCTTTTATGCACAAATCTCTGCTCTTTGGACAGGTATAGGATAGCCCATCATCCCAAACTCTATTCCCCTATCCCAATACTTCCTACTTTCTTTGATAGCCTTGTGTGATTGTTTAAACTGTGAGTGTACGTGTGAGTGGTTCTGTGATTATTTTTCAATAAAACCCATTTTATTTTACTTCCTAGCTTGGAGCCTTGTCAGTGAGTACCAGTATACATAGGTCCAAAGGTCCCGTAGTTATCTGGCTTCTCACTGCCATATTTGAGCTAATTAAAATTCCCAATAATAATAATAATAATAATAATTATTATTATTATTATTATTACCCCGCCCCTGTGTTAAAAACAATCGGGGCGGCTTGCAACAATTAAAATACAAATGCAGATTAAAATCCCTAAACACCCCATATCCCTAAAATCCCCATATTAATATCTTGAGATGAGTGTTTCCCATGGACCCCTACAATTTGGGTAACAGATGAGGGCATTCAGAATTCTCAGCCAGAGAGCTCTGGTGCTTTACCAAACTTCAGGACATTATATAGCATACATGCCTGTTGAAATTAGACTGTATCCCCAGTTCTTTTTGTTTATTCACTTATTTAAGAAATGATATACTTCCTTTCACTGCAAAAAAAAAAAAAATTGCAGTGAAGATGGCTAGCAATATCATAAAAACATGTAAATCCAGTATCTAAGACCTCAACATAGAATACCAGATGAATAAAACTGTATTATGTACTAATATAATGCATAACAGAAACCAAATGTATATTTTAATAGCTTGTAAACCATTGTTGATTATGACTCTTTATCTAAATAGATCACCCAGCATGAGTTCTCTTTCTCAGTCATCTTGTATGCCTCTCAACTTTTCTTCCACCACTTTCTCCTCCACCACTTTGGGTTATGGTCTTTGTTTGCTATGCCCTGCATTCTCTCCTTCAAAATATCACCATGTCACTATTTGCAGAGTCAGCTACTGCAAATTGAAAACAGAGATGAGGATTAGCTCCCTGTAGTCTCCCATTAACCCTTTGCTTGTATAAACAAATCTGAGTTTAAAGGGAGATAAAGGATTGTTGCCTTGGGATTACCTGATGAGATTAGAAAGTAAGGCTGTCAACAGCTTAAATATTTTTAGTTGGTTAATCATCACCATTTAACCATTGCCTTTTATTAAGAGAAAGAGAGAAGAAAAAGCGAAGAAGGGGAATGCAAGAAAGAATGCAGAGGGCTGAATCCAGTTGTTAGTCCCAAAGACAAGATGCCCATTATATCAAATGGATTTACTTATGTGTTGAGTCACAGTTAAACAATTGATTCAGTAGGTGTACTCTAGCTAAGACTAAGCAGTACTTTTCAGGTCATAATTAGCAAACTGTTTCCCACTGTTAGGACTTTTTCGGACGCTGAAAAATAACGCAAGCAGCCTCGTCAGCTTGCGAGGCTGCTGCGCTGCAAAGCGTCAGTTTCGGATGATGCTCGCCCCTGCCGGTACTGTTGCGGTACCGCGGGGAGAGTTGAGCATCATATTTCCTTGATTTTTACTCACGAAAGTTGATCGTGATTAAAAATCAAGGAAATATGACACTCAACTCTCCCCGCGGTACTGCAACAATACCGGCAGGGGCGAGCGTCATCCGAAACTGACGCTTTGCAGTGCAGCAGCCTTGCAAGCTGACAAGGCTGCTTGCATTACTTTTTAAACGTCCAAAAAAGTTACAGTTCTATCCTTGGAATTTAGTTTATATTCTTCCTTTGTGTGGGCCTTCATCTTTTTCACCTGTGTTACTTTTGCCTCTGTTGTGCCCTAGTGTATTAAAATATCTATGATTGTTTTTGTTTTGTTTTAAACTATTTTATCAAAGTTTTTTTATCCAAATTATCACACCCTCACTATAAATGTCTCCTGGGGGAATCCACATGACACAAATAATACAGTTTGAAACTAGATTATTTGCATAGCTCCTTCCTATGGAATCCTGGGATTTGTAATTTTACAAGGTCTTTAGCCTTCTCCGACAAAGAGTACTGATGCCTCACAAAACTACAAATCCCAGGATTCCATAGGAAGGAGCCATGCAAATAATCCAGTTTCAACCTGGATTATTTCTCTAGTGTCTATGCTCCCCTGGGAGGCATTGGAAAAACTGAGAAAGCTAGATGCATTAAACAAAAGCTACCGCTTTCTGTTAGAAAGTTAAAACGTCTCAGTTGATCCCAGTGATTAATCTAGCAATAAAACTTAAGTGTTTTATTTAGAGTGGGAATGGTGTATCCATCTGGAAAACTGCTTTTAAGTTTTTGTGTTACCTTTTATTGTGTTTTCTCTTGTCTTAAGCTTTGTTCTGTGCACTGGTCAGAGGGCATCAGCTTCTGGGCAGTGTAGAAATAATAAATACATGCACGTAAATGAATCTGGGCTCAGCTTCTGGTTTAGGAGTCATAGCTACATTCCCCCCCCCCAATTTATTGATTGATTTTTAACACTAACAAGCTAATTTACAATCACAGTAATATACATTCATAAAATAAAGAAACAGAACCACTGTCAGTCTCAGAACCACTGTCAATAATTTTTGAGAATTCCTGGAGAACAGGAGAGGTCCCAGCAAACTGGAAGAGGGCAAATGTTGTCCCCATCTTTAAAAAGGGGGAAATAGAAGACCCAAATAATTACCTCCCAGTCAGCCTGACATCAATACTAAGAAAGATTTTAGAGCAGATCATTAAACAGACAGTCTGTAAGCACTTAGGGAGGAGAGAAAGAGAGAAAAGGAGGGGGAAAAGACATATAACTAAAACACAGTAGGGCTCTGAACCCCCCCCCCAACCTGACTGTATTGAAAATAAAAATTAAAAAAGGGAAGAATATTACAGATCTAACTAAACAATCCTACTAAAATGACCAATAACCCTAAGCACAGAGTATTACCTTGTTAGTTTTCTTATTGCGCAAAAAATCCATAAAAGGTTTCCAATATATATAAATATACACACACACCTTTTCAATTGGCTTATTCTTTAGAATCTATGTTAATTTGGCCATTTAGGCTAACTCAACAACCTTAACTATCCATTCTCCCATTGTCGGCACTTCAGTCCATTTCCAAGTTTGAGCAAACAATATTCTTGCTGCTGTTGTCATATATCAAAGAAGTAATCTATATTTACTGTCCAGTTCTTTATCTAAATGCCCAACAGAAAGGAGACATAGCTACAATATGTCGCTCTAATATGTCTCACATCCAGCCCTCCCAACCTACCTTTTCTCAGCATCACCTGGTTTGAAAAATGGTGATGGTGGGGAAGAAAAGTATCCAGCTGTTTTCTTATAGCTACGTTCACAGTGACAGGCACCCACAGCGACTTTAAGGGTCCTCCAAAGGCCATTGCAGATGATGTCATTGCTGTGCATCCAACTATAGGAAGATTGTTGGGTGTTTGTCTGCTCTTGGCCCCAGCCAGGAAATGGCCAGGGTGGCAGGGGGAGCTGAGACCAAGAAAAAGTGGTTTGAGGAGATTGGTCATTGCATAGTCTGTAGAGAATTCTGAGCTATGCTATGACCAAAAAAGTGTGTTATGTTGGGTAAATAACTTACTAACAGGATGACAGTGCTTAACCTTATCTTATACCAGACATTTAATTTTCTCATAACAGTTAATTCACTCTGCAGTAAACAATAATTTATTCCAAAATCATCCTGAGACTCTATCTATCTATCTATCTATCTATCTATCTATCTATCATCTATCTATCATTTGGTTGTCTGTCTGTCTGCCTGCCTGCCTGCCTACCTATCTATCTTGTGACAACAGACAGTCACATTTTATTAAATGAAACGGCATTGTGATTACAAAAGTTACAGCATGAGCCAACATGGTGTGGTGGTTTTAGCATTAGACTATGACTCTGGAGACCAGGGTTCAAATCCCCACTTAGCCATGGAAACTCACTGGGTGACCTTGGAGAGTCACGCTCTCTCAGCCTCAGGAGGAGGCAAAGGCAACCCCCCTCTGAAAAAAATCTTGCTAAGAAAACCCTATGATAGGTTCGCCTTAGAGTTGCCATAAGTCAGAAATTACTTGAAGGCACACAACAACAATGTTGTGTAATAATCTGGGCACCTGTAACTCTGCCCAGAGAATCTCTGGTATGACAGTATTATGCAAATAAACGAATCAAGATTCAAAGCACAATCACTTATCAATTGAATAAAGGCTTTGAAAACCACCACCACACCAAGTTTATTCTGCCATGTTTCAAACAAGCTACAGTAGTCAAAGTCATTGGCGTGTTGTCTGTTTAAAGCTGAGACAGCTGCTCTCCAAAGAACCTCAAAACAGAAAATCTAACATGGCTAACAATGAAGTGCCTCCTTTGTGGTCAAACAGGCTCCATCAAATGTGACAGCAGAGCTTCTCCTCTTCGCGAGCAACAGATTGCAAGGCATCCGGCACGTTAGTCTTATGTAGCAAAATGTGCTGCACAATGCAAAGCCGGGTGATGTGCTACAATATGGGGAAACAGATTGCATAGCATTAGCCCTGCTGACAATGGGGCATTCATTATGTGGGACAACAGGGTCATGGAAGAATTTGTCGGAACTCCATTGGCCAGGCCCGTGTTAGCATATGCATATCGGAGCGACATATGGCAGCTGGCAACTTTTCTGTCACAGATGTGAAAGCTTTTGTTCTGATAGAGTGTTTCATGATGATCCAGTACATCTTTTCTCTCCTGTTTCATGGATGAGCAAAATGAATAAGATTAAAGTTCATGATCTGTATTCTGGTTTGGATTGCAAAACTCTCTTTGTTTCATTTGGTAATGCAACGTATCCTTTGACTATTGAAATTTTACTTATTAGACAAATCTTAATAGAAAAATAAACTGATTCCCCCACCTCCACCCCGCAAATGGGAATGCAAAGACCTCAGCCTCTTTGAAAGTAATGTACTAATTTAATTTTCATCTCAGCACTAACTGGGCTGTTTGTGTGTGCTTTTTTAAAAAGCCCTTTTGTTTTTATTATTTAAAATACTTACTGCACTAATGAGTACATTTTCCTTACAAGTTGATTGAATTCTTGATGGCTCTTTTATAAAGATGGATTTTACATCAGAAGTTTAACCAATGTGCCCTTCTTCTGAAAATATTTTAGTCTTAAAAGACACTAATTTTTATACTATACTGCCATGATCCTACCCACATTTACCCATACATTTGTCCCACTAAACCAGCCTGACTTATGTACTAATACCATTAATAAAATAGCACTCTGCATTAGCTGCCTATTATCTACATTTTAAAAAAAACAACCCAGTTACCTAAATTATATGCTCTGAAAAGCTGGCAGGGTTAAAATGCTGTTAAATGAATGAATTTTATTACTTTTTTTTAAAAAAAGAAAGAACAAATTGATTTATTTTACCAGCTTCTGTTTGTAGTGAAGAGTAAAGCTAACTTGTTTGATGGACAGTTATGGTTCTTACTTTAACTCTGACTAAGGTTTAGCAGAATGTTTGTTATTTCCATTTAAATAACCACAATGCCTTTATCAGTGAACAAAAGCCAGCAACCATTCTCTTTTTTTGCTGATGAAGGCTGAGGTCATAAACATCCTTGGGTGCACCTGCCCATATATTACTCTATTCTGGAGAGGCCATCTGTAACCACAAAGGGATAATTCCTTGCTCCAGGCTTCCTTCTCTCTTGAGAATGCTCACAAAAGTGTATTCTAGTGCCTATTGTTAATGACAGGTTATATTGTAATTGATATTGTAAATGGGTGGGACTCTTTTTATTTAATTGTAGCAATGCACAAAACAGCGGTGCCTCTGGATCAAAAATTTGAGTTTTGGCTTGTAGCTAAATGCGATTTCAGAATGACCTGAGTTGCTACAGGGGAACAGATTGGTTCTCTGCTGTTGATGTTTCACCAGTTTTGGAATTCAGTCGTGTGTTCATCTGCTCATGCTGCCACAAAAAGATGAAAGATCCAAGCTACAAATCAAGAAGCCCCCAGTTTGAATTGTGTTGCCATGATCTCATTCGTTGGCTTTAGGACTTTATCAGACTATCAGCTAATAACACTGTAATTCCATGAATAAGGAAAGTGGAAACATTATTACACTTATCTCACATCACTGTAATTGTGCAATTCAAACACCACAGAATTATTGTGTGACAACTATTAGCACTTTAAGAATGGGAGTTTACTTCCATGATTTAGCATGGGCGAGATGTCAGCAGTTCTTGTGAGAAGACTCAAGTGTGCTTAAAACTACCAAAAACCCCTTTATTAACAAAGTAAACCAACACTTAAACACACCCAAAAATGTACAAACAAAATGGGACAGTTCATACAAAGAGTGTCCTTGGATAGTTTTCACGTTCTCACCTGGAGGTTTTCTCACCGGGAACGGGGAGGGGAGAAAGAGGACCACCCATTCATACTGTAATCTCACAATTACAGTGGGACATGTGTTTGCACACACTTCAATATTGTGAAAATAGTAATATTGAGAACTATTGACAGCTTGTCCCGTTAATGGAAAGCAATGCCTTATTCACAGCTGGAGCACACAGTAAGCACGGAAGGACTATGACGTTATGTGATAGCGGGTCCTGTTCATGCTATTGTGGCATCATAATTGTGTGACTTTTGCCACATCTGATAAAGTCCTTAGACAAGGCACAGACTCAGAGCAGTTCTAGATTAGGCTTTTATCACACTATCGCCTAGCCTTGTTCACTTAATTTTGACTTGAAATCATGACTGTCCTCCGTTTTTCGTTCTTCCAGGTTTTTCCTTATAGTGGAAAAGCCATTCTGGAGGGGGGTGGATTGAATAACAATACACAGTGCCTTTTCGTGACTAGTGTCCCTCTATCTAGACATAGCCTCAGTTTCTCCATCTGCAATTATCTTTACCACTAGCTAGCTAGCAAATGTCTCCCACCCCATATAATAAGAGGCTCTCATGACAGCATAGGGACAAAACTAGTTTAAAACAACAGGGAATGATTTAAACAGTATAAAAGTGTATGAAACAATTGAAGAAAACATTGAGCAATTACAACAGACTGAGACAGGTTTAAAATTGTACAGGTTTAGATAAAATTATTTGACCCTCAAAGGCTTTGATTTAAAAATCTGACACCAGAATAAAAGCCAATGTTGGCAGCATGAGGAGGGTTGTTCCACAATCAGCGTGCCCCTGCCAATAAGGCCCTCGCCGACTTTCCAGTGTTTTGCACCCACTGGTAGGAAACAGAGAAGGGCCCTTCCAGAAGAACTGAGTGCTCAGGAAGATATATGTTCTTGATTTGTAGCTTGGGTTTTTCATCATTTTGTGGCAGCATGAGCAGATGAGCACATGACTGAATTCCAAAACTGGTGAAACATCAACAGCAGAGAACCATATATATGGCACTCCTGCAAGTATTAAGATCCCAAGCCATGTAGGAGTTTAAATATCATCACTGCATCTTCAGCTGAGACCAGAAGTGTATTAGCAGCCATCAACAAAGCCAAGTGGAAGTAGTTTTGTGATCCCCAATCTGGACTGTATCAATACTTTTGAACTGAGTTTCCTGTCATTTCCAGCCACCATGGCCAATGATCAGAAATTCTATAAGAGGATGTCCAGCAACATCTGGAGACCTGCATTTGGGAATCATTGGTGTGGCTCCTCAGTTACATCTGGTGGATTTTAAAATGTGAATGGCTGAGGTAAGATTTTACCTTCTAGGACTGATTAACTCAGACAATATTTGATATTACTCTAAAATGCAAGATTAATTAAATTTATAGAAAAGGCAGAAAAGCAAAAGTTGCTGCTTTCTGGACAGATACTAGCTTAAATACCGTTATTAATACTGATAAGAGTAGAACCGTTGAATCCATGGGATATACCTATGGATTGACTGACTATTCTACAATTGATTGAACAGATCTGTTCTAGCTGGGACTGTGATGAGCTGGTGATGGAATGCAGCTGAGCAAATGAGAAGAGAGAATAAGGGAGCCAATACCAGAGCAGGAAACTGTAATAGGAGGAGTTTCAGAGAGTTTGTACTGTGTGGATGTCAGTTGAGAGAGTTTCTATCAGTTAAGTCTGAAGTTTGGTTTGGAGTTTGGTCTGTGCGGTTGGAGAGTGTTGAGGCTGAATGGTTGATAGAGTAAGTGGAAACTGATAGTGTGAGACAAAGAGTTGCTGAGTCTGCTGTATAATTAATTATAATATTAGAAGCTCAAAGATATATGTGCTTCTATAGGTAGTTGGTCACCTTTGTCACCACAGAGTGAGACTAAGTGACACTAAGCCAAATAACCACAGCACAGCATTGAAGCATTGATGTTACAACCTTAAAGTTAATAAACCAATTCTTATGTTTTATTTAATAAGTCCAGACTTGTGATTTATTCCACACACTGACAGATATTAGGCACGCTTACCAGCAGAGACCGCACATCCACATATTCTATCCACAAAATTCAGGCCCCAGTCCAGAAAAGGGGTAAAAGGGGAAAGTCTAAAAGGAAGGTAGCAGTGGTAGGCGGCCAGGCTGAGTAACTGGGTAAATTTGGCTGGCATGTCCTCCACAGGGACTAACCTACAAGATGGCAGCTACTTTTTCCAAGAGAGTTCCTAATGAGCAAGTTCACTCATTTGTGCTGATCACATGAGTGCCAACCAAATGCAGAGCAAATGGCCATCACACAGGAAAGCACCACAACAAGTGCTGCCAAATCTCCTTGGATGACCTGATCTACAATATACTTCCCTGAAGAAGAGTACATTCAGCAGTGAATCATCTAGTGACCATCTCGTGGTTGGTGCCAGTGCATCAGTTCTTCACATGGAAGGGATAATTCCTTCTTTCTCATACAAGCTTTGAGTCTCTAGTTGGTTGGTGTGCCCTCAAAGCCTGCTCATAGGGCTGCAGAAAGGAGGGGAAGAAAGTCCCATCCTGCTTGTGGGTGACTACTAGTGGGTTTAAGCCATAGTTAGCTCTGTTAAGAAGGGAAGCAGAGGTTCTGAGCTTTCCTGAGTTTTTTTACATTCTGAACACCTACCCGTAATGGAATGTTAGATGGATAGGCTTCAAGCTTCAATGCCTTAAACCCATGGGCTATAAGCATCCTATAGGGCCCCTTCTGACAACACCTAAAATGTTGCTATGCTGTCATTTCCTATTTCTAAAAATACCCTCCTAACAGGATGGTGGTGAATGAATGCTTAAATGACAAATTGTACCCTCCAAGGTCCTTGGGAGGGCAAAAATGAGTCCTAGAGTTTTAGAAGTTGCCCACCACTGCCTTAAACTGTCTCTCACTAGGCACGGTATTGTCAGTATACACAGGGGTAGAGCATGAAGTGCAAAGACCTTGGGTATTAATATCCTTACTATCTGAAAAATAATTATATATAGGATACAATTCTATTATGTGCCTATAATGAAAAGCTAACCCTAAAGTCAATACATCACATCATGATCCCATATAATTGTCCCCATAGACATTTAACAAGTTTGGAGATAACATTGCATCTGCTACAAACTGGGAGCTGTGTTTTGGGAAGCGAATGAAGAAGCTACGTGTCAATGGAGCCACCTAGGGGTTATCAATGGCATTACAGAGCATGAATGCCAAGAACAGCCTCCAGAGTTTCTGAATGAGGCAAAACTTGAACTTGAAAATTTCTGAAGATCAAATCTTCCAGAACATAGTCAGGAAAGTAATGCTAACATAAATGGAATACTGGTGCAGGAGGAGGGGAATGTTTCATATCAGCCAGTGAACTGTAGCTAGAAGACTCAAGGAAGTAATTTGCCAAAGTCTTGGCTTGACTATATATAGAGAATAGCAGTGTTCATCCAAAGCAGTGAGGTGGTGATTTGAACATTTCTTGAGAGATACCCATATATTCTCTTTGAATTTTGGGGGAAAGGATGGATTATTAATGTTCTCTGGCTGCCATCCTCTCAATCATTACTTATGAGTAAGTATCAGGGAACACTGCTGACTAAACATACAATGGCTGTAACCTGTTAGTGACACATCCAGGCTTAAGCTGTGCCACACCCATTTTTAAACTATTGTGTAATTTTTAAAATCTTTTCAGAGTCTATGTTTTTAATAAGGTTAATAGTGGGATGTAAATAAAGATGATGATGAGGAATAATTTCTTTGGACAAGGTATAACTTGTGTCCAGCTGATGGTGGCATAAACAGAGTTGCACATTTAAGACCATTGCATATATGGCAGCACATTAAAGTACACCAGGTAGTGTGTGCATGTGCATTGACCGTGCATTGTGCATTGCAATTGCACAATGAGTTGTCAGCCAAGCACATCAAGCATTGATCCACATATGTTGCATTTCATGAGTATTCAGTGTATGGGATGTGTAATGTAGCTCTACTGATAGATAGTTACATTGTACTGAGGGAATGTTGGCTCTTGGCCTGAAAAATTAGAAAGAAGACATGGCTTTTGCAGGGCAAAGCAGCCAGTGTAAAAAATAAAATAAAATTGATTTCATCTATAAAAAAAGGAAGCCTGACTAGCTTTACCCTTGTTAGTTCCAATCTCGCTTTGCTACAGGGAATGCTGTGTACAAAGTCATGTCTGCCTATTTGTGGCTAGTTCATTCTTTTGTTAAATAGCTCGTGATTATTTCACTGTCCACATGGCAGCCTTGTGAGCCATCCCATCCTTTGGCTACTCTCTCTGCAGCTCACTAAGCTGAGCCACATGGTATCCTGCGCTCCCCCCCACCCTCAGTTTCCCCCTCAAACTCTCAGTTTGATCCACTGCTAAGAGTATTGGGAAAGGAGCTACCTGCACCAGGAAGGCTTCAGAGAAGGTGGAGGGAAGGGTCTCCACTCCTCCCCTCTTCCCAACCAATCATATCATCAATAGCAGCTTCCCCCACTGCTACTAAGAGTGATCTGTAATTAATGGGGTGTGTATGCATCCATGCATCTGGCCCCAAGCCAGCATCACATGTAGCTCTCAAAGCTGAAGACTGTGCTCATCCCTTGTTCCCACTCACAATGGTCATTGGCAGAATTCAAATACACAGCTGTGTGAGTCTGGAATACCAGTATGCAAAGGGATCTTACAGCACCTTTGATACTGAGAGATTTCTGATGAAGTAGACTTAAGTCTATGAAAGCTTATCCTACCAACTTCTATCTCTCAGTTAGTCTCAAAGGTGCCACAAGATCCCTTTGCCTACTGGTCATCATCATTGCCGGTGGCTTTCATGACAGTGTCACAGTGAAGCTGTTCTGGGTTTTAGCCTGAAATTTAAAGCATCTATTCAATGTACATTGGCTCTCCATTTCCACAGAGTCTGCATCCATGGATTGAATCATCCATGGTTTGAAAATATTAAAATAAAATAAAAACAAACCTTGGTTTTTGCCATTTTATATGAGGGACACCATTTATTATGCCATGCCATTATATGTAATGGGACTTGCGCATCCATGGATTTTGGTATCCACGGGTAGGTAGGTGTGTCCTGGAACCAAACACCAGCAGATACCAAGGGCCTACTGTTTTGGGGCAGAGGTCAGCACATTGGATAGTTCCTGTAAAGTTCAAACTAAACCCCAGAGCGGATTAACTTCCCCCAATGACATGGAAGCACTCTGTGTGTATATACAAATTCCAAGAGCAGCTGTGTCTTGTGTCAATAAGCTAGCATAATTAATTTAGTTCTCAGGGTCTAGAATCCACTTCGTTAGATGTAATTATGTGCCTGTAAATCACCTGTTGACTTATGGTGATACATGAAGTATAATCCTCATTTGGAAGGTGTATATCAATAGGAGGAGGATGGGACCCAAATGACAATGAAATATAAATAGTATACTCCATGATCATTCTATATATAAGCTAAGACAAGCAAAGTGGCCATTCAAAGTGGCAGTAGCTATGTTTAGATCTAAATCTGAACAAATTCAGTATCTACTGAAATGGACTCCAATCCACCAAAGTGCAGAGTATAATGTTGGTTAATCTTTAAAGTGGCACAAATCTCCCTACTGTTTTATCCAATATATATTTGTCACATTCATAGCCTGCCTTTTCTCCAGTAAACTCAAAGCAAGGGACATGACTACCTTCCTTGCCACTTCATCCTCAGAATAGCCTTGCCAAAGATACCCAAGGAGTTTTGTGGCTCAGGCAGAACTGGAACCTGGATCCAACTGGAACCTGGATCAAGTCATTGTCCAACAGTCTAACCTTTATACAGTGCTGCTGTCCCATAAATGCCTGCCTCTTAGCTTGTTAGCCTTTCAAGTGTGACAGAGTTCTCTACTGGAAGTATGATACTCAACTAACTCAAAGCAGAGCTTTTTCAAAGACAAGTGATGCTGAGTCCAATAAAGTTATAGGAAAGGCACATTGAGGTGGGGGGCTGAGGGAGAGAAATCAGCACAAAGAAAGAGGAAAGAATTTTATGCATGTATATGGGAGAGTGAATGGCCTCTGCCACAGATGGGAGAAAGTAGAAGTGCCAAAATCCCAGTGCTTTTTTTATTGGAATCCCAGGTTCCCAAACACTGAATGTTGTTTATAACCACAAAATTGCTGAGTGGCATCACTGCCATTGTTTGTATGTTACAGCCTATCTCCCAAGGCAATGGAACAAACTGTGGAAGCCACAGTGGGGGTCCCTTTGAAACATTAAATCAATGTGCTGCATCTGTCGAAATCCTTGAAAGCCACAGGCAGCAAAGCCAAATTCCAGATTGCGAACTCAGCAGGGGCCGTGTGGTAAACCTGAGCCTTCAGCATCAGAGTCTGGCTTATTAGCTGTCATCAGCTGGCAACCATTTAGAGGATCTTTTGGAACTCAGGGAACAGGCCATGTTCTCCTACTCCCTCTTCTATTTTTCTAGTATTGGAAGGGCTACAAAAACACCATTATTAAGCCTGATTTCCTGACTTGGCATTTCAGTGCAGCAGAGAGGCTGCTCTGGAGACTTGTTAGCACAAATGAGTTGCAGCCTTGATGGGTAAACACAGATTCACCTTTTCTTTTCTTCACTGCTCTCAGAATGGATTTCGTGCAGAAGTCTGCACTACAGAAATGTAGATTGCTCTAGGTAGAGAACTGTTTGTGGCCCTGCATCTAGAGTTTCTTTACTTTCCAATGTAAAATTCACACAGGGCCAGCCCTCCTATTAGGCAGATGGAAGCAGATACCTTAGGCAGAAAATCTAAGCTGTTGCGAAAGGGCACTAAATGGTCAGTTGATTTATATTATTATTATTATTATTATTATTATTATTGTAGTTCTAGCCAATGTACAGTTATAGCTGAGGACAACTTTCCATGTTATTTTTCTCAAAGAAAATAATGGTGCATGTTCTGTTTTTCCTTTACCTTTTTGGCCACTCTTTATTATGGCTGTTTTTCATAGATGCTATAGTTCTACATCTCAGCCCTATTTCTTTTGAAAGCTTGAAGTTTCTATTGTGCCTTTTACCCAAGTGGACAGAGTAAAATGGCAATTGAGGGGTGAAAAATATCCTCTATGGCTCCCTTGAGTGAGACTACCTTTTGATAGAACATTTTTGGGCCTGGAATGTGTTTCCAGGGTGAAACTTTGAGCAGCTCATCAACAGTCTATTGACCAGGACCAGTTTAAGGAATTTGGGGGGCCCTGCAATGCTTTATGGGGGGGCATATGTTTATCTCAGGTCAATGTAACCTGACCTATTCACAGTACAGGATGTTCAGATTACAGTAGGACCCTCATATCCACGGATTCATTATCCATTGGACACAAAACAGTACACCTACCATAGAGTCTTCCTAGAAAATGTGTCCTCCCTAGCTAATTTCTATATCCTCTAAGGTAACACTAACACTATGGTATTTTAAACCAGAAGTCCCATTATTTTCAATGGTGTTCACTATTATCCATGGTTTTCAGTATCCACAACCCCTGAACCAATCCCAAGTGGATAAGGGGCCCCTACTGTATTACATAATTTGCCACCAATAATTTAGTTTAGCAATTAATGTAATGGTGTAGATTTCCTCAAAGAAAAGAAAGAGTGGACTATAAGCTGAACATGAGTTAGCACTGTGATGCAGCAGCAGCAGCAGCAGCAAAAAAACAAACAAACAAACAATGTGATTCTAGGCTGCATTAATAGGAGTATAGTGTCTAGATCAAGGGAAGTAATAGTACCACCCCATTCTGCTTTGGTCAGACCTCACTTGGAATACTGTGTCCAGTTCTGGGCACCACAATTCAAGAAGGATATGGACAAGCTGGAAAGTGTCCAGAGGAGGGTGGCCAGGATGGTGGGAAGTCTGGAAGCCATGCCCTATGAGGAGCGGCTTAGGGAACTGGGTATGTTTAGCCTGGAGAAGAGAAGGTTAAGAGGTGACATGATAGCCGTGTTTAAATGTTTGAAGGGATGTAATACTGAGGATGGAGCAAGCTTGTTTTCTGCTGCTCCAGAGACTAGGGCATGGAACAATGGGTTCAAACTACAGGAAAAGAGATCCCACCTAAACCTTATTAGGAAGAATTTCCTGAGAATAAGAGCTGTTTGGCAGTGGAATGCTCTGCTGCTTTGGAGTGTGGTGGAGTCTCCTTCTTTGGAGGTTTTTAAGCAGAGGCTGGATGGCCATATGTCGTAAGGACTTTGATTGTGTGTTCCTGCAGGAAGAAACTGATTGGATGGGGTGGCTGTTGGGGTCCCTTCCAGCCCTATGATTCTATGATTCTAGGCTGTATTCAGAGCCTGGGAAAATTACTTTTGGAATACACCTTCCAGAATCCCCCTGCCAGCACCCTTCTCAAGGTCTGGTTGCATCAGTCTGGAGTGGATTGAATGGCAATGTGCAGGCCAAGACAGCCAGCCACATGACAGGAACCAAGGCAAGGGCTGGCTGGCTTGGCCTGCACATTGCCATTCAATCCACTCCAGCCACAAACTTGCAGGAAGAAGCAAGAGTGCATCTGAGGGAAAGTTTAATGGATGGTGTAATTGCATTGTTGTTCTTAGCTATTATTGTTAGCTATTATTGTTAATATTATTAGGGTTTTAAATCTTGAATTAAGTCTTGGGACAACAAAAGATATTTAAAGGGGGTCCCTGGTAAAGAAAAAGTTAAGAACCACTGCTATACCTAAAGGCTCTCACATAACTTAATGGGATACTGGTGTTTTTTAGTGACAACAATAAAACCATTGTTCCCAGTAGTATTACTCCAAATTTTTATTTATATTCTTTATATTCTTCTGTTAAAAGAGCCAGGGTGTGTTAGAAGTTTCAGCATTGCACTATGGACTTTTTCAGATGCGTAAAAAGTGCTGCGGAGGGCTCGGGAGAGGTACGTGCCTGTTTCGCGGCAGGGGGCCAGTTTATGACGACGCTGTCCCTCTCGCGTTATCCTCTGTGTTCCTTCCATGTTGCATGGAAGGAAAAGGCGCCACTTTTTATTCACGAAAAACTTCCGTGAGTAAAAAGTGGTGCCTTTTCCTTCCATGCAACACAGAAGGAACACAGAGGGTCATGCAAGAGTGACGACGTCATCAGAAACTGGCCCCCTGCCGTGAAACAGGCACGTACCTCTCCTGAGCCCTCCACAGCACTTTTTACGTGTCTGAAAAAGTCCTATGACTGTGGAGACCAGGGTTTGAATCCTTAGTCATGAATACCCACTTGGTGACCTTGGGCAAGTCACACTCTCTCAGCCTCAAACGAAGTCAAAGGCACACCCCCTTTGAACAAACCTTGCCTAGAAAACCGCATGGTAGGTTCGCCTTAGTCAGAAATGACTTCAAGGCACATGGGCAAACACACAAATTCCTTTTGCAGGTTGAACTCAGTTGTAGCAAGGGGGAGGAAGCTGAGGAGAAAGGGGGAAAGGGAGGGAGGGGATAGAAACCAAGACATGTTAAGAGCAGCTGGAAAGATGGGGTGGAGGGGATCTATGAGGAAGGAAGGAAGGAAGGAAGGAAGGAAGGAAGGAAGGAAGGAAGGAGCCCTTTCTGAAGAAAGAGCAGGGGAGAAAGAGAGGGAAAGAGATGACCCTCACACTTCCCTCCCCCCACTCTCTCTCTCTCACACACATGCACACTCACCCCTCTCCAACACATGCCTGGCTGGCTTGCATTTTGACGATGCTGGGAGGAGGGGGCGAGGGAGCAGCAAACTCCCTCCAGCTTCAGCCACAAGGTGGACAGCTCCTTCTTTCTCTTTCTCTTTCTTTTTCTCATTTGGGAGACACTGGTTTTTTAAAAAGGAAGAGGGCAGGGCTGTGTGAGGTGTCCTGCAGATGCTGATTTGGCAGTATGGTTAAGCCAGCCCTGCTATTGACATATGTTTAATGGGTGCTCTTAAACAGAATATAGTAGCACCCCCATATCTGTGGGGGATTGGTTCTGCCCTCTCCCCGCAGATGGAGAATTGTGAGGATAATAGCGAATGCCCTGGAGCAGGACGGAGGGAAGCTCGTGGCGCAGGTTGCCACAGCTGCAACCTGGCCTGCCTAGGCTGCAGTCTCCCAGGCCTCCTCCTCCTTACCGCCACCACTGCCACTGTGCGCACTGCTGCCATGGCCTCCCCCGCCGCCATGCACCCCATCACTGCCATCATGGGTGCTGCCACCATGGCCTCCTTCTGCTCCTGCTCCACTGCCACCACCATGCACCCCACCACCGCCACAATCTCCCAGGCCTCCTCTGCCACCACTGCTGTGTGCCACACCACTGCCACTGGAGCCATCTCGGAGCCATACCCTCTCTCCTGTCCACCCCCCCCCACAGTGTCACCATCCACGGATAGTTGAATCAGCAGATGGTGAATCAGTGGATATGGGGGTGCTACTGTACATATGTTCCTCCGTTGGCATGGAGTTCCACAGCCTAAGAACACCCACTGAGAAGGCTCTCAGTGTCCTCACCAGATGAGCCTGTGCAGATGGTGGGAATGAGAGAAATCCCTCCCCGCAAACTCAGAAAGGCTCATGTAAAAATTCCCTTATGTTGGACAGTTTTATTTGATGGGGAACCATCCAGATTCAACTGAAGAGAACTGTGCAAGCAGTGCCTTTGGCCATGCAGATGCCCATGTGGTGGTGCATTGGATTCTGCATTCAGCTGTGTGCTTTGAGTTGCCATTCAACACAAAGGGCTGAGTAGCCCAATCAACATGCAACTTGACATGCTACGCAACCCTGCTGTTGGATCTCAGCCTCAGTGTGATAGTCTTCACTGTTACGTACACATGTAAGGCAAAGGGCTGTCACTCAGCAGTAGGGCAGAGAGATTTTGTATGGGAAAGGACCCAGGTTGGGAAACAGGAACATCACTGTCATTGGACTGGAAGGAGCATTGGTCCTAGTTCTCCAGCAAAAAGGACCCCCTTCCCTGCATGTCCTGCCCCCAGTCCATACCCTGACAGGTAACATCACTGTAGCTAGTGTGTCCCAAGTGCCCATTTGTATGTCTTGTTCCTGGGCACTAAGCTATGCCCCTGCCAGGAAAGACTCCAGTTTGAAATCCTTGGGAAAGCCTGCTGGTCATCGTCAAAGAGAACCCCGAGCGAGATGGAAAGTGGTCTGTCTTAGCATATGCAGCTAAGTCCTGTGTGTACACTGTTCATTCATTGCAACTCACTTCATTGGAAGGCCGCAGTGATGCTCACTCTTGACTTATAGATATTCAGGGTTAAAGTGTAAAGCTTTCCTGTTGGGAAAGATCTTTAGAGATTGGTTACCATCAACAAATGTGTGTGTTGTTTTTTTTTGTTGTTGTTGTTGTTGTTTTTTAGTGACAGTTCACATTTACTTCTGTGGAGGAAACTAATGGAATCATTTTGTATTTTGCATAATATCTGAGGTATCATGTATACTTCAATAATATGGATACATTAGGCATTGACTTTGTCCCATGAAGAAAAGCAATACATACATAAATAATGTAGATACTACCACTTATAGGTTTTTAAGCTAGTGAGTCTTAAGCTATATGATCTGTCAAACTGGCATTTTCTCCCAATGGACTGGAGACCAGTTCCGTCTTTGTGCCCATTGGTTGCAATTGTTTCTTTCTTGGGAACTCACTAGGGACCAGTAGTTGATGGGCCAGCCAGTTTAAGTAGCACCAGTCCATGCTATAATTTACATTTATCTTTGTGGCTGGAGTGGTGTAGTTTAACAGAATAAAACAATTTGCCAAAGAAGGAAAATGAAAGGTGTTTTTAAAACACACACACACACAAAGCCGCAGACCCAAATGCTACTTCTTTATGGTTGAAAATGTGTTTCTTCATTTAAAAGTCCCTTTATGCAATTAACTCTCAGATATCAGGCATGGAAGCTGTGGGCATTACACTTATTTTCTGTAGTTGACTTTATTAATTTTTAGATGGTGAAAGGGATATCATTTGTCTAAAATGGAAGAGGAAGGCAGAGGGGATTGTGAATTTCATTAAGAACTCACAAATGGAAGCTTGCGAGAGGAGGGTAACTTTAAGGAGCTTTTCACCTGTGTATACCAGTACTAACTGTAGAGAATACTCCAGTTTAAAGTGAAATAAAGTATTTTTATTGGAAATAACACAAAATGAACTCACACATGCAACACACATGCCTAAGAACCATACAAGGCTATAGCAGAGTAAGACAGAAAGATTAGATAGAGGGAGTGATTTGGGAACATAGGTTGATAGTTACTAGTCTTGGAGAGAAGAGTTTCATGCAGCGAAGATACTCCAACAGGCATCTCAGGGTGGCACAGGAGGTTCTAATCTGGGGGTGCACCAAGAAAGAGAGTGGCTGGATTCATCCACTGTGGCATACTTTGCTATTGTTGGGGGACTAATATTTATATCCTGTTTCATATCCTGAAGGGGCACTCTGGTTATGACAAAACCTTGAAGGGCTTTCCCATGGGATAGGCAAAGGAAACAAAACTCAACTGATTGCTTTAATTGCTGGGAGATAAAAATTGATAGGTTTGTGACAACCTCGCAAGGTTGGACAGGACGAGGTATAGGGGAGACGTCTGTAGGAATAGATTAAGGAATGCTCACTTAATTGCTTGATTGAATCACTGCTGAGATGCCCAGGGTTGTAGGACTGTATTTATCAACAACTGTGTTTATCAAGGGGTTTTCTGCCTAATCCTTATTTGGGCTTTCTTGCCATTGTATTTTGAGACACATCCCAGGCCATTGTGACCTCCAACTGACCTCTGGTTTGCCCTAGCCAACTTGACCTCCAAAAGTGTCCAATATTTCCAATAATAAGATACACGCCTTTGAGATGAAGAGCAGCTTTGTGGAGTTGACAGGAAAGGACTGTGGGTTTGACTCCCTTCTTCACCATGCACCACACTCCTGAACAGTATTGATAAGGGTACATCTCCTTTTTTCTAAATAAAGAGACATGACTATTTGTAACCACATTCAATATGATTTTAACATGTGTACCTTGTCCATCTCTCCCAGAAAAGACATTTATGTAAAAGTAATGTAAAGATGTATGAATGTTGCATGGGGTTTTTTGAGCAGGAATGTTAGGCATTACCTTATACTGACCCGTGGCATTGGTCCATTTAAATCAATATTGCCAAAAGAAAAAGAACAGACCGAAGCAATAAAAAAAATGGTGACTGGAGCTGGGGGAGGAAAGAATGGGCAGAAGAATGGGCAGAAGGAAAACCTGTCAGGGCAAGAGGATTTACAACCTTTGCTGGCACAGAATAATGAAAAATTACTTCAAAGTTTTAAAGCTCATACACCTGAGCTAAGAAATGAAATTCAGAATATGAAACAAGAAACAATACAGGAAGTCTCTAAACAACTACAAAGTGCCATGCAGCAAATCAACCAGGAGATGGCAGGAGTGTGCAAAGAAATTTAAAAAGTAAATAAAATGGTAAATGAGAACAAAAACTGGCTTCAGAGACATGACGTAGAGATTGCTGAGATACAAACACAAATTATTGCCCAGGAGGATAGGAACAGAAGGACGAACATCAGGATTCGAAATGTTCCACATTTTGAAAAAGAAACTGCAATCCAACTGAGAATTAAAATAGTAAACTGGTTCCAGCAACTGACACCTCAATTACAGTGGGTGCAAGAAGATTTTGAGAGAATCCATAGAACTGGATTCAGGAAAACAACTCCCAGTGATGTATTGGTAAAAGTGGCCAATTACTATAAAAAAGAGACATTTATGAAAGAAATCAGGAAACTGGGTGACCAAATACTTTTTGAATCAACACCAGTGATGATCTTCAATGATTTGTGTGCGAAAACATTGGAATGGAGGAGAGGTATCAAACCCATTATAGCTATACTGAAAAAAAATAATATTAGCTACAATTGGGGATACCCAATATTTTTGAAGTTCAAGTATGCTGGGAAATTTTACAAAATAAAAACACTGGAAGAAGGATTACAACTGCTGACAATGCTGGGATTGAGAGAGGAAGAACAAGAAGCAGCAAAAGACCAAGGGGAGCTGAAAGGAGCAACAGGAGGAAAGGAGAAATGAAGATATAAAGACAAGGGACTGGAAAAAAAACTGAGAGAAATGAGATCAGGGGTGACATCGGTGATGGGTGACACCCCCTCCCCCCTCAAAGTTTGTAGCTATGGCGGGGATGGCAATCCCTGGGAGTAGGAGGGGGTGAAGAAATGTGTATGTGGGAGGGGTAGCGAGGAGGGGGAAGGGGGGAATGTGGAGGGTGGTGCAGGGGGATTGTTATTGTTATTGTTTATTGTTTATTTGAGTGTTGTAGTATTTGTGCACTATGGGGGACTAATAGAAGTAGAAATTTATTATATATAATATTGAAGGTAGATTGAGAATATTGACCTTAAATGTCAAAGGGTTAGGAAATGTAATAAAACGGAAAAGAATAGAATCTTTACTAAATAAATCTAAAGCAGATATAATATTCCTTCAAGAAACACACCAAAATAAAGATGGAGTGAATGAATTGAAGTTGAAATGGGCAAATATATATGAAAAAGCTTTTGGAACATCAAAATCAAGAGGAGTAGCAACTATTTTGTCGAAAGGATGTGATTTTATTGTTAAGAAAGTTTAAAAAGATATAAAAGGAAGATATATAATTACGCAAGGAATTAGGGGTAAGGAGCAATTCACTTTGGTTAATCTGTATGCACCAAATGAAGGTCAAATAGAATTTTATGAAGAAGTTATTAAAGCTACAAATGAAATAAGTGAGGGATCTATAATAATGGTGGGAGATTTTAATATGGTAATGGATAAGCAGAAAGATAAACCTAATCCTACTAAAGAGGACAAGAAAATGTATGAAACTGGTTTGAACAAAATTATAAATAGAAATGGATTACGAGATATATGGAGAGAATGGAAAGGAGAAGAAAAGAGATACACTTATTATTCACCAACACATAAAAACTATTCTAGAATAGACTATATTTTTGTATCAAAAAATCTGGTCCCACAAATTGTAAATACAGATATAGGGATTATAAAAATCACAGACCATGCAACAGTTACAGCAGATATAAAGATTACAAAAGATTATAAACAAGCAAAAAGATGGAGATTGGATACAAAAATCTTGGGTTATAAAAATATAGTAGAGAAAATACAGGTAGAATTAAAAGAAATATGGGAAATAAATAGAGTAGGACAAAGCAATCAAGCATTATTGTGGGATTCAATGAAAGCTGTAGCAAGGGGAATATTTATTAGGGAAGCACATACATTGTGGAAAAAATGGGAAAAAAGTAGGAAGAAACTAGAAGAGGAAATTAGGGTCTAGAAAAAGAATATTTTAGAAACAGAGATAAACAGATCCATGCATTAATACAAGCAAAGAGAAAAGACTTAGAAAAGGAAGATATAGAAATAGCAAAAAGAAATCTGTTATTTATGAAAAGAGATTTTTTTTAATATAGTAATAAAAATTCTAGAATGTTAGCAAGAGCCACACAAACAAAGAAATCTAAAAGTTTGATTGGAATTATTAAAAATGAAAAAGGGGAAAAAGTAATTTTAATGAAAGATAAATTAAAGATATTTCAAGAATATTATCAAAAATTATATTCAGCAGGTGATCCACCAAAAGATTTAGAGAAATATATACAGGAAAATTGTAAGGATATAATTAGTGAGGAGGAGAAAGAATTAATGGAAAAACCTATAACAGAAGAGGAAATAGAAGATATTATAAACAAATTGAAACTAGGGAAGGTCCCAGGGGAAGATGGTTTGGGAGCCGAATATTACAAAACATTTAAAAGTATATTAATATCTAGAATGAAAGAATTATATAATAACATTTTAAAAGGAGATGAGATCCCACCATCGTGGAAACAACCTTTGATTATATTAATTCCACAACCAGATAAAGACTTGACAGATCCAGAATCATATAGACCAATATCATTAATAAACCAAAATGCAAAAATATTAACAGCAATAATGGTGAAAAGGATGAATAAATTTATGCACAAATATTTACAAAAAGACCAATGTGGATTTATAGAAGGAAGACAGATAGCTACTTTAACTGGAAGAGTAATAAATATAATAGATATAATTAGAAGAAAGAAAATTAAAGCAGGGCTTATAGCTATAGATATATTTAAAGCTTTTGATTGTGTGGAATGGCCAGCATTAAAAAATATAATGAAAACATTTGGATTTGGAGAAAAATTTAGGGGCGTGATTGACCAATTGTATAAAAAAAATAAAGCTACAGTAATAGTAAATGATGGTAAGACAGAACAAATAAATTTAACTAGGGGAACAAGACATTTTCCCTAATAATATTTGCTATGGTAATAGAAATATTAGCTAATGTTATTAGAAACGATGAAGATATCAAAGGGATAGGAAATATTGAAGCGATCAAACTGAATATGTTTGCAGATGATACTTTAATAACAATACAAGATCCATTGGAAAAAATGCAAGAGATAGAGAAACATTTGGAAACGTTTGGAAAGATGACAGGTTTACAAGTAAATTGGAATAAATCAGAAATGATGATATTTAATTATACAGAGACAGAGAAAAAAATATGAAGAGTAAAAAGAAATATATTAAAATAAAAATGCAAATAAAATATTTAGGAATAAATATTGTGGCAGAATGGGAAAAATTAGAGGAATTTTTTTTTACTATGTTAAGGAAAGATATGGAGAAAAGAATAGAGAAATATGGGAAAATTAAATTGTCATGGTTTGGAAGAATAACGCTTGTTAAAATGCAAATATTGCCAAAAATAATTTTTTTATTTAGAATGTTACCTATTAAAGTATCAGAGATGGAATTTAAAAAGTGTCAAAATATGATAAATAATTATTGTAATGGAGGCAAAAGATCAAGAATCAATAAAAATAGATGGTATAAATCCCCCCAAAAAGGAGGTTTAGGCCTACCTAATTTAAAGCTATATTACGTTGCAAATCAATTGAGATATATTATTGATAGTGTTGCGGAAGTGAAGGAAACGGAATGGATGGAAATAAATAACCAAGAGATAGAGTTAAAATTAAGAAATATATTTTTTTGTAAACCAAAAAAGAAATTTAGGGAAACAATACAGTCTGTCTCTTTAAAAAAAATATTAGATATATGGAATAAATATAAAAAAGTATTAGTTCTAGGAATATCTCCATTAACGCCGGTAATATTGTTAGAGGGTTTCCCAGCAAATTTAAGAAACGAAGTGGAAGCAAAATTAGGAGGACAGGAAATAATAAGGTTGAAGGAATGGATGGGGGAAATGAAAAATAAAAATTATATGGAAAAAATATTAAAGGAGCAAGGATTTACATGGTTTAAACTGATACAGTTAGAACAATGGACAAGAAAATGTTTAAAGGAGGGAAGTTGTAGAAAAAGTACAAAATTTGAGGAATTGATGATAAAAGCTATTCAAGAGCAAAATGCTATAAAAGGTATTACAAGCAAAATATATAAATGTTAATGGATAATGAAAAAGTACAAGATTATCTAAAAGATGTCTGGGAAACAGATGTAGCAACTGTAATAGACAAATCTAAGTGGGAAAAAATATGGAATATGCAACATTTGAAAACATTATCATTAAGAATAAAAGAAAATTACTATATGATTATATGGAGATGGTATTTAACCCCAGTAAGATTGAATCAAATAGATAAAAAGTACTCAGCACAGTGTTGGAGGGGATGCCAAGAATTGGGAACGTATATTCATATGTGGTGGAATTGTAAATATGTGTAGAAATTTTGGAAAATAGTAATGAAAGAAATAAGTGAAATACTGGAGATAAATATACCTTTAAGCCCCGAAATAGCATTATTATCATATTGTGAAAAAATACAAGAATCTCAATTTGTTAAGGATTTGCTAACAAATCTGTTGACAGCAGCAAGGTTAATAATAGCAAAGAAATGGAAAATACAAGGTGAATACAAAATAGAAGAATGGTATAATGAAGTAGGGAATATAGCTATAAATGAGAAATTAACAAATATGGTTAAAGAAAAAAAAGGTGGGCTAAATAAATAAGAATGGTTTTGGTGAAAAATGGAGTAAATTTTTAGAATTTATATTAATAAAGGGGAGAGGAAGCAAACCTGAGTTGGAAACAATGGGATTTTGGAAAGAGGGATGAATGTTAAAAGAAGTCCCTCGGTGGAGGGAATCACTGTTATATATGTTTGTTAGGTTTTATGTTTTTGTATTTTAAAAATAAAAAAAATTAAACTAAAAAAAAATTAAATCAATATTGCCTATGATGGCTGGCAGTAGGCCCCTAGTGTTTCAAAAATAAGCTTTTTATAGCCATACCTGGAGATGCTGGGGGATGAACCTCAGGCCATGTTGTGTGCACACCTGTTGTGGTTGTTGCTGTTGTCGTTGTTACGTACCTTCAAGTTGTTTCTGACTTACGACATAAATTGAACCTATCATAGTGCTTTCTGAGGGCTGTGTGTGACTTGCCCAAGGCACCCAGTGGGTTTTCATGGCTGAGCAGGGATTCAAACCCTGGACTCCAGAGTCGTAGTTCAACACTCAAACCACTATACCACACTGGAGTGTAGCTTTTGTTCTACCACTGATTAGTGGTCATTTCCTGCGACACACCTTGCCATACTCTCCAATGTTTCACAGATAAAAATCGTGACATGCCTGAATGAGTAACATCAAAGTGCACTCAAGATGGCAACATTTGTTAATGAGAAAGGAGACTATACAAGCTAGGAGAGGCTGCAGCTGTTTTCTTTTGTGAAGTCGAAGGCTTTCATGACCAGCATCCATAGGCTTTCCGTCGTTGCTGTGAGGCTGTGTTCTAGAAGAGTTTATTCCTGATGTTTCGCCTGCATCTGTGGCTGGCATCTTCAGAGAAATGGCTGGGTAGGGGTGTGTGGGGTTTATATACTGTGAGTTGTGTATTTGAATGGCTAGTTCCTAGGGTGGGAGGATATGCATGGAGGATTAGTGTCTTTTTGGCTAATGGTCCATTGTCTGCTGGGACTAGCCATTCAAATACACAAATTTACATATCCTGTCCAACAAGGGCTCACAGTATATAACCCCCCCACACACACACACACTCCTACCCAACCATTCTCTGAAGATGCCAGCCACAGATGCAGGCGAAACATCAGGAATAAACTTTTCCAGACCATGGCCTCATAGCCCGGGAAAAAAAACAAAACCATGGAAAACCTATGTTTCCTTTTGCCTAAGCCTAATGCAAGTTCCTCTCTCTTCCCCCTGCAAGTTAATTAAGTACAAACTAGTATTGCATTTTGAACTCAGTTTGTACAAACTGAAGTCTCTCTCTGGCTTTTCTTCGCAAACGAAGATTCAGGAAGGACTCATCCCGCGCTTTCTGCAAGCGCGTTGATGACTAAAAAGGCCAATCTGAGATAAACAAGTCCGGTTGCAAAAAGCACAGCAGAAGGTCTCCTTGGGTGATGTTTTTGGGTTGTGATTCCTTCTGCGTTGTCATTTCTCTTCAAGACTTGTTCGTCGTGAGTTCTCAAATAAGGCTGCAGCATTGTGGATACTGCGTCTCCATGCCTCCCGATGTGAGGCCAGGGCGGACCACTGTTGGTGATCAATTTGGGTGAGCCTGAGATGTTGTTTCAGGGAGTCTTTGTATCGCTTTTTTGGAGCGCCCCTCTTACGCTGACCCGTGGCAAGTTCACCGTAGAGTACTATTTTTGGGAGGCGATGGTCCTCCATCCTAGAAACGTGCCCTGCCCAGCGCAGCTGTGTTCTCAATATCATGGCCTCAGTGCTGGTGATCCCTGCTTGCTCAAGGACAGCAACATTCGTCACATAGTCAGTCCAGTGTATATTTAGGATTGTGCGTAGACAGCGCTGATGAAAGCGCTCGAGGAGTCGTAGGTGGTGGCGATAGGTGACCCATGTTTCAGATCCATAAAGGAGGATAGACAGTATGATGGCTCTATACACACTGATTTTTGTGCTTTGCCTCAGGTGTTTATTGCTCCAGACTCTTTTGTGGAGTCTTCCAAATGCACTATATGCCTTTGCTAATCTGTGATCGATCTCTTTGTCAATCTTGGCATCTGAGGAGATGATGCTTCCCAGGTAGGTGAACTGCTGAACAGACTTGAGCACAGATTTGCCGACAGCAATGTGGGGATGGTGGTGTTCGTCCTGTGGTGCAGGCTGGTAAAGAACTCATGTTTTCTTCAGGTTGACTTCTAGCCCAAACAGCTCTGCAGCTGTTGCAAAGCAGGACGTTAGGCGCTGCAGATCTGCTTCTGTGTGGGCAACAAGGGCAGCATCATCGGTGAAGAGCAGCTCATGGACTAGATAGTTTAGAGTCTTAGTATGAGCCCTCAGACGGCTTAAGTTAAACAAGCTACCATCAGTACGGTAACGTATATAGATGCTGTCATCTTCTTCAAGCTCTGCCATAGCCCTTTGGAGCATCGTGCTAAAGAAGATTGTAAATAAAGTTGGTGCAAGAACACAACCTTGCTTCACTCCATTTGTTATTAGAAAGGGCTCTGAAAGAGCATCGCCATATCTGACTTGACCACGCTGGCCCTCGTGTAGCAAGATAATCATTTTAAGGAATTTGGGGGGACATCCTAGTCTTTCCAGGATCTGCCACAAACTGAAGTAATCCAAGGAGAAAGGGGGAAAGTGGGAGAAAGAGAGAGACAGTGGTACATTTTAAAAACAGCTGCAAAAGTGAGATAACAGAGGATTAATACAGACTGTCCCTGTCAAATCGGGACAATTGGAGGGTATGCTTTGCATATTCTCTGAGTAAATAATATCACATGTTTGTATTACTCATTAATACCTTTCATTGCAAGAGCAGAGGTTGATTTAAGAAAAAGGTAGACTTTTGTCTGCTTACTCTAGACCAGGGCTCCTTAACCTGGGGTCCATGGACCCCCAGGGGATTAATGGATGGGCTTTAGTAGGTCTGTAAATTGGCTGCATTTCCCTCCTTCTGATTCATTCCAGATGATTTTTTTCTCCATCATTCTGAATTTCAAAGTAAAAATTTAGTTTTTTCAAGTGTTCATTGTAATTTATTCATTCCATTCCTAACTTATGTGTTGGAAATAATTTTCCAAAAGCAAAATTTAAAACTATGTTTATTATGTGTTTATTATGTTGATATGCCTTTTTCAGAGAAGAAGGGTCCACACCTTTCATCTGATTCTTGAAGAAGTCATTGACCCACCAAAAGATATATATTTGTGTGAGATATACTTGTGTGACCACTACCACTCAGTGTTAAGCAGAATTTGGAACCATTTGTTTCTGGATTCCATATCCCAGAATCCCCCAGCCAGCATGGCCCCAGCCATTTGGAAATTGTAGATTCTCCCCACCACCACCAAAAATAGTACACTGTATATCAAAGCTCTGGTACTAAGGTTTGCCAGTTGGTCAAAAGGCAGTGATGGACAGAAACCCAGGAAAAGGTTCTATTCCTATTGATTTGCATACAGGTTCCATGACAGTTGGAGACTTGAGGGAAGAGACCAGATAGATAGCATTGTAGCAGTTGGGCTCCACCAGACCAGAGCACCATGAAGGGCATCACTACTGCCCCAGAATCTCCATAACAATAAGAACTACTGACAAGCATCTCCATCTTCTAGGGTCAATCCTTGCTAGGCAAGTACTTAGCCAGCTATCTGCTTGGTATACACTGTTGGAAGTGTTTCTTTAAAAGAACAGGCACAGATTAGCATAAAAGGAGAAAAGGGAGTGCTTAGGACAAACTCTCAATCCAATAATGTAAGGCATATAGTGCCGCTTCATACCTTCAAACATTTCACAGATGAAAACTGAGACATGTGTGATCAAAGATCAGCATGTGGTTAAGATGGCAAAAGTTATGAATGAGGAAGAAGATACAAGCTAGGAGTGGCTGCAGCAGTTTGCTTTTGCCTGAGCCTACTGGGAAGGGCAAGATTCCACCCTTCCTCTCCTCTCCCCCTCCCGCTGAGTTTATTCAATGCAAACTATTTGTGCACTTTGAAGTCAGTGTGCATCTATTGAAATAACCTGGGAGGAAAGAGGGGAGGAGAGAGAAATAGGGACATTTTAAAAGCAGCTGGGACAATGGGATGACAAAGGATTAACCAAGACTGTCTTTGCCAAAATGAAACAGTTGGAGGAGATGGGAAAGGCATAAGGAAAAAGCATGGATGGGGTGGGGGTGGCATAAGATGTCTGGCTGGGAGAAGAGGTGAAATTGCCTCCCATTCTAATTAAAATCCAAGCCAGAGAAGACCTCAGGGTAAGAGTGGGCAAAGTATGGGCTGCAGGCTGCACAAGGGCATTTTGCAGGCCATGAAGTCCCTTAAAAGCAACAGATCCGTAAACATTCTTTTAAAAAGTTCTGTGATTATTATTTATAATTTTTTTTGCCAAAATGGCCATATCAAAACCTCCAGTAAATGTGAGAGTTTTGCTATCACAGTACCAAGCCCTCCCACAATGTTTACCCCCCCACACACACACCTATCCTTAGAGAGCTGAAAATTGTCTAATTGAAAACAAAACCAGAGTTGATGTGACATACTTTTTAGTTACATATGGAGTGCCAGTGAACCCTTGGGGTTGTGGGGGTTAAAATGCTACCCTTGTCTTAGGTGGTCATAATAACTTCTTTTAAGTAGAACACAGGCAGTGTGAATCTCCATGGTTATCTCCATGGTTAATCCTTCTGTGGATACTCATTCTGGCTCTCCACTGCAGTCCCCACTTAACACAGTTATACTGGTCCCCAGTTTGACTTGTAGGACTTTATCACACTATACTGTTATAGTGCTATTATTCCACTTTAACTGCTCTGGCTGCCTCCTGTGGAATTCTGGGGTTTATAGTTTAGTGAGGTCTAAGAGCTCTCTGACTGAAAACGCTAAAGGCCCCTCCCTAAACTGCAAATCCCAGCATTCCACAGAAGGCAGCCAGAGCATTTAAAGTACAATCATAGTGTTATACCAGTGTGGTGTGATAATCTCCTTAGTCTCAAGTAAGAGTTGTGCTTCCTATTGGAGAAGTTCATACCTTTTCTATACCACCTTTCCCCATCCTGGTGTTGTCCTGATATATTGGACTAAGTACAAGCACCAGATTAGGAAAAGCTAGCCTACATTTCAGTTCTTGTGAGTGTGCATTTGAATGTAAGAGATAGAAAGAAGAAATTTTGTATCACTCCCCCCCTAAATATTTATTTGGGACTTGCAAATATAACTTTAAAACTACTAAAATAAATTGAAGCATAATAAATGTTATTTGGATTTTTTTTCCCTTGCCTCAGCCTAGAACATTAAGAGCTGTTGTTCTAGTCTCTTTCAGGACTAAGAGTGAAAAGCAACCATGAAACACAGGAGCATACAGAAGTCACTGGCCCACTTCTTGGGGAGCATCTCTAGAGCATGTTTTCTCCTAGGACTCTTCTGCCTATTGTTTGCCATTATTTGGAAGCAAAGCAAAGAGGAATGCAAATGCAAATGTTCAGAGCTGAAGAAACCTGTATTCATGGTAAGGGAATGGAATAGTTTGTGGGCCAGATTTTCCATAAGGTTCCCTACATTTCAAAATACAGTATACATAATTGGTGGTTTGTTTGTTTGTTTTAAAAAACAACCTCTTCAGGAGCAAAATAACAACACATGTTTCCAAAGTATAGGTTTGATCAGTCACGGCACAGAAATTGTAATGGAGGTTACACAGCATCAGGATGCTGTTGTACCTCTTGTCATAGTGGTGGCTAAGACTTCAGTTCATTTGGTAAGATGGATATGCCTCTTCCTCTTACATTCAGACCTAGAAGCTATCACATATACATCTGCAACACTGAAACCTGAGTAATTGTATCCCATTTTTATATAGAATTATGAGCTTGGTAGATTGGGGAACACTGTGGATGTAGTGCTCATTAAAGGTTCCCCATTATCTGGAAGAGAAGTGACACATAGGGCTCTGCAGGAATCTGTCCTGGGTCCTGTATTGTTCAACTTCATTGAAAAGTGATTTGGATGAAAGCACACAGGGCATGCTCATCAAATTTGCAGATGATGTCAAGCTAGGTGAGGCAACTAATATCTCAGAAGACGGATTCAGAATTCTATATGATTTTAATAGACTGGGCCAAAAATAACAAAATGAATTGCAACAGGAATAAATGTAAGGTTCTACATTTAGGTAAGAAAAATCAGGTGCACAAGTACAGGTCAGAAGGCATCTAGCTTGACAGTAATATGTATGAAAAGGATCTAGGGTTCTTGGGAGACCACAAACTCAGCATGAATCAACAGTGTGATATGACAGCAGAGGAAAAAAACCCTCTCAATACACTTCTTGGCTGCAACAAAAGAACTACAGTGTCTAGATCAAGGGAAGTAACAGTACAATTGTATTCTGCTTTTGTCAACCTTCATCTGGGCTACTGTGCCTAGATAGGGAGTTTAAAGCCTTCCCTCCCTCCCAACTGCCATTGCCCTGGCCTAGGAGGGAGGAGTAGCTAAGTCAGGCACAACTCCATCTTGCCTTGGCCCAGAAGCAGATAAAAAGCTCTCCCTGCATCCCAACTGCCACTGCTCTTCTTGGAGGGAGAGAAGAAGAGACAGGCAGAGCTCCATCTTGCCTTGGCCCAGAAGCAGAACAGCCTTCCCTCCATCCCAACTGCCATTGTCCTGACCAAGGAGGGACAGAAGAGAATGCTAGACTCAATCCCTTCCCCTACTGCCATCTCCTTTCCCTTTGTATCATGTCTTCATTAAACTGTAAGCTTGAGGGCAGGGAACTGTTTTGTTGTTCTTTTTCTTGTAAAGTACCATATACATGGATGGTGCTATAGAAATGATGATGATGATGATGATATTGACGGGCAGGAGCATGTCTGGAGGATGACAACAGGGATGGTAAAGGGTCTGAAAACAATGCCTTATGAGGATTGTTTGAGAGAGATGGGCATGCATCTTGGAAAAGACTGAGAGGTGATAAGATAGACATTGGTAAATAGCCGAAGGGCAGTCACATGGAAGATGGAGTTCACTTGTTTTCTGCTCTTCCAGAAGACAGAATCCAATCAGTGGATACAAACTAAAAAAAAGGAGATTCCAACGAAACTTTAGTTTGACAGTGGTATAGACTACCTTGGACTCTTCTTCATAGGGCTTTTAAAAGGGGGGGGGGTTGGATGGCCATCTATCAGGGATGCTTTACTTCTCACTGTGAATTCCTGCACCAGCAGGGATTGGATTAGATATCTCTTAGGTCCCTCCAAAATCTACAATTCTATGGTTCTTTAATATGCCAGGACCAGTGCCTAAAAGTGCATGCTAATCAAAGTTCCTGTACATCATCTACTTAATACTCAGCAGGGAATTCTTCCCAAGGTCTCCAGGAGGGTGGCTGTTACGTGTAGAAGATGAATAACTGTGAAGATATGACTATGTGCATAGGTTTACTCTCTGTGTTAATGGTTTCACTTGTGGGTATCTATCATTTGAGTTTTTTTATCATTTATATGAAGAAAAAATATAATTATTGTACTTTTTATATTAGAACCATTTTACTGGAGAATACAAAATGTTAAAATGCAAAAAAAGAGAGGAAAAAATAAAACCCCCACAAGTATGCAAGCAAAATCCTGAACACATGTAGTATTTCTATAACCTTCAGAACTGTATTCACTAAAGGGGGACAATTCTCTCCCCCTCTCTCATATTTATTCTGTTGTCTTGGATATATATTCAGTATGTTTTGTCAGTTACTATCACACATTTCAAAATCTATTATTTCATGAAAAGAGCATCTTGTTTGTGCTATGTTAATACTAACCAAGTGTTAGCTATTGCTGAGTAAATTCAGGGGGAAAAGCATGCTGTGGTTTGACTCAGTTTTATGCAATCTGATTCTATGCTGCAGGGCATGTCTAAGATCACTGGCATAAGTCAGCTTAAGTATACCTAAATTTACATTTAATTGTAGCCTTAACACAGACCAGTAAAATAACTGGTTTGTAAATAAAATAAATCACCTAAAATTGCTTACTCAGTCTTGGATTTGTAGCTCCAACCATTTTCCTTGACATGTTCTCAATAAGTGAACATACCCATTCTGTAGGTCACAGAGATAAGAATACTGATTTAACTGAATAGGATTTAACTGATAGGAATAGATCATTGGTAACATCAGAGTCAGCATGGTATAGTGGTTTGAGTGCTGGACTAAGATTCTGGCAGACCAGGTTCAAATCCCCATTCAGCTATGGAAACCCACTGGATGACCTTGGGCAAGTCATACTCTCTCAGTCTTAGAGGAAAGCAATGGCAAACTTCCTCTGATCTTGATGAGAAACCCTGTGACAGGGTCACCATAAGTTGGAGTTGACTTGAAGGCACAACAACAAGAGTTATAAAAATATATATATGAAAACTTGCAGTACATAATGGGATTCTATTTGATATTTAAGGATATAGCTGGAAAGAAGAACATCAACCTGGAGGATATCATATGGGAGAAGGCCCAGAATCCAAATCTCAGTGTCATGGAAAGTACTAGTGGTCCTTTGCCTATACAATATACATATCTCTTGGGATCTCCTCCTACTAAAAAGCGTGAGTACAGGGTATTATGGTTATGACCACCCTTGATGTATGTGGAACAAAATAATGTAAGTGAGAGATCCAGCTTTTATATAGCAAGCCATTTCAGGTCATCCCTAACTTGAAAAGCATGATCTGAAATATATAGTTTAGTGTGAAGCCATTTTCACTATTATTATTATTATTACAAAAAACAAAAACAAATATGGGTTTGGAGCACTTGCTAGCCATTGAAGACTCTGATTTACTTGAAGGACATACCACCAGAGTCAGAAGGATTAGTCAACCACACACATGGTTGATTTGCCACATTGAATGCTGTCCACCTGTTGTTTTAAGAACAGCAGCTTGGAGGTCTTTAAACAGAGATCAGGTGGCCATCTTTTGGGAGTGCTTTAGTTCTTGCATGGCAGGGGATTGGGCTAGATGGTCCTTGCAGTCTCTTCCAGCTCTATAATTCTATAATTCTCTGAATTATACTTGTGAAGGCTATACTTGTGAACTGGGCCTGAAAGGATAAAATATTGTAGAATCTTAACTAAATAAGGGCTTTTTGTTGTCAAATGGTAGAAAGTCTGGGCTGCAACTTGGCAGTCTCTGCCCTGAACTCAATGGGGGCAGTTTTAGGGAAGTCCCTGGCTTGGATCCAAAAATGTCATGATAAGAAAGGAGGTTGCAACTACAAGGCTGGAGTTTTGCTCCTGCCTTTTTGGTTCTAATTCACTGACTTTCTCTCATCTTCCTCTTGCAGATAGGGATCCAAGTCCAGATAACAACAATAAAGACAGTAGTAATGATAGCAGTGTGAGCCAGTATGGTGTAGTGGTTTGAGTGTTGGACCATAACTCTGGAAACCAGGGTTCGGATCACCACTCAGACACGGAAATCCACCTTGGGCAAGTCACACTCTCTCAGTCTCAGAGAAAGGCAAAGGCAACCACCTTCTGAACAAATCTTGCCAAGAAACCCCCATGTTAGGGTTGCCTTGGGTTCTCCATAAGTCAGCACTGACTTAAAGATACACAACAACAATGTGCTCTATGTGGGGCTGCCATTGAAAAGTGTTTTGGAAGCTGCAGCTAATACAAAATGCAGCAGCCAGAGTGGTGTGCATTTTGGAGACCACTGGCCTTACAAGAACTGGCCTAGCTTCCAGTTTGCTTTGGAGCTCAATTCAAGGTGCTAGTGTTGACCTACAAACCCCTAAATAACTTGGGACCAGGATATTCTCCTCCCATATGAGCCTGCCAGAAATTAGAAATCTTTGGAGGAGGCCCTGTTGCGTGTCCCAACACCTCATGAAGTTAGGTTGATGGGTACACATAACAGGGCTTTCTCTGTAGTAGCACCTCAACTGTGGAACCTGTCCACTCACTCATGGCCCACTGAGAGATATCTGGCACAGCCTGTAGAGTAACTCAGGAACAAAAGAGTAACTCAGGAACAAAGGCTTCAGCTAGCAGGCATTTCACTGCTCTGACCCACTTTCACACACAAGAAAAAGACTTACAGGCTGCAAGGTTCATCCAAAGATATCAGGAGGACTGAAAATAAATTTCAGTTGCAGTGTAAACAAACAAAGCATATACAAAACAAATCTCATAATCTTAACAGCAATATCTCCAACAAACTCCAACCCACACACTGTTCAACTATATAGGAGTGTTTGCCTGTCAGCCCTCTGCTTAGTCACAGCTGTGACCACATCCAATTCAGCTGTCTAGTATGTGGTCTGTTGCTCCAATATTTTCCTTGTCCTTAAAGCAATAGTACCCTGACAGAACTCCCTGCCCATGGAAGTTAGGCTTGCCCTATCTCTTTTAAGCTTCCATCAGGCAGCCAAAACAACACTGTTCTGTATGACATTCAGTGTTTGAAATTCTGTTTTGACTGTTTGAAAACTGAATTTAGATTGCTTTTAGGAGTTTTTAAAGAGTATTCTAATGTGTGTTTTAAAAACGTTTTTATCTTTGTATTGTTGTACTTGTTACACCTTGGGACTCTTAGCACTGCACCTCCATACCTCCCGCCCTTCCTTATTTCACTCTCCTTTGCCTCCTACTTACTCACCTTGCACCCTCACAGTGAGCCCTTTGCTTGCTTCTTAAACACAGTGCTGCTTGTACTACTTGCTCTACCATCTGTCCTACTCTCTCCCTCACCTCACCTTGTGCTCTCAGGATACACCACCTTACTGCTTGTGCTCTGCTACCCACTCGAATATCTCTCTTACTCTCTCCTCACCTCACCTCATGCCCTGGTAGTATACCCGTTTGCTTCTTTACAGCACACTTACACTGTTCACCCTCCCCTCTCTTGTTTGCACTGCCCTCACATTTGAAATTCCCTTGCTTGCTTCTTGCAGAATAATTTGACAGAAGAGTGCTTACACATTTCCCCCCATATCTCAGTTTCTACAAGGGCTAGGGGCTTACTTTTAAAAAACAGCAAAGCTTGGAATCTGACCAAATGATAGTCCAAACAAATGCCAGGTGGCATGCTTAGAATTTGGGTGAAACCTGGCTATATGGGTGATACGGCAACCCTAAGTATAAAGTTTCACTAATGTACACGTGCTGGAGATCTGAGAGAGTAAACTGTTCTTTTTCCTTTGACCATGCACTGTCAGCCACACGGTGCCAGGATGAGCCTCTGTGGCACATCAGTAGCTGTGAGCCCATTACAGTGCTTAGATTATCTGGAGAGGCCCTTCTCTCTGTTCCACCACCCTCTTAGGCTCATTTGGTGGGAACGAGGGAGAGGGCCTTCTTGGTGGCTGCTCCTAGGCTTCGGGACTCCCTCCCTAGAGAGGCCAGGATGGCTCCGTCTCTTCTCTCCTTTCAGCAACAAATAAAAACATTCTTGTGCCATCAGGCATTTTCAATCTGATGGGGGCTGTGCATTTTGGTTTTCTAGGTGTATATAGTTTTATTGCATTTAAATATTTTTAATGTTTTTAAGTGTTTTAACAGAAAATTGTTTAATCTGTTTTTTAAATTTCATATTTATATTTATATTGTTAATGTTTGTGTATTGTTTTAAACTCACTGTTAGATGCCTCGAGTCCCTATATTGGGAGGCAGGTGGGATATTATTATTATTATTATTATTATTGATGTGTGAGGTGGAGCTGCTGCCACCTGCTGTCTGGCTGCCTTTGCAGAGCCAGGGAAAAGGTATTGCACAAGGAGTCACTGGATTCTTTCCTGCACAACATCCAAGAAAGTACTTACACTGCTGTAATGCCATCATACATCATTCTGTTCAGGTCCTCATCTTCATTCTCATTATTAACTTAGTTGTTCAGGGACACTGGAATAATTATGCAAATTTCTTCACACACACACAAAGTATTGTATAAAATGCAACATAATCATTTTAACCTCTTCTAGGATTCTTGACCATTGGAATTTCTTCTGTCTACAAAGAGAAGGAGCAACACTTATTGAAGACAATTGGGTCCATTTTAAGTCACTCTTCTCCACAAGAAGTACAAATGATAACCCTGGTTATATACCTTGCTAATAACAGTTCTCAGCTAAATGAGCGCAGTGCCAAAGAAATTGAGGCTAAGTTTAGGAAGCATGTTAATTTAGGAATATTGCTTGTTGTACAAAGTTCTCTCTCCAGTTATCCACCATTAAGCAGCCTGAAAGCAGATCAGTGGGATAACAGGAGGACAATTGGATGTAGAGCCAAACAGAATGTGGACTATGCTTATTTAGTTAACTTTTGTGCTGGTCTCTCTCACTATTATTTGATGCTTGAAGATGATATTGTCTGTGCCACTAATTTTGTATCCATTATACATAACTATGTAAAGGACAGAACAACACCTTGGACCACAATTGCATTTTCAAGATTGGGCTACATTGGGAAACTCTACCATAGTTCTGATCTTGTTAAACTGGCCCGGTTCCTCTTGATGTTTTATGATGCACTGCCTGCAGACTGGCTTCTAGATTTTTTCCATAAATCAAAAGGTCAGGAAAATGCCATATTTTTCCGGCCTTCACTTTTCCAGCACATAGGTAGAATATCTTCATTTCACAGCATGGAAATCCAACTCCAAGATTCAGACTTTGAGGAAGACTCTGGAGATTCTGGAGATTTCCTAACTGCTTCATGTTTCACAAATATACCCATATATTCAAATTATGTGCCGAATAATGTATGTCCCCCTGGCAGGGGTGTTTTTTGGGGCAAGAATGTAACATCAGGGAGCTTCTTCACCATTGTCTTTGCACAACCACTCGTTCCCCAGAAGATTCAGATTTACACAGGGTCAGCTGAATATAACAGGGACATTCTCTACTATGGTTATGTAGAAAAGGGTAGGCTCAAAATCCACTCACATGGGAGTGAAACGTGCCTGACTTTCCAGCGAATTGGGGATTTTAAGAATGGACGTTTTGAAATGGAAGACAAGAGCAACAAAGATGATATAGACTGCCTTCGGATACAGGCCACAGCAGCACAAAGTCAGTGGCTGAGAATAAGGAAAATAAATATTTGGGTGAAAAAGGATTAATGTTCACATTCTGTTGTGCAAATATGTTGTGTACACTCACTTGATACTATGGAAAGTCATGTTAAATCTTGCTGGCTGTGATGAGAGAGATAAATTCTTACATTTTCTGCAATTGAAATTGTTTCTCTTTCTTTTCATTTCATTTCAAATGAACTTTGATGGAAAACAAAAAGCAAACCTCTTAGGCAATAAATTAACATTTTCTCACCAAGCATTTATGTCAATGAATTAAATCTTAACCTGCACATTAACCTCTTTATAAAATCCCTTAACTATCATACATAAGCTGCAATTTAAATTATTCAAAGAGACAATGGACAGCGTGATTTCTTTTTCTTTTCTGGCTTTTCTTCGCAAACGAAGATTCAGGACGGACTCATCCTGCGCTTTCTGCAAGCGCGCTGATGACTAAAAAGGCCAATCTGAGATAAACAAGTCCGGTTGCAGAAAGCACAGCAGAAGGTCTAAAAAAGGCTGCTTGGTCGTTCAGGATGCTGCCGAACAAGACTGTCATCTCCCGGGTCAGCCTCGAGCGACCAAAGTCCTGAACCGCCTTCATGCAGGGTTGGGTCTGCGGCTTCCAGTGCATCTTTACACCTGCCGTTTCGTCCCTCGCCTATCGCTACAGGGCTTTTTTGGAACTGGATTTGTCCTTCGAGCCTGTGCAATGGATTTTTCTGGTGGAGTGCAGTGTGCACAGAACTGGCCTCACCCTTTATTAATAATAATATAATAAAATTTATTTATACCCCGCCCCTCTGTTAAAACAATCGGGGTGGTTCATCTGCCGTGGCCTTGCAAGCATGGACATAGCAGCGAGGTCCTCGGGTCGTAGTAAAGAACAATTTCACTATTGCAGTGAATTTTAAAATACACATGGGAAGTGATCAGATAGGATTTCTGCATTCATTGATTGTGGTGCAAGTTTTGGATTATTTTAGTGATATGGAACAGCACATTTATTTATTGTTTTTATAGGAACATTTTGGAAATGCATCCCTATTATAAGCTTTACAGTATTTAACAATATTTTTATTTATTTATTTAGGTATTTATACCCCACTCTTCAGCCACAAAGGCTCTCAGAGCAGCTTACAAATTTGTTATGCAATAGCACTTACACATCTACACTGCTTTATAGCATGCTAGGCGCTCTCTAAGTGGTCTCGAGTGTGTGTTACCTAATTGCCCCCACAAGCCGGGTACTCATCTTATCAGCCTACGGAAGAATGAAAGGCTGAGTCAACCTTGGAGTCCTGCAGGATCGAACTCACAACCTTGTGGCTGCAGTAATGGCATTTATCCACTGTGTCACCAGGGATCCCAATACACATTCAACTTTTACTTGTTGAGCAGCAACTAGAAAGTCCCTACATCTAGTGAATTTGCAAGACAATCCAAAATAAAGAAACAATCTTTTATATTGTTAGATCTATCCAGCTGGGCAAGTTATATAGTAAATGAAGAAAATCTCTCAACCACTTTTGTCCTTGCTCAATCATCTGCCAGTATGCGGTCCTCACCCGATCTGTCCTGGAACACCGGAAGTGACCCTTGACTATGAGAGAGTTGTCCACGTCTTCACTAGACACAGGTGTCACAGGTCTTGATGATGTTTGTGTGTGTGTGTTTGTGTGTGCGATAATTTTACTGTGTAAAATTTCACAGATGAAAATTGGGACATACGTGACCTTGCAACATCAGAGTGGTCAAAATGGAAAACATCATTGAGGAAAAAAACACAAGCTTGGGGAAGCTGCAGCAGTTTGCTTTTGCCTATGTCTACAGGGAAAGCCAAGACTACACCCCTTTCTCTCCCCACCCCCACTGAATTAACTAAGTGCAAAGTACTTTTACACTCTGAACTCAGTTTGCAGCAAAGTGAAGTAAGCCAAGGACAAAGGGGGGTGGAAGTGGGAGGAGGACAGAAAAACAGGACATTATAAAAGTGGCTGTAAAAGTGGGGGGACAGAGGATTAATCAGGACTGATCCTGCCAAACTGGGGCAGCTGGAAGCTATGGGTGTGCATAAAGGTGACATGCTGTGAGGCCATACCCTTAAGATATTTTTCTTGCTATTTTTCCTTCCTCTGTAATTCACTAGAGGGCAGCAAATCTCCATCTTTTGGTTTTCCCAAGGAGAACTTTCTCTTCTCTGTGCAAAACTGTTAACAAACTCAACTAACAAAAAGTGAATCGGAGGAGAATTATATGCAAGTTGTTTAGTTTCACCAACTGCCCTGCACACTCAGAGTGTATTAGTTAGGCCTTTAAGATCTATTTTGTCACACACACAAAATATGAAAGAGATGGATTTTCATCAAGATGGATAACAAGGGACATTTAAAATGAGCACACACCCACCTTCCAGTGGCCTTTTGAAACAAACTCACCACGTAGCTTTAAAAACCACAACTACCTAGCATGATTTCATTGCAAGTGGTGTATGTGTTATGTTCTGAATGCTGGTTGCTATTTCTCGGGCTTCAGGCGGCTGCTTTGTTCCATTACGAGATTCTCTGATGCAGAGAGAACTTGTTCAGGTCTGACTTTTCTTCCACACGGCCATAAAGCCACTGTTAACACCTGCTGTGACAAGCAGAACTTCAACTTTGCTTCCAAGCTAACTGAAACAACTGTTGATGGCTGTGACCTCTAGTTTCCTTAAGAGTCCCTACACTGTCTCATGGTATGCTCTTTTATTTAACATAAATATTTCCTTGCTGAAACAGATCCATCAGGCTAGTCATCTAGATCACAAAGGGGTGGCTAGATACTTTGAGAAGCTCATATTGAATCTCCCTTGTCTGGAATTCCAAAATCCAAAATATTCCAAAATCCAAACTGTCCACATGACTGGCTGATATAGTGACACCTTTGCTTTCTGACGGTTCAATGTGCAAAAGCTTTGTTTCATGCACAAAATTATTAAAATGCACAAAATTATTTAAAGTATTGTGTCTAAAATTAACTTCAGCCTATGTGCATAAGGTGTATATGAAACATTAATGAATTTTGTGTTTAGACTTGGGTCCCATCTCCAAGATATCTCATTATGTATTTGCAAGTATTCCAAAATCTGATATTCCAAAATCCAAAAAAAAAAAAAAAAACCCACTAAAAAACCCTCTGGTCCCAAGCATTTCGGATAAGGGAGACTCAACCAGAATGTGACAACCATGTTGTTCTTCTAACTTGCTCATCAGTATCCAAACCTTCCTCTAAAGAACTGAATAAAAATGGTGATGCTCTGACAACCTCTCTCAGATTTTTTTTTTAGCTGGTGTTGCTTTATAGAAGTTTATGGGAATGGCCAGCTGCATATCTAGAGCAGTGCATCTCAGGGTATCTGATGTGGGGGACCAACATTTCCCTATAATGTGACAGAGACTGATAACATACTAGTGCCCATTGGCTACAACTGTTTTTGTCTTTCCTGGAAGCTCACCACAGATCACCAGCTAATGGCTAGCAGACCAGCACTAATCCACGGACTACCACTTTGAGTAGCATTGACCTGGAGGATTCTGTTTTGATCATAAATGCCTTTCTATAATAATAATTGGTTTTATGTCTGGACAAAACAGCGTATTTCTGGTCCATGCAAAATGTTGTTTTAAAAATGTACAAAACACACATTTGGCTTTGTACACAGAAGGAGGAATTCACTACCTCCCTCTCACAATGGTCAAACTCCCTGCAGGATTTACTTACGTCCTGTGGGGACTTTTCTTCCATAGCCATTTAGTAGCTGGAAAAGAATGGATAGGGGAGGATCAGACTTCTTGAGGGTTCTCCAAAGGTCCTGGAGGATGATGTTGCCATTGTACATTTGGTTATTGGTACATAGTCAGGTACTTCTCCAACATCCCCACTGCCCATAAGCCACTAAAAAGCTTGGAGGGATGCAGAAGGAAGGTGAGTCCTCCATGAGGGAAGAGGGGAGATATATCATAGTTCTGCCTGTGCAAAACCTTAGAATATGATTCCTGAAACAAGATCTCAGCCATTGATTCCCCACCCAGCCAGCCACCCACCCACCCATAAGTCACTTTTATCACTGTGTCTGGCAACCAGCTTTGTGGATGAGCCATTTGGAGTAATTCAGGAAGGCTTTTGTTTAGCTAATTCCTTCTCAAAATGGCCTCCTCACAGATTCAACCCCAGTGCTCTGTCAGTTGACCTGACAACACATGATTCCATGGTCTGCGCAAAACCAGTTTTCCCTTTTCAAAAGGAATTTGGTTCAAACCTCCAGTAGAATGGCAGACCAACACTGACACAAGAGGTGCATTCTAGTTTGTTGCAATATCGTTATAAGTCACAGGGAAACTTTTGTACTGCCTTCCCCCTCAGGGCAAATTTTCAAAGCAACTAGATCAGTGCTCCACGCCTACATCCTCTTATTTGTGGGGAGGACTTCTTTGTACCAGTAATATGCCCCCATTGCTTTGAAAATGTATCCTTTAATACAGGAACAGAAGAGCTAGATTAAAAGCAAGTCTCTTTTGCTGAATGCCAGAGGCTGTGGAAACCATGCATTCAGCAGTTTATAAAATTATCTCCCTTCAAAAGAAAATTTCCAGGAGTGAATGAAAAGGGAGAAAAAGCAAAGTAATGCTAATAGGAGTCAGAGTCAATGCCTGGCTCTACCGCACACAGATATTTACTTTTCAGCTTCCTCACCCAGGCGTTGTCTTCCTTCCTCAGTTTTCTCCAGAGTATCCAAACTCTTGTTTCAGATACTTTCAGGCATCCTGTTGACTGGATAAAACATGGAGCTCTGATGGCCCTATATGAACCATTGCTGAGGGAGTCACTCCCAGAATCAATGGAGCCACCACTGTTGGTGTGTGTGTGGGGGAGAGAATTAGCCTCCTTTTATTGGTGTAGAGTTCCAGGGTCACCTCAACTATGGCAGCACCTATCACCAATACATTAATGTTCTTCCCTTCTCCACCCCCTCTCTGATATAGCAAAGTGTATATTTTCCATGTTGGGATGGAAGATATGGACTGAAGCTGGGCAGAGCCTTGTAGCTGAGAAGAGATTCACATAGCCCATGTGCTTGATCATGGGTGGGCAGAAGGTTGTTTAGGATCTCCCACTAGATCTCAAACAAGAGCTTCTGATTTCCAATAGTTTAACAGTAGTAACAACTAAAAAAGCATCTATCAGGGGATCCTGGCCTCTTTTAGTTCGCTGGTTATTTATTGTATTTATTGTTTTTAAAGGTGATTTTAGACAGTTGCTTTTAATTTATATTTGTTTAATATTTTTTTTATGGGGGAGGGTGGGGTGGGGGTGTTTAGGGATTTTTATCTGTATTGTATTTTAATTTTTGTAAGCCGCCCCAATTGTTTTAACAGAGGGGCGGGGTATAAATATTATTATTATTATTATCATTATTATCCTCTTATCCTTGTTAAATTAAGATAAGGGTTGAGGGAAAACCAGGGCTGGGATTTTTGTATGAAAGGATTTGTGAGCTTGAATAATAACCACAATAACCACAAATCCCTAGGCTGAGACTGTGTTTAGAAGACTTCATAGAATCATAGAATTGCAGAGTTGGAAGAGACCACGAGGGCCATCCAGTCCAACCCCCCTGCCACGCAGGAAATCTTGATCAAAGCATCCCCGACAGATGGCAATCCAACCTCTGTTTAAAGACCTCCAAGGAAGGAGACCCCACCACGCTCCGAGGGAGTGTGTTCCACTGCCGAACAGCTCTTACTGTCAAAAAGTTCCTCCTCATGTTGAGGTGGAATCTCTGTTCCTGGAGCTTGCATCCATTGCTCCGTGTTCCAGTCTCTGGAGCAGCAGAAAACAAGCCTGCTCCATCCTCAGCGTGACATCCCTTCAAATACTTAAACAGGGCTATCATATCGCCTCTTAACCATCTTTTTTCCAGGCTAAACATACCCAGCTCCCTAAGTCTCTTCTCATAAGGCATCGTTTCCAGACCTTTCACCATTTTAGTCGCCCTCCTCTGGACATGCTCCAATTTGTCAATATCCTTTTTGAATTGTGGTGCCCAGAACTGGACACAGTATTCTAGGTGAGGTCTGACAAAGGCAGAATAGAGTGGCACTATTACTTCCCTTGATCTAGATACTATACGTCTATTGATACAGCCCAAAATCGCATTCCTTAATTCTTAGTGTTCCTCCACCTACCTCAGCCACTGTTGTGAGTCTGACCCCAGTTGGTGGGCCCCATGGGTCTCGTACAAAATAAGGATATCCGACAAGCCAGAAGAATGCATACTGGTATCTTAGGTATCAAGGGGAGTTAAAGGGAAGTGAATCAGAAAAGAATGCCTCTGCCCCGTTTGCAAATTGGGGCACAGAGTTGCAAGGATCATTGCTTGATGGTGCCTACTGGCTTCCATTTTGGTGGGGGCAATAAATCTGCTCAGGGTTTTGGTCTGAACCTTAAAGGCACTCTCCAAGGTACTGAACCTATTTGGGGGATTATGTTCAACACATTCAAGGTTCAGACTAAAACCCAGAATGGATTCACTGTCCCTACAAACATAGCAACAACCACCTGCCACTGCCAATGTCAGCAAAGCGGCAGCTAAACCTACTTCAAATGCTCTGGGGCCCATTCATCCAACACAAATATACCACTATTATTCCATTTAACTGCTATGGTTCCTTCTTATGGCATCTTGGGGTTTGTACTTTGGTGAGGCACTAGAGGAGCACTCTGGCTGAGAATTCTAAATGTCCCTCCCTAAACTCCAAATCCCAAAATTACATAGGGTGAAACCATTGCAGTTAAAATGGAATAATAGTGCTATAATTGCATTGTGTGAATGGACCTCAGACGTTTCTATGACAAATATTCAAGGAAAGACAGGGTCAACATGCTGCAGTATTTTAGGCACCTGTTCTGGTTCTACCAGGCAAGGATAGCAATAGCAACAGTGATATCATTTATGAAGTCGAAGGCTTTCACGGCCGGCATCCATAGATTTTCCTTGGTTTTTTTCCAGAACACAGCTTCACAGCCTGGAAGAAAACCCCAAGGAAAATATAATTTATATTTCTATACTGCTTATCAGTGCAAAGCACTGCCTAAGCAGTTTACAATGAGTTAGCTAATTGCCCCCACAAACTGGGTACTCATTTTACCGACCCTGGAAGGATGGAAGGCTGAGTCAACCTTGCAGTCCTGTAGGATAGAACTCACAACGTTGTGGCTGCAGTAGCGACATTTAACCACTGTGCCACCAGGGCTCCATAGAACTATGGTGGTGAATAAATTTGGCCAATGTTTCCTTCATAGTCGTGTCATGACACATCTTTTTCCTTTGTAAAGCTAAACACACATGCGCACAGCAAGCAAACAAAAGAATCACAAAATGCAAGTGACCTATCTAAACTTCTATTTTTTAATTGTCCACTCAACAAGGCAGCAATTAACCTAGTTTTAAATTTTGTTGATTTATGAGCATGCACAAAAATCAGTCTATTTTCTCCAAGAACAAATCCACTCCCCTCTTTACAGGACTCCCTGAAACAACATCTCAGGCTCAGCCAAACTGATCACCAACCCTGGCCTCACATTAGGAGGCATGGAGACGCACTATCCACAATGCTGCAGCCTTATTTGAGAACTCACGCTGAACAAGTCTTGAAGAGAAACGACAATGCAGAAAGAATCACAACCCAGAAACATCACCCAAGGAGACCTTCTGCTGTGCTTTCTGCAATCGGACTTGTTTATCTCGGATTGGCCTTTTTAGTCATCAGTGCGCTTGCAGAAAGTGCAGGATGAGTCCTTCCTGAATTTTCGTTTGCGAAAAAAAGCCAGAGAGAGAACAGGGGACAGAGAAAAGGCAGAATTACTCAACACCTTCTTTGCCTCAGTGTTTTCAGAAAAGGAAAAGGGCGATCAACCTGAGGATAAAGGAACAGAGGACACAATAGGAGAAATCCAGCACAGAATAAGCAAAGAGGTAAAAGAGCTGGCAAATGTAATCTCACAGCCATTGGCAATAATCTTTGAGAACTCCTGGAGAACAGGAGACATCCCAGCAGACTGGAGGAGGGCAAATGTTGTCCCCATCTTCAAAAAGGGGAAAAAAAGAGGATCCCAATAATTATCATCCAGTTAGTCTGACATCAATACCAGGGAAGATTCTAGAGCAGATCATGAAACAGAGAGTCTGTGAACATTTAGAAGGCAATGCCATAATCACAAATAGTCAACATGGGTTTCAGAGGAACAAGTCATGCCAGACTAATCTGATCTCTCTCTCTCTCTCTCTCTCTTTTTTTTTTTTTTTGGATAAAATTACTAGCTTGGTAGATGAAGGGAACGATGTGGATATCACATACCTTGATTTCAGTAAGGCCTTTGACAAGGTTCCCCATGACATTCTTCCAAACAAGCTTGTAAAATGTGGGCTAGACAAGTTAACTGTTCAATGGATTTGTAATTGGTTGACCGGCCAAACCCAAAGGGTGTTCCTCAGTGGCTCCTCTTCATCTTGGAAAGATGTGACCAGTGGGGTGCCACAGGGTTCTGTCCTGGGCCCAGTGCTATTCAACATCTTTATCAATGACTTGGATGAGGGAATTAGGGACATACTTATCAAATTTGCAGATGACACCAAATTAGGAGGAGTAGCTAATACCCTAGAGGACAGGATCAAAATTCAAAATGACCTGGATATACTGGAGAGCTGGGCCAAAGCTAACAAAATGAAATTCAATACGGAGAAATGTAAAGTACTGCATTTAGGGTGGAAAAATGAAATGCATAAATATAGGATGGGAGAGACCTGGCTGAATGAGACTATGTGCGAAAGGGATCTAGGAGTCCTAGTAGACCACAAGTTGAACATGAGCCAACAGTGTGATGCGGCAGCTAAAAAGGCCAATGTGATTTTGGGCTGTATCAATAGAAGTATAGTGTCTAGATCAAGGGAAGTAATAGTGCCACTCTATTCTGCCTTGGTCAGATCTCACTTAGAATACTGTGTCCAGTTCTGGGCACCACAATTCAAAAAGGATATTGACAAATTGGAGCGTGTCCAGAGAAGGGCAACTAAAATGGTGAAAGGTCTGGAAACGATGCCTTATGAGGAGAGACTTGGGGAGCTGGGTATGTTTAGCCTGGAAAAAAGATGGTTAAGAGGCGATATGATAGCCCTGTTTAAGTATTTGAAGGGATGTCACGCTGACGATGGAGCAGGCTTGTTTTCTGCTGCTCCAGAGACTGGAACACGGAGCAATGGATGCAAGCTCCGGGAACAGAGATTCCACCTCAACATGAGGAGGAACTTTTTGACAGTAAGAGCTGTTCGGCAGTGGAACACACTCCCTCGGAGCGTGGTGGGGTCTCCTTCCTTGGAGGCCTTTAAACAGAGGCTGGATGGCCATCTGTCGGGGATGCTTTGATTGTGATTTCCTGTGTGGCAGGGGGTTGGACTCAATGGCCCTCTTGGTCTCTTCCAACTCTGCAATTCTATGATTCTATGGGTTTTTGTTTTTTTTTAAAAAATGGCACTTTCTTATTCATCATACAAAGATGACCCCAGGTTAAGTTTAAGGTTCCTTCTTAGAACAGCCTTCTCCAATTCAGTGCCCTCCAGATATATTGCACAATGCCTGCTACCATCCTCAACCAGCACACAGTCAATGGTCCTTCTCATTGGGGATATTGGCTGGTATCCCGTTAGTGACACATGCATGTGAAAATTGTATTATGAATGCGAAATGAATTATTCACTATAGCACAACAGAGATATTCTGCTGAGAGCAGCCAAAGTGGAGTTGCACATATAGGAACTTTTTGCATTGCAGTTGCACATGGCTCATTGTGATTGTGCATTTCACATCACAGTTGTACATAGTAAATTATGGTTGTGCCTTGTGCCTTAAAGTTGCACAGTGCACATTGCACAACGGCACCCAGTCATTAAAACGTGTTGCACAATGTTGCTATTCTGCATGGGGATGTAGTGCTGGTGCAGCACATCCCTGGATTTGGATATGTACACTACAATGAGGGGATGCACCAATGGGTGTAGAAGTCCAATGGGTGTAGATGTCCAACACCTCTGGCAGGAACCAGGTTGGATAGACTGTCTTAGAAGTCTTGTTTCAGGGGATGGGGAAGAGGCCTTTCCTTGGGGAATGTTTTGCACTTGTTTTGTCATACACTAGGCTTCCGCTTTGGATCATTGAAGCAAGCAGCTTAAAACAATGCCAAAGTGTTCAGGAACTGGCTGCTGGTCCCATTAAATGAACTGAAACCAAATCATTCTGAACTCTAGTATTTTGCCTGACCTGGATCATCACCTAATTCCAAATGACATGGCTGGCTTTAACTCTCTCTGGCTTTAAACTTGCAATAGTACCTTTGCTCTTTCCTCACCCTTTCTGGTTCCTCCCTCCCCAAACAATTAGGAAAGCAGTGATTGTCACCTTCCAAACCTTTCCCTGAACTCTTTTGGTGCTATAAACAGGAAGACCTCAAGCACAGTGGTGCTTCAGCTTCTTTGATCCATTTGCTTCATGGTGGTCTTTTGTCTCTGTTCAAGGCTGGTTCACTGACTCTTCTGGCAAATCTTTTCATTACCATTATTTTGGGCTCTCATTTAGTTAATCTTCACTGTTAGCTGTCTCCCCAAATTCCTTAAAATGATTATCTTGCTACACGAGGGCCAGTGTGGTCAAGTCAGATATGGCGATGCTCTTTCAGAGCCCTTTCTAATAACTAATGGAGTGAAGCAAGGTTGTGTTTCTGCACCAACTTTATTTACAATCTTCTTTAGCATGATGCTCCAAAGGGCTATGGCAGAGCTTGAAGAAGACGACAGCATCTATATACGTTACTGTACTGATGGTAGCTTGTTTAACTTAAGCCGTCTGAGGGCTCATACTAAGACTCTAAATTATCTAGTCCGTGAGCTGCTCTTCGCTGATGATGCTGCCCTTGTTGCCCACACAGAAGCAGCTCTGCAGCGCCTAACATCCTGCTTTGCAATAGCTGCAGAGCTGTTTGGGCTAGAAGTCAACCTGAAGAAAACAGAAGTTCTTTACCAGCCTGAACCACAGGACGAACACCACCATCCCCACATTGCCGTCGGCAAATCTGTGCTCAAGTCTGTTCAGCAGTTCACCTACCTGGGAAGCATCATCTCCTCAGATGCCAAGATTGACAAAGAGATCGATCACAGATTAGCAAAGGCATATACTGCATTTGGAAGACTTCACAAAAGAGTCTGGAGCAATAAACACCTGAGGCAAAGCACAAAAATCAGTGTGTATAGAGCCATTGTACTGTCTATCCTCCTTTATGGATCTGAAACATGGGTCACCTATCGCCACCACCACCAACTCCTCGAGCGCTTTCATCAGCGCTGTCTACACACAATCCTAAATATACACTGGACTGACTATGTGACGAATGTTGCTGTCCTTGAACAAGCAGGGATCGCCAGTATTGAGGCCATGATATTGAGAACATAGCTGCACTGGGCAGGGCATGTTTCTAGGATGGCGGACCATCGCCTCCCAAAAATACTACTCTACGGTGAACTCGCCACTGGTCAGTGTAAGAGGGGCACTCCAAAAAAGCGATACAAAGACTCCCTGAAACAACATCTCAGGCTCGGCCAAATTGATCACCAACAGTGGTCCTCCCTGGCCTCACATCAGGAGGCATGGAGACACACTATCCTCAATGCTGCAGCCTTATTTGAGAACTCACGACGAACAAGTCTTGAAGAGAAACGACAACGCAGAAAGAATCACAACCCAGAAACATCACCCAAGAAGACCTTCTGCTGTGCTTTCTGCAACCGGACTTGTTTATCTCGGATTGGCCTTTTAAGTCATCAGTGCGCTTGCAGAAAGCGCGGGATGAGTCCTTCCTGAATCTTCGTTTGCGAAAAAAAGCCAGAGGTCTTTTGTCTCTGTTCAAGGCTGGTTCACTGACTCTTCTGGCAAATCTTTTCATTACCATTATTTTGGGCTCTCATTTAGTTAATCTTCACTGTTAGCTGTATCACCATCCATTGGTTCCAGACATCTGAGTTCAGAATCTGTCTTGAAGGCAATAATTTTTTCCCCCACCATGGTATTTGGTTGTGTGGAACAGAAAAGGTGCCAGCATACCAGTATGAAGGAACAGACCTTGTTTTGAGTCCACCATCTTTCTTAGAGGGAAAAACGCAGAATAGGGAACTTTCACATATGGGATGGAAATGCTGTTGGTGTTAATAGTGGGGCACAGTAACACCAAGCAGATTCCACAATAGAAGAAATAAAAATAGGCAAGGAGGGCTTGTTGCTGTTGTTATGTGTCTTCACGATTATTCTGATTTATGGCAGCCCTATCCTAGCAGCATTTTGGCAAGATTTATACAGAGGTTTGCCTTAACCTTTGTCTGAGGTTAAGAGAGCCATGACTTGCCACTCAGTGGGTTTCTATGGCTGAGCGGTGACTTGAAATCTGATCTCCCACGAGTCCTAGTCCAGCACTCAAACCATTATTCCACATTGACTCAAGGAGAGTCAAAGAGAGCTAGGAAGAAAAAAAATGCAGTCACTCTAGAAAAAGAAGGTCAGACTGCTTATAATCCATTTCCAAACAGAGCTTGGGAAAAGGTGGCCAGGCTGTCTTGGGGATTCTCTAAGCTGTGGTCCAAAAAGGGTTCTTTTCCAGGCTCTATGAGGTGAACCCTATGAAGCCCAAAATCTTGCACAATAATCTGGCCCTTTAAAAAGAGAGCCCCTCCCCCTGTTTTGTAGTTGGGAGATGTTTTAATAAAATGTTGAACTGTTTTTAAATGTTTTAAGTTTAAAAATTGTAGTTTAAAACTGGCCAATTTCTGGATGAAGTACAGTACAACTAATATTACTGTGCAGGTTTCACAACCATACGTAGAAATTGGAACTATGATGACATGGACAATCCTAACTTCAGTATTCAATTATATATCTTTACACTTCAGGATCTTGTCTAGTTCCTTCATAGCTGCTCTTCCAAGTCCTAGCCTTCTTCTGATTTCTTGATTTCAGATTCTTCTGATTTCTTGATTAATGATTGAGCCAAGGCATGAAAAATCTTGAACTCTTTCAGTGTCATCATCATCTACTTTAAAGTGATGTAAATCATCTGTGGTCATTATTTTTGTTTTCTTAATGTTCAGCTGTAAACCTGCTTTTGCACTTTCTTCACTTGACTTTCTGCAGTAATTTTTCCAAGTCTTTGCTGTTTACTTTTAGTAGTATGATATCATTTGCATATCTTAAATTATTGATGGGTTGATGTACCTTCCTACAATTTTCACACCTCCTTCCTCACAGTCTATTCCAACTTTGTGTATATGTTCAGCATACAAATTAAACAGGGTGATAAGATGCAGCCTTGTCTGACACCTTGCCAATTGGAAACTTCCGTTTCTCTGTACTGTATTCTGTCCTGATATTAGCCTCTTGTCCTGAATATAGGTTATGCATTATGCATTAAGATAATTATTTACAACATTTTCCATAAAATATTTGTTCTTAATTCTGATGGATTTCCTTCCCAGATGTCTCCATCTAGCTAGACTCAGAATTTCTTTCTAATCTTTCCCTATATTATTCAGATTACTGTTAGTTTTTCTACAGCTAGCAGCAGGGTCAGTGGATTTTCAGCTTTTGAAACATTTCAAAAACAATGATATTCCAAATTTGAAGTGAAGTACTGAAAGTTATCATGCTTTTTTAAAATAAAGAGCTAGAATCTTGGGCAATTATGAATACATAACCTACAATTACCATTAATAACTGCTAGATATTCACAGTCCCTACATAGCCCCTAGTTTAGGGGCTACATAGGGACTGTGAAAGTTCCCTAAACCCCACTTACTGGTAAGCAGCCACTGGGGATCCATTCCCTGTCAATCAAGTGGCTGCCTAATCTTCCCACCCACCCACTTCTGAGAGAGAGCTCCAGGAGGGAGTTTTATGACAGGGGTCCTTTTTTGTATGTGTCTGTTGAACCAGAGATTGCTCACAGGAGCGGGTAGGAACATCAAGCAGATGCTTCTCAGATGACAGAGGAATGGACACCTGTCAATCCCAATGCTGCTTACCAGTAAGTGGGGTTGTGGGAGAAGGGTTTGGCCAGAATCCACCATGTAGTGCTGTAGTTACAGTGCTATGTCGTACGTAATGAGCATACAGCATTTTGCCAACTATTTATTTTCAGTAAATATATATTGCTGCATGGTCTTGGCTCTAGCAGTGTTTCTCAGCAACGGTTCCCCAAGAGGTTATTAGGGGTTCCATGAGATATTGAGATTGGGAAAAAAATAAACATTTTTTTTTTAGCTATAGATATAATAATTTATAGGCATAGGTTCCCTGAGACTTGAAAATTGCTTCAAGGGTTCCACCAGGGTAAAAAGGTTGAGAAAGGCAGCTCTAGGGCATGCATAGAAGGCCAATTAATTTCAGTTGAGAGGCCCAATAAGGTCAGATCAAATCTATCAAGTTAAATGAATGAGGAAGCTGTTCATGGTGGTGGGACACACCACAACTCCCCGCTGCTTAAACAGACTGCTGTATCACAGTGATTCTGGGATCATTCAAAGTTTTTGAATGTTGTCTTGAAATGATACAAAGGCTGCAGTAGACAATAGTCACTGCTGTACGCTGTTCTGTGTTTAATGTATGTTGAACTCAATTTGGAAATTATCAGATGCCTGCAACCCCCGTCAATGGGGTCCTGTCAATGAAAACCGATGCCATACTCACAGCTGCAGCACAGAAGTAGCATGCAAGGGTGATGACATCATCTGAAACCAGGATCCGTTCACATGAGAGTAATGTCATCCTCAAATGCTCCTGGGTTGTAGTTGTTTTGCAGAGTCTGATAATCTCCCATATCTCCACTGAACCAAGCAATAGTTAAATTGAAGTTAAGCTGCACAGAAAGCAATGAGGATAGATGGGCCATGTAATTAGAGGGATAACTACTTAGGAATGAACCCCGCACAGTTGGGTGAGATTTCCTTCCTTGTAAGCAAGTTTAGGTTTGCAGCTTTAGTCGTAATTAATATATGCTTAGTTGTACAATACATTTCAAAAGTTCAATAGATGTAGACCTGCATCTAAATTTACTTCCTGCATTTCTACTCAAATTGTTTTTCCTTTGTTCTTAACTGTTCTCTTTTCCTATGGATATCTGTAGTTACCAGGGGCGCTGAGAGGCTGTGTGCTATGAAAAACCACCAAGGCCTAAATCCAATTCTTAGCTTTAACTAGATCAGATCCTCTCTCTCTCTGGCTTTTCTTCGCAAACGAAGATTCAGGAAGGACTCATCCCGCGCCTTCTGCAAGCGCGCTGATGACTAAAAAGGCCAATCCGAGACAAACAAGTCCGGTTGCAAAAAGTGCAGCAGAAGGTCTCCTTGGGTGATGTTTTTGGGTTGTGATTCTTTCTGCGTTGTCGTTTCTCTTCAAGACTTGTTCGTCGTGAGTTCTCAAATAAGGCTGCAGCATTGTGGATATTGCGTCTCCATGCCTCCCGATGTGAGGCCAGGGCGGACCACCGTTGGTGATCAATCTGGCCAAGCCTGAGATGTTGTTTCAGGGAGTCCTTGTATCGCTTTTTTGGAGCGCCCCTCCCACGCTGACCCGTGGCGAGTTCACTGTAGAGTAGTATTTTTGGGAGGCGATGGTTATGTAAATGTTGGCTTATCAAGTTCACACTGAGTCCACAGGTCTACTGCAGTTGGGAGTAACAATGGATCTAGGCTCAAGAGTCATGTAACAACTTAAAGCTTAACCCATTTTATTTGGCAGAAACTTTCATGGACTTCAGCTTGCTTCAATAGATACGTTTGATGAAAATGGCTGAAATCCATGAAACATTGTGCCAAATAAAACTTGTTAGGCTGAGACCTGCATCGGCAGACATAACTACAATGGCAGAGCTCCATTATTGTAGTTACATCTGATAATGCTACTCCCCCAACTCCCCCCACCTTTTCAGCTTGAAGAGTTTCCAAGGCACTGAAGACTGGGCGCTGGGAAATGACCTCTGATGCATTCTCTCAATTGCACAGTGTATGAAGAAGAGGCAGCAGGAGAGACTCCTCAGGGTCCTGCCACAGCTGCTTCTCTCATGGCTCCCTGAAACTGGGAGAGCACTGCAGGCATCATTCTCCAGCTTCTGACCTGGAAACCCTTCAGCTGGGGTGCTTCCAGGCTGCAAAGGTGGGTTTAGGGGATCCTGTTTTGTCATTTACAACTGCAAATGTGAATCCCCAGCACTTACGGGATTGTAGGTCCAGCTTACAATCGTATAACTACTGAACAAGATGCCAGACACATATCTTTAAGGTTGTCTTAAGACTCTTCCTTATATTTACCCATTATTTTGGAGTATAGTGCCTCCATTTGGTACAAGGAGCAACCCTACACTTTTAAAATAGACCATAATACAATATTCAGTTTCCAAATGCCAACCAAGATCTATCGATCTATCTATCTATCTATCTATGATCAAAGAGGACTGAAAGTGATACAGAGTTGGTCCTTCCTATTGAGAGTGGATTTTTTCTGACTGTGTTCCTGTTTAGCCAAAGCAGCACCACCCATGCAGATGAGGGAAGTTATCAGGAAGCTCAGAAAAACACCATGGATTTTCCTTGGTTTTTTCCCAAGCTGTGAGGCTGTGTTCTGGAATAGTTTCTTTCTGACTTTTCCCTGCATCTATGGCTGGCATCTTCAGAGAATGGTTGGGTAGGAGTGTGTGTAGCGTTTATATGCTGTAAACCCCTGTTGGGGAGTATATGTAAATTTGTGTAATTGAATGGTTAGTTTCTGGTTGTAGAAATGCAAGGCTTGTTAGTGTCTGTTTGGCTAATGGTTGGTTGATGGCCCATTATCTGCTGGAAATCCCCCTGTCCCTGGGTGGAATTCCTTTGTAAGTGTTGAGTTTTGATTCTATTGATCTTCAAAACTGGGAGCCAGATTTTGTTTACTTTTAGGGTTTCTTCTTTCCTGTTGAAGTTGCCCAGGTGTTTGTGGATTTCAATAGCTTCTCTGTGCATTCTGACATGATAGTTGTTGGCCTGGTCCAGAATTTCTGTGTTTTTAAATAACATTTTGTGTCCAGGTTGGCTTATAACATGTTCTGCTCATGCTGATTTTTTCCAGCTGGCCCAGTCTGCAGTGTCTCTCATGTTCCTTGATTCATATTTGCACACTGTGTTTAGTGGTTCCTATGTAAACTTGTCCACAGTTGCATGGTATGCGGTAAACTCCTGCAGCTGTGAGAGGGTCTCTTTTGTCCTTTGCTGAGTGTAGCATTTCTTGGATTTTCTTGGTTGGTGTGTAGATTGTTTGGAGGTTGTGTTTCCTCATGTTTCCCTATTCTGCCTGTGACTCCTTTGATGTATGGTCAAAATACCTTCCATTTGGGTGGCTGTTTTTCTTCTTCATTCCTTTTTTTTTTCTGGGTCTTGCTGCTCTTGTGATGTCTGATCTGGAGTAACCATTAGCCTGTAGGGTCCAATTTAGGTGCCTCAGTTCGTCCTCCATGTAGTGGGGTTCGCAGTTCCTTTTTGTGTGGTCTACCAATGTTTTTATTGTGCTTCTTTTTTGTCCTGGGTGATGATTGGAGTTCTTGTGTAGGTATCTGTCCATGTGTGGGGGTTTTCTGTATACCTTGTGGCCTAACTGTTGGCTTGGTTTGTGGATGACTAGGAGAACAGGTCCACCACCACCCAAATGGTGGTACAGCCAGCAGAAGGGGGCAGGTCTGTGATGAAGTCCATTGAGACAAGCTTCCAGGGCCCTGAAGGTGTCAGCAGAGGCAGCAGCAAGCCCGCAGGTTGCCCCCAATGATCCTTAGCACGGTGACAGGCAGGGCAAGTGTCCACATACTGGACACCTCCTCACCGACCCGAGGCCACCAAAACTCCTGGGTGAGGAGGTGTAGGGTCTTGCAAAAGCCGAAGTGTCCCACCAGCTTAGAATCATGGCACAACCGAAGGACCATCTCCCGACAGGGGCCTGCTGGTACATAAAGGCGGCCCCGGTGGTAGAGCAGGCCATCTCGCAGCTCAAAAGGGGAGGTGTCCCCTTCTGCCGAATGCTGGGTCATGAACGGGTCCTGGCCCTGGAGGTCATGGATCTGGTCCAGCAGTGTAGCATCCTTTGGAGCAGCAGCAAAATTCTACGGGTGCAGAATGGTGGACCAAAGCTCCCCTTCTGGTTCCGTGGTGTACTCTGGCTTCTGGGAGAGAGTGTCGGCCTGCCGATTCTGGGCCCGAGGAATGTACTGGAGCTGGAAATTGAAGTGGCCAAAAAACAGGGACCACCGCTTTTGCCTCTGGAACAACTTCTGGGCCATCTGGAGATACTCCAAGTTCCTATGGTCTGTGTGGACCAGGGTGGGATGAGCTGCCCCCTCCAACAGATGTCGCCATGGGTCAAAGGCAGCCTTAATTGCCAACAGCTCCTTCTCCCAAATTGTGTAGTTGCATTCAGGAGGAGACAGCTAACGGGAGTGAAAGGCACATGGCAGCAGGAATCAGATTTAAAAAGATGTGGAAAGATGGAATAAACTGAATTTATCCCTGTTAGGGAAAATCAACATGATTAAAATAAATATCTTACCAAAATGCCTATTTTTATTTCAAAATCTGCCAATCCTACAGAATGAAAAGACACTGAATAAATGGACATTTGAATTAAACAAGTTCATATGGGGAGGGAGGGAGGGAGGTGAGAATTAAATGGTCTACTTTAACAGCAAATAAAACTTCCAGAGGGGCAGCACTGCCTAATTTAAAGTTATAATACACAGCATGTGGTATAAATTGGATAACAGATTGGATTAAATTAAATAATGGAAGAATTTTAGCATTAGAAGGTTACGCGTTGTGGTTTGGTTGGCATGCATATATTGGATTCAAAGTTCAAAAAAACAAAGACTTTGAAAATCACATACTGAGGAAGGCATTAAGGAAGATCTGGATTAAAATTAAAAGACAATTCTTTTCTTTTTAAAAATTTGTCTAACCAACAAAGGATTTCTCCAAGTTGTCATACCAGCAAATAGTTTGCTTGTAGGACTGGCTAACATTTTAATTTCCAAGCTGTTTACAAAGAAACTACTTCCCAGCTACAAAGGATGGTACAAAAGCTGGGCACAGCATCGCCTCAGCTGTGTTCCACCCCATGGCTACTGACTGAGGGAGGGTTAGAATTTCATGCGCATTGGAACAAAATGCGGCAGATTTCCACAAGTTGGTTGTTCCCTTGTATTCTTTGAAGAACCATATCTCTCTGGTTTTCTTCGCAAACGAAGATTCAGGAAGGACTCATCCCGTGCTTTTTGCAAGCGCGCTGATGACTAAAAAGGCCAATCCGAGATAAACAAGTCCGGTTGCAGAAAGCACAGCAGAAGGTCTCCTTGGGTAATGTTTTTGGGTTGTGATTCTTTCTGCGTTGTCGTTTCTCTTCAAGACTTGTTCGGTGTGAGTTCTCAAATAAGGCTGCAGCATTGTGGATAGTGCGTCTCCATGCCTCCTGATGTGAGGGCAGGGCGGACCATTGTTGGTGATCAATTTGGCCAAGCCTGAGATGTTGTTTCAGGGAGTCCTTGTATCACTTTTTTGGAGCGCCCCTCTTACACTGACCCATGGCGAGTTCACCATAGAGTACTTTTTTTGGGAGGCAATGGTCCTCCATCCTAGAAATGTGCCCTGCCCAGCGCAACTGTGTTCTCAATATCATGGCCTCAATGCTGGTGATCCCTGCTTGCCCAAGGACAGCAATATTTGTCACATAGTCAGTCCAGTGTATATTTAGGATTGTGCATATACAGCGCTGATGAAAGTGTTCGAGGAGTCGTAAGTGGTGGAGATAGGTGACCTATGTTTCAGACCCATAAAGGAGAATAGACAGTACAATGGCTCTATGCACACTGATTTTTGCTTTGCCCTGAAGAAATAAAATAAAATAAAATAAAATAAAATAAAAACGAGAGAGAGGATGCTCACACATAAATGTATAATAGACCAAATGATTTCATACTCCTCTGACTCTGCTTTGCAATTCCAGGAGAATTTTCTAGAAACATCAGTCCCAACTAATCAGTGTCTCATCACAACTTCCTCAGAGTTCATGAGAAATCTAACAGATTGGGATCTGCAAGGACACCATTGGTTTAGGAACCTGCATTCATTTCCATCAGGATAAAGTAGTTCAAATTAAAACTTGCTTCTCTAGTATAGCAGAGAATACTATAAGGAGAAGGATGTTATCCTCTATACATTACCTGAGTAAATCCTTATGAAATAAATGGATGTACTTTTGAGTAAACATGCACTCAGTAGCTGACCTCCAGCATCATCAGTGTAACTATGAAAATGGAGACATCCCCCAGCTACGACAATTCCACCCCCAAAACCCTACCTTTTCAGCCTGGCTGCACCCATGCTGAATCATTTCTGAGGTGCTGGGGATGGGGTTGCAGGGAAATGACATTTGCAGGACACTCCAGATCACAGGGCACATTGAGAACAGGCAGCTGCAGAGACCTCCTCGGGATCCTGCTGCAACTGCTATTCTCAAGACATCCTGAGACTGGGAGAGCACTGCAGACATCATGTCCCAACACCTCAATCTGCATGCAGCACCTCAGAAACCTTTCAACTGGGGCTCTGCCAGGCTGCATTCTTCCTTCAGATATTGTTCTGCCTTTGCACATGAACACCTACAGGAAGGAAGACAAGTTCTATCCCTATGGAAGAAAGGAAGGGAGGGAGGGAGGACATTCTATGCATTAGGAGATTTTCACATGGGGAAAGTAATCCCTGGGGAGATCGGGAGAGAAACAGGGCTGTTCCGGTAGCAGAGCTCTGTTTCGCACGCCCCCTTCCTTCTCCTGATGTTCTCCCTCCATGCTGCTTCCATTTCCCTCCCGCTGTGTTTTACTAATGAAAGTTCTTCATTAATAAAAAATTGCGGAATGTAGTGGGAGGGAAATAGAAGCAGCACGGAGGGAGGATGACAGGAGATTGGGAGAAGGAAGGGGGCATGCAAAACGGAGCTCTGGTACCGGAACAGCCCTGTTTCTCTCCCAATCTCCCCAGGGATTACTTTCCCCATGTGAAAATCTCCTCTGCGTGCACCAGTGCTCCCTTCTGGCATAGAGGAGGCCTACTATGTGAGCAAGGTTCTTGCTTGCTAGAAAGGCTTCCTGTGAGTCACATGGCTTGTTTTTCTTGAAGAAAAAAAGATGACAGGTGAATGAGGAAGAAAGCACAAGAAGAGGTTAACAAACCTAATGAGTAAAGATGATTATGGAGTTTGGGCCTTTTGCTCCCTTGGGCTAAGTTACTCCTGTATTTCCCACCTGGCTACCTGTTGTTATGTCCCCCACCTTGTCATAGTGTTGTTAACTTCTGTCCATTCCAGCTACCAAAACACTAGCCAGTGCTTTTTCAGGGTTTCCACATGTTGTGGATGCCCTCAGTATTTCCTCCAAAATATGTTGCCCTCCTGTAAAAGATGGGGCTTTATCTTTGAATGCTCAGCTTCAGATACTGTACAGAATCCAAGCTTGGGGAACCGTTTCCATAGCTTTACTGAACATCTGAGGTGGAAGAGCCATACAACAGGAGAAAGTTTTTTCTTGAGCTTCAAGCTGGTGAGAGGGTGGGTGTTTGCCTAGGAATGTCACTAAAGTTGCCCAGTGTACACTTCTCCAACTACTTCAGAAACACAGTGGGACCATCACAAGCCTCAGCCTCCTTCTCAGGCTTGTAACCAAGAAAGGGGAATAAGGGAGTATTTATCCTTCTGAAGTCACCAAGCATTTCTAAAGTGCAGCGTACTGCTAGGATGATTTCCTGCTGCTTCGCTGGCTTCTAGCTCAAAGAGAGAGTTGGAGACTTGGCCATTTATGACACCCTTTTGAGGCCCCATCTCTGTACCTCCACATCCCCATTTTGAGCTCAGGAGGAAGCTGAGGCTCAGTGAGTGCCATAAAACTGGAGAACACCTACAGCACTGCTGGATTTCTACCTGCCTAGCTGGTTTTTTTTTATTACTATTATTATTCAGTTTGTTTATCTGAAAAACTAGCAGAAAGTGGGGAAGAGATGAGTGCCACACCTTCCTTCCTGTCTTGCTAAACTCACATGGGTGGTTAACATACACCCAGGTGCTTCACTTCCTTTTACTTGATGCTTCATCGCTGGAGCTAATCCTCACACTCTGTGAGGCAGCTCTAAACAAGCTGGGTCAAGGGACAGAGGTATGGTAGCCCAAATGTCCCCTAAAGACTAGAAACACTGCAAGGCTCATCGCTGGAGCCACACCTACAGAGGAAACAGAAGATGAAAAAAGCCTAGTTCTGCTGTCCTATACTATAGTCCTGCTATTTTCTGTCCTTTAAAAAGGACATTGACAAGCTGGAACATGTCCAGAGGATGGTGATCAAGAGGGTAAAGGGACTGGAAACTAAGTGTTAAAATAAAAGGACCGCCTCCATTTGGGGGGCCCCGCAACACTTTATTTTGGGGACCCCATATGTTTATCTCAGGTCAATGTCACCTAACCTAACCTATTCACAGTACAGGATATTCAGATTATTACTAATAACATTTTTGCAGGAGGAGGGTTACGAAGGGTGTGTGTGTCCCACAATGATGGAGGTCCCTGCGGCTGCAGGTGCTGCAGGGCCCTTAAACTGGCCCTGTTTTACCTGAAGTACTGTATTAAGTTCTGTGCCCTCAAGTTCAAGGTGTACAATTCAGCAAGCTAAAATAAGTCCACAAAAGGGCAACAAAGATGGTAAAGAGGCTGGAAACCAAAGAGATTTTTAGATGCCTCTTTCAGCCTCTTGCCGCGCAAGCAGCCTCCAGAGCAGTAACGGGGCTGCTGCACGGCAAGGGGTCCATTTTGGACGACGCCGTTTCTCTCTCGGTGGCGTCCATGACTGTTGCGGCTAGCATTGGAGGTGGCCGCACTGTTTTTTACTCACCGACAACTTCCGTGAGTGAAAAACAGCGCGGCCGCCTCCAATGCTAGCTGCAACAGTCATGGACGGTGCTGAGAGAGAAACGGCATCGTCCAAAATGGACCCCTTGCCGTGCAGCAGCCTCGTTACTGCTCCGGAGGCTGCTTGTGTGGCAAGAGGCTGAAAGAGGCGTCTGAAAATCTCCCAAGTCCAGGGGGATGTCATACTTCCACCTTTTTAATGTGTTAAATGCTTTAAAGGGATGAACAGCTGAAAGTGTTAGTATGCTTAGCCTAGAGAAGGGAATAATTTAGCTGTGGATTCCAGAACTAGGAAAGATTTGGAACAGATGAGGGCTGGGATCGTTTCCAGTTCTACAATTCTGTTACTCTATTGGCAAGAATTAGGCTAGGCATGAGATGTGAGAAGGAGAAAAAGTGTTATGGGCTCTAGCATCAACATGGTTGTGTTTGCATGTGTTGCTTATTAAAAACATTGGGAGAGTACTTAGATAATGGCAAGTAGGTTAGAAACAAGACACATGTGTAGGGGGATCCCATCTGATTAAGAGGCCCTCATGCAGCAGTAAAAAATTGGGGACCATCCAGATGTTTTGGACCTCAATTTCCAATGGCTCCAGTTAGCATGTCCAATGGTAAGGAATTATGGAAGTTACAGTCTCTAACTGCCTTTCTCAACCTTTTTACCCTGCAGGAACCCTTCAAGTGATTTTTCAGATCTCAGGGAGATCCTGTATTGAAAATATCATATCTACAGCTTGGGGGGGGGGGCTAGGCTATCCCCCTTTTTGGTCTCCTTTTGCAGGCAGGCAAAGACCTTTTTTTATTTACACATGCTTTAGGCCACTAACTGGCTGTTGTGGATGGGAATTTTAAAGGGAGATGTCATACTTCTACTTTTTTAATGTGTTAAACCCTTTAAACTGTTTTAACTCATGTGTTTGGTTTTTTAAATTGTTTATAAATTATCTTTTAAAATTGTTAATACATTGTTCTTCAATATTATATCTGCTTGGTTTTTACCTATGTTCTGCTCTAATTCATATTGTAAGCCACCTGGAGCCCTGTACTTGTAGAAAGGCAGAGTATTAAATAAATAAAGAGTAACTGGGGAGATTCAACATTGACAAATCTATCTCTCCTCATCTATCATTGAACCGTCTGGTTGCCTTTTTGTGTTGCTGCTTTTTGCAATAGGGAACAACCTTTGAACAGGAAGCTTTACATGCCTGACTTCACCAGCCATCGGAGCCTCGGCAGTTTGCTATCGGCCATGCTGACAAACAAGCCCCCAGACAGCCCATAACTTGGAGAGGCCAAAGTCCAGATGGCTGGGCTGCCACATGGAGGGGGGAGGCTGAGGGAGAAATGGCCGGGTCCCCCTGATTGGCTCATAGCTCGGGGGGGGGGAAGGCTGGAGCCCCTGTAGTCCCTGGGGCCAAAGGGGGGGGTTGAGGGCCTACTGGCCAAGTTCCCCGTGTCCACGTGGCTGCGCAAAGCTGGCCATAGGTGAGTCCGAGCGCAATTGGCCCCAAAGTCCCAGAGGATTAGGCTAATCAGGCTGCCAAAATTACCCCCCAGGGGCTGCCCAATCCGCCGAAGCCATGGCGGATAAGGCCAACTGGGCCACCCAACTTGTCCCCCAGGGGGCTGCCCAAATCCCCGCGGTCGGCACCAGAGCTGCTTGGTACTCCCTGTTCATGATTGTCCACCATTCCCCTGCTGATGCTCCAGTCTGTTGGTCACAATACAGATATACAAGAAGTAACAATGAAAAACACTGCGGTGGGGGGGGAGAGAGAGAGAAAGAGACAGGAAGGGGAAAAGCTGAGCTGAGCTGAGCTGGAGCCATGGAGGGAGGCTGTGGCTCCTCCCACACAGAAAAGAGTTGGCAGGATGCTCTGAGGAGCCGGCAGAGGCAGCTGGGACACAGCTGGATCCTAAAGCCCAACAGATCTCATTAGTATTTCTCGCGAAACCCCTAGCCATATCTCACAGAACCCTGGTTGAGAAACACTGGTCTGTAACATCTGGAGGGCCAAAGGTGTCCCATTCCACTCCTAATGTCTCTCGACACATATGCTTGCTTGAACATAAAATGTGTGGGAGCAATGCTGAAAATATGAATTGCATCATTGAGAGTAAATCCACCAACGCAAGTAGCAAAGTCTGAACAAAGGACTTTGATAAGCCATGAACAGTCAAATCAGCTTCAGAAATATTAAGTTGAATTAAGGATATTCTTTGAAATCAAAATTACTGCTTTACCTGCAACCCTTTTGCCAGTATGTACTCTTGCAATTCTAAAGGAAAGGGGGATTATTTAGCAAAAGAACATAAGAGTTAAAGCTTTGGAATGGCCAGTTGGTAGACCCCCCAGGACACCACCCCTGACTGAGGCCATTCTGTCTATTGCAGATATACCTCCAAAAGGACTGAGTTTACAAGCCACACTAACAAACAGACGTACACTTTGGCCCACTTTACCATTTGCAATAGCAATCTTGCCATCTATACAATACAATGCAAGCATCTAAAGATATATGTGGGAAAGACAGGAAGGCCTCTTAAAAAAAACGTACAGGAGAATACCTTTCAAATATAAGAAACAAGAGAACAAAAAAAGGTGATCTCTTGGTAAGTCATTTTTTGGAATGCCATCATCCTACAACAGGCCTCAAATTTCGGGTTATACAAAAAAATAAATAATAATGAGAAGATTCTATTTAAAAAAGAAGCAGACTGGATTCTAAAATTAAAATCTTTAGTTCCTAGAAGACTAAACGAAGAACTTGATCTTCTCCCACTTTTTAAAATTCACTTTGAACTTTTTTTAGCTCAGTTGCATGATCCATCCTTGAAGACTGTCTCACTTTCCCTTTTCTCCCTCCCCACTTTTCCCTGGCCATCTGCTAAGATAAAAAACAAAAAACACCTTGAGCCTGGTTCTCTAGTTTCTTGTGGGTCCAGCCAATGGAATGAGATTTTCCGCTCCAGAAATGTCTGCAGCTAGATAGCACATTGGTGTGTATAGTCGGCCCTCTGTATCCACAGATTAGGCATCCACAGATTCCACAATCCACAGTTTTAAATATTTTTTTAAAAATCCAAGAAGCAAACCTTGATTTTGCCATTTTATATAAGGGACACCATTTTACTATGTCGTTGTATATAATGGGACTTGAGCATCCATGGATTTTAGTAGCCACGGGGGGGCGGGGGGGTGTCCTGGAACCAAACCCCAATGGCTACCAAGGACCCACTGTATAGGCTTTCAGCAATATACAAAACCTGGAATGCACAATGATATTTTATGTAGATATTATTGTAAAATTGTGTGTTGTCATTTTGATTTTTAATTTGATATTTCTGTTTTTGTTTTTATGTGGGCCCTGAGGAAGGCCATTGAGATATATACATAGCCCAAAACACATTGGGCATGTTCCTAAATAAATAAATAAATCCACAAATAAATACTCATCCACTGAGCACTGGGGGATTTACCTCCCCAGGTAGGGAGCCTTGGTCACATGTTTCAGGCCAGCTTCCTGCCTTCCGAGATAGTGAAGGAGACGGTGGCAGTGGGTGTGGAGATTGGCCAGCATGCCTGTCTGGACTCTCACCTATCTGGAGGCAGTAACGGGGAAACAATGGGACTGATCCACAGCCAGGATATGCCAGTGAGAAGCTCATGTAGATGAGTCCCATGTCTTATTCCTTCTCTATTAATCTTTGATTTCAGCACTTGGCCTCGTTTCAATTTGGATTGTTGCTTAACTGTTCTGATGACCGGTTGCTGCTTCATCTTCACAAAATTACAAACGGAATAAAGAAATATGATACAATTAGCTATACTCGGTGTAACATCACCCTTACCCCCCCCACTACACCACCCCACAGTACACACGCTGCTCCCCTGCCCCTCATCACCCTCCCTACACCCCCACAATCCATGCCACCCTCCCCACGCTCACGCTGTCCTCCCCGTGATTGTGCCGCCCACTCTCACATCCTGTGCCGCCCTCCCCATACTCGCGCTGCCCCCCATGCCCCTCATCACCCTCCCCGTGCCCCCCCTGTGACCCACACTGCCCTCCTTGCACTTGTGCCACCCTCCTTGTGGTCGTGCCACCCACCCCTCATCCTGTGCTGTCCTCCCCATGCTTGTGCCACCCCTGTTCCCCACGTTGCCTTTCCCACACTCGCACCGCCCTCCCCGTGCCCCATGCCACCATCCCCATGCACACACACACAAACCATGCCACATCCCCCATGCTACTCACCCCCCTCTGCCCGCCATGTTTAGAAAAGACTTAAAGGCCCACATGTTCCCACCCCCAGTGTACTGATTGGCTGGCCAACTGAGCTTTGATTGGTTGGTCAGTTTCCTAAGTGGCCAATCAGCACACTGGAAATGGCAACATACTCAAGAGAAGTATATATATATATATAGATTTTCACAAATGTTCAATCTACAGTATATCAGTGTCTCATACAGATGACCTTGGAAGAAGAGGAGGAGGAAGAGGAGGAGAGATAAGAGACAAAGGAGATTATCAGACGCAGCAAATGTGGTGCAATAACAATGCCAGTGGAATGCAAAAGGACGCCAATATCAGACGCTGTTGTCCTTTTGTGTTCTGCTGGCACTATTCTGGCATTTCTTTTTACTGGCAGCTGAAGACATCAATAGATCCCCTGTTGCGATTTGGTGCCGGCATTGTCGGCATGCGAAACCTCGGGCCATTTAATTTTCGTAAATGCAGCATCAAAGGCCAGTCCAATGCAAACACTTCTGGGTGAAATCAGGACATCCAGGTAAGTTTCTTTCTTTTTATGAACCTCCCTGGGTTACTTGGGACTTATTAAGTGTGTTTAGGTGCTTGGTGTAACTTTTTAGGCTTTATTTTTGTTTTTATTTTTGAATTTCCCACGCAATGAAGTCTCACAGGGTTTCGAATGAGGAAATGAACAGGGCTCCATTCTTTCCTCTTTATTGGCCGGGGCTGCCTTTGCTGGGAAAGGAAGGTAAATGCAGTGGGGAGCGTTCTTTTGCCGGCATGAAAATGTTTTTTTTTTTTTTTAATGCTGGCAAAAGAACGTTTAAAAGGGGATTGTCTTATAATCTCCAAAGAAACAAGCATTGGATTGAGTTCAATTGCCACTCCCAACTAAAGTAAGCCCACTGAATGTTTTTCATGATTGTTGATTTTCCACTCACTTGATTTTAATGAATTGACGATTAGTATGTCCAGAATCTACCTGCTTGATCCTTGGTCCTGACAGATCCATTTCACCTTCAGCTTCTCAAAACAAGGTTGTGGGAAAAGGTTTGTTTAAAAGGTTGGATACCAGCTTGATGAACTGAGTAGAGAGCTCTGCATCATTAGGGACAAGATTTTGACTTCTAGCCCTTTACTTGCAAGATAAACTGCAACACGGTGGCGTCAGCAGTGATTGGACCGCAGGGAGGCCAGGCAGAGGCCCAAACCACCCAGAGAAACACTAGCCATGACAGTACAGCAGCAGTTGCGGAAGCAGCGAAGCCGGGGAGAATTTGGGAAGGTATAGAACCCCGCCCAGGAACACCTCTCCCAGCAACGCGGCAGCAGCAGCAGCAGCAACTGGGCCACAGGGAGGACAGGTGGAGGCCCAAAGCACCCAGAGAAACACCATCCAAAGCGGCACAGCAGCAGTCGCAACAGCAGTGAAGCTGGGGAGAATTCGGGTGGGAACACCTTCTCCTAGCAACACGGCGGCGGCAGAAGTGGCTGGGCCACAGGGAGGCCAGGCGGAGGCCCAAACCGCCCACAGAAGCACCATTCAAGATGGCGCAGTGGCAGTCACAGCAGCAGCAAAGTCGGGGAGAACTCGGGTGGGTATAGAACCCCGCCCAGGAACATCTCTCCTAGCAACGTGGCGGCAGCAGCAGTGACTGGGCCAGAGGAAGGGCAGGTGGAGGCCTAAACCGCCCAGAAAAACACCATCTAAAGCACCATTAAAGCCCTTTGTTGAGATGGCCATGAGAACGTAGGGTGGGAACACAGCTAGATCGTTTGCCATTCTCATTATCTATGGGGCCGGGAATGATCTGGGAGTGGGAATTGAGGTTGTGCGGGGGAAGGGAAGGTATGGCAGTAACAGATTGAAGAGTTGTTATAAAAGAAGGCAGGATCGATGCTTAATATCTATCCCACCTTCAGTTCACTCTGTTTCCCAGAATAAATTGGAGAGCGCACCAACCATTCCACAGACCCTCACTCTGCTCCTTTGCAATGCTAGGTCGTTTAAAAACAAGACTCATATCATCCATGACCTTTTATTAGATGAGGCTGCCAAACTGGCATGCTTTACGGAGACCTGGCTGGGAGAGGCCAGTGCTGCGACTTGGGCGCAGGCATTCCCCACCGGGTACTCAGTCAGTGAGCAGGTAAGGAAAAGTGGGTGGGGGCGGAATGGCTCTGGTTCATAGAAACAATCTAACCTTGACCAGGAAGCCTATCCAGAATCCAGTCCACATCGAGTGTATGTACCTAAGCCTGAGGACCAGGGATAGCTTAGGGATTCTGTTTGTATACCAGCCACCCCATTGTCTAACAGACTCCCTAACCGAGCTGACACAGCTGGTCTCAGAGTTGCTGCTGGAGTCACCCAGACTTTTAGTTCTGAGCGACTTCAACATCCCACTCAAGACCAGCTTGCTAAATCTAACTGGTGCAGCTCGGGAGTTCATGGAATCCATGACAAACATGAGCCTATCCCAATTGGTTGTCGGGCCTACTCACTGTGCAGGTCATACCCTCGATGCGGCCTTTAGTATGGAACAGCAACATCTGTGGGCGGAGGTTATTAAAACTTCCACATTGTCATGGATGGATCATTTCCTGGTCAAGATGGAGCTAAGAGCCACTGTCTGCCCCACTGGGGGTGGCGGACCTATTAGAATAGTCCGCCCTCGAAGGCTAATGGAACCAATTGGATTCCAGAAAGCCTTGGAGGGTTTAATGGTTGGTAACGCCGGTGATTCTGCTGAAGCTTTGATTAATATTTGGAACACTGACCACACCAAGGCTATCGACATAATCGCTCCCAAACGTCCTTTCCAGGCTGCTCCTAACCGTAAGCAGGGCCGGTTTAAGGAATTTTGGGGCCCCCTGCAGTGCTTTATTTTGGGGCCCCCATATGTTTATCTCAGGTCAATGTAACCTAACCTATTCACCGTACAGGATGTTCAGATCACAGTAGGGCCCCCGTATCCATGGATTCATTATCCATGGGACACAGAACAGCACACCTACCCTAGAGTCTTCCTAGTAAATGTGTCCTCCCTAGTGGTTTTCTAGGCCCTCCAAGGTAACTCTATGGTATTTTAAACCAGAAGTACCATTTTTTTTCAATGGTGTTCACTATTATTCATGGTTTTCAGAATCCACCCCCCCCCCGAACCAATCCCCAGTGGATAAGAGGGGCCTACTGTATTACATAATTTGACACCAATAATTTAGTTTAAAAACTATATTATAGGCACTAACATAATATTTTTAGTTTATTAGCAATTAATGTAATGATGTAGATTTCCTCAAAGAAAAGAAAGAGTGGACTACAAGCTGAACATGAGTTAGCAGTGTGATGCAGCAGCAAAAAATGCCAATGCAATTCTAGGCTGCATTAATAGTGTCTAGATCAAGGGAAGTAATAGTATCACTCCATTCTGCTTTGGTCAGACCTCACCTGGAATATTGTTTCCAGTTCTGGGCACAACAATTCAAGAAAGATACCGAGAAGGATGTTGGGAGGTCTGGAAGCCATTATGCCCTATGAGGAACGGCTTAGGCAGCTGGGCATGTTTAGCCCAGAGAAGAGAAAGTTAGGAGGGGACATGATAGCCATGTTTAAATATTTGAAGGGGTGTCATACTGAGGAAGGAGCAAGCTTGTTTTCTGCTGCTCCAGAGACTAGGACACGGAGCAATGGACTCAAAGTATAGGAAAAGAGATTCTACCTAAACATTAGGAAGAAGTTCCTGACAGTAAGAGCTGTAAGGCAGTGGAATACTCTGCTGCCTGGGAGTGTGGTGCACTCACCTTCTTTGGAGGTTTTTAAGGAGAGGCTGGATGGGCATTTGTCAGGAATGCTTGGATTGTGTGTTCCTGCAGGGCAGAAGCCAATCGGATGGGATGGCTGTTGGGTTCCCTTCCAGCCCTATGATTCTAGGCTGCATTCAGAGCCTGGGAAAGTTACTCTTGGATTACACCTCCCAGAATCCCCCTGCCAGCACCCTTCTCAAGATCTGGTTGCATTGTTCCTTTTCCAGCATTCTCTAGCCCAGTGGTTCTTAACTTGGGGTCCGCAATGTCCTCACAGGGGGTCCACAAAGGCTTGAAGACTGCTTGGCCCACCTCCTCCCTGTAGTGGAGTAGCCACGTGACAGGAACCAAGGCAAAGGCTGGCTGGCTTGGCCTGCACATTGCCATTCAATCCACTCCAGCCACAAACTTGCAGGAAGAAGCAAGAGTGTCCCTGAGGGAAAGTTTAATGGATGGTGTAATTGTATTGTTGTTGTTGTTAGCTATTATTATTAGGGTTTTAAATCTTGAGTTAAGTCTTGGGGCAACAAAAGATATTTAAAGGGGGTCCCTGGTAAAGAAAAGGTTAAGATCCACTGCTCTAGGCCAATGCCTCTCACATAACACTACTGGATATTGGTGTTTTAGTGACAACAATAAAACCATTGTTCCCAGTAATATTACTCCAAATTTTAATTTATATTCTTTATACAGTATTCTTCTGTTAAAAGAGTTAAGAGTGTTGTAAAAGTTTCAGCATTGCACTATGACTATGGAGACCAGGGTTTGAATCCTTACTCAGCCATGAATACCCCACTGGCTGACCTTGGGCAAGTCACACTCTCTCAGCCTCAAAGGAAGGCAAAGGCACACACCCTTTGAACAAACCTTGCCTAGAAAACCCCATGGTAGGTTTGCCTTAGTCAGAAATGACTTGAAGGCACATAGGCAAACACACACAAATGCAGGCTGAACTCAGTTGGCAAGGGCAGGGAAGGGAAGGGAAGGGAAGGGAAAGAAAGAAAGAAGCCCTTTCCGAGACAACGCTCAAATTCCCTGTCTCTCTCATAAACACACACTCACCGTCTCCGCGGTAGCAGCAAACTCCCTCCAGCTTCTGCCACGGAGGGCTGCTGTTTCTTTCACTTTCTCTTTAGTTTTGGAGACATTTAAAAAAAAAAAGCTAGAAGGTTTTTGAGGAGGGCGGGAATGTGGTGCAGTCTCCTTCTTTAGAGGTTTTTAAACAGAGGCTGGATAGCCATCTGTCTTGACTCCAGCAACAAGTTAAAAAGTAAAATAACCACCCCATTGTGCATGGCAGCCCCCCCCCAAGATCCCCGTGGCCCCCTGAAGACAGTCACTCACTCACACGACCAGCTGCTCTGCCTTTCCTCCTTCACAGCAATGCAGCCAGGGACTGTCTCCAAATTACAACTTCCCAAGAGCAAACCCTTTCTCTATCTCCCGCACGAGCTCAGTGCTATTGCCATGCCCTGCCTGAGGAGGGAGGGGGAAGGGGCTCCAAAGGAGCGGAGGAGCCGGCTGCTGTCTCCTGGCTGTCTCCTTCATCAGATAAGGGCAACACTCACCAGGGGGCCCCCTTCACCCCCGGGGCCCCCCGCCAATGCGGATCTGGCAGACAGGTTAAACCGGCCCTGACCGTAAGCCCTGGTAGTCAGAGGAGCTTAGGAAGATGAAGCAGGCTGGACAATGACTAGAGCACATCTGGCGGAAGACTCGACTTTTATTCGACAAGACTCGTCATAGGAATTTTCTTGATTCCTATTGAGAGGTGATACGTGCAGCTCAGAAGTCTTTCTCCACTGCACAGAATCATAGAAGCATATAATTGTAGAGTTGGAAGAGATCACAAGGGCCATCCAGTCCAACCCCCTGCCACGCAGGAAATCTTGATCAAAGCATCCCCGACAGATGGTAATCCAGCCTCTGTTTAAAGACCTCCAAAGAAGGAGACCCCACCACGCTCCGAGGGAGTGTGTTCCATTGCTGAACAGCTCTTACTGTCAAAAAGCTCCTCCTCATGTTGAGGTGGAATCTCTGTTCCTGGAGCTTGCATCCATTGCTCCGTGTTCCAGTCTCTGGAGCAGCAGAAAACAAGCCTGCTCCATCCTCAGCCTGACATCCCTTCAAATACTTAAGCAGGGCTATCATATCGTCTCTTAACCATCTTTTTTCCAAGCTAAACATACCCAGCTCCCTAAGTCTCTCCTCATAAGGCATGGTTTCCAGACCTTTCACCATTTTAGTTGCCCTTCTCTGGACATGCTCCAATTTGTCAATATCCTTTTTGAATTGTGGTGCCCAGAACTGGACACAGTATTCTAGGTGAGGTCTGACCAAGGCAGAATAGAGTGGCACTATTACTTCCCTTGATCTAGACACTATACTTCTATTGATACAGCCCAAAAATCGCATTGGCCTTTTTAGCTGCCGCATCACCCTGTTGACTCATGTTCAACTTGTGGTCTACTAGGACTCCTAGATCCCTTTCGCACATAGTCTCGTTCAGCCAGGTCTCTCCCATCCTATATCTATGCATTTCATTTTTCCGCCCTAAGTGCAGTACTTTACATTTCTCCGTATTGAATTTCATTTTGTTAGCTTTGGCTAAAATGTATTGCGTCTGCAGAGTCCCATCCAGCAGAACTGTTTAGGGTGGTGGGGGAGCTGACACAAGTTCCAGCTGCGCAGAACCCCTTATTTAACCCAACAACGGCCTGCTGTGATGCATTCAACATCCACTTTGCAGATAAAATCTTTTGGATAAGAGCCGACTTAGATGCCAGTGTTATTACAGAATCTATAGACGAGGTGTCCAGCAACTCCGTTAATGAAATTTTATTGGATCAGCTTCAATCTGTGATACCGATGATATGGAGAAGCTCCTTGGTAGGGTGAGGAAGATGACCTGTCCACTCGATCCTTGTCCATCATGGCTGGCCACCCAAGGGGGTGACACATTGAGCATACTCCTTAGGGACATTATCAATGCATCTTTCAGGGACGGGTTTGTTCCATCCTGTCTGAAGGAAGCGGTGGTTAAGCTGCTCCTGAAAAAGCCTTCCCTGGACCCCATGGATAGGAGTAACTATAGGCCAGTCTCCTTGCTCCCTTTTTTAAGCAAGGTGATCGAGAGGGTGGTCACTTCCCAACTCCAAGCTGTCTTGGATGAAACTGATTATTTAGATCCATTTCAAATTGGCTTTAGGACGGGATATGGAGTTGAGACTGCCATGGTTGCTCTGGCTGATGACCTCCGCTTGGGTATCGACAGGGGTAGTGTGACCCTGTTGGTGCTCTTGGACCTCTCAGCAGCCTTCGATACAATAGATCATTCCATCCTCTTGGATCGCCTGAGAGGGTTAGGAATTGGAGGCACTGCTTTGCAGTGGTTCCGTTCCTTCCTCTCGGGCAGACCCCAGAGGGTGAGGCTCAGGGACAGTTGCTTTCATAGAATAGATCTTAATTGTGGTGTCCCTCAGGGTGCCATCCTGTCCCTGAAGCTATTTAACATCTATATGAAGCTGCTGGGAGAGATCATTTGGAGGCATGAAGTGTGGTGTCATCAGTATGCCTCTCAATAGGAATCAGTATGCTGATGACACCCAGATATAGTTCTCCATGTCTCGGTTGTCAGCTTCGACTTCAGATGGTGTCTCTCCTCTCAATGATTGTCTTAGGGCAGTAATGGACTGGATGAGGAAAAACAAATTGAGACTGTATCCAGACAAAACAGAGGTACTAACAGTTACAGGCCCAAAACCAGGTCTGAGAATACAACTTCTAATCCTGGATGGAATCACACTCTCCTCCAAGGACTGTGTCTGAAGTCTGGGGGTGCTCCTGGACCCATCGCTCCAGATGTCTAATCAGGTAAATGGGACCTTCAGGAGTGCCTGTTATAAACTTCGGCTGATACGCCAGCTGCGCCCTTTCCTGGAAATCAGGGACCTCAAAACTGTGGTACATGCACTGGTAACTTCCTGTCTCAACTTCTGTAATGCGCTCTATATGGGGCTACCCTTGTACTTGACTTGGAAACTTCAACTAATTCAGAACATGGCAGCCAGGTTGATTTCTGGCATTTCCAGGAGAGAGCATATAACACCTGTGTTAAAAGCCCTCCACTGGCTGCCTATTAGTTTCCAGGCACAGTACAAGGTGTTGGTTATGACATTTAAAGCCTTACATGACTTGGGGCCAACTTATCTCCGGGACCTCCTTCTCCCGCACTTCGGTCCTCTGGGAGGAATCTGTTACAACCTATGAAAACAAGGCTGTCGGTGACCTCCCAGAGGGCCTTCTCTGCTACTGCTCCCAGATTATGGAATGGCCTGCCGGACGAGATCCATCTTATTACCAACTTAGCTTCAAAAAAGCTGTCAAGATGGATCTTTTCCGGCAGGTCTTTCCTGAATAGCTATCCCGGCCCAAAAATTCGGCTGTCTTTTCCCTTGAGCTGCCATTGAATCATTCTATTTTTTCCTCTTCTTTTAATTATGGTATGTTTTTAATCCTTTCTAATTTAATATTGTTTTAAGGGGTGGGTGGGTTAGGGTATTGATGTAATTATGGAGTTTTTATGCTGTAAGCCACCCTGATTATGTTGCAGAGGGGCGGGATAGAAATAAATGTTATTATTTTTATTTATTAAAAGGAAACAATGAGCCCAAAGCAATGCCAACAATATATCCAGCAATCAGAAAAGCTTCCATAATGTCCTGCCAGCGTGGCAACTAACCCTACATTTTATCATGCAAAAAGGTAACACAGATCTGCAAACCAGTTAGTCTCTGAGATCAAAAATGGGACAGTGGCACATATTGTTTCAAGAAGTTACCGGTATTTTCAAAAGAAAATTATAGTTAACACACCTTGAAATTTAATGCCTCTCCCAAAAAGAAATTAATTCCCCCTCCCCCCCCACCTTAATTTGTCTTCTAAGAACAGCTAAGTTTCACAAGATGGAAAACCCGGCTCAAAATTCTACTGCTCAAAACATGATTTTTTAAAAGAAGTATTTGTGTATTCTAAATAGCAGACCATAATAAAAGGCACTGTTCTCTTTTGCAAAAGGGAGGGAAAATAGGAGTTAAATTGAATGCCATAATATTTGAAAAGAGTCTATTCACTCCACTACAGACCTACTCCTCAGATTCTAACATGTTCTTCTTTAAGATAATGTGTGTGATTGTGCACACACACACACATTATGCTTTTGAAGAAACCTTTCCAAGTAAAAACCTAGCACAACTATACCAATAAAATCTGCCTAAGCCTGCATACAGCCTAAAGCAATTGCTGTGTAGAGTTGTAATGATGCAACTTCAACGTCACTGAAGAGCACTTAATTAACCCACCCAATGTGCTTCCCTTGCAAACTCTCTTGGCCCCAACTCTTTAACAAGTTTCCAAAGTCTAGTTCTTTCCTGCTGGGCCACCAAGACATTGGCTCCTCCTTCCTAAGACAGGAAGACTAATATAACTGGGATTGGAGGCTTAACTGAAAGTGAAGAGATTGTAGGAAAAGTGATGCCTTTGTCAGTATGCCGGTGTGGGTTTCTTAGCAGCTTGCTGACCCATTGGAAGGAAAGGCCAGAGGGTAAGGCCCAAGTACAGTACAGCCATGATAAAGGAAAAATATTCTGATGGGGTGGGGGAAATCAGAAGCTGCAAAGTTATTAAGGTCTTAGAAATCTCAAGGAAAAGCAGATTAAGCATTTCCACATTCCGACCCTACCATAAACTGGCACTTTCTACTAATAATAACAATTTGAAATGTAAGAACAAAGTTCAGTATGAATGGTTTTTACATGCTGCTTGCTTGGCAATTTTCCATTCTCGCTTAATGACTGCCTTTTTAGGATTGGCTATTAACTCCATTATAGCCCTATGATTTGTTGCATGTTGTTGCTAGGTAGATTTTCCAAAACAGGTATAAAGTGTGTTTGCTTCAGTGCCAGATGCGCAGGTAGAATGCTGACACCTGGACTGCCACTGTGTCATTAAATAAACTGCTGCCTTCAATTAACTATGGCTCTATTCTTGAACCCCAAACTGGTCAAGTTTCCCATTCACCACCCGGGGAAGGCATAGGAAGCAACCTTGATATGAAATGCTACTACCACCTCAAAATGCAGGTTGAAGGGCAACATTGTACAAGGCCCACCATCTGGTTTCTGTTCACACTGGTTTTATAAGGCATTCAGCTCAGCAAACAGAGGCAGCTGATGGTTCCACTGCTATGTGTGTGTGTGAATTTACTCTTGGGCCCCGTTTCCACGGCAAAATAAATCCTCAAAGAATGCGGCAAGAAGCCTTATAGTTCCCACGCATTCCGAAGCAACAGCGCCCTTTTCAGAAGGAGGGGGTCAAAAACACCCGTAAGTGGCGGACTTAATGACACCGCAGATTTTCCGCCTCTTTTTAAAAAGTGTCGCAACTTAGCGCATTAGCGCATATGGGAACTATCCGTCATGTTTAAATTCGCGATGTTAAATGTAGGGAATGTGGGCGGTTTTAAATCGTGACGCTATACAAAACCCGCCTACACATCCGGCATTCCTACCTCCTTTGAAGCATCTGTAAACATCTTTTTCCTGATGGAGTCTGTGCAGAGAACTAAGAAGGGGGGCAGGGGAATAGCTTGGACTCATGCCGAAACTATTGATTTACTGGCTCTTTGGGGGGAAGAGAAAGTACAGGAACAACTACGTCTGTGTCACCGAAATATCGATGTGTTCGAGAAAATTGCCGCAGAAATGCAAAGACGTGGACACAACCGAACCCCAGAAGAATGCCGCACGAAATCGAAAACGATGCGCCAGAAATATAGGGAAATAAGGGATCATAACTCTAAGAGTGGTAATGATGCTGCAACAATGCCATACTATGCAGAGCTTCATGCCATTTTCGGAGTGGAGGCAAACATCTCTCCCAATAGAGTGTCGCGGAACGCAAACCCAAGCCGGAGATCTGTCCTCCTAAAGCCTAAAGAGCCCATCCGAGTTGAAGATCAGGATGTTGGAACATCAGAGGAATCGATTATACTCTTCGATTCTGGTAAGTAATGACTAAAAAATATCCACCGTATCGAATTCACGTTGTGTCAAAACAATACTATAACACCCGCAAGATACGGGATTGATTTCTTCCTTGGTGCTTTCTTCTTTATACATACAAAACATGCTGCTGTTACGATATGTATATGATGCAGAAATCAGGGACCTTTACCTACAAAATTCATTCCCCAAACCGTACTCTTCATAATAATTATTGTACTATGAATGCATTACTTTCTGGGTTACATATGTATTTATTTATTTATTTTTTCATCATGTTATCGCACTTACGATTTACCTATATTATTATTCAGTTTCTTTTGTAACATATATCAATGGCATATACTACCTACGGTGAAAAAAGGATTACGTGCCTGCCTTTTCCCTCTCAATGGCCTCAAATGTTTTATGGGCTCCCAAGGTGTGAAGTGTTCTGTTTACAGGAAAGGCTTGTATTAGCACTTCAAAGGGACAATCCCTGCCAGTATTCTCTTCCTACTTGCTTCCAGAGTTATAATTTACCTAGCAACAGGAATAATTTTATGTACTGCACAAGTATTAACACTTATAACAGTTGACAAACAAATAAAGTTCTGTACTGTGTAAATAGGTTTCAAGAGTTCCTAATCTGAAGGATAACTCACTAAAGTTGAAAGGTTTTGTCCTAACTTTCATTGATGCCCCAGGCAATACTGCACCAAGCCAGGAATGGTGGGGTTTAACATTTGCACATCAAAGCGTTACTTAAACGGAATCTTCATGTTACCCTTTACATTCACATCTCTATTTTGAAAGGCTGGGTTTTATTTGGATTTCTCGCATAGCATGGCAACAACTTTTGATTAGAAGTGTTGTGTTACTTTTAGTTGTACAAGTCATACTGTTATATGACTGATAAGTAGTTATTACTTTTTAATTTTAAAACAATGGTATGTGACTCAGTAATCATATACTGACTACAATGAAGACCAAGTAACCATGTAGTTATATGTTTACATTCCTTTTTCAGAACCACAACTGAATGCTGCAGATCCTGACGAGACCCAAGTGCTGACGTTGACTTTGGAGGAAGTCCCATCTACCTCTACACCAACAGATCCTAATGATAATGACAGTCTTAAAGAACCTTTGGATGAGGAGGAAGCCACTCAGTTTGAGCTTCAATGGAGTGCCCAGCAGCAACGAGATGGAAAGTGTAGTGTTAGCAATGGTGAACTCTTACATGGGTTTGGTCCTATCTCGTTTACTTTACATTACAACATGTAATAATAATAGCTGAATTTTTCTTCCTTCTGCAGGGTCTTCTATCATTAATCCAAAGGCAGCAATGACACCAGCAGAGAGACTTGCAGAGATAAGAAAAAAAAAGGAACGTAAGACATTTAATACAGCAGAGGTTCTTCAGCACTCTTCTAGAATGATTGATAAAATGCTATCCCAGCTTGATTCTATGTCTCAGAAAGAGGAAGAACGTTTTGAAAAGTTATATAAGGCCAACACAGAAAGACTAGAGTATGAGGAACAAGAAAACAGGTTACTTAGAGAGGAGCATAGGAAGGACAGGGAAGTGTTTGAAAGTAGTATCAAAGAGCAAAATTCTCTTCTGGCTGCTATGGTCCAGCATTTAGGAACTCTTACTTCGCAGGGGCCTACTTTCAGGAGGGTTGTTAAAAAAAGGAAAAGCGTTGAGGCAAAGCAATCATCTCCTACTCCTACTTCTCAAGTAGAAGAACGTGCCACTGTTAGTACTGCCCCACTTGCATGTTCTAGGCCGGCACGAAAAATTAAGAAACCTGACATTATGAGTTTATGATACTGACAGTCATTACTTAACAGTTCACGACTTCAAACTATCAAGGTTAAGAAAGTATTGCTATAACAGTTACTGTCTACAAGTACTCCTATTTCTGTTCCTACCTAACCTTCAAATGCAATAGAATACATAAAGGAAATCCAGGGTCAATATTGTTTAAATGCAAAGACATCTTGCAGTTCTGATTAAAATTATCCCTATCTGAGTCTGTGAGACTGAAAACACAGTCGGTTTGATAATACATTTTTCAATGTTTTACTGTTGCTTAGTAAAAATGTTCAACTGTACATGTAGAGTAACTCATGTGAAAACTATCCACTTTCAGCTTGAATATTCCTCTACTGCTGAAATTAGAAAGATTTAAATAGCAGTCTGAGAAGTAAGTACTATATGTAGCCAAGAACTTAAACAGAATACTTTTTATTTGAAAACAAAAGTTTATTATACTTTTTATAAAACAGTAGTATCCCAAGGGAATACGTTTTCAAGAGATATAAGAACTATTTTCTGTGAAAAAAATTCTTTTTACAAATACACATATGTAAAAGTGCTTCTGTACATTACATATATTAAGTATGAAAATAAAACAGTGCCATGTTAAAACAAACTGGAATCCATTCATACATGTCCTTCATAACGTTACATTCTTTGTTCTAATGCAGCAATCCTTCCCTCTAAACGTGCAGCTGAAATGTTAAACAGAAAGGAAATGGTGTAAATGTTTTTGAATTAGTAGATAATTACAGGAGAGGAATTATATCGTATATGCTTACCAACAGCATCGCTTACTGCATCTACCAGCTGTTGAAACTGATGGGGCGGGATGGGCACTGCTGCCTGCATTGCTTGCACTGCAAAACACGGGAATAGCAAAGTGAATTCTGCTCACCCTTTTTTTGGTACTGACAACATTCCTTCTGATTAATAGACAGACACTATTATTGAACATAATATTTACATGTACTGTTCTCTTTTAGAGAGAGTTTAGGTAGAACATTCGTAAAGGTTGTAATGGAAGCAGTAGTTACAGCATAATCAAAGGAAAAACATATTAGATAATCTTGAAGGGAAAAAAGGAAAAAAATGTGTTTTTATATGGGTACTGTGTAAGTACATTGAAGTAAAGGTTGTGATGAACATTACAGTTGTTCAATGTACAGTATGTACTGTCCACTTATTTAAATAGTAGATCTGATGGTATCCAATCATTCACAATTATAATACTGTAATATTACATGGATGCAGACCCATACTATAAAGTACACATATGAAGAACAGTATATTTCCTAACAATATCTTATAAGACATAATAAAGTATGTATCCATAAAATTAATATAGGAACCGTTGGATTACATTACAGCAGTTCTGCAGACTTCAGTATAACAGATCACATACACACCTTTTCTGTATTGCTGCAATATAATACCAACTTGTACCTATCTGAATGGAAACGTTACTACTTGCTGCAGTGGGGCACTAACCTCTTACTGGCTGTACAAGTGGCTGCTGTGCTGGCTGTTCCTCATCCTGTGCTGACTGTTCTGACGAGGAATCCTGGCCCTCTGCTGCACGGCGCGCACGACGTCTCATACCTACAAATAGATATTAATGAGAGTATTTATTATGTTGTGCACACATGTTTCCTTCATTGAATTCAACAAGTAATAACTTAGAAAAAAAATTACCAGCAGGTCTTCTGTCCCTCCAGTCGGGACAACCTGCAGTGACCCACATGTCATGCAAGTGAGTATAGAATGGAGGCCTTCTTCGGGGGGGAGGGCTGCCATCAAATGCTTCCCTTGCCTCATAGAATTTCCCTTTTAATATTTTAAACTTAGAACGGCACTGCTGTGCCGTCCTATTATAACCAGCTCTAATTAGAGCTCTAGACGCGGTCAAGAAATAATGCCTATTGACCCGGTTTGAGGATCGCATTATTCTTGCTGGGCACCCCTCCTGTTGGCCTAGGTTTTCAAGGAGTAGTGTGGTCTCCTGTGTACGCCAGTAAGCGATACGGCGTGCCAAACGCACACGTCCACCTGCCGGGCCAGCCATCGTAACGCCACTGAAAACAAGAGCGGTTTTCCTGTGTTTTATATTACAGGAAGTCTATTTTCTCCCCGCCAATCAAGAACCCCCTCTATCTGTTTATAAGTTCAAAAGTCCCACAACACACCTATTGATTGGCTGTTTATAGCGGGAAACGGGAGTAGGGATATCCATTAGTAATTAGTGAAGTAATCAGTCCCACCGTCATTTCGATTTGGAAACTTGCTATTTAGAGAGTGCGGTAATGTGATCCTATGTAATAATAAAATATATGGGGGATAAGTAACCCCTAGGAAAACGTGACACAATGGGTAGAAGAAAAAGAAAACTCAATACACTTTATAAAGTTTTTCAAGTACTATTTTATTAATCTACTGCCAAAACTTAAGAAATTAAATGTTCTTGGTAAAAAAACTGCATTTTTGTTAGATCATGACGTTCGACGAGTACAGTAATATCGATATTTCTCATATGCGGCCGTGCTGCTTCCACCAAAAGAACTCAGTTAAGGACAGTCTAACTTTTTCGCCTTCTTTTTTTTTAGAAGACTCATTGGACACTTGCGGTGCGCCAAGTGTGTACAGAACATAATCGTTAGACCTATAATTTTCTGCATCCAAAACAGCACCCTTTGTCTCACAGAAATTATGCAGAATTACACAAGATGCAATTACAGAACATATGTTTTCCTCTGCAACTTCTAACGGGATAGACAAGCATCTCCATCTCGATTTGAGACGCCCATACGCACGTTCGATCGTATTCCGTGCCTTATTATGATGTTTATTGTACAGTAATTTTTTGGGTGTAAGCCTCCCCCGATAAGGAGTCATTAGCCATTTTCGTATAGGGTATGCCGCGTCCGCTAGGACCAGTGGGACAACAGTGGATCCGAACACAGTTATAGTGGGGTTATGTGGCACGTATATTCCTTCCTCCATAGCCTCAAAAAAAATGGAGTTACGTAGCATTCGCGAATCGTGCACCTTGCCGCTCCAACCGATCTCTACGTCCCGAAATAGTCCTGTATGGTCGCAGACACCTTGCAGAAGGACAGAATAGGTGTTTTTACGGTTAATGTAATTGTTTCCTTGTCTTACTGGTGGAACTATGTTGATATGGCATCCATCAAGGGCACCAATAACATGAGGGTATCCCATTTTTGCAAAGCCATCCATAATCTGGAAAATGGAGAGGAAGACATTGAAATTTAAATGTTAACAGTATCACCAAATGTGACAGAAAAAACGCTACACCTTTGCACTGATATTACATGAATAGAAAACAAGGGAGACATAAATTCGAAAGTCATTTAACTTATGGGAATAACCAAAGTATAACATATGTACTGTCGTACGTTGTGGTTTTTTTACTACCCCATCTGCGCTTCAACGATGTTAAAATATCATAAATAAGTTAAACGTTACCATATGGTATGTATCGGAAAATAGTTACCTTTTTAGGATCACCTGGATACACTGCTTTTGAAAGCAGTAATTTCTCCATGGCAAGCACCACTTCTACAAATATTTTAGAAATTGTGGATTTGCCAACACCGAAAAGGTTACTTGCAGCACTGTAAGCACTACGATGCCCAAGCAGCCAGATAGCTATAGCCACACGTTTCTCAGGACATATTGCCCTCCTCATGTTAGTGTCCTTTTTGGCTATCTCTGGTCTCAAAATTTCTACAAGTCTCAAAAACAGTTCTCTGGTCATTCGAAAATTTGCATACCAGCGTTCATCTGACCAAACCTGCATTACAAAAATCTCCCACCACTCTTCTGTTCTTGGGTAAACCCAAAATCTCGGTTGACGCACTGTGCTATGTAATAAAGAAGGCCACATGTCATTGAGCTCGTTAAGGAAGTAGAATGCGGTGATAAAATTCCTTTTAAAGTCAGACCGCATACCAAAGTACTCGGAAGTGTTTTGTTCTTTACGGATTCTCTGGATTTTCCTGATAAGGATTCTTCTTCGGTAAGAACGACACCTTTCTGAGAATGAAACCAATGTAGAAAGTACTCTGGTAGCCAAATAAAAACAGGAAATTAGCGTAGCCAAAACCTCCATGGCGGCAGCAATTCTCTTTGCACCATGGAGGAAAACAAAGACCATAAAAGATGACTAGATGTCCAATCAGAAGCCAAAGAGGGTTTAAGTGGATGACCAATTGGTGTTAAGGTGGCGGGAATTCCCAAAGGAAGTACGTCTACAACGAATGACGTACCTCGTTGATTGACAGATAGTAATGACAACATATGCGCTATTCCGAAGTAGTGGGAACTAAAATATTCCGATATGATCAAATTCGCACATTTAAATACTCCACAGTATTACTCAAATCGGAACTAGAACCCGGGATTAAAAAGGATGCGAAATTCTCCCGTGGGAACTCCCCGACGCAAAGTCGAAAGTGCGCTAATGCGATAATTAGCGCAACAAAAGATCCCGTGGAACCGAGGCCTTGGTATTACCTCTGAAAGTTGAACGGAAGTTCATACAGTGCTCGATCCTAGTTTGGCATGGGAAGAACTCAGATTCACCTTGGAGCAGCTGCAGGAGAAGCAGTGGTTCATTTGCCACCCCCATGGCACTGGATCCATCAGCCACCCTTGCCAGAAAAAGGTCTAGTGGCATGGCAAAATAGACTGCAGCCTGGTCAGTGTCCTGTAGATGAGAAGTTACCCAGGGCTTCCAAGCATCTTACAGCAAAAAGCAGAAAGTAAATGGAACCAATCATGTGTATTGAGGAAAAGGCCCAGCCGGTTTGGTCCTGTGTTATTTCAAGTACCATCTGTACCCCTACAACCCTGGCCAGGCCTTAGGATTAGCCTCTGAAACCAATCAGTGCAGTGCTAGATCTGCTCTGAGTTTCAGCTGAGCTTCAAGGAATGATTCAAGATGCTGAATCTATTTAGGGGATGCCATTCAGTATCATGGTTGGGTTCTTTAAAGTTCAGACTAAAACCTAAAGTTGATAATTGCTCCACTGATATGGAAACCTCCAGCCATCACTGATCAGCAGGGGATTTGGCATCCTCCAGATGTTGGCAATGGCCAATGATTATGGGAGTTGAGGTCCACGATACCTGTAGGATGCCAAGTTGCCTACCGAGACTTTCCAGCAGTGGTCCCCTATCTCTGGAACTCTGTCCCCAAAGAAGTCTGTACAGCCCCATCTTTGTTACCGCAGCTTTTGAACGGAACATTGTAAATGCATTTGTTTTGATCTGGGTTCTATTAAAAATGCTAGTGCTGAGTGGGTTAAATTGTTGGTGTTTTCAGTAGTTGAAATAAGTCTTATTTTCTATTTTATAATTTTATATTTTATAATTCACTTTATGGTTTTAATAATCTTTTGCAAGTTGCCCTGGGAAGACTTTGACCTGAAAAGTTACCTATAAATATTTTAAACATAAATAAACACATGGGGGAACAATCAACACAGAATGGTCCAGTGTTTCCATACCAGGAGTCATCTGAACATGGAAAGTTAATGCATCAAGAAGAAAACTTCCAACCTAGTATTTTCCAAGACAGAGAGTCCTTTCACATTACACAATTATAGCACTATGATTCCATTTGAATTACCATGATTCCATCTGATGGAATACTAGGGTTTATAGTTGAAGGATGGGTATTTAGCATTCTCAGGCATAAGCTGCTGACACACTGCAGAAATAATGCCGTTTGACACCACTTTTACTATCATGGCTCAATCCTATGGATTCCTGGGACTTGTAGTTTGTTGTGGCACCAGAGTTCTCTGACAGAGGTGGCTAAATACCTCATGAAACTACAAATCCCACAATTCCATAGCATTTAAAGTGGTGTCAAACAGCATTATTCCTGCAGTGTGTCAGCAGCTACAGAGTGCTGTTGCTTTACCAAACTATAAATCCCAAGATTCCATGGGAAGTTACCATGACAGGTAAAGTGGTATCAAAGTGCGTTAATTGTAGAGCTTGGTCTTTTTCTGCAGCAATGAGAGGCCCTTTCACTAATATAATTATAGTACTATGGTTTCACTTTAAACTGCCATGGCTTCATTCTATGAAATCCTGAAGTTTGCAGTTGAGTGAGGAGTATTTATAGTTCTCAGACAGAAAACTTTAGGATGCAGCTATGGTAATTAAAGTGAAATCATAGTGCTGTAACTATGAAAAGACCCAGAGAAGCCAGTCAAAAGTGTAGCTTCCTGTCTTTGAGGGGAACAAAGATGGTCCACAATGCTAGAAGCAAAACCATGTATTTACAGACTACAGTAGCACCCCCGTAGCCACTGATTCACCACCCACTGATTCAATTATCCACAGATGGTGACAGTGTGGGAGGGTGAATGGGGGGGGGAGAGGGGAGGAGGAGAGATCTTGCCTCCCTTCTTCCTTCGCCCCCAGGATCGCCCCTGTGGTGGGAATCGTGATGGGGGTGAAAGGAAGGGAGGAGGAGATCTCACCTCCCTTCTCCCTTCATCCCTAGGATCTCCCCCCAGGATTGCTCCCATGGTGGGAATGGTGACGAGGGGCGTTAACTATTATCCATAGATTTCATTATCTGTGGGGCCCCTGGAACCAATCCCCTGCTGATTCGGGAGTCCTACTGTACACGTAGCACTTCCATCATTATAGAAGCTGTGCACACTTCTCCTGGGGTTAGTGTGAACATTTTCTTTTGTCCACACACATTATCCTGACCTCCATACTGAGACAGTGTAATTTCACCCTTCTTCAGATCAGAGCAGTTTTATACATGGTCCTAAATCAAATAAGACTAGTGTACAGTGCTTGCCAGCATGGGAACCTTTCCAGCTTTCAGTATTCTACTCTCTGTGTTTTTACCGCTTCAGCAAGAGATGAGGAAAGGGTAGCCTGTGGACCTAATGCGGACCCTCAAAGCTGATTTTGGAAATCCTGGGCTTTTGCCTTTGAACCCCCACCCCAGGGGGGGAAAAAACATTGCTGGAAAAGGTTACCGGTAAATCTGAAATCTTTCCAATTCTGATCATCATCTACCAGGAATTTCTCTTGCACTGACACTAACAGTAGTTGTGCAAGAGCTGCTGTCTTACACAGATCCCCATATAACTTCTGCAGACTCTGAACAGCAGGAAGTTCTCTGGTCTGGTGTGGTTTGTATATCTGTGCCTTCTAGTGGTTCAAAAACCCAAGGGATTTATTTATTTTAGATATTTATACCCCGCTCTTCAGCCATGAAGGCTGTCAGAGTGGCTTACAAATTGTTAAGCAATAGCACTTACACATCTACACCGCTTTATAGCTAGGCACTCTCTAAGCACTCTGCACTAGGCACTCTCTAAGCAGTTTCCAATGTGTGTTAGCTAATTGCCCCCACAAGCCGGGTACTCATTTTACTGACCTAATAAAGGATGGAAGGCTGAGTTAACCTTGGAGCCCTTGGGATTGAACTCGCAATGTTGTGGCTGCAGTACATCAGCGCTGTATATGCACAATCCTAAATATACACTGGACTGACTATGTGACGAATGTTGCTGTCCTTGAGCAAGCAGGAATCACCAGCATTCAGGCCATGATATTGAGAACACAGCTGCGCTGGGTAGGGCATGTTTCTAGGATGGAGGACCATTGCCTCCCCAAAATAGTACTCTACGGTGAACTCGCCACAGGTCAGTGTAAGAGGGGCACTCCAAAACAGCGATACAAGAACTCCCTGAAACAACATCTCAGGCTCGGCCGAATTGATCACCAACAATGGTCCGCCCTGGCCTCACATCGGGAGGCATGGAGACACACTATCCACAATGCTGCAGCCTTATTTGAGAACTCACGCCGAACAAGTCTTGAAGAGAAACGACAATGCAGAGAGAAACACAACCCGGAAACATCACCCAAGGAGACCTTCTGCTGTGCTTTCTGCAACCGGACTTGTTTATCTTGGATTGGCCTTTTTAGTCATCAGCGCGCTTGCAGAAAGTGCGGGATGAGTCCTTCCTGAATCGTTTGCAAAGAAAAGCCAGAGAGAGACCAGCATTTTAACCACTGTGTCACAAGGGATCTTTAAATGCTATAGGAATTTGGCGCCTTTTCACTATTATGAACCATTTTCTCCTTTGACAGAAAAAAATCCCACCGTTTACACACCACAGAAATTATTAGTGTATAAAGCAAAGTGGGAAAAATCAACAACCCTGTCTTATTTCTTTTTTCCAAATGAATACTTCATAGTGCATTGCTGGGTCTCTTTTGCCAAGAAGCCTCATTGGGTTTAGTAGCCATTTACTCCCGTGTCACCGTGTTCCCTATAAGCAGGCAGCCCCCTAGTCTGATCATTTTTCTCCCATTGGGATAGATGGCCCATCCGCTTTTGCAATCCTAGCAGCCATCCCGCGTTTTAACAGCCCTGGGTGAGGGCTGTCTTTTTTTTTTTTTTTACACTGTTCCTTGTGCATTTAATCTCCGAAGTGCTTTGGCACACAGGAGCGCCTTTTAATTACAGGGCTGGGTTTTTTATTGAAATGAAAGACATTTTGATGGGTTTGGGTTGCTTTCTTTGAAGTTTTGTGTCTCCCACCTTCTTCCCCTCTCCCCGCCCGCCCCAAAATGGGGAGGCGAGTAACAGGTCGGTACCCCACCCCAGCCTTTCCCCCTACAAATCAGCTGAGTGGTGTTTTTGGCCCCTGGACTGAAATGGTTCAATGGGGAGAAAGGGGGGGACACGCCATCCCAGGAAGCAGAGCGGCTTGGGTCCTACTACGGCGCCCCTCTTCCTCGCCAGCCAGAGGGAGGGAGGGAGGGAGGGAGGGCCGAGGGAGGGTGCGGAGGAGCACGTGATGGGCGAGGAAAAGGCGGCTCCGAGGCGAAGGCGCCCGGAGAGCCCAACGCGAGGCGCCGGCGAGCAGCCGGGGAAGAGGAAGCGGCGCAGCTCCCGAGTTGCCAGCTGTCCGGCGCTCGCCCGGGCGTCGGAGCGCTTGTGCGGGGAAGAGTAAAGCTCGCCAAGGAGAAGGGCCCGAGCGGCCCGTGCCTCCTCCACCAGCCCCCCAGCCCGGGCCCCGGAGGAGTTGGAGGCTGCGATGGTGGGGAGCTCCCCTGGCCGGTACGTTTAGCCCCCGAGCCGGCCGAGCGGGAGCGCTTCTCATGGGGGGCCCCGCCGCCGGCGCGCAGAGGGCCAGCAGCAGCCACCGCGGGCGGCCCCAGCCCCAGCCCCAGCCCCAGCCGGCGCGCCGTGCCGTCGGCGGGCCCTGATGGAGCCGGCGGAGGCGAGGCTCTCGGTGTGGATCTGCCAGGAGGAGAAGCTGGTCTCGGGGCTCTCCAAGCGCACCACCTGCTCGGATGTGGTGCGGGCGCTGCTGGAGGACAGCCAGCGCCAGGGCCGGCGGGGGCGCCGCGGGGGGCCTCCTCCTCCTGCTCCTCCGGAGGGGGGCGCCGGGGGGCCGGTGCTGGGGGGGCCCCCGCAGTGCTACCGCCTGGTGGAGAAGTGGCGGGGCTTCGAGCGCGCCCTGCCCGACCAGACCCGGCTGCTGCGCCTGTGGGCGGCCTGGGGCGACGAGCGGCCGAACGTGCGCTTCGTGCTGGTCCGCAGCGAGGCCTCCCTGCCCAACGCCGGGCCCCGCAGCGCCCAGGCCCGGGTGGTGCCCAGCAGGGAGCGGCCCGGCCCCCACGGGCGGGGGGCGGCCGGCGGGGCGCTGAGCCAGGAGCGGCAGCGGCGCCTGGTGCGCAAAGCCTTCCGCAAGCTGGCCAAGCTCAACCGGCGCAAAGCGGCCCAGCCCCCGGCGCCCCCGGCCCGCCCCGCGCCCCAGCCAGCGCCGCCGTCGCCGCCGTCGGGGCCGTCGTGGTCGTGGCCGGAGCGGATGGAGACGCTGGTGCACCTGGTGCTCTCGCAGGACCACACCCTCCGGCAGCAGCGCCAGCGCCTGGCCGAGCTGGACCGCCAGATCGAGCGCTACGAGGCCGGCATCCACTGGGCGCGCGTCCGGCGCCACGGGGCCAACTACGTCCAGGAGACCTACCTGGAGGGCGGCGAGGCGGCGGCGGAGGAGGAGGCGGGCGGCGAGGGGGCGGCGCTGGCGGCGCTGGAGGCCGAGCGGGCCCGGCAGGAGGCGCTGGGGGAGCGCCTGGCCGCCCAGATCCAGGAGGAGCTCAACGCCCGCTGGATGCGGCGGCGGCGGGAGGAGCTGGCGGCCGCCCGGGGCTCCGAGGCCGGCCTGGCCGAGGCGGACGGCGACACCACCGAGCTGGCCGGGGAGGGCGGCGGGGCCGAGGCGGAGCTCCCCCTGGAGCAGGCGCGCCTCCGGACCCAGCTCAGCGCCAGCCTCTACATCGGCCTCCGGCTCAGCACCGACCTCCAGGCCGTCGGGGGCCGGCTGGAGGAGAGCCAGCGCGCCTGGGCCGAGAAGGAGCGCGAACTCCGGGGGCTCCTCGACACCCTCCGGGCCCTGGAGGACGACGAGGAGGACGACGACGACGAGGAGGAGGAAGGGCCCCCCGAGCCTCCCCCGACGGTGCCCCCCGAGCCCTGGGGCGACCAGCCCGCCCGCCCCCCGGGCAAAGAGGAGGGCGAGGAGAACGGCGGCGAGGACTCCGACACCGGCCTCAGCTCCATGCACAGCCAGGACTCGGACTCGGTGCCGGTCTGCGAGTCCCTCGTCTAGCCGCGCCCGACCCCTCGCCCCCCCACCCCCAGCTCAGGGATCCCCAGGTGTGTCCCCACGCCACCCCGCCAGTTTTTGCCACAACAGAGCTCTCCCCCCCCCATCTCTGCAAAAACGTTGGGATGAGGAAATATTGGCTCACTTTCCACCTTCTTTATTTAAAAAAGAAAAAAACCACCCCAGCGTCATGAAGGGTGCTTTTCATTCTGATCTGCTTGTTCTTAAGTTACAGTTAAGTCGTGATTGCTGGATTCTCTCCCTGGAAGGATGGCATCCACGTGTACCAAAAGCCCTACTTTCTCCCTTCATTAAAATAAGGATTTCATTTAAAAAAAAAACATATAAAGAAATCAGCAGCATTATAATTTTTTTGGCATATCGATTGCAAAAGAGATATCTAGCAAAATAACTTCAGGGAAAGAGGAGATTACATCGTATTATAGCCATTTAAAGGAAATACTTTGGGTCTTAAACGTGTTTAAGTTAGACAGAAGTGGGCAGATTTTTGTCTGCTTATTACTTTTCTCTCTTTTTTGATGGAATATTTGCATTTCACTTGGTATTGGAATTACCTGTTTCCTTTCACCATTTTTTTTAAAAAAAATCACATCAAAAGATTTTTATTTTTGAATTGAAGTTCTAATCCTTGAATTCTCCTTTGTAAACATGAGGCATTGTGTGTTTCTTTGTAGAATTTGCTTAACCTGTTTTCTGGTTGAAACAAAACTTGTGACACCTCGATTCCAACCCCTCCCCCATAATATAAAAGCAATTGTCTGGTAAATAGTACAAGGATTTTCCCTGAAAGAACAAATTTGCTCTTCTGAGAAGAATTAAAATAAAACAGCAGAAGACACAGTGGTAATATTCCGAGTGATTGCCTGTCAAAATGTTTGGAAGAGATTCCATGTGTGCTCAAACAGAAATAGATCACAGGTAGCACACTCACATCTTAGAGAAACAAGTGTTTTGGGGAGTCAGTTTAAAATGCTAATAACCATTAAAACCAAATGGAAATTGGACCAAATCATACACACAAAAATGCTCTTTCTGTTTCTCGGAAAATGGATGATGGACACATGAAACCTAAGATAATTTGCACAAAACCAGTGGAAGGCTATTGGAAAAACTAGAATTGCAATATTGCGTGCACTTATTTGGGAGTAACCTCCTTTGAAAACAGTGCAATTCATATTTAAGTGGATGTGGGTTAATGCTTCTGACAAGCTCAAACCCAGAAACAGTATTGGCTTGTGGCTCTGATCCAGAAACAGTAGTGGCTTGTGGCTCTAATGTCAGTGGGGTTTCTGCTCCAGGTTTCAGTTTAAACTTTAAAGGAACTCTCTAAGGTACTGATTCCTAGCTCCCCAATAGGTTCAGCACCTTGGACAACTCCTATAAAGTTCACCACCAGACTGACATTGGAACTACCAGCCTTCACAGGAAACAGTTGGTTTGCATTTTGTAAATACAGCTTGGTTAAATTACTCTTTTTTTTTTTTCTGGGCCAAAATAATCCAACAAAAGTCTGTGGAAGTGTGAGTGTCTTCTGGACAAATCACATTCCAGTGCCTTAGTTTAGTTATTTTATGGTCCTCCCCCAAGTGATGGAGGATACCCCAAACTGACAGCATTTCTGAACAAAATTCCATTAGGTAGGTACTTGCGGTCAAGAGTTCTGGGCAGCAAAAAGCCTTCAGATGTTTTTTAATCTCCACCCTTTTAAAAATGATGAATTTGGGTCAGTTAATGGAACATATTCTATTAGTAGGGGTAGTTTTCATGAGGTCCAAATCACAAAGTCCCCACCAGAACTTGGAAAAGTTAGGTTTTACACTTCAGCTCTCAAAATCCCCAAGCCATGACTAATACTCATGCTGGCCATGGGATCTAGGGAGTTGTAATTCAAATACTGTAGTAGCCTTTGCAAGCTCTACCCAACCCTACCCATTTCCTGTGCAGCACAGCTTTCATTATATCCCGGTCTTGATGGTTATCAATGAGGTAGCTATTAAACATTTTTTAAAAAGCCCTACTTAGTTTGGCCCAACAGAAAGTAATGGTGGTACTTCTAACCACAATCCTAATATCTTAGGCTATGACTCTCTCTGTGTGTATTTTAAAGGTACTTCAGAGAAGTTCAAGGACTTCTTGCGTCAAATGACAGTGCCCACACCATACCAGAAAATGTTCTTGAAATTTCTCACAGTTTCATAAAGGTTTGGGCAGCTGCTCATTGAGAAGAATAACCTCAGTGTGCTTCTGTTTATTCCTATGGGCATACAAAAGGGTATTTTGACCCAGATTGGCACACCAGGAGTGTCTCAACACATTTGTGCCATCGTAGAGTACCATGCCATAACAATTGCAACTGACGGGTTCTTTGGGAAGGTCAGTGTGATATCCTTGGAACTTTGGTATTACCTTAAAAGAAAATTAGGTCGGGGCTATAAGTGGAGAAAAATGTCCTCTCCCCCCTTCAAAGTAGTATCATTTAGATTATTCAAGTGATATGAAGAGAAGTCACAACTGGCATTGCCCTTAAGCAGAGAGAGGCAACTGCTTCAGGTAGCAGATTCTGTGGGGTGTCAGGTCCTCCTCCCCAACTGTATTTCCCAATTTTCCTGGCTGTTTCTTCTCATGGAGGACAGAGCTGTATATGCCACAATGCCTGTTCGGCAGTCCTAAATTACTCTGCTGCCTTCAGGTGAGGTGGAGGAGAACCCTGTCCCATTGCCACTGTGGAAGTAAGTTTCAACTGCCAATCTAGGCATGTTCTGTAAAGGAAGCCCTCCCCTTTCAACAGCTCATTATCTGATGACTCTCTCTTTCGATGCTTGCAAATTAAGGACAAGTTCTATTCATTTGAAGAGGAATACACATTTTCAACAGTTCTTGCCTATGGTGGCTTACTTGGCTCTGACCGCACATGCTTACACTGCTTGCAAAGTGAGTTGAGGAGAGGGAAATCATCAAGCCGATTGAGAAACTTTAAAAGCACTGCATGGGCTGGCAGGTTTAGGCACCTGTGGGTGGGCATAGGCAGTTCCAAGCGAGCCACCATAATTTCCTCCTGTTACCTACATGGGTTCTGCTTTTCAACCAATTCTGGTTTCTGACACGGCTCAGTCCCTAACCTGTCAGATAAGTGGGGGCTTCCTGTATATTCATGGGGGAACTTTTGTCCTTTTCTTCAGGCAGCAAAATGTCTTGAGTTGGCCCTGAGATGGGCACAGATATTATGAGGTGCTCTGCTCATTTAGAAGCAGTGGAATGCCTGGCTTGAACAGTTGTAGCTATGGACCAGGTTGAGTGTTCATCTGAGCCAAACATAGTGAAAAGACACAACCTAGCTTGTGCCATCTTCTTTTGAATTGTATTTTAGATTGTGGGCCAGAAAAAACAGCTATATCTACAAATTTCAGAGGAATAGCTGCATTAGTCTATTCCATGGTAATGTGAGATTTGTGGGCTCCTTTAACACCAACAATTTATTTTGGCACGAGCTTTCATGGATTATAATCAAACCCCTCAAAAGCATTTTAGATATATTGGTAAGACTGTCTAAGAACATAATTGTATATCATTTTTCATCTGTTCCAGTTAGACATTCTCACACTGTATTTTAGCTAAGTGACAGAGCAATTCTATACATAGCTACTCTGAACTGAAATCTGTGGGGTCCAGATAAGTATGATGAGAATTGTGTCCAGAAGCATTCTTTACCAGTGAACATTTGTGAAAAGTACACAACCTGTGTTTATTACAAAGAGCTTAATGTGGGATTCCAGCCTTACAGTTTACTGATCATGAATTAAAAGATCAGATGCAAAGAAACAAAAACATAAAAGTAATGCCATGGGATTATTTTTTAAGGGGACAAATCTTTCATTTTATAAATCAATGGAATGGTGCAGGTGGGCCAGGAGAAACAGCTATATCTACAAGTTTCAGAGGAATGTACAAGCTATGCTCATTTCACTAAAAAAACCAAAACAAAAAACAAACCCAAACATTTCATTTATTTCCATGAATCACATTGCACTGAGAATGGAATTGTGTTGATCTCTTTAACTGACATAGCTATGTTGGCAAAGGCAGTGGTGGTGGGAGGGGAAAAAGCCATACATGCACCAGCAATAAAAGGAGGCAAACATTGGAGAGAGGTTGGGCTGTCCAGAGCTGGCAGATGCAAAGAATCTTAGAGTTGGAAGAGGCCACAAGGGCCATCTAGTCCAAACCTCTGCTATTGCTTAGTCTCAACTAATTCAGACCCATTGAATTAATTGATTCCAGGCATCTATTCCAGGCAATGATTCCAGGCATCTATTCTTCTTGGGACTAAGAATGGGATTCAGGCCATTGTCTGCCTTCTCTCACCACCATTGTACAGCCCTAGAAAAAGTTCTGCTGCTGGTGTTTGACACCAAGAGAATTCTCGCCACTATTTGCAGGAGTAAGATTTTCAGCAGTATATAGAGTCGCATTTCAAATCAAGCTGCTACTGTATTAACTTCCTACGGTCTTGATTGATTATAGTAATACAGTTTTGTAATACTAGTTGTAGTTTGTAAATTGTTGGCAGGATCAAAAGAAGCCATTCCACTTCCAGAATTGCTTCTGTCAACGGAACCACACATGCCACAACCTCCCCGCTGTCCCTGTGTGCTCTCAAAACCTTCCCCAGAAGGCTGGGAAACCTTCCAAAACTGGTTTGGGGAGGTGAAGAGTTTTGCAAGGGAGGGGAAAGAAAGCTGGCAATACACTGGATGTAGGCCTTTATACCTGCTTATTATATTTTTAAAACAAGTGACAGAAGTCAAAGCGGATATCATGTCCTCAGAGTTTCAGTCTTGATTTTAAGGCTTCTGAGATATGCACTAACTCCTAGCAGTTAGTGTCACTAAACACAGGGTGATTTGTTTCTAAGCAAACACACACAAGATCAGTCTGTCCAACTGCAAAGTGTCAACTTGGTTACTAGGAAGTTGGTTTCAGTGGCATGTACTTTGGAGTAAACAATAACTGTTGAGCTATAGAATTAAAAAAAATAGCCACATTAGTCTGGAATATCTGTAAGCAAGGAGATCTTGTAGCACCCTTGAGACTAACTGAGAGAAAGATGTTGTAGCATAAGCTTTTGTAGACTTACAGCCTTACAAGTTACCTACAAGATTGTCTTCTCCCATATAATCTGCCCCGTATACTTAGGCCCTCTGGGGGACACTTGCTCCAGTCACCCAGGACTAGGTTGGCAACTGTCACCCAGAGGACTTTTTCTTCAGCCACCCCTAGACTCTAGAATGGCCTGGCAGAAGAGATACAACAGCTGAATACGCTGTCAGAATTCAAATCAGCATTAAAGACTAGCCTCTTCCGGCAGGCCTATCCAAATTATTTCAAAGTAAATTGATATATGTTTTTAATTGATATGTGCTTTAAACCAATGTTATGCCTATGTGTTAATATGTTGTTCCCACCTCAATCTGTAGGGAGAGGCAGGTAAGAATTATTATTATTATTATTATTATTATTTCCTGCTGCCTTATGGCATGACATTGGTATTCTTTCATTCTGGTCCCTTGGGGGACCAAGGTAAAACCATGTCTTTTTGCTAACCAGAAAAATCTGTTTCCAAAAAGACATGGTTTTACCTTGGTCCCCCGTGGGACTGGAACAAAAAAATGCTGGAAGAATGCCGACGCCATGAGGTAAGGCAGCAGGAAAGACGGAACATTCCTACTGCTTTGCCGCTTTTCTTTGGAGTGCCATAAGGCTCTTGGTCTACTTCCTCCATGCATCTGAGGAAGTAGACTAAGGAGATAATCACTTTACACTTGTATAGAACTATTATTCCACTTTAACTGCTCTGGCTGCCTCCTGTGGAATTCTGGGGTTTGTGGTTTAGGGAGGGGCATTTAGAACTCTCAGTTAGAGACAGGGCCAGTTTAAGGAATTTTGGGGGGCCCTGAAACACTTTATTTTGGGGGGGCCATATATTTATCTCAGGCCAGTCTAACCTAACCTAATCTATTCACAGCACAGGATATTCAGATTATTACTAATAATGATTTTGCAGGAGGAGGGTTACAATGGGGCCCCCACAATGATGGGGCACCCTGCAGCTGCAGGTGCTCCAGGGCCCTTAAACCGGCCCTGGCTAGAGAGCTCTTAGGCCTCAGTAAACTACAAACCCCAGAATTCCAAAGGAGGCAGCCTTAGCAACTAAAGTGGAATAATAGCACTATAACAGTGTAGTGTGAAAAATGGAAAGCAGTATAAAAATCAGTTCTATCTAGGTAAATGGCATGTGAATTCAGGTTTGATGATAGTCATATGGCAGTTCAGGGGACATTTGGATGGCATGATAAGCTGGAATTCCAAAAAATTCTGGCTTGTGGACTAGACAGCGACACAGTGGACTGCTGCATACTGGCTGGTTGCTTCCACTTTAAGTGGGAATTGTTAAACTAGGGGTGATACATTCATGATTAGTTTATTGTGACATTTGAATCTGGCAGGGAGTTAGTACACTGGCTTCTTTCTTCCCTGTCAAGCCAGAGAAATAACCTGTGTTTTCTCTAGCCCACAAGCTAGAGAAATAACCGTACAACAAACCATGGGTTATTTCTCTGGCTTGCCATGGAAAAGATAAATTAGAGCGCCAGTTCTTGCCAGGTTCAGACATGACAATAAACACCATGTATGGAGACAAATTTGGTGTGTTTTTAACAAGTTGGATTTCCTGCCTAATCCTGGCTTTTGGTGACATAGAAACCAGAAGAGAGAGTAGAAACATAACACTTCAGTTGCATAGAGGAAATTCTGGTGCGGCTGGAATCTCTCCTGAGTTGAAATCCTGACTCCCTCTGTAGCCCTGGTCTTGTTGTGAACCTTTCACTGCAGTTGCATAGTGAGGCAACTGTGAAGCTGACAAACTGGTAGATGTTTAGAGGAGCTAATGCCATGTGGTTAAGAAGACATTGATCCATACAAATAGGATTAAAGGAGAGGGAGTTCTCTATACACATACTACAAAATGTTCACAAAATAAAACTAGGCTCAGAATCTTTATTGAAACAGATGCTTTAAAAATGCTTTTAGCAAAGTAAGTTGGAGGGTGGAGGCCATTTTGGTTTGCTCCATGATTACAACTATTACAAACATAATGAGCAGGTATGAGAAGTGGTTGTGTATAGCGTCTCTTGTTTCACCTGTCTTTTGTAAATGCTCCTCTTAACAATACCACCAAGCACATAAAAGAACCCACATGAGAGAAATGAAAGCTGCAACAGTACATGTTGTATTCTTTGGTTGATACACATCACTGAAGCATTGTGAAATGTGAGATGAAAGACACCAAAGCCAAGAAGCTACAGACTGGGAAGCAAGAAGATCTGACTGCCTATGTAAAGGCCTTATATAGCACCACCTATGATGTCAAAGAGTACAACCTTTCTGCATTGGGTTTCAGTGCATCTTCATCTCTCATGACTTTTGACCAAGTAGGAGTTTGAAGAGACCAAGTCAGTGTTTCAGACAAGGAAGACCTTCACATTGTACAATGGCATAACCTACACCAAACCTTGAGATAGGGTGGGAGATCGATACCAACAAGCAACCTTCATTAGTGTTCTTTCTAGTGGCAGCACAGGTTTGAGGTTGCAATTGTTTCTGTGTCACTTGGACTCTTTCTGTCTGTGTATGCTGTGTTTATTATCTTTTGTTTAAGGAACACAGCCTTTTGCTTGAGAAGTGTAATCCCTTATGTAAGTGTCATTGTGCTTATTTCAGAGAGCAGAGCTTAACTTTATTTATTCACAGTAGCTTTGCCAGATGCCTGCTGTCCTAAACCCTAACTCAGATCTCTCAGCAATTTGTACTTGCATAAGTAGACAAAACTGGAGGAGGGTTAGGGAGGCAACAATGATAGGGTTTTTGTTCTCTTCTGTTGTGGTATTCTTGTTTTCTAAAACAGTGGTTTTCAGATCTTCTGGGTATCTTTTCCACATCACTGTAGCTACAGAGGAAGTCCTGAGCAGGGAATCCCTGCATCCTATAGATCATTTTAGAGCATTTTTTAGTCTAGGGATTGACACTCAAAAGTTTAATCAGGATTTACTTGTAGATCTCCAGGTAATTTGCATTAGATCAGAAAGTGTTTCTAACTCTTAGTGGTTTAATACTAGCAACAACAACAACAACAACAAAACTTGCACTTGGCGTGTGTTTAGAAGTGGTGCTCCTTCAAGTGGTTAAAGACCTGTTTGTGTCATAACACTTGCCTTTCCTCACCTCTGCATTTGCCATATAGCATTCTTTGTTTTGCGATTGTTTCCTCTCTGAGGAAAACCTGTCACTGGAGAAAAAATGCTTTAATCATAGAGAATAAACATTCTCCTTAACATCTATTGAAATTGCTGACATTAAAAAAAAACCTGGGAGAAAACACAAGTACAGTTGTATCTGAGAGGGCTTCTGTAAGGGTTCTAGTTCCAATTTCTGATTGTGTTTTTGTTTTGCAGTTCTATGTCCACTTTTTTGGCCATGATTTTCCACCTGGCTATGGTTGGTAGTCTTAGGGTTCTAGTAAGAAACAAAGTACACTTAGTAAGCATTAAAGTCCAGCTGTTCCTGTTCTAGGGTCTTGCCTGTAATTGGATTTTAAGGGAGGTCATCATAGGAGATTATCAGACAGGAACGAAAAATGTGTTCCTGTCCCACAATCTCCATTCCCACCTGTCCCATCCCTGTCATCCCTACCACACTTACCTCCTCTCCCATTGTTCTGGTAGCCCAGGAGTGAATGGAGCTCTAATGGAGCTCCCTTCACTTCCTGGATCGAAATCATGTGGATTCTTGCGAGAAGATGTGAGTGCGGGAAATTAAAAAATAAAAATAAAAAGAACATGAAAAAAATTACAGCAAGCACAAAAACACACTTTAAAAGGTAGAAGTAACCTGGCGAGGGTCATAAAAAGTGTGTCACTTACCTGGATGTCCTGATCTCACCCAGAAGTGTTCTGGCAGGGACTGTTCATTGACGCTGAGAACTCGCCAGCATAATGGGGCACCTTGTTGCATGCAGGAACATCTACGACAGGAATGGAATGGGGAATCTATTGATGGCTTCTCTCATCAATAAAAAGCAGCACCAGTGGAATGGCACCAAAACAGATGCATAATGAGGGGGAACAACGTCATCTGGTAAGGGAGCCCTTTTGCGATCTCCTGGTGTTCCTGTAATGCCACTTTTAATGCATCTGATAATCTCCATAGTTGTGGGCAAGTTTGATTTCTCCTGCTACAGAGACTAGAACACAAATCAGTGCATTCAAATTATAAGGAAAAACAGCTAAAGTCAGTAAGAACTCCTTGGCTGTAAGAGCTGCTTGACAGTGGGATAGATTGCCTCAGTGGGTGGTGGACTCCGCTGCTTTGGAGATCTTTAAACAGAGGTTGGACAGGCATCTTTCAGGACTGCTTTAGTTGTGTATTCATGCAAGGTGGGGAGTTGGACTAGGTGGCCTTTGCAAACTCTTTCAACCCTGTGGTTGAGAATCTTTTCTGAAACTTATTAGTCTGTGTTTCCTGCAGAGTTCACCCATGTGTGGCAAACTGCACACTCAGCCAAAGTTGCAGACAAAAGACATAACTTTTTGTGTATGATGCATAACTGATTTATAGGATTCTCTGGCCAGAGGATGTGGTGACAATGGTGGCTGAGGGCCAGACTCCACATTACATCATTCACACTTTTCAAAAGCTGTGCTTAATGCCACCACTTCTGTTTCACAGGGAAAGTTTGTGCGTGGCCACCAATCCAATGAAGACATGATACAAAAAGGAAAGGGGATGGCAGTGGGGGGAGGGATTGAGTCGAGTATTCTCTTCTCTCCCTCCTTGGCCAGGGCAATGGCAGCTGGGATGGAGGGAGGGCTGTTCTGCTTCTGGGAGGAGGCAAGATGGAGCTCTGCCTGATTTAGCTTCCCTTCCCTCCTTGGCCAGGGCAATGGCATTTGGGATGGAGGGAGGTTTCTTGTCAAAAGTTTCTTGTTAATAAAACAAAATTAAACATATCCCCTTCTTTTATTGGCTTCTCAAAATTGCTCCTATTTACTGCAAATGACACTTTCAAAGGTAAATAGCTCAAAGGGTAGGGAGAGCAATTTTTAGCAGGAAGCCACAGTGGACATCTGGGCAAAGAGAAGCATGGCAAACAAACTCTGTGGATAAATTTCCCCTTAAGATGAAAATGGCACCATTAAACATGAGAGCTTTTTTTTTTTTTTTTTAATGTCAGTAATTAGATACAGTTTGACCTGTGGGTGGTTTTCAAAGGAGATTAGCTAAATTCTTTATTGGACCAATACAGAATGTCCAATGTGCCACAGAAAGCCAGCAGCTGGGGTTACCTGAATTACTGGAGATTCGTGGGAACCCCATTCATGCTAGATATTAATATGGGGAGTTTTAATTACCTCAATATGGCAGCAAGAGACTGGGTAACTAAGGGATCTTTTGACCTATATACCAGTACCAGCTTATGAGATTCACAACTAGAAAATAAAATAAAAATGTTTTTTTATTGAAAAATAATCACAGGAACACCCACCAACATTCACTCAAGCTTCAATCAGTTGCACAGGCTAGTGAAGAATAGGAGGAAGTATTGGGATAGAGGAATAGAGTTTGGGATGATGGCTATACCTGTCCAAAGAGCAGAGATTTATGCAGAAAGGAAGTATGGCTATGCATGCCAGGTGACACAGCAAACCAAAGGAGTGATGGCCTCTGGGAAACTAAGCACACTTAGGCAGTATTTTGGGGTGATATTTATATTCAACTAGCTGGATCCAGCGTACCATACGCCGTTAAAAAACTCCCTCCAAAAGTCCGGTAGACCTCACGATAACCCTGTAAGGTAGGCCGGTGGGATTAAATTACTCATCCTCCTTCTCAGCATTCCACACTTTTCCTGGAATTGCTGAGGGTGACTCGCTCTGTTACCTTGCTGCATCCACTGCCAATTGACTGCCTGGCTCTGGCCCAGTGGCAGCAGCAGCAGCATCCTGCTGCCACCACCAGGTGACTCCCTGGATCTCATCACAGCCCGTGACTGATGAGTGTCTGAGGGAGGGAGAAGAGGGAGGAGCCCTTGTGAGGCAGTGATGCAGATTGAGTGGATTGTGATGTGGGAAGGGAATTTGCATATGGGTGGTGATTGGTTGCATGTAGGTTGGGTGTGTTTCCTGAGCAGCCAGTCATCACACTGCGAAAGGCAGCATACCCAAGAGAATTATATATATACTAGCTGGACCTGGTGTACCATATGCCATTAAAAATCTCCCCCCAAAATGCCCAGGAGACCTCATGACAACCCTTTGAGGCAGGCTGGTGGGTTTAACTCACCCACCCACCATTTGTTCTGCCCCCTGCTGCCCCCCACTGCTCTTTCTGCCCCTTGCCGCCCCCACCACTCGTTCTTTCCCTTCTGCCCCCCACTGCTCGTTCTTCCCCCCAATGCTCATTCTGCTCCCCCCACTCGTTCTGCCCCTCCCCCCACTCGTTCTGCCCTTCCCCCCACTCGTTCTGCTCCTCCCCACCACTCGCTTTGCCCCTCCCCTACTCATTCTGGCCCTCCCTCACTTCGTTCTGCCCCTCCCTCCACTCGTTTTGCCCCTCCCACCCCACCCCCTGCACTCCAGAACACACACGCACACACCACATCCACCCCCATGTTACTCACTGTCACTCTCCAGTGGCCATGTATGAGATCTTCATGGTCCCACCCCCAGTGTGCTGATTGGCTGCCCAACAGACTTGTGATTGGCTGGTCAGTTCCCTAAGCAGGCAATCAGCACACTGGAAACGGCAACATACCCAAGAGAATTGTATATAGAGATAGATATTCCCCCTGAACAGGTGTTATGAGTGGAATACAATGTTAGATGGAGTTTCCCACAGTTAGACAATGGAAGCTCCAGCTATTTATACTAATGGCTGAGACATTGAGATTGATGGGCATCAGGCAACTTTCTATTGTTGAGGAAAGGGGAGTGAACGAAAATCATTTTGCAGAGTAATGAGTTTTCCAGCCACTTGATTGAATTAGTGAACGATTCACTTCAAGGTATGTCCAGGAGAATTAGCACACTTCCACCCTAACTCACTGTCCAAGGTGGGGAGTCTGCATAATTACTACCCGGCTATGTCTTTTAGAAATTTGGGATGGGCTCTTCCTTAGGCTTTCTGAGTCCTCGAATTTGGGAGGTCTTCGTCTACTACCAGCCATGTGCAATGCCGATAAATAAGCCAATTTATGAGATCTAACCAATTTATGAATTTTTGGAAGATGAACTGCTGAGCGAGATCTGTCAGATGACAAGCCTGAGTAGCTTTAAGAAAACACTAAAGACGGATCTCTTTCAGCAGGCCTTTCCTAATTAGATCCCGGCCTCAGGGGATCCTGGCCTCATTTAGTCCGCTGGCTATTTATTGAATTTATTATACCTATTGTTTTTAAATGTGATTTTAGATCAGTTGCTTTTTAACTTATACTTGTTTAATATTTTTTATGGGGGAGGGTGGGGTGGGTTTTTTTTAGGGATTTTTATCTGTATTGTATTTTAATTTTTGTAAGCCGCCCCGATTGTTTAACAGAGGGGCAGGGTATAAATAATAATAATAATAATAATAATAATAATAATTAGAGGGGAATCCGAGCAGGTAACATTGGCAAGTAAAAATGGGATTGGGAAGGAGCTATTGTTACCATATTTGGCATTCCAGAGGCAACTAGTTGGCCACTGAGGGTAGCAAGAAGCTAGATGAATTAGATCTTTGGACTGATCTCACAGAGCTAATCTTATGCTTCTAGGCCTCATGTGGTTGTTGCAAGGATACAATTGGGTTACTCTGTGCCTCAGCTCAATTTGTGCTCAACTTTCCTTGGATGAAGGACAGGACACACAACTGATGAATAAGCAAACATCCCCCTCTTATCAGCTTGGAGAAGAACCTTGTCTTGTGGTTGCAAGCCATCGCAAAGGGTTTCTGTCTTCCCCACTCCCTGCAGCCTTGCTAAAAATTGCTGGATAAAGGCTGAGTCAAGGCTGAACTCTGGGCAAGAGTCCATCTTGTCCAGCTGGCACTCTAAGTCTGATTCTAGGGGTCAGACTCTGGCATCTGGCAATTTAAATCCACAATGTATATGGCTAACTTGTCCCACGATGCTATAAAAAGTAGGCAGGAAAGATCAAAGGGTGTTTCATGCCCAACTGTGATTATTACCTTTCTCAAGTCTCTTCTGTGTATTGCTCCTTTGCTGGATCCCAAAGTCCAATGAAAAGAAGCTAAAGGTTCTGTTGAGAAAAAAAAATTGGCAAAGCATTCAGTTGTGATCTGGATGAACTGAGTGTCAAATGATGAATGGCCACAGTTGTAGCACTGTGGTTTTACTTTTAACTGCCATGGCTGCATCTTATCAGATCCTGGGATTTGTAGTTTGGTGAAGCACTAGAGCTCTCTGGGTGAGAATTCTAAATGCCCTTCCTCAAACTGCAATCCCCAGGATTCCATAGGATGGAGCCATGACAGTTAACGTGGAATCATAGCACTATAATTGTGTAGTGTGAAAGTGCCCCAAGTCTCTTTTTACTCTTGACTATTGGAGAAGGCTGACCAGAAGGAAGAAAGATGACCAGAACAATGGAGAGGAAAAATTACCCAGCATGTGTATGTGTACTGACAAAGAGTACATATTAGTTTCCCCACTGAAAGGTAAAAACCAAAAAAAGAGAGCAATTATTTCAGAATCAGTGGGTATTTTATGTGGTTACTGTTTCTCATTTTCTGTCAAGGCTAAGAATGGCAGCTGTAAGCAAGGGCCAGGCACATGACAAATAAGGATCTAATGGAAGAATTTTGAGAGACATGCAGTGGATCAGAAATGCTTTCTGACTCCCAATAGTTTAGTAATAATAAATAAAACCAGAAAAAGAACAAACTCTGTCACCACTAGCCTTGTTTTAAATCTCATCTTTTTGCCCCAGTGTTGCTCACCTGTAAAATGGACATCATAATTGGTTGACTTTAACCAAGGGTGCATCAACACTGTAGAAATAATGCAGTTTGACACCACTTTATGTACTGTAGCTCCATCCTAGGGAATCCCAGGATTTGTAGTTTTCCAAGGTTTTTATCCTTCTCTGCCAAAGAGTGCTGGTACCTTTAAAAACTACAAACCTCAGGATTCTGTAGGATAGAGCCATGGCAGTTAAAGTGGTGTCAAAGTGCATTACTTCTACAGTGTAGATGTACTCCAAGTTACTGTGTGATGTTCTGCTGGCCAGTTTGATCCATAGTAACCAAGATTTAGATTTGTATCTGTATATAGAATTTATGGTTAATGGGGTGTAATAGATTACGGACTCCACTATGCCTGACCTCTGCGAATTGGGTACCTGCCTCTGATTAGTGGATGATGAGGTTCTATTAAAAAAGGAAGTAGAATCCATAAGCCTGGAATCTACCCACTTCCCTGTAAGAAACAACAACTTGTGGATGGTTTGCATTACTTGTGAGATGAAGGCCAATGATTTTTGCAGCATGACCCCTTTAAGGGTGCACTAGTCCAATTTCCTATGAAAAGGAGACAAGGAACTATGGTGAAACATGGGGTGTATCCACACTATACAAATGTATCAGTTTCATACCACTTTAATTGTTATGTCTTCATCCTACAGAATCTTGAAATTTCTAGTTTAGTGAGATCCTTAGAATTATCTTCTAGAGAACCCTAATGCTATAGGTCAAGGGAGTGAACTAGAGAAATCTCTCACCAGACTAGAAATACCAAGATTACAGAGGATAGCAATTAAAGTGGAATTAAAGTTTTACAATTATACAGTGAAGATGTATCCATTATTATCTTTTAAGAAATATAAGCATATCACAAATTTGGGGCTACGTTTGTTTTACTTTTAAGAGGGAGTGGGAAAATAAACTGCTTACTTTACTAGGACAACTGTAGATAAAGCAGATATTACAAATAGGAATCCCATTCATAAACAGCAATTGAACTGAGCCCTACATTTCTGACCCAGTTTGAAGACTTACGAAGATTTATTACAAGGTGCTGCCTTGTAATGTTGACTTGAGCAGATTTGCCTGTGCTTATACACTAGGCTTGAACTGGAGCCAGATACTTTGTTTTTATTATTTTCAATACTGACTTTAAAAAAAAAGTACTTTCACCTTCAAAACCTGTTCAAGGTGACATCTGTCAAACATAATACCAATGTGATAGATAGATAGATAGATGATAGATAGATAGATAGATAGATAGATAGATAGAGGAAGGTTATGAACAGTTGAGATGACTGAAAGGGACTGAGTTTCCTGAGCTGTTTCTTGGAACATGTAATTATACCTTTCTGTAAGCAGCATGTTGTAAACCTGGCAAGGGATGTATCTTCCAAAGCAGAGCTCAGGTAAAAAAAAAAAAATCATTTTGAAGTACAACTCCCAGAATCCCTCAGGTTGGGAATTCTGGGAACTGTAGTCCCAAAGAGTAACATTTCCAAGCTCTGCCCTTGAGCCACTTACTGCAACAAACCAATTCTTCATTAGACTGACTTTTGAGCAAGCATCTTTATGGGTTCAGCATGCTATTTGGACTTGTGATGCCGCAACGTAAACAAAGCGAGAATGCTTTCTTCTGGAATCTGCTCCATGGAGTCTAGCATTCCTCCTTTTGTTTGCGTAGGAACATCAGTAAACACGCAGGCTAGTCACCAAACTGGATCTCCTGGATCCATTTTGACACAGGGCTGTCCTCATGCTGAACATAGGACAAGAGTGTGGGATTGCTCATTCTGACCAAAATAAATAAATAAATAAATGGCCAAAATCCTGTATCATGCTTATACCTAACTAAGTACTTACCTAAGTAACTTATTCTGGCCCACCCCACCCCAAACCTAATGGAAACATTATTCAACCATGCTCTGATCATCAGCAGGATGGACCTCCTTTTCGCATGAGTTTTGATTGTGGCAACAGTGTCAAAATTGTGACTAAGCAGCAATCCTGATGCCTAAATACCCTAAAAGCATTAGATCCTGTCTGGTCTTGGAAGCTAAGCAAGGTCAGCCCTAATTGGTACTTGGATGGGAGACTGCCAAAGAATACCAGGTGCTGAAGGTTATATTTCAGAAGAAGCAACTGGTAAAACCACCTCTGAGTATTCCTTGCCTAAGAAATTTATGGGGTCACTATGAGTCGATAGACCACTTGAAGGCACTTACACACAGATCCATTGCGAATATGAAACAATTGCCTAACAATAATTGTTTTGTATGCTCAATTGCTACTTTGGAGATTATCAGATGGGGACGGAAAAAGCATCCCCATCTCACTACATTCTATCCCGATCCCCTCCTGACCCCGTCCCAGCATGAGAACGAAATGTTTCAGACACCTACCTTTGCCTCTTCTTTCCTTCCTCCCACAGCCCAGGGGTGACTGCAGTTCTCATGGAGCTGCATTCACTTCCTTGTTGAAACCCTGGGCTGTTATTGCAAGAGGATAAGCGCACGGGAAATTCAAAAGTAAAATGAAAAATACACTTTAAAAAATAAAACCAAGCACCTAAACATACTTAAAAGTTTACAAGTAACCCGGGGAGGGTACAAAAATTTGTGTCATTTACCTAGATCTCCTGATCCCACCCGGAAGTGTTTGGCACAGACCTCCCACTGAAGCGGGGATCTTGCCAGCATAACGGGTCACCTTCTCACTTGCCTGTCATTCTGTTACAGAAATGGAACAGGGACTCTATTGATGGCTAAAAAGAACCACTGGTGGAACGGGAGCAGCACAAGAGCATGACGACTCAGGGATGATGTCATCTGAAAGGAAAGCCCTTTAGCGATCTCCTGGTGTCATTATCATATCATGTTTAGGTCATCTGATAATGTTCTTAGTCACAATTTTGACACTATTGCCATGGTTGTAACTTGCTTTACCAGGCATCAACTGCATGGAGGGAAAGAGGTCCATTCTGCTGATAGTCAGAGCATGATTGAGTGATGTTTACCTTAAGTTTGGGGGGGGGGTTTCAGGCCAGGAGAAGTTACTTATTAAGTACTTCGTTAAGTATAATCTGATACAAGATTCTGGCCCTCAGTCACAATTGACAAAGAACTTCCTCCAGAGTAATTCCAGCAAAATAAACTGGATCATTCTGGACTGAAAGTCAAAGCTTTAGGAGTTTAGATGAAAGAACTGGAAGCTATGAGGGTGGAGGGGAGGGGCAAAATGAGAATTCTGCCCTCAATGAAATGTTCTTCCAGTACCCAAATTTCTAGCATTGCAACATGTGGGATGCCGAAAATAGTTCAGCTCTTATATTTGCTGCATTGTCACTCCCTTGGTCACTTTACCTGCCCCTGTTCTTTGGGTGGCTTAACTGTATTTCTAAACCCTCAACTAAAGTTTTAAGTTAGTGCAGTACTAGAAAGTTGAATGATATACTGTGTGACCATGGACACATTTCTGTTGTTTGAAAGAAAACATTTCTCTCAGAAGTGTTATTTCCAGGCTGTGCCTGACTCTAGGATCAACTGAAACCAGTGGGCAAGTTGGTATATATGCATATGGGGACACATGTGTCCTGTGTGAAATCACAGCTCATTATGTGCCTTTCAGCAAGTCTTGAGTTCTCAGCCAGGGTTGCCTTGCAGGGCAGGAGAATGAAATAGTGTGTGTGAGAGAGAGTGGGGGCTGTGGGAGCTTCGAAGGAAGGCAGTGGGAGTTTGGGAGGTAAATGAAGGCAGAAATTAAGCTGTTCATAAATTTCTCCAGGTTTGTTTCACCCCAGTTCCTAAAGATGCCCCCCCCCATGCTTTTGTTGTCAGTTCCCTTGCCTCAGTCCAAGAATATGATGAGAGGTTTAGACAATGGTCTCTTCCATTTGTAACCTCCCCATGTTTTCTCAAGATACCTTTTACAGAAGAGGCAGTCTCTTTATTCACAAAAAGGTCAAAGGGGCACCAACAGTAAAAGAGTCTCACAAACAACCCCCAACCCCAACATGTCGCTACAGGCTCCTCCAGTCTCCACACACCCCATAGGGCAGGATGCACTGAAGATGAAGATGGTGGCCAGGAAGCAGAGGGACAAGAGGAGGGCCAATCCTATGGTAGCGGGGAGGCTGTTGGTGACAACAAAGGCAAAGAAGAAGAGGGTGTACTGGCAGTAGCTCCAGCGGCCCACCACCTCATAGTCTTGGGGGTAGATGGAGTAGATCCACAAGCTGCCCAGGATGATGCCAGTGATGGGCAGCACAGTTGAAAGAATTGCCCCCAGCCCCACCAAAAAAAAGGGGTCTGGAGGTATCTTCCATCGATTCCAAAAGGGGTGTAGTGGCCACTACCGGCTGGTGCTCTTCAGACATGGCCACTGGGTAGAAGGAGGGAATCCATTGGTGTAAAGAGCAGTGGGGAGGGCAGCACTGGTCAGCCATCAGCTCTGGTATCCAAGACCAGGCATAGGATGAAGATGTGGGCTGACATTCAGGATTAGAATTACACATATGGATCTGTACTGCTCTAAGGCTGGATGCAGAGCAGAGTAGAGCAGAGCTGATGGCTGACCAGTGCTGCCCTCTCCACTGTTCTTTACACCAGTACAGTAAGTACTGTACGTCTTACAGTAAGAATAGCCCATGTGTATGGTAATCCATATGTGGTATCCAAGACCAGGCATAGGATGAAGATGTGGTTGACATTCAGGATTAGAATTACTGTATGGATCTGCAACTGCTCTGTATTCAGTAAGACTATGTAGTCTTACTGTAAGACAATGTAAATGTCTTCTCCCCAACTTACGTATCCAAAACTAGCTGGATTGGGTGAAGGAGGTCTGTTCAGCTGCTGGGTACAAGGGGTACAAGGAGGATGACATTTCCAAGCTCCTCCCACCAGTGAGTGAGCCTATAAAAATCAGAAGCAGGACCCCTCTGACAATTCCTTGTTCCTCCTTGCATCCCAATCAGCAGCTGACAGACCTCCTTTGTCCAGTCCAGACGCTGGCTGTTAAGGTAGGTTTGGGGTGGTTGGGCGAAGAGACTTTACTTAGTTACACATAAGTAACTAGATAGTGGATGTGGAATATCAGTGGTAGTATCCAAGACAAGGCATGAGTAGAAAGTACCTGGAGCACCTCCTCCCAGTTGCTTTTGCAGTAATGGCAAGTTGTCCTTTTGGTAATTCATGAGTGGAAATCATGCAGACCTCTAGATGATGTTGGACTGCAATTCCCAGCATTCATGTTGAATAGGGCTGCTGAAACTTGCAATTTTACAACTTCTGGAGGCCTACATGACCAACACCACCACCCTGGTCCAGTTTTAAGGGTTTATAGTGTTTTGTACTGCTTCTACTGCTCAGTAACATTATCTGAAAACAAAGATCTCTTCTGCTGATTTTTAATCTACTGTAGATCAAATGACACCAAACAGGAACGGGGAGGGGGGAGATATATTTTAGGCACAATGGATAGAAGTTTATTTCCCCTCCCCACATCAAGAAGTTCAGTTTTGTAGTTGGTACCCAAACAACCCTATAGGCATTGGGAGGTGGCAAGTTTGAGATTCTTGTTGCTTTTTAAAAAGTGCAGCTATGGATTGAACAGTGAGATATCATAAAGTGGCTTATCCATGGAAAGTTGATTTTCTTCTCTTTCTTACAAGGAGTCTTCAAATCCATGCCCACCAGTTGTCTATGTTTCTTTAAGAAGGGATGTTATTAGTTGAAAAGGGGAGGGGAAACCAACAAATAGCATTTGTAATTCCTGGACAATATAAGCTTGTTAACAGTTGACTAAACAAATATAGCAGTGGGCTGTTATCTCCTTTGGGTGTACTTGACCTATAATAGCTCTTGTGCTGTGTTCAGTTGCTACTAGTCATGAAATCTATATATTTCCTCCACGATCAGAGGTAGGAGTTTGGTGTATGTCAGTTGATGAGGAACATGGGTGGGAGGACATTATTTTCCTTGTATGGTGTGAACTTCCCATAGGAAATTTATTGGCTGTCATAGGAAGAGTATGCCAGGCTGGATAGGCCTTGGATTTGATCAATCATGCCTCTGCTTATGTTGCTTAATTTGGGGAGAGAGGATTAAAACAAAAAACAAAAAACACTCTCATAACCTGAGCCATTGAACTCTTCTTAGCACTCCCTTCATTTTGACACCCAGGACTAACGTCTAGCTTGCAACTCCTAAGCCCAGCCATAGCGATATGCTCTTTAATCTCCTTTTGCCATGGCAATAGTTCTTCCTTCAAAATGCAACATACAACATAATTCCTTTCCTCCACATTAATGCTTGTGACCTGAAACCACTTAACACCTTACCACACTCCAAAGAAAAGTGGCAAAGGAGCAGGAATGTTCTGTCTTTCCTGCTATCTTACTGCATGGCATCGGTGTTCTTCTGTCTTTCTTTCATTCCAGTCCTGTGGGGGACTGAGGTAAAATCACATCTTTTTGCTAATGGGTTTTTTCAATTAGCAAAAAGATACAGTTTTACCATTGTCCCCCACAGGACCAGAACGAGAGAGCACCAATATCATGCAGTAAAGGCAGCAGGGAAGACAGAGCGTTCCTGCTGCTTTCCCACTTTTCTTTGGAATGTGGTAAGCCCCTTAAACTATGGGCCCTTTCACACTGCCCTAGTATAGTACCATGTTTTCACTTTAACTGCCATGGCTGCATCCTATGGAATTCCGGGGTTTGTAGTTTGATGAGGTACTAGAAGAGCTCTCTAGCAAAGAATTCTAACTCCCCCCCCAATTGAAAATCCCAGGATTCCACGGGATGTTGCCATGACAGTTAACATGGAAACATAGCACTATCACTGTGTAGTTTGAAAGGGTCTTGTATCTAGAAATCATCTCTTTTTGTTAAAAAAAATGTCCTGAACTATCCCCAGGTGTCCTCTTCTCCTTTTTCACTTCGCTGTAAAAAGGTGTGTTGTTCATGCCCTTGAAAGATAATCCAAAATCAATAGTGGTGGTTTACATAGCCTTTCAGTAGACTGTACTGTATGTCTTACTTTGCTTAGCACGTGGAGACAATAACAAAATGTGAGTGTGTTCAAAGATATGTGCAGCATGCAAAGAAAAAAAAATGTAGAATGAAAATGGTGAGAAAAGGGAGCAGCAAGAAGCACAGAAAACAAGTAGGCTCTAAGACCAAGAATGGAACAGTTTCTTTTGCCACTTAATAACCATGTACCAAAAAGCTGTACACATAACTATTTCATGCCATAACAGCCATGATAAACCCTCCAACATTTCAGAGATGAAAATCAAGACATGTGTGGCCAGGCATAATCAGAGTGGATATTGACAAATTGGAGCATGTCCAGAGAAGGACAACTAAAATGGTGAAAGGTCTGGAAACAATGCCTTATGAGGACAGACTTAGGGAGCTGGGTATGTTTAGCCTGGAAAAAAGACAGTTAAGAGGCGATATGATAGTCCTGTTTAAGTATTTGAGGGGATGTCACGCTGAGGATGGAGCAGGCTTGTTTTCTGCTGGCCAGAGACTGGAACACGGAGCAATGGGTGCAAGCTCCAGGAACAGAGATTCCACCTCAACATGAGGAGGAACTTTTTGACAGTAAGAGCTGTTCGGCAGTGGAACGCACTCCCTCGGAGTGTGGTGGTGTCTCCTTCCTTGGAGGTCTTTAAACAGAGGCTGGATGTCCATCTGTCGGGGATGCTTTGATCGTGATTTCCTGCATGGCAGGGGGTTGGACTGGATGGCCCTCATGGTCTCTTCCAACTCTGCAATTCTATGATTCTATGATTAAGATAGCAAAAGCTATTAATGGGGAAGATTTCATGAGCTTGGAGAGGCTGCAACGGTTTGCTTTTGCCTGAGAGCCTACAGGGAAGGCCAAGATTCTGTTCCCTCCTTTCCCTCCTGTTGAGTTAACTGAGCAGAAACTACTTGTGTATTTTGAACTCCATTTGCAGTGATTGAAGTAAGCTGAGGACAAAGGGGAATTTATGTTGGAGGAAAAGAGAGAAACTAGGGGCCTGTCTATATGAGGGGGGAAATGTGGATTGATGCACGCTACCACCAATTTAAAGCAGCTTCTATTTGTCTTACTGACTTTCTGGCAAAATCACAGGCAGGTGAAGCTATTTGCTTTTGCTGTGCCAATGGGCATGCCTGCGAATCAAGATGGCAGGTGCAAGTGAATTATTCATGTTTTTCTTGTCACCAGTTGCTGCCGCTGAACAGTAATTTTTTTTTAAAAGCATATCTAAGGTGTGAAAGTGTGATATTCTGCCTAAAGAAATTTTTAAAATAAAAGAAAAAAGTGTTTTGTTACCTTTTGTAACAAAAGGTATCTTTTGTTTAGAGCACAATCGCTAAAGAGAAAGTCCAAGATGTTGGTTCTGGATGCTTGCCTTGTTAGCAAGCTTTGCCCCTGCCCACATATGACCAATCAGCTTCCACTTCCGCTGTTTCACAAATACAAATAAATATGAATCCGATTGTCCAAATGAGAGACAATGCACATTCTCTACGGAGCTTTTTAAAAAATACAGGAAAAACTGCAAAGGCTCTACTGGCGGAGTTTACGGTGGATTTGGCCGCCCTCCTTCTGAATACTGCGATCTGATGCAGAATGCCATTAGGACAGGTAGGATTCTAAGCGAATTCTATGAGAATTATTTTGACCATTAAGCCAACCCACCCACCCCCAGGACATTTTAAATGCAGCTGGGAAAAAATGGATTAACAGGAAATTAATTGGAGTTGTGCTTGCCAAATCAAGACAGTTGGAGGATATGCCATGATTTCAAGTGTAGTAATATGGACCGGCTGTGGCAGGGCTCCCTCCTCTGCTGATTTTGGACATCTGTGCTAACATGGGAGGAGTCCATGCTGCAACTCACTTTCATACCAGTGTTTCTCCAGCCACTTATGCTACCCTGCCTAAAATCTGTCACAGGCTCAGAAAAAAACAACAACCAAGAGCTTGGAAACATTATTGGTGATGATGGCTGGGGAATTCTGAGATTTTAGTCTAAGCTCTACTAAAAACCAGTTGTCTCAGATGGGTATGTGAACCAGCTTTAAATATCTGTGCAGTAAGCACATGCCTGCCTGTGACATGTGACAATTTAACTAATATCCTTTTTTTCACTTGCCATAAATGATCACAACCTTCACATGGGACACATGGCATACAAATGAGATAGCTCTCAGTGTAGAAGTTTTATTTTCCTAAGGAACAATCTTTAGAAAGAATCACTTTGAAGCCCAGGGAATGCGCACAGATGTTACTGTTTGCCAGCAGGTCATTTTAATATGAACTTTTGCTCAATGAATTGAGAAGCTTAGCCGAAGAGTGGGAAATTAAATAAACTTGCAACAAAATTGAGGTCAATATACAGCATAACCAAAATAACTTCTAACAGGAACCACAGAGAACCACCTTACAAAGTATTACATAATACTTTTACTGTGTACTATTTTATTGTAAGCCACCCCGATTGCTCGCAGAGGGGCAGGATATAAATAAATATTATTATTATTATTATTATTATTATTATTATTGCTTTGTGATGTTGACATATTTAACATTTCTTTTTTAAAGGGATGGAATTTGACACTCTCGGGATACAATTCTATGCATTCTTAATTTGGAGCAAGTCCTATTAAATCAGTGGAATTTACTTATGAGTAAACATGCATAACTGTATGCTCTGAGTGCTTAATTTGAGCCAACCTGGCTCAAGTTAACCTGAGTCAATCTCTGAACAAGAGAATGCAGAGAATACTGTTGAGCACATGAAAAGTTTTGTTTCATCCCTACAAACAGCATCCATAAATTTTCAGCTTCTAGGTTTGAGCCTAATCACCATTCATTTTAGGAAGTAAGCACTGATTGGCTGAAGCCCTATATGGCTCTTGGTAGTGTAATTGTCAGGCTAATGGGACATGCAGTCACAGATAAATTTATAATGAAAAAGCTGACATGACTGCCTACAGGGGCCAGCAATGAGCCAGCTACATGCAGCTAGCGAGCATATCAAGATACCATATAGACTAGAGGTTTCTGTGGGAATGGAAGCAGGGAGTAAACCTGCTATCTTTCTGGGAACATGTTGAATAGTCCATGTGTATGGGAATCACTGACTGTATAACCCATGAATGTACTGTGTCTGTATGACTAGATGATCCCACACACTGCTCTGACTTGGATTTTTGCTCTTAGACTGTGCACATGCACTCTAAGCTGCACAGTGATGGATAGCACTGCAATGACTGTTGTGTTATGTAGTCTGTTTGGAGTCCCAGACTCATTGTACATATTACTTTAATATGCACCAATAAAGGAAAGTAGTTTTAGGCACAATCCCTGTGTCTGTGTGCTTATTTCTTCAGCCTGATGTCTGCTGCTGCTACAAGAGCTATTTGCTTCCTACTCTTCTTAATATGATCAAAGGTACCAGTGTGATATCATGATAGTTCTGCATATGGGCCTAAGATAGGCTGAGCCCTATACCATCGCCACCCTGGACTTACAATATAGCCTCTGAAGCTCCACCTACCCACCCCCACACAAACTTTCAGTGCTTCATGGGGAACAAGCAGAATGAGAGAAGCAACTGAATGTGTCCCCATAGCCAGAAGTGAAATGATTACATCAGCACTGAGATTTGCTGGGATCCTCTGGAGGGTTCTGTGACTGATATAATCATTTTGCATCTGGCCAGAGGGACATAGCCAGACATTTCTCTGATCCTCCCTCTCCCCATAAGGCATGAAATGGCCATGCAAGGTGACTTCAGAGGCTGTATGGTAAGTGTGTGTGTGTGTGTGTGTGTGTGAAAATATTGTTGGGAACTGCAGCACGAGGAAGGGAATATCAACCTCCACAGCACCTAAAAAAGGACATACACAGATGTAAGGGAAAATTATAGGGATGTATGCCACTAAACAAAATGCAAGCCAATGTATTTCTCACAAATGAGAAAGATCTCAAGATTGCTTTGTACGTGATAAAAGCCCATGTGGGAATTAATATGCAATCCAAGTATATATGTAGCATTTTAAAAAATGTGTGTACAGTACATCTATCTATCTATCTATATATATGTATATATGATGTTCATATAGGACAATGTAAGCAAGGGGCAGGAATCCTGCAACCCAAAGGCCTGACACAGACTTAAGAGATTTTCACACAGGCTATATATCCCGTGGCAGGAACAGAACAGGGTCGGGAAAGGTTTTCTCTTTCAGATGACGTTGACCCCGTTCTGTCCTGCATCCATCCTGCTCCCGTGCCTATTCCTGAATAATGTATTCATGATGTTTCATCATGAATAGACCACACATTCCATGTCTGTCATGGAATCATGGGTGTGCGAACAGGAGCCCTGTTACTGTTCCGAAATGATAGCCACGGTGGAAAGGTCCGTGCTGAGCATTTCCGGGCATGATCTGGACATCCAGGTAAGTGGCAACCTTTATTTTACCCTCCCTGTTTTGACTGTATACTTTAAAGTGTGTTTATGTGCTTGGTGAACTGATTTTATGTTTTGGGGGGGCTTTTATTTTTGAATTTACCGCCTGACCATTTTCTTGTGAGAATGGTCGGGATTTTAGCCAGCTGGTCGTAAATGCAGCTTTACAACGGCTGCATTTACAGCTGGCCAGAAAGGGGAGGGGGAGCCCGTTCCTGTCGCGGAATTAAGGTAAGTGTGTGAAAGATTTACCTTATTCCATGGCAGGAACAGGAGAGGAGGTGGCAGGGCAGTAACGGGGCATTTTGGCCCCGTGTGAAAATCTCCTTAGTGTTTCTGGTGTGGGGAACCCTGAAACAGAAGAAAATGTACTCTGTTTTGAACTTGAACTCAAAGCAGGAGCTATCCCTCAGAGTGACATTTCTTATCCCCAGGTAGCAGCAGCTAGTATACCACTTGCTCCGAAACATCAGCTAAATCTCAGTGAGATGCAGGTGGAATATGAAATAAGACAAGCTTAGTTGGAAAGTCCATCAGTATGGGGTTGTATTGAATTTAGTCACAGAACCATAGAGTTGGAGGTGAGTGCAAAGTGTTGGAATACTCAGGCAGTGACTCTGCCTTTTTGCCCCCCTGTCTCACATTCAGAAATTAAGAGCCTAATAAATCAACTCAAACCAACAAAGGCCCCCGGCGTAGACCTTATTACTTATGAGATGCTTAAAAATGATTTGAACTGGTGGATACCTGTGCTATCCACACTTTTCACTGCAATTGATCAATCAGGGAGGATACCAACAGACTGGGGACTTGCAATTATAATTCCAATATACAAAAAAGGCAAAAGAGATGACCCAACAAACTATAGACCTATTAGCCTCCTTAGCCAGATTAATAAAATGTATGCCAAACACTTGCAAGACAAGTTAATGGACTGGCTTGAAACAGAAGAGATTTTGAAGGATGAGCAGGCAGGTTTTAGGGCTGAAAAGTCACCTCTTGATCATGTATTGGTACTACAACATTTGGTAAAGAAATACTCCCACAAAGGCCAACCACTGTATGTAGCATTTATAGATTTCAAATTGGCTTTTGACACTGTCTCCAGAGCTAAATTGTGGGACAAACTTATGAATAGTTCGATCGATAAACGCCTTCTCTTATTGCTTGTTAAGATGCACGAAAATAACCGCTTGAAGGTGAGATGCAGTCTGAAAGGACATGTTTCCAAAGAAGTCCAAGTCAAAAATGGAGTCAGACAGGGGTGTGTGCTGGCCCCAACACTATTCAATTTTTATATAAATTCATTAATTCCATTTTTGAGTAATCCTTCTTATCATCCTCCTAAAATAGCAAACAGACATATCAATGTGCTATTATATGCCAATGATGCAGTGATCTTATCTTTAACCCCAATCAGCCTCAAAAGAGCCCCAAAGTCTCTAGCTATCTACTGTGAGGAAGAAAACCTAATTATAAACTACACCAAAACCAAAATTCTCTCCTTTGCTAAATTTCCAAAAATGAGAAAATGGACGATAGGAAAGCAACCTATCGAACAGGTGAAAATCTTTAAATATCTAGGGAGTGTATTTCAATCCACAGGGAGTAGAAAAGCTCACCTGGATTATGTCACTCGGAACGCCCAAAGATTGGCAAACGCTATCCAAAGGTACTTCTTCACCAAGGGAGCCCAGTTTGTTCCAGCTGCAATTAAACTTTTTCTGGCCCAAGTAAAGCCACAATTACTTTATGGAGCCCAAATAGGACCCTATAAAGATTCTATTTCATTAGAACAAGTTCAAACAAAGTTTCTAAGGAAACTATTTCAGGTATCCTGCTGTGTACCAAATGCTGTAATAAGAAGGGAAGCAGGAGTTAGTAAACTCGAAACAAGTATGTGGATTAACACCTTCACATACTGGCTCAAATTAAACAAAAATCCTGGTGGGCTGATTAAATTTGTATTTGTGGAAACCTTTAATTCTTCGTGGGAAACAGGAATAATTAAGAAACTGAACACACTGGGTTTCTCTAGGGATACCATCTTGAAACTAAGTCTAGATCATGCAAAACTGACCATTAAACAAAGATTGTTAGACATCGAAGGCCAGCTAGAAACTGCTGCTTTCCCCAAACATATTGTAGTTAATAAACAAATTCGAGTTACCTCACCAGCAGTATATTTGTTTCAAATCACAATGCCTAAATTTAGGAGAGCCTTTTCCTTGGCCCAGTTTAATGCCCTGCCTACAGCAGTCTTGGAAGGTAGGATCAAGAAAGTGCCCTACGAATCCCGCCTCTGTCCTTGTGATGCGGGTGCAATTGAAACCATTGAGCATGTCCTTTTGTATTGTCAATTCTATAGAGACATCCGTCACCAGTTGATTACCCCCCTCTTAGAGAAATACCCTGGTCACCCCGACGCCTTTTATATCTACAATCTTCTAAATAATCAGGCTCCTGAGGTTGTATTTAAGGTAGCAAAGTTTTGCTATATTGTATGTAAGCTGCGACCTCAAATGGTTAATGGGAATTAATGCAGGCAAGTTGTGTGTCTGTAAGACTGAGGCAGTTAATGATGGAACCAAGGAAGTCGCGACGTCTGGCCCCGGGCACGTCTGAGCTTTAAGCTCTCGACGCCAAAGATGGTGATTGTAATTTCTCAGAATATGGCTGGAAATCACAGTTTTCTATCATGGCTTCAGTTTGATTATGCCGGCCGTATATGAGGTACCAACTCAGCTATATTGTTGATATAATCTCTTCATATGGCTAGTGGGAAATAAGTTAATTTGGTAAAGACTGAAGGGGAAGTAACGAATTTTAGGAGAAATGGATATGCCTGAATTTTTATTCCGAAGCGTGTACGATATTAATGTTTAATAACTGTGTTTAATAACTGTGTTTAGAAATTTTTAAATTTTTATTGTAATTGCTTTGTATTGGACATATAATTTTGATTTTGCTGGTCAACGACCAAATAAATTTATACTACTACTACTACTCAGGCTGTGAGTCTCCAAAACCTGACTCAAATTGGTTAATCTGTGCTTGTTAATATGAGAATGGGCCTCCTTTTTCTGTCTAAGTTTCTTGTAGCACCTTTATTTGTCTGCTGTTCTCTGTGAGTACAGATTATTTGCTCCATGATGTATGTAGGTATGCTTTCTTTTAACTCTAGAAAAGTTTATTACTGTAGTATTTTCAAGACTTGGTGTTTCGTCTAGTCCATCACTACACACAAGGAGTCAATTTCACAACATAAGATCCATCTAGTTAAACTTCCTGTCAGGTAGGAATGCACAATTAAAGTACTCCCAGAAGAAGCACTAGGGGGGTGCGGAGAGGCCAAACCACACAAAGTGACACAGCCAGAGGGAGGGGTGACACTGGCCTTAGTAATGCCACAGAGCACTCCCAAGAGAATGGCCATCTACCCGCTGTTTAAAGACCTTCAAAGAAGGATAGTCACCACCCTCTGAGGCAGTTTGTCCCACTGTTGAATGGCTTTTACCATCAAAACATTCTTCCTAATATTTGGGTGGAATCTTTTTTTCTTGTTATTTGAATTCACTGGTTCATGTCCTAGTCTGCAGCAGCAGAAAACAAGCACCATCTTCTGCATCCCTTCAAATATTTAAATATAGCTATCATATTGCTTCTCAATCGTCTCTTTTCCAAGTTAAACCTACCCAATGTCCCATGTTGTTCCTCATAGGCTTTGGTTTCCAGACCTTGTATCATTTTGGTTGCCCTGCTCTGGACATGTTCAGGGCATGTGCAAAGCAGGAGGGTGTGTCAGCAGGCATATAAATAAGCAGGAATGGAGTGTCTGAAGCAGGTATGATGTCAAATAAGAATCATATAATGTGAACAGTGGTAACATACATTAACTGAAGTTCAGAAGATACTGAAGTTCAGAAAATGTGTATGGGAATTGAGCCTCAGAGAGATCTAACTCACAAACCTAGGACTTTATCACACTAGCCTCGTGTCTTGCGGCAATCACATTATTAAAGGAAACGGAACGTATCAGTTGTAAAACATTTATTATCATGCCCCTCTTCATTCACATGACTTCATTCCTTTGGCAACACTGCAATTGGCCCCTTAGCTTCAGTTCTGGGATGACTGCAGTTACGTGGCATGAGGGGCCTGAGTCTCTTCCTCTCCCCCTCTCCCCCCACCTCTATTTCAAAGCAAGCTGCGGAACAATAGTGATATTGGCAGGTATTGATGGCATTTTCCAGTCAATTGAAAAGGGCACAACAGTAATATCTAGAATGTGAAGCAGCAACAGGATAATCACGTCATTGTCTGATGGAATAGCGGGCATTCTTATCAAGTTTGCAGATGACACCAAACTAGGAGGGGTAGCTAATACACCAGAGGACAGGATCAGAATTTAAAATGACCTCAACAGATTAGAAAGCTAGGCCAAAGCTAACAAAATAAATTTCAACAGGGAGAAATGTAGAATACTACACTTGGGCAGTAAAAAATGAAATGCACAGATATAGGATGAGTGATGCCTGGCTTGATGGCAGTACATGTGAAAGGGATCTAGGAGTCTTAGTGGACCACAAGCTGAACATGAGTCAGGAGTGTGATGCAGCAGTTAAAAAAGCCAATGTGATTCTAGGCTGCATCAGAGTATATTGTCTAGATCAAGGAATGTAATAGTGCCACTGTAGGACTTTTTCAGACGTCTCTTATACAGCGCAAGCAGCCTTGTCGCGTTGCGAGGCTGCTGCACTGCAGGGCGTCCCTTTCGGATGATGCTCTCCCCTGCCGGTACTGTTGCAGTACCGCGGGGACATTTGAGCATTATATTTGGCCATATTTTAATCATGATCAACTTTCTTTATTCTGATCTTTATTCTGCTTTGGTCACACTTCACCTGGAATACTGTGTCCAGTTCTGGGCACCACAATTCCAGAAGGATATGGACAAGCTGGAACGTGTCCAGAGGAGGGCAACCAGGATGGTGGGAGGTCTGGAAGCCATGCCCTATGACAGTGATGGGCAACCTTTTGAGCTTGGTGTGTCAAACATCGCCAAAATATTGAGCATAACTCAGATGGTGTGTCACTTTGAGGAAAAAAACATTATTTCGCGATATTTATTGTTTAATCAACAATATTATTAATTGTTTATTAATAATTAATGAGTTGTCACAACTCATGTGATAACTGAGTAATCAAAATGTACAGTCGTCCCTTCACATTCATGGGAGTTAAGTTCCGAAGACTCCCGCGAATGTGAAAAATCCACAAATAATAACAGCCCCCCTGGCCTCCTGAAAGTGGCAATGGGGCCTTTGGAGGCCCCATCACTACTTTCCCCCCACCTCCCCCAGCCTCCCTCTGACCCATGGGTTTATTTTTTGGGGGGATACCTCACCCACGAGTGAAGCAGGGAAAGATATAAAAGAGGTGGACTTACCTGCTGGAGGTAGAGGAAGGCTGGGGGGAGGGATGGTAGCGAGTGTGGGAGCAAGGCCGAGTTAGAGACAAGGAGGCAGCCTGAGCCATGGAGCAGAGCATGTCTTGCCGGCTAGCCTAGGAGCGATTACGCAGGCAGCTCCTCGGCTCCCAGACCCTCGGTTTCTTCCCTTCGCAGCACTTACCCCCGCTCCCCCCAATGCCACGCGCACGTGCACATACACACACGCGTATTCTCCCCCACCTCTTTTAGCAGCTCCCCTGTGCAGAGCTATTTAGGAGGGCTCCATTGGAGAAGCTGCACGCAGTGCCCTGGGCTCAAACAAGTGGCCCACCTGCCTGCCTCCTTCCCCGGCATTTCCGAGCCATCTCCGAGGCTTCGAAGCCTTGGAGCCTCCTCGGTAAGGCCAGGGAGAGGCCAGGCAGAGGTCCTCCCACTCCCCTGCCGCCTTCCCCGGCCTTTCCGAGGTGGCTCCAAGGCTTCGAAGCCTTGCAGCCCCCTCAGTAAGGTGGGGGAGAGGCTGGGCAGAGTCCCTCTCTCCCATCCACCACCTTCACCGGCCTCCCTGAGGTGGCTCCCTGGCTTAAAAGACACAGAGCCCCCTCAGGAAGGCTGGGCGGCCACCCTCCTGCACGCCCACCACCTTCCCCGACCTCCCTGAGGTGGCTCCGTGGCTTCAAAGCCATGGAGCCCCGTTGGGTAGGCTGGGGAGAGGCCAGGTAGCCACCCTCCCGCTCGTCCGCCATCTTCCCCGGCCTTCCCGAGGTGGCTCCAAGGCTTCAGAGCCACCTCAGGAAGGTCGGGGAGAGGCCAGGCGGCCACCCTCCCGCTCACCCGCCATCTTCCCTGGCCTTTATGAGGCGGCTCCAAGGCTTTGGAGCCACCTTGGGAAGGCTGGGGAGAGGACGGGCAGCCACCGTCCTGCACGCCCACTGCCTTCCCTGGCCTCCCCAAGGTGGCTCTGTTGCTTCTAAGCCACAGATCCCCCTCAGGAAGGCCAGGGGAGGCCGGGCAGCCACCCTCCCACTTGCCCACCATCTTCCCTGGCCTTTCCAAGGCGGCTCCGAGGCTTCGAAGCCACATCGGTAAGGCTGGGGAGAGGCTGGGCAGCCACCCTTCTGCTCGCCCACCGCCTTCCCCGGCAGAGTCCCACCTGTCGGCCACCTTACCCGGCCTTTCTGAGGCGGCTCCGGGGAAGCACATCAGGCCTCAGGGGTGGTGGTGGCCAGGTAGGGGGGAGGCTCCACCCCCCCGCCTCCCTAAAGTGGCGATTGGGGCTTCATAGCCCCACCTGCCACTTTCCTCCACCCTCCCACCCTCCCTAAAGTGGCGATTGGGGCTTCATAGCCCCACCTGCCACTTTCCTCCACCCTCCCACCCTCCCTAAAGTGGCGATTGGGGCTTCATAGCCTCGCCTGCCACTTCCCCCCCCCTAAAGTGAGGCTTTGAGTCCCAGATCGCCACTTTAGGGAGGGTGGTGAGGTTGCGGGCGGTGGCGGGGGGGAGGAGGCCTACGGCCGCGTGTCAGTACAAATGACTACGCATGTCAGTGCTGACATGGGTGTCATAGGTTCGCCATCACCGCCCTATGAGGAACAGCTTAGGGAGCTGGGTATGTTTAGCCTGCAGAAGAGAAGATTAAGAGGTGATATGATAGCCAAGTTTAAATATTTGAAGGGATGTCATACTGAGGATGGAGCAAGCTTGTTTTCTGCTTCTCCAGCAATTAGGACACAGAGCAATGGACTCAAACTACAAAAGTGATTCCATCTAAACATTAGGAAGAACTTCCTGACATTAAGAGCTGTTTGGCAGTGGAATGCATTGCCTCGGAGTGTGGTGGAGTCTCCTTCTTTGGATGTTTTTAAACAGAGGCTGGATGGCTATCTGTCAGGAGTGCTTTGATTGTATAATCTTGCATGGCAGTGGGTTGGACTAGATGGCCTTTGTGGTTTCTTCCAACTCTATTAGTCTATGCCTCTCCATTGACGCCCCCTTGTCGTGGGAGAGAGGCTTGCGTACCCTAATGATGTTTTGAGCTATGCTGGCGGTGGCATAATAGCCACTGGTAGGGTCTCCCATGCCAGACAGGTCAAAACCGAAGGGTCTGACAAAGAGCGTCAAAGGGCAGGATGGGCTCTCTAGCCTTTTGGCAACCGTCCTAGGAGAAGGAAAACTCTAATCCCAAACCCGGGCACATGGTGCTCGTCCAACCCTGTAAGGACAACCATCTAAGAGAAGGAAACTCTAATCAAACCTACGGCCCGAGGACCTCGCTGCCACGTCCATGCTTGCAAGGCCACGGCAGATGAATCTCTGGTTTAAAGGATGAGGCTAGTTCTGTGCACGCTGCGCTCCACCAGAAAAATCCATTGCACAGGCTCAGGACTCGGATTAGTCTATGATTCTATGTGTATTCCTGCAGGGTAGCGGGTTGGACTGGATGGTCCTTGTGGTTTCTTCCAACTCTGTAATTCTATGATTCTATAAGTACTAGCCAAATTCATTACTATCCCACTGAAATTCCACTTTAGCAGCCTCGTGTGATAAAGTTCATAGTTTCAAGGCAAATCAGCAAGTGAGAAATGACCCTTTATTACTTCACAAGCAGATGCCTAACAGTCAATAATGGATAATAAATAAATAATGACTTCTTCTTGTGTGCTTTCAAGTCATTTCTGACTTATGGTGACCATAAGGCAAATCTATCACAGGGTTTTCTTGGCAAGATTTCGTTGGTGGGTGAGGGTGTCATTTCCTTCCTCTGAGGCTGAGAGAGTGTGACTTGCCCAAGGTCATCCAGTGGGTTTCCACAGCTGAGTAGGGATTCAAACCATTATACCATGCTGGGTCTAAATAATGACTAACGACTAATAACTAATAATGACTAGGGCTTCTGCCACACTAATTTGACACCATTTTAACTGCTATGGCTCAGTGATATGGAATTCTGGGATTTGTAGTTTTGTGAGATAACTAGCCACCTCTGTCAGTGAGCTCTGGTGCCACAACAAACTACAATCCCAGGATTCCATAGGCTGGAGCCATGATAGTTAAAGTGGTGTCAAACTGCATTATTTCTGCAGTGTGGCAGCAGCCTGGGAAACTTGCCAGGGCCACAGCACGGACCATTTTCCAGATACCGTTCCTTGGGGCCTGGCTCTGAGGACCCTTAGAGCCAAGCACTCAGAAAATAGCTGTCTCTGGCTCTGTGTTAACAATGGCCCCTGGTGCATTGAAGTCACCGGTTGATCATATCCTCCTTCTCAGGGGAGAGGTACTGCTGCCTTCTTGTTGTCTGGTATGGGTACACAGTCATTGCCTCTGTCTCTTCCTCCTTCTCCTCGTTCTTTTTGGGGTGGTGAGGAGGGCAGGCTTCAGCATATTGTAAAGATAGCAGGAACAGTGAGAAGTAGGAGTCTTGAGAACTAGAGTGGCCTACAAGTGCATGCAACCTTTAGGTTAAAAGGCATAATGCCACAAATCTACAGTTTGACCTTGGGCATGGCTCTTCATCTCTTTTATGATGGGGATAATAGCAACCTACTTTCTGATGTTCATTTATATTAGAGGATGAAGAATTCTGAGTTGTAGTTAAGTAGTATTGCCACGTGGCCTGTTGGTGAAAGAAGCAGAGCCATTTTCTTAATGACCCTGAAGAGGAGAGGTAGTTTACAGATGAAAACATTTCTGAAATTATGACTCAGAGGTAGAGCTTCCTGGAATCTCTGGAGCATGCTGTCATCGTTGTAACCAGCTGCCGAATGAACATTTGATTTATTATTTACAGAAGAAATATTTTTCATCACTAAAACTGCAGTTTAAAGCAGTTTTCCAGAAGGCAGTTTAGTATACATAAGGAAAATATTTTCATTTGTGTTCCAATTCAGATAAGAAATAATCAAGTATGTCCCTTCAGGTCACCTGCCGACCTATGGCAATCCTGTGCATTTCATAGATATAATACCTGTGTTTGAATCTCTTAATGTACAATTGTGTACATGAAAGTGTGCTACCCAGGAATGTATTTAAAGATTGTAGTTCAAGAGAGAAAGGGAGGGCGAGAAGCAGAGGAGAGAGAGGGAGAGATGCAAACACCCATTTCAAACCAGGGAAAGTTGTCATACACAGACGTATACAGCATAATAATAATGAGTTACAAGAGGCCATTTCAAAGTTGGAAAAAGCTTTCAGACCTGCAGACATTTAGCAAGCCAAGAAACACAAATGAACTATAACAACATTGGCCATGATTCTATCTTGCATACATTTACACGTACTTAGCTACATAGCAAAGGTGCTAAGGAACCCTCGTTGGGTTGCTGCCTCGCTGCAGGAATAATGTGGTTTGACACTGCTTTAACTATCATGGCTCCATCCTTTGGAATCCTGGGATTTGTAGTTTGTTGTGGCACCAGAGTTCTCTGACAGAGAAGGCTCAGTATATCACAAAACTACAGATCCCAGAATTCCATAGCATTGAGCCATGAGATTAAAGTGGTTTCAAACTGCATTATTTCTGCAGTGTGGCAGCAGCCCTAATGAATTGGAAAGATACGTATCAGGGCACCAATAAAGAGTGTCTTGATGCACATCAGCATTCCCTAGCCAGCGTACCTGATGCACACTGAACCGTTGATGCACATCAGTGCCCATTGTGCATCAGTCCCAATGTGCACTCGTCTTGTTGTGCCTTGGTCCCAAATACAGAATAGTAACTTCACTGTCTCCCCTATGTAGTAATGTCATGGCAGCCCCTTGCTGAGTATGGATGTTGTGAAACTGATAAATTCTATTTCCCACAGACATTTAGTCTACTTACAAATACAGAAGTCACCTAATAAATTCTGACCACAGAAATGCTGGTTACAACCACCACTTTTACAGTAGGGAAGTTTCCACTTTAGCTGCCGTGGGTTCATTCTATGGAGTCTTTGGATTTATAGTTTAATAAGGTACTAGAATTCCCTAGCAGGGAACGCTAGTCCCTTGTGAAACTGCAAATCTCAGGATTCCAGAGAACTGAGGCACTGGAGTCCTATAATTGTGTAGTGTGAAAGAGACCAATGAAAAAACAACCTTCTGTTTCCCATCTGTAAACCAAGTTGGAATGAGTTGGAAAGTAATAATATAATAATAATAAAATTTTATTTATATCCCGCCCCTCTGCAACGCAATCGGGGCGGCTTACAATATAAAAACCCCATAGTCACAATACCCTAGCCCACCCACCCCTTAAAATAATATTAAATTACAAAGGATTAAAAACATGGATTAATTAAAATATATATAAATTAAAAGAAAAAAATTTAAAACATACAATCATAGCCTAGTAGCAAGGCATGTACACTGATCAATCTCTTCATGAGTCACCACTTTATTTGCATTATGAGCAAATAGTTTGCAAAATATAGAAAAGTGGCTGCCTGGATTTGCAGAACTTGAAGATGGCAACCCTTAGAGAGAGGGGGGAAATTAAGAGTTAGTAGAAAGAAGGACTGAACAAGGAGGAAGAGAAAGACAGGCAAGAAAAAAATAATTGGAGGTGGAGAGAAAAGAAACAGTAATGGAGTTTGGGGGGAGGGGCAAAGGGGTTTCTAACCCAAGCAAAACTCATATAGGTTGAACAGATCCTGGGCTAGAGGGAAAGACCAGCAAGAAAGAAAGAGTCAGTCAATCTCATCTGTAATGGAGAAACAGAAAAGAAAGATAGCTGAGGTGGGATTAATGGGCTTCTAACCCAAACAAAGCCAGGTATTTTTGCTAATTATCTAATTATCTATATATATATATAATTCTCTTGGGTATGTTACCATTTCCATTGTGCTGACTGGCTGCTTAGGAAACTGAACAACCAATCAAAGCTTGGTTGGGCAGCCAATCAGCACACTGGGGGCGGGAACATGTGGACCTTTAAGTTCTTTCTAAACATGGCCACCAGCAGAGGAGGTGCAAGTAGTAGGGGGTGATGTGGCATGGTGTGTCTGAGAGTCGGGGGGGGGAGGTGGTGTGGTGTATGGGGGGTATGGGGAGGGTGGGGAGGGGTGTGGTGGTGGCAGGAGCTGGGGAGGGCTGGGAGGGTGGTGCAGGGCATGGGGTTGGCGTGGGGGGGCAGTCATTGAGAGGCGTGGTGGGGGTGGGGTAGTCAGCGAGGGGCATGGGGGTGGCGAGAGGCAGCGCAGGGTGCAGGGTGGGCAGCAAGGTGGTGCAGGGGGTAGGGCAGTTGGCAAGGAGCACAGGGGGTGAGGGGTGGCACAGGGCGGATGGCAAGGTGGCATGGGGGGTGGCAAGGAGCATGGGGTGGCGAGGGGTGGCATGGGGCACAGGGCGGATGGCAATGAGGCGTGGGGGTTGGGGCGAGCAGTGAGGGGGATGGCGGGGGGTGGGATAAGCAGCAAGGGGCACGGTGGCATGGGGGCAGGGAGGGTGGCGATGGGTGGGGGGGCACAGGGGAGCGACGTGTGTACCGTCGGGGGTGTGTTTGTAGGGTGTGGGGGGAATGGTGTATGCTACACTGGGTATAGCTAGTTATACTATATTACAGTATATTGTATTATATTATATGGTATTATTTTGTTATTATACTATATATTGTATTATTTTATTTTAATATTATCTATATATATAATTCACTTGGGTATGTTGCCTTTCCCAGTGTGCTGATTGGCTGCTCAGGACACACACCCAACCAGTCACCACCCACATGCAAATTCCCTGTCACCTCATAGTCCACTCCTGCCACTCAATCTGTGGCCCAGATTGGGACCCAGATAGTAAACTGGGGGTGGCAACAGGATGCCTGCGATGGGACCCAGACAGCAGTCAACTTGTGGTGGTGGTGGTAGCAGGAAAACAGAGGGAGTCACCCACAGCAATTCCAGGAAAAGTGTGGAATGCCGAGAAGGGGGCTTCCTGGCTAAGATGGTGGGGCCATTTGCGGCCCAGCCAGCGCCCAATTTCTGGATCCCTTGGTGGGACCACGTGGCCCAACATGGGGGCTGCCTTTGCCGTCTTCTTCTTCCTGGTGGGCCCTGTGGCAGGGAAGGAGTGGGAAAGCAGGCCGCCAATCGGGGTGAACCTCCTTCACCCTGATTGGCCAGCCACAGGAAGCGTGGCCAGATGATTTAGGGCCTGCGTCGTGGGGCCGGTATATAAGCTGGCCCCCGACGCAGGCTCGCCAGTTGGCTCATGAAGAGCCAAAGACCCACCCACCCTCCCTAGAATGTTTGTTTGTATGCTTATGTTGTATTTTGTTGCAATTTGCTAGGCAGATGGCATAGGCCCTGATCTGGGTAGGCGGGGAATGGGGGGGGGGGTCTCCACCAAGTTCAAGTTCTAGTTCAAGTTCACAGAGACCCTCCCCACTCTTATTGTTTAACAACTTGTTTACAGGGGAGGAGAGAGTGTCGAGTGGGACGGCTCAGCCAGGGGCTCTCTCCTCCAGGAGCAGGTCGGTAGTAACTGACAAGGTCCATTGGCCAACACAGGGTTGGGCAATGAAGGGATCTGGACCCATGCAATAGTGCCAACCATTTGCAGCCATTAGCAAGTTGCGCCCTTTTATTGCCATATATATCTTCATACTAACCTATATTTAACTATTATGTTTATGTTTATCATGTACCCAATACAATTGTAAAAGCAGCTTGTAGTAGCATGTGTGTTCATTAAGCGAGGGGAATGGGTGCATCCGGTCTGGGTCTGCAAGGGAGAGGAGAAATTTAAGTCCACCGGCCTACCTTACAGGGTTGTTGTGAGGTCTACTGGGTGTTTGGGGGGGAGTTTTTTTAATGGCATATGGTACGCCAGGTCCAGCTAGTATATATATAAAATATAATAGAAAATAATACAATACAATGGATGAGATCCTGTATGGCAGAGTCAAGCATAAAAGTTCTGCAGGCAGAACTGTGCTACATCTCTCCTGTCAAAAACCTCAGATTCACTGTTTAGGTGCTACAGACCCCCCTCCCCCACAGACACATAATGGCCAGTCAGTGGCTGGTGAAGAGCATGGGCTGGGATAGGGGAAGCATCTGGTTAAGTCCTCCATGGCCAGATGCAGACCAATGATGTGATCCACTGAGATCTGCCAGGGTCCTCCAGAGGTATCAGTGGGTGATGTAATTGTTCTGCATCTGGCTACAGGAACATAGCCAAATGCTTCTTCGTTCTGCTTCCTGCCCTCCCACACTCCCCAGCCATGGGTGGGGAGCAGCAGCTGCTAAATTGTGAGTCTGGGGGAGGGGGCCTTTGGTCACTGTGAAAGGAGGAAGAGAATACCAACTTCTGCAATTTCCAAAAGAATAAAGAAAAAAAAGAAAGCACTTTCAGTCTTCTCATAGAATTGTTGTGTGCGCCTTCAGGTCATTACTGAATTATGGTGACCCTAAGTTGAACCTATCATGGGGGTTTTCTGGCAAGATTTGTTCCGAGGGGGGATTGCCTTTGCCTTCCTCTGAGGCTGAGAGAGTGTGGCTTGCCCAAGACCACCCAGTGGGTTTCCAGCGCTGAGCAGGGATTCGAACCCTGGTCTCCAGGGTCCTAGTCCAATACCCAAACTACACCATGCTAGCATAGAATAGATACTCTTATTCAGCACTCAGGAGAAGACAATTCACTAGACACAACAATGCCAACTCAATGCAGCAAAACTGCTTTCTCCCTGTTGCCTCCCAACTTTAATATGAAGTGTTTAATAGAACATGGAGGTTGGCCAATTTGCTCTAGTAGAAAGAGATTGTTTTGCTTTTAGAACACAGACATTCGTCGTCATCATCATCATCATTAGTCTCAGAATACACTTTGGAAAATGCCACCAAACCAACTAGATAGCATTTCAAGGCATGTGGTGTTTTGTCATCCACGAAATTCACATTTCAAGTGCTTCTATTAATTAATGAACACAATTATCTTGTTCTGAATGTGTTAATGATATGCATACTTAAACCCACCTCTGTATTCTGCTGGAATTACAACTACCCCCATAATTACTAATGTCTATGGCTTTAAAAAAGCCTTGAGGGGAACTCTCTTATGCTTGTTTATTTATTCCTCTTACTTTCTTGGTTTGTTTTTTCTTCATAGTTTTGTAATGACTGTCATTTCCCAAAGCACTGCATTGCCTGATTTGATAATAAGGGCTGGAGTTTTCCATCTGAGTACAAAATTCAACCAGGCTTTCCCACTGATTTCATTGATCTCCAAATAGCAGCGGCAGCTGGTGCCTTCCATGTCAGTGGAATGGGGAATCTGCTCTGAATTTTAGTCAGAACTTTAATGGAGCTATCCAGGCTGCTGAACCTATTTGGTAGGAAATTGGTTTCAGTCACTTGGAGAGATTCTTTAAAGTTCAGACTAAGCTTGGATGAATGCCCTCTTGGGTTAATAGCTGCCATGATGAAGGGAGGCCACCCCATATTTTATTCACGGAGAACTTCCGTGAATAAAATCTGGAGAAATATGGCACGGCCACCTCCAATCCTACAGGGAAGTGACATGGACGATTTCGCCAGAGGGATGGTGTTGTCTGAAATGGAGTTCCTGCTGTGTGGCAGCTCCAAAGCTCTCCCAAAAGCTTCTAGCACGGTAAGACGTGTCTGAAAATTGGCATAACCATGCAAAGATTGTTACCTCTATCACATAGTGGCCATTAATAGTTTAAAAAAAAAACCCAGTAATATAGCACTGGAAGTGATATGTCTAATTCTACCACTAGTCAGCTTCTTCAAAACAAGTAAAAAGTGAATGTTGTATAGTACTCATAACATTAGGAAGACTATGAGAATTGCCTATAGAAACTTAAAATCCCTCTTCTTTTGCCATTTTATATAAGGGGCACCATTTTACTATGCCATTGTATATAAATGGACTTGAGCATCCACAGATTTTGGTATCCACACGGGTCCTGGAACCAAACCCCAGCAGATACCAAGGGCCAACTATAATATTATTGAATTTTGGGAACATCATAAATGACAAAAAGGCTGTCGCAATTATTTTAGATGCACAGAAGCATTTGATAACATTTCTTGGAATTACTTATTTCAAGTACTGGAGATAATGGACTTTGATGAAAATATTATTTGGGTATATAATCATTAACTGATTAAGATAAAAAATTTGTAAAAGAGGAACAGAACACTAAGTTACAAAGCGTAGCTCAGGAACACTGGAAAGCACAAAAGATATTAGACTAGAAAATATTGATCTGTAATAGTTGAAAGACATGATGGAGTTGAAAACTATACATAATGCATCAGAAGGGGAAAGGTGGGAAGCTGTGTATAATAAGTTGTGTCATAAATTAGAGTTTATGTTTACAGTACTGCGCTAATATAAAACTAGCTAGAAAGTTTTATCAAAATCACAAGGGTATGAGTGATAAATGTTGACACAGCTTAACAATTAAAAATAGGATCAAAATGTTAAAGGGTTAAGTTTAAGAGTATGATTACTCTTACATTTAAGAGTATGGTTATTTGGTTCAAGTTCCTAAAGAACACTGAATGTAATCATGTGTTTTATTTTATTTTTTATGGAAATGATTATCTACAATAAAAAGAATTGGGAGGAAAAAAATATTCTTTGGGCAATAAAGACAATTTACTCAGTTCAAAAGGCTCAGATTTTAGTAAATGGCAATGTAACAAGATAAATTGAAATACAAAAGGGCACTAGACAAGGTTGTTTCCACTCACCTTTACTGTTTATTTTGGCATTGGAGATTCTAGAGAGATATCACACAAGATGACAGAATCTATGGGTGAGAGTAAAAAAAGAACAGCTTATGCAGAAGATCTTGTGATAATGATACAAAATTCATTGGACTCAAAGAAGACTCTTTTGGGGGAAAAATTAAGGCATTTGGGACACGTTCCAGGTTAAAAGTGAATCTTGATCAAACAAAATTGCTGACTAAAGATATGACCCTAGAAAAGGATGATGAATTGACTGCTCTTTCACATTTCAAGGGGGGAATAAATATTTGGGAATTACAGTCACGAAGAATAATAACACTTTATTATTTCAAAGCAATTATGAAAAAGTTTGGAAAGAAATCAAAAGAGAAATGGGGAAAGTTAAATTTATCTCTTTGGGGCAGAATTGCAGTAATAAAAGCAAATGTTTTGCCAAGGCTTTTATTTCTCTTTCAAATGATCCCTATTATAATGGAATACCTTTTGTGCAATGGCAGAAAGAGCTTTCTAGATTTGTTTGGTAGGCAAAGAAACCCAGAATAAACCTTTAAACACTGTACAATGCTGAGAAAAGGGGCAGCTTGGGAGTCCCTAAGAACAAATTGTATTATGAGGCCTGTTGTTTTGTATGGCTGAAATAATGGCTATTGCTTAGAGATGAGAGATTCTTGGAACTTGAAGGTCATGATTTAATTTGGATGGCACGGTTATCTTTGGTATGATAAAGTTAAGGCACATGCTGAATTTAAAAACCATTGCGTTAGAAGTGAGTGGCGGGTATAAAGTGAGTTTGGTATAAATATAAGTGAGTTTGGTATAAATATAAGCAGAGTTCCCCCCCCCCCCCAAGATAATATTAGCCAACTCACTGCAGGAAGCCTTTTTTTTTTTTTAAAGGAAAGAATGGGTTAAAAAAAACTGGAGATGGTTGATTGATTATTTTGTACTTCAAACAAGACAGCAGGAAGTTTAAATTAAGGGATATGCTTCTTAAGGAAGGCAAAGATTTTAATTGCTTTGCTTATGTCAAACTTAAGGAAAGATTTAATCAAGATAAGAGAAATTCAGCCACAGAGGTTGGAGAAAATGAGTTTTATTTAGAGTTGTGTAAAGATGATGACCATGTAACTAAAAAAAAGTTTATACATGTCTTTTGAAACTAGAGACAGAAGATGAACCTGTAAAAGAGTGGTAGGGTGGGCTCAAAATTTTGGGCATAATGTTCATATGGATGTATGGGGAAAATGTGGTCCAAAGAGCTAAAATTTACTTTGTGCAGTAATTTAAAAGAAAACCTGTATAAGATGATGTACAAATAAACTGTCAAAAATGTCTCAAAATGTTTCAAACCAATGTCAAGACAAAGAAGGCCCCCTTTTATCATACATGGTGGACTTGTAAGAAGGCAAAAAAAAAAATACAGGTCTAAGATTCATATGTTAAGTAAAAAATTTATTAAAGGTAGACTTTATAATGTCACTGGCAATGTTTCTATTGGGCAGTATGGATAAAGAATTGGATAGTAAATATGGATTACTTCTTCAGTACATGACAACAGCAAGAATATAGTTTGCTAAAACTTGGAAATGGATTAAAGCACCAGTGATGGAAGAATGGCTTGTTAAAAAAAAGAGAGAAACCCTCTCACACTTGCAGGAGTTTACCGCATACCCTGCAGCTGTGGACAAGTTTACATAGGGACCACTAAGTGCAGTGTGCAAACACAAATCAAGGAACATGAGAGATGCTGCAGACTGGGCCAGCCCGAAAAATCAGCAGTAGCAGAACACGTTATAAACCAACCTGGACACAAAATGCTATTTAAAAACACTGAAATTCTGCACCAGGCCAACAACTATCATGTCAGAATGCACAGAGAAGCTATTGAAATCCACAAACACCTGGACAACTTCAACAGGAAAGAAGAAACCTTAAAAGTAAACAAAATCTGGCTCCCAGTTTTGAAAAACAATAGAATCAAAACTCAACACTTACAAAGGAATTCCACCAGTGATCCCAAGCAGTTAATGGGCCATCAACCAACCATTAGCCAAACAGACACTAATCCTCCTTGCATTTCTATACCCAGAAACTAACCATTCAATTACACAAATGTACCTATACTCCCCAACAGGGGTTCACAGTATATAAACTCCACACACACACCTACCCAACCATTCTCTGAAGATGCTAGCCACAGATGCAGGCAAAACGTCAGAAAGAAACTATTCCAGAATATGGCTTCACAGCCCAGAAAAAATCCAAGGAAAATCAATGGATAGTTAAGGTTGCTGAGTTAGCCCAAATGGGCAAATTAACATGAGTTTTAAAGGATAAGCCAACTGAAAACTTTTGACTGGAAACCATTTCTGACTCAAAAGCAATAAGAAATCTAACGATGTAATAATATGTGTTTATGGTTATTAGTAATTAGTAAGATTATTTATTTGGATCTGTAATGGTAGCATAATGATTACAACATTTTCCTTTTTCTTTTCATTATAGTCAGGTTTGGGTGTGTCAGAGTCCTACTGTGTTATATGTCCTTTTCCCCTTTCCCTTTCCTTTCCATTCCATTGCTTTCCTTTCTTTTTTTCTTTTCTTTTCTTTCCTTTTCTTCTATCCGTTTCTTTATTTTTCTGAATGTATATTCTTTGATTGTGAATTAGATTGTTAGTGTTAAAAATAAATAAATAAATACATTTCAAAGAGAGAGGGGGGAGGGAGGGGAGAGAGAGAGATGATGGCACAAGCCATCTTCTGATGTGAAGATCTCCATTCCTAAATCACATTGCCTTTTCTCCACTCATATATTGAGGAGAGGGACTTGATTATCAGATTTTTTGGGGGGGGGGAGGAGAATGGCCATGGAAAAGGGTTTCTAGCCTTGTAGCCCCAAACAGTAACTTTTCCAAGCCATGCGGATGATTATTATTGACACTGATGTTGAGTCTTTTTGTTGAATCCAGCACAAGCAAACCTGTCATAAGCTAATACAATAACTTATCTAGCCTTTGAGGAAGACTGTCTGCAGAATACTAGGCAAAGGGATTCTATATAAAACTACTTTGCCAACTATTTATCCTCTAAGTCCACCAGATGGAAATGGACAAATGGGTGGCATCATGCCCATGCATCTGCTCCGTGTATTCTTTTCATGGACATGCTTCAAAGGCAAGCCAGAGGTTGCCTTGGCACTAGTGGAGTAAGTCTTAACACCCTCAGAATGATCTTTCCCTGCCAGCACAAACATTTCTGTTCTGCCAGATGACACTGCAGCCTCGTGGACCAATCCCGTTCTGGTCCCCTGCCCAATGTTTGCTCTTTAAACTCCTATGGCGACTTACGTTTACCCTCACCAATGTTCTGGATGTCATGTTTGCCTCTCCAAAACAGACCTGGAACCATGTATGTATAGGAACAGCTGGGATGGAGGGGAGATTATGGAGGAAAGGAACAGGGATGGAACTGGTCAGTAGCAGCCGATAGCCCCCATGTCGTTGGGGTGATTGGTTTTAGAATAGTGCTTCCCAAGGTGCTGGACCCCATGCCTAAAATAGGTTCAGCACCTTGGAGAGCCTAAAACTTGCAATGGGTTCACTGTCCCTAACATGGAAGTCACCAGCCATCACTGAAAATGGTGAAAACCCCTTCCCTACTATGCCTTCCTAAATGCAAAATAGTCATAGGGCAGAGGCCATGGGGATTTTTTCTATATATCTGCCTATAACATAGCATGCTCTTAATCCAACATGACAAATAATATAAAGAGGTTTCTACACAGTGACATTACTTTTTTGACATACTAATATACAACAAAACATACAAATTGTTTGGGAATATCCTGCATGCCCAAAAACAAATATATATCAATTCAGACCTAATAGCAGTCTTTATAACAAGCTGAACTCCTATTACAGAGCTGATTTTGACCAATGGGGGAGATCCAAGCAGGTTTTCATGTCTTTTTCTATTGTACTGAGTGAGAGCTTTGCATCCTTGGATTTGTTCAAGAGCTACAGAGTGACAGTTTTGCTAATTGTTTTGTTTTTTTCTTCCAGGGAGAGATGACTGTGCTTTTCTGCTTCAGGTGCCAAAATAACTTGATCACCTTTAGGGTTCTATGCATCCTTCTATGCACTGAGGATAGACAATTCATTTATTTTACTGTTTCATGCAACAAAGTATCTCGAGCTGAACCTGGTCAAAAGGGGAAAACAAACTGCATTAAATCTCTATTGACCTCCACATGCACTGCTTCTTTCTCTTGTACCAGCCTTTGAAGAAGGAATGGGAAAAGCTATGTATTTCTGTGAGCTTCCTGGTCCCTCTGTTTGCTACAACAAGCCACATAAGGCTAGTTTAGCAGTGCAGGGAGACTTGAGCCAGCTATCCCAAAAAAACTGGCCTGCATGAAAATTAAAGGTTCTGAACCTGCCCATATGTGAATATTATGTAGTACTGAATCTGTTCATGGAAATTAATAAAGAAATCCCTGCTTGGAATTGTAAATGAAAGAGTAACGAGGCCTCGGGCCTTTTCACACTACACAGTGACAGCCTGATGATTCCACTTTAACTGCCATGGCTTCATCCAGTGGAATCCTGGGGCTTGTATTTTGGTGAGGCACTAGAGCTCTCTGGCTGGGAACCCTAAATACCCCTCCCTAAATTGCCAATCCCAGGAGTCCATAAGATGAAATCATGGCAGTTAAAGTGGAATCATAGTGTTGTAACTATCTAGTGTGAAAGGGCCTTTGATTTCAACACATCCTTGAAAGCCAGCAGCTAGTCAAGAAGTCTCTGAAAAAAGGTGAAGATTCCCATGGCATGTTAACATTCCTCAATGACAAAAGCTGAAAATGCCTCACACTATTCAATGAATTCTGTTAACAGTGCATTAACAATAAAACCAAAAATGATTTTTTGCAAGTACTTCAAAAATGACAGGGCAGCATACAAAGATATTAAGTTGGCTTTCTTGACCTTTTTTTTCTTCTTCTTTGGAAGGGCAAAACTTATTTAAACCTGTGGTGTTACTAAGGCCGGTGTCACCCCTCACTCCGACGGTGTTACCTGCTGCGGTTTGGCCTCTCCATATACCCCTAGTGCCGCCACTGACTTACATTTCAGTGGGGAAAGTATAATCATATTCTTCTGTTCTAATGACTGTTAATTAAAACATCTATTATGTTCGTTGAGCCATCTAGCCCAAACATGTGCAAATCTGATAGCATCCGTTTGCCTTCAGCATGAAGAGTAAAGGCAACTTTTTAGTGTGTTATCCTTGGCAAAATATACGTATATAGTTTTCTTTACCCTTGGGTATTGTGTGCAGTTGAACAATCTAGGACAATTATAATAAAAGGAGGCAAATTCTGGCTCACCAGATAAATTGGAATTGGAACAAAATTTTATACAAATTTGAAATTTTGACAAAGTGCAGCATTCAAATCTGACATTTCTAAAAAAATTAACTAAGGGGGTACTTTTAAAAAAAATTACAGGTACCATTCATCCAAAATACTGATGTTTCATTGACATTGTTTGATGTGCTAAAATAAATGAAAATGTTTCACTTCGACTCAGCTACTGAAATCAATGGAATTTTGAAGAGTTTGATTAAAACTGCTAATTCTGGGAGAACAATTGTGAGCCAGTGGAGCAATCCCCTCTCAAGCAATCCAGGCCCTGCTGCCAGACACTGACTGCACCCTCACCCTGGGTTGAAGAACACCCTCATTGGATCTGGTGTCAGGTATGGACATTTGCAAGTAATTTGCAAAAAAATCTTTCTTCCATATATGTTTTAGCTCTAGAATAATAGCACTATGATTCCACTTTAACTGCCATGGCTGCATCCTATGGAACCCTGGGGTCTGTCGTTTGGTGAGGCATTGGCTGAGCATTTTAAATACCCTCCCTAGAAGCCTTAGCTTCATTTCCTTTATTTGTTTAGGAACATTTTCACACTGCTGCTTTTTATTTTAAACATTCTCAAAGTGATTTACAGTAAAACCATCTGACAAGCAGAAGCCATTCCCTGCCCTCTGATGCTGTATAAGATGGCAGCTTTTGTTCAACACTGACAAGACAGTTAACTGAACCAAACTAATAGGGAGTGGGGAGTTACAGGGCCAGCATGAACAATATGGTTGTATGTACTGTTCTTCATGCCATCACCAATGTTACCTCAATTTGTTAGGAATGGTTGAAAGGGCTGACAGCTTTTTGCTCAGCTCAGCTCAGCTCAGCTCAGCAATATCCACAAGTACAGGGCTTTATTTTATTTCCAGAAGTAAATGGAATGGTCTTTATTTTAGGAGCCCTGGTGGCGCAGTGGTTAAATGCCAGTACTGCAAGTCACCAAGTTCGATTCCAGCGGGTTCCAAGATTCACTCAGCCTTCCATCCTTTCGTAGGTCGGTAAAATGAGTACCCAGCTTGTGGGGGCAATTAGCTAACACACACTGGACACTGCTTAATACAGTGTAGATGTGTAAATAGCTATTGCTTAAAACAATTTGTAAGCCGCTCTGATAGCCTTGTGGCTGAAGAGCGGGGTATAAATTAAAAAGAGAGAGAGAGAGAGAGAGAGAGAGAGAGAGATGCACTGAAAGCAAAGCCAGATCCATAGGTCTGTAAAAATCCATAGTTTTGGTCCTGTCTACATAGTCCTGCCTCTTTATGAGAGCTTGGCAAAGTCACTTTTTTGATCCATACCTCCCAGCATTCCCTAGTCAGCATGGGCAGTGGCCGTGTTTGCTGGGTGACTCTGGAGGTTGTACTCTAAAAAAAAACTAATGTTTGCAAGTGGTGCTCTTTATCTGCATCAATTCTGTTTCTTGCATCTGCTTGAGCATGACGGAATGTTGGCAATTTATAGACAAATCTCAGGTTTTGACAGGTATATACTGATATTTTGGAACTATGTTCTTGTGTCATCATTGTGGTGGGGGAGTTTGTTTAAAGAAAACTAATAACTAATACATCTAAGAACACACAAATGGAATGCAGTAATTTTGGACTGTAGTACATTCCAGATGTTTTGGGAGACATGTCAAGTAAGAAAGGATGCTTCCCTTTATGACTGAACAATAAGACAGTGTCCCTGCTAGTTACATCTATGTCTGAAAGCATACGTTTTCAGGGAAATCTTTTGGCCATGGAAGAACAAAGATAATTTTCTCTAATGTAGGATTTACTGATCTAACCATCCTATGTTTCCTTTTAAAACATGAGAATAATTTCCATTCCTATGAGGCATAATATGAATGTTTTCTTCTAAGGCAAGCCTAGGAGGCTAGTTAGTTTGTACTGAGAATATAGGCATAACATACTGAATTAACACAATTTCTGTGTGCTGCTTGAATGGTTGTTAGGACTTTATCAGACCACCTCCCCCCAAAAAACATTCTTTTGCCAGCATAGCTTCTGCCATTTTTATGCTAGCAAAAGAATGCCCCATACTTCACTTACCTTCCATCTGCGCTAAAAGCTTCCTGGCAATGAACGAGGAAGTGAATGGAGCTCCATTCATTTCCTCATTCAAAATCCTATGTATTCTCACGAGAATGCATAGTGTGGGAAATTCAAAAATAAAACCCCAAATAACACTAAAAGGTTTAAACAAAGCACACAAACACACTTAAAAAACTTCCAAGTAACCTGGGGAGGGTCATAAAAAGTGTGTCACCTACCTAGATGTTGCAATCTCACCTGGAAGTGTTCTCGCCAGGCCAGCCATTGATGTCGCATTCACATGAGTACAAATGGCGCAAAGTTTCAAACACTGGCAATGCCGGTACTAAAGCACCATGGGGATCAATTGATGGCTTCAGCCATCAATAAAAAAGTATGGGTTTTGGCCAGTACATAAATGCAAAAGGGCAACGTCGTCCAATGTGTGTGCCCTTTTGTGTTTATGTGGCATCCTTATGATGCCATATTTGTTATGTCTGGTAATATCCTTAAATTGCAGTTGACATGAATTAATAAGGGAAGACAGAGAAGGGGAAATGCCAGGATCCTCCCCACAAAGGAAGATACATGGGGCCCTGCAGAGAACCCCAGCACAATGAAGGAGTGGGAGGAGCACAATTGTCTATAGTGCCAATAAAGCTTTAAATGCTTCATAAGAACAGAGGAAGAACCATACTGGATCAGATCAAAGGCCTACTATACCTAGCAGGGGCACCTGTGGGCTTCCATGCTTCATGTTTTAGTCTGAACTTTAAAGAAGCTTTTCACGGTACTGACCCTATTTCCCACAGAAGTTCAGCACTTTGGATAGCTCCTTTAAAATTTAGATTATAATCCAGAGTGGATTTCCCATCTCACTGATTTGGAAGCCACCAGCTGCATGTACTTCAACATATTATTATTATTATTATTATTATTATTATTATTTCATGGGATATATGTAGCCAAGCAACATCAAAAGCTAATGAGGAAGAACACACGAGCTAGGAGAGGCCACAACAGCCTGAGCCTACCGGGAAAGGTAAGATTCTGCCTTCCCCTCCTCACTGCTGAGTTAACTGAGTACAAACTACTTTTGCACTGTGAACATAATTTGCAGCAACTGAAGTACGCTGAAGACAAAGGGAGAAAGTGGGTGGGAGAGAGAGAAGCTGGGACATTTTAAAAGCAGCTGAGAAAGTGGGATGACAGATGATCAATCAGGACCATCCCTGCCAAATTAGGACAGTTACAGGGAATGCAGCATTCCTGTTCCCACAGACACCAACCAAATACTTACAGGCAGGCAAAGGTCCACAGGAAGTCCTTAGGCTAGTCACAAGCATAATATGCCTTCCATGTTTTTGTTTGCATTACCTGGAAAATAGTCTGGAGAAGCCCACTGCCTGTCTAATACTGGAGGTAACATATAGCAATATCATGGGTAGCAGCCTTATTCTCTGTGAATTTCTCTAATCTCCCATTATAGCCATCTAGGTTTGTTTGTTATTTATTTGTTACATTAAATTCTGCCTTACTTCCAGTGTGTTCAAAGCAGCATACATGGCTTTCTTCCTTCCCTCTCCATTATCACAGAAGCCCTGTGAAGTAGGTCAGGCTCTGAGAGGAGGACTGGCCCAAAACCATTCAATGAGTTTCATGGCTCAGAAGTGACTAGAATCTGGATCTCCTGCATTTAACCCTCTAACTACTGCACCACACTCACCCGCAAGTTGGCAGCTATCACTACATTTTACTTTAGACTAAAGAGATTATCAGATGTGTTAAAAGTGGTGTTACAGCAATGCCAGGAGATCGCAAAAGGGCTCCCTTACCAGACAATGTCGTTCCCCCTCGTTATGCACCCGTTCTGCTGCTGTTCCACCGGCGCTGATTTTTATTGACAGGAGAAGCCATCAATAGATCCCCCATTCCATTCCTGCCTCACATGTTCCTGTATGTGACAAAGTGCCCCGTTTTGTTGGCGAGAGCCCAGCATCAATGGGCAGTCCCTGCCTGAACACTTCCAGGTGAGATCAGGACATCCAGGTAAGTGACACATTTTTATGACCCTCCCCGGGTTGCATCTACTTTTTAAAGTGTGTTTTTGTGCTGCTGTCACTTTTTTGTGTACTTTTTATTTTTATTTTTGAATTTCCCATGCTTGTGTCTTCTCGTGAGAATCCGCAGAATTTCAATGCAGGAAGGGCTCTAACGGAGCTCCATTCACTCCTGGGCTGCCAAAACAACGGGAGGAGGTAAGTGAAGTAGGGAGGGTGATTGTGGTGTGACAGGAACAGGACAGAGGCGGGAGAGGAGATTGTGGGACAGGAACACTTTTTGTGTTCCTGTCTGATAATATCCTAAGTATTTCCCCCTTTCTAAATAGCCTTTCCCTTTCATCCATTCCCTCCCCAAATTGTGCTCTCTCTCTCTCTCTCTCTCTGTGTGTGTGTGTGTGTGCGTGTGCGTGTGCCTCCAAGTCGCCTGCTTACTTATGGAGACCCCATGAATTTCATAGGGTTTTCTAGGCAAGGAATACTCAGAGGTGCAGAGGTGGCTTTGCTAGCTCCTTCCTCTGAAACACAACTTACAGCATTTGATATTTGTTGACAGTCTCTCATTGAATACTAACCAGGATTGACCCTGCTTAGTTTCCAAGATCAGACAGGAGCTGGTACCTTTAGGTTGTGGAGTGTTTAATCCTGTTCTTTCCTCCCCATGAAACAGAAGAAAATCATTCCCAGCTCTTGGGGCTGGGGACAGGCTACAGATCCAGAAGCACAATTGCTTTCACTTGCGGCTTGAAGGGGAAAAAAGAAAGAGAGAGAGCATGCGCAACAATTGGGATCTGGGAGAAACTAAAACACTCAACCTTGGAAGAAAGGATAGATGTTATTGTACAAGATGGACCAATGGTGTTACTCAAGCTTTGTATGTCAGTGTTGGGGTTATATCACATCTAACACCCTGTTATTCCAATAGATATTAGTATATTGTGTCACAGGTTTTTGTTTCATCTCATAATAAATAATAATAAATAAATAATAAAATTTATTTATACCCCGCCCCTCTGTTAAAACAATCGCTGGAGCAATGATAAATCTGAACACAGATTTTCCTTGGGGTTTTTCCGGGCTGTGAGGCTGTGTTCTGGAAGAGTTTACTTCTGACGTTTCACCTGCATCTGTGGCTGGCATCTTCAGAGAATGGTTGGGGAGGAGTGTGTGTGCAGTTTATATGCTGTAAATCCCTGTTGGGGAGTATATGAAATTTGTGTAATTGAATGGTTAGTTTCTGGGTATAGAAATGCAAGGAGTATTAGGACTTTTTCGGACAATGTAAAAATAACGCTAGCAGCGTCGCCAGGTTGCGACGCTACAGCACAAGAGGGTGTCAGTTTCGTACGACGCTCCTTCCCAGCGGTACTGTTGCAGTACCGCTGGGACATTTGACCATGATATTTTTGCTTTTACAGTCATATTTTACTCACTGTATTTAGTGGTCCCTATGTAAACTTGTCCACAGCTGCATGGCATGCGGTAAACTCCTGCAGCTGTGAGAGGGTCTCTTTTGTCCTTCGCTGAGTGTATCATTTCTTGGATTTTCTTGGTTGGTCTGTAGATTGTTTGGAGGTTGTGTTTCCTCATCAGTTTCCCTATTCTGTCTGTGACTCCTTTGATGTATGGTAAAAATAACTTCCCTTTGGGTGGCTGTCTTCATTCCTGTGGTTTTTTCTGGGTCTGGCTGCTCTTGTATTGTCTGATCTGGAGTAACCATTAGCCTGTAGGGCCTGGTTTAGGTGCCTCAGTTCATCCTCCAGGTAGTGGGGTTCGCAGATCCTTTTTGCGCAGTCTTCCAATGTTTTTATTGTGCTTCTTTTTTGTCCTGGGTGGTGATTGGAGTTCTTGTGTAGGTATCTGTTCATGTGTGTGTCCTGTTATTTCTGCCTCTGGTACCAAATTTCCTGCTGACATTATGACCAGGAACACATCTACTTATTAACGGAAGTATATGAAGTCTGTCTATTAAATAATGAGACTGACACAATAACCCATCTTTATGTATATGTATTGCAATTCTAATACTTGTCCCCATCAATATATTCCCTGTTCACACTCACACACTGATGCAGTCTTGTTTTCCACTGGTTGAAGGAATGGAACAGATAAGTTTCTGTCAGCTGTTTCAACACATCTGCCATTTTCTTTACTGCATCAATTGACTCAAAATATGTTCCTTTAAGCACCAATTTCAATTTAGGGAAAAGAAGAAAGTTGCATGGTGCCAAATCTGGCAAATATGGAGGATGCTCAAGTGTAGTAATGAATTTATTGGCCAAAAACTGCTTCACAGAAAGTACTGTGTGAGCAGACACATTGTCCTGATGAAGAATGAAACCATTGTTCCACAGCTCTGGCCTTTTTTTCTGACTTTTTCTCTCAGCTTTGTCAAAACTTCCTTATAGTAATGCTGGTTCACTGTCCTGCCTTCTGGAATGCATTCTGACAAAATTACGCCCTTGATGTAAAAATAACACACAATGAGCATGGTTTTAACGTGGGCTTACTCTGACGTGCTTCTTTCATTCTTGGTGATGATGGTATTTTCCAGTGCATTGACTGTCATTTTGTCTCAGGATCATACTGGAAGATCCAAGTTTCATCACAAGTTATGATTTTTTGAAAAAGGTTTGGGTCCGCCTCAAGTTGTTGCAGAATGTCAACACAAATTTCCTTGCGACACTCTTCTTGCTCTAGTGTGAGAACCCAAGGGACCATCTTGGCACAAACTTTTCTCTTGTTGAGATCCCCATGCAAAATTTTCCATGCAGTGTCTTTGTCAATGTTCATGGCTTCAGCTAGCATTTGGACACTGAGTCAGCAGTCTCCTCTAACAATCTGGCTGATTTTTCCTAAAATTTCTTTAGTTCTTGAAGTGGAAGGTCATCTAGGGCGTTCATCATCTTCCACATTCTCACACCCTTCTCTGAATCTTTTGTGCCGCTCAAACATGAGACATGCAGTCTTCCCCATGGGCCTTAGTAAGTATTTGAAAAGATTCCATTGGTGTTTTGTTCAATTTTACTACATGCTTCAAATTGACAGTTGCTCAACTTTTAAACAGCATTTTTCTGGCATACAACAGACAACACAGCTGCTTTAAACAATGACTGACAATTAACGAGAGTGTGGATGTTTGTCATGCAGATTCAGACATGTTCAAGGTCACCACTCAAGTGTTCACAATCAGTTCTCCCTGATTTGTCTAAAAGGTAGAAACACAGTCTCATTATTTAATTGACAGACCTCGTACCTGTAGAACAAAACTGATATGATCTAGCATTTTCCTAAAAGCTCAGAATGCTTCACAGGATCAGTTTACTTATGATGTTTAGTCAAACACTGGCTTCTGTTTCTTTTCTTTCTTTTCCTTTTCCTCCCCCCCACTCCACAAAGTAACCATAGGAAACTGTAATCTGGAGAGGAAGGAGAATGTTGGTGGGGTGAGTGCATCTGTACTGTCTATTCTTCTTTTCTTTTCATATATATATATATATATATATGCTGTATATATATATATATATGCTGTATATATAATTTTTATTATCATTTTTAATTATTATTTTTACATTTGACATTCAAAGAAACATTGCTATAATTTCAATTTCCATATATATAAAAGAATCCACACAACCCCCACCCCCCGCAAAACATAGTAACATAATTTACAATAACCATAGCAATCATATTCCCATTTTATATTGTTATTTTAACCAATAATACCATTAACGTCTTCTCTATATGTTATCTTATAGGTTAACTTTCCTTCATCCTTCCTTTGTCTTAAATTGACAGAGAATGAGATGATTTATTTCACATATTTTACTTTCAACATCTAATCCCTCTAATTTTTGTCTTGCAATCATCTATTTTCTTTTTTTTCCATTTTATTTTTTCTCTTTCTTTCTAAGTATTATGTTTGAATTATCACTTCAACCTCTAATATCTCATTTTATCTATTGTGTTTTTTCTTTTAGTCATGAAATGCTGAGCTTTTTTTCCATGTTCCATCTACTTTGTAAATACTCTGTGACTGGTGACCATTCCTTTTTCATTTTATTAGTATCTCTTTTATTAATTATTTGTGTTAATTTGTCATTTCCCATCATTTCCTGTATTTTTAATAGTCATTCCACGCTAGATGATAGCTCCTTCTTTTTCCAAAGTTGCTATTTTTAATCTCGCCACTGTTATTAAATATAATGAGATTCTTCCACAGGTTTTTTCATCTTGTCTGTTCAAATTTGTTGATATGTTCAGAAGATAGAACTTAGGATCGTATTGTATTTGAGTTTAAACATTTCTGAATTGTTTTATGTATCTTAATCCAGTAATTTTGGACCAAATGACATTTCCACCACATGTGGTAAAGCGAACCAATTTCTTTTTCACATTTCCAGCATTTATTATTTGCTGTTTTTTTTATATTTTACTAATTCTCAAAGGTGTTAGGTACCATCTGTTAGCTATCTTAAGAAAATTTTCTTTTAAGTCTTGGCATGCTGTAAATGAATTGGTCATAGTCCATGCTTTTCCCCATTCCTCTATTCCTGTTGATTCTTGGATGTCATTAGCCCATTTCACCATTGTCTCTTGTACTGTTTCTTTTTCTAAGTTTCTATTCATCAATAATCTATATATTCTAGTTATTTTCTTTTTCTTGGTATCTTTCATTATGTTGTCTAATTCATTATCTTTTTCGAATCCTCTTTTTTCTTTACCTTCCTTATATCTATTTTTGAGTTGTAAATATGTTAACCACTGTAGATGTATCCTGTAATTCTCTATCTCTTCTCAAGTTTTAAAAGTGTATTGTCTTCTCCATCCCTTTTTTAATAGATTTTTATATGCTAACCAGTTCCCTGTTTCCATCCATCTTCCTAGGAAGGCCTCTTGAGGAGGTATCCATCTAGGTAGTTGTCTATAAAATTGAATTTTTATGTTAGACCAGATCCTTAATAATGCTTTTCTAATTATGTGATGTTCAAAGTCCATATTTATTATTGAGGAACTATAACCTAAATAGGCATGCCAGCCATATCTTAAATTATGTATGAAATGTAATTGTTTTTTCCATGTTTTTTTTATGTGCTTTTACTTTTTTACTTTTAAATGATAATAAAAAATCTAGATAATTCATACATAACGGGATACATATAATTACATATATAACTTGTCTTTTTATCATCTCTTTGTAAACCTAGTTGATATTTAGAATATTGTTTACTACTCCAAAAGCAGCTTAATAATAAATTGCATAAATATCTTAAATTCCCTTTCTGAATTGTTTCCCTTTAAAGTACCTCCACAATTCAATTCCTGAATATCAAGGTAGTTCTCTTAACCCCTTATATTGTTTGTTTCTCTGTACCATTACAATTTTTCTAACTAGAAGTAAATAATTTAAACAGAATTTTTAACTTTCTTGTTTCTGTTATTTTTTTTAAATTTTATTTTATTTTATTTTTAGTTATTTATATCCCGCTCTTCAGCCACAAGGCTATCAGAGCGGCTTACAAATTGTTTTAAGCAATAGCTATTTATACATCTACACTGCATTAAACAGTTTCCAATGTGTGTTAGCTAATTGCCCCCACAAGCTGGGTACTCATTGAGTTTCAAATTGCAAAACATCCAGTATTCTTCTTTTCAAAATTGTACCCCTCCCCCACTGCTTGTTACCCCCTTTTAAAAACACAATTGTGCAAAAAGTCAATCAGAGTAGTTGAGTTCAAATATAAAAAACTGACCGTCTATGTCAGTGATGGCGAACCTATGACACGTGTGTCAGCACTGACACACGTAGCCATTTCTGGTGACACACGGCCGTAGGCCTCCTCCCCTCCGCCTGCAACCCCTCCTCCCTCCCTAAAGTGGTGATTGGGGCTTCGAAGCCCTGGTTACCACTTCCCCCCTCCCCCTCCCCCTCCCCCCTCCCTAAAGTGGCGATTGGGGCTTCGAAGCCCTGGTTCCCCCTTCCTCCCCCCTCCCACCCTCCCCAAAAGTGGGAATCCTGCACACATACATGTTTTTTTCCTCAAAGTGACACACCACCCGAGTTATGCTCAGTTTTTTGGCGAAGTCTGATACACCAAGCTCAAAAGGTTGCCCATCACTGGTCTATGTTGTTTCAATTGGCCCATACAGTGTGCTTCTTGTATCAGCAGTCTCCTGATCTGTAGATTGGACTGTCCACAGATTGCCACATCCTATATTATTCAATGGCGGCAACGTGAATGCGGACATGCTGAAGTGTGCACATTCACTGAATAATATGGGGCTTTACCACCTGCAATTTTTGGCATCCACAGGGTGGGTGGGTCCTGGAACTGAACTCCCATGGTTCCTGAGGGCCCACTGTATACTTAAACCAGCCTACCACTGTAGAACACTCATAGGAGTAGCTCTCTTGACATTCCCAAAACCCCAATCTAAGCTATAGTAACTGCAAAAATAACCACCAATCTTGTATTACTTAAGGTGTCTGTCTACCTATTCATATGCATGGGGCAAAAAGCAGTTAAAGACCTCACTCTTCTCTACCACCACAAAGTATAGGATGCCTAATCAACTTCCTAGTGGCTGTTAATGGTAACATTATCGTCTGCACTACAGAAATTGGGAGTGAAATGAAAGTTTTTCCTCTGGAAAATAATCACAGCCCTATATCCAGGTCTGTTGTACCCAACTGGCAAGAGTATCCTATTAAGGGGTTTTTAAACCTCTCTGTCTTGAAACAACAGGGACATTCAGTCTCTGCTGTTATTCATGACTACTTCGACACTAGAGGGCTTTCACTTGCTCCTCTCAGTTGTCCCTTTTAATATCCAAGACCAAAACAATGGCATGACAGCATCAGTGAACAATGTGGCCAATTCACGGTCTGGGAATCACTACACAGCTGCAACTCTTACAGCATTTATAGTGTAGGTCTACATGTATCTAATTGGCAGAAGGTTTCATTGAGTTTACTATGGTTTATTCCCAGGTAATTTGGCACAGGATTCAATGTTTTTTTTTGTTTTGTTTTTTTTAATGTAGCCCTATCTGTTCTGTCAACTGAATAAAAGAGTAATCCTCAATGAAACTCAACCTGGCTTTTATCAAAGTCCTTAATGACGGGTTTCATTTCTAGATTGACTTGTTTGGACAGAAATCCTTGCCTAAGAAAGAACTGCGTTTTCAGACAATCATTAAAGCTGCTTATTTAATAAACTGAGGATTTATTAAGAAATCTAAAATCTCTCACAATATGAATTTTCTGATTATTATATCCAGACTGCCTACAATTTATGGAACTCTGGATTCCACAAAGACGATTCCAGATTCAGAGCTTTGAAAGTTACTTTAAAGATGAATTAATATATTAAATGCAGAGAATCTTCCTACCACTGTTCAGTTATAGAAGGCTTCGGCATGTCATTACATTCATTCTTTTTAAAAGTAACTTTTCAGACCCTTTCCAGATTTTAATTGTTTGCTTACACACCTCTTGCCAAAGTAGATGAAACTTTGAATCACTTAGCTTTGGCTTTGCTGTACACCTATGGCTTTTTCTTGTCTTATCTGTATACTCATCTTGCCATGTAGGTTTGTGTGTGTGTGTGTGTGTGTGTTTTGGTACAACTTAATTAAAAACAAACAAAAATAATTGCTGAATTAGAATTATAGCCTGATAGTAAAGTGGATGAAAACTAAGTTGTCAGACTGGTCTATCTTAAAGCTTTCTTTATTGGGTTGAATCACAGCTATAACAATGTAAATTTTGCCAAGATTATGTTATCTACTCTAGACTCTCATCCTTCAAACTAGGCAAAAAGATACAGAAAAAGGTGTTGTGGGAAGAAGTGCCAGTTTGAGATTCTCCAGCAGAGTTCAGTAAAGCTGATCCAAGTCTGCAGGGCTGGTGATTCCTAATTTAGGTATTTTGCAGCCTTTCACTTGAGGCAAATGGTGCAGATTATACGTAATGCTAACTGTGTCACCTGCGTTAAAATGAAATTAGGTCAGGAAACTTTGTTTCCTACTTTGCTCCCCTTTCAGATGATCAATAACAATACAGGTTGCCCCTCCCCACCAATATCTGTGGGGGATATGTTCCCGGGTTTACCATGAATATACAAAACCACAGATATTAGCAAACTTTATTGAAATGAATGACTTCCAGCCCAACTTCAGTCAGAAGCATACCACAGAATTGTGCTGGAGGATGTAGAATATGTCTAGAGGAGACATATTTTTTCAGGTGTGGATAAATGAAACCTCAGATATTGGTCCCATGGATACAGGGGTTGGCCTGTACTTTAGCAGACTACCCAAATCCTTCTTTAAAAATACCCTTTTCTATTTGAAAGATGTGGTCAAAAAAATTAGCATCAGTTCCATCACCAGTACATCATTTTAAAGAGTGCACACAGTTTTATTTCGGAGAGAAAAATGGAATTTGTAGAGCAAACATAGTATATCATATCATTTTATTAAAAGATGTGCCCATGATTATGATGCTTTTGGAGAGAAGACTCCACAATCTTGAAGTTAGATGGCTCTAGTAGCAGCAAATACATTGCTTTGTTCATTTCATTTATCACACTAAAGGATGCCCTAGGGTGCTTTGTACTGCATTAGTTCAAAACCCTAAAAGTTCTGTGTTGACAATCCTTAAGTAACTGGTAGAAAATTCATGCAAATTAGGTGAAAGTACTAAGCTGATTTAGGAAGATGATTTTGGCATTAACCTAACAGATACCAATGGAGAAAAATTGGGTCTATATCAAATCTGTTTCAGTTATCTCTTGGGAAAATGTGTTTAAAATGATCTATGTACAGGTGGCATCTCACCCCATCTAAAGTCTCTGTCTTACAGGTACTCTGTCTCCATGATATTAGAAGAGTTATAACATGCAAAGATCTGCACTGTTAAGTGGCTTGCATATCCCAAAGTAGCAAAATTTATGGAAGAAATAATGGATTTTCATTTTAATATGTCTCATCATCAATTTTTTGTTATTATCTATGTGATCTGCACCATCTCTCTGCACCTTATCTCTCTGCTACATCCACTTGCATGATTATAAATTTCTCAGCACTGAAGGCTCCTCAATGGGTTTACATTTAGAAACTGACTGAATTGGAGCTAGAGAATGACTCTGAAAAGTTGACCCACCATCTTAAAGCAGCAACTGGAAACAATGATGAAAATGTCTTTGCTGCTGCATCATACCCTTTTATTGTTTATTTGACCAAAGACAAATCTCCTTATGGTCCACCAATGAGGAAGTGAAATTCTGAAATACAGTAACTCCTTTTGATTCTGTCTTGACTGTTTTCAATGTACTTTTTTTTCTGATTAACTTGATATTTTCAACAACCCTTGATTATTTCTAACTCAAACACAAATGAAACAACTGAATTATTTCCTTGCTATACCTACTTATCTACTGGTTTAATTTATTCTCTGATTTCTTGTTGCATTTAAAAAAAAGAATAATAGAAAGAAAGAAAGAAAACAAGAAACTGTACAAGGAAGAATAATGAAATCCAATGTATTAAATAGTACTTCCATCCAAACTGAAATAAATTATTGTGAACAGAAAAATAATAATTAGTAGTAATAGTAGTAGCTGTTATGGTAAAATGTATAGACAAAACAACTCTGAAGTCATCCCACGGCAATTAAAATTAATTTTGGCCTAATCAAATTATTTCTTACTTCATTTCACATACTAATGGCTTTTATGACATTGCTGGCCTCATATCTCTCAAAATCAGCATTCTCTGGTCTCAGCCAGAAATTTGGAGCAGCAGAAGCAACTGGAACAAACCTTATTATCTGCCTGATTTCTACTCCCATGGGTTAAACCCATTAGTATTATAGCACATACAATGGCACTTCAGTCAATATGAATATTTTATAATAATTAGAGCAACTGAATGACAGTATGTGTACAGCATGGAATTATACAAACATCCCTTCATGTTAAACCCATTGGAATGAAAATGTCACTGTATCCAAAGAGTTAAATAAACCTTTTAGCTGGTCATTCTGGCCTTTCTTCCAGTACAAGTAATTGTCTGTGTTAGTCAGTCTGAAGAACCCAGCACCAGGAAAAGGTTTGTCTGCACTAACATCTGGCAACTCCCCAGGGCAGACTGAATGATGACTGGGTGAATGGTGCTGTTGCATGAAGCATTATGACCCAACAAGTTTTGCCTCTCTTTTCTAAATTTGCTTCTTGTCTCTGTTCCAAACAAGACACTTCTGTGATTAGTGTATTCCCTGGCCGATCCTGTTCTATGCTCATGTCAGACTATAATTTTCTGTGATTGTAACTAGTAATGTTATCAATTTCTATTGCATTTTGTATATAATTACATTTAACTCCTTTGCTGGTTTCCTCTTTGTCATCTTGCTTAGCATCACGTTTGCTGATGGCATCAACAGTACTAAAATCACAATCTATGGATTTCCATGACACAGGGAATAACTCAGCAAAGCTCTGGTTTAGCTGCCGAGATAGTCAAACAGATGTTGTAGTTTCCAGATTTCTCTTCATAGGAAAGTGAATATCTTCTTTGTAAGGTACTAAGATTTCACAAGTTGTTTGGATGGAGTTTGTCCACCAATAGTGTGGTCTTCCTCTTTCCCTATTGCCTTCAACCATACATAGCATTATCATCTTTTCTAATGAGTACTTATTACTATTTCTGGTTCATTTGTCTTAGGCATGAACTACCCCATTACCTGAGAGTAATGAAATAACTATCTATGTGTTGTTGTTGTTGTTGTTTTGTGTGCAACAACAACACACAAGGGTCCAACCTATGGCGACCCTAAGGCACCGGGTTTTCTTGGCAGAATTTGTTCAGAGAAGGTTTTCCTTAACCTTCCTCTGTGACTGAGAGAATGTGACTTGCCCAAGGTCACCTAGTAGGTTTTCACGGTCATAGTCCAATGTTCAAACCATTACTCCATGCTGGCTCTTGGGCATAATCACTCTATGTATGCATGTGTCTCTACCTATCTATCTATCTATCTATCTATCTATTGGCTGTCAGGGAAGATGCTAAACATCTAGGATATATAGAGCCAGCATGGTGTAGTGGTTTGTGTGTTGGATTACAACTGTGGAGATCAGGGGTTGAATCCCCATTCAGTCATAAAAATCCATTGGGTGACCTTGGGCAAGTCACATACTCTCAGCCTCAGATGGGTCTGCCAATACAGTGTTATAATGTTGAAATGAGACTACAAAAGCACTTCCCTATCACACAACATCATGCCCAATGTTCTGCAAGTGTTCTGCTGCTGTCAAGAGGATTTTTTAAAATTTTATTTTATTTTATTTTTTTAGTGGGCAGAAGCTGCCAATTGATCTCCCATGGCATTTTTGTCATGTTAGTGCTCGTGTGCAAAACCGTGCCCCATTTTGCTGGTGTGATTCCAGTGTCAATGGGCAGTCCCCACCAGAACATTTCTGGATGAGAATGGGAAAACTAAGTCCTGTACTCTCTTTTTATGAACTTCCCCATCTTGCTTGCATGTTTCCAAGTGTGTTTCAGTGCTTGTCTGTCTGTCTGTTTGTTTGTTTTGGTAATTTAGGTCTTTTGGACTTTTAAGCATGCTCGCATCTTCTCATGAGGACTGCCGAAATCTTGCTCATTCAAAAATGTGGAAGTAAGCAGCACGAGTGGTAGTATTGCCGGAATTCAGGGGTGTCTATGTCTCATGATTACATCAGTGTACGAAACGAAGTGTTATTATACCAGGATATTTATGCTATAAAATATAGTGCCAAAAGAATGTTTTTAGACGCTCGTCTAATAATCTCTTTAGGATTGCCATAAATTGGAAATGACTTGAAGGCACACAACAACAACAACAAATATTTAGAACCAGTTTGAAAACATTTCAACAAAAAGGCAGGAACAAAGTAAAGGGAAGGAGTTAAACCACATGCTAGAAGGGTGGGAATAAAGGTATACCATGGAGAAGCAGCCAAAACAAGTGCTGTAGGTGTGATCTCTTCTGACATTGGGATAAGTGCACTGAGCTGGCTTGCTAAGCATAGATTATATCTTGTAGTAATTCCCATGATTCCCAGATCTATCTAGAATGTGATACACTGGGTGATTTATGAATAAAAAGATTAATGATATTTCATTGTTTATTTAAAGGGCGCATTTGGCATTGCCTTTGTGTAAGAAGAAGTACTACACTGAACATGTATCCAGAATCATTAAACATGCAATTATCAAATTACATGAAAGCACAGGCTGCTGTAATGACCGTAAATGACCTAAATAGTGTTGGATGGAATTCATTTTCTGCTGGAAGATGTCACTAGAAAACATAGCTATTTTTAACCAGAGAATGCTTTCTCTATGGAATTCCAGAAAGACAGTCTAGAAGTAAAATGGATTTTTACTATCAAGGCTTTGTTGAAAGTGTTGTGTATGCCATGTGAACATTGTTTAAATTATTAATGAAATATCCTTTCTTACTTGGATGCTACTTTTGTGCAGTAGTTTAAAAACTTAAGCATGACCTACAATATTTACATATTTATGCTGAGGTTGCAATGAAAGACTGTTAAAGACAGTCTGCCTTGTGGTGGAGCTCATGCTTAGCATGCAAGGGGGCTCAATATCAGGCCCTAGAATCTCCAGTTACAGTGGGGAAAAGACTCCTCTATGAAAATCTTAAATTAACTATTAGTTGTATAGTATTGACGTCCACTGGTTCCCCAACTTGGATCCAGCCTTGTTTGATCGGCTCACAGGAAGCTCCAGCCAACAAGGCCAATCTTGAGGGATTCTTGAGACACATTGAAAGAAATTCATGTTCTGACTTGATATTAGCCTGCTCCTCTGGCAGAAATTCAGACAGTTTCTGAATGTGGTATCTATCATGATTACTTGTGTGGATGTTAAGTGATCACTTGATATAGAAGTTTGTCTAAATCTGCTATAGTGTTTATGGGGTTGTTTTTTTAATCATGAAAGGGAATAGTTTAGTAGTAATAGCTGACAAGTAGTCTTCTTTTGTTTGAATGGCTGCCATTTCCAACTCTCAATGCATTTTACAAGGCCTGAGATTGAATGGCATGAGGTACAACCTTCTTTTTAAAGTATTCATTTCTACTACAAATATAGAGCTTATGCCACTCTTGCCAAGAGCTCCCAGCACTAGCACTTATCCTTGAAGGCTCTGCTTAATACTGCCTCCCTTGTCACTCTTGGTGGGTGGTTTGTCAATTCTCCAGCCTTCTTGCAATCTACACAGTAATCCCCAGGACATGGCTCTGAGCAGTTCTCAGACAGTGGGGGGAAGTAATTACAATGGCATCTCAAGTTGAAGAATGAGCTGTGATTCATGCTTCTCCTTTGTCTCACGTGTGCATTCCTGGTGTGCATATTCACTTACTAGTCCAATAGTGAATAGTTCAGGAATTACAGGAATATTAGTTTTGTAGAAATGGTAAAAGGAAGAACATGTTGCAATGTGAAGAGCAATTATTCAGGGGGTCATGTTAACAGCTAGCCAGCCAACCAGCCAAGCTTGTCCTCTTCCAGCGTACCCCGTTCCATCCCATCCACCCATTCCTAGTTTTTTGCCCCCTTGCCACACAGTTAATTTGCATTCTGTGGCCAACAGACATGCCCAGCCCTCAGTAGGCTGTTTTTGGGGTGCATTTCCCCCTTACATTTTTTAAAAAGGTCATGATTGTTTGTACTTCTGCAAACCTTACAGACCCCCCCCCCCATCTGCGGACACCTGCCCTTCCTGTGTGTGTATGGTGCCATTTTGATTATATGGGGAACCACACTTGGAGAATAAGTTTGTCATTAGCATATGGGGGGAGGCGGGGGTTCCAAAGGTCCAAGGGCTGCCCCTGCCCCTTGGAACCTCAGAGGGCATATTCATCATTCTCACTACCTGTGCCCCCCTCTGAAATTTTATTTGCCCCCCCCCAAAGCAAACACAAAACAAACAAACAAAACACTGGAAATAACCAAGTGGCTTGTTTGTTTGTTTACATATTTTCAACCCATTTTATATGAGGTCTTAAGATGAAGGACAAGCCAAAAAATAATGCCTTAAAACATCTTATTATATATATTTTTAAAATCCCACTTGTGTTAAGCAGGGGATACTGAAGGTTTTAGCCTGTGGGTTATAGTCCAGCATCTGAATGTTTTACTGATAACTACAGCAATGGCTTAAACCAGAGGTGTACAAGAGTGGGCCATTTCACGCTATACAATTGTAGCGTTCTATTCCACTTTACCTGCCATGGCTGCATCCTTTGAAATCCTGGGTTTGTAGTTTGGTGAGGCACTAGAACTCTCTGGCTGAGGATTCTAAATATTCCTCCCTAAATTACAAATCCCAAGATTCAATAGATGTTTTAATGGCAATGAAAGTGGAATACAGCACTCTTAAATTTGAAGTGTGGAAAGGCCCCTAGTGACAGGTCTGGAGACTGGTTGCTTTCACGTCAGTGGGATGCTGAACCCATTCTGGGATTATGTCTGAACTTTAAAAGAACTGTTCAAGGTGCTGAGTCTACTTGAGTCAGTGTCAGCACCTCAAGGCTATCAGAGCGGCTTACAAATTGTTTTAAGTAATAGCTATTTACACATCTACAATGCGTTAAGCAGTTTCCAATGTGTGTTAGCTAATTGCCCCCCACAAGCCAGGTACTCATTTTACTGACCTACGAAAGGATTGAAGGCTGAGTGAACCTTGGAGCCGCTGGAATCGAACTTGCAACGTGGTGGCTTGCAGTAGTGGCATTTAACCACTTGTAGCCATATTCAGCTAAATGCAGTTACAGAGCTCTAAGGAACAGAAACCATGAGAACCACATGAAAGAGGGATAATTCCCCAAAGAGAGAAAGATCTCTTTGTTTAAAAAAATATCAAAAACTCAAATTAATTTAATTGCTACGTATGACTAAAACAATTCTAATGCGACTTATTTTATCTAATCAGTCTAGTTGTTCCTTCAAAGAAAGATAGTAATTAAATCATCCTGTTTGTTTAACAATGACAAATTGTTCTTTCCAATACATTATGCCCCCCCCAAGCTATTTTTGCCAATCTAATTTTAAAACCCCTAGTGATCATGATGGGGTGGCTACATTTTCAAGCTTAATATACATCAGTGGCAAGAAATGGTGTATTGTCCTCCTTTTTACGTGTTCTGTTGTTTTGTTGAAATTGTCCCTACTTTTCATAATTTTCTCTCATTCTCTAGCACTAAAATGGATCCAGCACTAGATTTACGGTCTCCGTAGTTGCCCCTTACTTATGGAGTCCTTTCAGTATTCTGTACTTTAAAAACAAGCTCATCACAAATATTGATTCACTTATATCTTAAAATATTAGCAAAACTCACATCCACGTAAAACTCAGTGTAGGAATTTAAAGTAATTGTTTCCTTTAAATGATCAGGAATGGGCAACTGAGGCCTTCCAGATACTTTTGGGGAACTGCTGTTCCCAGAATCCTCCTCCACTGGCTATTCTGGCCCAGGCTGTAGGTAAAAAACATTTGGAGGTCTACAGTAAAATTGTAAAATTGATGGTCAAGATCCTGCATTGGACATGTAGCTATGATGTCGTGGCTACACTCTGTCCCCTTATCCAACCCCCGCCCCCCCACACACACCTTAAAATTCAGGCAAGTGTACCAAGAGATGAAGTTCTGCAGTGCTGGTGAACAGGACACTGAAGGATTACATGTCCAGCTCCCTCCTGCCAGTGAACTGCAGTGCAACAGACAGAAACAGGGACCACTACAGAGTCCTCTCACAACTCCTCATTGCAATGTGGCTTGCTGGCAAGAGGGGGCTGGACACACCAACTTTTACTGCCACACTCTCCAGTGCCACAGAACTGTGTCCCTCGGTATGGCTGCCTGGATTTTAAGGTAGGTTTGGGGGCATTTGCAGTCATGGCAATGGTGCCATGATCATAAATGTGAATACCAAACAGTGATGAGGTTGTAAACCTAGCTTATGAGATCGTAACTGCCTAATAGGATACCAGCCAATGTTTATTACATGAGCTTGAATCTAGAGCATACAAAAGACATGTTTCTAGTTTCAATTTCTTCACTCCTTCCTGAAATTTATATACCACCTTTCCTTAATAATTCACATTTCCAAGACAACTTACAATAAATTAAGGACAGATAGTCTATATATGTCTATTTGGAAGTACAGTAAATCCACTGAAATACTTCCCCCAAGGGAAGTGGATGTAGGACTGCAGCAGCTATAGAATACAGGCTATAAATAGTAACAGCTTGTATCAAAACTCAAAAAGAATTAAGATTAAACTTTTAAAAAAGGATTAAAATGCCTACTGCACATTCCATGCTACTGAAGTGGGTCTTTCAGTGGTTGTCATCCACCTTGTCTCAGATGGCAGGCATGCTTAGAGCAGAGCTTCTGAAGAAGCTTACACACACACACAGAGAGAGAGAAAGAGAGACTGAGACCGAGACTAATCAACTGTAGTCCCAGTTCAGTTGTTTGCCTATACTTTTAGCATTGGTTTATTCAATCTTCCTTTTGAAACCATATTGATTTGATTATATTCAGGGTTTTCCTCAATATTTTCTCAATTCATATTTTGATCCTGAACCTGAAATCTCCTTGTGCATGGAAAAAAAGATACACTCCCACTGGCAGAAAGGAAGAAGGCTATTTTGGCTGAACTGCTGCCCTGCAGTGCCACCTCTCCCATTTTTCTGGTGGACTCCTCAAACTTATGGAGTAGATTTCTGAGGTACAAAGGGGACAGCAGAAAGAGAGGAGAAATCAAAAAGACCACGTCATCTCCCAGACAGCCAGTGGGAAATCTCCACTGCATCAAAAGCTTCATAACTAACAACAATTAGCTCCCATCCATGGAGTGCTTTTGCTGTAACAATGCACTGTGTAGACAACTGTACACACACTATAAAGAAAGATCATTTCTCTGTCTTCAAGCTGATTTCTGAAAACATTTATAAATGTCAGGTACTGAAAATCTTCTATGTTATGTTTGCACACGTACAAAAGCTCTTCTGTGGGCTTGTGCACCTACCAGTTCTAATTTCTTTCTTTTTAGTGACCAAATACAATACTTTTGGCCAAGAATGCTGTATTCTAAAAAGAAGTGGCAACCTGGTGGGTGATGGTGACAAATTTTGCTGTCTTTCAGGAGCAACATGCCTCCAGTCTTAACTCTCCTTTACCCCCACTTGGCTCCTAGGACTTCAGCACCCCTCACAATGCGGTAGACCCTGCCAGCTCCTTGGCACAATGGGGAGCGGAGTTGCTTTTGTCTTCTTGTCTTTGTAATATTGTGAAGATTAGAAAGGTCATCACAGATGCACTGCAGAAGCCTTTAGCTGTCTCTGTCTCCTTTGTTCCCTTAAAAATCATGTAATAAGATAACAAAACCAGCACACTTCAAAAGGGAAGAAGGCCTCTGGCAACCATTCTTCAGAAGGCACCTAGAACTAATGTGGAGGGCACCAAGCAACAGCCCACTGAGCCTTTGTCTTCTGCTTCACTGGCAATAAAAGACAACCTACACTTAAGTTTTCAACAGGTTCCAAATGGAGGTAGAGCTCAGCAACTGGTCAGCTGTCTTGTCTTGTTATCACCCTCTGCTATTAACTGCTCTTTGCTTATCACTGATGCATTTTCAGTGACTCACCATTGTATTGAGTTAGAACATGCACAACACAAACATTGTTGAAAACCACAAGGGAAATGCTGCTAATCCCACCTGCTTTAGGAAAATGAGATTATGATATCAGAGGGGGAGAGCTTGGAAAAGTTTCCTTATTTGGACTACAACTCTAAGATCTAAATGTGCATGAATCTGGTTGGTAGTCCTAATATCAATAACTATGGAATCAATTGCTAAATAGTGAATTAACACGTAGGTAAATCCCATTGATTCTATTGGTCTATTTATAATTGTGAATGGCAAAAGGATTTAGGCCAGGGGATTCTGAAGCTGTGGACCCAAAAAGTAAAAAGCAGCAGTAGTAGCAGCAATAATAGTACTTAATCTTAATTACTATTATAATTATTATTACTATTACTACTGCTATATGGTCTAAAAATGTAAAGAACAACAGAACCTGTAGCACTGATATAATGCCATTTAATTCCAGCTAGTACTATTTATGCTCACGTAAAAAAGCAAGACAAGATTATCAATATCTGTAGCAGAAGGGATGTGACATGGAACTAAATATTCAATAAACAGTCATAAAAAATAATTCTTGGCGACTCTAAGGATCTTTAGCCCTAGAGAATGCCAATGTATGATGCTCAGAACATGTTCATATCTCCCTGTAATTAATTTTCCTACGATGAAATAAGAATGGAACAAGAGGGAAAGCTATTAAGTCTGCAACCCTATACCCATTTGGGGGGATGAAAGCCCCTCTAAACTACTTCTCTGTAGACATGTCTAGGATTGCCCAGTCAGATATGCACTATTCAGGTACAGTCCAAGAGACAAGACCTGAGAAACATCCATTGCTCATGCGAATAGTTTTGTGTCTGTCATTGTTCCACTTAACCAAATCATTGCTTTATTAATATTAAGAACCCACAAGCAACATAATTAGTGTAGAACGATTGAAATGAATTATAAAGAAGACAAAGCTTAACACATTTTTATTTGCTCTCTTTCATTTTGGCTGTTTGATGCTAGTGTTTTATTGTATGTGGTTTTAAATAATTTTGTCAGGTTGGATTCAGAATCTCCTTTCTATTGGCAGAAGAGCTTGGCTCACAGAAAGTATATGCAGAGCTTGGAAAGTTGGTTCTCAAAAGTAACCGAGTAAGTTAGAGTTCCCATGTGCCAAAGTCATAACTAAAGAGACGTATCACACTATAGTAGGACCCCTGTATCCACTGATTCAATTATCCACAGGACACAAAACAGCACACCTACCATAGAGTCTTCCTAGAAAATGTGTCCCCTCTAGCCATTTTCTAGGTCCTCCAAGGCCACTCTATGGTATTTTAAACTGGAAGTCCCATTATTTTCAATGGTGTTCACAATTATGCATGGTTTTCAGTATCCAACACCCCCCCCCCGAAACAATCCCCAGCAGATATGGGGTTCCTGTTGTACACTGTTATAGCACTATTATTCCACTGTCACTGGTATGGCTGCCTCCAGTGGAATCCTGGTGTTTGCAATTTAGGGAGGGACATTTAACAGTCTCAGCCAGAAAGCTCTTAGGCTTCACTAAACAACAAATGGAGAAAGCCTTCTCTGTGGGTGCCAGACTGTGGAACTGCCTTCCATGGGAGGTCCGTTTGGCCACCTCCCTGTTCTCTTTTCATAGCAGTTGAAGATGTTTTTATTTAGGTGGGCATTTGAAATGTAAATTTTAATTGGTGTGCTGCTTTTATTGTTGTACTTTTATTGTTATATTTTTATGATTTTATGTTTTTAATTCATGTGTTTTAAGTATACTTTAAAAATAATTGTTTAATATAATTCTTTTTTTTAACCTTTTTAACTTTTGATTTTTTGGCTCTATTTTTTAATGATTGTAAGTTTCTTTGGATCCCATCTTGGAAGAAAGGTGGGATATAAATCTAATAAATAAATAAATAAATAAATAAATAAACACCAGAATTCCACAGGAGGCATCCATAGCAGTTAAAGTAGAATAATAGTGCTATAACAGTATACTGTAATGTGGTATGGCTAACTTTTACAGTTACAACTTTCAAACAATTGCTCCTTGGCCTCAAAAACAATTGTAATTGTTACTTTCAGTTACTTCCCCTTAGTTAGAAAATGAAAGTACTTAAACACAAGGGAAAGCAGAGACAAGCTCTTGAACAAGAAAGGCCAGGATCCTGTTGGTGACATTGTTCTGGGCCTTCAAGTAATTTCCAACTTGTGGTGACCCTAAGGTGAATCTACCACAAGGTTCTCTTGGTAAGATTTGTTCAGAGTGGGTTTGCCTTTGTCTTCCTCTGAGGCTGAGAGAGTGTGACTTGCCCAAAGTCACCCAGTAGATTTCCACAGTTGAGCAGGGGTTCAAACCCTTGTCTCCAGAGTTATAGTCCAATCCTCATACCAATACATCACACTGGCTCTCCTTGGTGACATACATTGGTATAAGCCCCAGTTACAGTAGCATATGTAACTTCTAAAATTGAATGATGTTGTGCTATGAGATATCCTTTTCCTCCCTACAGTGTTGTTGTTCCCAGTGCACAAGAGCAGCCTGAGGGTTTCCAGGTGTGGCTCCACTCTTCTGGTCACTGAACCTGGGCAACAGGTAAAACAACAGGTAGAGAAGGAGGAGCCTTACACTAAAGGGAAAGGTTGCTCCTTCTTGACCAGGAGCACAAGAGTACCTGGAATGCACCCAGATTGTGATACCTTATGTCTGATCAATGGATGGGATAATGGAAACAACCAGCTGCTCTTGCACAGCAGGGAGGAAGTAGGGATAGAAGAGCTCCTTCCACCCCTCCAACACTGATATAAAGAAAACCCTATGAAATGCATGGGGTGCCATAATTCAACAGACAACTTGAAGGCGCGCGCACACACATGCTTTAAGTTCTCTGTTAGCCTGCTTGCTGGATCCAGCCCACAATATTTCATCTCCACTACTTAAGGAGGCCAAGCCCATAAGTGTAAAAGTAACCTTAGATGTTATCCTGTAAAATGATTGTTATACTGTAAAATGATTGAAGTTATCCTCCCTTAACTGTAATGTTACAACTGTAGTGTAATTTACTTATAGCTTTATCATTATTTGGAAAGGGAATGGACCACAATTAATGTGAAGTCGAAGGCTTTCACAGCCGGCATCCATAGGTTTTTGGAACAACCAAGAAAATCCAAGGGCTCGGTTACACGGCAGTTTTTATTGCGATAGTTTGTGCATTAGTGCATTTTTGCACCAATGCCGCATTGTTTAAATGACTTAGTGTGAAACTTGTTGAACTGGTAAGTTTTCTGCTTTGTAGTTCACACAGGCAAAGGTGGGGGTGTGGCCAATGGAGTACCCCAACTGCTGGCTGGGGGTGTGTGAGAAATGTGCAAACAACCAAAAAAGAAGGGAGACTACAGTGGGGATGGGGAGATGAATAATGGCAAAAAGGAGGCAAGGAAAGCAGGCCAGATTCCCAGGTGGAGGATGATCTTGGGGGGGGGGGGTGATGATCACCCAGCCGTCAGAAACAATAGAGTCACAGGCTTCCCCTTCGCCCTGCTTCCCTCAAGCCCCCCTTCCCTTCACCCACTGCGATGTGTAATGGCCAGCAGAGCAGACTGCTACTCTCTCTCTCTCTCTCTCTCTCTCTGTCACTCACACACACACACACACAGACAGAGGAACAGTAATTATGGCTAAGTGGGGATCCCTCAGCTGCAGCAGCCAAGCAAGCCAGGAGGCAGACAGCTGGGCAATTGGGATGGGGATAGCCCTGATATAACAACAGTGCTGGATCTTTTCATTTGAGGCTCCTTGCATCTCTTGCAAGTCTGCCCCCTCCGCAGTTGGTCCAACCAATCATGGCTCAGTTCTGCTGTGGCTGTTTCAGGAAGATTGCCAGTAGTTCCCACAGCCTTTTGCGCAGCAGTAGTCCACACAACCAATAGTGTGCATTTTCGCTAACTTTATCAAAAAAGTTGGGGAAAATAGCAAAAACTGATACTGTGCAATTTATGGGGTTTTTTGCCCCCCGCCTTCTGAATATGGCGACTTTGATCCAAAAGATGTGGGAACTATTAGGACTCTTTGGGAATTCTTAGAGGTTTTATTTTGCTGTGTAGACGACTCCCAAGAAATGCTATTCTCAGTGAAGGGCAAAAGAGATCCTCTCACAGCTGCAGGAGTTTACCGCATACCATGCAGCTGTGGAAAGTTTACATAGGGACCACTAAATGCAGTGTGCAAACACAAATCAAAGAACATGAAAGACACTGCAGACTGGGCCACCAAGAAAAATCAGCAGTAGCAGAACATGTTATAAACCAACCTGGACACAAAATGTTATTTAAAAACACAGAAATTCTGGACCAGGCCAACAAGTATCATGTCAGAATGCACAGAGAAGCTATTGAAATACACAAACACCTGGACAACTTCAACAGGAAAGAAGAAACCCTAAAAGTAAACAAAATCTGGCTTCCAGTTTTGAAAAAACAATAGAATCAAAAACTTTGACATTTACAAAGAAATTCCGCCCAGGGACAAGGGGATTTCCAGCAGATAATGGCCCATCAACCAACCATTAGCCAAACAGACACTAATCCTCCTTGCATATCTTCCCACACTAGGAACCAGCCATTCAAATACACAAATTTACATATCTTCTCCAGTAGGGACTCACAATGTATAAACTCCACACACACTCCTACCCAACCATTCTCTGAAGATGCCAGCCACAGTTGCAGGCAAAACATCAAGAATAAACTTTTCGAGAACACAGCCTCACAGCCCAGAAAAAAAAACACAAAAGACCACAATTAACTTGTTATTGGTAACTAGCTCCTTTGAAGCTCTGGTAACTAGTTCCTTTGAAGCTCTGCTCCATTGGGAAACCCCATCCTGCATGCTGCTCATCCCATTCAGGAAGGTCTCTCAACCCTCCATGTAGCATCTCTGGGGAGCTGCTATGGGGAGGAGGGCAAATCCACTTCCCCCTGCCCAGCTGCTTGGACCTCAGTCCATTATTCTACACCAACTGGGGACCTGATTTGAAGGAAGAGGGGGGTATAGATTATTTTTTAAGTAAATAAAAATAAATATAACCAAATTTTAGATCAGACGTGGCCTGCTCAATCTGTCTTATTTGCAAACAGGAAATCTTCAGAAGGATTGGCATCTTTCTCCTGCTGTCTTTTTACACTTACAGCAGCAAGCAATCACTTTCCAATGCAAAAAAGAAAGCACAGATGAATCTTAGGATGGAGGTTGTTTGTCATCTAGTCACTAGATCCTTGAAAGCTGTAGTCAAGCAAAATGAACATTTCTAAAATAGGACCATGATATGATTATCTGATGATAATAACAGTAATAGCCAGTTCATTATAACAAACATCAAAGACATAGGAGGACCTGTTATGCAAGAATTGTCTTAATACAGCAAGATAGTCCTGTCACTCCAGTGCTCAGTCTTTTGGCTGGCCTGCCAGCCAACCTAGTTGCCACCTGCAGACCATGAAGCTGCAAACTCCACCTGCCCTGCATCAAAAGCTTCACTCCAAAGTACCATCTTCATGTTTCTAGGTAGTATTTTTTTTCTGCTGACCTCTAGGCATCTGCCCCTCAATCATTATTTTTCATTGGTGTTGATGGTTGCATGATAGTGGGATCAATGTTATTAGCAAAGAGGCAGAGAGAGTCATATACCCCCCCCCTTCCACAGACACACTTGAATGTTTTTCAAATAAAGGGAAGAAAATCTGCTCTGTTGTATTCAGCAAGATATTTCAGCAAAGTCTACAAGGGAGCTCTCTATGTGGAAGCAAGTTATCTCCACATGCATCTGCACAGGGATACTCACCCAGGCTTTGTTTAACTAGCTAGGTTTGTCATTGCATCTGGGAGAAATTGAGAATCTTTATTCAGGAGCCGTAGTTGCTGTGCAGTGGTAACTGATGGGTTTCATTTCCCATAGGTTCAGCACTTCAGATAGCTGCATGAAAGTTTGGTCTAAAACCCAGTGTGGATTCACCACTTTGCTCACATGGAAGCCATCTGCCCCCACAGTTATGGGTGGCTACTTGACCAGGACTTGTGCTAGAATGATCTGGACTTTGGCTGTTTTATTTGAGTGAGGCCAACATTTTAGCTCTTCATAAGATCTAAAAGTAGAAATGAGAAAATGCTGATGCAAACAGTCTTTGGCAAGTTTCCTCATTTGTAAAATCTGGATAGTTAATGTCTTTTCTGTTATTATTTTAATATGAATTAGAAGGAATAGCAGTTGAAACATTGAAACCTTTTGTTTAAGCAGGAAGAACTTTATTCCATTTTCTTCTCATTTGTACAGTTCTGCTTAGAAATTATATAGCTAATCATAGTAATAAATGTTCTGAAAAGTTTAATCCAAGTTTCTAAGTAATTACTATAAAGTTTAAAATGTACTGTCAAACTGACCTAGCCAGTGTTTTCCATGGTGTGACCTAATATTGCCTGTTGTAACATGAATGGGGGGGGGGAATTACTGAACACATATTTCCACTGACGTCCACAAAGATTGCTGTGCTCAGCACACAGGCTTATATTACTTGGGGGGAAATAGATGAGAATGAATGAAATCTGTTGTATAACTATATGCAAGAAATACAAAAGGGTTGTTTGTGTGATTGACTAGTCTTCCTCTGCAGATTCCACAAATGGTGAGCAATGCAAGGCTGTTGACACACTGCAGAAATAATGTAGTTTGACACCACTTTCATTATCATGGCTCCATCCTATAGAATCCTGGGATTTGTAGTTTTTGTGGCACCAGAACTCTCTATCAGAGAAGGCTAAATATCTCACAACGCTACAAATCCCAGATTTCCATAGCATTGAACCATGGCAGTTAAAGCGGTGTCAAACTGCATTATTTCTGCTGTGTGGCAGCATCCTGTTTGTGCATTGGTCTATGTTGATGTTCCTGTGCCTGAATGGTTGAGGAGTATTGTCAGATGGTGATTTATTTTTTCCTTCCCAGAGCTATACAATTTCCAAGGGAACAGTCATATAGGCATGTCCCAGATTAACAGGGAAGAGGAGTTAAGATGTCCTTTAAGAGTTTGTCAAAGAGTTTACAGCAGACTCAAGGAAATTGTGGCTAATGAAGCTACATATTGCCTGGAACTAATCCAAGCCATGACTCAGTCACAGAATCTGCTCTCAGTGAAAAAGGCTTATCTTTGCACAATGCACAGTTATGATCAGAGAGTGTCCTACAGAAATCCAGGGGGTCAGTCTCTTAACAAAAGGGAAAACTCCGCTTGCCAAGCACTGTTCATATTGGGGAGGGGGAGAGGCAAACTTCTTTTTCATAATCATGGGTTGCAGAAAAAGCCCTCCCACATCTTTTTTCAAGAAGCTTCTCTTGGACATGAATCCAAAAACAATGGTAGCATATCTCTTTTATTTGTCATAGCGGAATTTCTGAGGTTATAGCCCACACAAAGTTTTATCTAAAGTCACTCTTGTAATCAGCAACTTAACAAAGACATGACATTAAAAATGGATGACACATGATTTTGCAAATGAATAATGACATATAGTTTCTAGATGCAAAGTAATATGACCTCTTCCAATTGATGATTAATTTTAACATGCTTCTTGCATTGTCTGTATCAGTGCAAACTCTTCTTTCCTATAAGCAGAAAATAGTAAAAGTGCTTGGGGGAAAAACTGTATATCACAGTTTTACATGGAATACACAATTGACTATCCTTACCAAGAATTGTATTTATAGAATGAATTTAGATTTTCCACAGACTTGACCCAAGTCGCTATGAGAACAATTGTTTTTGATGTCTTCATGAAAGTGTATCAGTGGGGCAAAGATCACTTCTTGTGTGGGTGGAATGGGATGGATGTGTAGAAGACATGAATATGGCTAACTATCTGATCCCCAAACTTTTAGAATTATCTTAATTTCTCTAGTGTTGGCGCTGATATACTTGCACTGACCATGTTCCCTCTTATGCCATATTTCTGTTGTATTCTGATTTTAGGCTATATCTGGTTGTTCTGCTTTTGCTGAGTGGAACAAAGAAACAGAGTTTCTTTGAAGTCCAGGTGATGTGAGCATTGATCAGCAGTGAAGGTGTCCAGTGTCATTAGTGACTGACCCAAAGTCACTACTCTGAACCATCCAGGAGGCAACAGGATTAAGGATCTGGTCCATACAGCTGTGATTTCGATAGCTTCTTGGCAGAACTGAAAGCCAACTTGGGCTGCCCCACCATTTCTGAAGAACCTAAAATAAACCAGCATGAGGTCGAATGTGGACTATGATTTGGGAGATCCAGGTTTGACTGTCTACTGAGCCATGAAAGTCACTGGATAACCTTGAGTCAATCATTCATTGTCTCTTAACCTAGCCTATCTCTTGTGAAGATAAGATGGAGAAGAACATTTTGAATGAGTTGAGAAAAGATTGGTTTTTGATGCCTTTGGCCTAAACGCAGTTTCTAGTCCCAACTAGAATAGACTCATTGACTCAGTGGAACTTACAGAAGTGTGACTCACTAATTTAATGGATTGAAAAATTAGTTGTTTGGAAGGACTATCAGAATGAACATATGCCAGTGGTTATCCAGGGTTGTCTAGAGCTTGGGAACAAGACCAACTAAGGTGTCCATTAGCTTCCCTCATTCTGCAATTCCCTTGCTGGTGCTGATTCACCTTGCATCAAGCCTTGTGTTGAGGTTTTCATCTGATGAGGGAGGGCGGTCTCATCTGACCCTGGTTCTGGAAGTTCTTGGGAGCTATCAAGATGTGACACTTTCAAAGACCATCCATATTTCTTTATTACCTTATATGTTGGGACAATATTACCAGGCAAACAAAAAATTGTATCTCAGTTAGGCTTCCCAGGTCTCAGGTCACTGGTTGAAGTCTCAGGAAATCACTGTATTCCTCAGATCTCCTTGAAGGGAGACAAATCTCAGGTCAAGTGCGGCTGCAGGAGAAGAAAGTTTGATTGCATTGGATGAGGGTCTTTTGAGCTTAGGTACACACCTCCCCTCTCCTCACCACTGACACCAGACCTCACTGGCTCAGGGTGAAAGTTTCTGTACGTATCCTGGCACCTCAAATTTTGGGGAATGGGAAGTTGGGAATTCTAAAATCAATAACCTCTGCTTAGACATTTCATTGAACTGATTGGATAGCCAACTTGCTTTGTTTACTTGTTATACTTGACAAATTGTCCATAATATAACAAAGAACCAAATTGCTCTAAACTCTTCAAGTTAGAAATACTTTAATAAATAATAAAAACATGTGCAGCAACTACATGTAGGTGGTGGGCAAGCAAAGCATTCACAATTCCATACCCTCCAGTTGTCCCAATGTGCCGTTGACAGACCCAGCTAATCCTCTGTCATCCCACTTTTTCATCTGCTTTTAACATTTCTCCACCCGCCCCCACTTTCTCCCTCTGTCTTTTGCTTACTTCAGTTACTGCAAGCTTAGTTCAAAATGCAAAAATGGTTTGCATTTCAGTTAACTCAGCAAGAAAGACAGGAGAGGAGGGGTGGAAACTTGTCCTTTCCTGCAGGCTCAGGCAAAAGCAAACTGTTGCAGCCTAACCTAGCCTGTGTACTCTTCCTCATTAATACATTTTGCCGTCTTGACAACACTCCAATGTTGAATGTGAAGCTGAAGGCTTTCACGGTCGGCATCCATAGATTTTTCTTGGTTTTTTTCTGGGCTGTGAGGCTGTGTTCTGGAATAGTCTCTTTCTATTCCAGAACATGGCCTCACAGCCTGGGGGGGGGGAACCCAAGGAAAATCTAACTCCAATGTTGCTTGGTCACGTCTCTCCTGGTTTTCATCTCTCAAATGCTGGAGTGCATGGAATTCAAAGTATACAACTGTTGCTAATAGGCTTTGCTCTTGTCACACTGATTGTCTTATATACACAATGCACATGGCCTGACTTACAGCACCATTCACTGTGGGCTTGCTTGGGGTAACCATATTAAAATGAAGGGCAGTTGGAGAAAACAAGCAAGTATTCAGCTTTCATCCATTGTGTATAACTTCTGTTTATCTCTATGAGCTTATTTGCAGAGAAGAACTTCCTGGTGGGATTCTACATTTAATGCTGAAGACCATAATTTTATCTGTGCTTTCTTATTTTTGATCATTTCTTTGTGTAGGTTTCAGTGTTCTTTGGTATCTTAATTAGCCCCTTTAGTTTATTGTCCTAATTAGAACAGAGATGGGACAGCTTTCTCACACTCTTGCTCAGCCTGCCTGAGTTTCTGAGAACTAGTATTTTGCTAATGCTGATTGGCAGTTCTAGTTTTTTTAAAAAATATTTCTTTTGAAACGTACTCTGGAGCAGCACATGATAGAAAGCAATAAAATGAAAACCAATGTTTATCTTCATTAAATAGAAGCAAGATATATGGTTGTGAGAATTTTGCCAACCTGTTCTTAATTTCCCTTCCTCAGTTGTTTCAGATTAAAGTAAGCATGAGGCTAACATTGTTTTTGCTTACTTAATTATGGTACAAAGTTAAACAAATAGGACCTATTCATCAAAAAACAAATGAACAAAGAAGAGGCATATCAAAATTGTTCTACAGTTTCCACCTTCTTCTCCCCCCCCCCTTTTTTTTTTTTTGTCCAATATTTTACTGCTAATCTCTGCTTTGGTGAAGATCTTCATGACCACACCTCTATTCAGTAAAAAATGAAATAAAATCTAAAGCTACATAAAAGCAATACTGTTCACCAATGCATTTACTTATCTCTCCTTATTTTATTACTCCATTGTTTTCTATCCCTGGCCTTCTGAGGCAGCCCTGTGTCTTTTGTAGTGTGTTCTGATATAGGTGTGGCTTCAGCCACCTCTAGCAGTTGGAATGGGGTTACAAGTAGGATAAGATCTCTAATTATCCAGCACAGTTAAGATTATAGATAATGTAGTAGTTTCCCTTGAAAAACTGTGTCATTCCAAGATGAGGTAGAAAAATAAAAGCTGTCTATAAAGGCTACATGGCAGAGTTCAGTGTTGCGAGAGGCAGTGGGGGGATCACTTGAAGATGCTTTCCCTTCTGCCAAGTATACAAAAAGTTGTAAATAGAATATTTTTAAAAAAGCCTCAAGAGAGAAGCGGCGGGGGGGAGTTCTTCCAGGGTGCTTAGGTTTTCCAAGGTAATCATTGACAAGAAAAAACAAGTAGCCAATTGTAGACACTTAATTGTAGACAATTAGAGTTCAGTAAACAGCACATTGCTCAAAAACTGAAGCCAGGATCTAGGGTTATTTGAACCCCTGTTTCAATATCAGAGGTTGGAAGTAACAGGTTAAAGTAGTCTGTGTGGTTATAATGAGTTAACCTTTTGGGAGCTGGGTGAATAAAGAGTGTACACTAGAATTATCTTTTGAAACTAAAAGCATATGTGGAAATGACATTACAGTTGTCCCTTCATATTCACTGGGGTTTGGTTCCAGGACCCCCTCATGGATACCAAAATCTGAGAATACTCAAGTCCCATTATATGCAATGGCATAACAAAATGGTGTCCCTCATCTCTCTCTCTCTCTGGCTTTTCTTCCCAAATGAAGATTCAGGAAGGACTCATCCCACGCTTTCTGCAAGCGCACTGATGACTAAAAAGGCCAATCCGAGATAAACAAGTCTGGTTGCAGAAAGCACAGCAGAAGGTCTCCCTTGGGTGATGTTTCTGGGTTGTGATTCTTTCTGCGTTGTCATTTATCTTCAAGACTTGTTCGGCGTGAGATCTCAAATAAGGCTGCAGCATTGTGCTCACTGATGTGAGGCCAGGGTGGACCATTGTTGGTGATCAATTTGGCCGAGCCTGAGAAGTTGTTTCAGGGAGTCCTTGTATTTGAGCGTATTTGTATTTGGAGCGCCCCCTTACGCTGACCCGTGGCGAGTTCACCGTAGAATACTATTTTTGGGAGTAGGATGGTCCTCTATCCTAGAAACGTGCCCTGCCCAGCACAGCTGTGTTCTCAATATCATGGCCTCAATGCTGGTGATCCCTGCTTGCTCAAGGACAGCAACATTCGTCACATAGTCAGTCCAGTGTATATTTAGGATTGTGCGTATACAGTGCTGACGAAAGTGTTCGAGGAGTCATAAGTGGTGGTGATAGGTGAGCCATGTTTCAGACCCATAAAGGAGAATAGACAGTACAATGGCTCTATACACACTGATTTTTGTGCTTTGCCTCAGGTGTTTATTACTCCAAACTCTTTTGTAAAGTCTTCCAAATGTGCTATATGCCTTTGCTAATCTGTGATCGATCTCTTTGTCAATCTTGGCATCTGAGGAGATGATGCTTCCCAGGTAGGTGAACTGCTGAATGGACTTAAGCACAGATTTGCTGATGGCAATGTGGGGATGGTGGTGTTCGTCCTGTGGTGCAGGCTGGTAAAGAACTACCGTTTTCTTAAGGTTGACTTCCAGCCCAAACAGCTCTGCAGCTGTTGCGAAGCAGGATGTTAGGCACTGCAGAGCTGCTTCTGTGTGGGCAACAAGGGCAGCATCATCAGCGAAGAGCAGCTCATGGACTAGATAGTTTAGAGTCTTAGTGTGAGCCCTCAGACGGCTTAAGTTAAACAAGCTACCATCAATACTGTAACGTATATAGATGCCGTCTTCTTCTTCGAGCTCTGCCGTAGCCCTTTGGAGCATCATGCTGAAGAAGATTGTAAATAAAGTTGGAGCAAGAACACAACCTTGCTTCACTCCATTAGTTATTAGAAAGGGCTCTGAAAGAGCATCGCCATATCTGACTTGACTGTGGTGGCCCTCATGTAGCAAGATAATCATTTTGAGGAATTTGGTGGAACATCCTAGTCTTTCCAGGATCTGCCACAGACTTTTCCTACTCACGGTGTCGAAGGCTTTGGTGAGGTCAACAAATGTTACATAGAGACCCTTGTTCTGCTCTTTACATTTCTCTTGCAGTTGTCTAAGAGCAAATACCATATCTGTAGTACTCCTATTGGCTCTGAAGCCACTTTGATGTGCTAAGAACACATGCTCACATTCACTCAATAAGAATTCTTTATTGGTAAGGAAACGTGTGTCAGGACTGTAGAACAAAGCCGAAACTAAACACAGACTAGCACAAACCCCACATAAACCCTTACAGCGTGATAATGGCATTTAGGGAGGAGCATTCCCAGGCCAACAAGGCGGGCTGGCACCCCTCCAAAGCCACCCCTCTTTTACCCAGTCTATAACGGGGTTGTGGAATTTCAGCCAGTTTAAGCCCACCACTGCAGCAGGAACAAAGCCTGGGGCTATCACAAATTGAAGCTCCTCCTGATGGTTCCCCATCCTCATGTGTACTGGGCCAGTCATTCGCCTTGCAGGGCCCCCCTTCATCATCCCTCTGTCCATCTGAGGCAGCCACACTGGCTTGTCCAGCTTGATGGTGCTAACTTCAAGTTCACTATCCAAGGAGGGGTGAATTAACACTTGGGTACATTCGCAATCAACCATTAACATTACTTTTCGGGTAACCCCACTATTTGCAACCCCTATTTTGGCTTTTACGAAAAAAGGGCCTTTTACACCACTCACCACAGCATTTGGGCGCCCTTTGGGATTAGCCCGCCCTCGGGCACTTAGTAGGGCGGGCTGGAGCCATTTCCTGCTGGCTCCATGTCGGAAGAGGAAGACCCGCTGTCATCTGGTTCTTCCGAAGATTCCCCTGCCACGTGACCTGGTACCAAGGCGCGTACCGCTGCTTTGGGTTTGGGCTTGAATGGTGTCTTGGGTGCAGTCAACTTCCCCTCCGCCCTCTTGAGTTTCTCTGCTGCCACTGGTTCCCGAGGGTTCTTCTCTGAGCATTCGGCTATGCGGTGGCCACCCTTCCCGCAGTGTAAGCACAGCCCTTTCCTCATCCTTCGCTCCGACTCCCCCACAGTGGTCCCAGCTGATCGGCCTGCCTTAATTTTCTTCCCGGTGGACCCAGTGGGCTTTCCCTCAGATCCCTGCCAGTGCTGAGCCAGCTTGACACTCTGCCTCAGCATCTCTACTTCTCCAGCTAGCCGCACCCACCCCAAAAGGGTCTCAGGGTTTCCCTGGAACAGTGCCCACTCGAGGATGTCTGCGTTTAGGCCATCTTGGAAGTACTGTACCTTAATGGCTTTGGTCCACTCGGGGACCTGGCTGGCCAGGTGGTGGAATTTGGAGGCGTAGTTGGCCACAGATCTCAAACCTTGCCTCAGTTGCCGAAGTTCCGTTCGGGCCCGTCTCACTCTCAGGGGGTCTTCAAATTGAGCCCATAAGGCCATCATGAAGTCGTGGAAACTCCCTAATTCTGGAGCCCCCATGTCATAGAGCCCCACCAGCCACTGCGCCGCCTCTCCCTCCAGCTGGTTGGATACATACTGCATGTTCTCGGCCTCTGTCTGGAACTCCTCATCCCACTGGGACATAAACCCCATCACCTGGGTTAGGAAGTATGGTAGCTTTGCTGCATCTCCATCAAAGGTAGCCTTTAGATCTCGTTGCTTCAGCCCCACGGCCTTTCCCATGGCTCGACCGGGCCAGCTCCCCCAGGGGGTACTGGTCCAGGAGCTGGCGGGCCAGGGACACCAGCAAGTATGGCGGGGTCCCCTCCCCCGGGTACTGAGACTGGCACTTGTGGATCTTGGGGAGGTTGGCCTCCTCCCGGGGCAGCTGGTGGCTGAGGTAGTCTTTGCAGGATCTCTAGGAGGCTCGTCTGCATAACCTCCATCTGCTGCTTTAACTGCTGGACCTCAGCTTCCAAGTCTGCATGCAAAGAACGCATCCCCGGCTCTTGGTACCCCTCGCCTAGGGGCTTGTCCCACCGACGGGACCTGCGTTCCTCCCAGCCTCGTTCTTCTGGCCAGAGCCAACTGGCTCCCATGGCCGTTCCAGCTCCCCGCACTGGAGTCTCAGAGAAGGGTAAGCTGCCCCTCCCCAGGGCTTGCCTGGCTCCCAGCTCCATCAGGTCGAGGGGATGTGTCAGCCTTCCAGCCCTCCGGCAGGCTCGGTTCCACTCTTCTTCAGACACTCCTGCAGCGTCCCCCCATGCGTCTGCACCATCCCCTGGCGCACCGGCTCCCTGGCCGCAAACTGCGGCCAGGTCTTTCTCCATCTGGGTTCCAACCTCCGCGTCATCCGACATCGTGGGTAGAACTCCCAAGAATAAGCAGGTTTAGTGAGTTTCGGCTTACTGTGATGTACTAAGAATACACACTCACATTCACTCAATAAGAATTCTTTATTGGTAAGGAAACGTGTGCCAGGACCGTAGAACAAAGCCAAAACTAAACACAGACTAGCACAAACCCCAGATAAACCCTTACAGCGTGAGAATAGCATTTAGGGAGGAGAAACGGTCCGATCAGCACCTGGAGCTGCGACCTTGAGCTGCTGTGGAGAACAGCGTTCCCGGCCAACAAGGCGGGCTGGCACCCCTCCAAAGACAGAGAGGCCCAAGCAAAGAAAACAGGCCAAAGCCAGCCTCATGTCAGGGTCCCCCATGAATTCCACTCTAAACCCCAGAATTCAGGGATGAGCCTGACAGACACATTGGCTTTCAGGAGGAAGTTCTTCTGCAATAGGAGGAACTAATCTGCTCAGGAGTATCCTTGCAAGGTTTTTTCTAGCAATAGAGAGCAGTGTTTTGCCTCGATAGTTTGAGCAATCGGATTTTGCTCCTTTTTTCTTATACAGGGTGATGATGACTGCATCTCGGAGATCAGATCTGTCCCTTATATAAAATGGCAAAATTAAGGTTTGCTTTTTGGATTATTATTTTTTTAAAGAATATTTTCAAGCCATGAATACTTAAATCCACGGATACCAAATCTGTGGATATGGAGGGACAACTGTATTTTGTTTGGTGTAATGAATAATGCATGGTAGTTACTTTTTAATAGTGATTTTAAATGGCACTTTGTTGCATTTTAGAGGTATTCTGACAGGAGTTTTTCAAGTCCTATGTCATTCTCTCTTAAACATCCATGGTGTTTGAAGGCATGAGCAGTATACCAAGACTATGTGGGGATGGAAAGAAGAGAAAAGATGCAGCAGATCAGTGGGAAAATGTAATTGCATGGGTTGTTAGGTACTATCCTTCAAGGGCAACCTTCCCTGGCTTGGCATTTTCCAGATATGTTGGACTACAAATCCTAAAATCCCCAGCCTGCAACCAGATTGTGGGATTTGGATGCATTTGGAAAGTGCTAGCTTGGGTGGCTTAGTCTAAGGCCTGGTGCATTCGGGGCTCATCAAGTAGATTTGCAAACAGCTGAGGCTAGAGCAAATCACTGGTGTAAGAAGATTTTAATCAGAACAATGATGGCGAATAGTATCAGCCAGAGTATTCTCTGCTATATTCTCTGTCAGCCCAATGATTTTGAACATTAATACTGATTATTAGCATGCTAATTATTTTCACTGTCCAAGTGTTAATGTAAATAGATTCTCTCTCTCTCTGGCTTTTCTTCGCAAACGAAGATTCAAGAAGGACTCATCCTGCACTTTCTGCAAGCGCGCTGATGACTAAAAAGGCCAATCTGAGATAAACAAGTCTGGTTGCAGAAAGCATGGCAGAAGGTCTTCTGGGTTGTGATTCTTTTTGCGTTGTCATTTCTCTTCAAGACTTGTTCGGCATGAGTTCTCAAATTAAGACTGCAGCATTGTGGATAGTGCATCTCCATGTCTTCCAATGTGAGGCCATTGTTGGTGATCAATTTGGCCAAGCCTAAGATGTTGTTTCAGGGAGTCCTTGTATCTTTTTTTGGAGCGCCCCTCTTACGCTGACCCATGGCGAGTTCACTGTAGAGTACTATTTTTGGGAGTAGAGTACTATTTTTGGCATCCTAGGAACGTGTCCTGCCCAGTGCAGCTGCGTTCTCGATATCATGGCCTCAATGCTGGTGATCCCTGCTTGCTCAAGGACAGCAACATTCAGTATTAGAGGAATGGAGGAGGCTTGGTTGCTGTGAAGGGAAGCTGGAACTGAGGACAACTAAGTTGCTGAGACTGTGTTGGGCTCCCCCTCCCCTGTGCAGATATTGTTAACATTGTGGCTCTTAGCCTGGGGCAGCAGCCTGGGCTGCAACAGAGTCCTGCTTTGCCTTTGAATCTAGATGGGATGGGCAGTGGAGCCAAGACCAGCCTCTATGCATTGCCCTTGGGATGCTTTTGCCAGAACAGCATGTTTGCTCTCTGAATAAGTAAATGGAGCGCCTCTTGAGTAGAATTCCATGAGACCAGTTATGGCTAAGAACCTTATTACACAAGGAAAGGGACAGAGGCAATAAAACCCAAGACTAGCATGTCCCGCCTTACCTTATCAGCTGTGTGGTTCAGCTGTTCTCCCGTTCCAGTCCTATGGGAGACAGTGCTAAATATGAATCTTTTTGCTAACTGGAAAAATCTGTTAGCAAAAAGATTCACCTTTATCACCAGCTCCCATGGGACCAGGATGGGAGAACAGCTAAATCATGCTGACATTGTGTGATAAGGCAAAGCAAGGAAACACTACTTTCAGGTTTTACTTCTGCTTCCCTTTCCTTGTACAATAACCTCCTAAGTACTGGGAGTTCTTCAGGCTAAACTGACCTGTGTATTTGCTTATGATAGTATGTTTGTTCTGTATTTCTGGTCAGTCAAACATATGTTCAGAAAACACAAGGGGTGCTGCCATTTCAGTCATAATGGGCAGGAGAAGGTATGGTGGTGGAGGTAGAACAAGCCAATGGAAGAGAAGTAGGGAGAGACATCTTGTGGTTGTTCCTCCTTCTGGTTCACCAACAGGTTCCTGGCTACTCTAGTAGAACCCCATCAGACCACAAAGTACTGCTGCTTAATGCCAGGTCAGTGACTGGGAAGTGCTATACTGTCCAAGACTTGATCCTGGACAAGCAAGCTGACTTTGCATGTATAACTGAAACTAAGTTAACTGAAGAAGGCGATATCAACTTGACCCAATTATACCCACCAAGTTTCTGGGTGCAACAGCAGGCAAGATCTGATGGTGGGGGAGGAGTCTCAGTGATCTATAGTGAGTCCATTCCTCTATTGAGGTACCCTGTCTGACAATTTCCAAAGTTTGAGTGTATACACCTGGCAATAGGGCAATGAGATAGGATGTGGTTCCTGTTGGTGTACTGTCCACCCCAATTACCTTCTCATTGCCAGCACAGTGACTAAGCCACTCATAATCCATTCTATTTGTTGTTAACGGCAGTCATGTCAACTTTAACTTATGGCAACCCCATGAATGAGAATCCTCCAAGTCACAATATCATTGACAGACCTGCTCAGGTCTTGTGGACTCAGGGCCGTGGCTTCTTTGGTTGAGTCTATCCATTTGTAATGTGGTCTTCTGCATTTCTTACTGCCTCTTACCGTACAAGCATTATTTTCTATTCTAATGAGTCATGCCGTCTCCTGATGTGTGCAAAGTACAACAGTCTCTCTTTTTATCTCATTCAACTTGCAGATCCAACATGTGGATGTCCTGTGACATGCAAGTCATCCAACCCATTACCAGTGAGGGCAACCCACAGGGCAAACATCTTCTTCTGCATAGCCCACTCTCCATAGAAAAGGCAGCAAGTGTCTGAAGCAAATTGTATTCTACTGATTATAGGGTCCTTGTACTAGCTGTGCAGCATAGTTTTTAGCTTTCTACCATTATATAGCTAAAATTTTCTATGAAGAGCTTTTTGAAAATATCTTTTGAATTTTTTGATACAATTTGTCCTACTGATATGAGCACCAATATGAAATGTCCCATGGGGAATAGTTTTGATAAGGAGAACAACTTGACCTGTTTGTTTTTTTTAAAATAGGATTTAAAAATCACTGGGTTTCAAGTACACATTGTGGCTGGAAGAGTGAGAATCTTTGTTTCTAGCCCCTTTTTTTAAATGATAAAGTAATGTATTTCAAAGTTCTTGTTTTGAAGGTTGAAATTATTGCAAAAATTCAGACATGCTATTTTGCTGGTTTACTGACAATCCATTTTATGCTTTTCAAGGTAAGAGGTTTACTTTGACAATCTTGGCCAGAACTCTGTTGGGGGATTGCTTATTTGTAAGTGGATTTACATCTGTGGGAATTGGAATTATATAGTTGTGTAGTTGTGTAATGTCCAGCTCCAGTAGAGAAGACTGTTGTTACGTTATGATGTAGCAGAGCCAGCAAAGTCCCTGATGTGCTTTAGTGCCTGGTGCTCAATGGGACTGATGCACATGAGTCTTGATGTGTAGCTAGGAATATGCAAAGTTATGCCATGTACGAGCTCATATATGATTCTGTTGCTTGTAAATAAGGTGTGGTGGGGGAGGAGGAGAAGGAACATTTAGAATGTACTGTCTATGTACAAGGTACTGTATTTGACAGAAAACAGATTTGACATGGCCATATACCATTCGGCTTATGATCTAATATAAATATAGGGAAACAACATAGGAAGGGAAGGAAATATAGATGAGCTAAATAGAGGCAGAATATGTGATTGTTTGAATTATCTGTACTATGAATTAGTTACAATAGAGTGCACAGAAACTTTGCAGTTCAGATCAGTTGTTGTTGTGTGCCTTCAGGTTATTTCTGACTTACAGTGACCCTAAGGAAAACCTATCACAGTATTTTCTTCACAAGATTTGTTCAGACTGAGTTTGCTTTTGCCTTCCTCTGAGGCTGAGAGAGGGTGGCTTGCCCAAGGTAACACTGTGGTTTTCCATGGCTGAGTGGGGATTTGAACCCTAGTCCAATACCCAAACAGCTACACCACACTGGCCCTCACTATAATACAATTTGATCACACTTACTGTGTGTATGTGTGTGTTGCGTGTTGACTTATGGTGAGTACATGAATTTCATAGGGTTTTCTTAGACAAAGAACACTCAGAGGTTATTTTGCCAGTTCCTTCCTCTGAAATTTATCCTCTAGCACCTGGCAGTCTCCCTTCCAAGTACTAAGCAGAGCTGAGCCTTCCAAGATCTGATGGGATCTGGTGCTTTTAGGGTATTTAGGCCAATGTCAGGTCATTTGTAGGTCAAATGAAACCAGAATAGTAGATTAGGTGTGCACATCTGTGAGGAATTCTCTGATAAAAATACAAATATGTTCTTATTCCTGTTGAGGTCCATTGCTGAACTGGCAAAGATCTCCTAGATGAGATCTCACACCAAATCTCATATTAGTATGAGAATTTATGTGAAGACAACAGGCCTTTATTTGGCGTGCTGGCTTCCTGTTCAGTCAGATGTCAGTGCAAGCAGGTTTGCTCTGTCTGCTCTGTTGGCTTTGGAGATCTGTTAGGCCTGGGTTGGCAGATCAACTTTCCCAAATGCCTTTTTGGTGGGCAAAGGGCTATCTCTTCCTTCTCTATAGTGCTTTCCTCCCTCCCCTCGATCCCCATACTTTGCAATGTTAGTCTCTCTGTCAGGTCTTCCACCCTCTCCCCCCTTTCCCAGGGTGATTGGATGCTTTGGGCTCAGACCTTTGAGGGTGCTTGCATGTCCTCATGGCTGGGGTATCCCAGTGCTGCCTATATTACACAAAACTCTCATGTCCATGGAAAAGATCCACATGTGTTCTTGTCTTACAATGGGGAATTATAGCAACTCGGTTAGTATGCGAGAGGCCGTGTAACATACGAGATCTTTGACCTATGTATATCAGTGGAACTAAGGAGAGACATGGAGCCAGACAGGGCCGGTTTAAGGAATTTTGGGGCCCCCTGCAGTGCTTTATTTTGGGGCCCCCATATGTTTATCTCAGGTCAATGTAACCTAACCTATTCACCGTACAGGATGTTCAGATCACAGTAGGGCCCCCGTATCCATGGATTCATTATCCATGGGACACAGAACAGCACACCTACCCTAGAGTCTTCCTAGTAAATGTGTCCTCCCTAGTGGTTTTCTAGGCCCTCCAAGGCAACTCTATGGTATTTTAAACCAGAAGTACCATTTTTTTCAATGGTGTTCACTATTATTCATGGTTTTCAGAATCCACCCCCCCCGAACCAATCCCCAGTGGATAAGAGGGGCCTACTGTATTACATAATTTGACACCAATAATTTAGTTTAAAAACTATATTATAGGCACTAACATAATATTTTTAGTTTATTAGCAATTAATGTAATGATGCAGATTTCCTCAAAGAAAAGAAAGAGTGGACTACAAGCTAAACATGAGTTAGCAGTGTGATGCAGCAGCAAAAAATGCCAATGCAATTCTAGGCTGCATTAATAGTGTCTAGATCAAGGGAAGTAATAGTATCACTCCATTCTGCTTTGGTCAGACCTCACCTGGAATATTGTTTCCAGTTCTGGGCACAACAATTCAAGAAAGATACCGAGAAGGATGTTGGGAGGTCTGGAAGCCATTATGCCCTATGAGGAACGGCTTAGGGAGCTGGGCATGTTTAGCCCAGAGAAGAGAAAGTTAGGAGGGGACATGATAGCCATGTTTAAATATTTGAAGGGGTGTCATACTGAGGAAGGAGCAAGCTTGTTTTCTGCTGCTCCAGAGACTAGGACACGGAGCAATGGACTCAAACTATAGGAAAAGAGATTCTACCTAAACATTAGGAAGAAGTTCCGGACAGTAAGAGCTGTAAGGCAGTGGAATACTCTGCTGCCTGGGAGTGTGGTGCACTCACCTTCTTTGGAGGTTTTTAAGGAGAGGTTGGATGGGCATTTGTCAGGAATGCTTGGATTGTGTGTTCCTGCAGGGCAGAAGCCAATCGGATGGGATGGCTGTTGGGGTCCCTTCCAGCCCTATGATTCTAGGCTGCATTCAGAGCCTGGGAAAGTTACTCTTGGATTACACCTCCCAGAATCCCCCTGCCAGCACCCTTCTCAAGATCTGGTTGCATTGTTCCTTTTCCAGCATTCTCTAGCCCAGTGGTTCTTAACTTGGGGTCCGCAATGTCCTCACAGGGGGTCCACAAAGGCTTGAAGACTGCTTGGCCCACCTCCTCCCTGTAGTGGAGTAGCCATGTGACAGGAACCAAGGCAAAGTCTGGCTGGCTTGGCCTGCACATTGCCATTCAATCCACTCCAGCCACAAACTTGCAGGAAGAAGCAAGAGTGTCTCTGAGGGAAAGTTTAATGGATGGTGTAATTGTATTGTTGTTGTTGTTAGCTATTATTATTAGGGTTTTAAATCTTGAGTTAAGTCTTGGGGCAACAAAAGATATTTAAAGGGGGTCCCTGGTAAAGAAAAGGTTAAGATCCACTGCTCTAGGCCAATGCCTCTCACATAACACTACTGGATATTGGTGTTTTAGTGACAACAATAAAACCATTGTTCCCAGTAATATTACTCCAAATTTTAATTTATATTCTTTATACAGTATTCTTCTGTTAAAAGAGTTAAGAGTGTTGTAAAAGTTTCAGCATTGCACTATGACTATGGAGACCAGGGTTTGAATCCTTACTCAGCCATGAATACCCCAGTGGCTGACCTTGGGCAAGTCACACTCTCTCAGCCTCAAAGGAAGGCAAAGGCACACACCCTTTGAACAAACCTTGCCTAGAAAACCCCATGGTAGGTTTGCCTTAGCCAGAAATGACTTGAAGGCACATAGGCAAACACACACAAATGCAGGCTGAACTCAGTTGGCAAGGGCAGGGAAGGGAAGGGAAGGGAAAGAAAGAAAGAAAGAAAGGAGCCCTTTCCGAGACAACCCTCAAATTCCCTGTCTCTCTCATAAACACACACTCACCGTCTCCGCGGTAGCAGCAAACTCCCTCCAGCTTCTGCCACAGAGGGCTGCTGTTTCTTTCACTTTCTCTTTAGTTTTGGAGACATTTTTTTGGAGGAGGGCGGGAATGTGGTGGAGTCTCCTTCTTTAGAGGTTTTTAAACAGAGGCTGGATAGCCATCTGTCTTGACTCCAGCAACAAGTTAAAAAGTAAAATAACCACCCCACTGTGCATGGCAGCCCCCCCCCAAGATCCCCGCGGCCCCCTGAAGACAGTCCCTCACTCACACGACCAGCTGCTCTGCCTTTCCTCCTTCACAGCAATGCAGCCAGGGACTGTCTCCAAATTACAACTTCCCAAGAGCAAACCCTTTCTCTATCTCCCGCACTAGCTCAGTGCTATTGCCATGCCCTGCCTGAGGAGGGAGGGGGAAGGGGCTCCAAAGGAGCGGAGGAGCCGGCTGCTGTCTCCTGGCTGTCTCCTTCATCAGATAAGGGCAACACTCACCAGGGGGCCCCCTTCACCCCCGAGGCCCCCCGCCAATGCGGATCTGGCAGACAGGTTAAACCGGCCCTGGAGCCAGAGATCAAAATCACCTGAAGAAACTTTACTGAACTGTTTTAAACTGCATTCACACCACACACGTTCTTCTAGCACACAACAAGATTATCGAAGTAAAGCAGGAAGTAGTTAGAAGAGGATTAGACAGAAGCTTTGGGGTTATACTGCACCTGATTCTGAAGCGGAGAACTCCTCATGTGTAACAGCAATTGGAAGCACCAAAAGTGGAGCATGCAGAGTTAGAGCAGAGAGTTAAGGTTACAGGTATGGGGGAGGAAGCTCCTGTCTCAGCAGAATGCCAGCCAGGGGTCAGAGAAGGGTTGGGGGTTAGACAGAGGGAGAAAGGTGGTATAGACTGATGTGGAGGATAGAGCAAAGGGGTCTGAGTGCACTGAACTGAGTTTTTCAGAGGTTTTTATAGGAAAATCCTTTTGAAGGTGCAATCTTGATGAAAGAAACATTTATCTTCAGATTGTTCCCAATGATAAAACAAAGGAATCCTGCATAAGCCAGGAACTGAGAAATAGGTGTATCTTTAGATCTGGTGATTGATAGACAACCTTCCTTTTGATTTGTAGATATGTAGATGCAAACCAGACTTAGCATGGCAATGGGCACTCCCAACTGTATAGGTGTTGTCTTCCTTCCCAGAGATGAAGCAGGAAGAACCTTCTTCTACTTCGAAGAGCTGTTGCCTGTTTATGCCAAAGGTGTGAATGTTGGGGAATTTGATAGGCCCCTTTCTGGCTAGTACATGCTCCCCTGAGCCTGACTTCTTTTCCCATCAGCCCTTGAAAGGCCCAAGTTAGCCAAATTGATATCAAACTATTGCCAATTATAAGTGAACCAATGTGGGAGATGATGGTACTTGTTTTAGGGGAAGATGAGTCTCGTTACACCTAGTCTTAGGTGGTTGGGTCTTGGGTGGTGGGTTCCAGTTTTGGTGGGCTTCTGGATTTTTTGGCTGCCCGGAGAGGCAATTGGTATCACTTGTTCTTGTCTATCTAGGCTTCTTTCTTTCTTTCTTTCTTTCTTTCTTTCTTTCTTTCTCTTTTCTTTGTTCCTCCTTTCTCACTCTTTCCCCTTCTTTTTTCTTCCCTCTGTCCTTCTCTCTTTCCTCTTTTTCTCTCCCTCTGTCTCTTCTCCTGTTCTTTTATCTGTGCTCTTTAATATTTTTCTTACACTTCTTACCCCCCCACACACCATTCTTGATTCCTCTGATTTGCTACTTCTTATTCTCTTTCTCTCCTCCCTTGTCCTACTACCTTGATTTTTACTTCCACTGGGCTCCCTGGTTGGCTTGGATGCACTTTTTGACTTCCACACAGGGCCGGTTTAACCTGTCTGCCAAATCAGCATTGGCAGAGGGCCCCGAGGTCAAGAGGAGGCCCCGAGGTCAAGAGGGGGCCCCGAGGTCAAGAGAGGGCCCTGTGTGGGCCTCCTTAATCTGATGAAGGAGACAGCCAGGAGACAGCCGGGAGGAGCCCCCTCTTACCCTCCTCCTCCAAAAACCTCCTGCTGGCTTTTTTTTAAAAAAAACCAAACAAAACAGCCTCTCCAAAACTAAAGAGAAAGAGAAAGAGAAAGAGAAAGAGAAAGAAACAGCAGCCCTCCATGGCAGAAGCTGGAGGGAGAGGCACGTCAGAGAGGGTGTGTGTGAGAGATAGAGACAGGGAATTTGAGGGTTGTCTCCCTCAGAAAGGGCTTCTTTCTTTCTTTCTTTCTTTCTTTCTTTCTTTCTTTCTTTCTTCCCTTTCCTTCCTTGCACATAGATCCCCTCCAGCCCATCTTTCCAGCTGCTTTTAACATGTCTTGGTTCCTCTCCCCTCCCTTTCCCCCTTGGTCTTCTTCAGCCATCCAACCTATGTTTAAAAAAACCCAAAGAAGGAGACACCACCACACTCCAAGGCAGTGTATTCCACTTCCAAACAGCTCTTACTGTCAGGAGGTTCTTCCCAATATTCAGGCGGAATCTCTTTTCCTGTAGTTTGAACCCATGGCTCCGTGTCCTAGTCTCTGGAGCAGCAGAAAACAAGCTTGCTCCTTCCTCTATATGACATCCCTTCAAATATTTAAACATGGCTATCCACGTCACCTCTCAACCTTCTCTTCTCCAGGCTAAGCATACCCAGCTCCCTAAGCCTTTCCTCATAGGGCGTAATGGCTTCCAGACCTCGCACCATCCTTCTCAGTATCTTTCATGAATTGTTGTGCCCAGAATTGGAAACGGTATTCCAGGTGAGGTCTGACCAAAGCAGAATGGAGTGATACTATTACTTCCCTTGATCTAGACACTACTCCTATTAATGCAGCCTAGAATCGCATTGGCATTTTTTGCTGCTGCATCACACTGCTAACTCATGTTTAGGTTATAGTCTACTCTTTATTTTCTTTGAGGAAATCTACACCATTACATTAATTGCTAATAAACAAAAAATATTATGTTAGTGCCTATAATATACAGTTTTTAAACTAAATTATTGGTGGCAAATTATGTAATATAGTAGGCCCCTCTTATCCACTGGGGATTGGTTCGGGGGGGGGAGTGGATTCTGAAAACCATGAATAATAGTGAACGCCATTGAAAATAATGGGACCTCTGGTTTAAAATACCATAGAGTTGCCTTGGAAGGCCTAGAAAAGGGCTAGGGAAGACACATTTTCTAGGAAGACTCTATGGTAGGTGTGCTGTTTTGTGTCCCATGGATAATGAATCCATGGATACAGGGGTCCTACTATAATCTGAACATCCTGTACGGTGAATAAGTTAGGTTACATTGATCTGAGATAAACATATGGGGGCCCCAAAGTAAAGCATTGCAGGGGGCCCCAAAATTCCTTAAACTGGCCCTGCTTCCACATTGCCTAAACACCCTGGCTCTTATTCTCTTATCCCTGCACCCCTTACTATTACAGTAACTTCCCATTTCTCCTTTCTTTTTCTCTCTGTCTCTTTCTTTCCTCTTTGTCTTCTCTCTCTCTCTCTCTCTCTCTCTCTCTCTCTCTCTCTCTCTCTCTCAATCTCTCTCTCTCTCTCATTTTGGTTTGTTCCCACTCCTGCCTGCACTTCTCAACTTCATTTTCCTGCCATTTCTTCCATTCCCTTCTTCTCCTCCTGCCACCCAAGCAGCTACACATATCCCAGTTCTCATCTGTGAAATGTTGAGAGTCATCCAGATGACCCCTGCCCCTTGTGTGGAAAACACCATGTAAGAAAAATAGGCAATTATTAACTATGGTGCACAAAAATGTTTTTTGGGTATGTACCCACTTTTCTGCCACGCTACTTCAACAGCAAGATGAGGGCTGCTGCCATACTGCAGTTTGAGACTGCTTTGACTGCCATGGCTGGGATTTGTAGTTTTATGAGATATTTAGCCTTCTCTGTCAGAGAGCTCTGGTGCCACAACAAACTACAAATCCCAGGTTTCCATAGGATAGAGACATGGCAGTTAAAATGGTATCAAACTGCCATATTTCTGAAGTGTGACAGCAGCCTAAGTGTCTCATCCCATGCATTTTTACTTGACAATTAAAATAAAACACAAAATGTTGATGGTAATTGATTAAATGTGGAGTAGATGGTAACACTGTCAGATGGATCCATAATTGGTTGGAAAACCATGCTCAAAGAGTTAGCATAAGTGGCTCCATTTCAAACTGGAAGAAGGGCTTGAGTGGAATGCCTCCAGTTCTGTCTTATGGCTATTACTCTTCAACATTTTTATCAATGGCTTAGATGATTGGATGGAGGGAATCCTTATCAAGTTTGCAGATGATACAAAACTGGGAGAGGTGTCTAATACATTGGAACAGTATTCAAAAGGACCTAGATGAACTAGAAAATGGGGCAGAAACTAATAAAAGGAAATTCAATAGAGACAAATGTAAAATTTTACATTTAGGCCACAAAAACACAGGTATAGGATGAGGTCAACTCAGCAGTACTACAAGCAAAAAGGTCATTGGGATTATTGTTGATCATAAATTGAACATGAGCCAGCGGTGTGATGTTGCAGCAAAGAAGGCAAATGCTCTCAAAACTGGTTAGCATTAATAATATATCTTATGCCACAGAGATCTTGATTAATGCAATAAACTTCTCTGAGTTTTATTCTGCTCGTCAGTAAAGGGAGAGTGAACTTTAATTAATAAATATTCATAAATCACTTTAGAGCCTCGGATGAATGATACATTAAAAGTTTTATTACTATTTTCCACCAAGTCGTAAATTGTAGCATAGCATCTAGCATAGCTAAGGGGGTGGGGACAAGAGACTTTATTACCTCTTTGGTTTTTGAAGACCAGTTCATTAAGGAAGATTTAGGGAAGTAATAATAAGTAATTTTTTAGGTAGTTTATCTATGGAAGACATATTTCAAAGGATAGAACTAATGAAGATGTATTTTACAACCATGCTTAATTTCCATCCTCAGGACAGACTATTTATTTATATTATTTCATTATATGTAATTATTTTAAATTATTTTCCTCCTTATCCTAGACCTAAACAGATAAAATGTGGAGATGGAGAAATTAATAGTGGTGCTTATGTGGTGGGTTAAAGGCTTTTGCTTAAAAATAACAATTTTATAGCAGAGCAGTTAGTAGCGAAATCCATTCATGCCAAATACATGAAATAAAGCCATGTGATATGTGAGTACAGGGAGATGTGAATAAACTGATTATGTTATGAAGCTTATATAAGAATATTTATACATAAGCCACATGGCTCCTTTGGTGTATGCAGAAAGAATGTGTACTTGTGCTTCTTCAATGGCACTTCATCACCCCACAGGGGAAACCAACGTTGAGTTTGAGAATCATTTTGTGATGCCTCAAGGGTGCTTTGCTTTTTCCAGAAGATTCCGAGCCCAAACTGGGCAGCAGGATTGCCACAAATTCCTAATGTTTATTGTTTTTCTATATTTTGAGCTCTGTCCACATTCAAAAAAAAAATTGAAAAGAAATTTTCATATCTTACTGTGAATGCAAAACAAATCTTGAAGCCAGGGTTGGGTGCCTTTGAAATGCATTTCTGGCATTGAGCAGTATATTTGACTAGACAGCCTATGATAGGGTTGCCATACTCCATTTTCTCAAATCTAGGCATCTAATTAATTGCTGCATTTTTTTCTCCAACTATGTTTCAAACTTCATACCATTTTTACAGTTAAAACTGATCTGAGAGAAACAGTGTAAAGTAATATTTAAAGTGCTGGGGTTAGAACAGAGAGGCCCACATTCACATCTCTGCTTAGTTGTGGAATTAACCACGTGACCAGGAGCCACCACTATCTCTCAACAAACCTTCCTTTACAGGATTGTTGAGGGGATTAAAATGGGGAGGGAAATCATATAAAGTGGACATGTACATTCATAGTGCAGTACAAATAAAACAGAAGTTCTTTACCAGCCTGCACCACAGGATGAACACCACCATCCCCACATTGCCGTCGGCAAATCAGTGCTCAAGTCCGTTCAGCAGTTCACCTACCTGGGAAGCATCATCTCCTCAGATGCCAAGATTGACAAAGAGATCGATCACAGATTAGCAAAGGCATATAGTGCATTTGGAAGACTTCACAAAAGAGTCTGGAGCAATAAACACCTGAGGCAAAGCACAAAAATCAGTGTGTATAGAGCCATCGTACTGTCTATCCTCCTTTATGGATCTGAAACATGGGTCACCTATCGCCACCACCTACGACTCCTCGAGCGCTTTCATCAGCGCTGTCTACGCACAATCCTAAATATACACTGGACTGACTATGTGACGAATGTTGCTGTCCTTGAGCAAGCAGGGATCACCAGCATTGAGGCCATGATATTGAGAACACAGCTGCGCTGGGCAGGGCACGTTTCTAGGATGGAGGACCATCGCCTCCCAAAAATACTACTCTACGGTGAACTCACCACGGGTCAGCGTAAGAGGGGCGCTCCAAAAAAGCGATACAAAGACTCCCTGAAACAACATCTCAGGCTTGGCCAAATTGATCACCAACAGTGGCCCGCCCTGGCCTCACATCGGGAGGCATGGAGACGCACTATCCACAATGCTGCAGCCTTATTTGAGAACTCACGACGAACAAGTCTTGAAGAGAAACGACAACGCAGAAAGAATCACAACCCAAAAACATCACCCAAGGAGACCTTCTGCTGTGCTTTTTGCAACCGGACTTGTTTATCTCGGATTGGCCTTTTTAGTCATCAGCGCGCTTGCAGAAAGCGCGGGATGAGTCCTTCCTGAATCTTCGTTTGCGAAGAAAAGCCAGAGAGAGAGAGAGACAAATAAAACAACAATACTATTAAAGATTTTACCATGCACAGACACTTCTAGTAGTATTCTCATCAAATCACTATTTTTTTTCCTATCAGTTTTGCACTGAGAGTGACTGCTATCTGATTCACCAGACAGGAAAGCAGGGGCAAAATAGTAGTAAATAAAGGGGGAAAACATGGTCTGATTTCCTTCAGAGATACAGAATAAATAATTTATTATAAGTAGAAAATTGTGTAGTTTAATTCAGGGGTTCCCAACCTCTGGTCCCTGGACCGGTACCAGGCCAGGATCTTTTAGGGATTGGGCTGCGTGCGAGGTATCCAATTGGATGCCTCAGACAACACTTTCCAGGGGGCAGTGAAAAATGCTGCTCCCAAATGCCCTCTTGGGGCTGTGGCAATGCATGGGAGTTTCCGGATATGACGTCTAGGTCATATCCAGTACTTGTTACCTCCTGCACACAACGTGCATGCAGGAGATGAGAAGGGACTGTGGTGACCTGGTGGCAGGTAAGATGGGGGAGGGGAGGGGGGCATGGAAATGGCACATTAAGTGAAGGGGGAACCACTACCACCCAGTCCGTGGGAAAATTGTCTTCCATGAAAGTGGTCGCTGGTGCCAAAAAGGTTGGGGAGCACTGACTTTTACCTATTTCATTTTTCATCAAAATGCACATGCTAAACAGCTCACATATGTTAACTCCCACTTATTATTTATGAATGTGCCCTGCCTTTCTCCCAGGATGGGATCCCAGGTAGCTTATAGTAATTTCAAATGAGACTAAGTTAAAATCTTATTTTACAAAAGTTTAAAAAAGAATTAAATAACAATATTATTAAAAATATTGTTTAAAACAGTTAAAATGTATTTAAAACACAGTTACTAATAAAATATAAGAAATACAGCACACCACTTTGGACACACACACACACTACTGCTACACAATTTAAATCTCAAAGGCCGGTCTGAATAAAAAGACAAGGCTGGGTGCCTTAGCATAGAATCTTATAGTCTTAGAAGGGGCCCTGTGGGCCATCAGGTCCAACCCTCTGCTTATTGCAGACTCCCCAGCTAGAGCTGCCCAGCCTCTTTTTGAAGACATCCAGAGAAGGAAACCCCACCACCTCTCTAGGCAATTGGTTCCATTGTAGAACTGCTCTTACTGTCAAGAAGTTTCTTCTAATGTCCCATTGAAATCTACCCTCCTATGGTAGATATAAAAGAATTATATTATACAAGATCACAGCTGTAAGGATTGTCTTTGCAAAAAATTGGAAACTGGACAAAACACCATTGATTGAAGAGTGGCTCCTAAAAATCAACAAATGAATGCTGATGGACAAATTAACGTTATTACTAAAAGGACAAACCTAAGATTTTAGTAGTGTGTAATGAAAGGAAATAGAATATGACTATGATTATGATCATGATCATGAATGAAAAGATAAAAACAATGACTTTATGTGTAATTATGTTACCAGAGAACTGTGAAATTCTGAAATAAAAATAAATTAAAAAGAAAGAAAAGAAATCTACCCTCCTATAAGTTAAAACTATTAGACCTAGTTCTACCGTTTGGGATAGCAGAGAACCCTCCTCTTTGTGGCAGCCCTTGAGGTATATAAAGAATGCAGTCATTTCACCCCTCAATCTTCTCTTCATCAAACTAAACACGCCCAGCTCCTTCAATCTATCCTCATATGTTTTGTTCTCCATACCTCTTATCATCCTTGTTGCCCTTCTCTGAACTTGCTCCAACTTGTCTGTATTCCTTTTTAGAATGAGGTGCCCAAGACTGAACTCAGTACTCCAGATGAGGCCGACCAGTGCAGAATATAGGAGGACTATTACTTCCCTTGACTTGGAAACTATGCTTCTAAGATAGCATTTGCCTTATTTGCTGCAGTATCATACTGCTGACTCATGCTCAACTTATCATCAACAATAATCTCAAGGTCTTTTTCACGTGTGGTATAATAGCACCCCCACACCTGTGGATTCGCCATCCGTGGATTCAATTATCTGCAGTTTCAGTTTCAGCACAGCTACCACAGAGTCTTCCTAGAAAATGTGTCCTCTCTAGCCATTTTCTAGGTCCTCCAAGGCAACTCTGTGGTATTTTAAACCAGAAGTCTGATTATTATCAATGGTGTTCGCTATTATCCGTGGATTTCGTTATTCGCAGTGGGGCCTGGAACCAATCCCCCATGGATACGGGGGTCCTACTGTACTGCTGAACCAACTATCCCCCATCCTATACCTGTGTATTTGGTTTTTGTGGCCTAAATGTAGAATTTTGCATTTGTTTCTGTTGGATTTCATTTTATTAATTTCAGCCCAGTTTTCTAGTTTACCAAGGTCCTTTTGGATTATGTTCCTATCTTCCAATGTGTTAGCTACCCCTCCCAGTTTTGTATCATCTGCAAATTTGATAAGGATTTCCTCCACCCAGTCATCTAAATCATTAATAAAAATGTTGAAGCCATCTGCCCCAGGACAGAACGTGTGGCACTTCACTTGAGACTGCCATCCAATTTGAAGCACGGCCACTGTTTGAGCATCAAATTATGGATCTATATGATGGTGTTTCTATATATTCCATACTTAGTTTGTTAATTCAGTTTGTTAATCAAAATATCATGGAGAACCTTATCAAATGCTTTGCTGAAATCCAGATAAATGACATCCACAGCATTCCCACCATCTACTAAACTAGTGACCTAATTAAAAAAAAGATATAAAGTTAAGTTTGGCAGGATTTGTTCTTGACAAATCCATGCTGGCTCCTACTAATCATTGCATTCTCATGAAGATACTTGCAGATGGACTCCTATATAATCCATTCTAATATTTTTCCTGATATTGAAGTCAGGCTGACTGGCATGTAGTTTCCTGGAACTTCTTTTTTTTTGCTGTTTTTGAAGAGGGGCAATGTTTGCTCATCTCTAGTCCTCTGGCACCTCACCCACTCTCCAAGATTTCTCAAAAATGACAGTGAGTGGTTTTGTGAGTATGTCAGCAGGTTCCTTCAGTACTCTGAGATGCAGTTCTCTGCCCAGCAGATTTGAACTCATTTAGGTTAACTAGGTGATTCCTGACTAACTCCTTATCAATCTTGCTTTGCAACCTGGATTCCTGGCCAAGGTCTCTGCTGATGCATTGGAAGCACACAGTCCTCTTTTTAGGAAAAAAAAAACTGAAGCAAAATAGGTATTGAGAAGTTATGCTTTTTCATTGTGATCTCTTAGCATTTTACTGTCCTTGCAGAGCACTGGCCCCACCATTTCCTTTGTCATCCCCTTGCTTCAAATATATTTGAAAAACTTTTTGTTGCTCCTTGCTTGCCTAGCCAGTCTCAGCTCATTTTGAGCTTTAGCTTTCCTTACTGTATTCCAGCAAGCTTGGTCTACACATCTGTATTTTTCCTTGGTGATTTGTCCTTCCTTGCATTCTTTATATATGCTCTTCTTTTCTTTTCACTTCTTCAAGTTAACTGTGCAGCCACATTGGCCTTTTTTGGATGTTTCCCATTTTTCTTCTTCCATGGAATTGTTTGTGATTATACTTTTTAACAGTTCTTTCTTCATAAAATCCCACCACATGCTGGGTGTCTTTTTCTTTAGCATTTCTAGCCATGGGATTCTGCCCAATATTTCCCTGAGCTTGATAAAATCAGCTTTCCTGAAATCCAAGGCTCTTGTTTGATTATAATCTTTTTGGCCTGTCTCACAACCATGAATTTTAGCATTACATGGTCACCCCCACCCAAAGTACCAACTGCTTTGATTCCAGTGACCAACTTTTCCCTGTTGGTTAGAATCAAGTCCAGGATTGCTGGATCCCCTTACTACTTCCTCCACCTTTTGAAAGAGAAAATTATTGGCAAGGCACATAAGGAATTTGTTGGAGAGCCTATGCTTAGCAAAGTTAATCTCCCACCAGATATCAGGATAATTGAAGTCCCCCATAACTACCAGTTCTGGAATTTTGGAGTTTCCTGAGAATTATTTCAGAAACACATCATCCACCACCTCTTCTTGGTTTGGTGTCCTGTAGTAAACTCCTACCACAGTCTTTTTATTTCCTTCTCCATTTATGTTTACCCAAATGTTCTCCCAAATGCTGGTCCAGTTTGATTACTCATATGGATTTCTGTACAAGTGAATTTGTCATACAGGTCGATCCCCGTATCCAAGGATTCGGTATCTATGGTTTCACTTAACCACATCCGAAAAAATATCTTCTCTCTAGGCATTTCGTCATCCAATGCGATTCTATGATCAAATTCCAGCATTGGTCTCATTAAAAATAAAACAGTTCCCTATTATCCACAGTTTCAGATATCCATGGGAGTGTGTGTGTGTGTGTTGGAAAGTATCCCCCATGGATATGGGGGTCAACCTGTATAATATTATCCCCCTCCTTTTCTTTACCCATCTATTATTTTTGAACAGATTATATCCCTCAATTGTTACATTCCAACCATGGGAGTCATTCCACCAAGCCTCTGTTATACCTATAAAATCATATTTACCTTCCTGCACTAGGACTCGAAACTGGACTTATTGTTTGTTAATGTTAGTTAAAGTAATGATAAATGTTTGTACTTTCAACATTTCCATTTCCTCTTACCTTACCACCCCCAACATATTTATAAATATCTGTCAAATGAGGCAACTCTCCATACATCTGATGAAGTGGGATGCACTCTGGAAATGCTTATACCAAAACAAAAACAAAAACCTTGCTAATATTTAATGGTAAGTACTGTTGGCTAGTTAAGGGCAGGTATCAGATCCTGTTGTTTTTGCTGCTTAAGATTAACGCAGCTACCCCCTGAAAATGTTAATAGATATTCCTTGGCATTTTTTTTTAAATTTCAAAACAACTGCCAATCCATTGTGGCAGATATGTTTCCCCAACACCATCCTTGCCCTTCTCCTCAACATAAATCCTTTGTACATCTTCACCCTTGTAGCTACTACTTTGTTTGTCTGATAGAGGAGATTATCAGACAAATGTCCAAAAACATTCTTGTCCCACTATATTTCAAAGCGTAAGTGTGCCAGCACAATAACCCTTTTTATCACACATCACTGTAATAATGAGAAAGAGCAGCCCCATAATTAATGAAGCATGATTGCCAGTGCTGTTTACTTCCACATTTGCCAGTGTGCATGATCTTGGTGGTTCTCACAAGAAGGCACGAGCATGCTTAAAAGTCTAAAAACAGCTAAATTAAGAAACAAAATGAACACACAAGCACAGAAACACCTGAAAAACTTGCAAGCAAAACCACGAGGTTCATAAAAAGAGTGTCCCTAGTTTTCACGGTCTCACCCAGAAATGTTCTGGTAGGGACCACTCGTTGACACTGTATTCACGAGAGCAGAACGGGACGCAGTTTCAGACTCAGGCAACAATGTGAAGAAAACACCATCGGTGATGTATTGACAACTTGGCCTGTCAATAAAAAGAACAGCTTATTAACAGGAGTGGAACACAAGGAGAACAATGTTTGTGATAGGGAAGAAACTAGGAGGGTTTCTACAATCTGCCATTAAACCTTAGAGGAACTGGTGCTACCCAACAATACTATTACAATGATGATGAATGAGTTTTAACTAACCTCTTAAATACATTTATTAACTGTGTAAACTCAAAAGTTACACAGTGAATCGCTTGTGAATCTTGTGAATCACTTATAAACAATATCATTTACACATAAACATTCACAATTCAGCTTGCACATGCAAATTTTGACATACACTTCATGCTTAACTGATAGTCTTTCCCAATATATACTGAACATAAATGTTTTGCACAATAACAACACAATGTCAGTTGATGTCTCCAAAATAACTATTATATTAACAGAGTGGGTTTTTTCAAAGTTTTGTAAGGATTGATATCAATTGGTGTCACCAAAGTAACAGTTACTTTGGTGACACCAATTGATATCAATCCTTACAAAATTTTGGAAAAAACCCACTCTGTTAATATAATAGTTATTCTGGTGACACCAACTGACATCATTGTGAAGTTGAAGGCTTTCACGACCGGCATCCATAGATTTTCCTCAGTTTTTTTCCGGGCTGTGAGGCCATGTTCTGAATAATAGGGAAGCTGATGAGGACACACAACCTCCAAACGATCTACAGGTTTTCTTGGTTTCTCCAACCAAGAAAATCCAAGAACTGCTACGCTCAGCGAAGGACAAAAGAGACCCTCTCACAGCTGCATGAGTTTATTGCATACCATGCAGATGTGGACAAGTTTACATAGGGAACACTAAACACAGTGTACAAACACAAATCAAGGAACATGAGAGAGACTGTAGATGGGCCAGCCAGAAAATTCAGCAGTAGCAGAACATGTTATAAACCAACCTGGACACAAAATGTTATTTAAAAACACAGAAATTCTGGACCAGGCCAACAACTATCATGTCAGAATGCACAGAGAAGCTATTGAAATCCACAAACTCCTGGACAACTTCAATAGGAAAGAAGAAACCCTAAAAGTAAACAAAATCTAGCTCCTAGTTTTGAAGAACAATAGAATCAAAACTCAACACTTACAAATGAATTCCACCCAGGGACAGGAGGATTTCCAGCAGATAATGGCCCATCAACCAACCATTAGCCAAACAGATACTAATCCTCCTTACATTTCTACACCCAGAAACTAACCATTCGGATACACAAATTTACATATACTCCCCAATAGGAGTTCACAGTATATAAACACCACACACACTCCTACCCAACCATTCTCTGAGGATGCCAGCCACAGATCCAGGCGAAACGTCAGAAGTAAACTCTTCCAGAACACGGCCTCACAGCCTGGAAAAAAAACCAAGGAAAATCTATGACATAATTGTGTTGTTATTGTGCAAAACATTTATGTTCAGTATATATTGGGAAAGACTGTCCAGTAAGCATAAAGCATATATCAAAATTTGCATGTACACGCTGAATTGTGAATGTATATGTGTAAATGATATTGTTTATAAGTGATTCACAAGAAGTAACATTTGAGTTTACGCAGTTAATGAATATATTTAAGAGGTTAATTAAAACTCATTCACCATCACTGTAATAGTATTGTTGAGTAGCACCAATTCCTCTAAGGTTCGGTGTGATAGGGAAGCCCTTTCATGGTATCCTGTCATCGTTATCATATTTGTTGCGTCTGATAATCTCCAGAGTTTACATTATAGAGGTAAATGGTATTAATCTCTTTGGCAAATTTTCTTCACTAGGACATATGTTTGAGTAGACGGCTCAAATGCCCCTGTCATACAATGGCTTAGTCCATCAACAAAATCTTTATCTTTACTTTATCTAAGGACTTTTTCAGACAGGACTTACCACGCAAGAAGACTCTGGAACAGTTACAACACTGTCGCGCAGCAGGGGGACCATTTTGGATGATGCCATCCCTCTCTCAGCATTGTCCGTGACTGTTCCGGGTATGATTGAAGGCAGCCACGCCATCTTTAGGCATGGCTGCCTTCAATCATACCCGGAACAGTCACAGATGACACCGAGAGAGGGACAGCATCATCCAAAACGGACCTCCTGCCGCGCGACAGTGTCATAACTGTTCTGGAGTCTTCTTACGTGGTAAGTCCTGTCTGAAAAAGTCCATAGTTTGGATCCATTTCCCCAAAATCTGAAAAGTCTCATCAAAAATCTCCATCACTAAGCTTTTATCTACACTCTTCTTTTGCCTTTTCCCACCTTGCCCTTTCCTCAGCATAGCATCATGAGGTGGCTGCCACAGGGAGCAGAGCACAGGAGCAATGACTCACACTGCTGCCCTCCTCCTGGAAGACCCCTGTTGCTGTGCTTCTAACTTGTCCCAACTCATTCTTCCCCCTCCTTGGACTCACTTCTGCCATGCTCCTTTTTTTCTTTTGCACTCTACTGCTGCATCTCTTATCACCTTCTCTCCTTCCTTCACCCTGTGACACCACATTGGCCTCTCATGCACGTTGCCCCTCATTGTGCATACCTCTCTTTGCATCCTGCAACTGCAGCTCTCTCTCTCCTCACCTTTCTCCTCCACCTTTCACTTCACTCTCCTTTCTCTCCTACTTCCTTTCTCACCTCAGTTCTCATCCTCATGGTGTGTCCCTTACTTGCCTCTTGTGCTCTGCTGCTCACACTGCTTGATCTCCTGTCTCTTCTACTCCCTGCCGTGCCTCCCCTTGTCCCCTTGCGATGCACCCCTTGCTTGCTTCTTGTGCTCCACCTCTCACTCCCCTGTCTCCTATTCGTCCCCTCACCTCACTTCATGCCCTCACAGTGCACCATCCCTTCCTCCTTGTACTCTTCCTCTCACACCACTCACTCTCCCTTCTTCCCTGCTCCCTCCATCCCCTCATATCCTTGCAGTAAAGCCCTCCCTTGCCTCTTGCATGCCACTGGTCACACCATTCACTGTCCCTTCTCTGCTACTCCTCCCCACCCCTCACATTCTTGTGGTGTGACCCTCCCTTGCCTCTTGTTCTGCTCACTCTCCTGTCTCTCCTACTCCCTACCTCCCATCCTTGCAGTGCACCTGTCCCTTGCATCCCTCCGCCCACACCATTCACTCGATTTTCGGGTCTATATATTCCAAAACAGCTCCGTTGCTGCCGTGCGGCAGGGGAGCAGTTTTGGACGATGCCGTTCCTCTGCCGAACCCCTCCGTGTAACTTCCTTGACAGAATGGAGGAAGCCGCATCATATTTCACTCACAATTGTTGCCCGTGAGTGAAATATGACGCAGCTTCCTCCATTCTGTCACGGAAGTGACACGGAGGGGTTCGGCAGAGAACGGCGTCGTTCAAAACTGCTCCCCTGCCGTGTGGCAGCAACGGAGCTGTTTTGGAATATATAGACCCGAAAATCGCATCTGAAAATCTCCTAAGGCCCTTTTACACTACAAAATAGCAGTGCTTATGTACTTCTTTAACTGCCATGGCTGCATCCTATAGAATCCAGGGGTTTGTCATTTGATGAGTCACCAGACCTCTCTGGCTGAGAATTCTAAATACCCCTACCTAAACTACACATCCTAAGAGTCCATGGGTGTGGCCACGGCAGCTAAGGTGTAATCGTAGTACTATATTTGTGCAGTGTGAAAAGGCCTCAGATCTACATATGCAGCAGAATTATGAGGGAGAACTGTGATGTGGTACAGTGGAGTATATTAAAGGTGAGGCATTTTTATTTATTAATTTATTTAGGTATTTATACCCTGCTATTCAGCCTCAAAGGCTCTCAGAGCAGCTTACAAATTGTTTAAGCAATAGCAATTTACACATCTACACCGCATTAAGCGGTTTCCAATGTGTGTTAGCTAATTCCCCCCATAATCCAGATACTCATTTTACCGACCTACGAAAGGATGGAAAGCTGAGTGAACCTTGGAGCCCTCTAGGATCGAACCCACAACATTGTGGTTTGCAGTACTGGTATTTGACCACTGTGCCACCTGGGCTCCCTAAAGGCCTAAATACCCTAAAGGCACCAGATCCTGTCTGATCTTCTAAATTAAGCAGGTCAACCTTGGTTAGTACTTGGATGGGAGACCGCCAATTAATACCAGGTGCTGTAGGCTACATTTCAGAGGAAGGAACTGGCAAAACCACCTCTGAGTATTTCTTGCCTAAGAAAAGCCCCATGGGGTCGCCATAAGTCTACAGGCAACTTGAAAGCACAGGGTCTTTTTGAATGTAAAACAACCACATTTAAAACTCTGTGCTAATTAAGCAAACAAACAAAAACGCTCAGGGATAATGGTTCTAAACCAGCTCTGCCTATGACAGCCGCCATACTGTTCCATATACAAAGACTTAAAAAAAAAAACATACATAATTTTAGAAGAACACGAACATGTTCAAAGTGTTGTTGTCACAGAACACACAAACACAGTGAAGTCCAAAATCTTGCCATATGTTTCCCCATCTCACCTTTTTCCCACCTCATTCTGCTGCATGGGTAGACCAGGGGCTCCTCTCTACTCCAACCAACAGAATCTGGGTGCAGCCTGGAGTATTGTGGCCTTGGAGCTGCCCTGGATTCCCCTGCCCAGCTACTGGTGCGGTGACACCAGGCAGATGTCTTCACATGTGGCCCTGCTGTGTTGACTGGCATCGCCAGCATGAATTATGTCCTCTGAGGCCATGATCACATGGCTGGGCACCTCGTTGGGACCTCAGAGGATGCATCTCACACCAGCAGCAGTGGCACTGGGCAACACAGCGGGAACACAGGTGAAGATATCCACCTGGTGGCACCATGGAGTGCACTGGGTTTTCCTGTAAAATCTGGAGCAAATGGTTAGGGGTTTTATTTACTCAGTTTTAAGGGTGGTTTAGTGAGGTTCACTGCTGAATTGACTGTACACTCTGAGGACAGTTCACACCAGAATCAAGGATTGGATTCTGTATCGTCTGAACTGATCACTGCAGGAACCGGAGTGACAGGGAGGTTGTTTTATTTTGCCAGTGTAAAGAAGCCTCAAGTATCAGGATTTTATCAGATGTGGGGAAATGCGTCAAAAAACTGCATCCCAAACCGCATCAGAAGAACGTGATGATAACAGAAAGGGTGACATTATCAGTCATCTGTGTCCTCAGCTGTTCCCAGGGCATAGTGCTGGGGCAGATGAGGCTTCACTTTTTAATTGATGGGGCTAAGCTGTAAATAAAAAGGGATGCCTTATTCACGCCCGCGCTACGCCCCCAGAACGCTGAAGGATGTTGTCGTCTGATAATGTCACTCGTTTCTGTTATTGCCATGTTCTTCTGATGTGGTTTCTACTGCATCTGATAATCTCCAATGATCCTAGTAATGTAGTGCTGAGAAATCAAACATATTGTCAAAAAGGCCACTTTTGGGTCACCACCTTTCCAACTTGTAAATTCTAAACAATTCTGCTTTTCAACCCATTTGTGGAGCAAAATTAAGCTATTGCCCTTAATACCTAAAGTCTCTTTTATCCTCCATAGTCTTTAAGCATTTTTGTTTTTATTTCAACCTTCCCTCTCTTGCTATATAAAAAGAATTACGTAAACAATCCCAGACAGTAGGATTAAAGGATAAAAATAACTAATGCTTAAATCTAGACTGTATATGTTTTAAACAAAACAAAAACAACAAAAACTACATGAATTTTCTTGTCTCCTGACTAAAGCAGAGGTTACAATTTCAACCCATGGAGCATACAGTGGAAGCTTGCCAGAAGTGACTGAGTAACACGGGAGGAATCTGTTTCAAGCTGTATGTAGCGACCTATAGGCAGACATTCATGGGTTCATTCTGGTAAGGCCTCTTGCAGTCTCTTCACCCTCAAAGCAGAGTGGGGCAACTCCATCATCTCAGTCGTTACTCTGGGAACATCCTATGTGATCATTGGTAGATGGTGTCTACCATGTCATGTGTCAGTGAATTTGCTCTGGTTTTACTCTGAACTTTAAAGGAGTTATCCAAAGTGGTGCACCTATTTTGAAGATAGGGATCAGCACCTTGGACAACCCCCTTTGAAGTTCAGACTAACATCTGGAAAAGCTTCATTATCCCATTTACATTGCAGTCTCCAGGTACCATTGTGCTGTAGACTGTGGGCTAAGATCCTAGATCAGCTATTTAGTTAAGTATACTTAACTAAGTAGCATCTCCTGGCCTGCATTTCTCCACAATCCTCCTTCACCAAGCATCAGCCACTGTGAGCAATGGAGGTCTGTTCTCCTGTCAATTGGGGCATGGCAGACTGATGTTTCTATCTCCTTCCTCCAGTGATCTCCAGTGTGACAATTAGAAGCAGGATCACTGTCCTAATTCCTCCTCACATTGGAGATTGCTGAGGGAGGTGGGTGGAAACATCAGTCTGCTGCACGCCAATCAACAGGAGAACAGAGCTCTGCTGCTTGCAGTAGCTGATGCACAGTAAAGCATGGGGTTATGCATCTTGGCCATAGCTGCATGACTGTGAATATTTAGGGGCCATGAATACAAATCAGTTATGGATGTGTAACTCCAGGTTACACATCCTTAACTATGATAGTGAATCCCAACGCAGATCTTTCCCCATCCTTGCTCAGTCATCACATCTGGGCCAGAAATGCTCCAGGGGAACCAGTGAGAGTGATGGGATGGTTCAATTCCTCTTTTAAAAAGTAGCTGATCAGCATTAGTTCATGGAATATTATGCTCCTGAGGGAGCCTCTAACAAAGATTTGACACCACTCATTTTCATAAAGCCCACATACTTTTTTGTCAGCCTTGGTAGACATCCAGGGAAGCATTGCAGCGAACCTGCCTGGAAGTGTTTCCACACTTTGTGCTTTTACATAGGTGGTGTTGACAGAAAAATGAATAAAAAGACAAATGATACTATAACGGGGGAAATATACATTTGCCATTTTATTTAATTATGCTGTAGAGCCATCAGAAATGGTCCCCCAAAGGCCATAAAAGCAATAGTCTTCTTTTCAGCTTGAACTAATAAACTTTCAACACCAGTCATTTAAAAAAACAAAACAGTGGCAGAATAAATGGGGAGGCTTTCCCAAGATTCTTGCTTCATTTCCTTCTTTCACACTTTGTAATTCTTTCTGGGTGTTTGCATTTAACAGCCAGTGCAATCATCCAATAAATGACTACTTCTATAAATCCTAGCTAGCTCACACCAATTTAGTTCTATTAGTATAATTCTACTGTTATAAGTAATCATGTCCTTTAGAAAATATTCTTAAAGCATATCAATATGCTTTTGAGTCTGGAATTAAATAGTCTAGTAAAATTAAATTGTCTAGTTCTCATAAGAATGTTTTTTTTTTTAATGTTAGCTACTTATGCAAAGAACATGCACAAACTTTCTATCGTCGATTTTACTCTGCTCAGGAAGGCAGATAAGAGGCCTTTTGTTTAAGTCAGCTGGTGAGTATTCTAGCCCCACACTGTTTTCTACTATAATGCTTTTTCTTCCCTGGAAATTAATGTATGTAAAAATTTGGTGTGCATATTTGTGATACTGTTCTTCATTTTAAGTTTGAAAAAGGTTTTTTTAAGACCCACATAACCAGACATTTTCAAGAAGATAATGGAAGCTAAAGGAAGAGATCACAAAGGACACTGGGTTTTAAAGAACTCTGAAGGAAATCCAACTTTAGTCCTCCCTACAGCAGAATGAGTAGAATGGGTGGAACTTATTAGCCATAGCTAACTTAAGACCCATTTATTTTAATGGATTGTCTAGCTCCTGCTGGATGTAGCCCTTGAAAATGTTGGAGAGGGGATAGTTGAAAAGGCAGAAAGTACCGTTGTAGTTTATGGAATGGGACATATTGCAGAGTCTAAGAACTGGAAGATGTGTATATTGCTGATAAGTGTAGTAAATAGGAGGCAGAAAGATCTGCCAGTTAGGTAGTGTTGTGTAGAGAATGGGGGATGCATGATTTCTTTCTTTTAAAAAATGATTTGATGTAATATTCTAAAGCGATGCTTTCCTAAACTATGGGAATTACTGGGTTAGAGGTCTAGCAGAATATTCTGAAATAAAATGATGTGTAGTTCTTTCAAACAATTGTACGTAAAATTGCTTTATTTGTTCATTCTTAGCAACCATAATATAAAATATAATATTTTCTTTTTAAAAAGTATGGCATAGTATATTCCCAGAACAATATAGGTGCAATAAAATTCCTAAACCCATCATTACTGGTTTTTCATATATATGAATTAGGCACGATTCCCAGGAGTCTCTCTTATGCAAGCCAACTGATGTGAAAGGGAATTGCACAAGACAGCAGCTGTGTTTCTCTGTGGCTTCCATTCATATCTGGCCCGACCCAGGAGATATTGCCAATAGATTGTGCCCACCTAACAAATGAGCATAAGCAGCCAGGGAGTGAGTAATCTTCGTAAGCTTACAAGATAGCTTTTGTGCTTCTGATCGCTGGTAACAGGATCCAATGTTGGGAGGCAGAGAGATCTATTTTTCTATCCTTTTACATACCAAATAAAGCAGGCCCTCAACTTATTTTCTGATCTAGATAAAGAGAATAGCTTAAATCTACCAAGATGGTAATTAGAATGTGCTAACTAACAAAATTTTATTTATTTCAAAGGGATATGGTAAAGTTTGATCCATAAGAACAGCATCACTATACCTTTTTCCTCCCAGAATCATTACCTAGAATTGTGAGTGGTTTCTGAAGTGCAAAGCTGTTGACATGTATCTCAAATAACAGCTGTACAAAGATGCCTCTGTGAGCAGCTTTACTTTGTTACGTATTCTCAGACAGATAATCCCTTTTCAGTCCAAGTACTTTTGTTAACATATTCACTGAAGAGCCTCCCTCCCTCCCTTGTGATAATTCCTGTTACTTTAGGTTCAAATGACAAAAAAGGGAAATCCTCAAAAGAATGACTTTGGGATATCTATGACCTTCTGCAGCTACAAAGCGTCACTGGAGGTGTATTGGTTTCTGAGTGGAAGAGAACAATGGAGTGCAGTGTACCTGGAGTCTTATAATGCTGTGTGTCTGTGGGGTGTAAGAACAAGAATGTTGTTGCTATTATTTGTCAATACAGTATATTAGAATCATAGAATCATAAAACTGGAAGAGACTACAAGGTCCATCTAGTCCAACCCCCTGCCATGCAGTTATATTCTGACATACTTTATCTGCAGTGGGACTAAAGTAGTAAAACCTTAGTGAAAGACTGATGAATGTGCCCCTCTTGTATTCTGGCTATTTAAGCAGCCATTTTGAATGCAACAGGATGCATTATTGAAAGTATGATATTTGGTGGGGAGGAATTTTATGTGGTTCAGGTCTTCAGCTTTTCATCTTGCTTCCTTAATACATGCTCATGTAGTTTACAACTCTTTCCAACTAACAACTCTTGACAAAAATGTAAAGCATGCTGCTTTTGATATACAGTGGGCCCTCAGTATCCATTGGTGTTTGGTTCTAGGACCCCTCATGGATACCAAAATCCATGGATGCTAAAGTCCAATTATATACAATGACTTAGTAAATTGGTGTCCCTTATATAAAATGGCCTCCCCTGGATATTTTTGAGCTTTGGTTTGTTGAATCCATGGTTGCCGAACCCGTAGATATGTAGGGCCAACTGCATAATAAAGAGGCACAAAGGGATAGACTGGAAAGCTACCTAAACAAAATAAAAAGTTATGTTGGGCATGTATTTATTTAGAATAAATGTTAATAATTTAATTGATATTCAAGAAAACTTACAGTTTGAAAAAGAATGCATCAAGACAAGCTGGAAACAATTGTTGGGCTAAATCCATTTTTTTTAATCCACTGAATCAATGGATATTTGATAACCCAGGAATTATGTGTATTGTATAATTCAATGGATATACTCTAATTGTGACTAACAGTTGCATTTAGACTTTAAAACTGTAGGCTTTCAAGAATTAAACAGCAGTTAGAAGGAATAAAAGATATGCATGTTATTTGCCATTAGAGGCAAGTTTGAATAGGTTGTATCATATAGCTTACTGACTTGTAGTTGTAAATCCCATTATCTGCCTGGGAAAAGCTACCTTGGTTCTGAAAGTGATCTGCATGCATGGTTGCTCAAAGCCACCTGTGGACCTAAGGCGGATTGGAAATCATGCTGCCTTCTAGAAACTGTTATAATGCAAATCCCAGCAGCTGTGGCCAGCATAGACATTAGTGAGGAACACTGGCAGTCACAATCCAAAAGCTTCTAGAAGACCATGTGATACCCACCTTGGTGAAAAGGCAAATGAAGGAGAAACTTATTTGAAATGAAAGGAAATTCAGTACAAATCATTAGTTGTTTCCACACTGTAATTGGTATGAGGAAGTGTTTCCTAAGAAGCAAGAAACTCTTCAGAGAACATCCCTCCTGATATTGAAGTATATGTAAGTGATAAAACAGGTGTGAAAGTTCCAAAAGGGGAATCAAATTTATAAGTGGTCAGGGATTGGGGGTGTAGCTACTGGGCAGGGGGTATCTGTGTGACAAGATAAGAGCATTTTCCCCCTATAAGTATTCTCCCAATGAAATTTTCCTCCAGTCCCCAAATGTCTAGCATTGAAGTAACTTAAAACTTCAGTTGAGCATTTAGAAATACAGTTTAGGCTTCCAAAGAAAAGGAATAGGAATGGGAATGTAAACATGGGAAATATAAGAGCTGTAGATACTGATGAGTGGTTTTCAATATCTTACTCTCTCCAATGCTAAAATTTTGGGAACTGAATTAAATTTATGGGGATGTCCATCAGAATTCTTATTTGGAGTGGCAATGCCCTCATTTTCCCTCAGGTAGCTACACTCCTGTCAGTGATTCAGTGTAAGCAAAAGGCTTGTGCTTGACACAGCAATAAGTGACTATCAAATGGAATGTCTATCTCCACTGGTCATGATGTGGGCTAAGAAGCCTGTAAGCAACTCGTTTCAAAGTAATCACCTGCATGGTGTATACATAGAGGTTGCTATAATCATGTTAATGATGCAAGCCATATCCTCAGTGTGTATCAGGTCTGATCTAGTGTTATTAGTATGGGACTGCTGGCAACTATATGTGAACAAGCTGGAACTTTTCTTGGAAAAGCAAAAGACCCACACAGCTGTCATGAAGCAGCTGACCTGGCCCCAGTAACAGCTGGTGGTTACTCTGTCAGGGTGCTGGTGACTCCACCTCAGGCTTTAGCCTGAACTTGAAAGCAACTATCCAAGCTGCTGAACTCTATCCTCACGATAGGTTTGGCACCTTGGACAGCTCCTTAAAAGTGTGCAGGTAGCCCTGAATCTGCCCCCAAAGTACAGCTGTTGTGGTGAGACAATAATTTTAACATGGCACACTGCTTACTGTGCCACTCTCCAGACTAAGTCCTCCTGAATGCCACAATAACCAGTTGAGCTGTATCAGTTGCAGTCTCAGCCCAGCTGCACTGGCAGTAGACATTGCTGGAGCTCTTATGTTTGTCCCACCATGCTGAGTGGGAAAACCAAGCTTGAGATAAAGTTTAAATTGTATTGTGTGTTCAGGGGTGAGTTCCACTATGTGTAGAATAACACTCCCACACACACATTAAATGGAAGAAGTAGGCCACAATTTTTATTGATTACCAATGTTGATAGGGTTGGCACATGCATGGGTCTAGATCCAGGCATTGGCCAACCTGTCTGTTGATTGATGAGCCTGACATTCTGGCCCAGTACCAGAACCATTGGGATGACAGGAAGGATCCACATGGGCAGATACCCCCTGTGGTCCCCCTGCCAATGGTAAGACCCATTCCTCCCCTCCCTACCCCCGAGTCCCTTCAGGGAACCCCCCTCCCCAATGTTATCAATGCCTGTGAGACACTGGGAATAGATGTCCCAGATCTAAGACCAATGTCAAGTCCCCTCACAAAGTTGTGACAGAATGACAATTGACAGAAACATAGTTGGCAACATGCCCATCTGCCACATAAATACAACAAGAGCCTACACAATAGAGGGTGGATAGGTGGTAAAATGCTCAGAAGGCAATTGACAAACGTATGTGGGAGCAGGAAGCTAAAAACCCCACACCTAACCAGGGTGAAACCTTCATATGGGTCACCCCAACCAGGCCTGGCAGCCAATGAATCCAAACCTAGATTTAAATTCATTGGTTGGCAGTTCCCACTTCCCACCAGGGCCTCACCAAGCTGCATGGCCTCTAGGAAGAAGGAGCTGGTGAGCCATCATGCCAGGAAAAACTGCAAGCACTCTGCTCCTGCCTCAATCAGCAAACTCACTGATTGGTATGTCACACAGCACCCTTGCATGTTCAGAGGTGAGTCCCATTACGCATAGAGTAACACACTGACACACACTAATTAAATGGAAGAAGTAGGCCACAACTTTTATTGGTTACAGCTGTTGATAGGGTAGGCATATGCATGAGTTGATTCAGGCATTGACCAACACACCTGTTGATCGATGAGCCTGGCTTTCCAGCCTGGTGGCAGAACCACTGGGATGACAGGAAAGGATCCATATGGATGGATTTCCTCTTGTGGTCCTCCTGCCAACTGGAGTTTCAGGAAAGGCATCCTCTCCTGAACTAGGCAAGAGCCTTTCTCTCCACTCACCCCAAGTCCTTTAATGGGACTCTCCTACATTACCAATGTCTGTGAGATGCTGGCAATAGATGTCCCAGATCCAGGACCCATGCCAAACATCACAAAAAGCAGGCCATGGACCCGCCCCTCCCCAAGCCTGCCTTCCACAACCCATCACAGCTGCAACCAACAATCACTGAGCCTAATGTGTGCATACAAACAACCTAGCTCCAAGGCCCTCCACCGGAGCAATGGACTCAAACTATAGGAAAAGAGATTCCACCTAAACATTAGGAAGAACTTTCTGACAGTAAGAGCTGTTCGGAAGTGGAATACACTGCCTCGTAGTGTGGTGGAGTCTCCTTCTTTGGAGGTTTTTAAACAGAGGCTGGATGGCCCTCTGTCAGGAATGATTTGATTGTGTATTCCTGCATGGCAGGGGGTTGGACTGGGTGGCCCTTGAGGTCTCTTCCAACTCTATGATTCTATGATTCTAATGCAACCCTTCTCAAAAGCTCAAAGACCAAGTCCCCAAAGTCTTAACAAGTTGAAGTTGAAGGCTTTCACGGCCGGCATCCATAGATTTTCCTTGGTTTTTTCTGGGCTGTGAGGACATGTTCTGGAATAGTTTCTTTCTGACGTTTCGCCCGCATCTGTGGCTGACATCTTCAGAGAATGGTTAGGTAGGAGTGTATGTGGAGTTTATATGCTGTGAACCCCTGTTGGAGAGTATATGTAAATTTGTGTAATTGAATGGTTAGTTTCTGAGTATAGAAAACTAACCATTCTATTACATATACTGCCCAACAGGGGTTCACAGCATATAAACTCCACATACACTCCTACCCAACCATTTTCTGAAGATGCCAGACACAGATTCTGACAAAACATCAGAAAGAAACTATTCCAGAACACGGCCTCACCGCCCGAAAAAAACCAAGGAAAATCTTAACAAGTTCATGGTACCCCATGCACCCACTCCACCCAGGGCGGCTGCACCAGCCACCACTTGCAGTCCTGCAAGTCCAGTCTCCCAAATGCCATTGCCACTGGAAACCATGGATTATAGGGCCCCACCCAAGCAACCTCTTCAGGCCTTTTCATAACAATCCACCATTACTCATCTTCCCAAACAGGTATATCCACTGGGCCCCAGATGCTGTCCCTGTCCAAATGCTAGACCTACCTTCTTTCAGCACTGCTCTGCAATTAACTGAGAGTCTTACTGATTGCCAATACCCAACATTGGCCAAATACACCCTGCACATGCCCTGGATTTCCACTTGCCTAACCCCTTGATCACATTCTGCTGCTGCTGTGGTAGCCTCTATTCTAAATGAGCGCCTCATATATTCAGATGCAGGGAACCCCAACTGCCCTAGAGTTGATCCCAGAACTGATATCAGCTGGAACAGCATCAGGGGGAGAATTGTCCAAGTGGGAAAAGAGGGGGACATATCCTCTCTTATCCCAAAAATCATTTGTCCAGATTGAAAGAGCCACTAGTATTGGAAAGAACTCGAGGTCACAAACTATATCATCCTCCAGCCAACCCACCATCCACCACTGGGTGCACCAGTGTCCCTGAAAGTAAACCTGCCACATCCAAGGGCACCTACAGCTCCACACCTGGCTCCCAAGCCTCCTACTACAGAGAAACTCCATTGTATAGTCATCCAGGAACCTCAACCAAACCTTCAGTTCCACCTTCACACCCTTAGTGAGCCATATCCAGTGATGTGGAGCCCTGACCCCAGCCATGATTCTAGCCAGTTGCATGCAAAAGGCCCTACCTGGGGACACCACCTTGCAAACAAAATTGAGGTATCCTAGCAAGCCTTCCACGTCCTTAAGGGTGGTCTTCTTGCAGTGTAGCAAATCATCCAGCCATTCCCTCAGTGCATCTAACTTTTCTCTAGCCAGGTAAGAAACCTCCTGCAAAGAGTCCAACAAGATGCCTAATTACATCAGCATATTGGTGGGTCTGTCGGTCTTCTCCTGTGCCAGTGGAATACCCAACTCTCCAGCCAGAGCCTATAACACTTTCAAACACTTGCCACAGTCCTCCAGCCCAGCCCAGCCCAGCCCATCATTTTAAAAATCATCCAGGTAATGCACAACAAAAGGTAATCTGGTCTTGAACTTCACTGCTCACTCAAAGAATGTGCTGAAAATCTCAAAAGCAGCACAACTAACCAAGCACCCCATAGGCATTGTCTTATAATACCACTGGCCTCCAAACATAAAACCAAGCAGGCAGATATCTTCCAGGTGGACTGGGAGAAGGGAAAATGCTGATTGGATATCACATTTGGCCATGAGTACCCCAGGGCCACATGCTTGTACCCGTCAGACCATCTGGTTGAATGAGGCATAGAGAACTGAACAATACTATGGCAGGATAGTGTTATTAACGGATGCTCCTTTCAGGTATGAGAGGTGATAGATGAGCCTGAATTTCCCTGGGGATTTCTTAGAGACAAGCCTCAGTGGGGTTACCCTCAAATTGCTCATACGTGGCTCAGCAAATGGCCCTGCCACCTGCCCAGCCTTGCACTCCTTCTCGATCTTCATAGTTAACACCTCTGGTAACTCCTTAGCTGACCTGAGATTGTCTGATTCAAATGCTACTTGTAGATCCTCAACTGGTATCCTAACCCCACAAGAAAAAAAATCCTTTATGAACCTCTCAACTTTCCTACTGGGATATTGTTCAAGCAGGGGAAGTCTGCTGTCTGAGTCCTCTTCACTACTGGACCTCTGGTGCCTCTTGGTTTCCCCCGCCTTTTTTTTTTCTTACTTGCCCTCTCAACATGTGATGACTCCTCCTTGGAGTTGGTAGTGCTTCTGCTTTTTCTGCTGCTTGATGGCAAAAGTGGACTCCATTGGCCCCATGACTTCTTCCCCGAATGGTGCTACTGGGTCCCTATCCCATTGTCTCGAGATCCCATGCCAGGTGAAGTGACCATTGCTGCTGCTTGGGACTCCAGCTGCTCCCCTTCTTTCTTCATCAACTTCTCTCACATCCGGGATAGTCCTGCAGCTGGGTCCTGCTGTAGAGCTAGCAGGCTGAGAGATATTGATACACAAGGTGCCTTTCCTCTTCCACTTCATCAGAGCCAGCTCTGTCCAGGATTTCTGTGCCTGGCCAGCCTTCCCCCACATACTTGGCAATGGCTCCTACACCATCTTCTGCACCTTCTTGGGTGGCATTGCTCCAACTGACCAGTGAGCAAGAAAAAGACAAACATGCTTGTGCCAACCACCACTTATGCTGCTGCCACCACAGTTAATGACATGCACACAGAGTAATAACAGCTGTTTGCTGGATGCAGTGAGACAGATTACCAGTTAGCATATTCCTGCACTAGTGTTAGATCATGCTGTCATGCACCTATACCATACTGAGCTGCACCATCTATCTGCTGCACCAGCTGGAGCCCTAGGAGCTTACCCTGAGGTATACCAGCCAATCCCCTGCCTACACCAATTATACAACCAAGATGTTGTTGTTGTTGCTGTTGTTGTTGTTGTATTTAGAAATGCTGGACCCAGACTTGAAAGCTCCCCTGAAACGCCAAGCCAGGAAGCAATGGCCAGGCCAGAAAAGAGGGCAAAAGGGGGAACAAAGCTGCCAGGGTAATATATGAGGGACTGTCCTTTGGGGAAGAAAGAAAAGAGGGATACCAAGTAAGGTGAAAAAATCTGGCTTCAAGAAGCTGCACAGGAGCCTAGAAGGGGTGGGAGTGAAGCTCAGCTGCTGCCCAAACAGGAAGGGGGATAAGGAAGGAAAGAACTCCCTTGTACAAAGCCCTTATAAGGGCTGTTGGTAAGACTACCATGGCTTCAAATGGGGTCAAAGGCACCTGAGAACCCATTCCTGCTGTGCTGCCACCTCAGCAAAAAAAGGGGGAATGCCACCCTTGTCCCACTGAAGCTGCTACTCCAGACCACTGAAGCTCCCCCCCCCCGATACTGATGAGTCTTCCTTCCTCATCCCTCACTGCCCCATATCACTGTCGCTATCACTGTTGGCTCCAATGAAGAGTCTTTGGCTTCTTCAATGCCTCTCTGGATCTGCTATACACCTTGCTCCCATGATGCTTAGAAGGCAACCGGCAAGCATACATGGAAGCATGTAGCTAAAAGCCCCCCACCCCCAGTTGGAGTGAACCCACTCTGGCCATGCCCAAAATCGAATGAATCCAAACCTAAGTTTAAACTCATTGGCTGGTAGTTCCCACTTCCTCTCTGGACTGTGCCAAGCCACGTGGACCATTGGGAAGAAGAAGTCAGTGAGTTGCCATGCCAGGGGGGACAGCCAGCACTTTGCTCCCATCCCAACCAGCAAACTCACCACACAGTAAATCATGCAATGCCCTTGTTGAAAAGAGAATGTGAGGGAAAGCCATATTAGAATCTCTAGGATTAACCAGAGGGGATGAACACACCTGCTTTCAACTAATAACTTGTGATACAGGTCCAGTGGATCTAACTTTTGCCCTTGCTTGCTCAGCGATGATGAACATTTTTTGGTTTGTATAGCCTGAAGAGGTGGGCACAATTTGGGGGAAAGTGAGATCCAACATGTGTGTGCTTGATTCTTGTCCTTCTGAACCCATAAAGGTGGTGGTGGGGGGACTGACTGAGTAGGAGAAGAAAGTGGTAAATACCACATTAAAGAAGTAAGATAAGGTTCCAATGTGCCTGAAAGAGGAAGTGGTGAGGCCTCTGATGAAAAATCCTCCCCTCCATTCCACCACATTGGATAATTCCTGGCAGTTTCCAACGTCCCATTCTTCAGAAAGATTTTGAAGCATATGTCAGTGGTACTGGATAAAATGGATTATTTAGATATATGTCAATCTGGGTTGAGGCTTGATAATAGGACAGGACTGCCCATATAGCTGAAGTTTAGGAAATTTCAGCTGGGCCAAAACAATGTGGATGGTTATAGGGAGAACAAAAGTCTCTTGTTACAGTGGCTCCTATAGCTGTTGGTCTGTTTCTGGGCATAACTGAAAGTCCTAGTTATCATCAAGAGCCAGCATGGTGTAGTGGGTTGAGCACTGGAATATGACTCTGGAGACTAAGGTTTGAATCCCCACTTGGCCATGTGTGATCTTGTGCAAGTCACACACTCCCAGCCTCAGGAGAAGGCAAAGGCAACACCCTCTCTGAACAAATCTTGCCAAGAAAATGTCAGGGGATGATAGGTCACTCAATCCCTGGCAGAAGCCAAAAAACTATCTCAGCAGACTTAGTAGCAACCCGTTCCCAAGAATACTCACACACAGAGTGTTTGACGTCCAAATAAGCAGGAGGCACACTTTTGTCTTCAAAGTCAAACAGTTACAATATGTACAAATATTTACAATTGAAAAACAAACTGCTTTACCAGGCATCAGCATTCACAAGAAGAAGAGAGAGTGAGCTTTGAACTAGCTCACTTATATATATATATATCTACTAGACATTGCCCTCTGATGGCCTGACTGGGCATGACTTGGTAGTTCATGGAGGTAGCCATTATGACTCAGCATGATTCTGCAGTTGTTCGGCCATTTTATAATGGAGTTCAGTCTCTAACTCCTGACAAAACCCCCCATGATAGGGTCGCCATAAGTCAGAAACAACTTGAAGGCACACAACAACAACAACAACAACAACAACAACAATGTTATCATCTATAAAGTCCTGTATTATTTGGATCCAAGTGTTCTCCCATTCATGACTATTCAGGCTTTGCCCTGCTACCATAAGAGGCACATTTGGGGGATGAGAAAGAGGGCTCTCTCAGTGGCCAAAACTGGCTTTGGAACTCCCTTGTGGGGATGGCTAAACTGGTCTTCTCTCTGTTGTCTTTCTGTCAGCTGGCAAAGACCTTTTTATTTAGGCAGCCTGGGTTGCTGCGGATGTGCATCTGTAAAAGGGACTTTTAATTTTGCATAGATGCTTCCTTTTGCATTTGTTGTTAATTGAGTGACATTATTTTTAAATGTAGTTACTGTATCCTAATAAATCTTTTCTGTTTTTAATGCATACTTGTGTTTTGTTTTTTTTTCATGTTATGGTCTTCTACCTTGAGCCCCATTTGGTGTAAAATCAAATAAATAAATAAAATAACAAAGGTTTAATATGCTTTGCCTTTTGTTTAAAGTCATTGCCTTAACACAAGATTTCACGGTCTACTTCTTACAGTTCAGGCCCAAACAATGAACTTTGGCAAGTAGCTCTACACTCATCAAAGATCTCTGAACAAACAACTTTTTCAAGATGACTTCTAATCTTAGGAAAACTTTATCCAAAAAACAAAGACTGGTTAGCACAGACATTTGGTATGTACAGCTCACCACAAAAAGATTTGGAAGTACCCTGAAGGAACATTGCATATAATACTTGTGGACAATTTAAAGCAGTAAATATTTTTACTCTATTCATGATTCAAGAAGACGTTGTCAGGATGAAGAACTGGGCCAGAACTAAGAAAATAAACTTTAAACTAAATGAAAATGTCTGTATTTAAGTAGGAGTAATCAGATGCATGAGCCAGCATGGTGCAGTGGTTTGAGCGTGAGATTATGACTCTGGAGACCAGGGTTTGAATCCCCACTGGGGGTTATTAAAACTCAGTGAGTGGCCTTGGGCAAGTCACACTCTCTCAGCCTCCAAGGAATGCAAAGGCAGCCCCTCTCTGAAAAGTTTTGCCAAGAACACTTTCTGACAGGGTCTTAGGGCCTTAGGACCATCCTAAGTTGGGAACGACTTGAAGGCACACAACAATAACAATCAGATGCACAGATACAGGATGGCTGACAACTGGCTTGAAGTGCAACATGTGAACAGGATCAAGGGATTTTAGCAGGCTACAAATTAAATACAATTCACCAGTGCCAGATGGCATGTAAAAGGATAAATTGCTTAAACAGAAATATGGAGATTTTCACACCGGGGCCAAAAGCCCCATTTCTGTACCGCAAAGCCCTCTCCCATTCCTGCAACAGAATGGAGGTAAATGTTCACACACTTACCTCCATTCCACTACAGGAACGGGCTTCCTCCTTCCTTGCCGGCCGGCCATAAATGCAGCCGTCGTAAGGCTGCCTTTACGACTGGCCGGCTGAAATCCCACTCATTCTCTCATGAGAACGAGCGGGAGAGAAATTCAAAAGTAACCCCCCCACACCCGCTGTCAAGTAAATAAATAAAAAAGAAAATAATTTTTTAAAAAACAAGGAACCCAGGGAGGGGGGGGAGGGTCCCATTTACCTGGATGTCGTGGTCGTGGCAGGAAGTGATTGGCATGGAGCTCCTCCCCTGTCCCTGTCATTCCAGAACAGAGATGGGTCTCCTGTTCGCACACCCATGATCCATTACAGAAACAGAACCAGGTGTTTAATAACGACTTATCCCCATGAATACTATATCACAGGGAGAAAACAGAACAGTAACACTTAGGGCATGGAACAGGGTGAACACCATCTGAAAGAAAAATCTTTCAGTGACCCTTTTCCGTGCCTGTAATGGAACAAATTGGCTGTGTGAAAATCTCCTGTGTCTGGATTGTAAGAAGTAATGGTATCAATTTATTCTGCTTCAAATAAATCTCAACTGGAGTACAGAATCCAGTTCTGGGCACTCGAGTTTAAGAAGGATATTGACAGACTAGAATGTGTTCAAAGCTGGTGATGGCTCTGATGAGGAAAGACTGAGGAGATTTTCAGACCTGCCAAAATGCCTGTTTGCCGCGCGAGCAGCCTCCCGAGACTGCTGCGCGGCAAGGGTCTACTTCGGACGACGCTGTGCCTCTCGCGAAACCGTCCGTGTCACTTCCGTGAAGCTTCGGACGGCTCAGCGCCATATTTCAATCACGGAGGTTGCCCGAGATTGAAATATGGCGCTGAGTCGTCCGAAGCTTCACGGAAGTGACACGGACGGTTTCGCGAGAGGCACAGCGTCGTCCGAAGTAGACCCTTGCCGCGCAGCAGTCTCGGGAGGCTGCTCGCGCGGCAAACAGGCATTTTGGCAGGTCTGAAAATCTCCTGAATGTTCTGGGAATGCCTGGTCTGGAGAAAAGATTATCAAGAGGCAGTATGATGGCCATCTTCAAATATTTCAAGTTGTGTCATATACAGTCCATAGAGCAAATTTATTTTCATTTGCTCCAGAGCATAAGGCTCAGATGTGTGAGCTCACATTAGAAGAAAACTGATTTAGATTAAACATTAGAAAGACCCTTTGACAAAAAATGTTTGACAGTGGAACAATCTGCCTCAGTAGGTGATGAGAGAAATTAGGTGGTGACAGAAAAGCTGCTGGAGGCTTTTAAGAAGAGGCTGGAAGGGTGACTATCAGGGATATTATAGTAGTGTTTTCCTATATCTGCAGGGGATTGAACTGGATTATCTTTAAACTCACTTCCAGCTCTATGATTCTATTCCTAGGCTCAGGATAGACTTTGTAACAATTAAATAAAACCATTGTACATGAGGTAATATGAAGGCAACTCAGAGGCTTATTGCATGCCAAAGTAAAGCGGCAGGGGAGCCAAAGGTTCTGCTTTTGGTGCTGCCTTACCACATGACTTTGCCATTCTTCCGGTGTTCTGCCATTCTCGTCCCATGAAACATAAATATAATAACTTTTCCCATTTCCAATGTACAGTAAATGTAGTTGAATTACATTTTTAGCTGATTAATGTTTATCTAAATGCATTATTCCTTTTTTTCTACCTTTCTCATCTCTCAGTATATGTATCCATCTTATGAGATCCATTAATAATGGTAATAATTAATGTAATTGATAATAATGTAAAATATTTAGGAGAAAGAGTGCTATTGTAAGGTATGCTGAAGCCTTACCATTTCTTGTATTTCCCTTATAATTCCTGACTGAGCTACTTTTGTCCAGGCTGAGCTCTGAAACTCAAGTTTTTTGGCAAGGAGAAAAGTGGCTGGAGGGGAAAGTGCCAGGGAAAAGCAGCAAGGAAAGGTTTAGCACTTCTCATTCACTTGACGGTGCTCCATTTTAAATCTCTACTCTGCCTCACAACTGTGCATCATGACCGCCAAGCTATGACACAGTGTTACCTGCCCTGACACTTTTATAATTCATCAATTGGCTAAATTTCATATATTGGCTTATTATTAGCACTCCATGTGGTTGGCAGTAGACCAGGGACTCCCAAGTACAAGGAATCAAGGCCTACTCAGAAAACCTAAGCAAGTAGCCTGCTAAAATTCCTAAAATACACACCCAGGTAAGGATTAAGTGAACCCTCTTGAACTGGTGAGTTAGGGAAGGAATGGGCTAATTCTCCTGAATGTCCATAGAAATGAGTCATTCAATGATCCCATCAAGGTAGCTAGACTCTCTTTCCTTGCAAAACTAGTTTTTCCTTGCACATTTCCTGAAACAATGGAGGTTTGCCTGAGACACATCAGTTTTAATGTTTCAACCATTAGCAGTCCTTAACACATCTGAAGAATCCATTGTTTAACCTTGGAAAACTCTGGAAGACATTGTATTCCACTCAAACTCACCCCTTCAGGGGGAATAGGGGGAATATCGAATATAAATATCACCTCCAAATACAGCCAAAGTGTGCACAGATTCCCTTCCTGCCACCACTCCATCAGTCTGTGTCACCAGGTTGTAGTTTCTACATGATTCTCTGTTCGTCGGACAGGTATAACATAGTCCAACTCTATCCCTCTATCCCAATACTTCCTACTTTCTTTGTTAGCCTTGTCTGACTGCTTGAATTCAGCCTGTGTGTGTGATTGTGTGTGCTCCCTTGATTATTTTTCAATAAAACCATTTTTATTTCATCCCCTGGCTTGGAGTCTTGTCAGTGAATATTGGTATACATAGGTCCAAAGGTCCTGCCATTAACCTGCCTCTTGCTGCCATCTTGAGCTAATTAGAATCCCCCAAACAAAAGTGGGCTCCTCACAGGCCCCACACTATTTGGGTAACAACAGGTTGTGCTGTTATCACATAGAGCTAGCCTACAGAGCGGGAGTGGGGAAAGGTGGAAATTTGTGACCCTTTAGACTGTTGGACTGCAGCTTCTATCAGACACAGACAGCACAATGAGGGATGATGAGTATTGCAATCCAGCAAACATCTAGAGAGCCATACATACTCTGTTTCTTGCAGTGACAAGTAAATAGTGACACACAAACTCAAGATTCATTTGAAGACTCCATAACTATAACCTGGCACCTTTATAACAACTTTCAGAGAATATATGCTAATATCTCCAGGTTTTTCCCTTTATTTCTAGGTACATTGGAAAAAATTCTTCAATATTTCCTTCAAGGAAACTTGTAAGCATAGGTAAAATGGAAAGAACCAAGGCTAGAATCTTCCAGCAAGCACATAGGAAAAAGGAAGTTGCATTGCATTACAGATCACCTTTAACCGTCTCTCTAATGAAGAGGCACGACTTCCATTCCTCTCTGCAGAGCCTGCTACAGAGCTTGGGATTGAGCACAAGGTCCCCCTTCAAGTTTACACAATGACCATCTGGATTTGCTTACCTTAGAACAAGTTTGCACAGGTAGGCCTTTCACAAGGTGATTGCAATCTTGGCAAGTCTTGAAAAGAGTGGGAAATCCATTTTGAAACCACTTCTCTAGGAAGGTCTTCTATTGTGTCACTTGCGTAACCTCTTCACTGTGTGTGTGTGTGCACGCGTGTGCACGTACACATACATGTATGCAGATATATTGTGTGTGTGCCTGTGTACACACATACCTCACCTCCTATGGGTCATAAAAGTGTAGATTCTTGTGTGTTCACCTATATTTTTCTAATAAAATACTTTAGTTTATCTCAACTGGAGCCTGCTCTATAGTTAGCACTGGTATACAGAGGTGAAAGGATCCTGAAGTTACCCTCCTGTCTCAGGTCAGCCATTCAAACTACAGTTGTCCCTTCACATTCGCTGGGGTTTGGTTCCAGGACCCACCGTGAATACCCAAATCCATGAATACTCAAGTCCCATTATATGCAATGGCATAGCAAAACGATGCCCCTTATATAAGATGGCAAAATCAAGGTTTGCTTTTAGAATTATTATGTTTTTAAGAATATTTTCAAGCCGTGAATACTTAAAACCGTGAATGCCAAATCTGTGAATGTGGAGGGACAACTGTAATAATTCCTCCAAATAATAATAGAATTTCTGGCATCTGGGTAGGGCTCTAAAGCACCCATACTCACACCCACACCCCTCTTAGGGTAACAATGATTATTAGTACTATTATATTTATTTTATTATTTACTTAATATTTATTTATGGAATTTATGTTGCCATTTATATCCTGCCTTTCTCTCAGAACTTACACTGAAAGCAGCTAACAACATATTTTAAAACAACACACATTAAAAACTATACAAAAACTTCAATAGAAGCATCAATATAAAAGTTATTTTAAAACAATTAAAATGTGTAAGGTGAAAAAAATTAAAAATTATAAAAAAGCAGCATAACTGGAAAACACCATAACACTAGAAAACATCTTATATGCTGCTTTTATAGTTTCTATAAAGTTTTTAAGGAATTGTAACCTTAAATAACTTAAACATTTTTATTGGGACTCTGGGAAGCTTCTGGGGGCCCTCAGAAACTACACTCAGGGGTCCCACAGAGTGCACATGGCCCCTGGGCTGCATTTTGGCCACCCTTGTCTCAGAGTGATCTTATGTATTTCAGACACCCACCATTTTGAATTTTCATCTGTTGATGTTCTTCCAGAAAACCAAGTTTGTCATAATGTAGATGGAACTCTTTTTGTAAGTCTTCCTACTACAAAATTCATGCCCCTTTTGAGAAGTTACTAATGCAAATGAGACAGCTTTGTACCTGAAACGAGAAGAAACTATTGAATTAGAGCAAATTGGTTTTTCAGATGCTTTTCATACTCACCTCCTGCCTCATATTGTGACTGATTTGTGGTGGTTTTCAAAAAATCAAATGCAATGTTTGATATGAAGAAACTTAACTTGCAGGAGCAGCTTTCAGATTCTTCACTTTGGAATTCATTTTGCCATCAATTCTGATATGGTGAGAATTGGGCTTGGATCGTGTCAGGGAACTTGATGTTCTTCCCAGGTTCCTGTAGAGGGAAATAGGATGAATGTGGAGTACTGAATCGATCAAGCATCTTCAGTATTAATTGAGAACTTTTTTAAAAAAAGCTAATTGAAAGTTGTATTTAGGTGAGCATCCACAAGAACTGCCAAAGCAATCACTTAGTAAAGCTAATTGTGATCAGTTGATACCAGGCAGGTGAAGCGCTGCCAAAATAAGATAAATTTGGCCCAGTGATGGCTGCTGTAGCTTAATATAATTGAGTTCAATTAGGCTTCAAAGCTGAGACAGACAGACAGGCTGCTGGTTATGCATTCCTTTTTTACTGCCCAGACGGCCCCCTTTCATCTTAGTTGTGTTCAGCATTCTGTCTCTTTATCTTTTTAGTTGGGACAGGCAAATGTAATTAAGGCAGATTGAGCAGTGATGCAAACTACACCATGCCTTTAAAGGTTGTGCCTGAACACTTCTTCCCAGCAAATTAATCTCCAAGACCAGCTCACGTCTTTCTTTGGCTTTTAATACTTGTGTGCTAAACTGAACTCCATGCTGTGACTTGGAAAAAATAGTGCTTTGAAAATCCTAATATTTCATATGAGGAGAAAGGACCCATTGCTGCCTAGTGTAGTATATCTTCTCTCCCCCAATCTAGAATCATAGAGTTAGAAGAGACCACAAGGCCCATCCAATCCAATCACCTGCCATGCAGGAATAAACAATCGAAGCATTCCCAAATCTAGCCTCTGTTTAAAGATCTCCAAAGAAGGAGACTCTACCACACTATGAGGCAGTGCATTCCACTGCCAAATAGCTCTTACTGTCAGGAAGTTCTTCCTAATGTTTAGATGGAATCTCTTTTCCTGTAGTTTGAGTCATTGCTCTGTGTCCTAGGAGATTTTCACACCAGCGATATGTTCTGTTGCAGGCATGGAACAGGGTCACTGAAAGATTTTTCTTTCAGACAACATCACCCGATTCCGTGCCTTCAACGTGACTGTTCTGTTGTCTCCCTGTGATATTTCAATCATGGGGAGAAGTCGTTAATGACCACCCATTCTGTTTCTATCACAGAATCACGGGTGGTCTGAAAGGTGTCCTGTTCCTCTCCCGCAATGACAGCTGTGGGGTGGGGGAGGTCCATTCTGGACACTTCCGGGCAGGAATGGGACACCCAGGTAAGTGGCATCCTCCCCCCCCCGGGTTACTTGGGGGTTTTTTGTATGTGTTTCTGTGCTTGCTTTACTCATTTGACAGCTGGGGGGATATTTTTAAATTTGAGATTTGGCTTCACTGCTGTAAAAGCAGCTTTACAGCAGTGAAGCAGAGGGGAGAGGGAGGACATTCCTGCCGCAGGATTAAGGTAAGTGTGTGAACATTTTCCTTAATCCCATAGCAGGGATGGGAGAGGGGCTTGTGGAGCAGAAACGGGACATTTGGCCCCTTTGTGAAAATCTCCTAAGTCTCTGGAGCAGCAGAAAACAAGCTTGCTCCATGCTCAGTACGACATCCCTTCAAATATTTAAACATAGCCATCATGTTCCTTCTTAACCTTCTCTTCCCTAGGCTAAACATACCCAGCTCCCTAAGCCGCTCCTCATAGGGCATAGCTTCCTGACCTCCCACCATCTTGGTCATCCTCCTCTGGACACGTTCCAACTTGTCCATATCCTTCTGGAATCCACCATTTTCATAGACATTTCAGTGAAAACACAGTGCATTTCATAGAATTCTGAGGCCTCTATTGGCCCACTGCTCCATTCATGAAAAGTACTGTAGAGGCTTCTTAGGTCTAGCAGTTGTCCCATTTGAGCCAGAGAGCAATGCCCAGTACTTCCCAGGGGCTGAAAGGGTGACGTGCTATTTTATGGAAAACAGTTCTCTAACACAGAATGTAGGCTGCTGCTACACTGCAGAAATAATGCAGTTTGATACCGCTTTAACTGCCATGGGTCAATGCTATGGAAATCTGGGATTTCTAGTTTTGTGAGATATTTAGCCCTCTCTGTCAGAGAGCTCTGGTGCCACAACAAAGTACAAAACCCAGGATTCCATAGCACTGAGCCGTGATAGTGAAAGTGGTATCAATCTGCATTCTTTCTGCAGTGTGGCAACAGCCTTAGACAGAAGACTGAGGAGACACACTTCCCACACTTTCAAAGTCTTTTCTGCGATGATTTATATTTCAATTAATTGTATTTCTCTTTAATGTCTAGTGTACAGCAACTATATCCAAATATGCCTCTATACATACAGAATAACATATGCAAATTTTAGGCCAATCTATCTCTTTTCTTTTTTGATGATGCTTAGTAAGTGGCTGTGGACAAGTGCCTTTTAGGAAAGCTTGTTTGCCATTATGGAGCTTCTCTTCCAGAATGCCAATAAACCCTTCAAGGGACCTTCCCAGAAAACAGCTTCAAAACTAGAGTTTAGAAAAACCACTTTTATAGTTGACAAGTCCTACAAGCTCTGCAACCCCCTGCTCCATCCTGTGTGGACTTTATAAATTGAAGTTTTTAAAAGTTACTTTTCTGAGTTCTGTTAAAACCTGGAGGCCAACATTTTAACATAATTAAAAGACATGTGGCAACATGTCAGATGACTACTGAATAACGGATAAGTCCTTAGAGACTTTGAGGTTCAACTGTAAGGTTACTGCTCTTAGATCTGGCCCCTTCTTGTTGAAAAATGTGACAGATAGTACTGAATCTCTCATGCAGGGTAATCATATTGGCAAGGCAGAAGCTGAATAACAGCCAGCCCCATGCCACTCCCTTCCCTGCAAGGGTCTTGCAAAGAAAATAAATAATCTAAGAGGTTTATCGCACACTAAATTAAAGCAGCAGACAGCCGGAAGGTTCCATCTTCTGTGCTGCCTTAATGCATGACATCATCGTTCTTCCATCCCAGTCCCATGGAAGATTGAGGTAAAACCACGTCTATTTGCTAACCAGAAAAATTTGTTCGCAAAAAGACGTGGTTTTATCTCAGTCTCACATGAGACCAGAATGGCAGAGCACCAGAACAATGACCTTGTGCGGTAGGGCAGCACTGAAAGCAGAACCTTCCGGCTGCCCTACCACTTCAACTCGGTGTGTAATAAGCCTCTGGACATTATCAGACATTCCCTTTAAAGCATTCTTTTGCTGGCATAAATAATCGATTTTTATGCCAGCAAAAGAACGCCCCCCCCACCGCATTTACGTGTAATCCTGACAAAGGCAGCTCTGGCAATGAAAGAGGAAGTGAACAGAGCTCCATTAACTTCCTCCTTTGAAATCCTGTGAAATATTGAGAGACTTCATCACAAGGGAAATTAAAAAAAAAAAATAACACTAAAAAAGTTTTTAAAAGCACAAAAACACACTTTAAAACTTACAAGTAACCCGGGGGGGGGGGGGGTTTCATAAAAAGTGTGTCATTTACCTGGATGTTGCAATCTAACCCGGAAGTGTGAGACGCGGTAAGTATGGGGGGGGGGGGCGGGAAAGACGCGAGGCTTCACGCGTTGGCTATGCCGGGGAGGGGGAACGGCAGGGGGGATCAATTGACAGCTTAAGCCATCAATTAAAAAATACAAGTTTTGGCAGGAACATAACAGTTGTTTGATATGCATGCCCTTTCGCAGTTATGTGGCATTGTTATGATGCTGTATTTGATGTGTCTGATAAAATCCTCTGACTTTTATTTATAAAAGATACAAAAAATAGCTTTACTTACATACCTTTGTCCAAAATCAAACACATGGGCAAGTGGAGGATCAAGAGCAGAGAAGAAAAGAGAAGTGGCAGGAGGATAATTTTGTCATTTTGCCCGGTTTGTTATAAGCATGGAGACATTTTTTAGAATAGAAGATACTTCCAGTTAACTTCTTTAGTGTTAAAAATAGTACTTTCTAGTTTTAAAATGGCCTCTCCTGGCCTAAAACACCCCATGGGGGCGTAGAAAAATTGCTCCAGAACTTAAAGCAGTGGTGGGCAAAGCACAAAGTTTTTGTGGCTCCCAGGACACCCCAGGGTCAAATTTTTTTTTGCAGAAAAAAAAGGAAAAGACAATTCAGCTTTTTTTCTTTGTGCTCCAGAATGCCTCCAAATGCACTTTAGGGCAGTGTGGAGGGCATTTCCCCCATATCTGGAGGCTCCCCTGGGCCTTCTGGGGTGGTGGGGGTCAAAAATGATTTTAGCAATATATTTGGGGGCAGGGGAAAGCCCTAAAATGATCCAAAGTGTCCACTGGGGACACGAAGTACATGGCCCCACATTTTGTGGGCAACCATGGGCTAATTTAGGCCCAGGATGGGCCTTTTTGAAACCCAAAACATGGTGAAAATGCCCGTTAGAGGTGTTTGGGGGCAAAAACGTCCTTTTTATTTTGTTTATTTTATTTTTTTGGTGGAAGCAGGTGCAACCCCCCAAGTCTTTTGGGGGGGCTAATGTGGCCCTGTAGCCTTCCACAGTGGCTCATCTGTGTCTTAGAGGGTGCTTGGAGGGGAGGCGTTATGAGTAAAGAAAATTGAGTAAAAAAATCACAAATTGAACATGTGGCAGCGGAGGGTATGTCCGATGAGATCCAGTGAGAGGCAGCTTTGCTCTATTCATCTGCTTGTTTGAGGAATACATCTGTGTATTTCTCAACAAGAAATACTGGTGTGTGTGTGTGTGTGTGTGTACCAGTATTTGTGGTCAAGAAAAGTGATCTCCTGTCATTTACTTAGTTAGTTATTACCTTCTATATGTGCTGACTGGAAATGAAACAGATCACCTAGCAACCAAGCACTAAAGCATAAGATCACTCAGTAACAATTCAAAAAGTTATATGGATAGAAGTCATAGTGTACTTTGCCTTCCCTCATCTAAAGTATATAGTAGAAAACTAACCATTTTGTGGTCTAGCTTTCTAACCCTTTCTCAAAATGAGTCTTTGAAGTCCAAACCAAACTACTATGTAATTGTTATGCTTTTGCAAGCTCACCTCAGTATAACACACCTTATGTTCTTTATGAATGGGCAAGACAAACAGAATAGTCTTTGACCTTTTCAGATGAAATAGTCCCAAGAGTGATTCACTGCATTAGGATGTAACTTGGTGGGACCTTCAACTTTGACTTTCATGATGGGCAGAGGCAGAGCAGTCGCTAGGCTCAGACAAACTGTGTCTGGTGAGATCTGCTTGTGTAAGAAGATGCCACTTTGCTGGATCTTGTCAGGTTGTACTCAATGCATTATACAGGAGGAAAACAATATTTGTGACTATGATGGTCCTTACTCTTATTTTGTGATTACTAACATAATCCCATATTTCTTTTCACAATAATAATAATAATAATAATAATAATATTTATTTATACCCCGCCCCTCTGCTAAAAACAATCAGGGCGGACTAAGGAGATTTTCAGACAAGAATGGAAAAGCATTCCTGTCCCAGAATCTCCACTCCCGCTGCTGTCCCATCCCTGTTCTGGCACAATAACAAAAATTTTCAGACCTACCTTGAGTAGCATCGACAGGGCAGCCCAGGAGTGAATGGAGCTCTAACGGAGCTCTGTTCACTTCCTGGAGTGAAATCCTGTGGATTTTTGCAAGAAGATGCAAGCGCGGGAAATTCAAAAAGAAAAAGAAAAAGAAACACACAAGAAAAAGTGACAGCAAGCACAAGGTAAGTGTGTCACTTAACTTGATGTCCCAATCTCCACCCAGAAGTGTTCTGGCAAGGACCTCCCATTGATACTGGGATCTCACCAGCATAATGGGGCACCGTTTCAATTGCAGGAACATGTATGATAGAAACAGAAGGGGGGATCTATTGATGGCTTCGCCCATCAATAAAAAGCAGCACTGGTGGAACGGCAGCAGAACAGGTGCATTACAAGGGAGGAAAAACATTGTGTGGTAAGGGAGCCCTTTTACTATTTCCTGGCATTTGTGTAATGTCACTTTTAATGAGTCTGATAATCTCCTAAATAGTGGTCTCTATTCATCGCTTTGGTCTGTTAGATGCCCTACTACCTCTCCTCACGGTATCTCATAATTGGAAATATTAGACACTTTTCATGGTCAGGTTTGCTTGGGCAAACCAAAAAAGGTTAGTTGGAGTTCACAATGACCTGGATGTGTCTTAGAAATATTTTGGCAAGAAAGCCCATATTAGGATTGTGCAGAAGCCCCTTAGTAAACACAGTCATTAAGGAGGTATGTGTGAATCCTTTCTTCTAGCCTTGGGCACCTCAGCAATGAGTCATTCAATCAAACAATTAAGGGACCATTCCCAAATCCACTCCTAAGGAAACCTCACCTCATACCCCCCACCTGCCCAGCCTTGTGAGATTGTTGTAAACCCATCAATTCCTATCTCCAAGTCATTAATGTAATCAGTTAAGTTCCAGTTTCTTTTGTCTATATGGTGGAGAAGCCATCCAGATTTTGTTCTTGACAGAGTAACCCTTCAGGATATGAAACAGAGTATAAATATTAGTTACCCAACAATAGTAAAATGTGCTACAGTGGACAAACCCAGACACTCTCTTTCTTGGCACGCCCCCAGATCAGAACCTCCTGTGCTTCCCTCAGGCACCTGTCTGAGTATCTTTGCTACATGAAACACTGCTCTTCAAGACTGGTAACTATTGTCCTATTTTCCTGAATCTCTTCCTTTATCCAATCTTTCTGCTTTATTCCTCTATAGCCTTGTATGGTTCTTAGGATGTGTGTTGCATGTGGGAATGAATTATACATTATTTCACTTCTATGCTGGAATGTTCTTTGCAGATAGTACTGGTATACATGGCTGAAAAGATCCCTGAAGTTATTCACCTCTCTCAGGAATCTGTTTGAGCTAATAGTTCCTCCAGATAATAATATAGATTTTGGCATCACAAGTGGGGCTCTAAAGTACCTTCTACCTCTTAGGGGAACAGGGCAACCACTGTCAGTTCCAAGAGACATAGCCTTTCCAACATGGCAATACAGTTGGGCTCCCGTCCACGGAACCAATAGTCGCCATTTCAGTTATTTGCAGCTGGAAAAAAAAAATATCATACAGTCAAGTGGGAAAATGTCTAGAGACGTGTCCTCTCTAGGCATCTTCTAGTTCCTCCAACACAACTCTATGCCATGTTTTTACCAGAAGTCCTTTATTTTAATAGGGTTCGCTATTATCCATGGTTTCTGGTATCCACAGTAAGTCTGGGAAGCAAACTCTCCACAGATACTGCGGTCTGACTGTATTGCCTATGCAGAAATCCTGTGCTTGAATCAAAGAAAGAACTTCTGGACCTACAGACAAAATACGCTGAAACTGTAGGCTTTAATTTAGAAGACGACAACACTCTTATTGTGAGCATCACTTTTGAATTCTGTGTTGAGGTCCTGTAAATTGGATAATTCCCACTGGACACTGGTTATTACTCCCATTCCAATGGATGTCACTGAGGAATGGCTGAGACTTTATTAAACAAACACCTGTTCTCAATAATTTTATTAAATCTACAGTAGTTTATGGTGTCCTGAGAGCCAAGTTGTTCATAAAAAGTGCTGTTAAGTTGCTTTATTTATCCCCACCTCCCACATAAATGTGTGTTTGTACAGTGCCTTGCAGAAGTATTCACTCCTGCTCCCTTTGACCTTTCCACATTTTGTTGTGTTACAATCTGGTACTGAAGTTAATTTAATTAGTATTGCTAATATTTGATGGACACAAGATTCTCGACACTGTGAAGGTGCACAATGTTTTTATTATGGCCAAAACGTTATGGAAAGAAAAATAAACTGGAGCATTTTTGTTGCATAAGTATTCACCCTCTTTGCTACTACAGTTGTCCCTTAACATCTGCGGATGTGACATTCGCAGTTTTGAGTATTCATGGGTTTGTCTCACCCTCCATGCTTGTCTGTGCCTTCCCTTCCCTTTCTAAAAGGAGAGAGAGAACAGACAAGCAGGGAGTGTGAGGAAAAGCCTCTTAAACCACCCCTCTCCTGTGCCTTCACCAGCAGAGGGGTGATGTTAGGGGTCTTCCTCACCCTCCGTGCTTGTCTGTGTCTTCCCTTCCCTTTCTAAAAGGAGAGGTGTCACAGACAAGCACGGAGCGTGAGGGAAAGCCTCTTAAATTGCCCCTCTGCTGGCCCTTAGCTCTCTTTGCAGGGAGAGCGAAAGACCAAGGAGGGCGAGTGTCATTCGCATTTTTTTCACATTCGTAAGGGTCTGGCGACCCTAACCCCCACAAATGTGAAGGGACAACTTCACAATATTGAGTGGTAATACATAAAGAAATACAAAAGAATTTGGGGAAAAGGTTTAAGATAGAACCAGAAATGTATCTACTAAATATAATAGATGAGAATATAGGAAAAGAATATGAAAAAGTGATCTTGTATATGGTGACAGCAGCAAGAATTGTATATGTCCGTTATTGAAAAGGAGAAAAAACACCTACGTTGGAAGAATGGAAGCTGAAAGTTGAAGACCTTGCTGAAATGAACAAATTAACTGTTAAAGGAAAAGGCAATACAAAACTTCAAGAAAGACTGAAAAATGTGGAACAATTATATAGAAAAAAATGAATTGATATAGACAAAGGAAAGGAGAACAGTTAATAAGGCATAGCTTGCAAAGGACTTGTGTACAGAAGAGATATCAGTATTATATCGAAAGTGGAGATACAAGGATGATAATATTAACCAACAGATGAAATGGTAGGAAGTCTATTGTTATTTTATTATGTAATTTAATATGTATTATTTTGCATGTTTATGTTCTTTATTTCTTTTTGAACATTTTTAGTGAGAAAAATCAATAAAAATTACCCCCCAAAAAAGTATTCACCCTCTTTGCTATGACATGCTTAAAGAAGTTCTGCCTCCGGAAGTCACATAAGTAGTTGAATGGAGTCCACCTCTGTGTAATTCCATTGCCACAGGATCTCAGATTAAATACACCTGTTTCTGGAAGGCCCCAGAGTTTATTGGAGAACATATTTAAACAAACAGCATCACAAAGACCACAAGGAGTTATCAAAACAAATCCAGGGTAAAGTTGGGCCAAACTGTGAACATCCCCCAGAGCACTGTTAAACTAACGTTATTACAAAATGGAATGTATCAAATGTGACTTTGCTTAAAGAAGGCCATCCATGAAAACTCAGTGACTGGGTGAACACAGATAGGCATCTGCAGCTGAGATGGGATAAACTGTCCATGGGCAACTATCACCCAGAAGCTCCACAAAGTGTGGCTTTATGGAACAGTGGCAAGAAGAAAGCGATTGATGAAATAAGACCATATCAAAGTCTGTTGGAGTTCCCAAAAAGGCATGTGGGAGACACAGAAAACATGTGGGAAAAGAATCTCTGATAGGATGAAAAAAGAATTGAACTCTTGGCCTTGCTGTAAAGCACTATGCAAAGCACAAAGTCAACAGACTTGATCAGACATGGCAAAAAAAACACACACAATTATGATGTCACGATAGTGGGAATCGGTCCCACTATCTCATGACATCATATGTCTCCCATGCTTACTCCCAGCCATGAATAAGGTGTCACTTTCCATTAGCAGGACAAGTCATCAACAGCTCTCAATATTGCTATTTTTGCAGTATTGAAGAGCATGTGAAAACACATCCTGCTGTAATTGCAAGATTACAGTGTGAATGGGCAGTCCTCTTTCCCCCCCCTCCCTGTTCCCAGCGAGAAAACGTCTGGGTGAGAACATGTAAACTATCCACAGGCTGCTCTTTGTATGAACTGTCCCATTTTGTTTGCACATTTTTAGGTGTATTTAAGTGTTTATGTGTTGATTTACTTTGTAAATTCAGGGGTTTGGGGAGTTTTTAAGCGTGCTTACATCTTCTCACAAGAACCACCAAATCTTGCCCATGCTAAATCACAGAAGTAAACTCCCATTCTTAAAGTGCTAGTGGTGGTCATGCAATAATTCCATGGCAGTTATTTCATGTGATTACAGAGACATGCAATAATAAGTGCAATAATGCCACTTTGTTTCCGCTTTCCTCATTCATGGAATTACAGCATTATTAGCCACTAGTCTAATACAGTCCAACAGTGCTCATTGTCCTGAGAACATGGTTCCCATGGTGAACCAGGGTGGTGGCAGCATCATGTTATGGGGATGTTTTTCCTTAGCAGACAGTCAGGACTGAGGGCAAGATGGATGAAGCCAAACACAAAACAATTCTAGAGGAGAACTTGTTTTAAACTTGAAGGGACTTGGAACTGGAGCAGAGGTTCGCCTTCTGACAGGATAATGACTCAAAATACACAGCCAAAGTAACAATGGAGTGGTTTAAAAACAAGAAAATGAATGTCTTAGAATGGCCCTCTCAAAGTTCAGACCTCAATCCAATTCAGAATCTGGTGCAAGTCTTAAAACTGGCTGTTCACCACATGTCCAAGCTGATAGAGCTGAAACAAGTTACCTAGAAGAATGGACAAAAATGGCTGGATCCAGATTCATAAAACTAATAGAGATTTACCCATGAAGATTTGCAGCTGTTATTGGTGCCCAAGGGGTTTCTATCAAATACTAACTTCATGGGAGTGAATACTTATGCAACCAAAAAGTGCCCGTTTTATTCTTTTTTTTTTCCTTAACTTTTGTGCCAAATAAAATATTTTGCACTTTCACAATGTGTATCTAGTGGGTATCTAGTGTTCATCCAATGGCAACAATGCCAATTAAATCCATATCAGCTCCAGGTTGTAACATAACAAAATATGGAAAAGAGGGGGGTGTGTGTGTGTGTGCGTGTGTGTGTGTGTGTGCGTGTGTGTGTGTAGTAACAATACATTAAGCAGTAACTATACCAATGAAATAAATTTTAATTCCAATACAACAGGTTGTGAAAAAGTCAAGGAGGGATGAATACACTGCCTCTGCAAGGCAGTGTATATATACACACATGGTCAAGTGGATAGTAAATGAACAGTATAGCTGGATTATACAAACTAAAGAATATATTATAATACAAACTTATTATAAGGATATTTGATTTTCCTCAAACATTCACTCCACAGAGACTTAGTTGCACTATATTTATAACAATATTGACTTTGTTACACTATATATGATTATACGGTTCTAGGTTATAAACCAGCTTTTTATTCTACTGTTCTCATTCTCCCAGAGTGCATCTACACTGTAGAAATACAGTTGTCCCTCCACATTCACGGATTTGGCATTCACGGTTTTAAGTATGCACGGTTTGAAAATATTCTTAAAAATATAATAATCCAAAAAGCAAACCTTGATTTTGCCATCTTATATAAGGGACACCTTTTTGGTATGCCATTGCATATAATGGGACTTGAGTATTCATGGATTTGAGTATTCACGGGGGTCCTGGAACCAAACCCCAGCGAATGTGAAGGGACAACTGTAATGCAGTTTGACACCACTTTAAGTTGTGCAGCTCCATCCTATGGAATCTGGGATTAGTAGTTTTACTAGGTCTTTAGCCTTCTCTGCCAAAGAGTGCTGGTGCCGCACAAAACTACAAATCCCAGGCATCTGTAGGATGGAGCCATGGCAGTTAAAATGGTGTCAAATGGCATTATTACTACAATGCAGATGCACCCTCATTAAAACAAAAACAAAAACAAAAAAACACCCACCTGTCATTATTCCATAGGACATTGTGATAAACACTTTAAAAAGTTTCCTAGAAGCAAGGGTGTGTGTGTGCCAATACTTGTAAGGATTTTGTAAAGGCCTAGAAAACAGGAGGGGGCATTTTAGATACTGCTGCTGAAATGTCTGAGACAAGGGGGAAAGAGATGTGAAAAGATGCTGAACAATGAGGTGTCATGGGCATGACAGGATGCCTGAAATATCCCACCAGGTGACTGCCTGAAGCAAGCAGTGAAGCTGCCATGCTTGTGGAGAAGGACAACTGCAGTGGGCAAAGGAACTCAGACAGACAGTAGATTAGGTGCTTGTTCACACACACCCCCAATCTACCCTCCAAGACAAGAGACTCATTAAAGGGAGGCCCCAACTATGTGAAAGCAAGCCTGCCTGACTTGTTGTATTAGAGCAAATATTTATGACTGTATCACATTTTTTTTGGCAATGAAACAGGATAGACATGCCTGCACCATGTGGGATACAACTGTAATTTTGTCAACACAGTCATTGGGTGCAGAGAAACACTGGCATTTTCCTGCAAGTTTCATTTCAACACTTTTTGCAGTAAACTTTTAGACTGATTTAAACCCTGAGGTTTAAAAAAACACAAGAGTTTTTAAAGACACTATGAGATGGTTGGGGTGGTGGGACATGCTAGAAGTGAAATGGGCAGCTACCACATATAAGCTGAAATCCACCTGGAAAAAGCCATCTAGTGTGTGTGTTTGTAGAATTCCATTAGATTGGGCCATTTGTCTGTCTTGTCTGCCTGTCTTTCCTTCTTTCTTCCCGTTTTTCCCTCCCTCCCTCCATTGACATACCACTTTCCCCATTAAAATATTCATTTAAATGCCTTCTGCTCAAATAAAAACCACAGTAAGACAACTTCAACTATTTTCTCAACATTCCCTAGGAGAAGCAATCTAAAATTAGAAAGAATCCCCCCAAAACTGCTGTCATCAATCATCCAATAAAAGCTTTGACATTTTTTTAAAGGTCTTAGTCATTACCCCAAGAAAGATAAAAGAGTTGCTCATAGACAAACCTACTTGGGGAAAGTGTCCCATTTGAAGAGTGCCACCACTGAAAAGCCCACCCCCCTCACCTGTTACACTATCCTCTGAACACTGGGCCACCTCTGGTGGACTTCTTGTGGTTGTGTGCCTTCAAGTCATTACCTATTTATGACAAACCTAATGAAAATCTGTCATGGGATTTTCTTGGCAAGATCTGTTTAGATGGGGTTTTCTTTGCCTTCCTCTGGGGCCAGGAGTGTGACTTGCCCAAAGTCACACAGTGGGTTTCCATGGCTGAGCGGGGATTCAAACCCTAATCTCCAAGACTGGAACCACTACACCACACTGGCTCATGCATCTGATTACTCCTACTTACAGTATATACAGAAATCTCCATTTAGCTTAAAATTTATTTTGTTAGTTTTGGCCCAGTTCTTCATCCTGTCAAGATCATCTTGAATCATGAATAGAGTAAAAAGATTTAATTTTTTAAAATTGTCCACAAAGATTATATGTTCAGGCTAAAGAAAGGATTATTGTATTAACTTCTGAACAGAAATAAACTGACTCCACTACATATAGCATTCTTTTAGGGTCTGCTTAATAGCCACCCCTCTTTCGTGTAGCCTTTCTGTTGCGTATCTGTCTCAGAAGAGCACTAAAGAACTGCAACTTAAACATTCTGAATCTGGAACTGCTAATGGATGTTTCTGCCAACCTCTGCAGAAGAAAAAGTAAGTGTAATAAATAAATAGGCACATCTTATCATGGTATTGGCTGTAATATTGTTCTTCAGCTGGTGCTATTCAAAGACAAATGGCAAAAAATAAAAAGGCATTCCAGAGCTTTCATTTTTTTAATTTGGTTTGGTTGCTGCACTTCCAAGTAGGAAATTTCCACCTTGTTCCCTTGTCATTCCATCCTCATCACATTTGTTATCACATCACCTTGCTATTTTGCTAACATTGCCTTGCCTCTTTCTCTCTCCCGTCTTCTCCTTGTTCGACTGGCTGAACAGCTGCTTGTGAGTTGGTCTAAGAAATTTTACCCCCCCCCCATATACACACCAAACACTTAGGACTTTATCAGACATGGCAAAAAATACTTCATTAGGACAGGATGATAGCAGAAATGGCTGAAATTATCAGACGGCATCGTTTCCCCATTCCTGCTGCATCGCACTGGCACGAATACCTTTCACCATTTTAGTCGCCCTTCTCTGGACACACTCCAATTTGTCAATATCCTTTTTGAATTGAGGTGCCCAGAACTGGACACAGTATTCTAGGCAAGGCCTAACCAAGGCAGAATAGAGAGGCACTATTATTTCCCTTGATCTAGGCACTATACTTCTATTGATGCAGCCCAAAATCGCATTGGCCTTTTTAGCTGCTGCATCACACTCTTGACTCATGTTCAACTTGTGGTCTACTAGGACTCCTAGATCCCTTTCGCACATAGTCTCATTCAGCCAGGTCTCCTCTGAACGGGATCCTCTCCCCCCCCCCCACTTTTTGAAGATGGGGACAATGTTTGCCCTCCTCCAGTCTGCTGGGACTTCTCCTGTTCTCCAGTTCTCAAAGAGTATTGCTAATGGCTCTGAGATTACATTTGCCAGCTCTTTTAATACCCTTGGATGTAATTCATCTGGTCCTGGATATTTAAATTCATTTAGATTAAGAAGGTATTCCTGTACTACCTCTTTGCTTATTCTGTGCTGGATTTCCCCTATTGTGTCCTCTGTTCCATTACCCCAGGTTGATCACCCTTTTCCTTTTCTGAAAACACTGAGGCAAAGAAGGTGTTGAGTAATTCTGCCTTTTCTGTGTCCCCTGTTAGCATTTTGCCATCTTCTCCACGTAGTGGCCCTACCATTTCCTTCTTCTTCCTTTTGCTGCGGTTGTTTTGATTGTGTATTCCTGCGTGGCAGGGGGTTGGACTGGATGGCCCTCGTGGTCTCTTCCAACACTACAATTCTATGATTCTATGAATGAGGCAGCACTTTTTATTGATGATTTAGCCCATCAATAAGAAGTGACGCCTCATTCGCGCCAGCATGACGCATCGGGAATGGGTAAGTGACAAGAATGTCTGATAATTTTGTCTTTGGTGCTATCATCGCATCCTAAATGACATGGTTTTTTAGCAATATTGCCCTCATCTGATAAAAGTCCTTAAATCCAAGCTATGGAATGCTGACCTGTGCTTGGCTGACTGTGTGCTTTGTGTAATACAGATTTGGCTGAGTTGAGTGTGTCTCACAGCCTTGATTCAGTGTAAAGGAATCAGTGAAAGCCCCCAGACTACCGTGCCTATCACTGTGGGCAAAACTGGATGAACAGGTGGTAGATTTGGAGAAGGTGTTTTTAGAGAGGAAATGTTATGGGACAACTGTTTTGTTGCTAGTAGCACCTCCACTTTTCCCAGTCTACACAAATAGCATCTATTAGTAGCATCTACACTATCCATACCTCTTTAAGATACTGACAACATTTCTGACATTCCAGGCCTAGTCAAAATGATGTCACTGCACATGTGAAACTACTTTCTGGATTCTAGAAGGTGTTAACTAACAGGTTTTTCTTGCTTTCATAATGGTAATGATCCAGCAGCACATGTGAATAACATACTAGATTCTCCAGCATGTGGTTGTCAGTAAAGAAATGATTTAGGGGGAAAGGGTAAGCCAAGTAACCCTGAACTTGTGAATTAGTGCCTGCTTTACAGGATAAAAACATCTACACCAGTGGTGGAGAGCGTGAAGCCCTCCAGATGTTGCTGGACTACAACTTCCAGCATTCTTCACCCATAGGGTTGCCAGAGTGAAAACTAGAGAGGGCTCCTGTACCTAATGGTTGTGTAAAAGGGGAATTTCAGCAGGCATTGCTGGTTACATCATTGCATGACAAGGAACACCCGCTGAAATTTCCTCTTCTAAAAACCATTAAAGGTACAGGAACCCTCTCCAGTTTTCACATTGGCAACCCTATTCACCAATAGTTATATTGGCTAGGGCTCCTGGAAGCTGTAGTCTGACAACATCTGGAGGGTAACATGACTCCCACCCTCTTTCTGCATTTAGGGCCCCTCTAGTGTTTTGAATTTGATTGGTTTCAGTTCAGGTGTTCGCCTAAAGCAACAGGCACAAGTGACTCTGTTGCCACTTTCATGTCACATATACTATCTGCTCCGATGCTCATACTTGTTCTAGTGTGGAGAGAACATTTTCCCTCACCATCATGTTTGCATGAAACCCAGCAATAAGAAAAAGAACAATCCAAGTCTCTCATACATGTTTTACCATTGCTTTCGGTGAACATCCCGTGCCAGCCTTTGTTTTCTGAGACATTTGAGTACCAGCAGCCACTCAATATTAATGAGAAAAGGCAAAGAACCCAGATCATATAATCAGCTTAATTTATCTCTCTTTTATTGAAGATCTGATTCTGGACTCATGCCAAAGCAGTGTTTGAGACCTCAGCAGTGCAATTTTGAACTGTTCCTGTGTGCTTAGGAGTGGGAAGTATCTTCTCACAGTGACTTTTTTCCTCAGGAAATCTAGTGTAGCAAGCTTCCTCTTGGATACTGGCCAAATACATCCACAGTAGAATTAAGGGAATAACAGCAGTTCAGTATGGCATCTACATATATGCAAGCAATTTTTAAAACCACAGTTATCTGGATGGATGCCAAATATTGGTCTCTAATTGTTTTCAGCCTAGATGTCCACTCAAGATTCCCAGCAATTACACTAAAATACTGCAGCCTCAGCTCACAGAGTTGTGAAATCAGCATAAAACCAAGCTAAAGTAGTCTGCTTCATATATTGAAGCCGACATTTGAAGGAAGTATGGGTTTTTTCCCCAAGGAACAATTACAAAAAAGCAGAAGGGAAGAACAAAGCAAAAAGGGGAAAGGAAAAGAAGTATATAAGATGTGAGTGTGGGCTGGGCATACACATTAATAGAAGCTGACCATATTTCTAGAAATGCCTTTTCTTAAAGTTATTGTCTATTAAATACATATTCATGAGTAGCAAAGCATTAGGATCTTCATACCACTGAACAACAGGTGGATAATGTCTCTAGTGATCAGCTGCAGCTGCTGGCTCCAATAAACTGAAATGAAACATGGGATGGATCTCATGGTAAGTTTTGGGAAGAAAACAAAAAAGACTTGGAAAAATTACTAAAACTAGTCAAAGAAGAAAGTGCTAAGGCAGGCTTACTGTTAAACATTAAGAAAACAAAAATAATGATCACAGAGGATCTACAAAAATTCATTACAAATGAGGAGGAAATTGCAATAGTTAAAAGATTTCCCATACTTTGGATCAATCATTGATCAGAACAGAGACTGCAGTCAAGAAATCAGAAGAAGACTAGGAATGGGAAGGGCAGCTATGAAAGAACTTGACAAAATCCTAAAGTACAAAAATATAAAACTGAACACTAAAGTTAGGATTGTCCAAGCCACCGTATTTCCCATAACCACATATGGAAGTGAGAGCTGGACAGTGAAGCAAACTGATAGGAGGAAAATCAACTCATTTGAGATATGGTGCTGGAGAAGAGTTCTATGGATACTGTGGACTGCCAAAAAGACCAATAAATGGGTCCTAGACTAAATAAAACCTGAGCTATCCCTAGAAGCCAAGAAGACTAAACTGAGACTGTCGTACTTTGGCCATATCATGAGACAGCATGACTCACTAGAAAAGACACTAATGTTGGGTAAGGTAGATGGCAGTAGAAAAAAGAGGAAGGCCACATACCAGATGGATAGACTCAGTCAAGGAGGCTACAGCCCTGAACCTTCAGGGCCTGAGCAGAGTGGCTGAGGACTGGAGGGGTGGCGGCCTTGGAGATATCTCATTCATGGGGTCACAATGAGTCAAAGTTGACTCAGGGCAGTTAACAACAACAACAAACGGAGTGCTCTTAGACAGAGAACTGTAGTGCCTCCCCAGAATTCCATAAGACAGAGGAGATTATCAGATGGGGTCCTGAAAAGCATCCCCGTCTCGCTATATATTATTCCACCCCCTCCCGTCCCCATTGCAGCACAATAACCCCCCCCCATTTCAGATGCTTAAAAAGCATCCCTGTCTTGCTATAGAATATTCCACCCCTCCCGTCCCCATTGCGGCACAATAACTCCCCATTTCAGACCTACCTTAAAAATGCGACTGCCCCCTGCCCTCAGCAGCCAGGAGTGAATGGAGTTTGAGCAGAGCCCCATTTACTTCATGGCTTGAATTCCCAGCTGTTCTCATGAGAGAACAGTGCTGGGGAAATTCAAAAAGAAAAAGCAAACCAAAAAGAAAAAAGTGACAGTATGCACAAAAACACACTTCAAACCCCAAGTAACCCGGAGAGGGTTAAAAAAAAAAAAGCATGTCACTTACCTCCATGAGGGGAGCAATCCAGGTGGGGGGACTGATCCAGGCAGGGATGAGGGGAGCGATCCAGGCAGGGGTGGGTGATCCAGTCAGCAATGGTGGTGGTGGGTGATCCAGGCAGGGATGGGGAGTGATTGAGGGGTGATGAGGGGGCAATCTAGGCAGCAATGGGGAGGTGATCCAGGAAGCAATCCAGGTAGTGATGGGTGAGGAGATCTGGCAGCGATCGAGGGGCCCAAAAGTGATGTTGGCGGGAGAACCGCACCTGGAAATGTTCTGGCACAGACCTCCACCAACGCTGGCATTGCACCAGCATAACGGGCACCTTTTCACTCACCCATCATTCCATTATAGAAACAGAACAGGCGATCTATTCACTGTTTAAGCTGTGAATAAGAAGAAACGTGGACAGCATGGAACAAGCACAGGATGAGGACAACATCATCTGAAAAGTAAGTCCTTTAGTGATTCCCTGGTGTCCTCATTATGCCATATTTAGTGTGTCTGGTAATCTCCAGAACCATGGCAGTTAAAGTGGAACCATAGCGCTATTGCTATCTAGGGAGATTGTCACACGAGGCAAAAAAAAAAAAAAAGAATTAAAGTAGTATAGTAGCTCTAAGGCCGAACCTCATCACTTGATGTTGCTGTCCTGTTGCTGGTGTGTAATCACCCGTTTAGTGTGGTGCTCTTTTTAATTGTTTGGGAAAACCTGTTAATAAACTCCCAATATCAGTGCTATTCCAGGAGTTAATTGGTATGATAAGTCTCTTCACTTCAATGCCAGCATTAGAACAGTCACAGGGCCCTGATTTTCCTCCTTCCCCCTCCCCCTCGATATTCCAGAGAAGGTTAACTCTGTGCCTGTCAGGTTTTTTTAAAAAAAATATTTTGCTGGTTTTGCATAATTATGGCAAAATGATAAAATAAAAATAATTTTTAAATCATTTTTGCCATATTTACGCAAACACAGCAACGATTTTTTAAAAATAACAGGCATGGAGTTAGCCTGGTTTGGAATAGCAAGGGGGAGCGAGGAGAATCAGACCCTGTCCTGCCATGTGATTTCTGTAATGCCAGCACTGAAGAAAGAAAGAGTGGCTGCTAACTCTGCTCCCAGGCAGGTTAGCGGCTCAGTAGAAGCCCTTCTCCCTCAGCACAGAACTCTGTGCCTCCCCCTCAAACTCTCCTGCTAAACACCCACACCAAACACCCTTGTTGTCCTCACTGGAAAGGACAATAATGCTTGGCAAGGTAGAAGGCGGCAGGAAGAGAGGAAGACCACATTCCAGATGGATAGACTCAATCAAGAAAACCGCAGCCCTGAGTCTGCAAGACCTGAACAGGGCTGTGATGGGAGGGTGATTTGGAGATCTCTCATTCTTAGGTTTGCCATGTGGAAGTTGACTTGACAGCAGTTAACAACAAACTCCAGAGAAACATACCCAATCCCTATTTTCTTTTCCCAACATAAAGGGGAGGGAAGCAATATCATTCTGCTTGATTCCAGAGCAAGGTAGGAATTTTCACATAGCCCTACATGCAATAATAATTTATACATAACATCATACATTCCCCAGGCCCAATAAATGTTTTGGGTGGGTCTACAAAGCTATGAGAGATGGGGGATAGGGGACTCCAAAACCACTGGTCTTAGGGCTAAATCTGAGCAAGCAAGTAAAACATTATTACATTAAAATATTTGACATGATGAGGAAGAATTATGTCTGCAATCTAATGGCTATTCAAATAAAAAGCCTGGAGATACTGAGCATAGGAGCAGGATATCCCCTGATAGCTGTGTACGGTGAGCTTAAGAAGGAGCCCTACATATATGCTGGCAACATTCTCCTCCTTCTGAGAGATACCCATTCTCTTTGGAATGGAACTGGCAAGGCCTCTTAAGCAGTATTCACCAGCAGGGGATTCAGGAGCAATGTTGATATTATGACACAATCAGTTTTTAGAGGGACAATAGAAGATCCGTCTTCCCCAGACTGAGCTTCTGGAAGGCAGGCTATAGCTAGCATTGCAACTGCTCAAACTGATTTATAGGAGCTGGATGTTTAGTTCGGTTAAAATGAGGAGAACTTGCAAATTTAGCCATCTGGCTAACAGCATTGCAAGACTTCTTCAGAAGTTAATCCAGATCAAGAAAAGATTAACTTTCAGGTTAAAAAGAGGCTTTGTGCCCAAGGAAGACTAGTTTCAGAGGCTGCAATCCCATATTTATTTAGCTTGCAGTAAGTCCCCTTGAACTCACCAGAGCTTACATTTGAGTAAACCCACAGGATTGTATTGTTAACATACTTATGAATGAGGCAAATAACTGAGTTGTAAGAAGAAAGATTAATTTTATACATAGGGTATGAACTGAAGTCTGAGTTTCAAATCTGTCAAATTGTAAAGCTTGATCTGGGTTTTGTTTCATTTACAAATCACCCAATCTGACAGATGTTGATATATGAGACAAATACCATAGTTCATTTTACATGGACACAGGATTAAGCACCAGATCTAGTAGTCAGCACATTTGCTTTTCGTTTGTAGCGCTGTGGAAACTTAAACTTAAATTACTTAGCCTTTTTTTTTTTTTTTTAGAATTTACATAAGTGTTTATGCACTTCACAATGATCACATGGATATACTCTAGTTGGGATTAGCTATTAGTTTTAGGCCAATTAAGGCAAGGGCCGAGATATTTGCAAGTGCTGGCTAAGAGAACTATGTGCTCTTTCAGACTACTGCAAAGAAGAATGGGTTACTTACCATAACTATAGTTCTTCGAGTGGTCTTCTGTGAATTCACACAATGAGTTAATCCTGCACCTGCGGCAGAGCACTTCGGAAACTTCTAGCACCTCATTATAAACTTTTGGGCGGTAAGACCGCCCCCGTCACCCCTCGTCCATATAAGCCCATCCCTCTCACCAAGTGCTCAGTTCCTTTTAGCCATGTTAAATAAAGTAGCTGAGAAGGTAGGACACCAGAGGGGAGGAGGGTGGGTTTGCGTGAATTCACAGAAGACCATTCAAAGAACTATAGTTACAGTAAGTAACCCGTTCTTCCTCGTGGTCTCTGTGAATGCACACAATGGGTAGACTAACAAGCTCAGGAGACAGGATGGTGGGGGTGTCCAAACCAATAAGAAATACACTACACAATATGTCAAGGTAGAAGACTTGTATTATACATGAGGTGGGTTAAAGAAACGCTTCAGTCATCCAAGGATGAATGTGTAAGGACTGCCCTGGCCAGGGCTGCACCATCCATAGAGGAAGAGTCTAGCTTATAGTTCTTCCCAAAAATACTACTCTACGGTGAACTCGCCACGGGTCAGCGTGGGAGGGGCGCTCCAAAAAAGCGATACAAGGACTCCCTGAAACAACATCTCAGGCTTGGCCAGATTGATCACCAACGGTGGTCCGCCCTGGCCTCACATCGGGAGGCATGGAGACGCACTATCCACAATGCTGCAGCCTTATTTGAGAACTCACGACGAACAAGTCTTGAAGAGAAACGACAACGCAGAAAGAATCACAACCCAAAAACATCACCCAAGGAGACCTTCTGCTGCACTTTTTGCAACCGGACTTGTTTATCTCGGATTGGCCTTTTTAGTCATCAGCGCGCTTGCAGAAGGCGCGGGATGAGTCCTTCCTGAATCTTCGTTTGCGAAGAAAAGCCAGAGAGAGAGAGAGATAGTTCTTCACAAAGGTAAGTGGCATTGCCCACGTAGCCGCTCTGCAAATGTCCAGTATTGGCACCCCACTCAAGAATGTCATTGAAGCCATGGTTGCTCTAGTAGAGTGGCTTCGTATTGAAGAAGGTAGGGGTGCACCCTAAGCTTTGTAAGAGATCCTGATAGTCGAGACCACCCACTTGGAGAGGCATTGAGAGGAGATAGGGAGGCCTTTCTTAGGGCTGGAGTATCAAACAAAGAGTTTGTTGGTGCAGCAGAACGCCTTAGTCCTGTCGAGATACATCCTCAGCACAGCTTGCATGTCTAGAGGATGACGTGAGGCTGGTGTATCTGATGAGGGCACGGTCTCAAATGCTGGAAGCACAATTTCCTGATTAAGGTGGAAGGAGGAAACCACCTTGGGCAGGAACGCCACATCTGGTCAAAGAACAACCTTGTACTCATGGAACTGGATGTAGGGAACATCTGCCCTGAGGGCGCGGAGCTCGCTGGCCCTTCTGGCAGAAGTGATAGCAACTAGGAAGGCCATCTTGAAGGACAGAAGTTGTGCATCTATCGTGTCCATTTGTTCGAAAGGGAGCAAGAGATGGCTGTAAGAACCAATTGCAGGTCCCACGATGTGACTGGTCCAGCCACTGGTGGGTGTAAGTTCTTAAAACCCTGGAGGAAACATCTAACCGTGGGGTCTGCGAAGCACGAACTTTTCCACAGGTTCTGGAAGTTAAAGGAGATTGCAGCCACATAAGTGCGTACTGATGACAATGATAGGCCTTTCATTGATAATGAGGCCAAGAAATCAAGGAGAAGTGGTGTCAAAGCACCAGCTGGGGAGATCCCTTTGGCATCAAGGAATTCGCAGAATCTCTGCCACTTGTAACGGTATGACTTCTGTGTTGATGGACACTGAGCCGCTAGGAGTATTGATTGCGCTGAATCAGAAAGCTGGTTCAGTGACCTACCAGCCAAGCCATTGGGCTGAACGTCTCCAGATCTGGGTGGAAAACTTGCCCATTCTGCATTGACAGGAGGTCCTTCCTCAGAGGAAGCGGTTGTTTGAGAGGAAGAAAAGGGGAGTGAACCATGATCGTCAGGGCCACCATGGCGTGATTAGCATGCAGTTGGATCTGTCTTGCTTGAGCTTGGCCACTTCTCTGGAGAGGAGTGGGAACAGGGGGGATGCATACAGTAGAGCTCCTGACCATTAGAACAGAAATGCATCTCCCAGATTCTTGCGAGACATCCGCTGTCTTGAGCAATAAAGGTTTCATTTCGCGTTCTGTTGCAAGGCAAAGAGGTCTATTGTGGGCAGTCCCCACTCTGAGAAGAGTGCAGAAAGCACCTCCGGTGTCAACGAACATTTGGAACACCTGGTCTTGGTTCAACTCAGTGAGTCTGCCATGTTGTTTTGAGTCCCTGCCAGGTGGATGCCTGTCAGAAAGATGCCTCTGGGTATGCACCAATCCCAGATCTGGGTTGACAGGTCTATAGGAGTCTTGGACCTGATTCCTCCTTGCTTATTGAGGTAGAAGACCGTGGTGGTGTTTTCTGACACCACTTGCACCACCCTGCCACTGAGTGAAGATTCGAATGCTCTCAGTGCCTTGAACACTGCCAGGAGTTCTAGAGCATTGATGTGAAGGTCCTTCTCCATTGCTGACCAGAGGCCATGGATGAGGAGGCCATGGGAATGGGCCCCCCATCCTGTTGTGGACGCGTCTGTCATCAGGGACCTGGGTGGATGAGGGACCACGAAGGGTAGGCCATACCTCATGTTCCGCTGAGAGGACCACCACTGAAGCTGTCTAAGGAGTGCTCTGGGGATCGAGAGCAGCCTGAGAGGGTTGTCTCACAGAGGGTCGAATGACTGCAGGAACCAAACTTGTAAAGGGTGCATACAGAGCCTGGTGAAGGGGGTCACTGTTGTGGTTGAAGCCATGTGACCGAGAACAGTCTGAATAAAGTGCACGATTACTCTCCTCCGTGATGTGCCATGGCTCACCACGGGCTGTAGCTTGAGAAAGCGGTCCTCTGGAAGGAACGCTTTGACCTGGACAGAGTTCAGTTCAGCTCCAATGAACTTTGCGACCTTCGAGGGCGCTAGATGTGACTTGTCCAAATTGATCCTGAGACCTAGGTTTTGTAGCAGGGAGATCACCACCATTACATCGGCTGCTACCTTTTCTCTTGATGGACCCATTATCAGCCAGTTGTCCAGGTACAGGAAGACTACAATTCCTCTCGTGTGCAGGTGAGCAATCACCGGGGCCATGCATTTTGTGAACACCCTCAGGGCTGTGCAAAGGCTGAATGGGAGCACCTTGAAGTAGTACATCTTGTGACCTACCACGAATGCCAGGAATCTTCTGTGGGGCCGTGCTATTGCGATGTGGAAGTAGCCGTCCTTGAGGTTGATGGTAGCAAACCAGTCTCCTGTGTGCAGGAACAGGAGGATAGAAGAAAGGGTGATGATTTTGAATCATTTGGGAATAATGAAGAGGTTCACTTCTCTGAGGTCTAGGATGGGACGCAAACCACCTTCCTTTTTGCTGACGAGAAAGTAGTGAGAGAAGAAAGATTCACTTTGCTGGTATTGGTGAACCTTTTCTATAGCCCCCTTTCTCAACAAGGAGAGAACCTCTTCCTTGAGGGGGACAGAGGGGGTGGTGGACCTGAGAAGTCCCATGGGTGGTAGGGTGTCAAATTCTATGAAGTAACCATTCTGGATATTATTGAGAACCCATGAATCTGTGGTGATAGCACACCACTGGTGGTATGCAGCTAGTATGCCATCTGATGGCGGTTGGCCTGAAAAGATGAAAGGAGCGGGTATGTAGTCAGGCTTTCTGTTTGGCAGGTTCAGGTTTTTTCTTCTGGAACTGAGACTTATGTTTACTGGTAGCTGGGAACTTCCTCTGGTATTGAGTGTAAGACTGTGAGGAATGCTGAGTATGTGATGAAGAGGGGCTGAACCTCCTCTGAAAGGAAGGCGGAAACCTCTTGGTGTAGAATCTGGAGCGCGGAGGTTGGCTCAGTGGAGTAATCCCAATGTGCTTAGCCGTCATTCGCATTTTATGTGTATGCTCCAGTTTTGTGTCAGTTTTGGAGTGGAAAAGGCCGGCTTCATCAAATGGAAGGTCCTCAATAACGGATTTGCCAGTCAAGGAGAGGCCAGATGAGTGTAACCATGCATGCCTGCGAACAGCAATGGAACTGACCAAAATCTTCCCAGCACAATCTGTCACATGCTTGGCAGACTGACGTTGGTAATCAGCTAGTGCAATGCCATCGTTTCTGATATTAAGGGTGAGGTCCGCATCTTGTTGTGGGACCTTGGCCAGAAGAGGAGATACGTTGTCCCAGAGGTGTATCTGCTATGCTTCCATACACACAAAGATGCTGCCATCCTGTTAACGATTTCTGAGAATGAGTGGACATCATCTGTCGGTGAAGCTGCCTCCTGTGCTGCACCTTTATCGTGGGGCGATGACCTGGGCGTAGGGGTGTTGTCCGACTCGTCTGACTCATGGTCTGGAGTCCGGGTAATTGGTGTTGGCAGAGGCTTGGGCCGCCCCACTGTAACAGGGGTGGGCAAGTCTCTAGTATCCGCTGGTCTAGGCAAGGGTGACTTCCTGTCCGGAGACTGAGAGGGGCATTTGGGCACCTTCCTCTGAGAGGACGTACGCTTCTTAGGCGACTCCGTTGCTACAGATGGGCTAGGCTTGTGACGTCCTTCCGAGGAGTGATGGTGTCCCCATCGGTCCCGATCTTCTTTCCGATATTGGGGAGAGCGATTATATCGATACCATCTGGAATATGGTACTGGGGACCAGTAGTACTGATCCGTATAGAAGCCTCTCAGTGGCAGAGAGTCGTATCGGTACCGATCATGCCGGTCCCACCAATCCTCCTCATACCACAACGACTCATCGTCGGAGGACTGGGAGCTACTAGATGGAGATCATGACGGATGTCAGTGTGGTCTAGGCATGTGGGACTGTGAAGTGGAGTGGGACCTGTGCCTTGGCAGTTTCGGTGTCAGTGATCTAGGATGTACCAGTACTGGAGACAGAAAGTGGCCTTGGTGATGGTGTTTTTTGTCTTTCCGGGACACCTGGAGTCGGTGACCAATGGGGTAACTGGGAACGGGACCGCTGCGGCAACGGCAAATGGTGGACCAACATCGATTGAGAGTGGGACCTTGAGACACAGTGATCCACTGATTGAGACCAAGATCGGATTTGGGATCGGGACCAGGACTGATGTTGGGAACCCGAGCAGGACCAAGAAGCAGAGCAAGACTTTGAATGGTGAACAGACTGAGAATGGAGCCAAAATCAAGATCAGGGTCATGGCTAGTGTCATGCTACGGTACCAATATCCAACTGAGACCTGGACCTCGATATCCGGATGATACGGACACTGATGGAGGACTCATCAGTCATCTTCCACTGCATAAGTGGATGCTCCTCCCCGGTGTCAGTCTGGTGATGGTATCGAGAGTCACCGCTTTGCTGGGGGTGATACTGGGGAGCCTTCCTCGGATTCACCTCTGGATCTCTTTGGTTTCGGGTTTCGGGTTGTGGCCATTGTCAGGGTAAGTCCAAGACTTAAATGGCCCACGGTATCACATGCCAGCAATGCCAGCAAAAAAGTGGCATGGAGATTGATTGACAGCTTAAGCTGTCAATTAAAAATGATGGGATTTTTGCTCTTTATAACCACGAAAGGGCAATGTCGTCTGATCTGCACGCCCTTTCGCAGTTATGTGGCATCATGATGACACCATATTTTCCTCATTTGATAAAGTCCCATGTGACCAGAAAATCTTCCAAGTGTGTTTGCAAGCACATAAAAGACTCCTCTCACTTGTTCTCTCTCCCTCTGGATGTTGAGTGCAGTCTCTACTGAGCTGTTCCTCTTCTTGAAACTTTCCTGTGGTTAGCCAGGCACTGCATGTATATAGGTTTGAATGTACAGTTGTCCCTCTGTATCCATGGATTTGGTATCCATGGATTTAAGTAATCATGACTTGAAAATATTCTTTAAAAAATAATAATCCAAAAAACAAACCTTGATTTTGCCATCTTATATAAGGGATACCATTTTGCTATGCCATTGCATATAATGGGACTTGAGTATTCACAGATTTTAGTTTCCACGATGGGTCCTGGAACCAAACCCCAGTGAATATGAAGGGGCAACTGTACCTTTAAATGTAATTAGTAAAGTTTTTAGCTGTGAAACTTGCATGCAGCCTGTTTGCTCTACTTTGATAAAACTAGTCTCAGAGAGTTCCATGAGATTCAACACTTCCACTTGTGAATTCTGCTAAAGAAAACTGAATCTCAATTGAACCAGTCTTCATTTTGCCCTGAAAATGGGCTAACACCCTGGGAATCTATTTCTAATCCAACAACCAGAAGGGGTTGACTGGATACCGCCCTATAAATGCAAATTGAACTATATGGGTATTGTGAAAAAGAACTGAGAATCATAAAATACATTTCAGTGAAGGGGGAAAGCATTGTAAAGTACAGATGCAACAGCAAATGTGAGTCTGTGAAGCACTAACTGGGCCCAGTAGCTTCCCAGATTGGTTGTGACAGTCTACAAGGGTTGGACTTGTCACCATCCCAGCAGTGTCATAGCAGTGGCTATCACAACTTAACTCTTTGCAGCTATAGGAAAGTATCAGGCAAAGAAATCAGTGATTTTGGTGAAGACAGCATGAAAGTGGTCCTCCTGCCACAGCCTTCTTTGGAACAATTCAAATCCTCCACCATGTGCATGTAAAAGAAATAACGTCAAGAACTGCCTGGCAAGAAGGCCCAGGTAAGCGGGTTGGGTTTTTTCTTTAATGGCCTTAGGGGTACTGATTTTGGCACTACAGGTTGTTAGAGGTAGCAACCTTAGCATACCTGTGCTCAGTAGTTGCTAGTTTGCATGTCTCTCTAACAGATTAGATAGAGCATGCATTTGTGTCATTTCCTGGTCTTCCTACATCAGTTTGTCTTCAGTTAAGCTCTATTTATCCTCTATTTCATTGGTTCTTAACCTGTAGTCTGGAGACCCCCATGAGTCCATGATGTCCTCACAGGGGATCCTTAAAGGCTTGGAGGCTGCTTGGCCCACCTCCTCCCTGCAGTAGAGTGGACACATGACAGGAGCCAAGGCAAAGGCTGGCTGGCTGGCTTGGCCTGCACATTGCCATTCAATCTGCTCCAGCCAGAAACTTGCAGGAAGAAGAAAAGTCTTCCTTCCTTCTCCAGTGCCTCTGAGGGAAGAATTAATGGATGGTGTAATTGTATCATTATCATTATTTTTGTTATCATCATCAGGTGTTGTTGTTGTTGTTGTTGTTATTGTTGTTGTTGTTAGGGTTTTAAATCTTGAGTTAAGTCTCTGGGGACCACGGCAACAAAAGATATTTAAAATGGGTCCCTGGCAAAGAAAAGGTTAAGAGCCACTGCTCTATTTTGTACTTTGCAGTTCTCTCTCTCCTCCATGTTTGAACAGCACAACTTACAGAGTCTCTCATCACAAGATATTATGAAAGCTTTAGTATTTGGAAATAAACCTACTTCATATGTTTTTGCAAAGAAGATTAACTCTGTTTTATTTCTCTGGTAGAGCCTGTGTCTGTGGAGTGGTGATGTGAGGCTGTCTATTGCTCATCTTCCGCTTGTGAAAAAAACTATGTATTCGGTTTATAAAATGCACTATACATTCCCCATCACAAGGTAGCTCAAATGTTTCCTGAAATTGTTCAAAAGAAACTAATAGTGTAGTAATGGGAAGGGAAGAGAAAATTCTCTAAATGGCATCCACTCATATGACAGGATTTTAATTGAACTTCTTATTGCACTACACTGTTACAGTACTATTATTCCACTTTAACTGCTAGGGCTGCCTCCTGCAGAATCCTGGGACTTGCAGTTTAGGGGGGGCATTTAGCATTCTCAGCTAGAGTTCTTAGGCTTAATAATAATAATAATAATAATAGTAATATTTATTTATACCCCGCCCCTCTGTTAAAACAATTGGGGCGGCTTACAAAATTTAAAATATAATACATATAAAAATCCCTAAACACCCCCACCCCCACCCCACCCTCCCCCATAAAACAATATTAAACACATATAAATTAAAAGCAACTGTCTAAAATCACCTTTAAAAACAATAAATACAATAAATAGCCAGCGGACTAAAAGAGGCCAGGATCCCCTGAGGCCGGGATCTAAATTAGGAAAGGCCTGCTTTTTTTTTAAAGCTACTCAGGCTTGTCATCTGACGGATCTCGTTGGGCAGGTCATTCCACAATTAGGCTTCACTAAACTACAAACCCCAGAATTCCATAGGAAGCAGCCATAGCAGTTAAAGTGGAACAATAATGCTATAACAGCGTAATGCAATAGTTTCTTTAGTTTTATAGGTATGTTCTTCCATGTTTCTCATATAATAATAGAAATTCCTATACAGAGATATGCTTAGTAACTTTGTTCTTACTATAATGTTTGTGTAAAGCAGAGGTGTGAGATCATGCAGCCTTCCAGATATGTTTAACTAGCAACTCTCAGCAGCCCTCCCCCAGCGCAGCAAATGGTAAGGAATGCTGGGAGTTGCAGTCTGGTACCATCTGGAAGGCCTATACAATTCCCAGACCTGGTGTAAAGGATTGCTAGACTGGCATTACTTGATATTTATTATTAGTGAGGAATATTGCTTAATATTCCTTATGACTTAATATTACTAGAGTGTCATTTCTGTTCAGTTAATGGTAACCACTATATAGATAAGAAACACCAATTATACCTCTTAGAACTCCTTGAAGGAGAGATAAAACACAAGGGTGTTTTTAAAAATAAATAAATAAATAAATACTGATACTTTTCATCTTTTAAACTGACTAAAGTGGGTTTAATGGATGGCTTAAGAATAAAAGCTTCCTTGGAATGGGCATGAAAAAGACATTAACAAGTATTTAGGCTCATTAAAATGGAAATCTATCATCACTTTAAGAAATAATCTTGAAAGATGAGTCGAGTCTCTTTAATCTTTCAAAAATTGGTAAAGAAATAAATCAGTCACTACTGAAGCCGATGTTACTGACACTGTGAAAAAGAGTCAAGAATCATAAAAAGGAAGGAGAACACATCAGAACTAGAAAATCATATTCAGTTCACCGTTCAAATAATACATTTTTATTAGAGAAAATACCCTTAGTGAGAATGCAAATGATGACAAAGCCACAGATATTCTGAAACTGTGAAAGAAATAAACAGAGAATAACTTTCCTGGTGGAGAAATATAGAAGCTGTAACAAATCTCAGAGAAACCTTAACATTGTCTTGTCTTGAGAATATGGCCAAAGGGTTTTGAAAAACCTCATTTTAAAGATGATTTTTTTTTTCAGAAGCACCTTGTTGTAGTCAATCTTTCCAAAGAACTGTAAAGAGAGAATGAAGCTTCAGAAAGATGTTCTTTAATTTTAAGAAAAGAAAAACTGGAGATGGCTTCCTTTCAATTTTTAACTTGACAAGTTCACATGTGAGCCAAAGAACATCTGAATGATAAGACATCTTCAATAATTCTGTGTGGGTGGCCAGCTGTAAAGCTCCAGGATCCCTGCAAGCAGAGGAAGATTGGCACTTCATTGGAAAGCGTAAGAAAAAATAAGGTAGAAATGATATTGTGTTATAACAGCTCAACATGCAAAAAGGTTCACTGGAGATCAAAGAAGCACCTATTTCTTAAAGCAAGCAGGCTATAAAACACTGGGGGTTTTCTTTCATCTGGTGCCATAACTTTAGATCTGGCCATACGTCCCCTGTTTATAAATGAAATATCAAAACAGATCTGTTCCTTGCATCATTCTCTCTATTCAAAACCATTCAATGAAAACCCTGAAAATTGATTTCTTCCACAAAGTCCAAGTTGTGTATTATCTCCTCTTAATGTTTAATAACATATCCTGTCAGGGTTCCTAGGAAACAGCTCAAAAAGCTAACTTTGAATCCAGCTGGTATTCTCTTACAACCTATGCCAACCATTCATTTCAGTTTCATGTTGATTTGTGTTACAAAAACCACATTCTCTTAACTACAGAATGTGTGATCCTGTGAGTGGGTCAAGTAGTAGATACCACCAAAATCCATATCTGAAACCTCCACTGCCTATTTCTCTCTCTTTTAAAATATTTTTATTAATTTTTAAAATTAAACAACATACAATTTCTACATAAAACTTAACTAACACATATAACAGTGATTCCCTCCACCGAGGGACTTCCCTTTACCTTCATCCCTCTTTCCAAAATACCATTGTTTCCAACTCAGGTTTGCTTCCTCTCCCCTTTATTAATACAAATTCTAAAAATTTACTCCATTTTTCACCAAAAACATTCTTATTTAACCCTCCTTTTTTTTCCCTTAACCATATTTGTTAATTTCTCATTTATAGCTACGGTATATTCCATACTTCATTATACCATTCTTCTATTTTGTATTCACCTTGTATTTTCCATTTCTTTGCTATTATTAACCTTGCTGCTGTCAGCAGATTTGTTAATAAATCCTTAACAATTTGAGATTCTTGTATTTTTTCACAATATGATAATAATGCTATTTCAGGGCATAAAGGTATATTTATCTCCAGTATCTCACTTATTTCCTTCATTACTATTTTCCAAAATTCCTGCACATATTTGCAATTCCACCACTATTTCTCTCTTCATGAACCCTGCTTCAACTTCTTTTATTATTTTTCTCCCCAAATGCTTCACCAACTTATCCCACTCTTCTTTTGCCCTCCCTGAGTATTTCTTTATTTCATTATTAAAATAGTAATGTTACCTGCCCTGACACTCCCCCACACTCTTTTAACAATTCATTAATTGGTTAAATTTCATATAGTGGCTTATTATTGGCACTCCATGTGGTTGGCAGTAGACCAGGGACTCCCAAATAGAAGGAATCAAGGTTTGCTCTGAAACTTAAGAAAGTAGCCTGCTAAAATTCCAAAGGACACGCCCAGGTAAGGATTAAGCGAACCCGACTAGAACTGATAAGTTAGGGAGAAATGGGCTAATTCTCCTGGATATGCACAGAAATGAGTCATTCAATTATCCCATCAGGGTAGCTGGACACCCGGCACAGTAACAAAAACATTCACACTTACCTTATAGCGTTCCGCCCCCTCCCCTCAGTAGCCCAGGAGTGAAAGGAGCTCTCATGGAGCTGCATTCACTTCCTGGAATGCAAATCCTGGCTGTTCTTGTGAGAGGATGATCGCACAGGAAATTCAAAAATAAAAATAAAAATAAAGGTTTAAAAGTAAAACAAAGCACAAAAACACATTTTTAAAAATGCAAGTAACCCAGGGAGTGTACAAAAAGGTGTGCCATTTACCTTATTGTCCTGATTCCACCTGGAAGTGTTCAGCATGGATCTCCCACTAACGCTGGCATTGCGCCAGCATAACAGGACCCCTTTTCACTCACCCGTTGTTCCATGACAGGAACAGAACAGAACAGGTGATCTAGAACATTAATATTCCTTGGAGGTCTTTAAACAGAGGCTGAATGGCCACCTGTTGGGGATGCTTTGATCATGATTCCTGTGTGGCAGGGGGTTGGACTGGATGGCCCTTGTGGTCTCTTCCAACTCTGCAATTCTATGATTCTATGATTCTATTCCCGCCTTAAGCTGTGAATAAAAAGCAACAAGGGTGAAACGGAAGGGGCATGGGAGTATGACAACTGCAGAATGATGTCATCTGAAAGGGAAGCCCTTTTGCGATCTCCTGGCATCTTTATCACACCATATTTAGGTCATCTGATAATCTCCATACTCCAGCTTATCTGGAGGAAGGCCAAATTGAAGATTATTTGATTTTAAAATATGAGAATTGCTGTGCTGGATCAATGCAGAGACTCATCTCGTATTTTCTTCCCTGCAACAGCCTCTGGGTGTTCACAAGCAAGGTGTGAAGATAATGGCTGTCTGACACTCAAAAGCATATTGCCGGCACATGGCGATTCCATTTAGCAATCATGACTGTAGCTGCTGAAAGCATACCCTTCAACATTTCACAGATGAAAAACCAGCTCACATGCAGCTGAGCAACATTAGAGTATGGTCAAATATGGCAAAGCAACAAGAGGACAAAAGTTATGAATGAGAAGGAACACAGAAAAGTACTGTTTTAAGCAGAGAAGCTGTGTCATTTATGTACTGAATTTAGGAAAGTCTGAAATAAAAGTGGGGAGGCAAATCAATAAACACAGTACCCTGCGCATGTGCATGCACAGCATAAGTAACAATAAAAATATTGTTATACAATTACTCCAAATGCAAAATACTTAATTAGACCTGCTCAGTTAGTTTTCTCTTAGATCCACCATATGAATTCACCTGCTCCATTCAAATCTCTGCAGCCCTGACACACACAGAGGTTTAGTAAATTAAAAGGAAGGGGTGGGGAGATGTAAAACTAAATTAAAACGTATGCTTTATGCAAATCTCCAAAACAAGCAACTATTAGAACTGAAGGGATGAGGCAGGAAATTCAAACCAGGAATTCGTCTTTGCAATATTGATACTGTTTTAGGGAAATTGAAAGGGGGTTGGAATCTGCATGTCTAGGAGCAAGAGAAATTGAGGGAGCATCTGGTGCACAGGCAAAGCGGAGTTAATTCAAAGGGGATCTCCTCAAGGAAAGCCCCTGGACTTGTCTATATGAGGCAATAAAATGTGGAAAGCAGCAGCTTTCATTAGTCTCTACTGTACATTTTTTTCAAAGATCACAGCTATGCAAAGCTGTCCACGCTTGGTGTTCAAATGGGCATGCCTGCGAATCAAGATGGTGGGTGCTTTTTATTGTCACAAGTTGCCGCTGCAAAACAGTATTTAAAAAAAAGCAAATCCAAGATGCAGAAGATCAACCTTCTGCTTAAATAAATAGAAAAAAGGCTGTTTCATTGCCTCAGTGCACAATTGCTACGGCAAAAATCCAACATGGCAGTTCTGAGTGCTGCCTTGCCAGCACCCCACACATATCCAACCAATCAGCTTTCCATTTCCACTCTTATTGGGAAAGTGCAGCAAAGTGAATCAGTTGTCCCAACAAACAGGAATGCGCATTTGCATCACAGTTTTTAAAAAACTGAGAAAAGCCACAAAGGTTTTCCCACAGAGTATATTACGTTTTTGGCTCCTCTCCTTCCGAATACAGTGAAATGATATAGGATCCCATTGGGACAAAAGGTATTCTCCTCAAATTCTATGAAGAGTATTTTCACCATTTAGACAAGCCCCCTGTAACTGGAAGGGTTCTCCCCTTCCCCTGCTTTTTACAAAGTGTTACTCCTTTTGCTTACATCAAGCAGCAATTTGGAGCCGCATAGCAGAAGATGTTCTGTTCCAAAACTAGGAGAGGCTAAAGCAGTTGATTTTGCTTGAGTCTACAGGGAAGGGCAAGACTCTGCCTCTCCTCTCTCTCCTACTGGGTTAATTGAATATCAACTAGTTTTGCAGTTTGAACTCAGTTTGAAGCAACTGAAGTAAGCAAAGGATAATGAGGAGGAGGAGGGAGAACCTGGGACATTTTAAAATCAGCTGAAAAAGTAGGCAGAATATCAACTGGGGATATGCCTGCCAAACCTGGAGAGTTGGAGGGTATGCTGAAAAGCCTATCCCCGCAAATTTAATGCATGTTCTGTTCATGATATTTATTCCAGTACCTATTCATAGAAGAAATGTAGATTCTAGAAAGGTAAAAGAGGGCTATAAACAACTTGGGAGCATTCCCAACTGGCTGTCTTTAGTGCCAAAAATCCCTTTGATTATAACAGAAAGAGGAACATTTCTTATAATAATCTGAATGCTAAATCCATTCTGATACTTCTGTACAGTTCACCATTTGCTGAAGAAATCACCATTTGGATAGTTATACCTTTGCACCACCATTATTTCAGTGGGTCAGGGAAGGCAATTCCCATCCCATATCCACTGAGGGCTTCACACTGTGTCACTTTTGGAGGTGAACGTAACTTAGAATCATAGAATTGTAGAGTTGGAAGAGACCACGAGGGCCATCCAGTCCAACCCCCTGCCAAGCAGGAAATCACAATCAAAGCATCCCTGACAGATGGCCATCCAGCCTCTGTTTGAAGACCTCCAAGGAAGGAGACCCCACCATGCTCTGAGGGAGTGTGTTCCACTGCCGAACAGCTCTTACTGTCAAAAAGTTCCTCCTAATGTTGAGGTGGGATCTCTGATCAGCTTGCATCCATTGCTCTGTGTTCTAGTCTCTGGAGCAGCAGAAACCAAGCCTGCTCCATCCTCAATGTGACACTCCTTCAAATACTTAAACAGGGCTATCATATCGCCTCTTAACTGTCTTTTTTCCAGGCTAAACATACCCAGCTCCCCAAGTCTCTCCTCATAAGGCATCGTTTCCAGACCTTTCACCATTTTAGTCGCCCTCCTCTGGACACGCTCCAATTTGTCAATATCCTTTTTGAATTGTGGTGCCCAGAACTGGACACAGTATTCTAGGTGAGGTCTGACCAAGGCAGAATAGAGCAGCACTATTACTTCCCTTGATCTAGACACTATACTTCTAGTGACGCAGCCCAAAATCGCATTGGCCTTTTTAGCTGCCTTTTGCCATTTAATTACGCTCTGATATTGGTTGGCCACACATGTCCTGGTTCTCACCTGTGGAGGATATGCGAATATAACCGAAAGCCAACACCAAGATTTGATTTGATTTTTTCCTTGAAACAAGGAAAGCAGAGAGCACACAATTTGGAGTTGTCTAGACAGTGAAAATAATCCTAATAGAATTCACAGGGAATATTTTTTGTCCCAACAAAATTCCATGGCCTTATTTAGAAGGACGGGGGGCCCAAAACTACAGAGGGAAAGTTTTTCACAATTAAAAAAAATGAGTGGGAATATGCATTACCATTCATTTGGACAATTGATTCAGGATGCTGGACATTCTTGGAGAGGAGTAGAAGTGGTAAGCTGATTGGTCACACGTGTGCTGGGTGTGGGCTTGCCGGCAAGGAAGTGGCCAGAAGCACCATTTTGGATTGTCACATTGCTGATAATGCAATTTTTTGCTGCTCCAAGCCAACAAAACAGCTTTTTTGAGTAGAATGTTGCACTTGCGTACTTTGCTTTAAAGTTAAAAAAATACTGTGTAGCAGCGACAACATGTGGAGAAAAATAATACACTAATGTACTTGGCCACCATCTTGATTCACCGGCATGTGCACTTCAAACACGGATAGTTTCGCATACTGTTGGTTTTGCCAAAAGAACAAGGAGACAAATGAATGCTGCTGTGAATTTGCAAAAATGCACAGGAATCAGCGTTATAACCTCTCGTCCAGACAACCCCTTTGTTTTAAAGGAGAAATACATTTCAGGGCAGATTCCAGAAGTTTGATTCTCCTGTAAATGCTAGGTGGTGGGTGGGTGTCCTCCTGTTTTTGTTCTTCCAATTGTGGGAATGGGGCAGGATGAAAGGACCTGCAAAAACAGATGGGAAGTGTTTGGCCTGCATGTTGCCACCACTGTTTAAAAAGTTCCCTGTAAAATACAAACTATACATTGAAGGAAGAGAAGGGAGCCATGTAGATATGCCTATAGATTAGTTCTCAGGATGCCAACTTTACAGAGCAGTGAATGCCTTACCTTACTCTATGCTTTTGATAAATTAAACTGCACTGAACTTAATTTTGCTGGCCACTGTATAACAAGTCCATCCTTGTTCCCCAGAGGATCAAAGCAATATTAAGATGCGGGAGGGGGGTCCCCTTTGGTTTATTCTTATTTTCTTAAAAAAAAAAACTCAGACAAATGCAACATTTAGTATAAGATGAAGATGAGATGCCAAAGCAACTAAGGAAACCTACACTAACAAGATTTTAAGATGTTTAAGCCCACACCAGGATTAACCCACACAACAAATTCTTAACCCATTTTCTAGGCTCATATATGAGAGAGAGAGATCCATTTCCATGACTGTTGAAACTTGCTTTGTAACTCTGGAGCTAGAGCCAGAAAGACACAGTAATGACACTGAATGGGTAATTAGTATCTATTAAAATAATATACAAACTAGGGCGTCGTCAAGGTGCTAGCATCTGGTTCAGCCACCTGGAGGGATTTGGCTTCATAACAAAGAAGCCAAGATGGATGTTGCCTCTGCAAAGTTTTTTTATTTTTATTTTTTAATAAATCACTGAACAAAGAAGAGATAGACTGAGAGACTATCAAAGGAGAGAGAGCTAACACTGAGGGTTTCACATTCTGTGCTACCTTATTTAAAAGTAAATTATCCTTCAGTGTGGCTCCCTCCTGAGGGGGGGTTAATATAAGAATAACTGGGAAAGGGCTTCTGTTTTTCACTCTCAACAGAGTTCTGCTTTCTTCTCATGCTTTCAAAGGCCTACAAAGACTCTGAAATGAAATATCATTTGACTGTGGAATACAAGAAATTAAGATTAAAAGAGCTACGCTGGTGTTTACTGTAATCAACATATAGAAGAGGCATTTCCTCCAACTGTCCCAATTAGGCAGATACAGCCACAATTAGTCCTCTGTGATTCCACTTTCTCAGCTGCTTTTAAAATGTCCCAGTTTCTCTCTCCTCCTTTTGCTTCCCTCCCTTTGCCCTCAGCTTACTTCAGTTGCTGTAAACTGAGTTCAAAGTGCAAAAATAGTTTGCATGCAATTAACTCAGCAGGGGGAAGAGGAGATGAGAGGGTGGACTCTTGCTCTTCCCAGTAGGTGCAGGCAAAAGCAAACTGCTGCAGCCTTTCATACTTTGTCTTTTATTCTTCATTAATAACTTTTGTCATCCTGACCACACTCTGATTTTACTTGACCACATACATCCCAATTATCATCTGCAAAATGTTGGAGAGAATGTGAATGGCAGTTTATGTATTTCTTCTCAGGGAAGGAGGAGATCTGATAACTGCCTTCTGAAAGCAGCAATTAACACCTGACCTGTAGGTGATAGTTGGAACATTCCATGAGGATTAGTGTGACACTCGCAGCACAAATCCTACTTGTGTCAGGGAGAAGAATTACGGTAGTGAAGAATTCCCAGAGTTTGTCAGTGAAGAACAATTGCTCGAACAGTCAACTGCTGGGTTGTCTGCAGCAAATTTGCACTAAGTTTGGAGATAAAAAAGGCAGGCTTGGGAGAAGTGAAGGCCTGTTAGATCCATTTCAGTCTGGTTTCAGGCCTGGTTATGGGACAGAGACAGCTTTGGTCACCTTGGTGGGCAACCTATGCTGGGAACTGGACAGAGGGAGTGTGTCCCTGTTGATTCTGCTGGACTCTTGGCAGCTTTCAGTACCATTGACCTTGGCCTTCTGGTTTGCCATTCAGGGATGGGGCTTGGAGGTACTGTTCTACAGTGACTCCATTCTTTCCTGGAGGAGGGTCTCAGAAGTTCTGCGTGGTGGGGTGCCTGTTCAACTCCTTGGCCTGCAGAGTCCCCTATGCTATTTAACATCTACATGAACCACTGGGAGAGGTTTCCAGGATTTGGGGGTCAGGTGTCACCCATATGCTGATGATACTCAACTCTATTACTCCTTTCCAACTAATTCCAGGGAGATGTTTCTGTGCTAAACCTGTGCCTGGAAGCTGTAATGGACTGGATGAGGGCAAGCAAACTAAAGCTTAATTCAGACAAGAGAGAGGCGCTCCTGGTCATTCAAAAGACAAATCTGGGAATAGAGATTCAGCCTATGTTAAATGTAGTTACACCTCCCTTGAAAATTTGGGGGGGGGGCGGGTACTCCTGAATTCAGCCCTGAGCCAGGAGGCCAGGGTTCACCAGTGACCAGGAGTGCATTTGTACAGTTAAAGCTAGTGCCTATTCGTGGAGAAGTCAGATCTGGCCACAGTAACACATGCCTTCGTTACATACCATTTGGATTCCTGTAATATGCTGTACATGCAACTGCCTTTGAAAAATGCTCAGAAACTTCAGTTGGCCCAGAGAGCTCCAGCCAGATTGCTAAGTGGAGCTGGCTACAGCAAGCACACAACTCCCTTGTTGCAACAGCTCCACTGGCTGCCAGCCCAATTCAAAGTGCTGGCAGTGACCTATATAGCCCTATACAGTTTAGGTCCAGGCTATTTGAAACATCTCCCTTTATGAACCCATTAAAGCTCTAAGATTGTCTGTAGAGGTCCTGCTCTCTGTTCCACCACCTTCTCAGACTAATTTGGTGGGAACAAGGGAGATGGCCTTCTCAGTGGCAGCTCCCAGACTTTGGGTACGTTTTTAATGCTGTGTGGTGCTGTTTTTAAGACTTGTATGTTGTCTTTTAATGAAGTTTAATGTTTTTAACTGTTATCAATTGTTTCATTTTTTAAAAGTTTTCTATTTATACTTTTATTGAAACTTTTGTATAGCCTTAATCTGTATTGTGTATAAATATGCTGTTAGCCACTTTGAGTGTCATTATTGAGAGAAAGGTGGAATATTAATGAATCATCATCATCGTAATAATAATGCATTTTGTTTTAGTGCTGACATTACTCTTTCCCTTGCTTGATCATTGTTGACACTTTATCCTGGAAAAAATAGCTGTGTTGGTGACCATCTTTACTAGCTCTGTAGGGTGCATCTACACTGTAGAAAGAATGCAGTTTGTTACCACTTTAAGTACTGTAGCTCTATCCAATGGAGTCCTGGATCTGTAGTTTCACAGTGTTACCTACCCTGACACCCCCCAGCCCCATATCTATATTAACTATTGGTAATATTTAATAATTAGGTCAACATGTGGCTTTCCATGCAGTGCAGCCATTAATAAAAACCTGGGAGGTCCCCCAACTAGGAAACCCAAAGACAAACATTGCTTAGTCAGATATGCACTTAGGGAGAGGGTACTTAAATTCTAAAGAAATGCTAACTCACAAGGCAACTGAAGGCACATACATCTGGCTAATCCCATCTGCCCAGGCTGGCAAACTCAAACCTGTAAACAACCGTCATTAGTCTACCCTTACCAAACAAAGGAAGTTGCTTCCTCCCTTTCACTCACAAAGTATTCACCCATTAAAACACCATTAACATATCCGGAATGCCATTGTTGCTCTCTGAGCAACACCACAAAGCATTGTCTTCTACTCTAAATCCCGTCCCCAGAAGGCAAATATAGATTAGAAAAACCCTTCCCAAACTTTGCTCAAATGCACACAATTCAGCTTCCTCTCGACTCCACGACAAACTTTATTTGTTTGTTTGTTTGTTTGTTTATACCCCCCTCTTCAGCTGTGTAGCCGTTCCAGATTGGGACCCCCCTCTGCTGGTTTCTTCCACGACCTCATCTCTACATGACAGGTATCATATCACCCACTGGAAACTCCCTTTGCTATTCCTCTATCTCAATATTTTCCCACTTTATTCATTAGCCTTGCATGCATGCTTGATGTCTGAATGTGTGCATGAATGTTGTTTTTCTCAAATAAAGATCATTTGTTGTACTATCTAGTTTAACGTCTCCCCCTTAATACTGGTGTAGTTGCTCACAAGGTCCTGCTATTGCCCCTTCTTACACTGCCAAGCTGGGTATATTAAATTCCCCATTTTAATATTGATATTCAGAGGCTCTTCATGACCCCTGAGCGTTTAGGGTAACAACAAGGTCTTTAGCATTCTCTGCCAAAGAGTGCTAATGCCTCACAAAGCTACAAACCCCAGGATTCTGTAGGATGGAGTCAGGGCCATTAAAGTGGTGTCATACTGCTTTATTTCTACAGTGTAGATTCACCCTGACACAGTAGAAAGACATGGCAAGTAACCAATATGTTTCATTTAGGAAAGTACTGGGTTAGTTTAAACCTAGGGAGTGGAAATAAAAAGTTTTTGCTAATTCTGGGAGCTCCCAAGATATACTTTAGGATGAGGAAAACTACATAAGGATCTCCAAAATAAAAGCAGTTTGTACAGGAACAAAACTATTTGTACAGGGCTTCCAGAGAACTTTTAGAGGCAGCCATTATAAATTCAATTCTAATCATCCCTTTAAATTCTCTGAAAAAAAATTATTCTGAAAGAGCAGGTAGTAATTAAAAAACAAACAGATGATTAGCTAGCTGCAAAGGTGGGTACCAAAGTTGCCATTAAGATAAACAAAATGCAGTTGAGACCCTTCTCCCCAATTGTATACTATCATAATATAGAACAACTAGCTGTACCCAGCATAACATACACTGTTATAGAAGATTTGAAAGGTTCACATGGTTCAGTTACATGCTATTATTTTAGCACCCCCCCCAAAAAAAACTTTCTAAAATATTGCATTGTTTTACATGTGTGTGGTGAGTGGCTGAGGGAGTGACAGGAAGGAGGGACCCTTGAGAGGCTGGGAATGTAGATGCAGATTGAGTGGCAGGAGTGGATTGGAAGGTGGAAAGAAAATTTGCATGTGGGTGGTGATTGGCTTAGGGAGGAAGGAAGGAAGGAAGGAAGGAAGGAAGGAAGGAAGGAAGGAAGGGGATTGGTTGGGTAAGCGGCCAATCAGCACACTGGGAAAGGAAATATACCCAAAAGTCATATATATATGTGTGTGTATGTGTGTGTGTGTGTGTATAGTTACGTTATACCCTACCTCCAAAATGCAAAGATGGGTTTTGTAACAGAAGAACCTAAGGGGACAACCAACCCTTGCAAGAATGGGCAAAAGGACCTGAGGAGGAGCAGAACAGGAAGTACAGGCATTGCTTTTGCCCCTGCATGGCTAAGACAGATGTCACCTTTGGGCAAAGCCCTGGTACCTTAGGCACTCAGACCAGCATTAGCAGACAATAGGGACGGTTACAAGATGCTGGAAACAACTGTTTGGCCTGCCTGGTTTGTAATCTGGAGGTATGAAGGTTTACAACACTTCTTTAAAAAAAAAATCCTATCTAATGCATCTGTGGAAGTTCTCATTATCTTTAATGATGTCTAATCTGCATTTGATCCCTCTTAACCCCTTGACCCCAATGATATCCTGTAGCAAGTTAGAATGCTAATTACATTAGTTTAAGCCTTTCCTCTAAGGACTTAAAATGTGTTCCCCTTAAGATTATATTGATTATTTTCCTCTTGTTCTGCTTGTGATTAAATATTTCCCTCACCTCTTTCCAGCATAGTTTTGCTTTTACTTCGCTTTCTTTCTGCAGGTTTTGCGAAGTAAGTATGCAGGATATAAAGACGTTTAAAGTTAAATTTATATTGAACATTTACTGTTGTTTACCAGATCATCTCCTTCTTGCCCATCTGTTCTCTCACAGTTGTGGTACCTGATGAGAAAAACCAAGAAGAAAAAGAAAAGATTTAACATAACAGCAATAACTAGAATAACTGTTCTTCATGAATTACCTGACAAAGAAAGCTTACAGCTACCATCTTCATTTCTTTAGTCACTATTTATACAGGGAGCATAAATCTTAATTCATCCCTTTAGATGTACTACCTAGAAAAGAAATGCACCCTCTCTGTTCATAGCACAACACAGCTAAGGTCTTCCAGACTACCGGTAAATTTTAACCAGGCAACTACATCATTAACATTTCATAGAATTTCATAGACTCAATATGCTAAGCATCTGTAATTTGTTATTTTGTAAAGGTACCAGATCTTGTCTGATTTTGGAAGCTAAGCAGGGTCAGGCCTGGTTAGTACTTGGATGGGGGATGCCCAAAGAATACTATATTTCTGAGGAAGGCAAAGGCAAACCATCTGAGTATTCCTTGCCTGAGAAGACCCTATGAAATTGAAGGAGTTGCCATAAGAAATTTGACAGGTGACTAGAAGGCATAGAGAGGAAGGGGTGGGACAGGACTCATGTAGCCCTCAGCATTGGCTATGCTGGCTAGACTTTATGCAGCATGGGAGTTCAACAACATCTGAACAGCTATGTGATTCCTGCCCTTGGTGTCTAAACAATTGCCTTCATCTTGCTAAAATCACCCATAAGTGTCCATAAGTAATCTTCTAGGATTATCAAGCATCTATGTCACAGTAGCGCACTGGTATCTCTGAGCATCTCAAGAGAACCAGGCAGCAAAAGTTGTTGTAGCAGAGTTGCAAACATCAGGTGAAGAAATGAGCACACAGACACAGAGATGTTTGTCTAAACTACTTCTCTTTACTGGAGCATTTTGGAGCAATATTTACAATGAGTCTGAGACTCCCAGCATACAGACTACATATCACAGCACAGTACACGGCACAGTCTTGCACTGTACATCCCAGACTGAATGCACACAGTCTGAGAGCTAAATCCAAGTCAAGAGCACAGAGACAGAGAGTGGGGTGATATAGTTAAACAGTACAGATACAGTACAGTCATGGGTTATATACAGTTAGTGATTCTCACACACATTTCCCCATACAGATAAGACTTCATCCTTCACATGTCCTTCCCACGCCTGTCTCCCAGACATAATCTAGGGAGCTTTTCACACGGGGCAATTATTCCCTGAGAGATCGGGAGAGAAATGGGGCTGTTCCGGGAGCAGAGCTCCGTTTCGCCCGCCCCTTTCCTTCTCCTGATCTGACGTCGTCCTCACTCTGTGCTTCCATTTCTCTGCCAGTATCTTCCATCATTTTTTAAGAATGAAGAACTTTCGTTATTAAAATATGACGGAAGATACTGGCAGAGAAATGGAAACAGCACAGAGTGAGGACGACGTCAGATCGGGAGAAGGAAAGGGGCGTGCGAAACGGAGCTCTGCTCCCGGAAGAGCCCCATTTCTCTCCCGATCTCTCAGGGGAATAATTTCCCTGTGTGAAAATCTCCTAGGTATGCTCGCCAGCTGTATTAAGCCTGCTCATTGCTGGCCCCTGCAGACTGTAGCTTGCGACCGAGAGTCAAGGTATCCCCCGCCCCGTCCGGCCGAATCACGAGGATACACACAAGGTAGGTTCACAAGATTTATTTACAAGAAGTGAAGGTTGGCGGGAAGGCCACAACTTTCTGTCTGGTGATAGTCGCGGAGGTTGGCCCGGGCATGAGTATCCAAAGGAACACGTGACAGACCACGTGCCGGGCCGTGAGGCCACGACACGCAAACGGTCACGTGTCCGAAGAATGGAGAGTTCACGTGACCAGCACGTGACAGATCACGTGCCTGGAGACCAGGGGGGGGAGGGGGAGCCGACACCGGGGGAGGGGCCAGCCCCAGACCCCGGAAGCCAACAATAGCTTCCAGCTCCCCCCCCCCTTACGTGACAGAAACTCATGCCCACCGCACAGGCAGAAAATTGTGACAGGGAAAATACATACAATTAAAACACCACTAGCTAACAGAAAACAACTAACTAAAGGGTGGGTGGGTTGGGTCTTCGGCTCGCAAGAGCCAACTGCTGAGGCTGAGAGCCGGCCGGGAATATATACCCGGCCGGCGGACCGCGTTGGGGACTAGCCCCGCCCCTTGGCCAATCAGAGGCCGCGCTGAGCGTGGGCTCTGATTGGCCGGAGCCAGCCAATCGGGTGGGAGCTGCCTCCCTCCCATTGGTTGGTTTACGATCCTTCTCCCTGGCCTGAAGCTCCGGCCAGGGAGAAGGAGGAAGGGGACGGCCGGCATGGCGGAGCCCATGCCGGCCACGTGGAGCGGCCGTCCGGGCGCGGGGGGCCTCCGGCCGCAAACGGCGGCCGCCCGGTAAGTCCCGGGCAACCGGCATACCATACTAGCTCTTTATAGTATAAATTTCCAGTGATTGTATATCCATCACCTTAATATTCTATGGGAATCAACAAATGTCTGATGCAAACCACTTTCTGGATCAGAACCCATAGGCTTCAGTCTAAAATTCCATTTGTGTGTGAATGCTGGACTGCATTGTATTTTATAGCATACATATTTGAATGTGCAACCTGTATCCACATTTTTGTCACCTTGTTATTAATGTGACTTCAAGTTAGTTCCAACTTATGGTAACCCTCACATGGATTTTCCTGGCAAGTCTTATTCAGAGGAGATTTTCCATTGCTTCCTCTGCAGCTGAGAGAGCATGACATGCCTAGTCCATGACCGAGTAGGGATTCAAACCTTGATCTCCCAGTCCTAGTCCTACACCAGACTGACTCTTATTTTTATCACTTAATCATACATAATTATCTTTTTAAAGCAGAAACTGGAATTGGATCAGAGCATATGGCTTCATTTAATAGCAGTTATCTTTAACACATGGACACACACATGCACATAGCACTTTTTAAAATTTCCCCAATTAGTTTAAATGCCCTACACATTAGGTACATATGGGAAAACCACATGAGCTGCAGCAGTTTATCCACCTGTCTTTCAGCCCTTTAATCCAATTGAAAGGATTTCCGTTTGCATCTGCTTGTTTACATGGTACTAGTCACAGTGCAATTCAATCATCTGGGCTATGCTAGCACAAGAAGACGCACTTATTAAAAAAAAGTCCTTCAATCATGCATGACTCTACATCCAACTTGAGAGCACTATGAATTTTGGTGAAACTGAGTAACCCCTACTGTAATCTTCTCACATTTCAGTGTAATACACAGTAAGCTATGAAAGGAAGTGAAGAATGAGGAGACAGTAGGAAGGGAACAAATCACTTTGTGTCCTCATTTTAGCATACACAAAGAAAAAGAAAAACTTTCTTCAAGAAATGTCAGGTAAAGAAACAGCAAGTACAGTATAATAGCAGTTCCTCATGCCCAAGATTTCTAGTACACAGAGAATATACATGAAAGTGGGGAAAGATGGTGAGCAGAGTCCAAATAATGTTGAACATACATGTATCATGGATATATCATATTCACATAAATACATAAAAACATAAATATACATGCATATTTCAAATACAGTTGTCCCTCCATATCCACAGATTTGGTATCCATGGATTTAAGTATTCTCAGCTTGAAAATATTCTTAAAAACATAATAATCCAATAAGCAAACCTTGATTTTGCCATCTTATATAAGGGGAATTTTTTTTAATGATTATCTTGTTACACAAGGGCCAGCGCGTTCAAGTCAGATATGGCGATGCTCTTTCAGAGCCCTTTCTAATAACTAATGGAGTGAAGCAAGGTTGTGTTCTTGCGCCAACTTTATTTACAATCTTCTTCAGCATGATGCTCCAAAGGGCTACGGCAGAGCTCGAAGAAGAAGACGGCATCTATATACGTTACCGTACTGATGGTAGCTTGTTTAACTTAAGCCGTCTGAGGGCTCGCACTAAGACTCTAAACTATCTAGTCCATGAGCTGCTCTTTGCTGATGATGCTGCCCTTGTTGCCCACACAGAAGCAGCTCTGCAGTGCCTAACATCCTGCTTCACAACAGCTGCACAGCTGTTTGGGCTGGAAGTCAACCTGAAGAAAACAGAAGTTCTTTACCAACCTGCACCACAGGACGAACACAACCATCCCCACATTGCCGTCGGCAAATCTGTGCTCAAGTCCGTTCAGCAGTTCACCTACCTGGGAAGCATCATCTCCTCAGATGCCAAGATTGACAAAGAGATCGATCACAGATTAGCAAAGGCATATAGTGCATTTGGAAGACTTTACAAAAGAGTCTGGAGTAATAAACACCTGAGGCAAAACACAAAAATCGGTTTGTATAGAGCCATTGTACTGTCTATTCTCCTTTATGGGTCTGAAACATGGGTCACCTATCGCCACCACCTACGACTCCTCGAGCGCTTTCATCAGCGCTGTCTACGCACAATCCTAAATATACACTGGACTGACTATGTGACGAATGTTGCTGTCCTTGAGCAAGCAGGGATCACCAGCATTGAGGCCATGATATTGAGAACACAGCTGCACTGGGCAGGGCACGTTTCTAGGATGGAGGACCATCGCCTCCCCAAAATAGTACTCTACTGTGAACTCGCCACGGGTCAGCGTAAGAGGGGCGCTCCAAAAAAGCGATACAAGGACTCCCTGAAACAACATCTCAGGCTTGGCCAAATTGATCACCAACAATGGTCTGCCCTGGCCTCACATTGGGAGACATGGAGACACACTATCCACAATGCTGCAGCCTTATTTGAGAACTCACGCCAAACAAGTCTTGAAGAGAAACGACAACGCAGAAAGAATCATAACCCGAAACCATCACCCAAGGAAACCTTCTGCTGTGCTTTCTGCAACCGGACTTGTCTATCTCGGATTGGCCTTTTTAGTCATCAGCGCGCTTGCAAAAAGCGCAGGATGAGTCCTTCCTGAATCTTCGTTTGCGAAGGGAAACCACAGAGAGAGAGATATAAGGGACACTATTTTGCTATGCCATTGCATATAATGGGACTTGATTATTCATGGATTTTGGTATCCATGGGGGGTCCTGGAACCAAACCCCAGTGAATATGAAGGGACAACTATATACACTAATATACAAAAATAAGCAGCAGGAATGGGGAAATCCATCAGTTTTGCTTTCTGCATAACAATTTTTAAACAAGCTCATGTTATTTCCATTCCAAATATGAAAAAAAAATCAATTTTTATTACATTATTTGCCAAATTGGGTAATTTTTTATAAATTCTTTTAAAAAAACCTGAAACTTAATAAGTAGAACTATTTCCAACTTCAAAACACCATGTTTTGCCTGTCAATTAGGTGTCAATTATCCCAAACATAGCTGAAGATGCAGGGATTCAAACCCAGACTTTTATGACTTAACCACTCAAAACCCTGGACCTGGATAGACTGTTAATTTTGATTTTTCCTATTTTTTTAATTTTCTAAAATCCCATCTCATATGAAGAAACTTCTGAATTTTGGTACTTTTTTTAAAAAAATCATCCTATACAAAATTCCTAGCATGTGATACCTAAGTTGTTTAGGCGGTACACCAAGCTCCAGGATTAAGTGGGGAGTTGTGACTAACCCATTGTCTGACAACCTAGGTGGATCCCATTTAACATTCAAAACCTTAGAAGACCTCAGTTTATTGCTGTTTTCTGGCTGGTGGAGAAGCCTGAGATTTTCTTATCAAGTGCTAGAGATATGATCTTATTCTCCTACGTGCATTGGCTTGAAGCATCTGTTAACAGCTCTGGAAAACTTGTGTAAGTCTAAACAACAGTGTATCAGTTATGATAAAATAAGTTGTACAATTTGATAGAATGAATTTAATAGAAGGGGGTTTGCCGCTTGCCGGCAGGCCATTTTGCGGCCCGGGCATCCACCTCCTCTTACCAGCCTTCCTGGACCCCCCCTCTATGCCGGGGGGAGGGGAACTATGTGGCGACGCCTGGGGGCTGCCATGTTCCCTGTCTCCTTCCCGGCACGCACTGCAGCCGGGGAAGGCAGGGAGGGATGATGGCCAATTGGGGCAGGCCTTTTTGGCCCCGATTGGCCATTGCTGCAGCCTAGGAAGGGGTTTTTTAAGCCAAGCTCGGACTCGGCCAGAGGTTGTTTGGGCTGCGACGGAGCTGGCAGCAGGAGGTTTGCCACAGCCTTTATCAGCAGAGGCTCCTAGGCTTTCATCCAGACTGTTGCCAGTACACCTGGATGATCACTGCCTGCTGGGCTTCAAATTCCAGGATCAATGGTATTATGACATGGCATTGTCCATGGGGTGCTCCATCAGCTGTGCAGCTTTTGAGGCATTCAGCACATTCCTTGAGTGGGCCCTTCAGCACAGGGCGAGATCCCCATTTGTCACACACTATTTGGATGATTTCTTGATGATGGGTCCTGCTGGGGGGGAGGAATGTCGGTTCTTAGTCTCTTCCTTCCAGGCAATGGCAGCTGAGCTCAGGGTCCCATTGGCACCTGACAAGATGGTGGGCCCGACAAGATGGTGGGCCTGGTATACCTGGGTATATAGCTAGATTCGGTCGAAGGAACTGACAACAAGATTGCTGGCCTGAGGGCGATGCTGGCAGATCTCCTGGGGAAGGAGAAGGCCACACTAAAAGACATACAATCACTGCTGGGGCATTTGAACTTCGCATGCAGGGTGGTTTCCTCCAGGGGAGGGCATTCTGTGCATGCATCGCACAACTCACCGGGGGGGGGTCAGGGCACAGCATCACCGCATCCGTTTGACACAAGGGGTCAAGGAGGACATGAGGGTGTGGCTCACTTTCCTGGAACATTACAATGGGGTATCCACATGGCAGGGGAGCCTGGAGCCGGGGGGGGTGGCCTGCAGGTGTACTCCGATGCAGCAGGCAGCCTGGATTTCGGAATATACTACAATGGCCACTGGTGTGCACAACCATGGCCTCAGCAGTGGGCATTCACTGGGCTTTCCAGGGACCTCACGTTCCTGGAGTTTCCCCCCATCCTGGTAGCCATCACGCTATGGGAAGGGGAATTTGATAATTAGGTTGTGGTTAGGATCATCAACAGGCAGTCCTGCAGGTCTGAGAGGGTCGTGAGACTGGTGCACAGGTTTGTGCTAATTTGTCTGGAGTCCAACATCAGTTTCCATGCATGGCACATCCCTGGTATGACTAACGAGATCACGGACACCTTGTCTCGATTTCAGGATGACCGGTTCTGCTCACTGGTCCCAGACGCCGATGCGGAGGCGGCCCCATTCCCGGCAGACCTCTGGAACCTTGGGAGCGAACTGTGATCCAGGGCATGGCGGACTCATTGGTGCCTTCAATGCAGGCTAGCTATAAGAGAGCGGCATCCCAGTTTCTGGCCTTCAGGTGGCAGCATGGCTACGAGGCGGAGTGGCCAGCATCTGAAAGGGAGGTACTGCATTACCTAGCTTCCTTGAAGGAAAGAGGCATCCAGGACCATCGCCAGACAGGCGGCTGCCATTTCCTTCTTCAGCAAAGCGGCTGGTCACAGTGACCCCTGTGATACCTTCATGGTAAGGAAAGCTATGGAGGGCTGGAGAAGAGCGGCGCCAAAGGCGGCAGACTTGAGGCGGCTGGTGTCATACGGAATGCTGGCACAGTTGGTGGTCCTGCTGCCATCCATATGCCATTCCAGCTACGAGGACCTGCTTTTCAGCACAATGTACACTACCAACTTCTTCAGGGCCCTGCGGGTAGGGGAGGTGGTCTGTTCCTCCAAAATGGATGCATCTGGCAGGGCTCTGCAGATGCGTGACATGACTGTCAACGACAGGGACCTGGCAGTGTGCATAAGGTGATCAAAGGCAGACTAGTGCGGCCTCGGGGCCACCCTGCATTTGAGGAAGGTGGAGGGCTCCTACCCATGCCTGGTGGCCTGCATGCAGGACTTCATAAGGGCAAGAGGCCCTTGCAGGGCCCCCTGTTTCGGCATTGAGATGGGATCCTGCTCACAAAATTTCAATTTGTGAGCGTGCTGAAGATGGCTTTGAGGCGGATGGGGCTGCCGGCAGACAAGTTTGGCAGTCATTCATTTTGGATAGGGGCTGCCACAATGGCAGCGCAAGGGGGCCTGCCTGCAGAGTACCTATGCGGCATACATTTAGCCAGGGAGGGCGCTTTCTGCACAGCCTGGGGCCTCAGCCAGCTGGTAGACCTGCCTGTTGATGTGGATAATGGTTGGCGGAAGGCGATCCCATGGGGGAACGCCTTGGTGGCGGATGTTATGGGTTGTGATAAAGTAATGAGGTCAAGGGGTCTCTGTCAAGTACAAGTTCAAGTACAAGTTCAAGTTCAAGGGAGACCCCTCCTCCAGTTGCTAATTGCTCTTTGTTTGCAGGGGAGGAGAGAGAGTCGGGCAGACAGCCCAGCCAGTGGCTCTCTCCTCCAGGGAAGTCGGGATTGACTGACATATAGCCGTTGACCCACATGGGTGGGGTCAATGAGGAGATCACGACCCATACATTGCCACCAACCATTTAGCTTGCAATTTGTGGCCATTTATTGCCAATATATAATCATGCCTTTACTAACCTGTATTTAACCATGTTTTCTGAAGATGTAATCAATACAATTTACAAAAAGTACCTATGTGTGTGAGTGTTAATCAGGGGGGTGGAGGGGCTGTACAGTCTGGCTCAGCAAGGGAGCTTGCCACTTGCCAGCGGGCCATTTTGCGGCCCGGACGGCCACCTCCTCTTATCAGCCCTCCTGGACCCCCCCTCTACGCCGGGGGGAGGGGGACCGCATGGTGACACCTGGGGGCTGCCATATTCCATGTCTCCTTCCCAGCATGCACTGCAGCCAGGGAAGGCAGGGAGGGATGATGGCCAATCGGGGCGGGCCTGCTCAGCCCCGATTGGCCATTGCTGTGGCCTAGGAAGAGGTTTTTTAAGCTGAGCTCGGACTCGGTCAGAGGTTGTTTGGGCTGCGACAGAGCTGGCAGCAGGAGCTCTGCCACAGCCTTTATTCGCACAGGCTCCTAGGAGCCGAAGACCCACCCACCGTCCCTCGGGTATAAGGGATTGCTTTGTCGCAATTTGCAGTGCGGATGTTATGGGTCGTGATAAGGTAATGAGGTCAAGGGGTCTCTATCAAGTTCAAGGGAGACCCCTCCTACAGTTGCTAATTGCTCTTTGTTTGCAGGGGAGGAGAGAGAGATGGGTGGACGGCCCGGCCAATGGCTCTCTCCTCAAGGGAAGTCGGGATTGACCGACATATAGCTGTTGACCACATGGCTGGGGTCAATGAGGAGATCATGACCCATACATTGCCGCCAACCATTTAGCTTGCAATTTGTGGCCATTTATTGCCAATATATAATCATGCCTTTACTAACCTGTATTTAACCATGTTTTCTGAAGATGTAATCAATACAATTTACAATAAGTACCTATGTGTGTGAGTGTTATTCAGGGGGGTGGAGGGGCTGTACGGTCTGGGTCCGCAAAGTAAATTTTCTTGTATATAGTACATTTGTGCCATGCAGTTGAACAGGTATATTAATATTGATAGTTAAAGGTGTTGTTTTCTGCATATGACAGCTGAGGGGAAATCAGACACTGGCAGAATTTACATATCAGGACAAGCCAAAGGTCACTTTGATTAGTGCGACATTCAAACACGCAGGTGCCAGCTCTCTGCCTTGTCTTTCTCCCAATAAGCCAGAGAAACAATTTCTTTTCCTTGTGGGATAGTTCCATAGCTTGTTGGGGAGAAGAAAAGCAAAAGATTTGTTCCTTCTGTGTTTGGATTTCACACTAAACATAACAATAATAGCCCATTATTTGTTTAACTCTCACTACAAGCAAGAGTAATTCTGTAGAATTCTAGTTTGTTGTGACATCTCAACACACCCTATCTTGTTTAAAAGAGTCTTAAATTTTGGAAAACTCAAGACAAGAAACCTATGCCTTCCTATCTTTACAATCTTGGAAACAAATATTTACTAAAAAAAAGTGCTGAAAATATTATATATAATATATACAGTGGGCTCTGGATCTGTGAATTCAACTGACCATATATCATTAGGCCCAATATTTTTAAAAACATTTTTATTAAAAAATTTAAACTGTATTAAAATAATGTGTAGAAGATACAGAACAATCAAATATATAACAAAAGAAATAGCAGAAACCCACATTTAAAATAATAAACTACAAAACAAAAAGAGAGGAAAAGAGAGAAAAGAAATAGAATTAGAGCATTAACGCCAACTTTCTTACCAATGTTTATACATTATATAAAATTTTATGCCCCTATTCTACAATATGTACAATATCTCATATTTCTACCACTTATATATTCCAATTACTTTTCAAAGCCCATAGTTAAAATTTTATTCTTCTGTTCCTGGAAAAAAAAAAAAACCAAACCTATTAGTGACTATCAATCTTTCAAGGAAATTTCCAAAGAATTATATCTTACTAACATTGATAACATATCCATTTGAGCTAAATCAGAAAGTTTAATAATCCAGTTATGATAGAATTATGGTATTCTTCCTATTTTCTGCATACAACAGCCTTGCGATGGTAACCCTATCTTGTAAAAATCATCCATGCTTCTTTTCTAGCTGATCATCCATCAGTGCCAGTAGAAATCATTCTGGTTTCAACTGAAAATTTATCTTAAGAATCTTCTGGATCAAAATATATATTTGCTTATTATTGTTGTTGTGGTTGTTGCATTTTCAGAAGTCCACCCTACTTGTTGCTTACATTTCCAACACACATTGGCCACCTCTACATGCACTTTAGTCAAATTGTCTTGAGTCAGGTACCTACAATCCAACATTTTATAAAAGATCTCTTTAAGATCATAACACAAAGTAAATTTCAGTCCCTTAGTCCACTTTTTCCCCATTGTTCCAACTGTATATTATAACCAAAGTTTTGGGGGCATTTTACCATACAGCCTAACTTGTTCTTCTTCCAACTCCCACTTCAACAACAGTTTATACAGTCCTCCCTTCAAATTCGTAGGGGTTACGGGTGGAGAATCCCGACGGATTTGAAAAAAAAAACACGAATAATGGGGGACCCTGGAAAGCCTCCCCACCACCTGCCCAATCCCCAGTCAAGCCGCTGGGAAACCCTGCTGGCACAGGCCTCCAGCAGCTTGGCTGGGGAGATGGCAACTCACCTCCTCCTCAGTCAATCCGCTCACAAACCCTGCCGGCACGGGCCTCCAGCGGCTTGACTGGGGAGGTGGTGACTCACCACCTCCTCGGTCAAGCCGCTCACAAATCCTTCCGGGTCTCCAGCAGCTTGGCTGGGGAGGTGGTGACTCAGGTTTGGTTGGCTTTCCTTCCCCGTGGGGGGGGAAGCTGAAAAGCACCCACCCTCCCTCCCCGCTGCCTTGGCTTTTCCCCCAGCAGGGAAGGAAAACCAACCAAGCTTGCAGCACTCACGTGGGTTTGATCGGCTCTCCTTCCCTGTGGAGGGAAAAGCCGAAAACTGCTCACCCTGTACCCACAGCCTTGCAAATCAGCAAATTCTCAAATCCGTGAATTAGAAGGCTGCGAATTTGAAGGGAGGACTGTACATCTTACCAATCAAATGTTCATCATCCATGCGTAGCTGCATCTCTAATTCAGTCTTATTCAGTGCAAACCTATATAACTTCTTATCCACTTTAAATCTCTCAAATATTTGTCTATGGACTTTATCAGACCACCCCACGTAAATGTTCTTTTGCTGGCATAAATTGTGGCATTTTTATGCCAGCAAAAGAACCCCCTGTACCACACTTACCTTATCCAGCACAAAAAAGGCTTCCCCAGCAGTAACGGAGCACAATTGAAGCTCCGTTTACTTCCAGGTTCCAGATCGCAGCGATTCTCGCAAGTAGACGTTAGCACAGGGAATTTAAAAATAAAAGCAAAAACACACACACACACACAAAGTACAGCAAAGCACAAAAACACACTTTATAACTTACAAGTAAATGGGGGGGGTCATAAAAAGAGTGTCCCCTACCTGGCTGTCACAATCACATCCGGAAGTGTTTGGCCATTGACGCAGCATTCACATGAGTACAATGGCACAAAGTTTCAAATGCCAGCAATGCTGGCAAAAAACAGAACAAGAGATCAATTGACAGCTTGAGCCATCAATAAAAAGAAACAGGGTTTTAATGAGATATGATCGCAAAAGGACAACGTTGTCTGGTATACGCGCCCTTTTGTGATTATTAGGCATCCTTATGATGCCATATTTGCTGCATCTGATGAAGTCCTATAAGAATACAATTGGAAACTATGACCCTCAAGCACCAACTCTTCGTTCGTCTTAATTCTAAATTGTTCCTTATCAAACAGTAACAGATTTTGATAAGTTGTACACTTTTCTATTGCTGTTGGGGAATTATGAAATCATCCCTGAATGCCCTTAACTTAAAGTCACACCCCATATTATTAAATGGCAGCAACATGAACACTAAATCTGTTACACAACCTGGTGCATTCGTTCCAGAAATTGTGAACATGATTCCAGACCCAGAGTCAGCATGCATTGGAAGGCATGTACCACTGGATCATCACAGGCTAAAGTATATACATCTGGACATGAATAACTTTCCCCACAGCTACCAAGTGCCAAAGTGGCCAGTCAAAATAGAGCTATCACTCACAGTGGCCAAGGATATGCTTCAAATGTAAAGGGTCTCAGGTTTATTCTTTGGTATCTCCTGGTAGTTAGAGCTCTTGGGACCTTTCATACTCCACGGTTATAAAGCTTTAACTGTGATGGTTTCATCTATGGAATCCTGGGATTTGCAGTTTAATTAAAGGTACTTTGACTTCTAAGCCAGAGAGCTTTAGTTCCTTACATAACTACATATCCAGGATTCCATAGGATGTTGCCATAGAAGTTAAGGTGGGATCTTAGTGCTATAATTCTTCTGTGTGAAAGGGCCCCTAGTCTGCAGTCATATTGTTGTTATTAATTTCTATCCCACCTTTCTCCCACTGAGAGTCAAGGCGGCTAACATCATTATAAAAATAATACAAGCTACAAGCAGTACAACATTAAAATCACATTATAAATATATAATTTTTAAAAAAGAATTAAACAATTTACAAATTAAAAACATTACCATAAAAAGTAAAAGACCTTTTTTTAAAAAAACTTTAAAATCTTATCGTAGAGCAGGAGCTGGCATTGTGCAGCTCTTCAGAGGTTATCACAACTCCCAGCAGCCCTATTGAGCATAGCAAATGGTGAGGAATGCTAGGAGTTGCAGTCTAACCTTTGGAGGGCTTCTCTATGGAAACACTGACAATCAGAGTCCTGAGTTATATGGATCAATGGTCTGACTAGGCATCTTGTGTTCATTAAAAGCCCTTATAGTAATTAAATTAACCTATAGCAAAGTACATCTTTGTCAACTGTGAAAAGCCTTGCAGTTTACCTTCAGGTTCAGTTTTTGCAGCTCATTTGCAAACAGAGAAATGGGAGATTAGTTAGGCAACAATTGAAAGGTTATACTAAGGACTTTATCAGACACCCCATTATAAAACGTTCTTTTACCGGCATAGAAAAACCCATTTCTATGCTGGCAAAAGAACATCCCCCCCTGCACTTACCTTCTAATCCCGGCAAAGGCCCCCAGCAATAAAGAGGAAGTGAACAGAGCCCCATTCACTTCCTCGTTCGAAATCTCATGCAATTTCATCGCATAGGAAATTCAAAAATAAAAACAAAACAAAAAACATTTAAAGTTGCACCAAGCACCTTAACACACTTTAAAGCTACCACGTAACCCAGGGAAGGTCATAAAAAGAGCAAAACTTATCTGGATGTCCCAATCGCACCCAGACATGTTCGCATCAGAGCAGCCATTGTCAGGGTAAGCCCGAGATTTAAAGGGACCAAAGTTTCGTACACCGGCAATGCCAGCAAAAAAGCAGGAGGGAGATCTATTGACAGCTTAAGCCATCAATTAAAAATCCCAATTTTTGGCCAGAATGTAACTGCAAAAGGACGACATCATCTGATATGTGCGCCCTTTTCCGGTTATGTGGCGTCATGATGATGCTGTATTTTGTCCATCTGATAAAGTCCTAAGTAAACAGCCCCGCAATTCAGTGTTGCCAGGTAAGCCTTTTGTTAAGATTCCTAAGGCTGATATTCCAGGCAATGTTTAGGAAGTTATTTCTCAGGTTTGTGGATCAAATTTTTATCCAAGAGTTGAAACTGCAGTAGCTAAAACCATGGATGAGGCTTTGCTGGGAAAGCAGGACCCAGGCATAATCAATTCCTTCTCAGCAGAAACACATTGATTCAGTTACAGTGACCTTTCTTTTTAGCTGTTTCATATAATTTACCTGCAACTCCTGAAGACTGAGACTACAACAAGCCCAAAGTAAAATTATTAAATGCCATAAAAGACATTTCCTGGAGGCACAATATGAATTTATTGTGAGCATCTGCATCTAGATTAACTCTTCAGTTTCTATCATTAGAAATGTTAAAATATTTCAGTCATTCTTTTTTTTGGCGCACAGTCAGAAATGTTCATGTTGAAGCATGGACAATTCTGACTTTCAGAGACTGAATGTATACACAGCATGGGCAAAAGCAATGTCTTCATTAAAGAAGGAGACTTGAAATTCTAAAGCAATCAAAGCTTAACTTAATTAAAATGATGATTTATTATTGTATGCATTTACGCTCTTTAGTCATTTCAGTGCTCAAAAGGATATTATTCACCCTCAAAGCTATCACTATATCCCAGTCTAAGAGAAAAAATATGCAGAAATCACTGAGGTGCTAATAAACCCTTTTTCCTTAGTTGCTTATGTTCTTGCACCTAATAGTTTCTGCAAATCATTACAGAAATTATTTTTCTGACTATTTGTAATAAAGCTACAAACACAGGGAAATGAGCAAAAAGGGGGGGGGAAACAGGAGATAAATGTGTGTGGAAATATTGCTTGCTTGCTTGATTGCTTGATTAAATAGAGAACCAAATTGTATCAATAGTAGGGCCTGACTACACTGCAGAAATACAGCCATTTGACACTACTTTATCCACCATAATTCTATCGTATGGAATCCTGGTATTTGTAGTTTGGTGAAGCACCCGAGTTCTCTGATAGAATAAGTTAAATACAGGATTCCATAGAACTCTGGTGGATAAAGTGGTGCCAAACTGCTGTATTTCTGCAGTGAGGACAGGCCTGCAGTCTAGGAAAGTGTTTCTGCCCTAATCATTATGCAGTCATCACAATCTGGTGCCCTTCAAATATGCTGGACTATACCCACTCTCTGTTGGGAAATGTGAGCTATATGGAGCTTTCAAGCACAATACTGTAATCAAATTGTCAAGAACAACAACCAGTCCTACACCCACCCACTAATGCATGAGGTCTATCAGGGGAACAAGCTTAATCTTCTTTGTAAAACCTGTACAAGTAGCTGTACTTACTAATTACTTGTTCATAATCAAACACAGGATCTAATAGAAGAGAGAGAGGGAAGACAAAAATGGCTGCAGGTTAGAGCAATGCAGGGAGAGAGTGGATAGATAAAACAGGCAAACAGGAAGCCACCATAAAGCAAACTAGCAATTAATGAGTACAGGCTTGCAACTGTTGCTAACTCTCACTCTCCCATCATCCCCAGTTAGCACAGCCACATTGGGAAAGTTAATCTACCTCTTGACCCCAGCCAGAGAAACATTTACCTGGCAGGAACACAGATTGCTTCTGGCAATATTTAGCTCCCTCTGATGATTGCTGTGTCTTTGCCTGGCTGTTGGCACCTGATGAAGATTCGTTGAACAGATAAATCCTTAGCGATTTATAAGCCATCTACATTTCCCACAGAGCCTGAACTGATTTTGGAAGACTTTCTGAGGGTGCTTCCAGACAAGACTTTTATTGTACAGTCGCCTACCCTCATTCATGGAATTTATTGACATCTGTTTGTAATCCTGCTCTATTTTTTCACAACTTCTGCTGTCTTTTTCTTTCCACAGAAAACAGTTCATCAGAGAGGAAGGACTTTTTCAGACGGGGGAAAAAAACCTAAGGAGGTCGGGAGAAGAACGGGGCTGTTTCGCTTACAAAGCCCCTTTTCAGACAGCCCCGTTCTCCTCAGTCCTCCCCCCCCCGGCCTTCACCAGTGCTGCTCGCGCCGCTTTTTATTGACAGAGATTCTCCATCAATAAAAAGCAATGCCAGCAGCACAGGGGAAGGTCAGGAGGAGGATGGAGGTGGACAGGGCTGTCTGAAAAGGGGCCCTGTAAGCGAAACAGCCCCATTCTTCTCTCAACCTCCTCGGGGTTTTTCCCCTGTCTGAAAATGTCCGAAGAGACAAAATAATTGCACAACAGTTTTTGGCTACTAATGCTTTGAACCTGCCATTTGACAATACCCAAAGTCACGTTTTCTTAGCTTGCTCCAACTTTATTTACAATCTTCTTCAGCATGATGCTTCAAAGGACTACAGCAGAGCTTGAAGAAGAAGACAGCATCCATATAAATTACCGTATCGATGGTAGCTTGTTTAATTTCAGCTGTCTGAGGGCTATCACTAAGACTCTAAACTATCTAGTCCGTGAGCTGCTCTTCACTGATGATGCTGGCGTTGTTGCCTACACAGAAGCAGCTCTGCAATGCCTAACATCCTGTTTCGCAACAGCTGCAGAGCTCTTTGGGCTGGAAGTCAACCTGAAGAAAACGGAAGTTCTCTACCAGCCTGCACCACAGGATGAACACCACCATCCCCACATTGCCGTAGGCAAATCTGTGCTTAAGTCCGTTCAGCAGTTCACCCACCTGGGAAGCATCATCTCGTCAGATGCCAAGATTGACAAAGGACTTTTTCGGACATGAACTTACTGTGCAAGAAGGCTTGTAACAGTTGCGACGCTGCTGCGCGGCAGGGAGCCCGTTTCATACGATGCCGTCGCCCTGCCGAAATCAACTGTGTTAGTTCCACAAGAGATTGGAGGCAGCCGTGCCATATTTGGCCATTTTTTATTCATGGGCAAATTCCGTGAGTAAAAAATGGCCAAATATGGTGCGGCTGCCTCAAATCTTTCACGGAACTGACACAGTTGATTTTGGCAGGGGGACGGTGTCGTACAAAATGGGCCCTCCGCCGCGCAGCAGCGTCGCAACTGTTATGAGTCTTCTTGTGCAGTAAGTTCACATCCGAAAAAGTCCAAAGAGATTGATCACAGATTAGCAAAGGCATATAGGGCATTTGGAAGACTTTACAAAAGAGTCTGGAGTAACACACACCTGAGGCGAAGCACAAAAATCAGTGTGTATAGAGCCATTGTACTGTCTATTCTCCTTTACGGGTCTGAAACATGGGTCACCTATCGGCAACACTTACGACTCCTCGAACACTTTCATCAGCGCTGTATATGCACAATCCTAAATATACACTGGACTGACTATGTGATGAATGTTGCTGTCCTTGAGCAAGCAGGGATCACCAGCATTGAGGCCACGATATTGAGAACACAGCTGCGCTGGGCAGGGCAAATTTCTAGGATGGAGGACCATTGCCTCCCCAAAATAGTACTCTACGGTGAACTCGCCATGGGTCAGCCTAAGAGGGGCACTCCAAAAAAGCGATACAAGGAGTCCCTGAAACAACATCTCTGGCTCGACCAAATTGATCACCAACAATGAACCACCATGGCCTCACATCAGGAGGAATGGAGACGCGCTATCCACAATGCTGCAGCCTTATTTGAGAGCTCATGCCGAAAAAGTCTTGAAGAGAAACGACAAAGTAAAAAGAATAACAACCCAGAATCATCACCCAAGGAGACCAGTGTGTTCGGCAGAGGAACAAACTCCCTTGGAGCGTGGTGGGGTCTCCTTCCTTGGAGGTCTTTAAACAGAGGCTGGATGGCCATCTCTCATGGATGTGTTGATCGTGATTCCCTGCATGGCAGGGGGTTGGACTGGATGGCTCTCGTGGTCTCTTCCAACTCTACAATTCTATGATTCTATGATTCTGTTGTGCTTTCTGCAACCGGACTTGTTTATCTTGGATTGGCCTTTTCAGTCATCAGCGTACTTGCAGAAAGTGCGGGATGAGTCCTTCCTAAATCTTAGTTTGCGAAGAAAAGCCAGAGAGAGGATATGCTGATATAAGCCCTTATTCATAGTTATTTGTTACTTATGTCATCATCACTATTGAAATCGCTTGTGTTTTATATGTGACCTTTAAATATTTTATATTGTTTCTTATTGCTAGTAATTCCAGTATTTCACCTGGACACTTTCATACTTCACCGCTATTGCACTATGATTTTACTTCAATTGTCATGGAGGCATCCTATGGAATTTGGGGATTTGTAGTTTGGGGAGACAGAGGATCTCTCTGACTGAGACTTCTAAATGCCCCTTCCTAGACTGCCAATCCCAGGATTCCATACGATGGAACCATAGTGTTATGACTAGGCAGCATAAAAGGCCTTGGGGATGATACTAAATTTGGAAAGAACCTACTGTTCCAAGCGTGTCATGAGATATTACTTGGGGGTTGTCTATACAAGGCAAAAAGAATCAGATTGCTTCACGGTAAAGGCAACTCGCAGTAGCTATGATTTGTCTTAATAGTTTTGTTTTTTGTTTTTGTTTTTTGAGGGGTTAGGTAGATCGCAGGCATGCAAAGCTATCCACGTTTGCTGTGCAAACAGGCATACCTACAAATCAAAATGGTGGCTGCGAGTGAATTATGTTTTTACTTACCAATGTGCTGCCGCTAACCGGTATTATTTTTTTTAAAAAACCCTAATCCTAAATTGCAATAGAATGATATTGTGCCTTAACAGAAAAGCAAAAAAACCCCACCACCCTTTTTATCGCCTTAGCGCTCACTTGCTAAGGTGGGGGAAAAAAACATAGTGGTTGAGCCCTGCCCCTGCACTCATCCAGCCAATCAGCTTTCAGCTTCTGCTCCTTTGGGAAAGTGAATCAATTTGCGTTGCTTTTCCCAATCATCAGGAATGCACATCACTCCTTCAGTTTTTTTTTTTTTTTAAATGGAGGAAAGCTGCAAAGGCATTTTCTGTGGAGTATATAGTGTATTTACTCCCCCCCCTCCTTCTGAATGTGGCGATACAATGCAGGATGCCATTAAGACAGGTCATATTCTCCTCACATTCCATGAGGAGTATTTTTGCCATTTAAGCAACCCCTGAGATAGCTTATAAATAAATAGATAAACAAAACCAGGTATTTAGATAAGAAAGTTCTCCCCAAAATTAACCTAATATTTCACTTTAATCTAATTTTGAGTTGTTAATTGTGAAACCTTTTCATAGTTATTAATCTTAGTCTTTTGGCTACACCCTGGCCATAGGAAAGTGTTGTGATATTTCTGAAGGCTTGTTTCCTTATCAGTTATGTGTAGGTAATTGGCACCAGCTGGTAAGTGAATAAAATTCTCGTACAAGGATTTTCAGCTGCCAATATATCTGCAATTAGTTACTCAAATCCCTCATAATATTGTGGCAATCAATATGTTTGCAAAAGAGAAATCATAGAATCATAGAGTTGGAGGAGACCACAGGGGCCATCAAGTCCAGCCCCCTGCCATGCAGGAACACACAATCAAAGAATGCTCGACAGATGGCCATCCGACCTCTGTTTAAAAATCTCCAAAGAAGGAGGCTCCACCACACTATGAGGTAGCACGTTCCACTGCTGAACAGCTCTTACCATCAGGAAATTCTTCCTAGCGTTTAGATGGAATCTCTTTTCCTGTAGTTTGAGTCCATTCTTCATGTCCTAGTCTCTGGAGCAGCAGCAGAAACAAGCTTGTTCCATCCTCAATATGACATCTTTTCAAATATATAAACATGGCTATCATGTCACCTCTAAACCTTCTCTTCTCCGGGCTAAAAATGCCCAGCTTCCTAAGCCACTCCTCGTGCATGGTTTCTAGACCTTTTACCATTTTAGTCGCCCTCCTCTGGACACACTCCAGCTTGTCAACATCCTTCTTGAATTGTGGTGCCTAGAACTGGACATAGTATTCAAGGTGAGGTCTGACCAAAGCAGAATAGAGTAGAACTATTATTTCCCTCAGTCTCTAGACACTATACTCCTATTGATGCCATCAAGCCAGGTGTCCCCCATCTTATATCTATGCATTTCATTTTTACTGCCTAAGCGCAGTACTCTATATTTCTCCCTATTGAAATACATTTTATGCTAAAACATTATGGGATAAACTAATTCAACCAGGAAATAAAAACTTGATAACAAGACTTTACCAACAACTCTTGGAATGGAATACGGAAGAGGAAATCATAAAAGATAACATGGTAAAATGGGCGCAGAATTTAGGACATGAAATACAATTGAGAGAGTGGGAAATGTTTTGGACATCAAAAATGAAATTAACATTATGTCAAAGTATCAGCGAAAACTGCTATAAAATGTACTTCAGGTGCTACCATACACCAGAGAAGCTATCCAAAATGTATAGAGGCGTGAAAAAAGAATATTGGAAATGTAGAAAAGAAACGGGTACATTTTTTCATCTATGGTGGAGTTGTGGTAAGGCACAGAAATACTGGAAACAGGTACAAAAAATTATTAATGAAGTATTAAACTGTAATTTTACAATGAAACCAGAACTATACCTACTAAATATGTATGTAGAAAGAATGGACCAAAGTAAAGAAAAAATACTATTTTATATGATAACGACGGCACGAATTGTATATGCGACTAAATGGAAAGAAAAAGAAATTCCGACAATGGATAACTGGCTTCTCAAAGCATATGAAATGATTGCAACTGATAGATTAACGATGCTACTAAAAGGTAAGAGTATAGAAAAACATAGAGAAGCCTGGGACAGATTGCTAGACAATTTAGGAAAGGTTTGGGGAGAGTATGCAACAATCCCTAAATGAGGTTTAAAACTTAGAAATTAAAGGAGTTAAAGATAATCTTCCAATCATATCAGACCAATTTTATAGATTTTAAAAAAAGGGGGGATAAAAAAAAACAATAATGTACTACTTCAGAAACAAATAAAACATCTTTCAATTTGAAATTAATAATCAGATATATAATAACATCCTATGTGTAAACAGATATATAGTAGCACCATGTATATAAGCAACATAAAATAAAGAGAGAGAAAAATAAAAGGAAAAAGAGGAAAATCACAATAAAGAGGTGGAATATACTTGTGATAAAAACTGATAAAAGCAAGAGATCTGTGATACTGTACTGTAAGATAATCGTGTAGAGATCAGAAAGGAAGTCATAGGCAGTATGTGTGAGCGGGTGGATGGGGAAGTAAGGACGTAGTATTGTGTTGATTGTTTATATAAATGTTATTGTAAATATATATGTGTATGGTATATGTAACTGATATGTAAAATACGGAAATAATTTGTGGAAAATTCAATAAAAATTAAATGTAAAAAAAAAAGAAATATATTTCATTAGTTTTGTCCCAGCTTTCTAATCTGTTAAGGTCATTTTGAATTCTGTATCTACCCTCTGGGGTGTTAGCTACCTCTCCTAATTTGGTGTCATCTGCAAACTTGATAAGAATACCCTCTCTTCCTTCATCCGAGTCATTGATAAAGCTGTTGAATAGCACTGGGCCCAGGACAGAACCCTGTGGAACCACGCTGGTCACTTCTCTCCAGGATGAAGAGGAGCCATTGGTGACCAATTACAAATCCACCTAACAGTCAACCAATTACAAATCCACCTAACAGTCACATTGTCTAACCCGCATGTTACTAACTTTTTTGCAATGATATCATGGGGGACCTTGTCAAAGGCCTTACTGAAATCAAGATACAGTACATTCACAGCATTCCCTTCATCGACCAAGTTTGTAACTCTATCAAAAAGAAAAAGAAAAGAAAAGAAATAAGATTAGTCTAGCATGACTTGTTTTTGAGAAACCCATGTTGGCTTTTAGTGATCACAGCATTCCTTTCTAAATGCTTACAGACTGTTTAATGATCTGCTCTAGAATCTTTCCTAGTATTGATGTCAGGCTGACTGGGCGATAATTATTTGGGTCTTCTTCCCTCCCCCCTCTTTTTAAAGATGGGGACAACATTTGCAAAATGTGATGTATCACTGGTAATGTGTTGGTGATTTTTTTTTTAATTCATTTGCCCAACATGATATTATAAACTGACTATATGTTCTACAAAGGCTTAAAATTGCATGAGAAATAGGTTTTGGTCATTTGGATAGTCCATTAGTTATTACGTTCATTAATTATTCCAGAACTGAAATGAGCAAAGTGTAACCTATGGGCCACATGCGACCCTTGGGACCCTTAATTGTGGCCCATGAAGCCCCCAGACCTCAATTAATTGTTAAGACCATTTCCCCACCCAAACAACTTGAAAATATGGTGGAATTCAAAATCATAGCTGTGTTAGTCTAGAATATCAGTACACAAAGGGATCTTGTAGCACCTTTGAGACTCAAAGGTGCTACAAGATCCCTTTGCATACTGAAAATATGGTATTTTGCTTCCCCTAATCCCCCAGAGCCCAACAAAACTCCTCCTTCTCAGAAAACCCAAAAGAAAAAAATCAGCAGCCAGAAGTGTCACTTTGGGTGCAATGAAATGCACCAGTACAACCTGCCATCCAGGTACAAAAAGTAAAATGGCCTCCACCTCCTGTGCAGTTGCCCACTCTAGTTCTAGAACCTTCCATTTTAGTGATCATTGTGCCTTGGGTTTCAAGGATATAGCTACAGAGTGGTAAAATGATTGCTTTGTCTCTGCAAATAAGAATTTGGCCCCAAATGAAATTTTCCTTCAGTCCTCAAATTTCTAGCATTTCAGAGAGTGAGACCTTGAAAACTGTTCATGCCAAGAGCTCTTCTTTTTGCTGTGTTCCCATTCCTTTGGTCATTTTGCATCTTTTCTTTAGATGGCTAAGCTCTATTTCTAAAACTGAAATTCTAAATTATCGCAATGCTAGTAATTTGAGGCATAAAGCTACACCCCTGTGTTGTAGTGCATCTCTCCTTGAGGAATAGTTTGTATACCTCAAAATATATGAAATAACATGTAGGTACGTAATGTACGTATGTGTATTGGGAAGGTATTTCAGCTGGAAAAAGTCCTGAGAATGAGGCTGAAGGATCTTGGTGGTAAGCTAGAAACTGGGGTGAGTGTCTAGAGGCTAAAATGGTATTTCTGGACACTTCCTTACAAGCCTGCCCCCCACCCACACATCCAGGCCAATCCACTGTCCACTTCCACCTTTGCCGAGAATGTGTTGCAATGTGAATCAGTTGTCTAAATGAGCAGTATTGCACATTTCTGCACATTATTTTAAAAACCTCAGGAAAAGCCACAAAGGCTTTCTCCCCGCAGTTTTTGGATGAAGGCACTGTAATGAATGAAGGAAGTAGTGGGTGAAAGGGAAATAAACAGGCAGGACGGATAGGAGAAGAATACAACAATCTTTTGGGGCTAATTTTAGTATTTTGTTTAAGGCTTTTCTACATTCTTTGGCATGCAAAGCTGTACTGTTTCTCTGTGTTTACAGAACAGTACTACTGTCCGTGTGTACTATTCAGACGGAAATCCCATTTGAAACAATAGGACTTATTCCCTGATAAGCATGTATAGGATTGCATTTTGAAATATTTATGTACCTTTGTTACCTGAGCTGGCCTGTCAGGTCCAACAGAAATATACTGCAGTTTGTTCATATGCAGGTTGAAGTACTGTTCTATGTGATAAGATCCATAACTAATCCAGTACTCACAGCACAGGTTTTAAAAAATGGTCTTCTTCATTGAGAAGTAAGCTGATTAAGTTCTTTGTCTTGCTCCATCTGCTCACTTTTAAATACAGGCATAGCCAGACATAGGACTCCTTTTGAATTTAGCAGCTTTGGGGAAATGTTCTTGTTTGACAACAGAGAGAAAGAGACATGGATTATCTCATGAGTATCTGCTGTGGGATTACCAATATTAACAAAAGCATTTTAAAACATTGTGAATCATTGTAAATTTGTGATGGCTTGTTGAGGCTTCTACTTTTTATTCATGGTTGTATATGATCAGTAGAACTCATTATGTAGTCTTCATTAGTGGGCTGGATGTGGAGTAGCAATTTCAAACTTGATCTTGACACTATAGAAAAGCTTTCCATCAGTAATCCAGGTTATTTGAAGGACCATATCTCCGTTTATGAGTCCATTAGAGCTCTAAATTCATCTGGAGAGGTCCTTCTCTCTGTCCCACCATCTTCTCAGGCTTGTTCGGAGGAAACAAGGGAGAGGGCCTTCTCAGTAGGTGCCTCCCAGACTTTGCAACTCTCTTCCTAGAGAGGCCAGGATGGCCCCATCCTTGCTCTCCTTCCATCAGCAGGTCAAAACATTTTTGTGCCATCAGGCTTTTACATACTGACTAGGGTTAGGCTTTTAATGCTGTGCGGTGCTTTTTAAAAGGTTTGTACATAGTTTTTTAATGCATTTTAATATTTTTAATATTTAATGTTTTAACTTTATCAATTGTTTAATTGTTTTTAAAATCTTCTATTTACACTTTTATTTTTTCTTTGTATTTTATTGAATAATTTCTAGTACAATAAAATGTAATGAAAAAGAGAACAATATACAAACAACAAGAAAGAGAAATAAAGAAGTATTAAAAAGAAAGGAAGAAATAACAACAAAGAGCAGAAGGAAAGGAATTTACATTTGTCTTCACCTTTCTTAATGATGGTTATACATCCTATTTTATAGAATAACTTCTCACACTATAGTTACTTCTACAGCTTAATCAAGCGTATTATTTATCAAAACCTACAGTTAACATATTATTCTCTTTTTTCTGCAAAAAGACAACCAATGGTTCCTAGTCTTTTGAAAATGTCATCACTGACTTCTCTTTAATCAATGCTGATAATTTGTCCATTTTGTCTACGTCAGTCAAATTCAACAGCCAGTCCTCATTCATTGGAATTACATTATTTTTCCATTTCCATTTCTGTACATACACTAAACTTGCTGTGGTGGTCATGTATCATAGTAATGTTCATATGTCTTCCCCATTTGCTTATCCATCATTCCCAATAAAATTACAGTTGCCCCTCCACATTTGCAAACTCGGCATTCATGGTTTTGATTATTCGCGGTTTTGGGAGGGCCCCCTGCCCTCCCAAAACTGCGACACGGGGCCTCTGGAGGCCCCGTGAAGGCCCTGGGAGGGAGCGGGGAGGGCCGGGGAGGCCTCCACGGGGCCTTCGGAGACCCTCCGGAGGCCCCGTGAAGGCCCTGGGGGGAGTGGGAGGGCCGCGGAGGCCTCCACGGGGCCTTGCGAGGCCCCGCGAAGGCCTTGGGAGGGAGGGGGAGGGCCGCGAAGCCCTTGGGGAGGACCAGGGAGACCACCGTGGGGCCTGACGAGGCCCTGCGAAGGCCTTGGGGAGGACCGGGGAGGCCTCCATGGGGCCTTGCTAGGCCCCATGAAGGCTTTGGGAGGGAGGGGGAGGGCCGGGGAGGTGACCACGGGGCCTCCAGAGACTCTCTGGAGGCCCCGTTGAGGGCTTGGGCAGGAGGGGGAAGGGCTGGGGAGGCATCCACGGGGCCTCGGAGGGTCTCCGGAGGCCCCGGGAAGGCCTAGGAAGGGAGTGGGGAGGCGGTGGAAAGCGACTGTGGGGCCTCCGGAGGCCCCGTGGTCACTTTGGCGGGGGAGGGGGGCAATCAATATTTGCGGATTTTTCACATTTGCAGGGGTCCGTGGAACCTAACCCCCATGAATGTGAAGGGACGACTAATTCTGGTTTCATTTGGAGATTAACATTCAAAATCCTCTGTATCCAATTATGTGTTTGACTCCAAAATTTCTTAGGCCTTTCCACAATCCTACCCCATGTGGTAAAAGGTCCAAACCTGATGTTCACATTTCCGACATATATTTAAAATTCTTTTATGCATTTTGGCCACTATTTCTGGAGTCAAATACAAACAATACATCATTTTATAAAAATTCTCCTTAAGATCATTATAATGTAAATTGCAATCCCTTTGACAACATTTTCCACATTGTTTTATCTGTATATTATATCCAAAATTCTGAGCACACTTTATCATACAATCTTTATATTTGTTTGTATGGATACCATTGAAAACTATGGACTTTTTCAGACAACCTTAAATCCAGCAGGAGACGTCGGGAGAGGGACGCAGCTATCCCGCAGCAGGGGATCCTTTTTGGACGCTGCCGTCCCTCTCCCAGCATTGTACATGTCAGTTCCATGTCCGATCTATTGCAACCGTGCCATTTTTTATTCACGGACAACTTCCATGAATAAAAAATGGTGCAGTTGCAATAGATCGGACACGGAACTGACACGGACGATGCCAGGAGAGGGACAGCGGTGTCCGAAAAGCACCCCCAGCCGCAGGATAGCTGCCTACCTCTCCCAATGTCTCCTGACGGATTTAAGATTGTCTGAAAAAGTCCTCTAGCCCTCTAACAATAGTTCTTTGTTTAGCTTAGTTCTATATTGTTCTTGATCAGATTCTAAAAGATTTTGATAAGTTGCCAATTTCTTTTTTTGTGATTGTTTCCTTTCTATAAAAAGGTGTTGAAACCCATAGAGGCATATTAGGTCATAATCTCGGTCTGTATCTATTCCATATTCTTTTTTTCCATTTATAATCTTTATTCACATTTTCATAGCTTTCATTCACTTCTTACATAATGAATATTTTATGCATAGTAACATTAACATATTAAATAATAATCGTATCCACATTGGTTACCCTCTGTATAGAATCAAGAAGAAACAAAACACAAATTTCTTGACTTCCTATAAGTTGTACTAGTGAAGCAAATAATTTGTATACATCATTTGTCACTTGACTTCTTTTCCTTCTTTTTCCATCATACCAGTTTCTGCACACATCTCTGTTTTATCTTTAATATATGTCTTATAAAATTAATCAATCCCTAATTTATCCCATTAATATCAAATTTTCTTTATCATATGCCATCCCTTTCATTTCCCAGTATCGTAATATTGGTCTCCATTTTTCCAACGATTTCCTCTTTGGTAAATTATTAATCTTAGCTGACAGTATATCTGTTTCTAACATTTCTTGAGATTTCATAAACCATTCTTCTAATGTGGGTGCATTGGGTGACATCCATTTTTGCGCTATTGTTATTCTTGCTGCTGAAATTAAATATAGTTTAATTCTCCAATTCTTTGTTTCTACCTCTTTTTTTATTCCTTCGGTCATATTCAGCAAGAATAACTCAGGTCTAGCTTCAAATTGTATTCGTAGCATCTCTTCCATAATTCTATGATTTTTTCTCCAAAATTTCTTTATCATATTAGGTCATAATCTCAGTCTGTACCTATTCCATATTCTTAGCAAGATACATCTCATGAAATGATCATTATAATTGACATTCACTGTAACTTTTTCATGCCATAAATATCCATGCCAGCCAAACCTCAGATTGTGCCCTTCCAAGTTTAACAATCTCTTATTAGTCAACACAATCTAATCTTTCAAACAAACCAAACAGAATTCAGCAACGTACAATTTCAAAACTGGTAATTCTAACCCCCCTGTTTATTTTGCATCTTGTAAAACTATATTTAATTCTTCGTTTCTTCTCTTGCCATATACATTCTGATAAGTTTTTCTGCCATTGTTTAAATAGCAAATCATTAGTCAAAATTGGAATTGTCTGAAATAAAAACAGCATTCTTGGCAAAACATTCATTTTTATCACTGAGTTTCTTCCCAATAGTAACAATTTAAGCTTTTCCCATGTTAATACATCTTTTTTATATCATTCCATGTATTAATGTAATTATTCTTCAGTAACATACAATTTATATTAGTCATAGTGATGCCTAAATATTTCACCTTTTTCTCAATTTTAAAACCAGATTTGTCCATAAATTATTTGATCTTCTATATTTATACTTTTAACTCGCCAAGGGTCAGCGTAAGAGGGGCGCCCCAAAAAAATTATACAAGGACTCCCTAAAACAACATCTCAGGCTCTCCAAGGGTCAGCGTAAGAGGGGCGTTCCAAAAAAATGATAGAAGGATTCCCTGAAACAACATCTCAGGCTTGGCCAAATTGATCACCAACAATGGTCCGCCCTGGCCTCACATCAGGAGGCATGGAGACACACCATCCACAATGCTGCAGCCTTATTTGGGAACTCACGCCAAACAAGTCTTGAAGAGAAACGACAACGCAGAAAGAATCACAACCTGGAAACATCACCCAAGGAGACCTTCTGCTGTGCTTTCTGCAACTGGACTTGTTTATCTCGGATTGGCCTTTTCAGTCATCAGAGCGCTTGAAGAAAGCACAGGATGAGTCCTTCCTGAATCTTCATTTGCAAAGAAAAGCCAGAGAGAGAGAATGCTTTTGTATTGTTTTTATTTTGTATTTTTTTGAATATGTTGTTAGCCACTTTAAGTCCCATTATCAGGAGAAAGATGGGATATAAATGAATAAAATAAAATCATCTTCATCCAACAACAGGAGTTCATCCTGCTTTGCAAAAGGCTGCATGCATCTTCAAAGCTAGGAAGTAACTTGTTTTCCAAATGAGTTGCTTTAGTTACTTTTTCAGTAATGAGCTGGAGTGGAGTTACCTTTGCCTATCGTGGCCATGGCTGTAATTCACTAATGAAGCAGGAACAATTTCTGCATTTTGACATTACTCAAGGGAGGGTGCTAATTCAGTTTAAACATGGGAAATGGAAAAAGAAGAGTGGTTTTCTTGTACTGCAGCTGAGAAGGTTTGTTTTGTAACGTCTATCATTTTCCTCAGAATTTCTGAGGTGCAACATCTGAATTGGCCACTTGGTGAAACCAGAAAACCTTTTCCTTTATTTTCCAATTGCACAACTGTGTGTGCATGTGTTCACATGTGTGTTTTAATATGTCCATATGTTTGGGTGAATCTTAGGTGGGGTGCCTTTACTGAGGTAATCTCAGGCAGAGGAAGTTATAGTGCGGGAGTTCGGGCATACCAGGTAAGGACAAGATGGGGCAGATACTTGAGTTCCATCCTGTGTTTGGGTCCTTCCCCCATCTCTCAATATTGAGATTGCCATGTCAGCTTGTCCTCTAATCTGTTGGTGCTGCTCTTGAATGCCAGCTTAGTCTGCAATAAAACAACCACTACCCATTACTTGGTTGTGGATGAAGGATGAAGGATGAAGGAGCTGACCTGGTATGTATCACAGAGATCTGGGTGGATGAGGTTGGAGGAGTTGATCTCTTCCAGCTTTGTCCACTTGGCTACTCAGTGCAGCACCAATTGAGGTTGGAGGGCTGGGGAGAAGGATTTGCCACCACCCATGAGAATTCTTCCTCATGAGGAAATCCATCCACCCAGGTGATCAGTTTCAAGGGTTTGTACCTTGTGTTGGGCCAAAGAGACAGAACAGGGATGCTGCTGGTGTACTGCCCATCCTGCTGTCCAGCAGTCTCCTTGCTTGAGCTGGTTAAGGTGGTCTTGGAGGTTGTGTTGGAAAACCCTAGGACTGTGATTTGGGGGGATTTCAACATACATGCCGAGGCAGTCCTGATGGGGATGGCTCAGGACTTCATGGATACCATGACATCTATGAGGCTGTCTCATCACATTGTTGGTCCAACACATGAGGCAGGGCATACCCTGGATCTGGTCTTTGCTGTTGGGGCAGATGAAGGGTGATCTGATTTTTGGGAGGATTTCAACAACCCCATTGTCATGCTCAAATCATTTCCTCATGAAGTTTGGTTTTGGGGTAGCAGATATTCCCTGCAGGAGTGGGAGACGTATTAAGACGGACTGCCCCGCAGAGACTAATGGAATCTGAAGGATTCCTGAATGCTCTGGGGGATTTTCTCGCTGACAGGACTGGAGATTCTGTCAAGGCCTTGGTTTTACTATGGAATGAGAGATCGAAAGGGCTATCAATACAATTATTCCTAAACACCCAATCCACTGTTATGGAGCCTGTAACTCACCTTGGTTTACAGAAGACCTATGGGCAATGAAGCAGGCTGAACAATGACTAGAGTGCAAGTGGTGTAGGTCTTGGAGTGAATGCAATCGCAATCCAGCAAAGACTCTTCATTGTGCCTACTATGCAGCAGTGAGACTAGCCAAAAAAAAAATCACTTTCCACCTCTAGGATTGCAACCTACCACACAGTAGGACTCTTCCATGTGGTGAGGAGTCTTTTGGGTACAGGCCCAGAGAGCTCAGTTGTGCAACCTACAGCTACCTGCTGTGAAAAATTTGCAGCTAGGAAAAAGTTGCTCACATTTGCTCAGAACTTGACATCACACTTGTTACAGAGCCTAGGGAGGTTTCCAGTACACCATCTGGTTAGTTTTTATAGGATCAGTTTCAGTTATTGAGGCCTGAAAATGTGGACAAGATGCTTGAAGCAGTTTGGCCTACCACAAGTATGTTTGACCTTTACCCTTCTTGGTTGATAAAATCTAGCAGGGGTAGATTGACCGGGTGAGTCCAGGAAGTGATAAATGCCTCACTATGGCAGGGGGGGTGCCTGCTGCCTTGAAGGAGGCTGTGGTGCACTCTCTCCTGAAGAGGACCTCCCTGGACCAGAGGTATATGGGAACTACCACCCTATTGCAAATGTCTCTTTTTGGGGCAAGGTGCTTTAGTGTGTGGTGGCTGGGCAACTTCAAACATTTGTGCAGAAAACATTATCTGGACCAATTTCAATCTGGCTTCTGGCCAGACACTGAAATGGCCTTAGTTGATCTGATTGATGACCTACTCAATGGGAAGGAGAGCAGGAGTGCTACCCTGTTGATTGTCCTGGATCTCTCAGCAGCTTTTGATACCATTGATCATGGTACCTTACTGGACTGGTTCTGTGGGTTGGAAATAGAAGGGATTGTTCTACAGTGGTTCCACTCCTACCTAGAGGGCTGGTTCCAGAGAGTAGCATTGTGGAATTCACGGAGCCTTCCAAGGCTCCGTGAAGGCCTCCCCCCATCCTCCCCCCTCCCTCCCTGGGGCCTTCACGGCTCCGTGAAGGCCTCCGGAGCCTTCCCCCACCCTCCCCAGGCCTTCACGGAGCCTTCCAAGGCTCCGTGAAGGCCTCCCTCCACCCTCCCTCCCCGGGGCCTTCACAGAGCCTTTCAAGGCTCCGTGAAGGCCTCCGCAGCCTCCCCCCATCCTCCCCCTCCCTCCCTGGGGCCTTCACGGAGCCTTTCAAGGCTCCGTGAAGGCCTCCGGAGACTCCCCCCACCCTCCCCAGGCCTTCATGGAGCCTTCCAAGGCTCCGTGAAGGCCTCCCCCCATCCTTCCCCCTCCCTCCCCGGAGCCTTTCAAGGCTCCATGAAGGCCCCCGCGGACTCCCTCCACCCTCCCTCCCCGGGCCTTCACGGAGCCTTTCAAGGCTCCGTGAAGGCCTCCGCAGCCTCCCCCCACCCTCCCCAGGCCTTCACGGAGCCTTCCAAGTCTCCGTGAAGGCCTCCCCCCACCCTCCACCCTCCCTCCCCGGGGCCTTCACAGAGCCTTCCAAGTCTCCGTGAAGGCCTCCCCCCACCCTCCACCCTCCCTCCCCGGGACCTTCACGGAGCCTTTCAAGGCTCCGTGAAGGCCTCCGCGGCCTCCCCCCACCCGCCCCAGGCCTTCACAGGGCCTCTGGAGGGTCTCCAAAGGCCCCGTGAACACCTCCCCGGCCCTCCCCGCTCCTTCCCAGGGCTTTCAAGGGGCCTCCGGAGGCCCCTTTTTGCGGTTTTGGGGGGCCCGGGGGCGCCCTCCCAAAACCGCGAATAATTAAAACCACGAATGCTGAGTTCGCGAATGTGGAGGGGCAACTGTAGTGTCTAGATCAAAGGAAGTAATAGTGCCACTCTATTCTGCCTTGGTCAGGCCTCACCTAGAATACTGTGTCCAGTCCTGGGCACCACAATTCAAAAAGAATATTGACAAATTGGAGCGTGTCCAGAGAAGGGCGACTAAAATGGTGAAAGGTCTGGAAGCCATGTCTTATGAGGAGAGACTTAGGGAGCTGGGTATGTTTAGCCTGGAAAAAAGACGGTTGAGGGGCGATATGATAGCTCTGTTTAAATATTTGAAGGGGTGTCACATTGAGGCTGGAACAGGTTTGTTTTCTGCTGCTCCAGAGACTGGAACATGGAGCAATGGATGAAAACCTCAGGAACAGAGATTCCATCTCAACATTAGGAGGAACTTTCTGACAGTAAGAGCTTTTCGGCAGTGGAACACACTCCCTCGGAGTGTGGTGGGGTCTCCTTCCTTGGAGGTATTCAAACAGAGGCTGGATGGCCATCTGTCAGGGATGCTTTGATTGTGTATTCCTGCATGGCAGGGGGTTGGACTGGATGGCCCTCGTGGTCTCTTCCAAATCTACAATTCTATGATTCTAAGCTGGAACATGTCCAGATGAGGGTGACCAAAATGGTGGGAGGTCTGGAAGCCATGTCTATGAGGAGTGGCTTAGGGAGCTGGGTATGTTTAGCCTGGGGAAAAGAAGATTAAGAGACAGCCATGCTTAAATATTTGAAGGGATATCATACTGAGGATGGGGCAAGCTTGTTTTCTGCTGATCCAGAGACTAGGACACAGAGCAATGGAGTCAAACTACAGGAAAAGAGATTCCACCTAAGCATTAGGAAGAACATCCTAATGGTAAGAGCTGTTCAACAATGGAACACACTGCCTCAGAGTGTGGTGGAGTCCTGTCTTTGGAGGTTTTTAAACAGAGGCTAGATGGCCTCTGTTGGGTGTGCTTTGATTGTCTATTCCTGCATGGCAAGGGTTTAGACTGGATGGGCCTTGGGGTCTCTTCCAGCTCTTTGATTCTATGATTCTATGAAGGGGGCTTGAAGTGGAGTGCCATCAGTATGCTGATGAAACTGAGCTCTACTTCTCATCATCAGAGTCAACTGGGGCTGTGCAGGTGCTAGACCAGTGCTGGATGAGGGCTAATAAACTGACGTTGAATCCCAATAAGAAGGAAGATCTGGGATTGGAAGTTTTCAGACCTGGGAATTGGGTACACTGTCTGTTCTGGATGGGGTTGCTGTCCCACTGAGGGACCAGGTACGTAGTTTGGGAGTGCTCTTAGATCCATCCTTGTCCCTGGAGGCCCAAGTGGACTCCGTGGCTCAGACAGAGTTAACCTAGTAGCCACAATAGTCCATATGCTGTTAATCTCCTGATTAGATTACTGCAGTGTGCTCTATGTGGGTTTGCCCTTAAAGAAGACTCAGAAGCTGCAGTTAGTGCAAAATGCAGCAGCTTGACTTCTGAGTAGAATATTATATAGACAGCATGTAATGCCAGTTAAAAGAACTGCACTGGCTGCCAATATATTTCCAGTCTGAACGGAAGATGCTTGTGATGACATTTAAGCTCCAAATGGCTTGGGACCTCAATACTAGAGGGGTGCCTTTCCCCATATGTGCCTGATTGCGGATTGAGATCTGCTGGTGAGGGGGGCTACTCCATGTCCTGCCAGTGAGGGCAATACACAGTGTTGGGGCCTGGAAGAGAACCTTCTCAGCCGTGGCACCCCGACTGTAGAATGCCCTCCCCTTGGAGGCCTGACTGGTGCCAACACTCTTGTCATTTAGGTGCTAAGTTAAAACTTGGCTGTTTGCCAAAGCCTTTGGGCCTTATTAATTCAACCCAAGCTTGTTATTTATAGTTTTAAAAACTTTTAAAAATTTTAATCTGTTTTCAATGCATTATATTGTTTAATATGTTTTTATCTTATTTATACTTTCTTACTGTTTCTAACCTGTTTAACCTGTTTTAATGTTATTTGTAAGCTGCCCTGAGATCTCCTGGTATAGGGTGGGGTATAAATATTTTAATAAATAAATAATTGGTAACAGCAATGGTAATTCATTAGTAATGAGCAATTCAATGAGTTTTCTTTCTGGAATAAAGTAACACTAACAAGTAATGAACTGTTGGGTAATCAGAGTAATGAGTAAAGCAACTAGCTCAGTATTAAAAGCAACACTCCAATCTCTCTTCTTCTTCAGAAATCAGATTCTACACCTCTTACTACAGCATGAAAACCATACACCTGTCCCTGTAATTTCAAAATGTTAATAAACCAGTCACATCTCATTTGGAAAATATTGGTTCTAAGTTTCATCTCCTGACATAACTGTGTCAGGTTTTTTGAGACTGAATCCTTTCTGTGTACAGTCAAAGAACAAAAATTCAGGTCTGCACGTTGGGGTGATCTCAACCCATGCCATGCTTCTGAACACTCAGGAGGTAGCTGCATTTAATTGTGTTTATGTCCAGTTTAGTTTTATGTGCAAGCTTCACCTATTTTTAGAGAAGCTGTTGCTGGCTGTAGTTGTTGTAGTTGCAGATGCTGTAGTTATATAGAAGTTGTATAGCTGTAACATGTTGTGCATGGCACTGCTTCTGAAAAGTATTCAGAAACTTCAGCAAATAACCACAAAATATAGCAGCTGAAGTTATGACTGTACTGATGTCACTTAATACGTTATGGCAGCTTTATTGGGTACATGTCAATCTCTGGGCTCAAAATTTGAGATTAAATCATTTAAAGGTAAGGGTTATTTCTTGCCATATGTTCTTGTCGGTCCACTCCAGCCAACTGGAGATGCCCACCTGTCTCTACTTCAGGTGAAGGTCAAAGCAAAAAGTGAAAGGGTCTTCTCTTCTGGTAAGTCCTCTGCCAGGAAATCTATACAGCCCTTTCTTTATTGGTGTTCCAACACCAGCTGGAAGTAAAAAAACACAACTGTCAGGCTTCCAGGTTGCCTTGCTTTTTTTAAAAAAAAAATACTTGCTGTGACTTCTATGTTTTCTTAATCTGTTTTTAATTTGTTCTTTTGAATTCTTGCTGTTGGCTGCCTTGGGCATTTCCGTAAGAAATAGAAAGACAAAATATGAGGGGGGGGTCCCCAAATTGCATAAATAAAATTGACAGGTGTAACTCACACATTTATTGATGTTTACTTACAGTTGGCCTCATACCTCTCTTAGGATCTGAGGATACAGGGCAGTATCATATCCTTCAATAACACAGACAGGTCAGTGAAGAGTAAGAAAGCTTTTAAAAAAAACCAGACACACACATATATATAAAGACTCAGGAGGGAATGGGCATGCAGGAACTCCATGTTTGAATTTTCCTCTTATTTCACAGAAACCAAACATGTCATGAGGAAAGATCCCAGCATAGCTTCCATAAGACATTGCTTTTCTATATGGCAGGAATTTGATTTTATATTTCCAAAACATGTGATCTCCTATCTGATGAGAATATAGAATTCTTGGAAAGAAGTAACTTTCTAGGAAGTGCTTTTTTTTTTTTTTGAGCCCAAGGCAGAACTTGAAAATGTTACTTTACTCCCAGAATATCCTGGTGGTAGCAGGTTCTGGAAGCTATGATTCAGAGAGTTAATATTTCAAAACTGGCTAAACTAACATGTCTTATGGAATTTTGGGGAGGTGGCCTTCTTTCATGGAAAAATATCCACAAGTAAGCCCTTTTTGAGTGAATGAAAACCTACTTAGCCCATTCCTGGCTGGTTAGTTGTTCAAAATTCTGGGCACCACAATTCAAAAAGGATATTGACAAATTGGAGCGTGTCCAGAGGAGGGCAACTAAAATGGTGAAAGGTCTGGAAACCATGACTTATGAGGAGAGACTTAGGGAGCTGGGTATGTTTAGCCTGGAAAAAAAGATGGTTAAGAGGTGATATGATAGCCCTGTTTAAGTATTTGAAGGGGTGTCACGTTGAGGATGGAGCAAGCTTGTTTTCTGATGCTCCAGAGATTGGAACACGGAGCAATGGATGCAAGCTCCAGGAACAGAGATTCCACCTCAACATTAGGAGGAACTTTTTGACAGTAAGAGCTGTTCGACAGTGGAACGCACTCCCTCGGAGCGTGGTGGGGTCTCCTTCCTTGGAGGTCTTTAAACAGAGGCTGGATGGCCATCTGTCGGGGATGCTTTGATCGTGATTTCCTGCGTGGCAGGGAGTTGGACTGGATGGCCCTCGTGGTCTCTTCCAACTCTGTAATTCTATGATTCTATGATTCTATGAAAACAGTCCCACCCAAGTGGGAAAAGATATATGGGTGAGTTTTTTTTCATTCTCCAACCATAATACAGCTGGCCCTCTGTATCCACAGGTTCTGCATCCATGGATTCAACCAACCACAGCTTGAAAATATTTGAATAAAATCCAAAAAGTAAACCTTGCTATTCACCATTTTATATAAGGGATGCCATTTTACTACACCACTGTATATAATGGGACTTGAGCACCTAAGGATTTTGGTATCCACAAGGGGTCCTAGAACCAAACCCCAGCAGATGCTGAGGACCCACTGCATTCAACAGCACTCTGTATAAATGAAACCATAATTCTGGTCTCCTTCTATGGAGCAGTAGGGAGAGTCACTAAATAGAAGCCCTGAAGCAACTGTAATGTGTGTGCTGAATCTCAGCTGCTCTGGGGCATCACATAATGAAGTCATCAAAATAAGAGATTAGGTAGTAAACACACATAGGCAGTGGCAGCACTAGGGGGTGTGGAGAGCCCAAACTGCACTAGGTGACACCATCAGAAGGGGGTGTGTGTGACACAAGCCTTAGTAGCGCCACAGCACATTGGCAAATTCATGTTTTCTCAAGTCTAGTCCAGGAGATAGTAGGAAGTAACTAGATTCCTTGTCAGTAGTGGATTCCCTGCCAATCATGACACAGCTTTCCCTATGTCTTAATAAGGTTGTTAGATTCCCTAACATGTAGAAACCAGGGGTGTAGCTATGAGAAGGAGGGAATCGCCCCTGATAAATAATTCTACCCCTCATGAAATTTTCCTTCAATCCCCACATTTCTAGCACTGCAGTACCTTAAGACATCAGCTGAGCATTTAGAAATGCAGTTAAAGCATCCAATGAAAAGGGACAGACTAAGTGACCAAGGGAATGTAAATATAGCAAATAGAAGACTTCTAGCTGTGAATGATTTTCAAAGTCTCAGGCCAAATCCACACTACACAAATAATCCAGTTTGAAACTCCCTCTAATGGAATTCTGGAATTTGTAGTTTTGTAAGGTATTTAGCCTTCTCTACCAAAGAATGTTGGTGCCTCACCAAATTACAAATCCCAGGATTCCATAGGGAGGAGCCATGGCAAATAATCCATATTCATGACTGGCACAGGGTTATGCTGTCCTTCTCCTAACTAGCAAGGCCAAAGAGTTCTCAGGATGGTATACAGAAAGGATTATCAATAACCTTGTCCTTTCACTAACACTGTCATGCCACTACAGGTTTCTTTTTGGTGGGCAAGTACCAGCATGGTGTAGTGGTTTGAGTTTTGGACTAGGACTGTAGGAAACCAGGGTTCTAGTCTCTGCTCAGCCATGGAAAGCTGCGGGTTGACCTTGGACAAGTCATACTCTCTAAGCCTAAGGGAAAGGCCATGGCAAGCTGTCTGGATAAATCTTGCCAAGAAAATCCTAGAATAGGGTTGCCATAAGTTAAACTCAACTTGAAGACATATAACAATAATGACAACCACCACCATAAACAAGACCTATACGTCAGCATAATTTCTTTATTGCCTTCTCCTACGTGCAGCTTTTCCAGTGCAGGCAGGTGTAGGATTAGTCAGTAGAGACACCAGTAATTAACTCCTTACATACAGAAATAAGAATCAAAACATAAATAAAAATGACCATAAGAATAAAGAAGTGTAAAGCAGTGAGTGTTCAATCAACTGTTAAAACATGTTATTTGTTGCTACTTATTTTATGGGCCGTAAGAAACAAAAAGCTCCTTGCCTCTCTGACATCATCTAATTTAAAATTTAAACGGGGGTGGGGGTGGGGCGGGAATCAGACTAATCTTGAATTTCTGCGCCTTCTAACTTCCAAACTGACTCAGCTTTTGCATTGCTGGTACTTTTGGCACTTTGGTACAATAGTTCATCTCCCTCCTTTTTAAAACATAGCATTATATGTTCAGAATACCATTTGATTTATTTCCCATAGTATACAGAATGCACTTTTCCCCCCAGATGAAGTAATTACCATTAGATCTTCTTCACAGACGGCAAATCTTTAGCTTTTCATTGCCTTAATTGGATTTTTCTTTCGTCAGCACCAAAGCTTTAACACAGGCATATTTTGTCAATTCAAAGGGAACTTCTTTTGATTTAAACATGGACACAGTATTTGCAGATATTGTGGGATGTGCATTTTACCATTTCTACTCCTCTTCAGGATTCCCAGCTATTAGCCTATGGATCCTATTATCAAATTGAGTTCTGTGAATGAGTGACCCTTCTGCATCAGACATGGGAATCATGTGGCCTTCCAGCTGCTGTGGGTCTGCAACTCCCATCAGCTTTGCCTGAATGGTGAGGAAAACTCAAGTGTTGCAGCCCAACATCATTGAGTGGGCTTGATTTCAATCCCAGCTCTATATTATTATGTAGATAGTGTTCCATAAATACAAGAAGGAAATTCACATCCATGCCTACAGCAATCAAAGAACAGAATGGGATGCCCTCATGTTTTATTATGTGGCTTATCACTGAAAATACAATCAAAATTATCTATATTTTTAAAAGGAATATCACTTAGTTCATTAGTAATTCACCCTGTTCCAGTCTCAGAATGGTTAAGAGTGAATGCTAACAAATATTAAGTGACAACATTTAGGGTTGCCTGGTAAAATAATGAAAAGGACTCCTTTAAATTTGTTCAAAAGAGGTAATCCCAAAAGCTGCTGCTTGTCACACAAACAATACCTGCTGAAATTCCCTCTTCTACACAACTATCACTTCTCTTGGCAACCTTACCCTAATTACAAACTTCACCCACTAAATGTCACTCACTAAAAACTCGATGGAAACCAACCAAAACATAATTCACTACTAGAAAATCATCAGGCTCACCACAAAGGGGCAGCCACCAAGAACAACTGTCTTCCAATCTTAACGTGGCACAGAGATGGTTCTCCTCAAAGGAGAACCTTCCTATTCTATCCTATGCACTCCTATGCAAACATGCACAGGATTATGCTATTAGGTAGCATTTCAGGGTTTCACTGTGCATCCTTTCAGATACAGAAAATAATGTCCTCTTCAGAAAAAGTGTCTCTCTGTGTGTATGTGCCTTCAAGTTGCCTGTTCACTCATTGTGACCCCATAAATTTCATAGGGTTTTCTTAGGCAAGGAATGCTCTGAGGTGGTTTTGCCAGTTCCTTCCTCTGAGATATAGCCTACAGCACCTGGTATTTGTTGTCGGTCTCCCATCCAAGTACTAACAGGTGCAGACCCTGCTTAGCTTCCAAGGTCAGACAGGATCTGGTGCCTTTAGGGTATTTAGCCACCTTTAGAGGTAAATCAGGAAAGAGTCTCTGTAAACCTTAGTGCATATAATTTGGAAACAAGATAAGGGTTCATGGTAGGGAAAGAAATTAAGATCAGATAACCACTGTGCAGACAATAGCTTTCCGAATTCCCCCAGTACATTACAAACAATACAGAAAAACGTGTATTGTTTGTAACGTACTGGAGAAATCAGGAATGTTATCATCTGCACAATTGTGTTTTGACCTTAACTCCTCCCTCCACCATGAACCCTTACCCCACCTCCCAATTATAAGCACTGAGGTTTAATGAGTCTTTTTTCTGACTGGCCTCTAAAGGTGGCTTTCCACCAATTAATCCCACCAATTAAACAGCCTCACAAGAATGTGCTAAACCTCAAAAGAATTGCATCCCTGATGTCAAAGAAGCAGATGATTTTGGCAATTTGGCTGGTGACCAAAGAGTTCTCCATTATTTTCAAAGTAGCAGGCCCTGACATTTAACAGAGCTGCAGTCCAGGGTGTGACAAAAGGCACAAATGATGAAACGAAAGAAATTCAGATTGCTAGAGAAGCAAAGAAAGACTTTCAGCATCAAAGTTATTGTTTTAGACAACCACTCATTCAGTTTTCAGGATAGCTTTCTTTAAACAGTACTATATATTCTTCTAAAAGACCTCATCACACCTGTGTAGGCATTTTAGACAGGTCTAAATCCAATAGCTAGCCCAAGCTATAGTAAACTGGAAATTTAGGAAATTATCAGACACGGTTAATGTGGCGCCATAATGACACCAGCGGAACAATGTTGTCTTTTTGCATTCCGCTGGCATTACTATGGTGTTCTATTTCATTGACAGCCCGAGCCGTCAATAGATCACCCATTCTGTTTTTGTGCTGGCATTGCCAGCATTTGAAACCTCATGCCATTGTCCTGCTGTGAATACAGCGTCAATGGGTGGTCCTGCCATAACACTTCTGGGTGGGATCGTGAACACAAGGAAGGCTACCCTCTTTTTATGAACCTCCCTGGTCTACTTCTTGTTTTTAAGTGTGTTTATGTGCTTTTAAAAACTTTTCTGTGTTTATTTTTCTTTTTATCTTTGAATTTCCCGCGTGTGTGTCTTCTCAAGAAAATGGGTGAGATTTTGATCCAGGAAGTGAACGGAGCTCTGTTAGAGCTCCATTAATGCCTCGGCTGCCTTTGGACTGAAGAGAAGGTAAGTGTGATGAGGAGGGTTATTGTGCCAGGACAGGGATGGGATTGGAGATTGTGGGACAGGAACACTTTTTGCGTTCCTGTCTGATAATCTCCTTAGTAAATCAAGATTTATGTATTTTCCATTGATTCAATGGACTTATTCTGGTCGAAAGCAACAACTGGATCCATGCTGTGGCATCACTAAGGCTGGTGTCACCCCTCCCCGCGAAAGTATCACCTGGTGTAGTTTGGCCTCTCTGCACCCCCTCTAGTGCTGCCACTGGATCTTAACTGTGGTTTTCTACAAAATGTTTTGTCCAGAACATCATATTTGAAATACGTATGGGAGGAGATGCTGTAGGCTATATTACAGACGAAGGAACTGGCAAAACCACCTCTGAGTATTTCTTGCCTAAGAAAACCCTATGAAATTCATAGGGTCACCATGAGTCAACAGGTGACTTGAAGGCACACACACACACACACACACACACGGGATGAGGAATTAATTATATAATACTATGCACACTTAACATGGGAGTAAGTCCAAATGAATGCAATAGGGCTTACTTTGGAGCAGACATGTATAGGATTCCACAGTACAGTAAATAAAAGATTATGTATGCAACAGTATATTCAGTAATATGGCCAGAATCCAAGGGAGTTGTTCTGCTAGGAGAACTCCTTCTATCGGGGGAGCAATGAGAGGGTAATCAGAGGAAGGAACTCACAAAAACACCTCTGAATGTTTCTTGCCTAAGAAAACCCTATGATATTCATGGGATCACCATAAGTCAACAAGCAACTTGAAGGCACATATTCTCTCTCTGGACTTTATCAGATGCATAAAATACAGCATCATAACGATACCACATAAATGCAAAGGGCATGTACCACGTGATGTCACCCTTTCATGTTTATGTCCTCACCCAAACCTGTACTTTTTAATTGATATCAATTGATTCCCCGTGCCAATTTTTTTTTCTGGAATTGCTGGTGTGTGAAACCTCACGGGGGGGGGTGTTTCCTCATACTTACCCCATCAATAGCAGGTCCGGCACGAACACTTCCGGGTGAGATCATGACATCCAGGTAAGTGATACACTTTTTATCACCCTCCCTGCATTACTTGGGACTTTTAAAGTGTATTCCTGAGCTTTGTTTAACTTTTTTTAGTGTTATTTTTTTAATTTCCCATGCAATGAAGTCTTGTGATAATCCACGGGATTTCAAAGGAGGAAGTGAACAGAGCTCTGTTCACTTCCTCTGTCATTGCTGGGGAAGCCTTTGCCGGGAAAGCAAGGTAAGTGCAGTGGGGAGTGTTCTTTTCCTGGCATAAAAATTGATGTTTTTATGCCAGCAAAAGAACGCTTTAAGGGGCTCATCTGATAAAGTCCTCTCCCCCCACCACAGCCCCTTCCTGTTCAGTCACTCAACCAGTCCCAGAAACCTGTGAAACACTCCAGAGCCATGTTTAGAGCAGTAGGGAGCCAGAAAGGAAGCAGTTTCTGTTGCACTGATGGTTGAGCACCAGCACAATGTTGGTAGTATGCCTAAATCTTCTTTAAATGATTCCAAATTAAAAAGCTACAATGGCAATGAGTAATAACCTGCAGCATTATGGCATAAGACTGTATAGATAATAATCATAAGATTACAAATTTAATAAAGTTGTTAATGCTCCATAAATGGAAAAAATTAGCTACTTAAATGGATAATGAAATAATGCTCTCTCACAAACTTGGCATTTTTCATTGATAATTCTCCTTATTTTTAAAATGCAGATGTTAACTTGATTATGTCATTACTGCAAGACCAAAAACTCTAACATACTACAAAGATATAGTCCTTTTTCAGCTGCAAATCATGATTAAAGGATATTAATGAAATTTACTAAAAGACTAATAGCAGTCCTCAAATTTTTGCTGCTCGTAACTGAGGAAAGGCATCATCAATGTACATGTAAAGACAGTAGGACACCAATATCCACTGGGGATTGGTTCTGGGGCCGCCGTAAATACCGAAAACCATGGGTAATACTCAATGCCATTGAAAATAATGGGACTTTTGGTTTAAAATACCATAATTGCCTTGGAGGACCTAGAAAATGGCTAGAGAGGACACATTTTCTAAGAAGACTTTATGGTAGGTATGCTGTTTTGTGTCCCGTTGATAATTGAATCAGTGGATAATGAATCAGTGGATATGGTGGTCCTACTATATTTATAAACTAAACTTTTCCATCAAATATAGCTACAATTACAGTTTAGTGTTAAAACTTATTGGCAACTTTATATCATGTTGATTTTGTGATGCAATCTTAAGTAGACTTTAATGCCAGGCAGGAGTGGCACCTCCTCTTTCCAGTGACAAAATGTAGCAAATGAGAAGAGACAAGGAGGCAATTATAGCCATGTGTCCCAATCCACTTTAGAAATATTGCACCGAACAGTCATTTAATTTAATCTTCAGACAAGTATTGGTAAATCCCCATTGTGGAGTCCTCTTAATTCCTCTGCTAAGAAATCATGAAGTTGTGCTCAGTGGAGCAAAAAGGTGAATGAGGCTTTGACAAGTGAAAGCCAAGCGGCCATTTCACATAATGGCTTTATAACCTGACTAAGACATAGGCCTATTCCTACAGCAGGGAAGAATGTTCTTCCCGTGATGACATTCCAGCCTACTAACTGGAATCACTAGCTTATAAAACCAGCTCTGAGCAAACAATAGGCAAATCTTTTGACCTGTGACTCTACTAAGCCTTAGAGGAGGCTGTCCGAAGGACAATTACAAATCAATGGCCACTTGCTTTAAGGCATCCTTCCCCCCTCTCCTATTGCTAGCATACTTGAATATCAATACATTTACATATATCTAACTCAGCCTAGTGCTTTTCAGTTTTGGACTATAACTACCAGAATTCCCATCCACCTTTTTTTTAAAAAAAAAAACAACCCTGCAGATTGGAGATACTGAACCATATCTTTGGCATCAATATTCTCTTATCTGGCCAGCAGCCCATTTGTGACATTTTTCTCAGCAATGTTTTCTGAGGTCAGTTATGTTTGCCACTACTGGGAAGGCAGGGGCATTGTAGTAATTTAAAACATCAGCTAAGCATTTAGAAATATGGGCTGATATTCAATATTGTACTTATGGATTTGTAACCTGGAATTACAGATCCGTAACTGATGTGTGTATTCTATGTAATATTATATTTCGCCGGTTTTTAATCATGATCAACTTTCGTGCTTAAAAACCGGCGAAATATAATGCTCAAATGTCCCTGCGGTACAGCAACAGTACCGGCAGGGGACAGCGTCATCCGAAAGCAACGCCCTGCAGCGCAGCAGCCTCGCAACGCGAGGAGGCTGCTTGTGGTGTATTTGAGACGTCCGAAAAAGTCCTTAGTATCTAAAAACTAACAGTCTTTATTGTTTACATCCTAAACTACAAACAAAATCATTGCTCTAATAGCTAAGCTTACAGTTAGCAATCAGTCAAAGAAGTAAGTTGAAGAAGTGAAGTGGGCTGCCCCTGCACCATGACTTATATAAGGTTTCCTAGCTGTTCTAGCAAGTTCTAGCAACTCCCCTTCATTCAATTGGTGACTGGCGACATCATCTGACATCATCCCTAGCATGTTCTCTCCCTTCTCTTAGTCATACTGAGATAAGTGGGCAGAAAAACATCAGCTATCTACTCTACTGCATAGCAATTTAACCTTCAGCTTTGTCCTGTACAGATAAATGGAATACATAGTATCTCTTTATGACACAAATTTCCAAGGGCTACACATTCAAAACCCTAGCAGGCTCTTCCCTACTTCCTATAAAGCACATGCCAATTTTGCTCACTGCAATAACTGACCAAAAAAGAAGTTTACATGAGGAGTGAGAATAGCCATTGTTTCCTAGAGCATCATGGGATTTAAGGGTGTTGGTCAGATCTCCTTGTGATAAGTCTGACAATCCTAAGTGGTAACATAATATCTTGATCCTGTAAAATCTGGTCTGCTTATTTTACTGTGCACTGAACAGGGTATTGTACTGCTTTTTGATGAAGCAGGGCAAATAACAGAGCTCCTGTTTCTCCTCTCTGGCCACACAAACCTGAAATTACAGTTGTTTTATGTAAGCTGCAGCAGAAATAGAGAGCACTCTCTCAGCAAGAACTATATCTGTTTGGCACAAAGCATTCATCAAATGCTCAGGGAATCTTGGGAAAGAAGGCTTTTTCTGCTTATGTCAGGAAATTTAAACTCTCAGTTTCATATGAGAAAACTCTAAAATATCAATTAAATCTGAAACTATTACTAGCTCCCATTATTAACATAATTGTAGAGAAGCTGAGATGCAAACTGTGCTTGTCAATGTGTGTTTTCCCCCCTGCATTTTTCAGAATGCAAGCTAAAGCATCTTGAAATAAAGATAACAGCTTATAGGCTCAGAAGAAATACATTCTCATATTTGTTTTTTTTTAAGTACAGTAGTAGTCTTCTTTTGTCTGACAGGTACTAGACCATGGCCCCAGGGTTATTTTTGTGGGACCCCCCAGGGCCCCTAAGGGGGGTCAAAAATGCTATCTGGGGACATTTTGCCACATTTTGGGGCATATTTTCACCATTTTAGGCCCAGGAAAGGCTTTTTTAAAAAACCAGAAGTAAACCCAAAGTGGGGGCCAAAACGTGGAGGTGGTGGTGGCTGTGTGTTGTGGGGAATGCAGACCCCAAGATCTTCTAGGGAGCTAAGGTTTGCCTCTAGCCTCCCCAAGGCACCCACCGCTGGAGTAGACTAAATGGATGATATGTGGGTGGATGTGGCTATTTTGTAGTAGGTATGCTGAGGATGGTCTGTGTGAAAAAATGCAACAATACCTTTAGGTCCACAGAATGGACAATCTAGCAGGCCAAATATGCTTTTCCCCTGCAGCCTTCTTCGTGAATCCTAAATATGCTTTAGAGATTTGGTAGACCACATGGAGGACTGAGGGGAGCATGCAGGGGTCCAGAAGGAAGTGAAATTTTCATTGCATGAATGGAGGTCCACTCATATGACATCAGATTTACCCTTCTGGTTTGAGAGCACTGAGTTGCCTTAATAAAAACTAGCTTTCAAGACAATGTCTTTTCCAGAGCTAGCTGGAAGATGGTGAAAAAGATTGCATTTAAAGGAAGTCTTGGGTACATACATTCACATCAGGACTTCCTCATGTCCCATTTGGTAGCTGTCTCCTTAAGATGACCAGATGCTAGGGAAGGCTGGATGCATTTCAATACTTTAGTCACAAAAAACAAGTATTTGGCAGCTTATCATACAAATCAAAGAGAACTGTACTTGCTCTTCTCATACAAGCAACCACTAAAAGTACAATTTTCCTGTCCCAGATTCCTTATATACTTGCTACGGAGTTGTATCCCTCCGCTAAATTTGAGAGAATGAACTCTTTGTTCTAGGGGCAGAAATAGTATGGCCCTACAATGCAACACCTGTTATTGGACTGCAGCTCCCACCAGCTTGAATAACTATTGGTAAAGAATCATGGGATTTGAAGCTCAACAACACCTGGAAGACTGCATGATTCCCCTTTCTGCTCTGTTCCCTCAGCCATGGGTTGTCAAGACTTCAACCACTTGGCTGATTTTGTGGCATTTGATGTAGTCGGTGCAGCTTCTCTCTCTCTCCACACATCTACAGGCCACACCTATTGCCAATGTATGTTCTTTTGCTTGTTTTAACCTCACAACCAAGAGATGGCTAACAAGTAGCTTCCTCCTGACATAGGAGATTATCAGATAGGAATGTAAAAAGTGTTCCTGTTCCACAATCTCCAATCCCATCGCTGTCCTGTCACAATAACCCTACCCATCACACTTACCGGTACCTTCTCTCCCGTCGACAGGCAGCCCAGGAATGAATGGAGCTCTAACAGAGCTCCATTCACTTCCAGGACTGAAATACTGCCCATTGTTGCGAGAAGACGCAAGCGTGGGAAATTCAAAAGTAAAAAGTAAAATAACACACAAATAGTTACACCAAGCACAGAAACACACTTTAAAACTTACAAGTAACCCAGGGAGGGTAATAAAAAAGTGTGTCACTTATCTGGATGTTGTGATCTCACCTGGAAGTGTTCTGTCAGGACCACCCATTGATGCTGCATTCACATGAGTTAAATGGCCTGAGGTTTCACATGCTGGCAATGCTGGCACCAAAACGGGGCCGACGATCTACTGATAGCTCAGCCCACCAATAAAAAGAAATGCCATAATGACACCAGCAGAACACAAAAGGACATTGCTGTCTGATATTGGTGTCCTTTTGCATTCCTCTGGCATCATTATGGCACCACATTAGCCACGTCTGATAATCTCCATAGGCAGAGTATCTGACTTACAGCCTGGATCGCTGCATTGTGACTGTAAGGCTACAGATTAAAAAGGGAAAGAAACAGCATGGCTTATCTGCCTACTCCTTCCTCTTCTTTTTGTCCAGCCCTTCCCTATTTTTAGTGGTGGTGAGCAGATTTCTAGAATTACATAGTGGCAGCTGGGGAGACAATGGGCAGTAGGGATGGCTGGGAGAAGATGCAGCTACTACATAGTTGCAGTTGGTGGCTCTCATGTTGGTGGGCCAACAAATCCACTCCAGGTTTTAGTTTGCACTTTAAAGGAGTTATCCAAGGAACTGAACCCTATCTCCAAAATAGATCCAACACATTAGATAGATCCTTTAAAGTTCAGACTTAGAGCTGGTATGGATTCACCACCCCATTGCTACTGCATCTCCTGTTTACATGAGAAAGGGGAGAGGCTCAGCGGCCAGAACCAACTGAGAGCTGGTTAGGGACTTTGCTGTTTGACATCAAGCACCAGATTGCTAGGTATTTGCTAATTTGGGCAGTGCGGAATAAGCTGCTGTATAAAGTGCACCAGGACAGAGTCACCTGGAAGTGAGTGAAGCTAGCTGTTCTTAGTTGTTTCTGTGATACTGCCCCCAGCCTTACAAGACTGCATCTGCACTGCAGAAATATTCCAGTTTGACACTGCTTTAACTGCCATGGCTCAATGCTATGGTATTCTCGGATTTATAGTTTGTTGTGGCACCAAATCTCTCTTTTTTTTCCCCACTTTATTTTTTCTGGACAACAAACAAACAAACAAGCAAACAAACAATATTCTCTTATATTCACAATTTTGCTTTTTTACATCCATATTTCCAACATAATTTCTCTTCCTTTTTCTTCCATACATTCCTTCATTCCATTCAATTTCGATCCATTTTACTTTTTACTTACTTTATACTCTGTATCTCAGCTATTCTTCTATACATCCTCATTCTTTGACTTCCTTACATACAATCCTAAGTAAGCAAGTTTTTTCCCTTTTACCTCTTATAGACTTCTTATATACCTCTGTTGTTACCTCTTCTTACACCTTTCTTATTCCCTCTCAGTTCAAATTATCACATATCCATATTATTCTCTTTCATCTTAACTGTTCCTCTCTTATCTTCAAGACTCCATGCTTTTGATTATAACTCTTTACGATCATTCCTATCAATTTCCAATTCCTGTCGTCTCCTCTTTTTCTATAATATTATGTTAAATTATAATAGCAACATATTTTTTACCCCTTCCGCTTCTCAATTGTCCTTCCAATATTTCATCATCGGTAACCATTTTTCCATTGATTTCTTTTTAGGTGTGTCCCTTAACCTATTTGTTAAGCTATCCAACTCTATCATATCTATCAATTTACTTAACCAATCTGTTATCTCTGGAGTATCTGACCTCTTCCATTTTTGTGCGATTAATAATCTAGCCGCCGTTATCATATATAACATCACTTTCCAAAACTGTCTTTCATCTTTTTTCTCTAAAACACTTGTCATATTTAACAAATATAACTCAGGTCTTAATTCATATTCAATCTGCAGTATCTTCTTCATTAGCTTATGTACTTTCTCCCAAAATTCTTTAATCAACCTGCATTCCCACCACATATGTATTAGTGTTCCGTTATTTTCTTGGCATTTCCAACAATTACTTATAGTTATTATACCCATTTTATTTAACCTAACTGGCGTGAAATACCACCTATTTACCATCTTTATGTAATTTTCTTTAAGATTCTGAGCCTCCGTAAAGTTATTTGTCTTGTTTCTTGCATTTTCCCATGCTTCTATTTCCATGTTGTTTCCTATATCTCTGGCCCATTTAACCATATACTCTTTTATGTTCTCTTCTTCTAAATATCTAGTTAATAATAATCGATACAATTTAGCTATTTTCTTTTGGTGCATACCGCACAATATTTCATCAAGTTCGTTTTTACTCTTTTCTATTCCTTCTTTTTTGATATCTTCTTTAAATTTCTCTTTTATTTGATAGTAAGTAAACCAGCTACCTTCCCAATTTAACTGTTTTCTGGATTTCAATACATATTCCTCATTACTGTCTCTTATTATTATGTCTTCATATCTCCTACACTGTGCCCTATCTTTCCATCTACCAAAAAACGCTTCCTGCGTTGATATCCAACAAGGGATTCCACTGTAAAATTTCGCCTTTATTTTCTTCCATGTTATTAATAATGCCCTCCACACATAGTGATTGTTAAAGTCCTTATTTATTCTATCTTTTCCATATCCAAGATATGTGTGCCACCCGAACCTAATATTGTGTCCTTCCAAAATCAGCACTTTTTCTTCTTTCAATTTAATCCAGTCCTCCACCCATATTAACACAGCTGCGTAATAATATATTTTCAGATCTGGTAGCTCGCATCCTCCTCTACTTCTAGCATCTGTTAAGTACACCCATTTAATCCTTGATTTCTTTTTTGTGGCACCAAAGCTCTCTGACAGAGAAGGCTAAATATCTCACAAAACTACAAAACACAGCATTTGGCTGTGGCAGTTAAAGCAGTGTCAAACCGGTTTATTTCTGCAATGCAGATGCTGCCCAAGACTGAGAGGTTATCAAGACAGGAAGGACTGCTATAGGTGAGGTGGTGACACCAAAAGATGGGCTTACACTTTGGGTGCACAGAGAGGCAAAGACCATACTCTTGATGGCTAGGAAAGAACTGCATGAATAATTTTGTATTTAGCCTTGTGGCAAACAGGTTGCAAGCTGTAGTTTGCTCCCTGAACGTGAGGCAGGAAGAAGTAGGAGAAGGTCCTGGAAATGGTAGATGCTTCAAGTGGCTGCTATGGTATCCCCTGGCATTTCCTTGTTATATTGTTGCAGCTTCTGCTTGCATTTAGGTATGCTTATTTCCCACTTTATTAGCATGACCTTTATTGCTTAAATCAGTGGTTCTTAACCTGTGGTCCGTGGACCCCCAGGGGACCGCAATGTCCTCACAGGGGGTCCATGAAGGCCGAAAGGCTGCTCAGCCCACAGGACAGGAGCCGAGCAAAGGCTAGCTGGCTGGCTTGACCTGCACATTGCTGTTCAATCTGCTCCAGCCACACATTTGCAGGAAGAAGAAGGAGAAAAGTTTTCCCTCCCCTCCAGTGCCTCTGAGGGGTCAATGGATGGTGTATTATTATTATTATTATTATCATCATCCAGTGTTGTTGTTGTTAGGGTTTTAAATCTTGAGTTAAGAATTGGGGGTCTGCAGCAAAAAACAAATATTTAAAGGGGGTACCCCTGGTAAAGAAACGGTTAAGAGCCACTGGTTTAAATATTTCTTAAGCATGTTATTATCTGCCCCCTTTGGTGTCTTATTATGGTGCCTGAGGACTTTAGTGTCTTAGCATTCTACTGTTTAAGTACTTACTGTCCTAGGACTCAGCACTTTATTTACTACCTTAGCATTTTATTGCTACTGTATATTGTTTTGCAGCTTTATGAAGTTCTGATGTTTTATGTGTTTTAATCTGTACTGCTTTTCTCTTGCTGCCCTTTATTCAGGCAATTTTTTTTGTTTGCTACCTGCCTAGGCAGGGAAGTCAGTGAGCATGGAGGGTGGGGCACCCCCGTTCCAGTTGTCATAGATGGAATGAGGTTTGCTGCTGAAAGGTGGATAAGGTAGCTGAGCAAAAGACTGATTAGTCATCCAAGAACAATTCCCTCTTTTGATCCTTCCTGCAACTAGAGCATTTGGGGTTGCCCTCTCAACCTATGGCCTTCTGGCTCTGCTTTTGCATTCTGGCTTGATCCACATGTATCTGTTACTGATAACTTAATCGTAGATGAGAGGGATGAGCTGGTCGGTACCAGTGGACCACTGATGGGGATCAGTGTGATCAGTGGGTTAAGTGGGTAGAGCAGTGGTTCTTAACCTGTGGTCTGGGGATCCCCAGGGGGCTGCAATGTCCTCACAGGGGGTCTGTGAAGGCTTGAAGGCTGCTTGGCCCACCTCCTCCCCACAGTGGAACAGCCATGTGACAGGAGCCAAGGAAATGGCTGGTTGGCTGGCTGGCTTAGCCTGCGCACTGCCATTCAATCCACTCCAGCCACAAACTTGCAGGAAGAAGCAGGAGAAAAATCTTCTCTCCCCCTTCCAGTGCCTCTGAGGGAAAGTTTGATGGATGGTGTAATTGCATGTTGTTGTTGTTGTTTAAATCTTGAGTTAAATCTTGGGGAGTCCATGGCAACAAAATATATTTAAAGGGGGTATCTGGTAAAGAAAAGGTTAAGAGCCACTGAGGTAGAGTGAATGTATTTCACTTTCGTCCACCTGGATATATAGTTCTACATCAACAAAATAGAGGAAAGGAAGGGTTGAAATTTATGAGTAATCAAACACCCTCATTGGAGACCTGTCCACTTATGTGCTGGATCTGAAGGTTTCTACTTGATGTTAGGCCAAAGAGACAGATCCAGAATGCTGCTGGTATACCAGCCACCACATTGCCCATCAGCCTCCTTACCTCAGCTGTTTGAGGTAATTAGTATGGCTTAGAAATGTGCTTGCACACACAGAGACACACATGGGGGGAGGATATCTAAATGTTCATGCCAAGATTGCCAAGGATGGCTTAGGCCTTCATGGCTGTCATGCCAACCACAGGATTGTCTTAATTTTTATTTATTTATTGGAATTATATCCCACCTTTCTTCCAAAATGGGATTCAAGGCAGCTTACAATAATTTTTAAAGGATACAGTCTTAATAGGTCATCAGCCCAAAGAAGTCTGTAGGACTCACTCTGGACCTTATATTTTGCTTGGGCATGAGGGTAGTGGTCTGGAATTGTAACCCCATCATCATGGTCAAACCATTTCCTTGTGAAGTCTAGACAGGAACTGTATCTTCCTCTCTTCGAGAATGATGAACTCACCCCCAAAGAACTGAGGAATCCAAGGAATTTCTGAATGCTCTGGGGGATTTTAAATTTTTTAATGGAATGGCTACTATTCTTGTCAGAGCCCTGACCTCACTGTGGAATGGTGAGATGAAAAGAGCTGTTGAATTGACAGATTGCTCCCAAGAATTTTCAGCCAGCTCTTTGGAACTGGGACCAATGAATCTAACAGGATGACAGGACAACTCAATAAACAGGGCATGGAAGTGTCCTGAAGGTTGTCAATATAAGTTATAGTTAGAAAACATTCAGCTCCAGATATTGGATTACAACCTCCATCATCATTTCCCTTGGCCATGCTGTCTGGGGCAGATGGGAATCAGAATCCAGCTTCTGGACAACTAAAGCCCTTCCCTTTCCTGGTGTAAGGCATGGTCTCCAAAAACGTGTGTGTACAAGTTTCTATGATACTTGCACAAAAATCAATGAGACAAATCAATGGGAGTTAGAATGACAATCATGAGATGAGGCTAACAAGTTAAAAGTATGCAGTATTATGTATGATCCCTTAAGAGGAGAGAGTGTGCTATATTTAGGGGTTTGAATGTCAGCATTCTCTGAAAGTGTGTAAACATGAATTTCATTCCAGGTTATGATTACCTACAGTTCAATCTGGGTGCAGGCTATCATAGTAATCATCAAGCTCTAATCCCACCCTTTCTATGTTTAAATGTGCTCTTTTGTACCACAGGTCTGGGCACTGTTCCCAGGAAATCTTTCCTCCTGGTATACACTCTTTCAGCAGCAGTTCATTCACATAATGGCATCTAGCATGATAAACAGCAAAACCTTTCTCACTTTGCACAATTCTGGAGTTCTTCAAATGCTCAGTTAACCTATGACAGCTCTGTAAGTTTTCAAGGAGGAGTAAATTCTCAAAATGTTGGGTGTGTGGGTGTGCTAATGGCAATTCTAGTTTGATTACTGTGCAAAACTGCCTAAGAAGCTGGTGTGAAATAAATCTGTGGTTCCTTAATTCCTTAACAAACTCCCTCCAGGATTCAATCCAATCTTCATATCAGAACAAAAGATGGAAGCTTATTTGGTGCCACCTTCATTCTGTTTACTGTATGAGATTATATTGTTTTCCAGGCATCATTCAGACTGTTTGATACAAGTGTAAACTGTGCTGTGTAACTGAAATTGTGGATATAAGAGGTCATTATCTACCAAGTTAGAGTTAGAGATGGACCGCTAGTCCATCTACACCAGGAACAGGAAACATGAGGCCTTACAAATATGATTAGTCTGCAGTTCCCATCATCCCTTAACATTTGCCATCCTCACTGAACATGATGGGAGTTCCAGTCCAATGACATGCTGCCTAAGTCTACACTATCTGGCAGTGACTCTCCAAGCATTCAAAGAATGGTATATCCCAGCATCACCTTGGAAGTACCAGGGAATAAACCTAGGATTCTCAATTCTTTCACTGAGTACTCTTATGTTCTCAGCCTTGATTCTGAAGATGATTTTTAAAAAACACCCTGAAAATGGAACATTCAGATGAAATATATACATATACTGTTCCAAGTAAAAAGAGTTGTATACCCCTCCTTTGGAGTAAAGAAGAAATTTTGGCAATAACTGCTTTTCTGCTTCCTGCAACATTACAGTGTATAAAAGTAAAGCATGCCAGTTTCCTGCCAGGGAGAAGAAGGGAGAAGAATGGAAGCAACTTCTGAATTTTTTAAAAAAACTGTTGGGAGAGGCTGCTTGTTGCTGAGGGGCTTGAACTTCTGACCTTGCCCTTTTACCCTCAAGAGCCTTCCTGTGAGTCACACCTGTGAGTCACACCTGTGAGTCATTAGGGGGTGGAGCTGGGAGCCTAGCTCTATATAAGTCCTTGCAGAGGCTTTCCAGGCCAGTTTCCTGCCAGAGAGAAGGAGAGCAGCTTCTGGACAGCAAGTTTCCTGCCAGTTTCCTGCCAGGGAGAAGAAGGGAGAAGAAGGAAGCAACTTCTGAATTTTTTAAAAAAACTGTTGGGAGAGGCTGCTTGTTGCTGAGGGGCTTGAACTTCTGACCTTGCCCTTTTACCCTCAAGAGCCTTCCTGTGAGTCACACCTGTGAGTCACACCTGTGAGTCATTAGGGGGTGGAGCTGGGAGCCTAGCTCTATATAAGTCCTTGCAGAGGCTTTCCAGGCCAGTTTCCTGCCAGAGAGAAGGAGAGCAGCTTCTGGACAGCAAGTTTCCTGCCAGTTTCCTGCCAGGGAGAAGAAGGGAGAAGAAGGAAGCAACTTCTGAATTTTTTAAAAAAACTGTTGGGAGAGGCTGCTTGTTGCTGAGGGGCTTGAACTTCTGACCTTGCCCTTTTACCCTCAAGAGCCTTCCTGTGAGTCACACCTGTGAGTCACACCTGTGAGTCATTAGGGGGTGGAGCTGGGAGCCTAGCTCTATATAAGTCCTTGCAGAGGCTTTCCAGGCCAGTTTCCTGCCAGAGAGAAGGAGAGCAGCTTCTGGACAGCAAGTTTCCTGCCAGTTTCCTGCCAGGGAGAAGAAGGAAGCAACTTCTGAATTTTTTAAAAAAACTGTTGGGAGAGGCTGCTTGTTGCTGAGGGGCTTGAACTTCTGACCTTGCCCTTTTACCCTCAAGAGCCTTCCTGTGAGTCACACCTGTGAGTCACACCTGTGAGTCATTAGGGGGTGGAGCTGGGAGCCTAGCTCTATATAAGTCCTTGCAGAGGCTTTCCAGGCCAGTTTCCTGCCAGAGAGAAGGAGAGCAGCTTCTGGACAGCAAGTTTCCTGCCAGTTTCCTGCCAGGGAGAAGAAGGAAGCAACTTCTGAATTTTTTAAAAAAACTGTTGGGAGAGGCTGCTTGTTGCTGAGGGGCTTGAACTTCTGACCTTGCCCTTTTACCCTCAAGAGCCTTCCTGTGAGTCACACCTGTGAGTCACACCTGTGAGTCATTAGGGGGTGGAGCTGGGAGCCTAGCTCTATATAAGTCCTTGCAGAGGCTTTCCAGGCCAGTTTCCTGCCAGAGAGAAGGAGAGCAGCTTCTGGACAGCAAGTTTCCTGCCAGTTTCCTGCCAGGGAGAAGAAGGAAGCAACTTCTGAATTTTTTAAAAAAACTGTTGGGAGAGGCTGCTTGTTGCTGAGGGGCTTGAACTTCTGACCTTGCCCTTTTACCCTCAAGAGCCTTCCTGTGAGTCACACCTGTGAGTCACACCTGTGAGTCATTAGGGGGTGGAGCTGGGAGCCTAGCTCTATATAAGTCCTTGCAGAGGCTTTCCAGGCCAGTTTCCTGCCAGAGAGAAGGAGAGCAGCTTCTGGACAGCAAGTTTCCTGCCAGTTTCCTGCCAGGGAGAAGAAGGGAGAAGAAGGAAGCAACTTCTGAATTTTTTAAAAAAACTGTTGGGAGAGGCTGCTTGTTGCTGAGGGGCTTGAACTTCTGACCTTGCCCTTTTACCCTCAAGAGCCTTCCTGTGAGTCACACCTGTGAGTCACACCTGTGAGTCATTAGGGGGTGGAGCTGGGAGCCTAGCTCTATATAAGTCCTTGCAGAGGCTTTCCAAGCCAGTTTCCTGCCAGAGAGAAGGAGAGCAGCTTCTGGACAGCAAGTTTCCTGCCAGTTTCCTGCCAGGGAGAAGAAGGGAGAAGAAGGAAGCAACTTCTGAATTTTTTAAAAAAACTGTTGGGAGAGGCTGCTTGTTGCTGAGGGGCTTGAACTTCTGACCTTGCCCTTTTACCCTCAAGAGCCTTCCTGTGAGTCACACCTGTGAGTCACACCTGTGAGTCATTAGGGGGTGGAGCTGGGAGCCTAGCTCTATATAAGTCCTTGCAGAGGCTTTCCAGGCCAGTTTCCTGCCAGAGAGAAGGAGAGCAGCTTCTGGACAGCAAGTTTCCTGCCAGTTTCCTGCCAGGGAGAAGAAGGAAGCAACTTCTGAATTTTTTAAAAAAACTGTTGGGAGAGGCTGCTTGTTGCTGAGGGGCTTGAACTTCTGACCTTGCCCTTTTACCCTCAAGAGCCTTCCTGTGAGTCACACCTGTGAGTCACACCTGTGAGTCATTAGGGGGTGGAGCTGGGAGCCTAGCTCTATATAAGTCCTTGCAGAGGCTTTCCAGGCCAGTTTCCTGCCAGAGAGAAGGAGAGCAGCTTCTGGACAGCAAGTTTCCTGCCAGTTTCCTGCCAGGGAGAAGAAGGAAGCAACTTCTGAATTTTTTAAAAAAACTGTTGGGAGAGGCTGCTTGTTGCTGAGGGGCTTGAACTTCTGACCTTGCCCTTTTACCCTCAAGAGCCTTCCTGTGAGTCACACCTGTGAGTCACACCTGTGAGTCATTAGGGGGTGGAGCTGGGAGCCTAGCTCTATATAAGTCCTTGCAGAGGCTTTCCAGGCCAGTTTCCTGCCAGAGAGAAGGAGAGCAGCTTCTGGACAGCAAGTTTCCTGCCAGTTTCCTGCCAGGGAGAAGAAGGGAGAAGAAGGAAGCAACTTCTGAATTTTTTAAAAAAACTGTTGGGAGAGGCTGCTTGTTGCTGAGGGGCTTGAACTTCTGACCTTGCCCTTTTACCCTCAAGAGCCTTCCTGTGAGTCACACCTGTGAGTCACACCTGTGAGTCATTAGGGGGTGGAGCTGGGAGCCTAGCTCTATATAAGTCCTTGCAGAGGCTTTCCAGGCCAGTTTCCTGCCAGAGAGAAGGAGAGCAGCTTCTGGACAGCAAGTTTCCTGCCAGTTTCCTGCCAGGGAGAAGAAGGGAGAAGAAGGAAGCAACTTCTGAATTTTTTAAAAAAACTGTTGGGAGAGGCTGCTTGTTGCTGAGGGGCTTGAACTTCTGACCTTGCCCTTTTACCCTCAAGAGCCTTCCTGTGAGTCACACCTGTGAGTCACACCTGTGAGTCATTAGGGGGTGGAGCTGGGAGCCTAGCTCTATATAAGTCCTTGCAGAGGCTTTCCAAGCCAGTTTCCTGCCAGAGAGAAGGAGAGCAGCTTCTGGACAGCAAGTTTCCTGCCAGTTTCCTGCCAGGGAGAAGAAGGGAGAAGAAGGAAGCAACTTCTGAATTTTTTTAAAAAACTGTTGGGAGAGGCTGCTTGTTGCTGAGGGGCTTGAACTTCTGACCTTGCCCTTTTACCCTCAAGAGCCTTCCTGTGAGTCACACCTGTGAGTCACACCTGTGAGTCATTAGGGGGTGGAGCTGGGAGCCTAGCTCTATATAAGTCCTTGCAGAGGCTTTCCAGGCCAGTTTCCTGCCAGAGAGAAGGAGAGCAGCTTCTGGACAGCAAGTTTCCTGCCAGTTTCCTGCCAGGGAGAAGAAGGAAGCAACTTCTGAATTTTTTAAAAAAACTGTTGGGAGAGGCTGCTTGTTGCTGAGGGGCTTGAACTTCTGACCTTGCCCTTTTACCCTCAAGAGCCTTCCTGTGAGTCACACCTGTGAGTCACACCTGTGAGTCATTAGGGGGTGGAGCTGGGAGCCTAGCTCTATATAAGTCCTTGCAGAGGCTTTCCAGGCCAGTTTCCTGCCAGAGAGAAGGAGAGCAGCTTCTGGACAGCAAGTTTCCTGCCAGTTTCCTGCCAGGGAGAAGAAGGGAGAAGAAGGAAGCAACTTCTGAATTTTTTAAAAAAACTGTTGGGAGAGGCTGCTTGTTGCTGAGGGGCTTGAACTTCTGACCTTGCCCTTTTACCCTCAAGAGCCTTCCTGTGAGTCACACCTGTGAGTCACACCTGTGAGTCATTAGGGGGTGGAGCTGGGAGCCTAGCTCTATATAAGTCCTTGCAGAGGCTTTCCAAGCCAGTTTCCTGCCAGAGAGAAGGAGAGCAGCTTCTGGACAGCAAGTTTCCTGCCAGTTTCCTGCCAGGGAGAAGAAGGGAGAAGAAGGAAGCAACTTCTGAATTTTTAAAAAAAACTGTTGGGAGAGGCTGCTTGTTGCTGAGGGGCTTGAACTTCTGACCTTGCCCTTTTACCCTCAAGAGCCTTCCTGTGAGTCACACCTGTGAGTCACACCTGTGAGTCATTAGGGGGTGGAGCTGGGAGCCTAGCTCTATATAAGTCCTTGCAGAGGCTTTCCAGGCCAGTTTCCTGCCAGAGAGAAGGAGAGCAGCTTCTGGACAGCAAGTTTCCTGCCAGTTTCCTGCCAGGGAGAAGAAGGAAGCAACTTCTGAATTTTTTAAAAAAACTGTTGGGAGAGGCTGCTTGTTGCTGAGGGGCTTGAACTTCTGACCTTGCCCTTTTACCCTCAAGAGCCTTCCTGTGAGTCACACCTGTGAGTCACACCTGTGAGTCATTAGGGGGTGGAGCTGGGAGCCTAGCTCTATATAAGTCCTTGCAGAGGCTTTCCAGGCCAGTTTCCTGCCAGAGAGAAGGAGAGCAGCTTCTGGACAGCAAGTTTCCTGCCAGTTTCCTGCCAGGGAGAAGAAGGAAGCAACTTCTGAATTTTTTAAAAAAACTGTTGGGAGAGGCTGCTTGTTGCTGAGGGGCTTGAACTTCTGACCTTGCCCTTTTACCCTCAAGAGCCTTCCTGTGAGTCACACCTGTGAGTCACACCTGTGAGTCATTAGGGGGTGGAGCTGGGAGCCTAGCTCTATATAAGTCCTTGCAGAGGCTTTCCAGGCCAGTTTCCTGCCAGAGAGAAGGAGAGCAGCTTCTGGACAGCAAGTTTCCTGCCAGTTTCCTGCCAGGGAGAAGAAGGGAGAAGAAGGAAGCAACTTCTGAATTTTTTAAAAAAACTGTTGGGAGAGGCTGCTTGTTGCTGAGGGGCTTGAACTTCTGACCTTGCCCTTTTACCCTCAAGAGCCTTCCTGTGAGTCACACCTGTGAGTCACACCTGTGAGTCATTAGGGGGTGGAGCTGGGAGCCTAGCTCTATATAAGTCCTTGCAGAGGCTTTCCAGGCCAGTTTCCTGCCAGAGAGAAGGAGAGCAGCTTCTGGACAGCAAGTTTCCTGCCAGTTTCCTGCCAGGGAGAAGAAGGGAGAAGAAGGAAGCAACTTCTGAATTTTTTAAAAAAACTGTTGGGAGAGGCTGCTTGTTGCTGAGGGGCTTGAACTTCTGACCTTGCCCTTTTACCCTCAAGAGCCTTCCTGTGAGTCACACCTGTGAGTCACACCTGTGAGTCATTAGGGGGTGGAGCTGGGAGCCTAGCTCTATATAAGTCCTTGCAGAGGCTTTCCAAGCCAGTTTCCTGCCAGAGAGAAGGAGAGCAGCTTCTGGACAGCAAGTTTCCTGCCAGTTTCCTGCCAGGGAGAAGAAGGGAGAAGAAGGAAGCAACTTCTGAATTTTTTAAAAAAACTGTTGGGAGAGGCTGCTTGTTGCTGAGGGGCTTGAACTTCTGACCTTGCCCTTTTACCCTCAAGAGCCTTCCTGTGAGTCACACCTGTGAGTCACACCTGTGAGTCATTAGGGGGTGGAGCTGGGAGCCTAGCTCTATATAAGTCCTTGCAGAGGCTTTCCAGGCCAGTTTCCTGCCAGAGAGAAGGAGAGCAGCTTCTGGACAGCAAGTTTCCTGCCAGTTTCCTGCCAGGGAGAAGAAGGAAGCAACTTCTGAATTTTTTAAAAAAACTGTTGGGAGAGGCTGCTTGTTGCTGAGGGGCTTGAACTTCTGACCTTGCCCTTTTACCCTCAAGAGCCTTCCTGTGAGTCACACCTGTGAGTCACACCTGTGAGTCATTAGGGGGTGGAGCTGGGAGCCTAGCTCTATATAAGTCCTTGCAGAGGCTTTCCAAGCCAGTTTCCTGCCAGAGAGAAGGAGAGCAGCTTCTGGACAGCAAGTTTCCTGCCAGTTTCCTGCCAGGGAGAAGAAGGGAGAAGAAGGAAGCAACTTCTGAATTTTTTAAAAAAACTGTTGGGAGAGGCTGCTTGTTGCTGAGGGGCTTGAACTTCTGACCTTGCCCTTTTACCCTCAAGAGCCTTCCTGTGAGTCACACCTGTGAGTCACACCTGTGAGTCATTAGGGGGTGGAGCTGGGAGCCTAGCTCTATATAAGTCCTTGCAGAGGCTTTCCAGGCCAGTTTCCTGCCAGAGAGAAGGAGAGCAGCTTCTGGACAGCAAGTTTCCTGCCAGTTTCCTGCCAGGGAGAAGAAGGGAGAAGAAGGAAGCAACTTCTGAATTTTTTAAAAAAACTGTTGGGAGAGGCTGCTTGTTGCTGAGGGGCTTGAACTTCTGACCTTGCCCTTTTACCCTCAAGAGCCTTCCTGTGAGTCACACCTGTGAGTCACACCTGTGAGTCATTAGGGGGTGGAGCTGGGAGCCTAGCTCTATATAAGTCCTTGCAGAGGCTTTCCAGGCCAGTTTCCTGCCAGAGAGAAGGAGAGCAGCTTCTGGACAGCAAGTTTCCTGCCAGTTTCCTGCCAGGGAGAAGAAGGAAGCAACTTCTGAATTTTTTAAAAAAACTGTTGGGAGAGGCTGCTTGTTGCTGAGGGGCTTGAACTTCTGACCTTGCCCTTTTACCCTCAAGAGCCTTCCTGTGAGTCACACCTGTGAGTCACACCTGTGAGTCATTAGGGGGTGGAGCTGGGAGCCTAGCTCTATATAAGTCCTTGCAGAGGCTTTCCAAGCCAGTTTCCTGCCAGAGAGAAGGAGAGCAGCTTCTGGACAGCAAGTTTCCTGCCAGTTTCCTGCCAGGGAGAAGAAGGGAGAAGAAGGAAGCAACTTCTGAATTTTTTAAAAAAACTGTTGGGAGAGGCTGCTTGTTGCTGAGGGGCTTGAACTTCTGACCTTGCCCTTTTACCCTCAAGAGCCTTCCTGTGAGTCACACCTGTGAGTCACACCTGTGAGTCATTAGGGGGTGGAGCTGGGAGCCTAGCTCTATATAAGTCCTTGCAGAGGCTTTCCAGGCCAGTTTCCTGCCAGAGAGAAGGAGAGCAGCTTCTGGACAGCAAGTTTCCTGCCAGTTTCCTGCCAGGGAGAAGAAGGGAGAAGAAGGAAGCAACTTCTGAATTTTTTAAAAAAACTGTTGGGAGAGGCTGCTTGTTGCTGAGGGGCTTGAACTTCTGACCTTGCCCTTTTACCCTCAAGAGCCTTCCTGTGAGTCACACCTGTGAGTCACACCTGTGAGTCATTAGGGGGTGGAGCTGGGAGCCTAGCTCTATATAAGTCCTTGCAGAGGCTTTCCAGGCCAGTTTCCTGCCAGAGAGAAGGAGAGCAGCTTCTGGACAGCAAGTTTCCTGCCAGTTTCCTGCCAGGGAGAAGAAGGGAGAAGAAGGAAGCAACTTCTGAATTTTTTAAAAAAACTGTTGGGAGAGGCTGCTTGTTGCTGAGGGGCTTGAACTTCTGACCTTGCCCTTTTACCCTCAAGAGCCTTCCTGTGAGTCACACCTGTGAGTCACACCTGTGAGTCATTAGGGGGTGGAGCTGGGAGCCTAGCTCTATATAAGTCCTTGCAGAGGCTTTCCAGGCCAGTTTCCTGCCAGAGAGAAGGAGAGCAGCTTCTGGACAGCAAGTTTCCTGCCAGTTTCCTGCCAGGGAGAAGAAGGAAGCAACTTCTGAATTTTTTAAAAAAACTGTTGGGAGAGGCTGCTTGTTGCTGAGGGGCTTGAACTTCTGACCTTGCCCTTTTACCCTCAAGAGCCTTCCTGTGAGTCACACCTGTGAGTCACACCTGTGAGTCATTAGGGGGTGGAGCTGGGAGCCTAGCTCTATATAAGTCCTTGCAGAGGCTTTCCAGGCCAGTTTCCTGCCAGAGAGAAGGAGAGCAGCTTCTGGACAGCAAGTTTCCTGCCAGTTTCCTGCCAGGGAGAAGAAGGGAGAAGAAGGAAGCAACTTCTGAATTTTTTAAAAAAACTGTTGGGAGAGGCTGCTTGTTGCTGAGGGGCTTGAACTTCTGACCTTGCCCTTTTACCCTCAAGAGCCTTCCTGTGAGTCACACCTGTGAGTCACACCTGTGAGTCATTAGGGGGTGGAGCTGGGAGCCTAGCTCTATATAAGTCCTTGCAGAGGCTTTCCAAGCCAGTTTCCTGCCAGAGAGAAGGAGAGCAGCTTCTGGACAGCAAGTTTCCTGCCAGTTTCCTGCCAGGGAGAAGAAGGGAGAAGAAGGAAGCAACTTCTGAATTTTTTAAAAAAACTGTTGGGAGAGGCTGCTTGTTGCTGAGGGGCTTGAACTTCTGACCTTGCCCTTTTACCCTCAAGAGCCTTCCTGTGAGTCACACCTGTGAGTCACACCTGTGAGTCATTAGGGGGTGGAGCTGGGAGCCTAGCTCTATATAAGTCCTTGCAGAGGCTTTCCAGGCCAGTTTCCTGCCAGAGAGAAGGAGAGCAGCTTCTGGACAGCAAGTTTCCTGCCAGTTTCCTGCCAGGGAGAAGAAGGAAGCAACTTCTGAATTTTTTAAAAAAACTGTTGGGAGAGGCTGCTTGTTGCTGAGGGGCTTGAACTTCTGACCTTGCCCTTTTACCCTCAAGAGCCTTCCTGTGAGTCACACCTGTGAGTCACACCTGTGAGTCATTAGGGGGTGGAGCTGGGAGCCTAGCTCTATATAAGTCCTTGCAGAGGCTTTCCAAGCCAGTTTCCTGCCAGAGAGAAGGAGAGCAGCTTCTGGACAGCAAGTTTCCTGCCAGTTTCCTGCCAGGGAGAAGAAGGGAGAAGAAGGAAGCAACTTCTGAATTTTTTAAAAAAACTGTTGGGAGAGGCTGCTTGTTGCTGAGGGGCTTGAACTTCTGACCTTGCCCTTTTACCCTCAAGAGCCTTCCTGTGAGTCACACCTGTGAGTCACACCTGTGAGTCATTAGGGGGTGGAGCTGGGAGCCTAGCTCTATATAAGTCCTTGCAGAGGCTTTCCAGGCCAGTTTCCTGCCAGAGAGAAGGAGAGCAGCTTCTGGACAGCAAGTTTCCTGCCAGTTTCCTGCCAGGGAGAAGAAGGGAGAAGAAGGAAGCAACTTCTGAATTTTTTAAAAAAACTGTTGGGAGAGGCTGCTTGTTGCTGAGGGGCTTGAACTTCTGACCTTGCCCTTTTACCCTCAAGAGCCTTCCTGTGAGTCACACCTGTGAGTCACACCTGTGAGTCATTAGGGGGTGGAGCTGGGAGCCTAGCTCTATATAAGTCCTTGCAGAGGCTTTCCAGGCCAGTTTCCTGCCAGAGAGAAGGAGAGCAGCTTCTGGACAGCAAGTTTCCTGCCAGTTTCCTGCCAGGGAGAAGAAGGAAGCAACTTCTGAATTTTTTAAAAAAACTGTTGGGAGAGGCTGCTTGTTGCTGAGGGGCTTGAACTTCTGACCTTGCCCTTTTACCCTCAAGAGCCTTCCTGTGAGTCACACCTGTGAGTCACACCTGTGAGTCATTAGGGGGTGGAGCTGGGAGCCTAGCTCTATATAAGTCCTTGCAGAGGCTTTCCAAGCCAGTTTCCTGCCAGAGAGAAGGAGAGCAGCTTCTGGACAGCAAGTTTCCTGCCAGTTTCCTGCCAGGGAGAAGAAGGGAGAAGAAGGAAGCAACTTCTGAATTTTTTAAAAAAACTGTTGGGAGAGGCTGCTTGTTGCTGAGGGGCTTGAACTTCTGACCTTGCCCTTTTACCCTCAAGAGCCTTCCTGTGAGTCACACCTGTGAGTCACACCTGTGAGTCATTAGGGGGTGGAGCTGGGAGCCTAGCTCTATATAAGTCCTTGCAGAGGCTTTCCAGGCCAGTTTCCTGCCAGAGAGAAGGAGAGCAGCTTCTGGACAGCAAGTTTCCTGCCAGTTTCCTGCCAGGGAGAAGAAGGGAGAAGAAGGAAGCAACTTCTGAATTTTTTAAAAAAACTGTTGGGAGAGGCTGCTTGTTGCTGAGGGGCTTGAACTTCTGACCTTGCCCTTTTACCCTCAAGAGCCTTCCTGTGAGTCACACCTGTGAGTCACACCTGTGAGTCATTAGGGGGTGGAGCTGGGAGCCTAGCTCTATATAAGTCCTTGCAGAGGCTTTCCAGGCCAGTTTCCTGCCAGAGAGAAGGAGAGCAGCTTCTGGACAGCAAGTTTCCTGCCAGTTTCCTGCCAGGGAGAAGAAGGGAGAAGAAGGAAGCAACTTCTGAATTTTTTAAAAAAACTGTTGGGAGAGGCTGCTTGTTGCTGAGGGGCTTGAACTTCTGACCTTGCCCTTTTACCCTCAAGAGCCTTCCTGTGAGTCACACCTGTGAGTCACACCTGTGAGTCATTAGGGGGTGGAGCTGGGAGCCTAGCTCTATATAAGTCCTTGCAGAGGCTTTCCAGGCCAGTTTCCTGCCAGAGAGAAGGAGAGCAGCTTCTGGACAGCAAGTTTCCTGCCAGTTTCCTGCCAGGGAGAAGAAGGGAGAAGAAGGAAGCAACTTCTGAATTTTTTAAAAAAACTGTTGGGAGAGGCTGCTTGTTGCTGAGGGGCTTGAACTTCTGACCTTGCCCTTTTACCCTCAAGAGCCTTCCTGTGAGTCACACCTGTGAGTCACACCTGTGAGTCATTAGGGGGTGGAGCTGGGAGCCTAGCTCTATATAAGTCCTTGCAGAGGCTTTCCAAGCCAGTTTCCTGCCAGAGAGAAGGAGAGCAGCTTCTGGACAGCAAGTTTCCTGCCAGTTTCCTGCCAGGGAGAAGAAGGGAGAAGAAGGAAGCAACTTCTGAATTTTTTTAAAAAACTGTTGGGAGAGGCTGCTTGTTGCTGAGGGGCTTGAACTTCTGACCTTGCCCTTTTACCCTCAAGAGCCAGAGGCGCGCGCCTAACGGCGCGCGAATTTCATTAACCAAACAAAAATACAGCAGACTTAAAAGTACAGCTTAGCATTCTCAGCGTTAACTAAGAGTTCTTAGATTACCTAAAGCTCTCATCATGGACACCGAGGGGACTGCAGCAGTCACTTGCAACACTTGTGCGATGTTTGTATTCTTGTCTACAGACGTGGAGAACTTCACATGCACCAAATGCAAGCTGGTAGCCCTCTTGGAGGAGAAAGTACAGCAGCTGGAGACACGGGTAGCTACACTTCAACAGATTCGGGAGCAAGAGGTTTTCCTGGACAGAACAGAACAAACAGTCTTGGATGGGGACCGCACAGAGGAAGTGGCTGTGGAGGAGAGGGTCACTTCACGGACACAGGAAGTAGACAGCTGGAGGAATGTCACACACAGAACAAGAAAATCCAGGGATTCTTCCAGCAGCTTGCAGCTACAGAATCGATTCGAAGCCCTTTCCCTTATCAAGGACAACGAGGAAGAACAGCATGGACAGACTTCAGGGGTAGAGCAGGGGACCTTGAGAGGACCACCACAAGGAACAGCAGCTGCGAAGCCTCAGCGGAGGCGTGTGGTGGTGGTGGGGGACTCCTTGCTGAGGGGTACAGAAGCAGTGGTATGTGGGCCTGACAAGATGACTCGGGAGGTGTGTTGTCTCCCTGGGGCAAAGATCTGTGATGTGACCGAGAGGCTGACAAGACTCGTCAAGCCTACAGATCATTACCCCTTCCTTTTGGTCCATGTGGGAACCAATGATACTGCAAGGCACAGCTTTCCCAAGATCAGAAGAGATTATGAGGCCCTGGGGAGGAAGCTGAAAGAAATGAATGCACAGGTGGTCATCTCGTCTCTTCTGCCAGTTGAAGGGCATGGTCCAAGAAGGGAGAGGAAAATAGCCGACGTAAACAACTGGCTCCGTAGATGGTGTCGCCGAGAACAAATTGGATTCTTGGATCATGGACTGCGCTTCCATGCGGGGGGACTTCTGGCAAGAGATGGGGTGCATCTTACAACAGTTGGAAGAAACATTTTTGCCAACAGTCTCAAGAATTTGATCAGGAGGGCTTTAAACTGAGTCAAATGGGGGAGGGAGACAGTATTCTGGAAGGCAAAAGGGCTGGAGAAAATAGTCAAACTGTCATAGAGGGAACAAGGCAAACAGCGCAAGGCCCCAACAGTGGGAGGCAAAAAAACTTGCACAGGGAGCAAGTAAAGGGAACACATGGTCTCAGATGTCTCTACACTAATGCACAGAGCATGGGAAATAAGCAAGATGAACTTGAACTCCTCGCACTACAAAACAAATATGATATAATAGGCGTTACTGAAACCTGGTGGGACGAGTCTCATGATTGGAATGTAGGAATAGAGGGGTATAACCTTTATAGGAGAAACAGGCCAAACAGGAAAGGAGGAGGAATAGCATTATATGTCAGGGATATTTACACCAGTGAAGTGATCCATGACATCAATACTGGAAGCCAGGTGGAGAGCATCTGGATAAAAATTAAAGGGGAGGGAAACAACAGGGATGTTATTGTGGGACTCTACTACAGACCCCCAAATCAGACGGAGGAATTGGATGTTGCCTTTCTAGAACAGATGAACATACATGCAGAAAGGAGAGATGTAGTAGTGATGGGTGACTTCAACTATCCTGATATTTGCTGGCAATCTAACTCAGCCAAAACTACAAGGTCTAGCAAATTCCTTACATGCCTGGAAGATAATTTCATGGTCCAAAAGGTGGAAGAGGCAACAAGGGGGTCAGCTATTTTAGATCTGATCCTAACCAACAGAGACGACCTTGTTAATGGGGTGCAAGTGGTGGGATCCTTAGGTGAGAGTGATCATGTTCTCCTGGAGTTTGTTATACAATGGAAAGGAGAAGCCAGGCATAGTCAGACACGCATTCTTGACTTTAGGAGAGCTGATTTCAATAAACTCAGGGAAATACTGGGGATGACCCCATGGTCAAGAATACTAAAAGAGAAGGGACCTCAAGACGGATGGGACTTTCTCAAAAGGGAGATACTGAAGGCACAATTTCAAACAGTACCATTGAGGAAGAAAAATGGGAGGTGTCTCAAGAAACCAGGATGGATGACTAAAGAACTTTCAATGGAGCTAAGTTTTAAACGGAACATGTATAGGAAATGGAAAAGGGGGGAAATCACCAAAGAAGAATTCAAACAGATAGCGAACACGTGTAGGAGTAAAGTCAGAAAAGCTAAAGCGCAGAATGAGCTCAGGCTTGGTAGGGAGGTTAAGAACAATAAAAAGGGTTTTTTTGGGTATGTCCGCAGCAAAAGGAGGAAGAAGGAAATGATAGGGCCGCTACGTGGAGAAGATGGCAAAATGCTAACAGGGGACAGAGAAAAGGCAGAATTACTCAACACCTTCTTTGCCTCAGTGTTTTCAGAAAAGGAAAAGGAGGACCAACCTGAGGAGAATGGAACAGAGGACACAATAGGGGAAATCCAGCTCAAAATAAGTAAAGAGGTAGTACAGGAATACCTTCTTAATCTAAATGAATTTAAATCTCCAGGACCAGATGAACTACATCCAAGAGTATTAAAAGAGCTGGCAAATATAATCTCAGAGCCATTGGCAATAATATTTGAGAACTCCTGGAGAACAGGAGAAGTCCCAGCAGACTGGAGGAGGGCAAACGTTGTTCCCATCTTCAAAAAGGGGAAAAAAGAGGATCCCAACAACTATCGTCCAGTTAGTCTGACATCAATACCAGGGAAGATTCTAGAACAGATCATTAAACAGAGAGTCTGTGAACATTTAGAAGGCAATGCCATAATCACAAAAAGTCAGCATGGGTTTCAGAGAAACAAGTCATGCCAGACTAATCTGATCTCTTTTTTTGATAAAGTTACCAGCTTGGTAGATGAAGGGAATGCTGTGGACATTGCATACCTTGATTTCAGTAAGGCCTTTGACAAGGTTCCCCATGACATTCTTGCAAACAAGCTTGTAGAATGTGGGCTAGACAAGTTAACTGTTCAATGGATTTGTAATTGGTTGACCGGCCGAACCCAAAGGGTGCTCAGCAGTGGCTCCTCTTCGTCTTGGAAAGATGTGACCAGTGGGGTGCCACAGGGTTCTGTCCTGGGCCCAGTGCTATTCAACATCTTTATCAATGACTTAGATGAGGGAATTAGGGGCATACTTATCAAATTTGCAGATGACACCAAATTGGGAGGAGTAGCTAATACCCTAGAGGACAGGATCAAAATTCAGAATGACCTGGATAGACTGGAGAGCTGGGCCAAAGCTAACAAAATGAAATTCAATACGGAGAAATGTAAAGTACTGCATTTAGGACGGAAAAATGAAATGCATAAATATAGGATGGGAGAGACCTGGCTGAATGAGACTACGTGCGAAAGGGATCTAGGAGTCCTAGTAGACCACAAGTTGAACATGAGCCAACAGTGTGATGCGGCAGCTAAAAAGGCCAATGCAATTTTGGGCTGCATCAATAGAAGTATAGTGTCTAGATCAAGGGAAGTAATAGTGCCACTCTATTCTGCCTTGGTCAGACCTCACTTAGAATACTGTGTCCAGTTCTGGGCACCACAATTCAGAAAGGATATTGACAAATTGGAGCGTGTCCAGAGAAGGGCAACTAAAATGGTGAAAGGTCTGGAAACAATGCCTTATGAGGAGAGACTTAGGGAGCTGGGTATGTTTAGCCTGGAAAAAAGACGGTTTAGAGGTGATATGATAGCCCTGTTTAAGTATTTGAAGGGATGTCACGCTGAGGATGGAGCAGGCTTGTTTTCTGCTGCTCCAGAGACTGGAACACGGAGCAATGGGTGCAAGCTCCAGGAACAGAGATTCCACCTCAACATGAGGAGGAACTTTTTGACAGTAAGAGCTGTTCGGCAGTGGAACACACTCCCTCGGAGCGTGGTGGGGTCTCCTTCCTTGGAGGTCTTTAAACAAAGGCTGGATGGCCATCTGTCGGGGATGCTTTGATTGTGTATTCCTGCATGGCAGGGGGGTTGGACTGGATGGCCCTCGTGGTCTCTTCCAACTCTGCAATTCTATGATTCAAGTTGCCTGTTGACTTATGGTGACAACATGAATTTCATAGGGTTTTCTAAGGCAAGGGATACTCAGAGTTTGTTTTGCCAGTTCCTCCCTCTGAAGTACTGTATGGCCTACAGCACTTGGAATTCATTGGCGGTCACCCATTCAAGTACTAAATAACCAGGGCTGAACCTGCTTAGCTTTCCAAGATCAGATGCAATCTGGTGACTTCAGGGTATTGAGGCAGATTATCACAGAATTGTAGAACTATAGAATTTGAAGAGACCACGAGAGCCAACCAATCTAACCCCCTTCCACGCAGGAACACACAATCAAAACATTCCTGACAGATGGCCAACCAGCCTCTGTTTAAAAACCTCCAAAGTAGGAGACTCCACAACATCCTGAGGTATTGTATTCCACTGTCAAACAACTCTTACGATTTAATATTTAGGCAGAATCTCTTTTCCCATAGTTTGAATTCATTGCTTCATTTCCTAGAGCAAGGGATGTCATAATGAGGATGGAGCAAGCTTGTTTTCTGCTCCTCCAGAGACATGGAGCAATGGACTCAAACTACAGGAAAAGAGATTCCATCTAAACATTAGGAACAACTTCCTGATGGTAAGAGCTGTTTGGCAGTGGAATGCACTGCCTTATCAGACGGGCTTAATGAAATGGAACAGAAATGCCATAGGATCGCTAAAGAGGTTTTTTTTTCAGACGACGCCCTCCTCACCCGTTCTGACCCCATGTGCTTTCCATTTTGTTTTATTCACGGGGAAAAGTTGTCAATAGATCTCCCGTTCCATTTCTGTAACGGAATCACGGGTGTGTGAACTGGTTTGCTGTCATGCTGGTGCGATGTTAAAACATTTCCAGGTATGATCGTGACATCCAGGTGAGTGACAGCCTTTTCTGTACCCTCCCCATGTTGTTTTTAAAGCTTTAAAAGTGTTTTGGTGCTTTTTTTGATTTTTAGAAGTCTGCTTGTATTTTTATTTTTAAATTCCCCCCCTCCCTGCTGCCTGCCCCTGTAGGGCCTGGAAGGTAAGTAGAGAACACTTCTGGTGGTAATCTGGACATCCAGGTAAGTGACAGACTTTTTTGTACCCTCCCCTGTTTATTTGTTTCTTTTAAAGGCTGTTTAGGTGATTGCTTTAATTTTTTGATGTCTGGTTTTGCTTTTTTTTAAAAATTCCCTGCGCAATGCAGGACTCCCTGCAAGGTCCTGGGAGGTCCCTGCAAAACATTTCCTACTTCAACTGGGACAAAGAGGTCAGTGACAGCCTTTTTTGTTCCTCCCCAGGTTACTTGGGGTTTTTTTAAGGGTGTTTAGGTGCTTGGTGCACTTCTTTGAGGTTTGGGAAATTTTTTATTTTTAAATTCCCCACGCAATTTGGTCTCTAGGAAGGGGAGGGGGTTTGGGTCTCCAGAAAGGGGAGGGGGCTCTGTGAGAGCTCCATTCCCTTCCTGGACAGCCGGAGGAGCAGGAAGCAGTTTCTGTCCTGGGGTTAAGGTAAGTGTGTGACCATTTTTTAAAATTCAGTTACAGGGACGGGAGGAGGGTGAGTGGGTGGGTAATGGAACAGGAATGGGTTTTAAGGGCCCGTTTGATGATGATAATAATAATAATAATAATAATAATATTTATTTATATCCCGCCCCTCTGCAAACAATCGGGGTGGCTTACAACAGTAAAATAATACATAAAATCCCTTCCCCCCCCCTTAAAACATTATTAAATCAATACAAATTAAAATCAACATATAATACAATTATTATTAAAAACCCTTCCTAGCGAGCAGCAACAGTTAGGAGCTCCAGAATCAACTTCCAAAGGGGGTTCCTGAGGCCGGGATTAGCTATTCTGGAAAAGCCTGCCGGAAGAGATCCATCTTGACAGCCTTTTTAAAGCTGTCTAACAATGTCAATAGGCAGATCTCATCCGGCAGGCCATTCCACAATTTGGGGGCGACAGCCAAGAAAGCCCTCTGGGAGGTGGTCATCAGCCTAGATCTTTGTGGCTGCAACAAGTTCCTCCCAGAGGACCGGAGAGCGCGGGGAAGATTATAAGGGAGAAGGCGGTCCCTGAGATAGCTTGGACCCAAGCCATTTAGGGCTTTAAAGGTGATAACCAACACCTTGTACTGGGCCCGGAAGCTGATAGGCAGCCAGTGGAGGGACCTCAAAACCGGAGCGATGTGGTCCCTCCTAGATGTTCCTGAAACAAGCCTGGCCACCATATTTTGTACTAACTGTAGTTTCTGAACCAAGCACAAGGGTAGCCCCATGTAGAGTGCATTACAGAAATCAAGCCGTGAGGTTACCAGCGCATGCACAACGATCTCAAGATCCCTTACTTCCAGATAAGGGCGCAGCTGGCGTATCAGCCGAAGCTGATAACAAGCGCTCCTGACTGTCGCATTTACCTGATTTGTCATCAGGAGCGACAAGTCAAGGAGCACCCCCCAGACTGCGGACACAGTCACTGGAGGAGAGTGTGACCCCATCCAGGACTGGAGGTTGCAACTCAATTCTTGGTTTCGGCGCCGCTACCGTAAGCACCTCCGTCTTGTCTGGATTCAGCCTCAATCTGTTTTTCCTCATCCAGCCCATTACTGCCCAAAGGCATTCATTGAGAGGAGAGATGCCGTCAGAATTCGAGGCTGACAAACGAGATACGGAGAAATAGATCTGAGTGTCATCAGCATACTGATAATACCCAGCTCCATAACTCCGAATGATCTCACCCAGCGGCTTCATATAGATGTTAAATAACATCGGGGACAGAATAGCTCCCTGTGGTACTCCACAGGTGAGCTCCCTTTTACTGGAGCTACTGTCCCCGAGCAGCACTCTCTGGGAACTGCCCAAGAGGAAGGACCGGAACCACTGCAAAGCAGTGCCTCTGATGCCTAACTCCCTCAGGCGATCCAGAAGAATGCTGTGATCTATCGTATCAAAAGCCGCTGAGAGGTCTAGGAGCACCAACAGGGTCACACTACCCCTGTCGATGCCCAGACGCAGATTGTTGGTCAAGGCAACCATGGCAGTCTCAACCCCAAAGCCTGTCCTGAAGCCAGTTTGAAATGGGTCTAGATAATTGGTTTCATCCAAGACAGCTTGGAGTTGAAGAGCAACCGCCCTCTCTATCACCTTGATCAAAAATGGTAATAAATAGACTGGCCTATAATTTTTCATATCCAGGGGGTCCAGGGAAGGTTTTTCCAGAATAGGCTTAACAGCCGCCTCCTTTAGACATGATGGAATATATCCTTCCCTGAAGGACACATTGATGATAAAGTCCTAAGAGTATGGTGGTCTCCTTCCTTGGAGGTTTTTAAACAGAGGCTGGGTGGCCATCTGTCAGGAATGTTTTGATTGTGTATTCCTGCATGGCAGGGGGTTGGACTGGATGTCCCTTGTGTTCTTTTCCAACTCTATGATTCTATGATTTTAAGGCTCCTCCATACTGGCCCAAAGACTCAGATTTGGCAGTCTAGCTGTACTTACTTGGGGGATGGGAGATAAAATAGCCAGAAAACTTTGTGTCCCACTTTTCTCTCCTGAAATTCCAGTATGAGCTGCAACTTTTTATTCCCACAGCAAAGGGTTCCCTCCCCCCATGCCCTGGGAGTTTCCGATATAGGCTGTTAAAGGTAAGTATTCATTGTCCTGGCTCCTCCCTCTGTATTTTAGGTATGTGCTGTTGATGGGTATGAACTTTGCCACAGAAAATAGAAATAATGTGCAAGAGGATCTTGGATCTTTCCACTTATCAGATTGAAGATTCTCCCCTTCTTTCTAGGGGTGCTAAAGTGGAATAGTCTTATATTGCTTCAGCACTGTGACTATGTAAAAAAACTTTTTAAAAAATTAAATAAAAATAGAAATAATGTGCAGGACTGAGAACAGGGATATCTCTCTCTGGCTTTTCTTCGCAAACGAAGATTCAGGAAGGACTCATCCCGCGCTTTCTGCAAGCGCGCTGATGACTAAAAAGGCCAATCCGAGATAAACAAGTCCGGTTGCAAACAGCACAGCAGAAGGTCTCCTTGGGTTATGTTTTTGGGTTGTGATTCTTTCTGCGTTGTCGTTTCTCTTCAAGACTTGTTCGTCGTGAGTTCTCAAATAAGGCTGCAGCATTGTGGATAGTACGTCTCCATGCCTCCCGATGTGAGGCCAGGGCGGACCACTGTTGGTGATCAATTTGGCCAAGCCTGAGATGTTGTTTCAGGGAGTCTTTGTATCGCTTTTTTGGAGCGCCCCTCTTACGCTGACCCGTGGCGAGTTCACCGTAGAGTAGTATTTTTGGGAGGCGATGGTCCTCCATCCTAGAAACGTGCCCTGCCCAGCGCAGCTGTGTTCTCAATATCATGGCCTCAATGCTGGTGATCCCTGCTTGCTCAAGGACAGCAACATTCGTCACATAGTCAGTCCAGTGTATATTTAGGATTGTGCGTAGACAGCGCTGATGAAAGCGCTCGAGGAGTCGTAGGTGGTGGCGATAGGTGACCCATGTTTCAGATCCATAAAGGAGGATAGACAGTACGATGGCTCTATACACACTGATTTTTGTGCTTTGCCTCAGGTGTTTATTGCTCCAGACTCTTTTGTGAAGTCTTCCAAATGCACTATATGCCTTTGCTAATCTGTGATCGATCTCTTTGTCAATCTTGGCATCTGAGGAGATGATGCTTCCCAGGTAGGTGAACTGCTGAACGGACTTGAGCACTGATTTGCCGACGGCAATGTGGGGATGGTGGTGTTCGTCCTGTGGTGCAGGCTGGTAAAGAACTTCTGTTTTCTTCAGGTTGACTTCTAGCCCAAACAGCTCTGCAGCTGTTGCAAAGCAGGATGTTAGGCACTGCAGAGCTGCTTCTGTGTGGGCAACAAGGGCAGCATCATCGGCGAAGAGCAGCTCACGGACTAGATAGTTTAGAGTCTTAGTGTGAGCCCTCAGACGGCTTAAGTTAAACAAGCTACCATCAGTACGGTAGCGTATATAGATGCCGTCGTCTTCTTCAAGCTCTGCCATAGCCCTTTGGAGCATCGTGCTAAAGAAGATTGTAAATAAAGTTGGTGCAAGAACACAACCTTGCTTCACTCCATTAGTTATTAGAAAGGGCTCTGAAAGAGCATCGCCATATCTGACTTGACCACGCTGTCCCTCGTGTAGCAAGATAATCATTTTAAGGAATTTGGGGGGACATCCTAGTCTTTCCAGGATCTGCCACAGACCTTTTCTACTTACAGTGTCAAAGGCTTTGGTGAGGTCGACAAATGTTACATAGAGACCCTTGTTCTGCTCCCTACATTTTTCTTGCAGTTGCCTAAGGGCAAATACCATGTCTGTAGTACTCCTATTGGCTCTGAAGCCACATTGGCTTTCAGGGAGAAGTTCTTCTGCAATAGCAGGAACTAACCTGTTCAGGAGTATCCTTGCAAGGATTTTTCCAGCAATAGAGAGCAGTGTTATGCCTCGATAGTTTGAGCAATCGGATTTTGCTCCTTTTTTCTTGTACAGGGTGATGATGACTGCATCTCGGAGGTCTGATGGCAGTTCCCCTTTTTCCCAGCAATTCACAAGGAATTCGTGGAATTTTTCGTGGAGTGCATGACCTCCGTGTTTCCAAACTTCAGGTGGGATTCCATCAATCCCAGCTGCCTTGCCGTTTTTCATCTGCTGTATGGCCTTAAGGGTCTCTTCCAAAGTGGGAGCTATGTCCAATTCATTTTTCATTGGTTTTTGTATCGTATATTGGATAGCTGAGGCTTGGACTACTCGGTTGGTGCTAAAGAGACTTTGAAAATGTTCAGCCCAACGATTTAGGATGGAGGCTTTATCAGTAATTAATGTTTGACCATCTGTACTATATAAGGAGCTTTGGACCTGATAAGTAGGTCCAAACACTGCTTTAAGAGCTTCATAAAATCCTCTATGATCACCCAGATCTGCACAGCGCTGTGTCTTTTCTGCTAAATTGATCCACCACTTGTTCTGCATGTCTCGGAGTTTTTGTTGTAGTTTGCTACATGTGAGGCGGAAAGCTGCTTTTCTTACATGACAGGTTGGCTGGGCGAGGTATGCCTGGTGAGCAGCTCTCTTCCTTGCCAACAGCTCCTGGATCTCTTGGTTGTTTTCATCAAACCAGTCTTGATTTTTCTTGTGGGAGAAGCCAAGGGATTCTTCTGCAGACTGGAGGATACTGTTTTTGATATGTTGCCAAAGCACTGTAGGAGAAGGATCTGTAGGATGATTTTCAAGTTTCGTTTGTAGATTTGCCTGGAAGTTGTCTCTCATGGTAGCTTGTTGAAGATTGTTGACTTGGAGTCTCTTCTTTAAGATGCCACCCCTCTTAGGTTTGAACTTAAGATGAAGATTTAGTTTACATCTGACAAGGCGATGATCTGTTTGGCATTCTGCACTGGGCATCACTCATGTATGACGGACATCACGAATGTCTCTCTGACGGACTAGAACGTAGTCAATGAGGTGCCAATGTTTGGATCGGGGATGCATCCAGGTTGTCTTCAAGCTATCTTTCTGCTGAAAGATTGTGTTTATAATAGTCAGCTGTTGTTCTGCACAGAACTCTAGCAGGAGGCGTCCGTTATCATTGCAATTTCCAACACCATGCTTGCCTAAGACACCTTTCCAGGCTTCGGAGTTCTTTCCTACTCTGGCATTGAAGTCACCAAGGATAATAATTTTCTCTTCTACAGGGACTTTTTGTATGAGTTGGCGTAGGTCTGTGTAGAATTTGTCTTTCTCTACAGGGTCGGCTTGCATAGTTGGGGCATATATACTAAAGAGAACAACATGTGGGAGGCGTAAGGAAATAATGCGATCAGAGTGTCCTGTTGGCAAGGTTTCGAGTTTGGAGGCAATGGAGTTTTTAATCATAAAGCCTACTCCTGACAGATGTTTTTCGGTTTTGGGTTTGCCAGACCAGTAAAGTGTGTAGCCAGCGCCATGTTCTTTAAGGCTGCCTTCCTCATGGAAGCGAACTTCACTAAGAGCAGCGATGTCAATATTAAGCCGTGATAGTTCAAGGGCTATTAGGGCAGAACGACGCTCAGGCCGTCCACTATCTTCAGAGTCTTGCATGGTTCTGATGTTCCAGCATGCAAGTGTCAGTTTATTTACACCTTTGGAGGCCGGTGTGTGCCTTTGTTTCTTTGCCTTGGTTTGACCGCATCAGAAGATTCCCGTTGGCCGCGGCTAGCCAACCAGGTAGTTGGGGATGAGCTTTCTTTAGGCCACCTTTTCTAGGCCCCTCTCCATGTGGAGCAAGCAGTGCTCTCCTTAAAAAAGGCTGCTTGGTCGTTCAGGATGCTGCCGAACAAGACTGTCATCTCCCGGGTCAGGCTTGAGCGACCAATGTCCTGAACCGCCTGCATGCAGGGTTGGGGCTGCGGCTTCCAGTGCATCTTTACACCTGCCGGTTTCGTCCCTCGCCAGTCGCTACAGGGCTTTTTTGGAAATGGATTTGTCCTTCGAGCCTGTGCAATGGATTTTTCTGGTGGAGCGCAGCGTGCACAGAACTGGCCTCACCCTTTAAACCAGAGATTCATCTGCCGTGGCCTTGCAAGCATGGACGTGGCAGTGAGGTCCTCGGGCCATAGGTTTGATTAGAGTTTCCTTCTCTTAGATGGTTGACCTTACAGGGTTGGACGAGCACCATCTGCCCGGGTTTGGGATTGGAGTTTTCCTTCTCCTAGGACGGTTGCCACAAGGCTAGAGAGCCCATCCTGCCCTTTGACGCTCTTTGTCAGACCCTTTGGTTTTGACCTGTCTGGCATGGGAGACCCTACCAGTGGCTATTATGCCACCGCCAGCATAGCTCAAAACATCATTAGGGTACGCAAGCCTCTCTCCCACGACAAGGGGGCGTCAATGGAGAGGACAGGGATATGGAAGTGGACCATATGGGGGGTGGGGTGTTCAGTTTGTGGATGATGGGGGTGGAAGGAAATTAGACTCAAGCCACAGCTTAATCAAACCTCAAGTGGGAGGAAAGAGTAATGTGCAGATCGGGTGTAGTGTTAAAATTTACTATAATTGGCAACAAACAAGGGCCAAAAGCCCAATATGTTTAGGTCAAAATCAGATGCAGAAGCAGAAACAACCATTAAAAGGCATTCCAATGTGTGAAATCCTGAAACTAAATGCTCCAACATTACAGTAGGGAATCTGGAAGAAACCTAAGATTTATCAGACTAACTGATACATTTCAGTGTGCAAAAGAGAGCTGTGGAACAATCTTTTCACAGCAACTCAGTGAGGTGGATTTTATTAACCCCCTGCAGTAAACAAGTTGGAAAGATGCTACAATTGTGATAATGAGTCTATGGCTTTGTAGGAATCTGAATTCAGGACTCCCAGCATTTTGCCAGTTTTCATAATAACTGCTCTTTGTGACACTTCACGTGATTGCCCTAAGATGAGGATAATAAGGGAGAGTATTCAAGAACTGAGGTCTTGTTTGTTGCAAAATTAATCTTAGAAAAAACAAATCAACACCAGAGGGTTTTTTTGGGGGGGGGTCTTTGTTTTCCTGAGCTCAGTTTCCCAAGCAGAGCCAATTTGAAGGTGCACTGTCATGAATCTCAGCCATGTGTTTTGTAATGTAAACAGAAAGTATATGGAACAGGAGCACCTGGGTGTGTATGTGTGATTTTGCCAAAACTGTGTTGTGCAACCAGTGGTGTAGGGTTCACTTTAAAGTGCATGAGCTCATCACCACAACGTATATACTGTACACAGCAGCAACACATAGCGTTATATCCAATTGATTAGGATCAGCTTGACTGCAATCCTGTGCCTAATTACAATACAATCAGCTCTGTGAAAGTCGGAGTTGCTCAATTCTGACTGCCCATGTTCAGCTTGTAACATTAACAAGAAATCTTCAGCCAGCTGAAATGCAGTCGTTTAGCTTTGAATTAGAAATACAAATAAATGTTAGTGTTCTAAATTCCTAGATGTTATAATTTAACTGCTAAAAAGAAGGAGGAAGGAAAAACAAAGAAATACCCAGCTTCTGTTCAGCATTTTTCTTCATTCTCTTACTTCCTACTATCACAGAAAATTGAAAGCCTCATCATCACCACATCCTCTGGCCAGAGTAAGGAGAGTCTTCTCATTTCTCATGGTGCTCTGGGAGATTATTTCTTGGCTCCTGCTCTGAAAAAAACAAGTCACAGAGCTCTGTTCCCATGCATTTCTCTTCTAGGATACTACTAGATGCAATACCAGACAAATACCAGGAGAGCAGACCAACCATTTCACAGAATCTCACTCTGCTCCTCTGCAATGCCAGGTCAGTCAAGAACAAGACCCATATCATCCATGATCTCCTCATGGATGAGGACGCTGACCTGGCTTGCTTTACAGAGACCTGGCTGGGAGAGGATAGCGCAGTTACTTGGGCGCAGGCCCTCCCAGCTGGGTACTCTGTCAGTGAGCAGGTGAGGGGAAGTGGATGGGGGTGGGTGGAGTTGCTCTGGTTCATAAGAACAATCTGACCTTGACCAGGTTACCTGTCCGGAACACAGTCCACTTCGAGTGTATGTACCTTAGCCTGAGGACCAGGGATAGTTTGGGGATTCTGCTAGTCTACCGACCACCCCGTTGTCTAGCACACCCCCTGACCGAGCTGACACAGCTGGTCTCAGAGTTGCTGTTGGAGTCTCCCAGACTTTTAGTTTTGGAAGACTTCAACATTTCGCTCGAGACCAGTCTAACAGGCGTGGCTTGGGAGTTCATGGAGACCATGACAAACATGGGCCTATCCCAATTGGTCGTCGGGCCCACACATTGTGCAGGTTATACCCTCGATGTGGTCTTCAGTACGGAACAGGAATATACATGGGCAGAGATTGTAAGTACCTCCGCATTATCATGGTCAGATCATTTCCTGATCAAGACGAAACTTAGAGTCTGTATCCACCCAACCGGGGGTGGTGGACCCATTAGATTGGTCCGCCCTCGAAGGCTAATGGAGCCAATTGGATTCCAGAAAGCCTTAGAGGGTTTAATGGTTGGGAACACCGGTGACCCTGTTGATGCTCTGGTCAATACTTGGAACACCGATTTTGCCAGGGCTATTGACACGATTGCTCCCAAGCGTCCTTGCCAATCTGCTTCAAACCATAAGGTACACACCAGAGCTTAGGAGAATGAAGCGGTTTGGACAACGACTAGAGTGCAAGTGGCTGAAAACTTGACTCTTATCTGACAGAACTCGCCATAGGAACTTTCTTTGGTTCTATTGGGAGGCAATACGTGCAGCGCAGACATCTTTCTCCTCTGCACGTATTGTGTCTGCAGAGTCCCGTCCAGCAGAGCTGTTTCGGGTGGTGAGGGAGCTGACACAGGTACCCCCTGTGCCAAATCCCTTACTTAACCCGACGATGGCCTGCTGTGACGCGTTTAACAACTTCTTTGCAGATAAAATCTCTCAGATAAGAGCTGACTTAGATGCCAATGTTTTAACAGAAACCATAGGAGAGGTGTCCAGCGACTCCGTCGATGAAGTTATTCTGGATCAGCTCCAACCTGTGAGTACCGAGGACGTGGACAAGCTGCTTGGTAGGGTGAGGAAAACAACTTGCCCTCTCAAACCTTGCCCATCATGGATGGCTGTCTGGGGGGGGGGAAGCATTGAGGAGATTCCTCATGGATATCATCAATGCATCCTTCAGGGAAGGACATGTTCCATCTTGTCTGAAGGAAGCAGCTGTTAGGCCGCTTCTGAAAAAACCTTCCCTGGACCCCCTGGATATGAGTAACTACAGGCCTGTTTCTTTATTGTTGAGCAAGGTGATTGGGAGGGCGGTTGCTCTTCAACTCCAAGCTGACTTGGATGAAACCGATTATCTAGACCCATTTCAAACCGGCTTCAGGACAGGCTTTGGGGTTGAGATTGCCATGGTTGCCTTGACCAACGATCTGAGTCTGAGCATCGACATGGGTTGTGTGACCCTGTGGTGCACTTAGACCTCTCGGCAGGTTTTGACACGATAGATCATGGCATCCTCTTCGGCTGCCTGAAGGGGTTAGGTATCGGGGGCACTGCATTGCAGTGGCTCCGGTCCTTCCTCTCGGGGAGGTCCCAGAGGGTGAGGCTCAGGGACAGTTGTTCAAGCAAAAGAGAGCTCACCTGTGGAGTTCCACAGGGAGCTATCCTGTGCCCGATGTTATTTAACATCTATATGAAGCGGCAGGGTGAGATTATTCGGAGTTGTGGGGCTGGGTGTTATCAGTATGCTGATAACACTCAGATCTATTTCTCCGTATCTCGTTCATCGGCCTTGAATTTCAATGACATCTCTTCTCTCAATGAATGTCTTTGGGTGGTAATGGGCTGGATGAGGAAAAACAGATTGAAACTGAATCCGGACAAGACGGAGGTGCTCATAGTAGCGGCCCCGAAACCAAGAATTGAGTTGCAACCTCCAGTCCTGGACGGGGTCATACTCTCCTCCAGTGACTGTGTTCGCAGTCTGGGGGTGCTCCTTGACTCGTCGTTCATGATGATAAATCAGGTAAATGCGACAGTCAGGAGTGCCTGTTATCAGCTTCGGCTGATATGCCAGCTGCGCCCTTTTCTGGAAGTAAGGGACCTCGAGACCGTCGTTCACGTGCTGGTAACCTCACACCTAGACTTCTGTAATGCGCTCTACATGGGGCTACCCCTGTGCTTGGTTCAGAAACTACAGTTAGTACAAAATATGGTGGCCAGGCTTGTTTCAGGAACATCTAGGAGGGACCACATCACTCCGGTTTTGAGATCCCTCCACTGGCTGCCTATTGGTTTCCAGGCCCAGTACAAGATGTTGGTTATCACCTTTAAAGCCATAAATGGCTTGGGTCCAAGCTATCTCAGGGACCACCTCCTCTCCTATAATCCTCCCCATGCAGTCCAGTCCTCTGGGAGGAATTTGCTGCAGCCTCAAAAGTCGAGGCTTCCGGCTACCTCCCAGAGGGCTTTTTCTGTTGTCACCCCCATACTATGGAATGGCCTGCCGGATGAGATCCGTCAATTGACATCTGACGAAGCTGATAACAGCTTTAAAAAGGCTGTCAAGATGGATCTCTTCTGGCAGGCCTTTCCAGAATAGATTATCCCGGCCTCGGGAAACCCCCCCCCTCTTTCAGGAGAGTCCCCACAGCTTCCTTTGATAATGGAACTGAATATTGTATGTATGTCTATTATTAAGTGTTTTAATTGTTGTTTTAATTTGCTATCTGATTTAATAATTTTTTAAGGGCTGAGAGGAGTATACTGTTTTTACTTTGTATGGTGTTTTAATGTTGCTAACCGCCCTGACTGGGTTACCAAAGGGCAGTATATAAATAAATTTTATTATTATTATTATTATTAATAATAATAATAATAATAATAAAATGTACACAGATTTCAAGCAGGTTTGAAGGAACCAATGTTCCTTGGCTGGTCTCCAGACCCACCAGGGCTTGGACAGAGACAGAAGTGTGACCTTGTGGAAGTTCAGAGCCACTGATGCAGTCCCTATCTGGCTGCAGGAGGACATGTCTGTCCAAGACCTCCTTGTGGGAAGTTCCTCAACTGCTCATTTGCTCTGGGCCAGGGCCCCAATGGCATGAGAGGCTAGGAAAGGGTGGGAGAGCAACACATCTTTAAAGATGCTCAGACCATTCCTCTCTGACCTCTCCTGAAGCAACATCTATCTTTTCCCCCCACTCTCCACTTTCTACTCCAAATCTCCTGAACTTTGATTCACTGGCCACCTCCTGATGTAGCAGGGTTTGGCGCCTCACTTCAGGGGTGGAGGGAATGACATAGACAGATCTTTCAATGTCTCTGAGCAGGGGAGCCTCAGAGGGGAAGCCCTCAAACTCTCTCATTCCTATCAGCCTTGACATATGGCTCAGGATAGGGCTCAAGAGCAGAAAACATAAAAAGAGACACACTTTCTGTGTTGTCAAAATGGGTGCATGGGGTGCAGGAGATCACCCTGTTCTATGTAGTGCAGAAGCACAGCAGGGTATGGTGTTGCATCAGCACCAAAGCCCCTGCTGGCCTTTTCACTGGCTTGCTGTTCTACTCCATCCTTGGCCTGTCTTCAAAGCCTGATGTAGAGTACATGTGGAGCCTGATTTCCTTGCTATGAATGGAACCCAGACATGGAAAGCACTGCACAGAAGGCACTGAACCACCCGAGCTTCCTGTCCCAAATAGATTCAGCACCTTGGAGACCTCTTTTAAAGTCTGTATTAAAACCTAGAGTGGATTCACTGCTGCACAGACACAGAAGCCATCTGCCACTACTGGTCTGGAGTAAAGGAGGAAGCACTAGCCAGAGTGATGTGACCCTTTAGCCTACATTTTGCCAAATGCAAGTGAGTTGGTGGTTTCCACTGACTCCCCCTGAATACTAACTTGCATCTGGCAGGAGTATACATCAGCCCAGTCCAATCCAGACACAGAGTTAGGAATATAGCTTATGCTTTACTTAGGATAATTTGAATGGAAATTGGCATAGCTGCTAGATTTGTGTTCATCTTGCTTTAACATACCTTGACTGGTTTATATGCTTGTATTTGACAGTTCATTAAGTCAGTCTAATAAAATGCTTAGCTGCAGTTGCCACAACTAAATATTACAATTAAAATGTAACTGGGTGGGCAACAGTAGAGTGTCTGCCTTGTTGAAAGAAAGATGATCCCATTCAAGATTGCAGTTACATCAATATAAGTGGGGAGTGAACTGATTCCTTGAAAGCCTAAATGAAATAATAATAATAATAATAATAATAATAATAATAATATTTCTTACCCACCTATCCTCATGGAGAGGTTAAAACCTCTCTATAATGAAAAGAAGCAACATATTACAGAATGGTAATCCAGCTAAGGAACTCATATGCCCACTTAAGTAGAAGCAAATCCCACTGAACTTAAAGGAACTTTCTGTAGAGCAAAGATATAAAACATAGCACTGTTAAGCGCTGTCACACATCCATTTAGCTCATCTACTCAACTCTGACTTGCAGTTACTCCCCATTTTTTCAGGTGAGATTCTTTCCAAGCCTTCTTTGGAGCTCCCTGCTGGTCTCCCATCCAGATACTAACCAGGCTTGAGCTGGCTAAGCTTCTGAAATTAGACAAAATCAGGTGTAGTCAGAGTGGTGTGGTGGTGTTAACCATCATATCATTCCAAATAAATTTAGCTGTTCTGATATACCATACATGATAATGATCTATGGAGATAAACCTTTTTTTTTTTGCCTTCTCCTTCTCTTAATTAATATGTTGTATGTGATTATGACTGCTTCTGGTTATATTTTGTTGTTACTGTGATGTACCAAGCACACACGCTTACATGCATTCAATAAATTGCTTTATTGACATGGATTCATGTGTCAGGAACATAGGAAAAGCCAAAACTGAGCACAGTCAAAGCAATCCCCCAGATAAAAGCACCCAGCGTGAGAAAAGCATTTAGGGAGGATTTCTCATAGCGGCTTGCATGTGGGAACACTGACCTTGAGCTGCTGTGAAGAGCAGCGTTCCCAAGGCAACCAGGCGGGCTGGCCTCTCTCCAAAACTTTCAGGGGCCTAGGCAGGGAATCAGGCCTGAACTAACCCTATGTCAGGGTCCTCCATGAAATCTACTCCAATAACCAGAATTCAGGGATGAGCCTGACATACTGCCCTCCCGAAGACAAACCTCCCCCTCCCTCAACCTGGCTTATCAGGAAAGCGGGCATGGAACTTTTGCAATAAGCGCTGAGCATTCACATGATCAGAATTGACCCATTCGGCATGACCCAAAGGCAAATGTTTCCATTTCACCAAGTACTGTAGTACACCCCTGTGAACCCGAGAGTCCAACACTTCAGAAATTTCAAAATGTTGATTGTGGTCAACCAGAAGAGGATGGGGTGCAGGTCCTGGGTCCGGATGGTGCTGATCTGGAGGGCACGCCGGCTTGAGCAAGCTGGAATGAAACACAGGGTGGACATTTCGGTACAGTTTAGGCAAAGACAGTTCAAACGCCACTGGGTTTATAACCCGAGTGATAGGAAAGGGACCAATGTACTTGGGCCCCAACTTCTTTGAAGGTTGGGGACTTTTAAGAAATTTGGTAGACAAAAAGACCAAATCCCCAACAGCATAGTCTGGGGTGGGATCCCGGTTTTGATCTGCATGATGTTTATAATGCGCTTTGGCAAAGTCTAAGACTGAGATAACACATGGCCAGGCATCTCTGACCTTTTGGCTCCATTGGGTCACTGAGACCGGGTCCTTGGAAGACCCCTCCCCTAGGGGTAGAGGATTGAAATCTTGCCCTGAAACCACCTTGAAAAGGGAGAAGCCCATGCTCTGTTGAACAGTGTTGTTATAGGTGACCTCCGCAAAAGGCAAGAGGTCTACCCAGTTAGACTGTTGAAAGTTCACATAGCACCTCAGGTATTGTTCAAGAATCTGATTAATACGTTCGCTCTGGCCATCACTCTGGGGATGATGGGAACTGCTGAGTCCTAACTCAACTCCCAGAAGTTTTGTGAATGCTTTCCAAAACTGGGAAGTGAACTGGGCCCCCTTGTCAGATACAATCTTGGCAGGCACTCCATGTAGTCTGTAAATGTGCTGAATGAACAACCTGGCTAATTGGGAGGCGGTAGGGAGTTTCTTGCAGGCCACGAAATGTGCTTGTTTCGTCCCCCTCCTTGATTCGCACTCTGTAATAAGCCTCCCTTAGGTCCAACTTAGTAAATATCTTCCCTTTGGACAAATGGGCCAGTATGTCCTTCATCAGAGGCAGGGGGTATTGATTAGAGACGCTAATTGCATTTAACCCTCAGTAGTCTTGGATCAAACGAAGACCTCCATCTGATTTTTGCCTGAACATCACCAGGGCCCCCACAGGTGAGGTTGAGGGCCTAATGAACCCCCGCGCTAAGTTTTTGTCTATAAACTCCCGGAGGGCATCCATTTCAGCTGGCGTCATGGAATAAATCCTGGGCTTGGGTAGTTTAGTCTCAGAAAGTATCTCGATGGCACAATGAAAGGGCCTGGGGGAGGCAACACGTCGCACTCCCTCTCCTCAAAAACATATTGCTACGTCTTGTATTCCACTGGCAATCCTTTCAGCTCCCCTTTGACTAAAGCAGTCGTGCAGTTCCGTGAATCAGCCTCTAGAGGGATTCCCCCCCTTGGGAAGCTTCCCCCACCCGGTGCTCCTCCATACACACAGGATCTGCAAAAGTCATTGTCTCTTTTACCCAGTCTATGGTGGGGTTGTGGAACTTTAGCCAGTTTAGGGCCACCACTGCCATGGGAACTAACCCTGGGACAATCACAAATTGAAGTTCCTCCTGATGATTCCCCATTCTCATGCATATTGGGCCAGTCATTCACCTGGGGCCCCCCCTTCATCATCCCCCCATCCATCTGTGACAGCCACACAGGTTTGTCCAGCTTAATAGTATTGATGTCCAGTTCACTGACTAGGGAAGGATGCATTAAGACTTGGGTACATCCGGAATCAATAATTAACATTACTTTTCGGGTGCCCCCACCTCCAACCCCTACTGTGGCTTTTATGAAAAAAGGGCCTTTCACTCCACTCACCACAGCCTCCGGGCACCCTTCGGGGTTAGCCCGCCCTCGGGTGCTTAATAGGGCGGGTTGGATCCGTTTCCTGCCGGCTCTGCATTAGAAGAATAGGATCCACTATCATCTGGGTCATCCGAAGATTCCCCTGCTGCGTGGCTTGCCACCAAGGCCCGTGCTGCTGCCTTAGGCTTGGGCTTGAGTGGGGTCTTAGATGATGCTGATCTCCCTTCGCTCCACTGGGGCTTGTCAGCTGCCGCTGGCTCCCAAGGGCTCCTCTCTGGGCATTCAGCTATGCGATGGCCTCCCTTTCCACAATGCAGGCACAAGCCTTTTCTCATCCTTCGCTCCCGTTCTGACTCTCCAGTCGTGTTTCCACCCGAGCGGGCTGGTTTGTCTTTCTTTCCGGTAGACCCGGTGGCCTTCCCCTCGGACCCTTGCTGGCACCATACCATCTTGACGCTCCGTCTCAGCGTCTCCACTTCCCCGGCAAGCCGCACCCACCCCAAGAGGGTTTTGGGGTTCCCCTGGAACATCGCCCACTCTAGGATGTCAGCGTTCAGCCCATCCTGGAAAAACTGCACCTTGATGTCCTCCGACCACTCAGGCACTTGGCTGGCCAGGCGGCGGAACTCAGCAGCATACACTCCCACTGTCTTTGAGCCTTGCTTCAGTTGCCTGAGATCCGCCCTGGCCCTCCTCACTCTTAAGGGGTCTTCAAATTGGGCCCTTAAGCCCAACAAAAACTCCTGGAAGTTTCCCAGTTTTGGTGCTCCCATATTATAGAGCCCCACCAACCACTGTGCCACCTCTCCCTCTAGCTGGTTGGACACATACTGCACCTTCTCAGCCTCCATCTGGAATTCCTCATCCCACTGGGTCATGAAACTCACCACTTGGGTCAGGAAGTAGGGAAGCTTCGCTGCATCTCCATCGAAGGTCACCTTCAAATTCTGGTGCTTCAGGCCCTGGGGCCTTACCCGTGGCTCGACCAGCCCAGCCCCTCCAGGAGGGGCCGGCCCAGGAGCCGTCAGACCAGGGTCCCCAGGAGGCAGAGCTGGGACCCCAGCCCTGGGTGCCAGGGTGGCCACTGGTTGGGCTTGAGGAGGCTGGGCCCCTCCAGGGGTGGGTAGAGCCGGTGGCATCCTTTGCAGGAGTTCTAGAAGGCTCGCCTGCATCTCCCCCATTTACTGCTTCAACTATTGGAACTCTGCTCCTACTTCTGCCAGGGAAAACCTTACTCCTGTCTCTCGAGACCCCTCGTCCAGGGGCCTGTCCCACCGACGGGACCAACATTCCTCCCAGTTGTGGTCACCCACCCAAGGCCAGTGGGGTGCCAGGACTTCTCGAACTGGAGTACCGAAAAGCGGCATGCTGCCCCTCCCTGGAGCTTGCTTGGCTCCCAGCTCCAAGGGTCGGAGGGGAGAGTAAATCTCCCAGCCCTTCGGCGATCCCGGCTCTTGTCTTCTTCGGAAGCTGCAGCAACACCTCCCGCTGCACCGGCCTCCAGCCCAGAGGCACCGGCTCCCTGGTCGCTGCTGGCAACCAGATCTTTATCCATCTGGGTTCCAGCCTCCGTATCGTCTGACATTACGGGTAGAACCACTCAAAAGGAAAGAGTTGTAAAGAAGAGTTTTGGCTTACTGTGATGTACCAAGCACATACGCTCACATGCATTCAATAAATTGCTTTATTGACATGGATTCATGTGCCAGGAACATAGGAAAAGCCGAAACTGAGCACAGTCAAAGCAATCCCCCAGATAAAAGCACCCAGCGTGAGAAAAGCATTTAGGATTTCTCATAGCGGCTTGCACCTGGGAACACTGACCCTGAGCTGCTGTGCAGAGCAGCGTTCCCAAGCCAACCAGGCAGGCTGGCCTCTCTCCAAAACTTTCAGGGGCCTAGGCAGGGAACCAGGCCTGAACCAACCCTATGTCTGGGTCCTCCATGAAATCTACTCCAATAACCAGAATTCAGGGACGAGCCTGACAGTTCTTCTGCTAAACATGCTGGAAATGTACAGAGCCTGCAAAAAGACAAAGATGAAGAAGAAGAAGAAAATATGGGGGGGAAAGTATATATTTGCAGGAAACTTTACATTGTCATAAAAACACATTTTGCCACTTCTTCAAGTACTGATATTCATGCAGTTGGAATCCTAGGACTAAGCCCATGGAACAAAATGAGAATTTATTTCTTAACAGACATCCATGGGGTCGCATTGCAAATTTGAATTCCATTGCCATGTGTGGCACAGTGGTTTAGATTACAACTCTGGAGACTAGGGTTTGAATCCATGGATCTATGGAAGCCCACTGGTTTACCTTGGGCAAGTCACACACCCTCAGCCTCAGAGAAAGGCAAAGACACCCCCACCAAATAAATCTTGCCAAGAAAACCCAGGGATTGGTTACACGGTGAAAAAAAATCATGAAGAATTCACCAAGATTCCTAATTGTTTACATGCATTGCAGCACAAAGTCACCTCTTTCAGAAGGAGGGGGCACAAAAAACATTAGTAACGCAATAAAGGATTTCGGGACTTTTCCCGACTTTTTTGAAAAGTAGCGCATTTTCGATAGTCTAAACAACCATTACACTACATGCTGTGTGAATTACCAGCAATCTTTGGGATACATTCACAGCAGAGCTTTGCCATGAGTGGTTGAACTCACCAGGGAGGGGTTTGGACAAGTAGGGGATGGAGGAAAGATCCATGTTGTTTCCAGCCACGATAAAGACAGTGAGTGCTAGCCTTGTGTGTGTGTGTCTTTCCTTCTCTCCCTCCCACCTTGCTACTTTCAGTCTCAGTGTGTGTGAATGATTTAGTCTCCCCTCCTGCGATCGCATCTCTTCCCTTCTCCCTATCTTGTGCTTAACCACGAAAAAGACTGGAGTGCTAGCCTTGTGTGTGTGTGTCTTTCCTTCTCTCCCTCCCTCCTTGCTATCTTGTGCCTAGCTGCTACGATCTGAAGAATTAAGCAAGCCTTTTCCAGTCTCTCTTGTGTGTGTGTGAATGTTCATCTCAGGCATTCCTGTGGTAATCAGAGGATGTGCTTGGGAGGCCACACCCCCGTCTCAGTCTGTGTGTGAATATCAAAGCGCAACACAGCTGAAAACTAAACTGATAGATCAGTTAAGCCATATATCATCTGAACGATGCACTACAGCTGCGAAACCGCGATAAAGCGCAAATTACCGCAATAAAAACTGTTGTGTAACTGAAGCCCCAGTGATAGGTTCACCTTAGGGTTGCCATAAATTGGAAATGACTTGAAGGCATTTAACAACAGCAAAGCTTATACAACTCTGCCCCCTTGTGTTTCATTCAATGCATACAATAAACAGTTTCAAGTAGGAGTGATATTTGTTAGGACTGGGACATGGTGAAGAGTTTAAACAATCCCCCTGTGTATTCACCATGGCCTTTGTAAATCCCCCTCTCAAAGATTTTTAAAAGATATCTAACAGTTAGCCAGATATATTAAATGCAGTTACATATATGATTTCACATCTCGTTCTGTCTGTTCTAGTTTTGTTGTATTTTTAAAAAACTCCATAGATACCCAATCAAATACATTTCCCCCTTCTCCCCTTTTGTTCCTACCCACCCTACCTCATGAAGTGATTTCCCAGAGAGAACTTGACGATCCCAGAATTACAGCCACTCCTAGAAAGAATGGAAGAAGGGGGGGATCAAATTGTGCTTTCTTGTGGAGCAAATTAATTTTATGTATTTATTACTACTTTTATTTTACTCCTTTCATAGAGCACGAAGTGGTCTTATATATAACAACCCTGTTGGGTAGGTTAGACTTGAGAGTTACTGGACCAGGGTCAGCTAGGGAGATTCATGGTTGAGTGGGAACTTGTATCTGGATCTCTCTAGTCACAGTCAAGTGCTCTGTGGTCCACCACCTCATACCGACTCTACTTCTGTTTTTCTAAACAGAAAAGCATTTTTTCTTAGGCCAAAGTTGCCTGTCCATTGACCTCTGTTTTCCATTGTCTAACACCTGCCCCAAACTTTTTTTTTTAGTGTGTCTGCATTCCTGTTTATGGCTGCACCTCTTCACCTACTCCATTTCTGGTTTCTCTGCCATCAGTCACCCAAGTCCATTATCATAAGCTTTCCACTGCATTTCATACATGCACACACACAAACAAAAACCTCTCATGGGCTTTTCTGTATCACCTTTTTCTTGTGTATGCCTCCTCACTGGTCTATCCCTAATTAGGGCTGAATTTCAGGTATACTATGTACCACATTCAACTGTTCATAAGAATATACATCTGTATGAGTCATATTGAATCATATTAAAGGTCCATTTAGTCCAACATCTTGTCAAAGACTGCCAGCCAAATATTTACAGGAAGGCAACAAAGAAGATGTTTGCCTTCTTTCTCTAACCTTCCTCTGGTAATTGGAATCTACTGGTGTAATGTTTCAAAGCCAACATATTTAGCAGTTGCAGGCAAAACGTATTGATAGTCTTATTCTCCATGACTTATCTAGTACCCTTTAAAAGCCATGTAAGGAGCTTATTACATGACACTGTTATTACACAATCACACTGTGTTGGTTGTATCTTTGCTTGCAACCTGTTGAACAACGCCATGGCTCTCACCTTGCTGCACCACTGTTGGGGCATCTAGAAATCAATTTTTTTTCCACTGAAAATAATTGGTTAATGACTCCCCTATCCTGCTATGGTTTTGTAACTATTGGGGGAAACAGATGGAGGAGATATTTCCGTTGGTTGCTCTATCTGTTGCAAAAAAAAAAAAAAGCAACTAGGACTTTATCAGACCAGGCATATCAGACCAGGCATCATAACAATGCCTAATTAATGCAAAAGGGCGTGCATATCATATGCTGTCCTTTCACAATTTTGTACTGTCCAAAAGCTGTTCCTTTTTATTGACAAGCCAAGCTGTCAATAGATCTCCTGTGGTGCTCTTTTGACAGCATTGCTGGCGTAGGGGATGCTATTTTCATGACCCTCCCCAGTGTATTTTCAACTTTTAAAATGTGTTTCTGTGCTTGTGCGAATGTTTTATGTCTTAATTTTGCTTTATTTTTTAAATTTGCCATGCTCATGTCTTCTTGCGAGAATCAGTGAAATCTCAGACCAGGAAGTAAATGGAGCTCCATCCGTGCTCCATTTATGCTGGGACTGCCTCTTTAAGGTAGGTCTGATAAAGAGGGTTCTTTTGCCGGCATAAGAACAGTTCAAAATATGCTGGCAAAATAATGTTTCTGGAGGGTGGTCTGATAAAGTCCCTAGATTGTGTTACCTGTTTCACAGAACATACAGAGGCAATTCACAGAACAAACAGAAATATTTTATTCCTATCTTGAGTCTTCTTGGGTTCTTTTTATTTCAGGATATATCACAGCAAATATGTAAATAAATAATTTAAAAACACATTTTTAAAGGACAGATAGCTGTTTTGTTCCAAATAAAGGGCATTCCTCTGGTGGGAAGAGGAACACAGGTTCTTAATATTAGAACAGTAAGATTTTTGGAATGCTGTACCTTTAACAAAGAAGGCATGCCCATCCAGGGGGTTGTCTAAATGGTGAAATAAACCTCATGAAATTTGCTGGGAATCCTACCTGTCTAATTGGGATTCTACATTAATCCACATTATTCAGAAGGAGGAGAGCCCAAAATGGCAAAAACAATGCTGGAAAAGCCTTTGCAGCCTTTGCAGCTTTTCCTATAGTTTTGTGGGGGGGGGGGTTTAAACAGCGATGGGGTACACACTCCTGCTTGTTAAGACAAGCAATTCACTTGGAATCACTTTCCCTTACAAGTGGGTGTGCAAAGCTGATTGGTTGAGTGAGCATGGGGGCAGGGCTTGCTAACAAGGCAAGCGCCTGCAGCCGCCATGTTGAAATTTCACTTTAGTGACCAATCACTAAGGTGGTAAAATGGGGTGTTTGTGGGAGTTTTGCTGTCCTTTTAACTCAGAAAATCATTCAATCATTCCAGTGCACCTTACACCACTTTTTTTAAAAAAGTTCGGCAGTGGCGGAGTACTAACACGAGCAACTCACTCGCGGCCACCATCTGGCATGCAAAGCTTCTGGGGGCTTCTGTGGCCAAAACCACTGTCAAGACAAGTTGCTGCTGTTGCAAAATGACATTAGTACAAAGTACTCCATCCCCCACCCCCCCGTATAGACTAAGCCCCTGGTTTCCAGAGCGAATATTGAGGAAAGACACAGAAGATATCTATGGAGATTTTCAGACTACACTGTTACAGTGTTATTATTCTACATTAACTGCTCTGGCTTCCTCCTGTGGAATTCTGAGATTTGTAGTTTAGTGAGGCCTAAGAGCTCTCTGGCTGAGAGTTGTAAATGCCCCTCCCTAAATTGCAAATCCCAGGATTCAAGAGGAGGGAGCCATAGCAAATAAAGTGGAATAGTAACACTATAACAGTGTTGTCTGAAAATCTCCTATGACTGGACAATTGTCAATAGCAGTGGTTCTTAACCTGCGGTCCACAGACCCCCAGGGGGCCACAATGTCCTCACAGGGGGTCCACAAAGGCTTGAAGTCTGTTTGGCCCACGACAGGAACTAAGGCAAAGGCTGGCTGGCTGGCTTGGCCTGCACCTTGCTGTTCAATCTGCTCCAGCCGCAAACTTGCAGGAAGAAGCAGAAGAAAATTCTTCCCTCCCCCTCCAGTGCTTCTAAAGGAAGATTTAATGGTGTAATTGTGTTGTTGTTGGTTGTTGTTGTTAGGGTCTTAAATCTTGAGTTAAGTCTTGGGGGTCCATGGCAACAAAAGATATTTAAAGGAGGCCCCTGGGGGTCCCTGGTAAAGAAAAGGGCCACTGGTCTATAGTGATAAGAGCCACTGGTCTATAGTGTTATGAAACCTGAATGTTTATTGGCCGAATTGCCTACCTTTCTTTCATCCTCCCACCCCTCCCTGCTGACTGAAGAAGTCTGTATGGAATGAAAATGATTTTCCAGGAAGTCCCAACCAATAACAAATGAGGTTTTCTGTGCAAGAGATCTCACTTTTTTTGCAGTAGTTTGGACAGGCCCCATGTTGGATGTAAAGGTTTCAGTCCATTTTGTTGTGATATTGGGAGCATAGTGGGTGCAGTGTGCATGAGCTTTCATTGCTCATCCCTTTGGGATTCATTACTCATCCCAGGAATCTCCTTCAGGGTATTTCTGAGTATCAGAGAAGCAGTTTTCAAATGGAACAACCCAAAACAACTGAGTAGTATGATAACCACCCTAATCACTGACCACATTTTGCAGCAGCGAATGGCACAAATCATGTGCTCTAAAAACTTGAGTTTTTCTTTTTCTATCTCCTGAATTTGCTGCCAAACAACTCTACTGGGTAAGACCTGATTTTTATTGCCAAATGATTTGCCAGTTTGGTGATGTGTATGTGAAGGGCTTCTGCTGAAAAGTAGGTTGATTGAATTCCTGTTAAACAAGTGGCCTGTGGCATTTGATCTGAGGAGACTTTTGACACATGCAAGCCATCATGTCATCACCGAAAGATGAATGTACATGAATGAACTTGTAAAGCTTTTGTGGGAAGTACAGAATACAAGGTGAATAGAATAATAATTTCCTGAGCCTGTGGTCGCTGATTGTCAGGGTACTTTGAATCTAAGCAAGCCTGTATAGCAGAGGTGAGCAAGGCATGGGTTGCATGCAGCTCAGCCTGGCCTTTTTTAAGGTTGCCAAAGACAAATTTCAGCAGTGTTATGGCAGAATTTTTCCCTTCTGAAAAACATGACTGCATTCTCTAAAACAAGGTCTCTGTCCCCTGAGTGCCATGCTTTAATAAGAAAATGCCCTTTGACAGCTCATTTTCCTACAGTTCAAGTTTGGTGCGCTAGTGGGTTGTGGGACAGAAATTGGTGCCAAGACTCACCAGAATTGCCCATCTCTGTTTTCTTCATGCCACCTCCCTGCAACACACACACACACACACACACACACACACCTTGCCTCACCCATTTACTGTAGTTTGTTCTAATAGGCTTAAATGTTAGAGGAGTAAACATTCACAGGACTTTAGTATTACCAGCTTTGAACACCAGATGGAGGCAAATAGCTATCTGAAAAGATGAGCCAGGAAGCCCAGTCACTATGCATCAATATTAATCCTAAATACTTACACCTGTTCCCCATCTTGACCATGTATGAACTACTAACCCACCTACCCCACAAAGGTTTTACCATGTTTCTGTGAAAGGGTACCCTTCAACACCAAATAATTGTAGCCCCACCATCATTACTTCTGGTTGTTGTGTGCCTTCAAGTTGTTTCTGACTTATGGTGAACCTATCACAGGGTTTTCTTGACAAGATTTTTTTGAGGGAGGGGTGTTACCTTTGTCTCCATCTGAGGCTAAGAAAGTGTGACTTACCTATGGACACCCAGTGGGTTTCAAACCCTGGTCTTCAGAGTCATAGTCCAATGCTCAAACCACTATGCAGTGCTGCCTTTCCATCATCATTATTACTATTCTAGCATCATTAATACTATACTATACTATACTATACTATACTTTATTTATTTATTTATTTATTTATTTATTTCCTGCCTTTTCCCCTATTCTGTTACTCAGGGTGACTTACAAAAGTTCAAACAGATACAGCTAAAACAAAAAAAAATCACTGTACAACAGTTAAAAATATAATTAACTATCAATAAAAGGAAAGTCAGTTAAAAACAAATAATTAAAAGAGAGAACAACAAATATAGGCCCTTCCCCTCTCAGTAGTCAGCCTTCAAAGACCAGTCAACATCTTTGCTTGCCTATGAAAGGATATTAAGGAAGGTGTCAGTGTAACCTAAGAAAGGGGTTCCAGAGTCTGGGAGCAACCACTAAAGAAGGTGAGACAGTGAGAAGGGCTTCCCCAGAAGATCTTAAAATATGTGGAGGCTTATATAATGAGATATGATCCTTCAGATTCCATTTTAATGGCCATGTCTGCATCCTACAGAATCCTGGGGTTTGTAGTTTGGTGAGGTGCTCAAACTCTCAGGGTGAGAATTCTAAGTATCCCTAATTATGTTGTATGAAAGTGCCCTACATTAGTGGCTTGTTCCAGTCCAAAACACCTGAAACTCTGGATAGTATAGCACCTTTTTCACACAGGCAACACTGATTCCTTATTACATAGAGGGCTTGTTTAGATGAGAAGATATAATGCTGGTTGCTGCTCATTAACGCAAAATCAAGGCAGCATTCTTTTGTCTCCATGGTCCTTTGGCAAAATCGCTGGTATGCAAAGCTATCCATGTTTTAAGTTCATACGCAGCGAAGCATCATGGTGGCTGACAGTGAATTACTCATGTTATTATTCTCCACAAGTTGTTGATGCTGCACAGGTTTTTTTTAACTGAAAATCAAAGGTGTGCAAATGTGATCTTCTGCTTAAAAAAGCTGTTTGGTCACCTGTTTGGTGCATGCTTTGGGGTAAAGCTACACAGTACAATCCCATGTCCTTGTATGTTCTTTCAATTTGTGAGGAGATTCAAGTGAACTCTCTTGTTTGTCATTCAGAACTCTGTTCTATTTTATTGTCCACTGCAATCTGCTTCCATTGTTTTACACAGAGAGGGAGGGAGGGAAGGATGAAAGGAGGGAGGTAGAGAGTTAGTACTGTATCTCCTCCTTGACTGGAAGAGGGGCATTCTGGGAAACGGGTGCATTTATTAACCCAGAAAAGTGATCAAGCCAGCTGTAGAGCTGAATCAGTCTTCCCCAACTAGGTCACACTGGCTGGAGATGATGGGAGTTGTAGTCCAACACATCACCAGGTTGGACACAACTAAATGGACAATACTAAAGAATGGGTGAGCCTATAAAACAAGATATATATTTTTCCTACTTACATCACTGGGATTCTTCTTCTTATTTTGATGCAGCCATAGCAAGCAGACTGGCATTTACATCTCTCCATATTTTGAATTTTTACTCAAAGAAATAAAAGTGAGGCAATGCTTATACGACAGACAATTAAAAGAAGGGGGAAAGGCTTAATAGCCATCTCGTAACAAATATTAGTTACTTGACATTTTATGGGGGGGGTTGTTGTTGTTTTGATAATCAATAAGCAGCTAATCAGTATCTCAGATCACAAGGGAAGTCAAACTGACATTTCAATGAAACCTAATTGGCTGGTTCTGTACTCCATTCAAGAAAAGAGAAGCAATCCATGTGTCATCTGAACAGAGTTAACACAATGATGGTGACTAATAGTAACCATGGAAATGAAAAGATAGTGGATAGAGCCCAGTGCGCAAACCTCACTGGCATCCTCAAAGAGCAGAAAATAGGAGCTTGATTAATTTTGCACACATCAAAGCAAGCTCTGTCAGTGGCAATTACACACAAGACAAAGAACGCAAAGTGCATGGAGTCTTTTCAGGAGGCTACGGTATTCAGGATCAGGCTATATTGTCATTTTCCATTGCAAAGAATGAAAATGTCTTTGATGTCAAGAAGTGACTACACAGTGTAGACTGACTGGATTTACAGCATGCAGATGAAGTCAGGTTGAAGCCACAAATTGACTTTGAAATAGGATCAGTGATGTTGTACATGAAAAGGGATAAAAGAGTACCAATGGATGAGAGCTCTCTCAAAGAGAAAAGCTAGAGCCCAGTGGTCTGTCTCTACACCAAATGACATCCCGTGGATGATGCATTCTGGAGTTTTTTATAGACCCGCACACACACACACCCCAAAAAACCATGGAAATTATTGTTTGAATTGTGATGTTTTTACATGGATATCTTGCAATGTGTGTGAATGTGGTCTATTACCGAAGAGCATCAACTTGTCTGCTCAAGATCACCTTAGCTCTGAAGTCTTCATTTTGTCTGGAAATATTAGCTGCCAAGGCCTAGCACATTAAGACGTGGTGCTTCTACAGTTCCCACTGATACCCTTTATAGGGATGGAAAGAAGAGTAATTTCTCTTTTTATACCAGCCTCTGACAGTAGTATAACATTTATTGAATCAGTGCTCGGACTACAGCAAGTTAAAAATCAAATAATAGGATTTGTATAAAGATAATGAATTGTCAAAATTAATAAAGTTAGTAACATTCACATATTACTTATAAAGCACAAAGTATTGCTAATGTGGAAAAAATAAACTTGTAACACAATATTGCTCTCAGAAGGAGTGAGAAAAAACTTTTTGAAGATTTATGTCAGTAATATTTCTTATACTTTTAGGTCTCCCTGACAATTTGCCAAAATGGATTCCACATACTTTATTCTTGCATTTGGCAACTGTTACTGCAAAGACAGCAATCCTCCAAGTGACAAACTGGTTAGTTGCCTGTGAGGGGGGGGACAGCTTCCTCTTTGTATTCCAGGCCCCCATTTTCCTTAGAAAGGGATCTAAATAGTATTCTCTAGCATCACTAAACAGATTGGCATTCAGAGTCTGCCAAATTCCAACATACAGTCCATTTGTGAAAGCCTTTTAATACTCCACTGTCACAGGGAACAGAAGATAACCCTCTAGACACCCTAAACTACAGTTCTTGTCTGTTACCTCTGGCAACAAAATAACTTGGTCCATACCTGTTAGGTATGCCACAAGTCAAATTCAAAGTATGCTCCTCTGGGTATATAGCCTTTTTGCACCCTAACTTGTATGTGCATCTGCATGTTCCTTCAAGTTGCCTGTTGACTTGCAGTGACCCCATGAATTTCTCAGGGTTTTCTTAGGCAAGGAATACTCCAAGGTGATTTTGCCACTTTCTTCCTCTGAAATATAGCTTACAGCACCTGCTATTCCCTGGCAGTTTCCCATCCAAGACCTAACCTACTTCTTGCTTTTTTGGTTTTAGGGTGCAGGATAATTGCACCAGGCCTTTTGGCTGGGAGCGCTAGACGCCCTCTGTTGGGAAGTGTCCCTCATCTTTTGTTCTGGGAACCAGACACCAGCATGGCAGAGACAGCCAAGAATGTCGGAGAGACTCTGGGCCACAGACAGGCCCACAATTTATTCTGTCTGTCCAGGGTGCCATGAACTCTTCCTGCCTGTGCCTGCTGTGGCATGCGTGTCCTTCAAGTTGGTCATCAAAGGATGAGTGGAAATGAGTGGCATTCCCAAAAAACTTTTGAAAAATTAACTATAAATGTCTCCAGAGAGCACAGGTAACAATTAAGTACATGTTTTATTGACACAAACCATCTTCCTCTTTGAACGTAGTGATCAATATGTTTCAAAATTCAGCAAATGACAGCAGGATAACCAGCTCCAGCTCCTGCCTGAGGCAGATAACGATTGTGCCATCTGAAACAATTAGACATGGTGACAGCTAAGATCCATTGTTTACTCTGCATCAGCAACCTGGGGCTGTGTATGTAGTGAGCATACTCAAAATAGTATTTAGTTAATTCTTTTAATAGGTACAATAGGACAGGGTGGAATTGCCAGTGCTGAATGCATACATGGCAGTTACAGATTCTTTCAGATAGCACAGTGTTGGAGAAGGAAAAGAATCTGCTAGTTACCACAAAATTGAAATAGAATCACTAGGACACGGCTGGGACACTTCTGCTTTCCCCATAAATAACAGAACAAATAAGGCTTTCCACACTGACTTTTCTTAAAGTGGTGTGAGCAATCACAAAGAGCCCAGGGGAGAATCTTTTCTACTGTGATAGGCTGCAATCTTCCCCCCAAAATGGCCCAAAACAAAACAGGAAATAAGTTTTCTTTCCATTTTCAGCCATTCTTGGTTGATTTTCTTGGGATTGGGGTAGGGTGTTACAGAAGGCCTCCAGAAGTGGTAGTTGATCAATCTGGGAGTAATTTCTCTCCTGCAATATTTTTAGGGGTACCTGTGCTCCAAGGGGCTTCAGGCATCTAGTGAAGGTTAGGGTGCAGTTCCATGTGGCCCATTGGTCCCAGTTTTCCCAACCCCATCTTACAGTCATATTTCCAAACATATTCACTGGAGAAGATATTCCCACTGAGTGCAATGGCACTTACATCCTATTTAGTCTTAGTATTGCCTTGGGTTTAAGTAGTTTTATCAGCATTTCTTCTGTTCTACCCACCCCCTCATTTTTAGTTCCTGTCCTTTCCATCCTACATTAGCTTCTCTTTCTTATGAATTACTTGCCTGTTTGAAAATTCATGTAGGGAAGTGCAGCTTCTCAGAACATCTTCATTTTCCCTACACTCCCTCAGCTGCTGCTGTTTTCTCATTAATACATGCCTCTCTGCTCAGTGTCTGATTTTTCAAGTCACACCACTTATTTTCCTTCATGCCCATTTACTTGTCTGCTTCCTGAATTGTAATCTTTGTTTTGCATTCTTGATCTAGATGTCTTAGCTCTACCCCCTCTTGCATATAAAATAATAAGAGACTGAAAGGACATGGGAGATGACATAGTCCAACCCTCTGCTCAATGCAGGATCTGCAATGCATGACAGATGGCCATGCAGCCTTTGCTTAAAACTTTCCATGAATGAAAAACTACCATTTCCCAGAACAGCTCTTCCGCTGCCCAAAACTTTTCACTATGTTGCAGTCCCTTTAATGTTTAAAACCAAAACCTGCTTCCCCACAATTTACACCCACTGGTTCCAGTCCTGTCCTCAGGAGCAACAGAAAATAGGCCAGTTCCATCTTCTGTGTGACAACACTTCAGATACCTGAAGACTGATACACATTGCCCCTTCCTCTCCTGGCTGAGCATACTTAGCTTTTCCAAGTGTTCCTCATACAAAGGTTTCCAGATCTCTCACCATCCTGGTTTTCTTCCTCCAGATGTACGCATTCTTAACATCTGGTACCCAGAACTAAATACAGTATTCCAAATACAATCTGACTAGTACTGATTAGAGCAGAACAATTCTCTTTGATTTGGACAATATATGCTTCTGTTAGTGCAATCTAAGGTATTTATTTGTTTGTTATCCTGTCTTTTCCCCAGCATATATATATCTACAAATCCTAATCTAGGCTTTTGCTGCTCTATTTCTTGGTATAGTATTGGCCTAAGACTTATTACTTCCTGAAGAGAAGCTGAAATCCACCCTCCCCCAACAACACTTTTAGAAAAGGTCTTGCGTCATCACTTAGACAATTCCTGTCTTCATCAGTTTCTTCCCTGATTCATAGTGTTTCTGAAACAGATTGCTCGACCCTGAAAAATTTAGGAACATAATATCCATGTTGTATCAGAGCAAAGATCTATCTAGTCCAGCACTCTGTTCATACAGTGGCCAACCAGTTGATATGGGAAGTCTACAAAGTTGTGTTACCCAGCAATTGGCACACAGAGGGATATTTTCTCTGGTACTAGAGGTAATAGGTATGTACATGATAGGTAGTAATCACTTACAGCCCCATCCTTTTAAAGTTGTCCAAATTGGCAGTAATTAGTCCTTCTTGTAGCCAATTCCATTGTCTAATTATGCAATGTATGAAGAAGTACTTCTTTTTATTTGTCCTGAATCTACAAGCATTCACCTGCATACAAAGAACTCTGCTAAACCAGAGGAACTATATAAGTCAGATCCAGAAAGCAAATCTTGGGTCACATTAGTTCTGAACTATCTAGCATCTCAATGATGGTAACATTAGTTTTATCTGCTGTGCTTACAGAAATTCCAAGACTCAGTTGCCTTTGAAAGTGCTTTGCTCTGGTCTAGTAGGTTAAATGGGACCCATCAAAACACAGACGAAGTCTGGAGACTAGCTTTCAGCTGGAAAGAGAGGGAGATCAGACTTAAAACTGGGTGTCTTCAAAAGTGAGTTGCATGCTGATCTTTGCCATCCTTCCTATTTGCCACAATGCCATCTGCTGCTGGCAGATGGTACAATTTACAGTAGCACAGCAGTTACAAAAATAAGGAGGCAAAGAGGGTAAACAATAACATTGATTAGTGAATGTGAAAGGTTTCAAGGAACTAGATCTCTGATTTGGTTCCATATTAGGAAAATGTGCCTTTCACACTCGAAAGACTGAATAATTTGGCTAAGTGAAGCTTTATACAGAATGTATAAGAGTCACGACAGGTACAATGTGGGGAGGACATTGAGTCAGTGTAGCTTTTCATTTTCATTTAAAACGAATACAACTTTCACTAACATTTCAGTTTTTCAAAATAACCTTCACAATCTAAGTGTTATTATTTTTACTCTTTCCAATTAATCTTTTTGTTCAAGTTTGGGATGCGCTTGATTGAGCTGCTGCTATATAGGGCAAAAGGCACCCAGATAACATAACAGGAGCCTACCATTAGGTTGCACATCACTTGGGTGAAAATTTCATTGTAGGATCTTGAGAAAATGTAGGTTCTCTTACAGTCAGCCTTGTCCCCTGTTGTGTGTGAGATCTGTGTTTCACCCCATGTTGCCATCTTTGGGGAAATGTACTTGATGAAGCAAATTCTAGTGCCACACTTTCTGCATGGAAGAAATCTGGAGCTATTCAAAAGCTGAGTGATATTGGCATCCATCCATCACAAGCTGGATCCACTTAGACCAGTGTTTCCCAAACTCTGGTCTTATAGGTGTTTTGGACTTCTGTTCCCACAATCCCTGATCATTAGCTAAGGGGGCTGAGGCTTCTGGGAGTTGAAGTCTTAAGCACATGGAAGACTAGAGTTTGGGAATCACTGCTTTAAACAAACTAGTTCCCTATGGATTCAGCTGGACTAGATATTTTATGTCTTCAGCAAAAGAGAAATGACACATGCAGTAACCAGTGCAGCACAACTGGGACTTGCATATGTAGGTACTCTGTAAACCAAGCAGGTGGGAAATACATTAAATTTCTAGAATTCCCAAAGTTCATTAGATGTCTGTGGGAAAATGTCAGAGGAAAGCATTGACTGGGTTTCAGGGGCTCTAGCAAGAATATGAAACAAATAAAAGGCAGAGAGAAAAGGCATGAAGAGTCAGTGAAGTGTCACTCAGAGATCAAAATGAACAAGTCAGTCCATAAGGAGGACAATGTGGTCCAGAAGATCTGGATAGGAGCTTGGATGGGGCAGAGCCCAGGAAAACAGGAAATACAATTAAGCAAGATTTTTTGTTAGACTGAACCTAGAAGGCATTTCGGAGCCAGAACTAGAAAAGATATTGGTGTGGTCAGTCTAATACTTGAGTATGGTAAGGCAGTAGAAATAAAGTAAAGCTATAAGCTGAAAACCTCTCCACATCCCATCTAGAATAAATCTCGGAAAATGCAATTTGATAAGGTTTTTGTCAGAGATCCCCTTGCCATCATCCTGGCAAAGAATTACAGTTCCTTAAGTTTATAGGAGAAGGAATAATTATTAAACTACATTAAGGATACAATCAAATATCCACTTGCATAAGACTAAGTCCCAAGACAATTCAATGGGATCTGTTTATATGCACACCTGAATTGAATTGCACTGTCATTCTCAAGTGTAGATGTACTCGTTGGCTTGTGTAAGTCTAAGAAGACCTGAGTAACCCAATAGAGACAAAGGGCCTATCTAAATGGTGAAATAATACAAACGGGATGCAAATGGAAGACAATCCATTCATACAGACATTCATACAAATATGTATCATTAGGAAGGGGGGCAACCAAATCTACTGCAAACTCTCTGTGCCTACTGCCTGGGTTTTCGTCCAGATTTTCTAAAAAGCTCCGTACAACATGAAAATGTGTGATCATTTGGACAGTCGCATTTGCACAGATATGAACAGGCAGAACAATCCAATTGGCTGGACGAGCATGGGTGCGGGGCTAGCAAACAGGGAAAGCAGCTGCTGCTGCCATGTTGGATTTTTGGCTAAGCAAGGGTCTGGTAAGTCGATCAAACAGCGATATTATGCTCTCTTTTTTGTTTTCTTTTTTAAAATATGAAATATCGCATGTGCACACCATGGGAAAGTATTCTTTTTTAAAAAAATGGGTGGTGGCAGATTTAAAATCACAAGTAAATTACTCGTGGCTGCCATCTTGGCTAGGGGGTCATGTGGAATTTAGGGAGCTCTTTTGACCATAAAGGCAGGTCACATAGAATGGAGTTGGATGCAGAAAATGGAACATTGGTACTTACTGTGGAGGTTCCTTTTCAGCAGTAGTGGGGAGGAAGTCCTCCAGTCTGTGTTTGGCTCCACCTCTTACCCTGCCTGTTAAGCTGAAGGTGGAGCTAAACCCAGACTGAAGGACTCCCTGCCCACATTGCTGGAAAAAGAAAAGGTGAGCAACTGGATAATGTATACATTTCATTTTTTTTATTTTGAAAAGGTATGTCCAACCTTTTTTCTAAGAGGAATTCAAGGTGGGTAACGATAAATAATCCTACTGGGGCACTACTTTTCCATGTGGTGGGGATTGTATGCTCCTGTGAGGTACAAGGCTATGCTGATGGGAGCAGTGCTGCTGGGTCTCTCATGTCAGACAGGCTTTTGCTGAGGAGCCAGACTAAATGTGCTATTGGGCAGAAGCAGCAGCAGCGATTGACACTGGTGGAGGATATCTCAGAGAGAATCACAGTAGCACCATAGCTAACACTTGTTAGTACTGTGCAAAAGGGAGCATGGTAAACCCCTTTTGAATGTCTTTTACCATGGAAACCTATGATGAGACAATCCAAAATGAAACAAGAGATAGCACCAGAAGATGAAACTCCCAGGTCAGAAGGCACTCATGAGCTTCTGAGGTAGAGACAGAGGACAACTGTGAGTAGTGCTGTGGATAATGATGCAGCTGGACTCAAGTAAAAAGGATGTTCAGCTGCTGACATGCTCAGAGGCAAAAGGGAAGTCTGAGGCTGCACAACACATGGTATAGGAAAATGGAATATGAGAAGCATGAATCGAGGGAAGGAAGACATGGTAAAACAAGAAATGAAATGTATAAACATTGCAATACTTAGGGTGCACAAGCTAAAGTGGACAGGAATGGGACATTTTGAGTCAAATAATTACACAGTGTTTTACTTGGGAAATGAAAATCTAAGAAGAAATGGGGGTGTCATTAATAGTGAGGAAAATGTTGCAAAAGCAGTCAAAGGACATAATGGAAAGTCTGATGGAATAATATCAATAAGACTTCAAGGAAAACCTATCGATATAACTATAATCCAAGTTTATGCTCCAACTACAGAGGCAAAAGAGGAAGAAATGGAAAGATTCTGTGCTTCAGTCCTGGAGGAAATAAAAAGAAGGCTGTGTGCTAAGTATTAAGGACACTAAGAATCTATGAATACAGAGTTTTAAATATTTCACTTAGCACTAAGACTGTGGGGAAAATTAGATCATTTACCTTATAGTGATAAGAATAAGGTCATCTTCCCATGGTCGATGTCAGAAGAGGAAGTAAGAATTAACTTCAGGGCTACAAAGCAGAAAGCTGAAAGCAAGATCAGCATTTACTAGTTGAATGGACTATTGAGAGACACCTAGTGCTGGTGAGGACTAATTGCACTTGAAGTAGTGTTTTTTGTTTTTTTTTGCTTTTGCTTTTGCTGTTTTATTTGACAGCTGTCAAAATGAGTACAACAGCAAAGATGGAAGCACAGGAGGCAAGAAGATTCTCAGTGAATCAGATGTCAAAGCCAACAGACTCAAATCAAATGTTGGAAGAAATAAAACAGATGAGGGCTCATATGACTAAGTCTTTTAAAAAGAGCTTAACGAAAGAGAAAGATGTTTAGGCTTTCTTGGGATACCTGATGAACAAAATGAGGATATTCACAAAAAGATGATTGAAGGTTTGGCAAACCTGAGAGTAGACTGAATTTGTGAGTGGCAAGACAGAGAAATTTGCCAAGAGATGTCATAGTTTATTTTGTTAGATGAAAAATAAGGGATCAAGTTCTTCACCAACATTATGGGGAAAAAGTGATGAATGATCGACTTGTGACAGTCCTGAAAGATATACCTGCACAAATTCTAAGAAAAGGAAAGAACTGTGCTTTTCTGACTGACAGATTGAAGCATTAGGGGATTCTGTTCAGATGGGAGAAATTGGAAGCCTTGTCTCTCATGTTCAATCAAAGATTTACTTTAAATAAATTCAGAAGCCTAAAGACTTCCTCAAAAAACATAAAAACAAAATAGATGAAGAGGCAATAGGAGGTAAAGAGGAGGAATCAGAGGACTCTGGATCAAGAGTTTTAGGAAGATTAAGGAGAAAGGAGAAGATAAAAAAGTGGATGGAACTGCTGCAGTGGAAATGGACCCTGACAACATAAAGGCTTGACAATGGATCTGAAATGTATCTCATGGAACATAAGTGGGGTAAATAAGCTTCATAAAGGAAGAAAATATGTCTTTATTTGAATAATTTTTTATTGTTATTTTTTATTGTACTTTTATCACAACCAAAACCAGAACATACATACATACAGTCACCTAACATTTCCTATCATTACTACATAACAAGATATATACGTACACATATGAAGCTAAGTTTACATCAGACTTCCTATATGTTTGGTGCTGTTGGAACAACAATATCTCCTTAATTCAATACTAAAAATGACTCCTGTTAACATTCCTCTATCTGTTCTCTGTTGCCTTGTCTGTTATTTCATTATGATTCTCTTCCTGTCTGTCGACTCTTTCTATCTCTTTTGGTCTATTCCTCTATCCTATTAATTTCAAATATTCAATATCGTAAATCAACCCCCCCTTTCCCCATTGTTTTAATACTAGAAACCATTTTTCTAAAGATTTTCTTTTTGGTATATTATGTATTTTAGCCATTAAAATATCTAGCTCTATCATTTCCTGTGACTTCTCCATCCATTCATCTATGGTGGGTGCATTTGGGGATTTCCACCTCTGTGCTATTGCCAATCTTGCTGCCGTAATTAGAGAATAATTCTCCAATTTTTAACTTCCTCTTCTTTTTTAATTACATCAGTTATATTCAGCAAGTATAATTCAGGCTTCGCTTCAAAATGCATTTGCAACATATTTTCCATAAGTTTATGCACCTTACCCCAAATTTTTTTAATCACCTAGCAGCTCCACCACATGTGGAACAAAGTACCCCTATTGCTCTGGCATCTCCAGCATTTATTGCTGATAGAAAAAAAATTAAGTATGCTTTGATTTGCTTAGAAGAGACGCACATCAAGGAGGGGGGATCTAAATTTTTATCATTTCCAAAATTTGCCAGAGAATTAATTCAGATACAAGGATTTTAAAAAATTGGTAGTGGGTGTCTATGCACCCACAGAAAGTAAGATCACCTTCTATGAAAACTTAATGGAAAAGTTGATGGGTTATTCTTATGAACATTGGCTACTTTGAGGAGAATGGAATGTAGTTCTATCTCCCCAAATTGATAGAACTTCAGCCCAAGACACTGGTGGTAGACAAAGTAAAGTTCAGAAATCTTCTTTTTTCATTTGATGGACAATTTTGAATTGCAAAGTGTGCGGAGATTCAAATATGGAGATGCTAAAGCATATACTTTTTCCCCAGAGAGTCATAAATTGTTTTCCAGAATTGACATGTTTTTGTTGTATAAGTCTTTGTGTAAAAGGATTGTGAAAATGTAGATTTTGCCAAAGACTTTTTCTGATCATAACCCAGTGGCTTTAATCCTAAAATAACCAAAGTGGGTTCTTTTAATTGGAGATTGAATGAAATGAGAAAATTGTACAAAATTGTAAGAAGAAATTGAAAGTTTTTAAAGATAATCTGGATAAAGGCACCAATGTGAGAATGGTTTGGGATATGAGTAAGGCCTTTATTAGAGGTTATTTTATACAAGAGAATACAAAGATTAAAAGAATTAAGAGAAGACTCAATTGATTTTAGATAAAATAAGAATAATGGAAGAGGAATTAAGAGGACCCCATTGAAGTGTGGGGTTATGACTCAAATAAAAGCTTTATAGAAGCAACTTTCTATGATTATGGTTGTTGAGATTTTTAAAAAGATGAGGTATGTGAAACAGAAGCATTTTGAATCTGCAAATAAGCCAGACAGATAGTTGGTTTACAAGCTGAGATAAGACAGAGAAATTAATGTTTAAAATACACAATGGGAAATAGTTCACTACTGACCATGAGAAGATAAAAAGGACATTTTATAAATATTACTCTACATTGTATAAAAAAACAACAAGTTTCAATTGAGAAGGCTGGGAAATATTTGGATAAACAGAATTTGCCTTTGATTACAGAGGCCCTGAGGTCATGGCTGAATGCCTCTACTGCCGTAATTGAGATCTTTGAAGCAATTAAAAAGATTAAAGTTGGGAAGGTGCCTGAGCTGGATGGCTTTCCAGCCATATATTACGGTACAAATGCTTTCAAGAGGAGTTGTACTTACCATGACAGTAAACTATGAATTTGATTCTCAAGTCTAGAAAGGTCCCAGATACATGGCAGAATGCAAACATAACTTTAATACTGAAAGAGTGCCAAGATTCAACAATGGCTAAGAATTACAGACCTATTTCCCTGCTAAATAATTATTACAAAATGTTTGCTGCAATTTTGAAGAGATTGAAGAGGATTTTACAAGAATTCATGCATAGTGAGCAGTGTGACTTTTAACCAGAGATTATTTTGTGAGACTATATGCAATGTGTGATGGATATTTTAGAATATTTAGAAAGGCATAGTGAAGAGCAGTGGCCCTGATAATTTGGATGCTGAAAAAGCCTTTGACAATTTAAATTGGTCTCTTTTGTTTGAGACATTGGAAAAGATGGATTTGGGGAAGAATTTTATTAGTTGGATTAAGAGTATCTATGGTACTCAAAAGGTGCAAATATAGTTGTCCTTCCGTATCCACGGATTTGGTATCCACGGATTTAAGTATTCATAGTTTGAAAATATGCTTAATAAATAATAATCCAAAAAGCAAACCTTGATTTTGGATTGCCATCTTATATAAGGGACACCATTTTGCTGTGTCATTGCATATAATGGGACTTGAATATTCACGGATTTTGGTATCCACGGGGGGATTTTGGTATCCACAGGGAACTAAACCCCAGCAAATATGAAGGGACAACTGTATTGATTAATGGGGAAATGACAAGATCATGTGATATACAAAAAAGACACAAGGCAAGGGTGTCTGTTATCTCCTCTACTTTTTATTTTGGCTTTGCAGGTTCTTAATAGACCTGTAAGCCAAGAAGAGAAAATCAAAGGATTGTGTTATCAGAGGGCAAACATTTAAATTAAAGGCCTTTTCAGATGATTTGATTGTTTTGGAAAATCCTTTGAAAAGCATTGAGGTATTGTTAGAAGAATATGGAGACTGCTGGTTTTAAAATCTGTAAGGACAAAATGATAATTTTGGGAAAAAATATGAGAAGATTATCAAATATCTTTAACTGAGAAATCTGGCATTAAGGACTTTTTCAAACGGTTGAAAAAACCCACAAGGAGGTTGGGAGAAGAACGGGATTGTCGCGCTTACACAGCCCTGTTTCAGACAACGCAGTTGTCCTCCATCCTCCTCCCGATCTTCCCCCACGTTGCTCGTGCCACTTTTTACTGACAGAAAATCTCCATGAATAAAAAGCGGCACCTGCAGCAGGGGGAAGGTCAGGAGAAGGTTGGGAGGAGGACTGCGTCATCTGAAATGGGGCTGTGTAAGTGCAACAGCACCATTCTTTTCCCGACCTCCTCGTGGGTTTTTTCAACCATTTGAAAAAGTCCGAAGATTGAGAAGAAGGTGAAATATCTAGGTATCACAAGGCTATCAGAGCGGCTTACAAATTGTTTTAAGCAATAGCAATTTACACATCTACACTGCATTAAAGTTTCCAATGTGTGTTAGCTAATTGCCCCCACAAGCTGGGTACTCATTTTACCGACCTACAAAAGGATGGCAGGCTGAGTGAACCTTGGAGCCTGCTGGAATCGAACTGCAACGTGGTGACTTGCAGTACTGGCATTTGAAATTTGAAATGGATTATAAAAATTACATGGTTTTGAATTGATTAGATAATTTTTTAAATAAAATTATATATGCATGAGGAACATTTAATTGTCAAGGTGTGCAAGTTATTGTTTAAAATGGCAATGGAGCAGGAGCAAGTTAAAGAATGTATGAGAAAATGTGGCTGAAGAGGTTGAAAATTACATTGCTAGACTTTAAGAAAGCTGATTTCAGAAAACTTAGGGAATTACTGGGGGTGATTCCATGGTCAGGAATATTAAAGGAGAAGGGAGTACATGATGGATGGGAGTTTCTAAGAAGTGAGATATTAAAGGAACAACTTCAAACAGTTCCAATGAGGAGGAAAAATGGCAGGTGTCTAAAGAAACCAGTGTGGATGTCTAAAGAACTTTCAACTGAGCTAACACTTAAAAGGAACATGTGGAAGAAATGGAAAAAGAAAGAAATCACCAAAGAAGAATTCAAACAAATAGCCAGCTCGTATAGGGGGGAAATCAGAAAAGCAAAAGCACAGCTGGAGCTCAGGCTTGCTAGACAGGTTAAAAACAATAAGAAGGGCTTTTTTGGATATGTCCGCAGCAAAAGAAAGAACAAGGAAGTGGTAGGACCGCTGCAGGGAGAAGGTGGAAAAATGCTAACAGGGACAGAGAAAAGGTAGAGCTACTTAAAACCTTCTTTGCTTCAGTCTTCTCCCAAAAGGAGAATAGTGCTCAACCTGGAGAAAATGGAGCAGATGATGCAGCTGGAGAAATGCAGCACAGAATAGGTAAAGGGGTAGACCTCACTTGTATAAATGAATTCAAGTCTCCAGGTCCATATGAACTACATCCAAGGGTACTAAAAGAACTGGCATAAGTAATCTCAGAAACACTGTCAATAATCTTTGAGAAATCCTGGAGAACAAGAGAGGTCCCAGCAGACTGGATGAGGGCAAATGTTGTCCCCATCTTTAAAACGGGTGGGGGAAAGATGACACAAATAATTACCACCCAGTCAGCCTGACATCAATACTAGGAAAGATTCTAGAGCAGAGCATTATATAGACAGTCTCTAAGCACTTAGAAAGCAATGCTGTGCTCACTAAAAGTCAACATGGGCTTTTGAAAAACAAGTCATGCCAAACTAATCTTATCTCTTTTTTTTATAGAGTTACAAACTTGGTAGCTGAAGGGAATGCTGCGTATGTAGTGTATCTTGATTTCAGTAAGGGCTTTGACAACATCCCCCAATATATTCTTACAAAAAAGTTAGTAACTAGACAATGGAAGTGTTAGGTGGATTTGTAATTGGTTGATGGGCCCCATCCAAAGGGTAGTCACCAATGACTCCTCTTCATCCTGGAGAGAAGTGACCAGCAGGGTGCCACAAGGTTCTGTCTTGGTCCCAGTGCTATTCAACATCTTTATCAATGACTTGGATGAGGGAATAAAGGGCATGCTTATCAAGTTTGCAGATGACACCAAATTAGGAGGGGTAGCTAATACCCCAGAGGACAGGATCAGAATCCAAAATGACCTGAACAGATTAGAAAGCTGGGCCAAAACTAACAAAATGAAATTTCAACAGAGAGAAATGTAGGATACTACACTTGGGCAATAAAAATGAAAAACACAGATATAGGATGAGTGACACTGGTGTGATGGCAATACATGCGAAAGTGATCTAGGAGCCTTAGTGGACCACAAGCTGAACATGAGTCAACAGTGTGATGCAACAGCTAAAAAAAGCCAATGATATTCTAGGCTGCATCAATAGTAGTATCTAGATCAGGGGAAGTACAGTAATCATGCCACTCTATTCTGCTTTGGTCAGACCTCACCTGGAATACTGTGTCCAGTTCTGGGCACCACAATTCCAGAAGGATATGGACAAGCTGGAGTGTGTCCAGAGGAGGATGACCCAAATGGTGGGAGGTCTGGAAGCCATGCCCTATGAGGAGTGGCTTAGGGAGCTGGGTATGTTTAGCCTGGGAAAGAGAAAATTAAGAGGGGACATGATAGCCATGTTTAAATAGTTGAAGGGATGTCATGTTGAGGATGGAGCAAGCTTGTTTTCTGCTGCTCCAGACACAAGGACACAGAGCAATGGACTCAAACTGCAGAAAAAGAGATTCCATCTAAACATTAGGAAGATTTCCTGACAGTGAGAGCTGTTCGGAAGTGGAATGCACTGCCTCATAGTGTGGTGGAGTCTCCTTCCTTGGAGGTTTTTAAGCAAAGGCTGGATGGCCCTCTGTCGGGAATGTTTTCTGTATTCCTGCATGGCAGGGGGTTGGACTAGATGGCGCTTGTGGTCTCTTCCAACTCTATGATTCTATGATTAAGTTATTACCTTAAGGACATTTTTTATAAGATTAAGTACTGTTAGTCACTACTTACGACTCCTCGAATGCTTTCATCAGCGCTGTCTACGCACAATCCTACATATACACTGGACTGACTATGTGATGAATGTTGCTGTCCTTGAGCAAGCAGGGATCACCAGCATTGAGGCCATGATATTGAGAACACAGTTGCGCTGGGCAGGGCACGTTTCTAGGATGGAGGACCATCGCCTCCCAAAAATAGTACTCTACGGTGAACTTGCCATGGGTCAGCGTAAGAGGGGTGCTCCAAAAAAAAAAAAAAAAAGATACAAGGACTCCCTGAAACAACATCTCAGGCTCGGCCAAATTGATCACCAACAGTGGTTCGCCCTGGCCTCACATCGGGACGCACTATCCACGATGCTGCAGCCTTATTTGAGAACTCACGCCGAACAAGTCTTGAAGAGAAATGACAACGCAGAAAGAATCACAACCCAGAAACATCACCCAAGGAGACCTTCTGCTGTGCTTTCTGCAATCGGACTTGTTTATCTCGGATTGGACTTTTCAGTCATCAGCGCGCTTGCAGAAAGCACGGGATGAGTCCTTCCTGAATCTTCGTTTGCGAAGAAAAGCCAGAGAGAGAGAGAGAGAGGTACCGTTAGTACGTGACTCCAGAGAGAATATCTAAGATGTATGAAGGGTCCAGTAGGATTTAACAGAAGAATGAAGAAGTTTATTGCTTGAGCACATCCACAATACCTAAGCCGGATTTCCAAATTGTCCAGACTGAATGACTGTGCTTCTTACAGTTGAGGTCAAGTTAACACTTTTTGGGAACTCCCTTTTTGACTGCTGTATGATTCACAAATACAGATGAATAATCTTCCTTGAATGCTTCCCTAAGTACTTCCTGTCCTTCTCCATAAAAAGATGGTAAATACAGGGTGCTTCTATTGTATGTTATTTGCCAACTATCAGGCACACACCCTTGGGTGGAATGATATACTCTAGTTTAGTTAGAACACCAAGGGCATGATCCAGACATTTTAAGACCAATTGATTTCAACAGAAGAATGAAGCAAATATTTCATCCCATCCCAGTGTAGTTATCAGTAAGACATTAACAGTGCTTAATATAATTTTGATCAACAACCCTATTTGTTTACTCTTGTTGGAGCTACATCAGGGGAGGAAGAAAGCCAGCCAGCCAGCCAGCCAGCCTCAAGATCATAAGGATGGGGGGAAAACTCATAATTAAGAGACCACTAATTATATGCCAAATAAGAAAACTGTAAGACAATTACAGAATTGAAAGACTTTCTTGCTGTTGTGTGCCTTCATGTAATTTCCAACTTATAGCAACCCGAAGGAGAAGCTATCACAGAGTGTTCTTGGCAGAATTTGTTCAAAGTGAGGCGGGTGCCTTTGCCTTCCTCTGAGGCTGAGAGGGTATGACTTGCCAAAGGTGACACAGTAGGTTGCCACTGAGCAGGGATTCAAACCCTGTTCTCCAGAGCCCTAGTCTAATGCTCAAAACTCTACATCACACTGGCCCCTATTATAAATATTGAAACCAGAGTTTTAAAATAAAAGTAGAAATTTTGTGTCCACAATCACTGTGCATATAAAGGTAATGGTTCAAAACAGGCGTGACAGATTCACTCTAGGCCTGTGACTCTAACATCATCACTTTTCTTCTCCTATATGATTTTTAAACATCTTCCATCAGATGAAGCCAACGGAGCTTTGAAAGCTTACATGATATATTTTTTTGCATTTCAGTTGCCAATAAAGGTATTGCTCTTTTGTGGATTTTGTTGTATTTTGCTGCATGATCAACATGGCTACACCTGAATATGCCTCCAAATTGTACGGTTCTGAATAACAGGCCCAAATCCAGTTCCAGTAGAGGTCAGTCCACTAGCTTCTTTTGGTTCATCATTAGTCATCCACTGGCTCTCCTGGTTCCCATCCTGCTTACAATGTTGTCATTGTTGTCAGCAGGCTGCCGTCCTGGAGAAAAATACCTCATCAAATAGATCTTTTTTACTCTTGAGATGAGCTTCTTTACAATAGGTTCTATACTACATTTTCCCTTATGCTTTTTTATATCTAGTTTAATTATATAATGTAAGGTCCTTTGAAGGCATGGGTATCACAGCTTCTACACTGTAATCTAGGAGAGCAGATTCGGCAAGCATTTGGCCCCTCAAAAATATCCTGATACCAAAAATACCTGTCCCTATTTGACAGTGTTTCTGAAGCAGACTGCTTCACCCACGAGAACTTGCTGGATCAGAGCAAAGGGGAACTCTGGAGGTATAATATACATTAGAGCATTCCCCCAGCACTGACATTCACAGAGCATTTGCTCTGTGTATCAGAGCATCAGTGGAACATTGGATTCTTCCCCTACCTACCATCAAGATATTTCAGGTTATCAGTCACACAGTAGGACAGTTTCACCATCCACCCTCCAGTTCAAATTTGCCCAACCGATATACATACTATTTCTTATTAACTGTAAGATCAGTATACTGAAGTGAACTGAGTACTGGGCTTGAACTGGGGAGGCCTGTAGTCAAATCCATGATAATTCATAAAGGTCACTGGGTGATCTTTGGCCAGTTGCTATTTTTCAACCAGAACTAATTTACAGTTATTATGGAATAGAAGGGTTAACTAGTGAAGGACTGGGGGAGGGGGAGACAGAAAAAATTCAGGACCCCCCTTTCCCTCTTTTCTTCTGAAGCCCTCTTTTTTCTGGAAAAATTGAAAAAAATGATGATGGAATATTTTCTTTTAAAATTATGAATAAAATGTTTAAGACAAGGTATTCACATATTTACTGGCCCAAAATCATTTCTAAAACTATGCAAGAACAAGATTTTTATGTAAGACTTTGTACAATATGAGATCACTATAATTCCTGAGCTTGGTTTCCTTTTCTCAGTTCAATTCATGGAAACGAGAGCACCCAGCTTGTGGGGGCAATTAGCTAACACACATTGGAAACTGTTTAATGCAGTGTAGATGTGTAAATAGCTATTGCTTAAAACAATTTGTAAGCCGCTCTGATAGCCTTGTGGCTGAAGAGCGGGGTATAAATAAATAATAATTAAAAAAAAGACATTATGGAGAACTAGCAGAAACAAAATAATTTTTTGTTTTGCTAATGTTGATGTTTTGTTCCATTTTTATTGGGAGGGTTTCCCCCTGTACTCTTCAAAATGGCAAAACCAAAGTGATGCCTTGTACTTTAGGTGTTCCTCACACTAGTGGACCTGGTAGCTCCACCTGTAGCAAATAAATAAATAAAAGTTTAAAAGTTCAATTTGTAATTACTATATATTCTAAATAAACTGTACAATCAGACCCCTGTATCCACAGAACCAATACCTGCAGTTACAGTTATCCATGGGACACAAAACAGGGACACTACCAGTCACTCTAGACATCTTCTAGGTCTTCCAATGCAACTCTATGGTATGTTTTTAATCAGAAGTCCATTATTTTAATAGGGTTTGTTGTTATCCACAGTTTTTGGTATCCGTGCTAAGTCCGGGAACCAAACCCTGCAGATAGGGGGGTTCGGCTGTACTTTTAATATATTAAACATGGTAATTTTATGCCAAACAAAATTATGTTTCTAAAGTTAAGAAAATGACTTTCATTCTATAATGTGTGTGTGTGTGTTAATATTGCATTTTTCCATTTTTCCAAACATTTCTGTCTCCACCGCAAAAAACAGGAAAAAAACATTTTTTCTATGGCTTCAAAGCTTCTGGAAATTTACATTCCTAGGGATAACCTTATGTACAACACCTTTATCTTACTGGAATAATAGTGGGACACAAACCCAAATAAAATAAACACAAACACACACAAAGAATAAGCCTTGTTTTCATGATAAAAGCAGAGTGGGGGAATGGTACAGAGACAAGGAAATGGGGATGAGTATATTGAAAAAGAGTAGGCACATGTGTAACCTGCTCTGGGAGCTTTTTTGGCTGAAGGGAAGGGTATAAAAACTGTTAAAAATACATAAACGATTGAGTAAACACAAGAATGAAGACAATAAGCAAGGGCATGATCCAGAAGGCAGAGCACTTGAAGGAAAGCAAGGGTCCATAAGCAGAAACATATGGGAAGGCAGTGTTACAGGTGCTGAGTAGGCAAAAGACGGAGGTTACCTGAAGAGGAATTGTAAAAGTTTTTGTTTGTAAATGTGCAAGTCAGAGAGGGCAGGGTCACTCTCTCATGTTAATCTGACAGCCCACTTTATGTAATACTGACAGCAAATCTATCTTGCATTGTTATTGTTATAAGACTATAGCATCCATTTGGGATATTTTAATGGACAACGCTGTTCATCCATAAGGATGTTTTGCAGTCATTGTTCAGGGACATTCAGGACCAGACTGACTTGTCTTGCAATTGTTATACAGGCATACCTCAGTTAACACAGCCTCTGACAAAGATGTTCTTTTTTACAATTTATTTTTACACCCAGCCAGGGCCCCTTTTCTTCTCATCCTCTGTCTAGCTGTCTAGCATGTTAAACAAAGTACTGTATAAATCTGTGTTTGGTCACCAAAACTGAAATCATAAGAAAAGTGGAAACTGATGAAAAATCCTTAGATGTATTTTGGAAAAAGCTTTCAAGTGCTATGTGTATATAGTTAATTTTGAATGTTTGCTGAAACATATTGAACTACCCTTCTTTTTTGTGGTGTAGGAATCTATGCCTACTCTTTCCATGTTATTTCTGCTTCTGGTAAAAATTTTCTGTTAAAGAAGTAATGCCCAGGAACACATCTACTTCGTTAACCAATGTATACTTGTACTATGAAGTAATGGAGCTGCACCAATATCTAGGAATATTGTGCAAGTATGCTCAGATATAGGTATTGCAGAGAAACACATTACTATTCTTAAAGTTTCAGTGGAAGAAAAGATAACAGTGCCACAATCTGAGATAAGAGATGATATGGAAGGACAGTGTGCAATTACAAAGGGGCATGAGGGCACCATTCATGTACTGTCATGCTGTGATACCCCCCTTGATGGTTAGCAGATTGTTCTCCAGCCATATCTTTCTACTCCTTCACTGAGTCATTTTCTTGATGGTGAGACTGGGCAGCATCCCTGGCAGCATGATTTCATTGCTATGGCATTGCAGCAGTAATGCTATGGCACTTTGCGTGGGTTGATGTTGCTGTGGCAACTACAGAGTTGAAGCTTTGGCAGTGTGAGGGGGTGGCTGCAGAAGTGATGAGAGAAGTTACTATTGTAGCAGCACACAATGACTTTGTGAAAATCCTGCAGCATTTTATGATATAGGATCCAAGACCCACCCCAACAGAATTATGAAACTAGTAATACACAATAAAGTAAGAATATATGACAGCAATATTACAATGATGTATTCCAGGTCAGAATACTTAAATCTATTAACATGAAAGAAGACAACTGTAAGAGTAGAATCCCATGTCCACAACACTGAACAGGAGCACTCCAAACAGCTTTGTTAAGGGTACCACTTGTCTGATGCATGTGTGATTGATTGACTGTTGCTTAGCTGTTGCTTGAGAATTTTCTTTGGAAGCACAGTATATTTTTGGCAAACTGCCCTCACTTAATTGCAAAAATCAACAGAACAGTGACAAGCTAGTGCTCTAGGACAGGGATTTAGGAGATTGCTCTCATGGGTGTTTGGGTCCCCAAACTGCACAGGACTTTGAAGGTAAGGAAAAGTGCACTTTGCATTGGTCTTGGAAATGAACTAGCAGTGAATCACAAGTAAGGTATTGTCAAACCACCCTGGGCCAGTTAACAGGTTCAGGAGATTAAAATGAATGGAAATTATATGTGCTATTAGCAAAGATATCACAATAATAAAGTGGAATAATGAAGGAGAGAACGGACGAAAAAATCTGGCTTAATAAATCACAGTGGGAATCAGCTGCATGCCTAGGAACAGGCAGGTAACCTCTCTTTGTAAGAGCAGGTAAGCAGGAAGGGATGACTTTGCATAAATCGTGTTGATACTTGGATTTTGGTTAAGAAAATGGAACGGCTGAAGAAGAGTCTCAGATAATGATCTCAGCAGATGAGTGAATCAGTAGAGAAGAAAATGGTACAAAACGGGTGTCTGGGTCCCACACCATGCAGGGTTTTAAAGGTAAGGAAGAATGCACTTTGAATTCATCTTGGAAATGAAGCAGCAGTGAGTAACAGTTTCAACACAAAGTGAGATATGGTCTAATCACCCAGCCACTGTTAATAACTTAGTAGCTATATCACCATCTAATTTCTGTTGTACTGGTGTTAATTTGGCTGTTTGTGTAGCCAAAATGATAATCACACACAGGTTTCTTAAGAATAATGCCCTAAAAATGGGTATTCTTCCCACAACAACATAACAAGGACTGAGTGTATTCAGTAGACATTGAATGTTGATTGCTGGGGTGAAGGGAAAAGAAAACAGGGTGGAAAGAAACTGAATGGACTGGCACTCAGTGAACTGCAATATTTGGCTATGGACTTCACTTGTATGTACAGTTGTCCCTTCATATTCGCTGGGGTTTGGTTCCAGGACCCCCACCCTATAGATACCAAAATCCATGAATACTCAAGTCCCATTATATGCAGTGGCATAGCAAAATGGTGTCCCTTATATAAGATGGCAAAATCAAGGTTTCCTTTTTGGATTATTATTTTTTAAAGAATATTTTCAAGCCCTGAATACTTAAATCCGTGGATACGGAGGGACAACTGTACTAACAGTAAGCATGCTGTAACCGTTTATTCTTATATACAACAAAAATGGTAACATGCATGCAGAAAAGGAAGGTATCAACAAGTTTGAGGCTACAAAAAAAATGCTGCGGATGGGGAAACTACAGGGAGGAGAGATCACAAAAGCCAGCCAATGAGTCCACATGTTCTGTGGATACATACTACTGACTGATGGGTGATGGGGGAGAAAAGGAAACTGGGGATGAGGGAGAATGGCATATCCTGGGGGAAAAGGATAGCTGGAACCCTGAACAGAATCACTCTACACTGCAACATTTTGTTGCAGGTTTCATTTGTTTTGAACTAAATCCAAATCCCTCTGTGCAGGAGGGGTTGCAGTAGGCTTATTAGTCTCAGCTGATCTGTGCTTCATGACAGTAAAGACTAATAAAGATGGCTCTATTAAGCAGAGTTCAGGAAGAGTATAAGAGAAAATGGTTGAATCCTATGCCCCAGAAAGGATGAACTGCCGTAATCTGCAACCTAAAGGGGAAATAGTAGAGTCAGGAACTTGACTACTAGTTTTGTTTAACATTCCAACTGCACATTATACCATGCTGAAACTGTATCTATCTTATATTATACTGTGTTAAATATATTTTCTTGATTCTTTAATAAGTGTGTTCTTAAGACAGCAATATCTTAATTATATATGATACCACCCTGCAAACGGCAGCTAAGACCATTTTTAAATAGGACTTTTTGTTCTTTTATGGTAGCAATTCTCAAATGTTTTGAAGCTGTATTCGTCTGTCAATGTACACATTGGGACTCACGAAACTAAGCCCACTTTTTGAGCTCTACTTCCCTCTCTACAATGCTGGCACCAAGCTCATCTGGACACTGGACAAAGTGTGAAGTCAAAGGCTTTCATGGCCGGCATCCACAGATTTTCCTTGTTGTTTTTTTTGGGGGGGGGCTGTGAGGCCGTGTTCTGGACTAGTTGCTTTCTGGCGTTTTGCCTGCATCTGTGGCTGGCATCTTCAGACACAGGCAAAATGTCAGAAATAAACTATCCCAGAACACGGCATCACAGCCCGTAAAAAAACCAAGGAAAATCTACTGGACAAAGTGTCCTGCAGCCGCCACCTCCATACATCCCTGCTGTTCGCTACTCCTGCTTCTCAGGCGATGGATGCAAATGGGCAGCACTGCTGAAAGCAGTGTGGCTTCAGTGACCTGGACCTTCCTCAGCCCAACTCTGTATGAAGAAGCAATAGATGAGGCAGTTGAAGCTGCTGCTCCTTATCTCCAGTGCCTTTAGGCCACACACTTGTGTGCACTTCCTCTAAAGTACTGGGTGGTTAATAAAACTAAAAACAGAAAAGGCTGCTAGTGGATTCCCTGGCATTTGACCCTTTATACTGTGTGCTGACTCTAGACCTGCTTCTTTTTAGCAGAAACAAACGCCCATAACACTGTCACATCAATCATTAATCACTAAAGATGCTTACCTCATATTTTATATTTTTAATGTTAATTTAGGTGTAGGCAAAGTACTGATTACTATTTAAGCATGCAATAGACTCTGTGTTAGAGGGAGAAATGAGCCTATTTTATAAAGGAGCAATTCAACATTCAAGTTGCACTGTGAGGAAAAAACAGCCCTCCCTATGACCCACCATGTGTGCACTTCCTCTAAAGCACACTGGGTGGTAAAACTACTTTGTGACCACTTGTGACTTCTCAACCTACAATTTAAGAAACATTGTATTCTGGGAATGGGCTGGAAACTTGGGTTACATTTCTGCCCCACATTTTTTCCCCTCTTTCTGGCAATAAAGAATGGCATGACTGGCAGGTTTCCCTGGCATGAGAGATAAGCAATGAAGAAAGCAACACTTGCTGGTTGTCTGCCTACAAAGAAACAGTAACCCTGCCAGGAAAAAAAAGTAGTAACTCAGGTGTCCAGCTGGTACTCAAAGCGGTAAATCTATCCAGGATGGAAGAGGCTAAGAAAGTTAGTAGATCTTTGGGTTACGATCTGGAGGACAAGTCTGCCCCTTTGAGTGTGAGCCTTATGTGTAAACTATGCTTTTTTGTAAAAGTCTTGTAGCATAAGTCACATATAATAATATACTGGTAGTAAACTAGGTTTGTAAGTGACCACAAAACTTGTGTGTATATTTGCTGCCAGACTAACAGGGAGTTTGGCTTTCAGAACTTATACAACTAGATATAAAGGATCCTGGAGACATTTTTGAAGAACATAATAGGAGACAGGAAGAAGGATCATGAATGCTGAATTATACAAGCTGGACCATTCTTCTGAGTGGTGAAGGTGCTATCAAGGTAGAGAGCACAACAGGTGAGTGGGTGGAAGCTTTACATAACTTAAACTGCCGAGACCTTAGGATAAGGAAGTATGTCATAGGTGTCAATTTAATAGTTAAATACACTTAACCCAGCATGGTGTAAGGTTGCAGGATCTACTTAAAAAAAAAAAAACACCCAAAAAACTAGAATCCCAAGTTTGTCCTCCCTCCATAACCACACAGCAGACTTAAAAAAAGAACTCTGAGCCAAGGAATTGTTTTGAGTATTAGAGCACCAGCCTGGTGTAGTGGTTTCAGCACTGGACTACAACGGTGGAGGCAAGGGTTTGAATCCCAGTTTAATCATGAAAACCCACTGGCTGGGTGACCTTGGACAAGTCACATTCCCTCAGCCTAAGAGGAAAGCAAAGGCAAAATGTCTCTGAACAAATCTCGCCAAGAAGACCCTGTGACAGGTACGCCTTAGGGTCGCCTAAGTTAGAAATCCATAAGAGGTTGCTAGGGGTTCCACAAGATATTTTAATTGGGGAAAAAATGAAGATTATTTTTTAGCTGTAGATTAATAATTTTTAGACAGGGGTTCCCCAAGACCTGAAAACTGTTTCATGGGTTCCACCAGGGTAAAAAAACGTTGAGAAAGGCTACTCTAATTCGTCAGCTGGCCCCAGTCCCATTATTGGGGGGAACAGCAGAGCATAAATGAGCAATAAAAATAATACTACTGCAAGGCCAGCCAGAGAAGTACCAGTATATCGCGTTCTCCCTTTTTTTGCCCCGCCACACCCATGAAGGAAATAAGAAAAGGCCCCACAGCAAAGGCGCCCGAGCGACGGCTGCTCGGAGAGACTGACAGGGAGCGGGGACCCTTTGGCCTGCTAGAGGTTCTGGACTACAACTCCCATAATTCCACACCATGGGCCATGCTGGCTATGACTTGCGGGAGTTGAAGTCCAAAACATCTAGAAGGCCAAAGGTTCCCCTCCCTTGGAATTTAGGCCGAGACAGCCAATTATGGGGCAGGGCGTTTCCTGGCCCCACACCCTTTCCTAGGCGAAGGTGGGAAGAGGAAGCCTCTGACACGGGGCTCGTAGGCCCCACTCAACAAGAACCGCAGCCAGCCACCCCCTCCCCATCCCTCCCTCTAGAGGAAAGAGAACAAGCCCGGGCGGGCAAGCGGCGCCGGAGTCCCCAACGGCCACTGGCTGCCTCCGTCTGACGACAGCAGCGCGCGCATCGGCAGCGATACATCCGGGTCCTGTCCGTCCCGAACAGCCACTTACGTAACCGTTAGCCGGAGCAACAACAGGCCGGCAGGAAGAGAGCGCGAGGGAATGGGCGCGCGGCCTCTCTACAGTCCCCCTCCCTCCTCACACCCCCTCCCCCTCCCTACACTCCTCAAAACTGCCTCAGAATCCTTTCAAGCAGGCGGGAGCGATAAACCAGCCTCAACTTCCCCAATTCGGACTCCTTTACTCTTCACGGATTGGCCAGCCGGCTTGGAAGGCGGGCGTTCAGCGCGCTCCTTGGTAGACGATTGGTCCGTGGGGGAGGGGGGCTAGCGCCGGTGCTCTGCGATTGGTCGGGAGGCGGGCCGGGGCTCGGTGCGGGGGGAGAAGCCATTGGTTGGAAAGTAGGTTAGTGGTGCGACGTTCAGTGGCAAGCCAGGCGGAAAGTAGGTCAGGTACAGGGGCTGCTTGCGCCGGGCGTCGCTCCTTTCGCTACGCGGCGCAGCGCGGTGGCGGGGAGGGGGCGGCAAACCGTGACCCCCGCGCCCTTCCAGATACGGTGAGGAAATGGGGGGGGGGGCGGGAAGGGATGAGGCGGCGGAGGAGAGCCAAGTGTAGGGGGTGTTGGGGGGGGGCGGCCATGGATTCCTGTCAGCTCCTTCAGCGGAGGTGGCTTTCCTTCCCTGTACAGGTGGGCGGAGGGAGAGTCCTGGCGTGCAGCGGCAGAAGAGAAGAGGGTTCGGGGTGTTTGCGCATCACGGGCAAAAGCGGGCGCGCAGGCAGGGCTGAGGGACCTGATGCCACAATCAACGCCCCCCCCCCGTCGTCTTTGGAGGGGTCGCCAGGCTGGCCCTCCTCACGAGAGTCTCTCCGTTGGTGCCACGAGCCCTGTGGCTTTGCACCCGTGTTCCTCAACCAGGGTGCCCTGGACCCCTAGGCTTCCCCAAGAGGTTGCTTCCTCAAGAGATGGTGTTTCTGGACCGAAAAGCAATAGCAGTATATAGAATAATGTCTATGCCGGGGTTCCCTGAGACCTGGCAATTATTTCAAGGATTCCTCCTCCAGGATAAAAAGGTCTGAGGAAGGTTGCTTTACACAGATAGGGCAGGCAGGCACCATACAGTATGTCCAACTCTGACCGATTTTAGAGAGGGAAACGATATTTGAAAATATTTGAAAAATGACTTTTCCAAAAAAAAAAAAAAAGGTGTTTGTTTTTTAAGCGTTGACAAATCCCAGCAAGAAGAATCCAGGACTGACAAGAATCTTTGGAGATGGGGACTTATTCTGTGGTGTGTGTGTGTGTTGACAGGGATCTCCTGGTGAATTCCTTGCTGGACAAAGAGGACAAGGGTGCATGTGTGTATATCTTGACACGTGACAGAGCAAGAGGGAAAGGGAGATTCTCTGTCCCCTGTGTCCCTCTGTTGGGGCATTCGCTCAGGAGAGATAAGGAAATGGAAATGAATTTCACTTCCTTTGAGAGAGCTGGGGAGTTCAAGTAGTGCTGTCTCTTTAAAAACAACAACAACATTTAAGTCCAATGTCAGTTCTGTGGGACTTCTTACTATTTTGATTTGGACGAAATTCCTGTCCAGCACGATACATACAGGATGGAGTTGACATTCCAACTTCATAGTCGGCTTTTCATTTTAATTATTATTTTGGAAACAAAGTCACTGACTGGCAGTTCAACATCATCTATGAATGCCACGGTTGGCTAGCCTTTTGTGCTTTTAAACTTCGGCATAGATGGTGGAACAAATATTTTGAATTAATTTTTAAGCATAACTTATAAAAACCTAGGAAGAGGCTAGGAGAAAACAAAAGATAAATGAGGCTTGTAGTTTCTTCAGGAGGAAAACCTGTTTACTGGGAACTAAGTCCAGTTTAACTTTGTAGAAATTGGATACAAGATGTGTGTACTTCTAAACATACTCTTATCTGCTTTAGGTTTATGTGCAAGGGAAATAGTTCAATATTATTATGTTGCGAGAAATTGTCCATCTTGTAAATATGAGCTGGATGCTGTTTTAATGAAGAAGGTCTTCATGTCTTGTTTCTTCGTTCTCCCTCGAAGTGAACAAGTGTCCATCAAGCATACCATACTTCTAAAAGCCTTGCCATGGTTGTCCTTATTTTGACCAATATTCCATCACTCCCTCTTTCTGCATGATGATTATAATTTTGTAGTGAAAGTCCATTACTGATACTGCTCAGGAGCTGAAGATGGTATTCTGATGTCCAAGATGTTCATTTAATAATAATAAATAATAATAATAATAAAATTTATTTATACGCCGCCCCTCTGCTAAAAACAACTGGGGCGGCTTCCAACAATTAAAACATTATAATAATGACAAAAAACACCACCCTCCCCCATAAAAAGACATTAAACACAATAAAATTAAAGCCATCTAACTAAAAACACATTAAAAACAAATATATACATGATTTTAAAAAAGCCAGGAGACACAACTCCTGAGGCCGGGATCTAATCAGGAAAGGCCTGCCAAAAGAGATCCTTCTTTAGTGCTTTTTTAAAGCTACTCAAGCTCGTCAGCTGACAGATCTTGTTCGGCAGGCCATTCCATAAATTGGGGGCGATTACTGAAAAGGCCGTCTGGGAGGTTGCAGACAGCCTAGATTTTTGAGGCTGAAGCAAATTCCTCCCAGAGGACCGGCATGCACAGGGAGGATTGTATGGGAGGAGGCAGTTCCGGAGATAAGTTGATTTGAATTTGGTTGATTATTGGGTGAACCACAATTATTGGATATATCAGAGGATGCATCAGCTTTTGGAACAGGCTTGATTCTTCCTTTAAGATGCAAAACCCTTTTTAAAAAGTAGGGTTCTTGAAGATAGATCCTATGAGATATTTCCTGATTCTGCATTTGCTCTGTAAGTTACTCTATTTGTCTTGAAACAGAGAGAGAAATGTACAACAGCGAGGGCAGTGTGGAGATTGAGAATTAGTTTCTTATATGGTCAGATGCAAGATAGATTGCACTGGAGCATGGTTGAAACCCACTGAGTAGATAATATACAGTTTTCCCTCCGTATCCATGGATTTGGTATCCACGGATGGAAGTATTCACGGCTTGAAAATATTCTTTAAAAAATAATAATCCAAAAAGCAAACCTTGATTTTGCCATCTTATATTAGGGACACCATTTTGCTATGCCATTGCATATAATGGGACTTGAGTATTCACGGATTTTGGTATCCATGGGGGTGGGGTGGGGTCCTGGAACCAAACCCCAGTGAATATGAAGGGACAACTGTAGTTCTTTTAAGTGCATTGTAACTTATTAAGGCCATAAACACCTAAACTAAACTCATATAACTAATGAGATTTATATAGGTGTTGACTTACCATTTAACAGTTGATTAAACAGATTTACTCTAGTTGGGACTAACAGTTGGATTTAAGTCATAGTCTTAATTGAACTTGCTCAGATATAAGGTCTATTGAATTCCTCAGAAATCTCTCAGTGACAATTACTTCCAAATAAGTATAAATAGGATTGCAGACTTACTGTACTTGGAAATACGAGCCTCTCCAAGTGTTACAAACAAGCAGAGAAAATGCTAGCTCTGTACTGTCTCCACCTAAGAAAGTTAATGGCTGAAAGTTCCTTGTCAGAGGAATAGCCATACTGATGTTCAGCCTTGTGTTTATTTTTTTTGTACACAAGACTAGATGTCTGCTATAACTTTGAACCATGAGATGCACGCATTTAGCAGTGTAGACCTGTACACACTTATGCACCTGACTGAATTTGGTGGGACTCTGAATTCTTAGTAAAAAATACACTGAGCTGTAATATTAACAAATGCTAGTACTGTAAAGACTTTTAAGTGGCAGAGCAGTATGGGGAGAAGTGAATAAAAGCTAGATGCTTTTTAAATTTAAAAAGGAAGCAAACTAGTGCCGGGTCACTGCTGTAGTGCTATGGTAGAATGGTATGGAACACATGACTACCAAGTGCCTGTATTTTTTTTAAAGTTCCATAAATAGCATGGGCACAGGACAGTAAGCATTATGTCTCATCACTTATGCCACAGGCACCGTCCAGTAAGTGCCCACCAAACTCATGCAACCACATGTTACACAGCACTCACAATAGCTAAGAATACCTTGCCAGGAAATCGCATTGTGAGTTAAGTGCTAAGAAAATACAATATTTCTGCAACAGAAACATTAGTGCATATGTGTGGATCCCATGCAACAAATTATTTGTGTGTATAGGTTGGTCTTTTAAACTGATCATCTGAGATTCTTGCATTTACTAAAATCCAGGGTGGGTTTTGTTTTGTTTTTTTACATTTTAAAAAATATGCTCAGGACTGCAGTGCAAGGAGATAATTTTTAACATACATGTCTTGATGTAGCTGTATAGCTCTTAAAATATCTTATTTTATATGAAGTAAGGATATAGGCATCTTAGTGGACCACAAACTGAACATGAATCAGCAGTGTGACACGACATCTAAAAAAGCCAGTATGATTCTAGGCTGCATCAATAGAAGTATGGGGTCTAGATCAAGGGAAGTAATAGTGCCACTCTATTCTGCTTTAGTCAGACCTTACCTGGAATACTGTATTCAGTTCTGGGCACCACAGTTCCAGAAGGATATGAACAAGCTGGAATGTGTCCAGAGGAGGGTGACCAAAATTGTAGGAGATCTGGAAGCCATGCCTTATGAGGAGTGGCTTAGGGTGTTTAGGTATGTTTAGCCTGGGGAAGAGAAGGTTAAGAAGGGACATGATAGCCATGTTTAAATATTTGAAGAGATGTCATATTGAGGAAGGAGCAAGTTTGTTTTCTGTGACTTCAGAGACAAGGACACTGAGCAGTGGTCTCAAATTACAGGAAAAGAGATTCCATCTAAACAGTAGGAAGAACTTCCTGACAGTAAGAGCTGTTCGGCAGTGGAATGCACTGCCTCATAGTGTGGTGGAGGCTCCTTCTTTGAAGGTTTTTAAGCAGAAGCTGGATGGCCCTCTGTTGGGAATGCTTTGATTGTGTATTCCTGCATGGCAGGGGGTTGGACTTGATGGCCCTTTTGGTCTCTTCCAGCTCTAGGATTCTGTGAAACCTGCTCAGGTTTTTGGATAATAACCATAAATTATGTCATTAATTTAAATTTAAAATAGAGTGAAATAAGTAAGGAAAATATTACACTTGTGAGGTTTTAAGCTTTTTTGTTGCTTAATAGAACTATCAAAGAGCTGACCTAAACAAAGGAGAATTAAATCCAAGGTTCTGAAGTATAGAGCACTTGAAAACAGGAGTGCTTTTTTTTAAAAGACCAGCCTTCACCAGCCCAGGTTCCTTCAGATGTGTTGGACTACAGCTCTGTTCAGCCAGCCAGCATGGCCAGTGGAGACTATGGAGACTGAAGCCTTGTACATCTGGAGGGCACAAGCTTGGGAAAGGCTTCTTCACATATTTGAATTCTGCTTAAACGAGATGGATGGTATTGTTAAGACTATTTGGTCAGTTTTAGAGATCCTCTGTGGAGAATCTATGTGTAGAATCTGGGTTCTAAAGCAAGTCAGTCATTTTTTAGGGGATTAAGTACAAAGTTAGAAGTCTAATAGTGTATTTCACTAGGAGTTCTTAAAATTGATAATGTGCATTACAAGTCTGTAATCAGTAAAACTGATATGGTTTACAAGTGTAAAATGGATGGCACTTGATGTGATGATTTAACCCAGATTGGGAATCTGTTGAATGCTTGCCTCTTCCTCATTGAAGCAGAGTTGGCCATTTCCTTGGTACCATGCAGAGGGATACACGGTTGCCATGTTAGGGGAAGACCTTCCATTCTAGAGAGGATCAGGCCACTGGATATGTTACAGGACATGTTCTTATGGAGGATGTATACTAACAACCATATATAATATATAGAGAACTATAAAGAAAACTTTATGGTAAGCAGGGAGAAAAAATCAGGAATGGGTAAAAGGATGATTCAGAGTGTTGAGTAGGACTAGCAGCTCCACAAGATGCACTTTACAAATGTTGGGTCAAACCAATACCAATTGTGCCTTGAAAAGTTATATAAAACTTTTACCAAACCTAGTTATAACTAAATAGGTAGGTTTCACAATTTATACACTTTCTGATTTGAGGAAAAAGCAATGGCATGCAATTGTGCTATTTGTGTGTAAAGTTCATACAAATAAAATTGTCTTAATTATCAAAGTATGGTATAGTAATTAACTGTCAACTCTGACTTGCTTATATGGGAGTAATTCCTAATGTGACTTACTTCTGAGAATTGTACTGTAATTCTGTTGAATACTTGGAATAGATAGTACAGGCTGTATTATCCTGTACTTATATTCTTAAGTTTGTCCCACTTCTGTATAATTTAGGCATCTTTAATTCTCTATAATTCTCATACTCTTGGCTAAACATTCTAGCATGTATGGAACATTGAGTCTTATGTCTTGCAAATATGTAATTGTAACTGTAGAGCATAGGGAAGGAAGCCTTCTACTTCCTCTACCAAATAGTGAATCTCTCCTGTTGCATAAAAGTTCCACAGGGAACAGTTTAAAGCAGCCTCCATGTAAGTCAAGGATGTGATATACCAAACAAGACATACAAATCAGCACATGTAAAAAGGTTAAATTATTTTCCTCCTCATAAAATGACAAGAAATGCTTACCTCCTACTGAGGTATACAGAAAACACAGCAGTTTTCTCCACTCCCTGGCATGGATTGTGTGTAGGTACACACTTAACCTGGTTATGTTGCTACTGATATTTATTTCCATTTTATGTACAGAATGCCTTAAGGTAGTTGTTTTTCATTGTTATGAATTCCAGCTGTGCGCTCTCTCTCTCTTTCCCTCTCTCTTCCTCCCTCCCCTGTGGCTGTCTTAAGATGCCAATTGACACTGACTGCCTTCACAGGCTCTTGTATTTTGTCTGTCTCACTGAGATCTCTTAAATGCAGGACCACCCATGAGTAGCATACTAGTGTAATGCACATTATCTTCCTAAGAAAGACAAAGTTCTGGCACATGCTATCTTCTGTTTGGTGTGGTGAGCACCACATCATTCAATAGAGCTGCTTCTATAGTAAAGGGATGATGGTGTGTATGTCAGTTGTTTGAAAAGAAAGGGTGTGTTGACCAAGTAAGTATTCTCTATCCTATTTGTAAGCTGGCTTTAACTATAATTCTTGGGGGTTGAAATACATATTTTCCATATATTGTTAAATGTACATAGACATACAGTTGGAAGAGACCACAAGGGCTATCCAGTCCAACCTCCTGCCATACTGGTACACACAGTCAAAGCACTCGTGACAAATGGCCTCCCAGCCTCTGTTTCAAAACCTCCAGGTGACTCCACCACAATACAAGGCAATGTATTCCACTGTCGAACAGCTCTTACTGTCAGGAATTTCTTCCTTATGTTTAGGTGGAATCTCTTTCCCTGTAGTTTGAATCCATTGCTCCATGTCCTGGTCTTTGGAGCAGCAGGAAACAAGCTTGCTCCATCTTCAACATGACATCTCTTCAAATATTTAAATACCTCTACATAGAGAGTCTATAGTACAGAATGAGCACAATCATTGCATGTATAAAGTCATCAGTTCAGTTTCTGACATGAAATTCTGGCTATAGGACCCGAAAAGACCTGTGCATAAGCTCTTAAAGACCTGTTAGGCAGAGCAAATAAACGGAAGTACTGTAGATTGTCCAAGATCTGACTTAGTATAAGGCAGCTTCCTCTGTCCAGTGAGAGACTCTTTGCACCATTGGTGTATTCTTCTAATGTGTTTATAGGTAATTGGAGGAAGGATAGGATTCATCATTTTCAACGTAGATACTTGTCTCTTTGGAACTTGGTGATATTCATTTTATACTGAGAAAGAGAAAGAAACTGTTAAATTGACCATTTATAAGCCACTCTGATAGCCTTTGTGGCTGAAGAGCGGGGTATAAATACTGTACAATAAATAAATAAATAAATAAATAAATAATAAAGCTTTTGATATATTAATTTATTGCCTTTTAACTCACCAGTGCAATGCACAAAATAGTTGTTTGTTTATTTAAATATTTCTATCCTACTCTATACCAAATGAGCTCAGGGTGATATAAAAGTAACATCTATAACTTACTTGTTAAAACAATTTAAAACAACACAAATCATTTAAATAGACTAAAAATAAACACATTAACAAGTTAGAACATGATATTACAATCAGGGCTCTATAACTTTGGGATGCCTAAAAGTAGAACAAAAATGTTTCTGACCAATGCTCCTCTGCATTGGCTTCGATAACAAGTAGTACCTAAAACTAGCTTGGAACTTGCTTAACACTGTGAAGTTCTTGGCAGTTCTTTATCTTTGGAACCAAAACCCCATAAAAATGTAAATATAATTGATAATTTTCCATTCCTTACTTGTCTCTCCTTCTTTCATAAGTGTATGCATGTCACTGATTTCGTAAAGGTCAGTTTTCAAAAAGAAAAACAGCAGCAAGCTACTTCCTGGTCATCCTTTTTCACATACAACTGCAATGGGACGATTAACTGGCATGCACAGACTTAGTAACCTTTCCAGTCTCTAGCTATTTGAGAAGCTTGGTATTAAGAGTCTTAGCAGCTACTGTGTTTCCAAGTCAGCTGCAAGAGCTGGAACAGCTTGTGATGTTGGTTTCATGCCACACTGTAGTATGCTGGGTTAATTTCTAGTAGGAATGGTGCCAGCGGACTGCTCCTAGAGCAGACAATATTGCCAGTGAATGGCATTTCCTATTCAAAAGATCTTGTAACTTCATTCACAGTTTGTTGATGCTTATTCACAGCCTCATCTTAAACACATTGATAGCCCATTTCTATGTTATATTCATTGAAAAGAATGTTCTATCATTTCAGTGGGACCTACCCCAGTGAAGTTCATGCAGACATTTTTTGAAGACAACAGTTATTGATTTCATTGGAACTGACTTTTTAATAACTGTTTACAATGGCAGCATAAGTATTATTGACTATTTTATTTGTGCTTCATTAGAATGAGAACAAATGAAGTCACACTAATATAGATGCGGAAGCTTGTTAAGGCTCTGCACACTCAGGGCCAACTTGCACAAGAGTGTATAGTTTTGTTCAAGTTTTCACCTTGTTTTTCTTTTAAGGGGCTGTGAATTTGATTGATGGCAGATGGTTTTGGTGATGGTGAGGGATGCAAATGCTCTTACCACATTCTCCAAAATGCCCAGCCTATACATAGCCAGCCTACTCCTGCATCCCTCATAAGTTATAACCAGTCCTTGAAATCATGTTGGCTACTAGCATCCTCACTTAGCCTGCCTCTCAGTGTTGTCTATGCAGAACTAAGCAAGCAAATACTTCCTTACAAAGACTCACAGACATATGGATCCCCCCCCCTTCTACAGGATTGTCTTCATGAGCAGTGGTTTCCTGCTGTGAAAAAACTGTGGAGAGGAACGGAAGGTGTGAGGAGCAAAGATTGGCAGGTCTAGCCAGTGGATTCTTATGCAGTAATTGATCATTCAGGGATTCAGAGGGCCAGCAATAAGCTGGGCCTGAGTGGGATGGTTTGCTAGGGTACTGCTACTTTAATTTCAGCTTAGTATTGATGCTTGAAAGAGTCTTTCTACTGAAGCTCCACTCAGGTAGGGAGGAAAGAAACACTTGGTTTGTTCTGTTGTACTGTAAAGTTCAGTGGTGAACGCTGCCTTGAAGAGAAACTATATTTTATTCAGTATGAGGTCCTGCACCTGCTCAGAGAAGCAGTGAACTACTGGCCTTTTTCAGTTCTTGGGTACTATAGTGAGACTCACTTGCCCAAAGGAGATTTTCACACTACACTGCTATAGTGCTATTGTGTCACTTTAACTGTTCTCACTGCCTCTTGCGGAATCCTGGGATTTGCAATTTAGAGAGAGGCATTTAGAACTCTGCCAGAGAGCTCTTAGGCCTCACTAAACTACAAGCCCCAGAATTCCATAGGAGGCAGCCAGCAGTTAAAGTGGAATAATAGCACTATAACAGCGTAGTGTGAAAAAGTTATCTGGTTTATTTTTCCTGTTATTTGCACAGTTGCAACAGACAGTAATGTGAGAGTGAGTGTGTCTGTGCTGATGTTTTTATTTCTTGTCAACTTCATGTTGAGGGAGACCAAAAGGTAGAGTCATTAGGAGGACTAGTAGTATACTTTTCAGGAGACTTTTGTGTTATATTGACATCTGAGTAAATCGAGATTAGGCTAGACTGCTAATCTGTGTATTTTAAACAGGGGTGAGTGGGTTGGGAGAACAGAAAGTAAATGTAGGTGTGAAGAGAAGTTTAATCTGCTTTACTTTTATGTTGATTGAGAACCCCAAGTTATATTGGTAATATATTGCTTCTCCTTTAAGGAAGGTTGAATATAATGCTCAGTACAGGAAGATTCTGGAACTGTTATGTTTGGTTTTGCAATAACAGTGGTAGCCACAAAAAAGTGATACCTTTATTGGCCAACCAAATGCAAAACACATGATGCAAGCTTTCCAAGCTCTACTGACTTCTTCATCAGGTAAAAGATGCTAAAAAAACAAAACAAAACAAAGATAGGTGATGATGTTGGAGTCACAGGCCTACATGCTGTCTCAGATTTTTCTTGTGATGTTGTTCAGGTGAAGGATCTCATGCAGGCAGAGGCAACTCCTGTTTCCTGGCCATGTGGAGTTGAGGCAAAAGACAGTAAAATTTAAATCCTTTTGCAGCAGTGAGGCAACCTCTCTGGCATCCAACATGTCCTTGTTCCTTTGTGAAGCCATGGGCCCCTTTGTTAGGTAGAGATCATTGGATTTTTCAAGAGGTCTCTGTACTGCTGCATCTGGAAACAACTTTTAGGTGCTGTATAGGTAAAACTAACTGGTTATAGTCTGAAAGAAAAGTTTTACCTTTGTTAGGATAGAAACCTCAGAGAGTTTAGTCCCAGTCCATATTTCCCCCTTGTTTAGGATTCTCCTTGTTGCAGCAAAATGAGGTATCTTCAAATCTAGGAAATACATTTGGGGCAGCCGTGTATCAAAACAAAAACCACAAAAAAGTGCCCAAACAAATGTAAAATACATTATGCAAGTTTTCAAAGCTCTGCTGGCTTCAAACATTTACATCATGTGTTTTGCATTTGGTTGGCCAATAAAGGTATCACTTTTTTGTGGATTTTGGATTTTATTTTGCTGCCTGGCCAACATGGCTACCCCTGAGTGGTAGTTCTGTTAGGCTTCCATCAAACTGTAGGCTAGAGTTTGCTAAATGAAGGTGAATTTATTTCAGCCAGGTCCATGGACTGGAATATGACATGGGTAGGTGCTATGTGGTTGTGATTTACATCTGAAAAAGTATTCACAAGCACTGAATCCCGTCTTTTAAAACCTGTACCCAGAAAGAATCCCATTTGGATTACTGTAACACATTCTCCATGGTACTGTCTTTGAAGAGTATTTGGAAACTTCAGTCAGTACAAAGAGCTACAGCCAGAGTTAATGGGCTGGTGACAGGGATTGTACAATTTGCTCCAACAGCTTCACTGGCTTGTCAGTTTGTTTCTGGGTATGATTCAATTTGCTGGTTATGATCTTTAGAGCCCTATAGCTGGTGGGGACATGGGGTAGGGCCTTCTTGGTGGCTGCTCCTAGGCTCTAGAACTCCTTTCACAGGGAAGCTAGAATAGCCCTTTTCTTCCTATCATTCCATTGGTAGGCAAAGACCTTTTTTTTATTCTGACAGGAGGGCTTAACGTTTTTAAAGAAAAGGCTTTAGAGGTTGCTGTACTGTTTTTATTTAGCGCTTCTTAAACTGCCTTTTCCTCCTTTTTAGCATAAAATTTTAAATTATTTTAAACTATTTTGAATAGTTAATTCTATTTTAATGTTGACTTTTATATGTTTTCACTATATTGTATTTGTTTTTAAATTGTAAGCTATTTTCAGTTGCAATTTTGGGGGAAAGGGTAGGGGTAGAAATGAGGTTGCAGCAGTATTGCCAGGTTAGCAAGCACTGATGAATACTTGCTGTTCATTTATTGTTTATACAGTAATATGCCACATGTTGAAATCTTAGCCCATGTTGCACCTTGGGGGATCTGTTTTGCCTTCCTCATGCTCATTGGGTTCTACATGTGTTGGTTGATTGTGTGACATTGTGGTCCACATGCAGCAATTAGAGTTTATGTATGCATTTTCACTCTTGCTGTTCTGTCAGTATAGTCGATGGTGGTCACAGTTTCTGAAGAAGTCATTGTGTGAAACATCCCAAAATCCTTCTCACATTTACCCGGTTTGTGACATCTTTAATGAAATGGAAAGATATAATGGTGGTTCGTTTGTAGAGGCTTGCTGACAGATGGATGCTTGATCTCATGGTGAGATTATGGTTTTCATAGAAATTTGGAGGAATGATGAAATACAACATGTTTTCAGTATCAGGATATAAAGGTCTAAGGAAAAATTCTGAAATATCTCATCAGAGATTGTCTGAGATATCCGTATTATACTTGATTCAGATATCTTGGAAGAGCAACATACATTTATCGATGTTTTAAACATGATGGAATGCACACAATGGAGGGAATGCTGTGATAAGCTGGGTCAATTTTTTTTCTTTCCATGGGGCAAAACCTGGTAATAATGCTGTCCTTAACATAGATGGAAACATTAAACGCTTTGTCATCTTCAACACAGAGCAGTAAGCCAGTGTAGTTATGAATTGTGACACAGCTGCTTCAGTTGGTAAAGCTAGGGTACAGAGTTATTTAGATCAATGGTTCTCTATCTTTGGTCTTCCACATGTTTTGGATTTCAATTCCCAGAGTTCCTGGACATTGAGGCTTCTAGGAGATGAAGTCCAAAACATCTTGAGAACCTAGAAAGATGGGAGCAATTCCTTTCCATTACTCCTTTGTTTCATGCTACTTCTGACTGTTCTTCAGATGCACATATCCCTGGCTACCTCAATGTGAAGTGACTCTTTTAAACAGTCAGGTTCTGTGCTAGAAATGCATATCAAAGTTGTAAACTCATTTGCTTAAATAGAGTGAAGGCTGACTGGTGTTGTTAAAATTACCAGAATTATTGTAAAGGAAAGGCACCAGATCCTGTCTGATCTTGGAAGCTAAGCAGGGTCAGCCCTAGTTAGTACTTGGATAGGAGACCACCAACAAATACCAGGTGCTGTGGGCTATATTTCAGAGGATATATTCTTAGGCAAGAAAGACCCCCCCTGAGTGTTCCTTGCCTAAGAAAACACTGTGACATTCATGGGGTTGCCATAAGTTGACAGGTGACTTGAAGGCGCCTGTGAACACACACACTAAAAAGCAACTGCAACAAATGCTTTTAAAATCCATTTCTTTTCTGCAATTCAAACTTTAATATCTAAGACTGAATTTTTAATCTTACAGTAATTCTTAGTCACCCACTGCTAGAATATTTTTGTCTCGACTAATATCTGATATAGCACCTTCCTTGGAAAGAAGAGGGAACAGGCTCTAGAAAGAAGAGAATGAACTCATTATTTAAAGAGAGAGAAGCAAGAGGTGCTTCCAGACAGGGTTCCTGGCATTCACAGTTGGAAGGTATTATGCAGCTGTTCCATCTTTTTTTTTCCTTAATAGATTTTTTTTCTGGAAAGAAAAAAGACAGATGAAAAAGTGTGAAGACATGGAAGGGTAAACATGGACATCATCAGTCAAACATGTTACTATCTTGTTAATGTCCTTGTTTGCACAGCAAAAGCCCCTTTTGATAGCACCCAGAGATTATGTTAGAAGGTGAGGAAGAAACAGAAAAAAGATGAAGCAAGAAAAGGGGAAATTTGGTGATTTTATTTATTATACTTTTATTTTGCCTTTCCATTAAGAATAGTGAACCTCAAAGTGATTGAAAAAGTAACTAAAAACAAACCAAGCAATAAAATTATTGCAATAATCAGTAAGTGTTGGAAATCCAAGAGAATGGAGTGAGGGGAGGAATGGCTGTTAACGTGTGATGGACCACTTTCATGGGCTGGGTCTTAAGTCAATGAACATGGGACAAAAAAAAAAAACCTCTATAATATCTTGCTGAAGATTCCTGTGTATTCTTTTGCTAGTCTCAAAAATCTGCATGGCGTATTGCATTCAAAATTTATGGAAGAATATAGAGTACATCGTTTGCTTCTTCTCTGTGTTGCTTCCTGTGTAAGTGGAAGCATAGGTGCTTCCTGCGCAGGAGGCTAGAAACAAGCATATGGATGGCTGTGTAGCTTAGTGAAGCTGGAGGAGGGGAGCCCAAGAAATTAATACAGTGGAAAGGGTGTAACTTACCAGAAAGATTGGTCTTCTCCAATCTTTCACCCGCCAGATGTGTTGGGCTGCAACTGTGTTGGACAGATATTCTGAGAGTTGCAAATAACAAAAACAATCTTATGGCACATTAACAACTAAAAGATTCGTTACAGCACACAAGAGAGAGTACCAGCTTGGGGAGGGGCGATGTATATCAAAAGGCTGTTAGATTAAAATTCTACTGTAATCTCTTTGAAAGAAAAAGAGAACATAAATGGAAAACCTCAAAATTCTTTATGAAGAGCTTCAAAGCTCTGTCTCTGTTTTCTACAATAAAATATCTTTTTTTTTTAACAATAAGCACTTCCTGTTCCAACATTTTTTCTTAAGCTTTCTGCTTTTTAAGGTATTTCTTGTGGAAATATAAAGTACTCTGTTACCATCAAACTAGAAATGCCTTTGCTGCTTTACCTATATTTCCTAGAGCACTTCTAGGACTTATTAATACCATTATCGATTCAAGTTTAAGTCACTGTCAAGGATAAACATTCAGTGTTGACCGCAAAATCCTCATCCAGAAACAGTTGTTCACAGAAAATGTAAGCTTGCATTTATTTATTTATTTATTTATTTATTTACAGTGTGAGAAATCCCAGCCCTGGGAATAGAATAAATAACGTAGGCAGACTTAATAGCGATTAATCTAGGTATATGGAAACAATGACTATCAGCTAATGGTTTTTACTATTATAAATGAATAATGCCAAAAATTACCTTTCCAGGTTTATTAGTTCAGTATACTGCCTGCATTATTTATTCTACTTTAGGATGAATCTCTAGGCTTGGTTTCTTTCTGAGTGCAAACCTGGGTTTATAGTTGCTAAAAACATACGGTATGTTTCTGAGTGACGATGATATCGTTCATTCTCACTGTTTATGAGACATGATCTCTTCCATATTATAATGGTTTACATTTTCCTTCCAGATTCTTAAAATATTTATCTGAGATAAATATCTTTGTAAAGGATATGCCCACTTCTGTGTTTTTAAATTTATAAATAGCTCTATCTTTTTCTGATTCTTTGAAAAATATGTGGGGTTTATTCATAATGCTTTCTACTTTATAAATCCACATTTAACCAGAAGCTTTCAATTGTTGTCTCTGGACATGGATAAATGGGGGCTTCTTCATTAAGCTGTGATTTAAGTAATCAAATCAATTCATAAACCACAGATCAAAATTACCTTGTTTCACTAACCATTGTTAAAACTAACTACGATTTATCTGGGTTCAGATATAGCAATAAACAGTAACTAGACCCAAATCCATTTGCTAGTTTTAGCTAGAGTAGACGTATTAAATCAGTGGGATTTCCTTAGTGTAGACATTCAGCAACTAAGTCAGTGGGTGTATTCTAGGTGGAACTAATAACTGGATTTAGACCATAATGGTCTCCTACATTCTGATCTTCATATCTTGTGCCAGAGGGGACAGAGTAGTGGAGCTGATTGTGATTGGAAGCTCCCAATTCCTCCTTTTGTGTGTGAACAAGAAGAAGGAATGTGTAAGTCTGAAACTTCTGCTTGATCATTCTCATCACAACAAGCTATATGTTTTTTTAAAGGCCAATCAATGTATGAATTTTTGCTTCTGACTTTCAAAACACGTGATCAACTGCTCTAATGTGTTTTATGCCAAAATGATTCAAATTGTGCCTTACTAGTTCTGATTCTTGAACAGTCTTGAAATATCTGTACAGTATATTAGAATCAATTTTAAAATAAATATATAAATAATATTGGGCAGTGATGTAATCCCCACTTGGCCATGGAAATACACAGGATGATCTTGGGCAAGTCACACCATCTTGGCTTCAGATGAAGGCAATGGCAAATGCCTTCTGAACAAATCTTGCAAAAGAAAGCCCTGTGATAGGTTTGCCTTAGAATTGCCATACATTGGAAGCAACTTGATGGCATACACAACAACAATAAATAATATGTTGAATTTGCTCCTAATAAAATAGAATAAGTTAGGAAGACAGAGTACAGCTGAGGGTGAAATTGCAGAAAATTGGGTTAAGGCACCTGCCTCCTTAAAGAAAGTGCCTCTACTGGATTTCCTTTGATTTTCTGCCTGAGTTACTATATTCTGCTATACTTGAAGGAGTAGTGATGGGTCTGTCGGAGAAGTCTGAGCCTCTTCTTATGCCTTATGTTTTGGACACAACCCAGTATTGGCTTGGCATCCTGAAAGCACTCCAATTTCAGATTCCCCACCATGATGTCTCATTTGGACTTTTTGAGTAACTGTCTAAGTACTGCTTTCCACTCAGTTAATTTACTCAGTGGAGAGGCTGAGGATATTTGGTGGCTGCAGCAGTCCTTCTGTATCTCTTGTGTGTCCACACAAACACAACATAAAGAGCATTGTGGTCATCTGGTGGGTCACTGCTGAATACATTTTAGATTCAGTGGACCTGTGGTTTAACCTACTAAGACAGTGCTTATATTTTTGGGTACTTCAACTGTCATAGTTCAATAAAATTTTTACTTCTTCATGTGCTGATGCAGAAGCTCTGGGGCAGCCTTTTTCAACCTTTTTACCCTGGAGGAACCCTTGAAATAATTTTCAGGTGTCAGGGAATCCCTATGTAAAAATATACCTGCAGCTCCCTTTTTTAAAAAAAATTACAGAAACAGTGAAAAAAATACATGCTTATTATATTTCACATTGCTAGCAATACATATTTGATATTTGCAGGGTCAGAAATTTCTATAATATAAATATAATATAAAATATAAATATAAACATCTCTCTCCAAAGTAAGACAGTCTCAGTTTAATCATCTTGGCTTCTAGGGAGAGTTCAGGTTACCATGATTTGCTGCCTGAGGCAGCATCATAGAATCATAGAGTTGGAAAAGACCACAAGGGCCATCCAGTCCAACCCCCTGCCATGCAGGAGTACACAATCAAATCATTCCTGACAGATGGCCATCCAGCCTCTGTTTAAAAATCTCCAAAGAAGGAAACTCCACCACACTACAAGGCAGTATATTCCACTTCTGAACAGCTCTTACTGTCAGGAAGTTCTTCCTAATGTTTAGGTAGAATCTCTTTTCCTGTAGTTTGAACCCATTGCTCCATGTCCTAGTCTCTGGAGCAGCAGAAAATAAGCTTGCTCCATCCTCACTGCCTCTGACCCAAAGATTGAGCTCTGACCACCACATTCAGTTACCAGACCCACAGTTTAAGAACCTTTTCTCTATAGTGACTCCTTTACTGTAATGGCTCTGCCCTCTCCAAATCTGGTTTAAAAAGAACAAGCCCAAAGTTACTTTTATCAGAGTTCTCCCATCCAGAGGTGGCACCTGAGAAGCTGACTGACCAGGGGGTTTCTTGGATTGCTTGGTCAGTTCCCCCCAATTGGCTAAGAGCTGTACAGAATTGCAGTTCTTTTTCTGTTGTTCTGAATTTTTTTAAAAAAACTCATTTTGCATTTGTACCTTTAAATCAGTTTTATGCAAACCAGTGTCTTCTTTTGACCTCAATCTGGCAAACCTTTGGCTCCGTAGGTGTGAAAGCATTCACACACACACTCATTCCTCCCTGGCTTTCTCTGTTGTGGAGGGTAGAGATAAGCTGTTTTAGCTTACCACTTCTCCGTTATTTATTAATTTATTACTATTTTCTCATAGAACCCCTGCGGTTGAGAAATGTTGCTCTGGGGTGTCCTGATTCATGTGGCAGGTGATGGCATGGATCTCTCTTTGAGGTTTTAGATTCCTCACACCAATCAGGTCAGATAGTACAGCACCAGGCAAATCAGTGGCCTGACTTGCTACAAGACAGTTTCATATGTTTGTATGACATATTTTTCATCTACAATTATGTATTTGCTTAACAATAGGATCATCTACAACCGTGGAAGCTGGCTGTGTTGAAAATGTATGTTTCTGTATTGTTGCCTAAGGCTGAATGGTTATTTTAATTGGTATTGTGTAGGAAGAGTAATAAACAATCTTTTGTCAAGTGGTAAACTGGCAATGGTATGTTTTTGGATAGTCTGGGTAGTGGATTCTTCATATTATCTGCTCATATGATGAGGAATAATTTAGCATATACTTGCATCTAATCAAATATCCAGAGAAGTGTCAAAATCCTTGTTGTTACAGTGGGTTGATTATAATTTGATTTAACATCTGTGATATGCACTGGGTGACCTTAGGCAGGTCACACTCTCTCAGCCTCACACAGAGGCAACAGCAAAGCCCCTCTGAACAAATCTTGCCAAGAAAATCCCGCAATAGGTTCGCCTTATGGTTGCCCTAAGTCGGAAATTACTTGGAAACACGGCAACAACAACAAATTTAACCTCCAGTGACACTACATTTCTGTTGATCTCACAGCATGTTCCTATGCCTGGTTGTTCAGCATTGATTCATTGTTTCATTGATCCACAGTGTCTCTTTTCTATCTTTAATTCTCTTTTAAAGCCCTCTTCTCTATCATTCTCCGCTGATGATTTTGCAACTTTCTTTAAAACTAAAATTGAAAATATCCATTCCAATCTTGCTGTTCCTGAACTTTCTACATCATCATATCAAATGTCTGTTTCTTACGCGTTTTCTACTTTAGTCCATCTTGTTAGATGAACTACCGTATCCAAAATGTTGATGTTTTCAAATCTCTCTACCTGCTCTCTTGATCCTGTTCCTTCTTGCTTTTTAATTGCTGTTGCCTCTGCCATTCTCCATATTATTAATTTTTTTCAATTTCTCCTGATTCATTTCCTTCTGAGTTTAATCATGCTACTGCTTTTCCAATTCTGATGAAGCCTTCACTTGGTCCATCTTCTCTTTCTAATTATCGCCCTGTTTCACTGTTGCCTTTCCTGTTGAAAGTTTTGGAACATGCTGTTTATGTACATTACCTCAACTTTCTTTCTTGTATTTCTGTAATGGATCTCTTTCAATCTGGATTGTGCCCTTTGCACTCTACAGAGACAGCTCTTACAAAAATCACAGATGATTTCCTTCAGGCCAAGTCAAAAGGCCTATATTCAGTCCTTCTCAATCTCATTGCAGCCCTTGACACAGTTGATCATGCTCTTTTGTTGGATTCACTTCATGATCTAGGGTTTACTGATTCATTCCTCAGCTGGTTCATATATTATCTCTCAGGTCAGTGATTTAATGTGGTAGCTGGAGATCATGTACCTTTTTCTTTCCCCTTTTTGGTTGGGGGTCCACATGGGCCCTTTCTTGTTTTCTCTTTAATGCACTATCTGTAGAAAATCATATTGGTTCATATGGTTTTCAATATCATCTTTATGCTGATGACACTCCAGCTGTATTTCTCCACTCCAGCACTCTCTTCTGACATCAAACATCATATGAAGCATGTCTTTCAGCTATGTCGCCTAAAATGTGGACAGAACTACTTATTTTTCCTCCAAAACCTTCCTTAAAATATACATTCTCCATCACTGTTAATAAAGTTCCCATTTATCCTGTGAAGGAAGCATGTAGTCTTGGCTTTATTTTTTACTCTTTTTTGCATTTTGTTCCTCACATTGAGGCTGTAGCAAAATCATGTTGATTTTTTCTTTACAACATTGCCAAAATCAGACCTTTTCTTTCTGCTTTCGCTAAGCCCGTAGTTCATACCTTGGAAATTTCCCACCTTGGTTATTGTAATCTTCCTTTGACTGGACTTCCATTATCTCACCTTATTCCTTTGGTTTCCATTTAACATCCTGCTGATAAGATTATCTTTTTGGCTCATTGTTTTGATCATTTTACCTGACTTTTGAGATCTCTTCAGTGATTACCCATTCCTTCTAGGATTCAGTACAAGCCCTTATTTCTTTTTACCAGTCTGTTTGAGGTCTGTGTTCTAGGAAGTCTAGGCTTCTCGCCCAACCAAGGAGTTTGGCTTAATCCTTTTTCACTTGCTGCTCCATATCCTTGGAATTGCCTCCTTGAACATATGTGGACTGCTCCTACCCTCGTTATTTTGAAATCTCAATTTAAAACTTTCTTGTTTTCCAACATTTTAGAAATTTTAGTTTAATATTGTTTTATAATCTTGTATATTTCAGTTACATGTATTTGTCAGTTCGCTTTCTATTATATTGTATTTTATCTGTAAATTTGGTTTACAATTTATGGTATAGTTTTATTATTCCTTCCTCCCCTCTGTGTGTATGTGTGTATATACACATATATTTTAGATTGTACGCCTTTGTCAGGCACACAGTTTTTGGTTGGTTGGTAAAGCACCATGTACATTGATGGTACTTTATAAAGAAACAACAACAGCAACACTAATTAGTTGTTGTATTTTAAAAACACCTCTGAGTAAAGGATAGCTGCATTGCACATTTTCTCACTGAGGCCATTGTTTGAGAGGAGCAAAGGATCCATCAGGAAGTTTCCTTTTCGAACTGTAAGGTTTTGTGAACTGGTCTAGAATAGAAGTAGAGTTAATCATTCCTCACACTTTAGGAAATCTTTTTAATGGAATATCTTCATAATAGATTTTATATAGCATTTTTGAGTTCAGACATCAAACCACATTGATAAATGCTACATAGAGGAACAATGTGTTGAGTTTTAGTGTAAAACTGATGTATTCCACTTTACATTTAGGAAATAGTGCAAAACAAATGTACAGAATGGGCAAACACACATGTAGATATTTTCTATACCTGTGGAGGAGGGCAAGTCATATATTAAATTAGGTTGCCTGCTGAAAGAATTCTCTTCAACTGTACAAGGGAGAGCGGAAGTGTTTATATTTTATAGATTTAATTGCTTTGTTGTCTCACACCTTAGTCCGTCATTCATTTTATGACTGCGCCCCCATGTGGTCGTAGCTAGACAGTCTCGGGAGAAAATTTGAGAACAAACATGGGAATACAGTTGTCCCTCTCTATCCACGGATTTAAGTATTCGCCGCTTGAAAATATTTTAAAAAAATAATAATCCAAAAAGCAAACCTTGATTTTGCCATCTTATATAACCATAGCACCTTTTTGCTATGCCATTTCATATAATGGGACTTGAGTATTCACGGATTTTGGTATCCATAAAGAGTTCTAGAACCAAACCCCAGTGAATATGAAGGGATAACTCTACTTCAACTGCTTAACTGAATGAGTTTAACAATGGCAAGACAGTGAATTACAGTGGACCCTTGGTAAACATATATTTTTCAAGCCGTGGGTGGTGGATTCTGTGGATGCCAAATCTGTGGATACAGAGGGCCAACTGTATTGTGTTCATGGTGGAACAATCAAACTTCAGTTTTACCTGGCATTCAGCCTGTACCACAATCATAGTAATCCCCGCTTATAAATACCTGCTGTTGGAGCTGCTTGTGGTAAGCAAGAATCCTCTCAGGAGTTTTCTCAAACAGGAAAATATTTACAGAGTGAAAGAAACTGGCAGGTGGAGGAGGTTCTTTGTTTCAAGCTGCAGATGTGCCATTTAGCAGATCTTTGTTTATATGCTTATCTTTGTTTAGACAAATAAAATTATTTTTCTGTTCTGAAAATAATAATTCTGTTCAGACGTGTTATTTTTTGCACAGAAAAGGAAGTTTCCTGTGTAGAAAATGCTGTTTTTAAGATTATAGGATCATTTAATGAGGTTCTTTTGGTTTTTCTACCACTTTCTGAGAGACAGTTGATGAGGATGTAGAAGAGAGTCTTTCCTTTGGTGGCATAAAGCATCTACAAATCCTTGCCTTTTGGAGGTGTATTTGGGCCCCTCTTTACCAGTGTTTCATTGCTGGCTGCAGGTCCTACCTTGGGATGGGAAAAGTGTGGCCCATGGTCCACATGAGACTCAGGACTGTCTTTCTGGCTCTCAGAGCCCCTGAGATCAAAACACATGTTTGTTAAAAAAAAAAATGAGGAAAATTTAGCCCTGGGATATAAATTCAACAAATAAATAAATGCCATCTAGGGATATGAGGAAATTTTGCCATAAATTTCTTTGTACAGGAGGGCTGTGTGGGGAAGGTGTCCCCTCATGTGGCCCCCTGACAGTTGCTCGCCCTTGCCATATACTGTGAGAAAGTGTTTACTCCATCTGTTGATTAAAGAAAATATTTTTGAATTTTCTGGCTATTTACTGCTCTGCAGTTCTCTTTCATTATTTATCTTTGTTTATTCTTTAATTCCGTTGAACAGTAAATCTGTTCAAAAGATATTGGCTATTGCCACTATAAGATGCATCCATTATTTTTGAAACGTCATAATGCTGTACTTTAAAAAAATGTTATTTCATGAGCTCGTAGTTGGGAAGGCTAAGGTAAAGGCAATTGCAGATCAACACCAGCTTCTATACCACTTATGCACCATTAAAGTAGGATGAACACCGATAATTACTAATCATGCAGCTGTACTAAAATTATGAATGGTTGCCTAATTATATGACAGTTGCTTAGTATTTTGTCTTATGGTAGTTATAACCATATGAGGAGGATGTAATTTGCAGACAGACTTCTTGTGAAGCTGTCTTGCAAGCATCCTTTTGGATTTGTTCATGCCTTTCCAAATCTGTGGTATGCCAAAAATTCTAATGCACCTAGTCATGAGCAAAGTGCTAGGAGCGTCTCAGCTGATATAGAAAGATCTCAATCATTACTCCTAAATTTCCAAATGAGGACAAGCTACACAATTGAAGTGTGTTTATCCATGTCTAGTTTATGTAATTGGTGGATTCTCACTTACAATTAAAATTATTTATTTTAAGAAACATTAATGCAATATTTCATTTAGAGTTCAGGCAGCCCTCTTTTTTGATGAGCAAATAATAACTACCTATAGAAGAAAACTATTTTAGCCTACCTTATCTCAGAATTTATTAGTAAGACTTATCATGGCTGTGTTATTCTAATGATGGCCATTTTATGGAAACTTTGCTATGGGTTGAGCAGTCTTAGTATCCATGATTTTGAATCTTATAATGTGTTGGTATGCATGGGGAGGGAAACATATGCACTGCACTGTACTATACTAATAAACTATCCTGTATCCCAGTCCACTCCTACAGATAAAAGATAAGTTCTTTATGTGAAAACGGTGGGCCGCTAGAGGACACAATGTCTTAAGCTAATTAATTGGCCTTGATGAGCAGTCCTCAAGAGCCAGGCAACATTTCTCAATTTTCGGTCTCCACATGTTGTTAGATGACAATGCCTATCATCCACACCATGCATGGCAGTGCTTAGAGATTAAGGGAATTATAGACCAACCATATCTGAGAACCTGGAGTTTGGAAAGTCTGAAGCACAGCAACGTTGTCGTCTTCTTTTTAACAGCTTACATACAGCATGTCCAGCTGCAAATGTCTGCTTCTGCCCAAATTTGGACTTCACACTAGCTGGTTGTGATCTGCCTTCTTTTTCTAAGCTTGAATACAGTTTCACTAAGTCTGTAATGCAGAAGTGGGAATTGTGTAGTCCACAGCCTGCATGAAACCATGGGGAGGGAGGTGGCAACCTCCCATTTTTCACAGGAGAACCTTTAAAAGGCTCTGATACATGTAAATGTGCTGTTTTTTGGGGGGGGAGGTTCCCACCCCTGAAACAGCTGGACTCCCCACAAATGCAGTGGGCCCACCATATCCATGGGGATTTGGTACCAGGACCCTGTATGGACACCAAAAACCCCACAGATTATTAAGTCCCTTATATATAAAACAGTGTAGGGCAGCAGCGGAGGTGGCAGCAAGCCCTGTTTGTCAGGCATGTGTTCTTTGGGCTTCCCTACCACTGGGGAGCATGCTGGTCGCCTGCTTGTGCCTTCAAGGTGATGGCTGCAGTGCTTCTGCTTGTTCATTTGCAAGGCAGAAACGGGTGGCTGGTGTGCTCCCTGTAGGCTTGAAGAATGAACACCTGGTGGCTGGGGCTTGCTGCTACATCCGCTGCTGCCTTATACCATTTTATAAGTGAAAGACTTATAAGTGCTGTAAAGACGACAGTGGGTTTTAAGAGATTCACTCACTGGGGACACTCCTCCAACCAAGGCAGCTAGGACTCGCTGCCTCAGGAAGCCTCAAGAAGTGTGAAGAAAGAGCTGTTGCCACTGCATCTCCAGTAGCTCCCCTTCCCACACTTGGCAGCATCATGTCCCAGTCCTTCCTGATGAACAGCAAGAAGGCTCATGGCTAACCCCAGACCTGAGCACCCAACAGCAAGTACAGCCTTAGCCTGGACAGCATTCTGGCTCAGATTTGTGCAAATAAGAGTCCAAAGCTGCCCACACTTGCACACCCCATGGTGTTCTTCTCTCACTCTAGCTGGCAGCATGGACAAGGCTGTGCGAGAACAAGGATGTGCGAAATCAATTTACACCATTCTGGAATCCAAGCGTAGTGCTTGATGTGAAACCATACCTCCTGCCATTTCACAGATCACACTTCTCATGGCCTCCTGCAGTGGCGGGGCTGCCTTGGTTGGACGAGCGTCCCCTGCGAATGAATCTCTTTAAACTCACCTTCCCCACAGTAATTGCAGCCTCACATTCGCATCTCTCTATGCCCTCTCCAGCCTCACAAAATATATTGTGTAAAGTACAGCTGTTGTTTTGTACAGTGCTGTAGTTTGAATCCACAGATCCTGAGCCTGCTGTTAGGGCAGGCCCATTGTAGCCCAAAAAGACAACCAGGGGTGATGTCATTTCTGGTCACCAACAAGGCGGCCATGATGGAGTGTGTCTGTGACCCTCATGTGCTCAGGAGGGCATAAAAATCATCTTGTTTAGCACTCTGGTCTGCAGAGTCTATCAACCCTTGCTGTATGAGGGAAATAGTGTGCTGTGATAAATAAATAAATAAAAACTACGGTAATGCAGAACACAGCAGGAAGAAAGTCAAGTATCAATATCATGGTGTAAGTTGATTTTTCTTCTTCTTGTGCTTGTTATGTGCCTTCAAGTCATTTCTGATTTATGGTGACCCTAAGGTGAATTGATCACTGGGTTTTCTGAGGCTGAGAATGTGTGATTTACCCAAGGTTACCCCAGTGGGTTTTCACGTTCAAGCAGGGATTCAAACCCTGGTCTCCAGAGTCATAGTCCAACACTTTCCACTATGCCATTCTGGCTCGGGGATTTTTATTAGCCATCATTAGATGTTGAACTACAACTCATGCAACAAAAAATACTTTGGAGTTTATTGAATCTCACACAAACTGGATCAAATAATATGAGAGTGATCCACATTGACTTCCTTGGTTTTTTTCCGGGCTGTAAGGCCGTGTTCTGGAATAGTTTCTTTCTGTTTCTTTCTGGAATAGTTTCTTTCCTCACAGCCCAGAAAAAAACCAAGGAAAATCTAAGGATGCTGGCTGTGAAAGCCTTCGACTTCACGTGATCCACATTAATTGGATATATGGTAGAGGTTTACTTGGTTTCTTCTACTTATTCTAGTTGTGCTTAATAAACTAATCTTTACAATTGGTGTTCTTCAGCAACATATGCACAATACCACTTTTCCTGCAACTTTTTTACATGAATCTGAGATTTGTTCCCAGTGTTTGACATCTACATGATGATGATGTCACCTTTTTGAGGTACACTTCAGTGCTTACCAACAAAAGCATTGAGGAAACATCTGCTTTTAAATATGATTGATGTATTGAGCTGTTCTTGTTTGCCATCGATGAAAAAGGCATCTGCTGAATGAAGTTAAACGTATTTGTCTTTATGTATAACTATGAGGAAATGTAACTAATAATTACTTTCATGGACACTTAACTGATGTAGACCACTTACAAGGAAAAACGTTTAATAGACATAATGGAAAAGGTCACATAGCTGTCATGGACTCATAATTTTTATGGCTCCCTGCTTCTCCTTTCCACTTGCCTATTCACTCATCTTGCTCCATTTTCTTTTTCTTCCTTCTGTTGTACAGTATTTTTGTTTATTTGTTTGGTAGTGGGAGGGTGTTGCCAACATAGTGTTTTTTAAAGTTTGTTTATGTAATGTCTATATCAAAACTATGTCTATAGGCAATATGTACCTAAAACTAGTTGCTAGGGAACAATAACAGGAGAGGACTATTGCCCTCAGGCCCTGCTTATGGGTTCCTCAGGGTTTGGGACTATCCACTGTGGGAACAGCTTGCTGGATTAGATGGGACTTTGGCCTGATCTAGCAGGGTGGTTCTTATTTTCTTAATCATTTTCTGTTCCTCAGAGACATACAGATGTATTTGTTAGAAAGCAGAACTCCATGGTACATCCTTGTGGCTATCCATTTTCATTCCAGACTCTCTAGAACAAAAGAGATGCAACTCTCATCATTGTATGAAAAAACTTACCACAGACTTGGTAGATAATTGATAAAGAATGCCTTCATGGTGTAGTGCACTTGTGATTCAGCATTGTTTAATGGTGACACTGAATTTTCCTGTAGGCAGTGTTGGAAGCTGGCAGTGCATTGCATGTTGAGGTCTTGCCTCTCAGATGGGTGCCTCGGCAGACTTTTAAAGTTGACCTACTTTCCACCACCATCCTTTCTCTGACCTTGATTTGTTCACTGAGGTGTTTATGCACTCATGATCTGATTTGCTGCATGATTAAGTGAATCATGTGACAACCAGCAATCCAAAAGAAGAAGCCCCAAATCAAAATGCAGGCTGCGTGCTTGCATGCATGTGTGTTGGTCCCCTTATTTTTATACTATTTCTCAAAGAGGTGTGTGTGTGTGTGTGTGTGTGTGTATATATATATATATATATATACACACACACACACATATATTCGATGAAACACCAAAGGAAGAATTGCGGCAGCAGCATATTATGATACAGTGTCAACATGAATTTGCTTGGTTCTCTTTCTACCAGGGCTCTAATCAGGAAGTGGCCTGGATTGCATTATTTCAAATAAGTCCTTGAAGTATCTTGGCAACAAGCTTAGGGTCACAATAGGAAGAACTTCAGTCTGTGTGTGTCTGTGGGTGTTGAGAGTATGTTACAACAGGGTAGTATTGCTGTTATTTCTGTGCAGTGCCTGGAGAAAGAAGTAAAAAAACATTGCTACTGTTCTCTCTCATTACAATGTAATAAAATGAGTAGTTGTTGCCCTACCAGTTAAAAATAATTAAAACAGAGGTTAGAAGTGGTGTATAGCATATTTTAAAAGCAACACCAGTGTAGTAGATTCTATAAGCTGGGGGGTTTTTACATAAAGAAAATTGACTCTGACAACGTAAAACAAATGGGAATCGGCAGCAATATTCCATCCCAGGGTTGTACAGCAGTAGATAGGCTTGAGTAAGCATCTATTTGACTCTGTCCCACCCTATGTTCTGTTTTATTTCAAGACTTATAGTTATCTGTATAGTCACCTGAATTGTTCCTGTTGTTTTCCTCATCTTTTAAAATAAATTCTAGTCAATAAATATTTTGATCTTTATTAACATTTTTAACTTATTTTCAAAATATTATAATAATGTGTTGATGACCATTGTAACAAAATATTATGATAGTATTTTTTGTTCTACACAGCTGAAGCATTTCTAATGATTTAGCTCAAAGTAGTAACTTTGCAGAGAGCAAAGTTTCATGTAAGCCCCACTGAACATAGTAGAATATATTTCTGTGTAACATAGCAGCAGTACAGTGGGTCCTTGGTATCTGCTAGCATTTAGTTCCAGGGCCCCTAGTGGATACCAAAATCCATGGATGCTCAGGTCCCATTATATGCAATGGTGTGGTAAAATGGTGTCCCTTATATAAAATGGCAAAATCAAGGTTTGGTTTTTGGAATTCCTTTTGGGGGGGTATTTTCAAGCTGTGGGTGAGTCCCTTCACTCCTGCGATCGCTGTGGCAGTGACAGAAGCCCCTCCCAGCAGAAGGGAAGAGATGTGGCAGGCAAGCTCCCTCCTCCCTTCGCAAGCAGGAATGCTGCTGCAGTGACAGAAGCCCTCCCGGAGGAAGGGAAGGGACAAGGCAAGCGAGCTCCCCCCTGCCATCACCAATTGAATCTGCGGTTGGCAAATCATCAGATATGGGGGTGCTACTGTATATGGGATTCCCAACATTCCTTATGTCTTCTGTTGGTTAATTAACAAGGTTGAATACTTGAACAGCAGTATACACCCAGAAACTCCTATGTGAACTTACATACCATTACATTTGAATAACTGTACACATATATAGATTAGAAATCTCTGTACAGTGAGCACATGTTGACTGCTATCTGTGAAAGACTCTGGCCATGTACAGATCAACAATCTGTGTTCACGTGTACAAAGACTTTACCTGTATAGAATGTAATGCATGAACACATTAGTCAGTTAAATGAGTAGTAACTTGTGCTTTGGGGGAGTACCTGTACTTGATTCTTCACCTGGATAATTTGCTGTTTATGTCCTAGGTTAATCTACTGTTGTTATTTTGCAAGCAAGGAGTGGGTGGGTGGGTGGGTAAGTGAGCATGGTTCCCTTTCCATGGTTGTGTGGTATGTGGGAAATGGGCATTCTAATACCTGCTCAACCACAAAGCTCATTGGCTAGTCTTGGACCACATGTCTGTAATTGTAATTTTCTTGTCATAGGAATATACGTTTAAGAAATGGATACATTTCTGAATCTGCAAATATTTATGACAATGTGGTGTCAGGAAACCTTTTGAAGACCATTGAGGTGTGGTTAACATCTACTGCAAAAGCAGCAAATTTCCTGAGAAAATTAGGTCAGGAGGTATAATACTGCAGTATACCATTAAGATGATGTTGCAGATGAACTTGCAACATAATGGGTTGGGTATAGAGTTGTGCAGAGATACTGGATGTTCCCACAAGGTAGGGAAATATCTTCTTTCCTGTATAGATCCTTGTGCCTCTGAAAATTTGCTCCAGGAGGCCGGGAAATGCTCTGGAATAGCATGGAAATAGCTGTAGGCAGGATTGGGAAATATCAAGCTCTGAGGATGAATCCAGGCTCCCTGTGCTCCCTGTCAGGTCCTTTTACTATTGGAAAAGCTTGCCATGCATGCCCTGTGGTCTTAATTACTAATATTAAGAGTTTCAAGCTGAAGTAGCTGCTGTTTTCTCCCACTCTTTTCCCTTAGTCTCCACCACCTGAATATCAGCTGCAAGAACTTCTGTGAAATTGAACACAGGCCTCAGATTGAAAGAGGTTTGCTACCCTTGTTTGTGGAGAGGGAGCATGATGGATGAGAAATGTCAAACCAAGTCCTCCACTACTTAGTCTGTGGCATCATCCAGTTCATGGGGAGTCAGGGGAAAACTTTGACAAGAGGCAGAGATAACACATAAAGAATAAGGGATAGGTTTCTACACCACTGATGGCAGTAGCTGAGGAGGCAGCCTTACCTATTCTTCCTTTATTCTCCATTTTGTTCTTTGTTGAATGGTCAGTAAGGGATTCTGGAAGAAACTACTATTTGCATCTTCTTGCAATATATTCCATCTTATGTCTTCTCATATCCTAAATCCCTCTCTTGTCTCTGAGGCTAGTGTTCATGGAATGTCTAAATTGTTGCATCATGTCTCACACAGCTGGTACAGAAAATGAACATTGTATTTGAAGTTCTTAAATGTCTTGGAACTCTTAAATCTCTTACACTCCTCTAATGCTGAAAGTGAACATTTTAATTGAAGTTTTTAAATGTTTTGCGATTTCCAATCCTGGAATAATAAACTGCTGCTGTTTTGCATGCTTTGCATATTCAGTTTCTAAAGAACATCTGCTTGTTTTGACCCACAGTTAAATGTTTTAATTTAATCCATGTCCTTTTTCTAGTATGATTCTGAGATTGATTGATTGCTGATGACATTCATTTCTATCCTACTTTCCCCCTAATACTGGGATTCAACCAAAGTGGCTTACAAAAATTAAAACAAATAAAGTTAAAAAATACTTTCTGCCTTCTTTAGCTTACTAATTTTAACTTTTAAAAACTGAAGCTCAGCTTTTAGACTGAAACTTGACTAATCAGAGAGGGAGGGGCCACATTAAGAAAAATGTACATCCTGGAATAATAAACTCGTGCTGTTACGTGTGATAGAAATTTTCAATTCCCCCCCCCTAGATTTCCCCCAATATTTCTAATTTTATTCATAACTAAATCTACTCTTCTGATTATTATTGTGGCACTTGAGCTAGCATTGTATTAAATACACCCTTTGCTATAACTGGCTCATGAATTTCCTTTGTACTTTGTATAGCACCTGTGTCTGACTCTCCAAAGGTTTTGGATTACAACTTTCATAATTCCTTACCATTATCTATGCTTAATAGGACTGATGGCAATGGTAGGGCAAAGGTTCCCTGCCCCTGCTGCATCATAAAGTCCTCTCATTTGTAGCTGACACTGAAGTAGCTTTTTAAAAAGTCTTCTTTCCAGACATTTGATTTTTGAAATAGAATATATTGTGTAAGCACTATATCTGAAAACCTGTGTCTTCAGTCTCAGCTACTGTGTGCTCCATTACAGAGCGATAAATCTTGTGAATAGGCTCTTGCAGGCATTTGTGCTGAAGCAGAGTCCTGTCCAAGTAACCAGGCTGAGAAGCTTTTGTTAGTTGGAAATTATTTGATGGTTGTTCATCATTTCCCCAGCTTTAGAAGGTGCATAGGCATTTGTGGGCTAGTGTGGGCACAAACTTGTTTATAGAATTGTTTGTTGTTTTGTGCCTTCAGGTCAACTCTGTCATATGGCAACCCTATCATAGGGTCTTCTTGGAGAGATATACGGTATTCCTTTGAAGACTGAAAGAATGTGACTTGCCCGAGGTCATGCAGTGGGTTTGCATGGCTGAATGGGAATCAGAGGTGATATTTGGTGTTCAGTAATGGTAAACATGTTTATGTATCTATGATCTAAATCCAGTTGTTTGTTCCAAATATAGGACAGTCACTGAATCAACGGGATTTACATTAGCAGCAACTTTAGTTGGGACCAGCAATTAGGTTTAGATTTATATTCTAGGCAAATATTATATATTTTTAAAATGTCTAGACTGTCGTTCATTTACCAGATGGATACCAGATGATATACAGACCTTTGGAGTTATCCATTTTCCAGGTGCAGTGCTTAAAAAAAGGATATACTGTACATCATAACGAGAAATATGAGAGACAGTAGAATAGATGGCAGAATTGTATGCACTTAAAATATGTATAGGCTGCTTTTCTATTGAAATAACATGAAGAGAAACAAAAACAATGGTAAAATAACAGGCAAGAAATAAAACCAGTAAATAAGCAAGATCTGTAAAACTTGAAAAAGGATAAGCAGAACTATATAAAAGTGATTTAGGCACAACAGTAGTCAATAACCAGAAAACAACCTAATGCCTCTTTTTCTTTTTTAAAAAGCACTTGTAGACTCAAATGATGAAAGTACCTGTACCTCTGGCACTTGTTCAATTATCCAAAGTACCATTCCTGAAAAAGTCTTCTACACAGTAACCACCAACATAACTTCTTAGAAAAATAACTGTTGCACTGGTGCTTCATGTCATGGGTTATGTTTTGAACATGAGCAATATGATCCTGTCCTTACACTTTTTAAAGTAGTTTTAAGTACTTTTAAGTAGAAACCTTTTCTACTTCCCCCCCCCCTCCAATTTGCTTAATATCACCTCTGAGAGCCATTGAACCACCAAATAACAGTACACCTTCTTTGAACTGGGTTTCAGCTTTATCATCATCATCATCCATTTTATTTATATGCCTTTCTTCCACTCAAGGTGGTGTTACCCAAAATGCTCCTTGGAAAATTCCAAGAAAATATTGATTTTGTAATGTGTTGGGAAAATTAGCAGCAATTTGACTTTAGCTATGCAAGAGGGGGTAACCAGGGAATCTTTTAAACTAATTATACCAGTACTAGTCTGGATGGAATACGTACACATTAAGTATGTTTTTTTTATTAAGGAGTTCAAAAATAACACCAAACACACACACATTCACCCAGAAGAAGCATTCACTCAAGGCTATAGAAAGAAACAGTAGGAAAACTTGGGATAGAGAGTTGCAAGAGGGTTTTGCTGGGGTACATAATGCAACCTGTCATGTAGTCAGTCTGGCAGAGTGGATGGAGGAAACTGGATGTGGCTAACACAGAGTAACAGAGTTTCCCCCTATTACTAACTGTGCGCAATGAGGCATATTTTTGGGTGTCTTTTATACCCCCAAATATACCTGAGGGGATTGGTTGCTTCATGGGTTGAAACAATTCTGTGAGCCTTCATGGATTGCACAATGAGTTTCCTGGTCTTGACAAAAGGTGAGAAAGATGCTAAATGTGTTTTTTAATGTCCAGTGATTTGATTTTAACAGCTTTGAGCAGCTTCTTTAAGGTTGGGAGCTGAGGAGAGGAAATTTCACAATCAGCAAATACAAAAGTTTCTTCATCCATTAACCTCCCATTTATGTGGAATGTGTCTTCTTTTGGCCCCTCAGCCCCAGGTCTTCCTTTCCAGGGAAAAACAAAATGACCTTTTCTGAGACCATCCTGTCTTTTCCCTTGTAAAAGGCCACATTAATGAACCAAATTGGCCAGTTTCTGAGGCCTATAGCCAATGCTAACATTCCAGGAGTGGGGTGCCTTGGAAGTGGGGTTACAGTGGCTTGCCAAAAGCTGAAAATTACAATGAAAGCACATAGAGGTTAAAACAGAAGAGTTGAGATGAAAACCGCATAAACTAATAGCAGGATTAAAACCATTTAAAATATATAGAGGTACTTTAAAACAAAAATTAAAAACAGTACAACAACATAAAAGCCCTGCTCTTGTTAACAATTAATTTTTGGTCCTCATCCAACCCATTCTTGAGTTCAGAGCAGGGTGGTAGAGTTGGAGTCGGAAGCATTTTTGGCTGGAATCAGAGTCAGTAGGAATATACCGACTCAGAATCTGGCTTCAAAATACAAACTTATAAAATTCAATGTCTAGTTCATTGCATAGGCATTTAGGAAAGTTTTCTTGTTCAGAAATGTAAATCAAATAAAATGTTCTATGTTCTATCAATCTAAGTAGCTTGGTGATTCATGTGGTGGTCATGAAATGCCTTGTGCTATCATTTTACAATAGCAAATTTGTTACTATTAATTAATATACATTCATGATTTATGAAGGAGTCAGAGTTGGACAGTAGAAAAAAATAGAAGAGTCATAGTTGTAGTTGAAGGTTTTGTTTAGTGATTCCACAGCCCTGGTCCAGATTCATTGGTCTTACTATGTTTCTTCAAGTGTATTCTGATTCAATCCTAGGATTTTCTTGGCAAGATGTATTCAGAAGAGGTTTGCCATTGCCTTCTTCTGATCCCAAGAGAGTGAGACTTGCCCAAGGTCACCCAGTGATTTTCCATAGCTGAGTGAACATTCCAACCCTGGGTCTGCTAGTGTCCTAGTCCTACATTTAAACTACCACACAATGCTAGCCCAGATAGAAGTTCAAGACTTTTTCTCTCTTAACTGATTCCAATAAAAGTGACACATTTTCTAAGAAATTAAATTGTGGCATTTAAAACTGAACTGTGCATGTGTTAGGGAGGTATATCATCACTTGTCTAGTTCTCATATGAAAGGATAAGAATTTTTTTCTCCTTGTCTGCAAGACAGTAAGTTCTTTTTTTCTTTCTTTTTTCTTTTTAAAAAAACATTCTCAGTGAGAATTTGTGGGGCCAGTTTTTCTGAGTTGCACAAAACTAGAATAGCTAAAAAGATAGAAGCATTGAATGAGATGTTGTATGTGGGTATGGGTGCATCTTTTGATCACTCATCCAGTTCTTTTGTGGTGGCTGTGTGAATGTGTGTTTAGCTCCACAAATGAGAGAGAGTAGTTTTGCCTCAAAACATTTGGGTTGATGCTTCTTAAGCTATCTGATAGAGAGGAACAGCAATGTTCTTTCTCACTGTGCCATGGACAGACACATTTGTGTCCACTGATTTCATCTGTTTCATTCATCTGTTTCATTCATCTGTTTCATCTGTCCTGGGACTAGCATGGGTACATACATGACCACTTGGGTGGCATTGTTCTGGGCAAAATCAGAACACTCTACGGAAAAAAGTGCTCATCTCATTCTCATGATTGAGTTATCAAATTTTTGATAGTTCCCTAAATAATGATGAATCAATGAAGGAGATTTCTTTACATCCCTAGGGCACTGCTAGCCTTAATTTTTGCATATCAAGGCAACTTTTTTGTTTTCCCCAAAGAGAAAGAAAAACTGACAATTTATTTGTTTTCTTACCACTCAGGCATTTGAAAACTTTTGAGTAATAAGGCTGGAAGAAATGAAACAAGGGTTAAGGTAATTGGCTGCTTCGGCATTGGCAGCAGCCAGTAGGTGGAGTGTGCATCCTTGTGGAGTGGATTTAGGGTTCCCAATATCTAGCTTACAGGTAAGAACAGCCACTGAGGTTTAAATGCTTTTCTGCTGATTTGCTATTTAGTGTTACTCTGTTCCATGAAGGGAGAAATTCAAGTGGGCTATTTGTATTTGTAGACATCTAAAAACATGTCATGTAGCACCATAATTATAATTAATTGCACTGTTCCAGCTCTTCCCCCTTTTAAAGCAATTGAGATCTTGTAATTCTATTTTTTTTATTAAAGAATTGTTTCAGTTTCCTTCCAGCCCTTATCTGTTTTCCAAGTTTCTCTGGCTTGTATGCTATGCTTGCATTTACATATAGCAATCTCATCTTCTCAAATGAAATCTTCAAGTACGTAGTATGTTAGGAATAACAGTATACTCTACTGTACTACTTCAGCTCTGGCACATTCACTAGGGCGAGATGGCAGGAGGAATCCTATAACATTGGGAAACTAGGACTGCCCGGAAAAGCAGGAAGTTGAACTGCCCAAGTGGAATTCAAAGTTCTTTGTTCTCTCTTCTCCTCCATGAGGCCAGTTCAACTTTCTGCTTCGCCTGGGAAGGCACAGGATTCTTCTCCTCCACTCTCTACTTTTTACTACCTTTTATTTGCCTTTATTTTCTGCCCCCACTCCACCCAGCTTGCCCCTGCTTGTCTTTCTCCTCTTCCCCCACCCCCCCGCAGAATTTTTTCCTTAAAAAAAAAAATCCCCTCTCCTCTGGCTGACACCCCTCTGCCCACAAGATTTCCCTACCTCCTTTCTTTGTCTCCACTAAGGATCCGGTGCTCCAACTGCCGACCATAGGGTCCAGCAAAGGAGCTGCGGCTGCAGGGAAAGGAAAGCAACCAGAGCAGAGCCTGCAGCAAGCGGTGGCGGCCGTTCCCCAGAGCTCCATTTCAGGCAGCTTGGAGGGAGGCAGCCAGCTCGACTCCCTCTCCTCCTTGGAACACTTGGCCTTGCCGGTTGCGTAGAGGAGAGCAGCCAAGGAGGCCGAGAGAGCTCTAGCTGCAGGCAGCTCATGGAGCGCACCTAAGCGGCACGATGGAGGCAAGCAGCCTTGCAGGAGGGAGAGAACTCCTGAGGTGAGCGACGAGTAGCACATGGAGATGATGGGGGACGATGGGACCGCCGGTTGCTCCCACGATCCCACAGGAGTCCAGCGGAGCCCTAGCAGACGTGCGCCAAGCAGACAGTGTGCCAATAAAGGTAAGGCAAGAGCCTACTGAGGAGGACATAGAGCGGATGTTTGCTGATTGCGTTCCGAAGGATATGAACGCGATTCTAAAGGCAGTTGCCACCAGCAGAGCAGCCAGGTGGAAGGCGGGAGATATCTCCTCCAGTGAGGAGGCTCTTTCAGGGGAAGAAGCAGGGGGGTCTGGAGCCCCGGCCAAGGCTTCAACCCAGAGGGAGGAGGAGGTGGTTTCCCTGGGGTCCTTCACCTCAGATGGGTCCGGGGATGAGTCGGGGGACAACGATGAAGCATCCAAGAGGGAGGCAATCGGTACAGTCCTCAGAATCCTGACGGAGGCCCTGTTGCCAGACAAAGATGGAACCCACCCCTCCAAGGCAGCCCCCACTAGAGCCACCAAGGGAAAAGACTCCCAACCCAGTGCCAAGAGGCACAAAGGCCTACAGGTCCTGTCCAAATCGTCGGGAACCAAGAAAGGGCAACATCAGGGGGCATCCCATACATCTAAGTTTGCGAAGAAGGGAAAACCCCTCAACAAGCCCCCATCTAGAAAAAGGAAGGCACCCCCTTCGAGGCACTCCTCGGAGGAGTCTGGGGAGGCCTCAGAAGGGGAGGCACTGGCATTGGCCCACAGGGGGTCCCAAAACCACCTGGGTGACCTGGATGAGAACTCAAACCTCGACAAAGAGGATGGGGGTATTTCGGATTCCGAGACCTCAGAACTGGAGTTCTCAGACAGGATCTTCCAAGGCGACAAGCTCGCCTACCTTCTGAGCAAGGTCCTCTCAGCCGTGGAGATTATGCCGCTTAGCCCGTCTCAAGATCCAACGGGGGAACTACAGTCCCCCAAAAGTGAGAAGGTGGTGGCGCTCATGCCCTCATCTAAGCCTAACAGACACCCGTTCCCATTCCCAAGGGCCTTCTGGAATTTGGTGGCAGAGGAATGGGATAGGCCAGCGTGTGGACGAAAGGGCACCCTAGCGGCACAGAAATTCTACAACATCCCTAAGGAGGTTCTAGAGAAACTGAAGACCCCAGTGGTCAACGGGCCAGTGGTCTCCATGGTCTCTAATTCGCTAGCACCCAAGGAGGGAGAAAGCTTCCTGAAAGATGCCGACAAGAAGAGGGCAGATAGTGCACTCAAGAAGTCACATGAGGCATCAGCCCTAGCTAAGGGCCTCTTTAGCATCCGTAATTATCTCCAGAGCCGTGATCATCTGGCTGCAGGGGGGTCATGAAGGCAGAGGACCTGGACACCAGAACCCTTGACAAGACATTCCAGAGGCTGCGCCTCGCCCTGAACTTCATGGCAGACACATCACAAGACCTACTAACATTCTCCACTAGGGCATCGGGAGCAGCCAACCTGGCGAGAAGGTTGCTATGGGTGAAGCACTGGGACGCAGATAACCAGTCAGCAGCGTTCAAGGGAACCAAACTGTTCAGTGAGGAGGCACTCAAAGACTTCTTTGTGGAAACAAAGGATAAGAAACAGGCCATGCCTTCAGCAAGCAGAAAGCACAACAAGAAGAACAGCCGAAGAGCTTTTCAGTTCACTAGTTCCTTTCATACGTACTGCGGCAATGGAAGGAGAGGCGATTTTCAACAATCCAGACCGGCTTGGTCTAAAACTAACTACGGCATACACCATGCTCTCTTCTCCAATACCTCCTCCACCTGAAGAGGGGACCCTCATCCCAGAGGGGACCCACGCGCCAACAGTCCTGACTCGAAACTAACTCCAGTAGGGGGAAGGCTATCCAGCTTCCTGGGGATTTGGTCCAACTCCACCACAGACAGATAGGTGTTAAGACACCATAGAACACAGTTACAAAGTGGAGTTCGACACAAAACCGGGAAACAGGTACATTCCAGCTCCCATCCCCACCAAGCCCCAAAAATCATCCAATCTGAGAACAGCCATACACCACCTGCTGGAGATAAGGGCAATCAAGAGGGTCCCCACATTCCAGCGCTTCTCTGGGGTGTACTCCTACTTCTTTACGGTACCCAAAAAGAACGGAAGTCTCAGGTCAGTACTAGACCTGAAGTACACAAACGCACGCGTCACCTACAAGTGTTTTCGGATGGAAACACTTTCCTCAATAAGGGAAGCGATCCAGGAAGGGGACTTCCCAGCATCCCTCGACCTGGTGGAAGGACAGCAGGCAGTTCCTCAGGTTCACCTTTGGCACAGAATACTTCCAGCTCTCCCATTTGGGCTTTCGTCAGCTCCAAGGGTCTTCACAAAAGTGCTGATAACCCTGATTGCACACCTAAGAACCAAGGGAATACACCTATACCCATACCTGGATGACATCCTTCTCAGAGCTCCATCCAGACAGGCAGCAGAGAGGGACCTCCAGGTCACAATCAAATGCCTGCAGGACCACGGATTCCTAGTAAACTTTGAGAAAAGTAGCCTTGTTCCGTCCCAGACAATCATACACCTGGGAGTCTGGCTGGACACAGTGGGATACCAGATATCCCTATTGGAAGAAAGACAAAAAACCTTTCTCAGGGAGTCAGAGTTGGCAAGAGGAAGAAAAAAGTCTATGCTGACCTCCTTGACTCGCCTCTTCGGACTGATGATCTTGGCGGTACAAGTGGTTCCCTGGGCCAGATTCCATTCCAGGCTCTCCAAGCCCTCCTCAAACCATTTCAGGAGCAGATAACCCAAAGGGAAAACACTCCCATGACCATCCCAAGTTGGATCAAGGAGGAACTTCAGTGGTGAACCCATCTGGCCAGGGGCTCTCCACTGACAATCAGCCAGCAGGTGACGGTCACATCGGACGCCAGCCTACGAGGATGGGGAGCACATTGCCAGGATCAGGTAGTGCAGGGAACATGGTCAGCAGAGGAATTGCAGGACAGCATAAACTGGCTATTGCTGAGGGTGGCGCGTCTAGTCCTCGCACACTTCTCCCCAGTCCTCAAGAGGAAACATGTTCTACTGAGCATGGACAACAACACAGCGCGCTCGTACGTAGCAAAACAAGGCAGAGCCAAGTAAAAATCCCTACACCTGGAGGCAGAAGTCCTCCTAAAGTGGGCAGAAGGGACGGTAGAATCACTCGCAGCCCAATACTCGCAAGGGGATGTCAACCTCCAGGTGGCCTACCTAAGCAGGCACACGGTGCTCCCAGGTGAATGGGAGCTGAATCAGGAAATCTTCAACCAGATCCAACAGAGGTTTGGGAAGGTGCAGGTGGACCTCTTCGCAACACCTCAGAATGCCAAGGTAAGGAGATTCTTCTCCAGGTTCCCGATGCCAGGAGCTGAGGCAGTGGACGCTCTAAACGCACCATGGTCCAGAGAGCTCCTATACCTCTTCCCTCCACTCCCGCTAATAGGGAAGGTATGCAGAAAGATAAGACAGGAAGGTGCGCAGGTGATTCTCGTGGCTCCCTACTGGCCGCGATGCCCTTGGTTTTTGGATCTCAAGGACATGTCGACACAGCAGCCCATGAGACTCCCTCCACTTCTGGACCTTCTTTGCCAAGGCCCCATCAATCATCCAGAAGTACTCTTGCTCCAACTGACAGCATGGAGATTGAGTTGCAAGCGCTGAAGGAATACAGATACAAAGACGGTCTGATAGCCATACTGGTGGCATCCAGATGCCCATCGACAAGAAGGATTTACCAGGCCACCTGGAAAGTCTTCTCCCAATGGTGCATATCCCAAAAGATCATTCCCACCAAGGCCTCAGTGAGACACGTCTTAACCTTCATGCAGAAGGGCCAGGAAACCAGGCTTCACCCTAACACACTGAAGAGACAGGTGACCGCACTGTCAGCTTTCATCGAAAGACTATCAACTCACCACACGTTAGAAGGCTCCTAAGAGGCTCAACACTGATTTCACCCCCAGTTCACCACAGATTCCCATCGTGGAACCTCCCACTGGTGTTGCGTCAACTGACTCACCAGCCCTTTGAACCACTCAGGAAAGTATTCCTGCACCTGCTAAAGCTGAAGGTGGCCTTCCTGGTGGCCATTACTTCGGCCAGGAGGGTTTCAGAGATCATGGCCCTTTCGGTTAGGGAGCATCTATGCTCCTTTGGGGAGGACTTTATGTCCCTCCGTCCTGACCCATCGTTCCAGTCAAAGGTCCTTTCTAACTTTCACATGGCACAGCAGATAACTCTGCCATCGTTCTGCCCCAATCCATCATACCCCACCGAGAAGCAGTGGCACAAGCTAAACATTAAGAGAGCACTGAGAATCTACATCAGACGCACGTCATCCTTCAGGAGATGTGACTCCCTCTTCGTCTCATTCAGCCCAGCCTCGATGGGCTCACAGGTCTCAAGACAGTCCATAGCAACATGGATCAAGGCCTGCATTTTTGCGGCCTACGATGCAGCCCACATCCCCCGCCCCTCGGGGGTAGTTGCACACTCCACACGATCAGCAGCCACCTCAGCAGTATTTTCCACCAACGCCCCCCTGATCGAAATCTGCAGGGCGGCAACCTGCAACATACCATCCACCTTCGTGAGATACTATAAGCTGGACAAATTCCGGTTGGCAGAAGCCTTCTTTTGTAGAAGGGTTCTCCAAGAAGTAGTCCACGACTGAATCCCTCAAATGCAGTCACTCCCACCTGGGAATCGGAGGGCTTGGGTATGTCCCAATGTTAAAGGATTCCTCCTGCCATCTCACCCTACAGAATGCTACATAGGGTACTTACCCATGAAGGTACTTTCTGTAGGGTAGATGGCAGGAGGAATCCAGCCCTCCCCATGACTGCAAAAAAGAAAAAGGGACCCAGTTCCTATCAGTTCATTGATATGGGTCGTTGGTAGTGCTATGTATTAACTTGTATGTTTTTCTTCCCAGACACAGGAGGCTACGATCACTGTTTTTTCCTGAAGGGCTTTGCTAGTCAGAGAACTGGCCTCGTGGAGGAGGAGAGAGAACAAAGAATTTTGAATTCCACTTGGGCAGTTCAACTTCCTGCTTTTCTGGGCGGTCCTAGTTTCCCAATGTTAAAGGATTCCTCCTGCCATCTACCCTACAGAAAGTACCTTCACGGGTAAGCACCCAATGTAGCATTTCATACCCAACCAGCAAACTGAATGCTAATTTGTTTTTTGAAGCAGTTTTGTCTTTACGTCATTAGCTTAACATGGTAAAGTTCATAAAATGAACAGAGTCCTATAGCATCTTAAGTACTAACAAAGGGATAACAGTTACCATGTTCACTGTTCTTTTTACAAAAATGTGTAACTTTCTGCTATGTTTCAAGTGGCAAGAGTATGTGACTAGAACTTATAAGATTTGCATGACTCCCAAGTTTAGCAGGACAATATGTAGATGACTTTGGACAAACCACTATCACTTGTTAGTAAAATTTTAAAAAACGGATTGTTTAGAACAGGTGGGCAACTGTACAGAGCCCTTGGCCAATTTTTCACCCCTGGTCACACACACCCCGATGAGCCCTCCCCATGCTGTTGTTGTTGTGTGCCTTTAAGTCATTTTCTGACTTACGGCAACCCTAAAGACGAACCTATCATAGGGTTTTCTTGGCAAGATATGTTCAGAAGGGGCTTGGCTTTGCCTCTTTCTAAGACTGACAGAGTGTGACTTGCCCAAGGTCAGCCAGTGGGTTTCTGTGGCTGAGCAGGGATTCATACCCTAGTCTCCCAGTGTCCTCAAACAACTACACCATGCTGCCTCTCAACCCTCCCCATACATGCATCAAAATAATCTGTTTCCCTCCTCTTCTTCTTCAAGTGATGTGATATCATTTCCTGTTTCCACTTTGGAAGGGAGAGAGGAAAAACAGAGGCATTTCAGGAAAGCAGGGGCTTCACAAGGTTGGAGAGGGTTTTTTAAACATTTGCTCACATTTAGGGGGCTTTGGGCATGATTTTCTGTGCTGTAAAACATTTTTAAAAGTTTTTTTAAAACTTAGGGGACTGGTAGGGTGCTTTCGAGGCTGCAAATTTGGGGTCTAGGGACTGCATGTAGCATGTGTGCTGCAGATCTTCTTTGTGGTCTCTGTGAATCACACAGTTGGGTTATACCTGCGCCTGCAAGAGCATACAGAACCTTCTGGTATCACTAGGCAGAATGTGCATTGATACATTTTTGGTGGTAACTCCTCCCACACCAACGGTCCCTTAAAAGGTGCTCTTGCCTAATTCCCCTCAGTTTCTTTTTTTCCGCCACGTTAGCAGCTTCTGGTAACAGTAGAGGAGTCTCAAAGCAACCCTGACCAGGAGACAAGTAAGGCAGTGGAGAGACCTCTGCTTCCTCACCCGACGGCTCGTCCACTTCAACCTCCATGATCTCCAAGGAGGGAGTCGGACTGACAGCTCTGGAAGGGGGCTGCTCGGTACCGACATCTCGGTCCCGAGGTGAAAGTTGAGGCTGTGGTACAGCAGGAACGGGCTGCTGTGCAGGTGGTGGAGCAGGAGTCGGCACAACAGGTATGGTGGCCTGTGGGCACAGTGTAGCCTCCTTTGGCCTCCCCTTGGCGTGGGTGCGCTTGGCCTTCTTCTTCTTAGGGGCTTTGCCCTTAGAAGATACAGAAGACTCCCGGTCTCGATCCCCATCCTTCGAACCCAATCAATCCCAAGGCTTATCCTTGGATCCGACAGCCGATGAATCTGAGGAAGTTCGGTCCCCAGCTGGGGCTGGCCTGGTGGCATGCTTGTGCGAGTGGCGCACAGCCTCCGGATCAGATGCCACCGAATGGTGATAAGAAGGGTTCCGTGAACGGTGGCGCTTGGCCTGAGAGGGCTTCGGTGGGGGATCATCCCCGTTTTTGCAGTGATCCCACAGCGGGGGTCGAAGCAGCGGATGGAATGAGAGCCTTCTCATAAAGGAAAGACTTGAGCCAGGAGGATCGATGTTTTCGTGCCTGCGGCGTAAAGACCTTACAACGCACATAGGCATCCACGTTATGGACTCACCCAAGCAGATCAAGCGGCGTGAGTGGCCGTCGGAGCTGAGCAATTTCGCCTGGCAAATGACATACCGTTTGAAGCCGGGTTTAGAGGCCATAGCAAGACACAATGATCAAATCGTAGTCAGAAACAGTCCGGGTCAAGCCAAAAATCAGAGATCAGAACCAAGCCCAGAGGAGCGTGAAAATCATCGTCAGAAATCCAAGTCAAGCCAAAAAATCACAGTACAACCACAAGCAAGAGGAGAGAGATAGAATCTTGGTCAAAAAATCCAGTCCGAGTCAAAACCAAAAACGAGAGTGAGTACAACTAGTGAGCAAAGGTTCCTTCAAGCTGTTAACACGGTGGGGGGAAAGGAACTGAGGGGAATTAGACAGGAGCACCTTTGAAGGGACCATTGGTGTGGGCGGAGTTACCGCCAAAAATGTATCAATGCACATTCTGCCTAGCAATACCAGAAAGTTCCGTATACTCTGCGCAGGCGTAAGAATAACCCAACTGTGTGAATTCACAGAAGACCACTCGAAGATCTATGGTTACAGGTAAGCAACCTGTCCTTTCTTTATCCCTGGTTCAAAATAACAGCACAGAGTATGAGGTTCATCAGTAGCAATTAATTTTAATGAAACGCCCATGGTCAGCAACTAAATATTTTTGATTAAAATCTCCTGGAAGCCATGAAGGAATGGCTGTCTCCATTTTGTCTCACCTTTGAGCTTCGCAGGAGAACCTGGATAGATCTCAGTTCTTATATAACCTGGCATTTATTATCTCTTCCATCAATCAGATTTGAGTAATTGGTTTCCACTCCCCCCCCCGCCACTCCCATAGGACTGCTGTGGGATGAAACAAGAAATGACTTTAAAACAGATTGAGCCTCAGAAATAAATGAGAATAATGTATCAGTATGAATCAGTTAACTGTTTCTGTGATGTAGACTGACCTCCTTGCATTTTCTGGTAATTCCAGACAATCCAATGGCTGACCAAAGGATGGACATTTCTTCTACAATCAGTGATTTTATGTCACCTGGTTCCACTGACCTAATCTCTAGTTCTCTGAACTCTTCGGGAATGGATTGTAATAGGAAAAGGAAAGGAAGTTCCACTGATTACCAGTAAGTCTATTTTCAATCAATATCCTCTATTAGCTGTGCCTTTTCATATAGCTCTTTTGATTAGAGATCTAGGCTTTATTTCCAGTACAAGCAGAAAAAAGATTAGACCTCGCTAAGTCTTCAAAAGTTGTCCAGTATTGTCCATAGTGGTCTGTTAAACCATGACAACTGCTCTTTGTTGAAGCAAGTTTTGCTTTGTAGCTGTGAGTGGTGGTGGGGAGAGATGGAATAAAAATACACATATGCTCCCATTTAAATTACTTACATGTAAAAAAAAGTTTATAAGGATAAAAATAAAATATCTGCTTTTTATTAGAAGAAAAGCATGAAGATTATTTGAGAAGTGACTCTTTGTTTGATAAATGACATCTTACTCGTCTGTTGAAATGAAGCTAAAAATTAGACTCACAGCTTTATTCACTATCAAACTGCATCAAACTGATGCTTTGGTGCTTTTAAACTGGAGAGATTGCTTCAGGTCTATAGTTCTATGAGGGACACTCTGTTCATATGTTACTGTTTTTAAGAGGAAGTACAGTATATACCTGATGAAGAAGTATCTGAAAGCAGCACACGTTAGTTGGCAGACACATGCACCATGCAGGATCAGTAGATAGACAGATGGGATTGTCTTAATAAGACTCTTTTCTCAGAGTGCAGGATTGCATTTATTTGATAGCATTAATTAAAATTAGTGGACAGTTGAAAATGTGTAGACAACCAACATGTTTTGGTATTGAGTATATTATTCATTTTCTTTTTTCAGGCTCGATGGCTTTTCTTTTGAGTAAGTACAAAAATTGTCTTTTGGGGAGGTGATTCTTTTACAGTGCTGATTAGAGATAAAGCACTTCAAGAGGAAACAGGAGGGATATATTATGTTAAAATGCAGCTTATTAAATGTTATACATTCAAAAGTTCGGTGGTGAAATTGTTGTTGTGTTTCTTCAAGTCATTTCTTGAAGAACCCTAAGGTGAACCTATCGCAGGGTTTTATTGGCAGAATTTGTTCAGAAGGGTTTGACCTTGCCTTCCTCTGAGACTGAGAGAATGGGACTTGCCCAAGGTCACCCAGTGGGTTTCCATGGCTGAGTGGGGATTCAAACCCTGGTCTCCCAGTGTCGTAGTCCAACACTCAAACCACTACACCACACTGGTTCTATCTACAATATTTTGGAATATATGTTTGTTGTGCCACTTATAGAAGGGCCAGAATCACCTGGGTTAGAAAATCCTTAACTTACCCTGCTCATTCTCCCCATCACCACCTTTTTCTTTATCACTGTTTTTTTCCCCCTCTCTCTTCACCTCTCTTCCCCACCACTGCCTTTTCATTTCCCTTTCCCTCTTGTCACTCTGCTCCTACCATGTACCAGGTAGCAGGGATTTCTACTCTGTCTTGAACTGTTCTAGTTATGGGCCTTACACATGGAAGCAGACCAAGGATTTGTCTAGAGGCCCTGTTAAGAAATGATTTTCCCAGGTCTGCCTCTAACCTTGTCTCTAAAATAGAATACAAATGCCTGGTGTCTGAAGATGCTGCTGGAAGCTACAGACAGATCTTAAAGAATTTAAATTCATTAATCCATTTTGAAAACAGAATAGCACCAAGGCATGCCCCCATGATCTTCTTATTATCCATGTCACCTTTTTGGTGGCTACATTCCATGGTCTTAGAGCTATGCTGAAGTCACAGGCACACATACTTCTGTTACAGAATAATGGAAAAATAACTGTAAATATAAAATCCAAATTATGGTTGTATTGTTAGCAGCCTCTAATATGCTGTCCTGCAGCCTCTAGTTTGTTAGCTAAGATAAGAAAAAAGGCTCAGGAATCCTTAAATTCAACACTTACAGATGCATTTGATGACTCAATGAGCAGTGCATAAAAATTAGTTGCAGCTGGTATTTTCCAGCAAAGAGCAAATTTTCTGCTTTTGAGAACCTTCTTCTTTTCCTTTCATCATTTTATGTCATTTTTAATCTTATGAAAACTAGTGTACAGGGAATGAGTAAAGGTGTAATATCTTAACAGATTTCTAAGATGTAATTTTACTGTAATTGAATTTACACATCATTAGAAGATTAATTAGCATGTCCTGGAACTATGAGTTATAAAAGATAGAAGAGGATTAAATAACACAAAGAGAGAAATAGTTTTAAAATCTATTCATATATTAGTAAATATTATTATTCTTTGTGGTTTCTGTGGCTCACACAAATGAGTTATCTGCTCCTGTGCATTGCATCTCTCAGAACTTTCCTATAGCTGTGCTATATGTGTTTTGGCAGTAGCCCTTCCCACCTCCCATGTGCCTGTTGAGCACACTTCTTTCCTAAACCCTTTTTGTCCACCTCAGCAGCAGCATCAATAGGAACTGTCTCTGAAGCATTGAGCGATCTTTGGCTTTGACTTCAGTGTGTTTGATTTTGGTTTTCGGTCCTCCCTCTTGTTTGGTGTTTTGGCTTATTCAGACTTTCAACTTGGATTTGGATGGTTGATGGCTCTTGGATTGCGATTTGGCTGGGTGGTTAACAGTTTAGACCACGCTCACCCTGAGAGGTTTATGGCTTCTGTGGTGGCTTTTAACAAGTGTGTCTCCTGCAAGGCTAAATTCCAGAGAGAGATGGCCACTCTAAGTGCATCCTCTGCTTGGGAGAAGAACAGAAAGTGGATGTGTACTCTCATTGTAGAGTGTTTACTCCACAAGCTTGGTGTTATCAGGTGTCAAGATGGAAGGCTCTCCTGTGGAAGAATGACTTGAAGACAGCTAGCTACTCAGGCTGCAGAGGTTGCACTCCAGAGCATGGTTCCAGCCCTTATGGCATTTTCCAGTGCCTCAAGAGCCCCAAGTGTCTCCTTGGTTCCAGTGTCTGGTTCTTATGTTTGCCTCTCCCTGAAATGGTCACTATATGAGTAAGATACGGGCTCTGTTAAGTCGAGGAAGATCAGTGACAGGGCTGAAACCAAGTCTTCTTCATCCTATGTGCGGGTTAAATTGAAGCTCTACAGTACCGACTATGGAAGCTCATCATGCTCTGTTTTGTTCTCCACGTCATCCATCTTGATGCAGCTTGCATTGTTCTCTGCAGTGGTGGATGAATGTGAGAAAAGTGCAGGCAGGGATGCTGTTTCTTCCCCCTCAACCCATAGTGACAGTTATGACCGATCCATCTCTTGAAGGTTGGGGGCATTCTGCAGGGCTGACAGTCCGTGGCCATTGGTCTCCAGAGGAGAGAGATCTTCACATCAGTGTTCTTGACCTATTGGATCTCATAAAGACTTTTCGAGCAGACTGTGCAGGGCAAAATGGTTCCGGTAGTGGTCTACCTGAACAAACGGGGGGCACATGACCATACACCCTACTCTGCCTCTGCTGTGTGAATGGTATTCTTTGAGGTATCCAGGTTTTGGTGATCCATGTTCCAGGTGACAAGCACTCTGGCCCTGAGATGTGCACCTGTGCCCTGTCATGAGTGGAAGCTACACCTGGGTGCTTTTGAAAAGATCTTCAAGCTGTGGCACATACTGACCACAGACCTTTTTGTGTTGCCTCAGAACAAGCAGTGCAAGATCTTCTTACTCCAGAGCCTGCAGAGAGAGGGGTCACTCAGCAATGTGTTCCTGTTCAACTGGGGAGGGCCTGTTGTATATGCTTCTCCGCTGTTCCCCTTAATCACCAGGGTGAACATAAAAATTTGTCAGGACAAAGCCAGGTGTATACTAGTCACTCTTTTGGCCCTGGCAGCCATGGTTCACCTGGCTACTTTACCTGTCTCAAAGACAGTACCTGAAATTACTGCCCCATCCAGACCTTCTCACTATCCACAAGGACAGGGTGATGCATCCAGATCTACAGACTGTCAAATTCAGTAATTGGAAACTCTTCCTGTGACATTTCTGTCTTCCTGTTAGCCATATCATTGAAGCAGCTCATAGACCGTCTACTCAGCATTCTTATGCTTACAAATGGGGCAAATTCCTTGAGTTCCTCCAGTCTGGGAATCTCTCTAGCTGAGGCACGAACTACCCATGTTCTTAGTCTCATTGTCAGACAAATGCATTTCCTCCATTAAATGTTATTTATTGGCTGTTTCCTGGCACTTCTAATGCCTTGGCTTCCTGGATCTACTGGTCAAGATGTTTCTAAAGGGACACAGAAATCTACACCCAGTTGTAGACTGCACAGTGGATCCTAGAGCTAGTCCTTTCTCAACTTCCTAGAAGGCCAATTGAGCCCATGGCCTCATGTGACCTGAGGCTACTCACCTGGTAAATGGCCTTCCTGGTAGCAGTCACCTTGGCCAGGAGATGTCTCATAGATAATCTTCTTGTTCTGTCAGGGATGCTTTGATCATGATTCCTGCATGGCAGGGGGTTGGACTGGATGGCCCTTGTGGTCTCTTCCAACTCTACAGTTCTATGATTCTATGATTCTATGTTCGTGCCTTACAAGTAAATCAACCTTACCTCCTCCTATCACTAGACCAGACATTTCCTTTCTCCCGAAGGTATTATCTGCCTTCTATCTGAACCAGGACATTGTCCTTCCTGCATTCCTACAGAATCCTACATTTGATCTGGAGTGTTCTCTCCACTGTCTAAATGTGCATTGAGCATTGTCCTTTTATGTTGATTGTACTGTTTCCTTTTGGAGGTCCCAGAGGCTTTTCCTCTGCTGTTCGTCCAACAAGAAAGGACTTCCTGTTTCGTCCCTAAATGGGTTGCAGTGACCATCCGCCTGGCATATGAACTTGCTGGCAAGCAACTTCCTGTCCAAATGAGGAGTCACTTGACCAGAGCAATGACAGGATTGGTGGCCTTGAGAGGAGCCCCTCCACATGACATCTGTAGAGCTGCCACCTGGTCCCAGTCTTCAACCTTCATCTCACACTGTAGGCTGGACACAAGATCCCAGGTAGAGGCTATGTTTGGGAGGGCAGTGTTCTCCTGTGTGGCATGACACTTCCTCCTCCTATGGTGAGTAGTTCTCTAGTCTCCCATTTGTGTGAATCACAGAGACCACAAAGACCCTGTAACTGTGGTTCTTCAAGTAGTGATCTGTGAATTCACACAACCCCACCCCATCCTCCCCTCATCATGTCCTGCCTCACCTTACGTCCTTGGCTGCTACTTTGGCATCCAGGGAACAGGATTTAGACAGGAAGCACACTCAATAGGCATGCGGGAGGTAGGAGGGGCTATTGCCAACATGTATATACATAGCTCTAAAAGGTTCTGAGATGCACTGTGCAGACTCAGATGACCCATTTGTGTGAGTTCTCAGATAACCAGATGACCACTCGAAGAATCACAGTTACAGGTAAGCAATGTGTTCTTTCTGAATTGTCTCCATCATTGGCAAATAAGTGCACAGCATTACATGGCCTAACTGCTACCCTCCAGTTGCATGTTCTACATTTCATAAAAGCAGTGCATGAACACTGACATAAAAGTAGTATATTTATAGCAGAGTATCCTCTACATAAGCATCTATCTATTACAAGATTTCTTTGGAGCTAGAGAAATTAACAGCTATCCTCACAGGGAATGGTAGACAGCAAGTTTTGTATTCTGAACCATGTTTATTAATAATAGCACACAGTATTGTTTATGCTATGTTAAAAGTAACTTAAAATCCAAACAGGTGTGCCCAAGTTTTTTACATACTTATAGTAGTTCTATGGATACAAGCTCTTAACTTTTAAACAACACTTGATTGGCTCAACTAAAGATTTTTGTTGTTGCTGAACCAGTTTGCTTTGCCTCAAATGCAAAAATAGATAGAAAAGATTGAATTTACTTGTTATGAATAAGAGAATAAGAGAGAATTAAAAAATCCCCTCTTCTGAGCACTGCTAACTATCTTCAGTTTTAAATTATATATTTGCTATTAAATATTTATATAGTTTATTTCCACAGTTAGTTTTAGCAAGATGAGGTAAGAGGTTATATTTGTTTGTTATATTTGTTATTTGTTATATTTTACCATGTTGATCTTTCATTTGTTCTGGTTTTAGAGAAGGCATGGACACAGATAAGGATGATCAACATGGAAGGTATTTATTTGTTCACCATTGCTGAAATTGATTGTGCATCTTTGAAATTAAAAGCATATTTCAACTAAAGCCTTGATCATTTTAGAGGGTATAATGAAGGGACAGGTCTACTTCCCATGGAATATAATTGAAGTCTATAGAACTCTGGAGAATGTGCAAAGACCAAGTTAGTAATACTGAAGGATCAGGTCCTATTACAGAACCTACAAGGCAGAGAAATCCAGTCTTCATGAACAAATACACAGTTGTAATCCTTCTTAAATTTAAGTGGTCAGCAGTTCAGATCCAAACCACTCTGCACTTAGTTGTACATGTTCAAGACATGAATCTCTTTGAACAGCATCTCTCTCACCAAACACACACATGACAAACAATGACCTATTACCAAGACTTGTGTCATTTATTCCCCTCCAGGTTGGAATATACAGACCAACAAGGAAGAATAAAAAATGCAAGGTAAACTATTTGCAGTCTTTGCTTTTTAAAAAAACTCAGCTTGGATTTATAATGTAATTTGGATGTGTTCTCAGAATGAAGATTTCTTGCTTAATCAGCAAATATTTGTATTTTAAAAGTATCATAACTCTTGGTTGTACCTAAAAGACACGTGCCCTTGATAGATCCAGATGCTACAATTTTTTTGCTTTCAACCCTTTGCTGCCACAAACTGCATTGATAGCTGACACTGCCAAAGTGTTTTGCAGGCTGGGTAATTTGCACCCTCTTAAATATTTCCATTTGGCAGAGGTGATAAAAAGTCATATAAAAAACTAAAAAAAGATTGGATTTTGAATTAGTATGAAGTATACACAAATATTTCAAAGCAGTTTGTGTAAGTAGTTAGATATTGATATTAATTCTATAATAGTAGTTGTTTTCTAATCACTTAAGAATGTTAGCCTACTATATGATTGTGATAACTGATTAAGGAAGCATGAAACAAGTTAGTGATGGATAGCAGGCTTAGGTTCATCTTGTATTATTGGAATCACTGTTCACCTACCAACAATCTGACATCCATGCAGTGGTTTCATAGTCCAATGATTTATCTTTGTAGTTTTTTGAAACTACAGAATACGATTTGATTTTCTGCCAAACTTAGTGTTCTTGCCTGGTAAAAAAAAAAATAAATAAAAAGCTAAGGGGCTCAAAAAAAAAGTAAAAAAAAATACATACATATATACATATATACTCACAAATAAATGCATAAGAAGAAATATTTAAACAGATATAGTTGCGGTGTATATATACATATATATATATGTGTGTGTGTGTATATAAACATATAAGCAATTAGAATAGGGAACCTACTAGAATAAAACAACACGCTATTGTAAGATACATAAGCACAGCAGCATCGATAACATATCATAAGAAAGAGAAATGGAACAGAATCAGTCAGAATGTATTACATACGACTAAAGGAGGAAGTAAAACAAACAAAGAATGGGTTAAGAAACACAAAAGAAAAAGCTAAAAATATAAGCAATGTGCAAGATAGATTTCCCTGATGTTTGGCAGTTTCCTGCTTCCCTACACGGCATCATGCTGTCCAGGAGGTTTCCAGGGCACCCCAAAAGACAAATTAGGAAGGTCGATGGATGAGGGAATGGGGAAGGTCAGCTTTCAAGTAATGCAACCTTTTAATACAAACCAGAAACTCATATTTACAGATGGAGAGAATCCAACAATCCATTAACCACAACCTATGATCTCTGCCTGTAATTATTTTCATTTCCTAAATTGTATTTTTCTTTTCATGCCCAACTTCATAGCTTTCTTTATATGATCAGTTACCCTCAAGTGAGAAAGGTTGGAGCCAAATTACCCTGGAGTTATTTTATTTCTGTTGAATTAGTTTTAGATCTGACTATAGTTTTCATCATGAAACCTATACGAATAAAGTGAACTGACCATGTAAGCAACCCTGTTCTCTCCTATACATTAAATTTGTGATACTTGTTTCATTTATTATTTAGGGAGGCTCACAGTCAAATTGAAAAACGACGCCGTGATAAAATGAACAGTTTTATTGATGAATTGGCCTCTTTAGTGCCAACCTGCAATGCTATGTCCAGGAAACTTGATAAACTTACAGTACTGAGAATGGCCGTTCAGCACATGAAGACATTAAGAGGTAAGTTTAAAACAACTTCTGTGGGAATGGTGATTACATATGGATTTTAGAAACTAAGCTACTTAACACTTGTGAGTTGTTGAAGCACTTTGCATTCATTATCCTAACAATACTTACAACACCACATTGAGGTAACTAGAATTAGTATTTTCACATTGCAAATGAGGGATTGAGAGACTGTTGGTTTGTCTAAGATAGGCATGGTGAACTTGTGGCCCTTCAAATCTCTTGAAAGCCCAAGCCAGCATTACCAATACTTGGGGTTGATGAAAACTGTAATTGAGCAGTTTGGGGAGTGGTACATGCTATTCACTTCTGAGCTAAGATTTTACCAATGGACATTTTTAATCATTACTCTCTACAACAAGGACCAAAAACTGTCAGTGATAGTGGCAGCCACATTCTCCTCCTGTAAGACCACAGAACGTTGCTCCGGTGCCTCTCCACCTTCAATTTATTATTTATTTTTATTGAAAGCAAACTGTTATAGAAGGAGGACAAGGAAGAGATATTGGTGTGGAATGCACAGTTCTGCCAAAAGAGCTCCCCCAGCAAAGACACAATCCCCCACACCCTCCCCCTTTAGCAATAACAAGGGAAACTGCACTTATTAAAGGCAGAAAAGGCAAAATGATGAAAGAAAGCAAAGACTCCCTCCTTTTCTCCTGTTGAGTGGGCTTTGTCTTTTTTCTCAGCTCTGAGAATTAACATCCTGCTTCAGAAAAAAAAAACTTTGGTAGGCTCAGCTACCTTTTTGCAGCCAGTAGACCCTGCTTCAGTTTTCTCTGGAGCAGGAAACTGCGTGTTGGCATAAAAAGCAAAAGCAAAGTCATCTCAGTAGGTAGGAGGAAGTGTTCACCTTCTCATAATCCTTGACTTATCTGTGTCTAATTCGTAAGAGTTTTCCATGTCATTGTGGAATTGGGGGCTCTTTAGTTTATCTCTGCAAGCTTTGGGGGACAGTCGTTCACCCCACTGCCACTGCCCACTACAGCAGTTTCCTGTTGAATTTCAGTAGGAAACTGATAGGGTGAGACTGCTGTTGTGGCCCATTTATTGGTTGGGCGGGGGCCAGGGCTCTCGAAGGGTTACCAAAAAAGATCTAGAGATCTGCATGGGACCTGCAAGTCACTCTTTCCTCATTCTTTCTCTATAAGCTTTGAATTAGTTCTTAATACTTGTATAATTTCTAAAAGGTACAAAAGAGATGAGACATGTTTATATTTACATTTACTTTTACATTTATTGGTTAAAGGTCTGGCAAATTTTTGAGTAAAATTAAAATGTAGCTGTCTTAGTGTAGCTTTGAAAACAAAATCTAATTTTCCCCCCAATATGAGGCATTGTTCTAAGCTTAAAAACAACAGTTTAGGAATACTGAAAATAGCTATATGCATTTGAAATTGACACATACTACACATAACCCTACATTACTTACTTAAAGTGTAATTAATTTTTCTTCCCCCACTCCCCACTTTAAGGTGCCACAAACCCATACACTGAAGCAAACTACAAACCTGCTTTTCTGTCAGATGATGAATTAAAACATCTTATTCTTAGGGTATGTATTAGCTTTAAATATGTGAATATGTCTATAATTTGTCATGAGAGAAGATTCTTGTAGAAGATTTGGGTGGACTTTTCTTATACTACCTACATTGATTACAATTTTCATGTGTATATAAGCAAAGGTTTCAGCTATCTTTTCTCCCAGAAATGGCTTTTCTATTTATTGCATAACAGGAACACACTGGGCTAGCCCCACATAGTAAAATAGATGTTGAATAGGCTTTCCAGTAATGTGGAACTCTGGATTTATAGATAGTAAACTGAAGCTTGGATAGCAAACTACCAGGAACAACAACAAAAAAATTATGTTCAGGTGGAGATGCTAATATAAAACACTTCCTGGTTTCTCAAAACATGCATGGATTTACCTGATCATTAACTCCAGTTCTGAAATACAATTGTCCCTCTGTATCCACAGATTCTGCATCCATAGATTCAACCAACCGCAGTTCAAAAATATTCCAAAAAATCATTTACAAAAAGCAAACCTTCATTTTGCTATTTCATATATGAGACACCATTTTACTACTCCATTGTATATGATGGGACTTGAGCATCCACAGATTTTGGTATCTGCAAGGGGTCCTGGAACCAAACCCTAGCAGATACTGAGGGCCAACTATACCTTCTCTGGATTGGTGAGAGGAGGAATCCAAAATAACTTACATTTGGGTTTCCCCGTCAGCCACCCAGAGAGGGGCAGGAAGAATTTTAAATTTAGATCTTGTGATAGCTGGAGAGGACTGCAGACTCCTCCCCCACTCCAGCTACCCTGACCTCAGTTCTTCTTCCTGCCTTATCCAGAGCAAAGCTTTTTCCTGTTGCTCTTTGCAACGTCTCTTGTTCATTCCTTTCTGTTCTCACTATTTTCCATCCTTCTAGTTGATCTTTCTCTAGCTTCTTGCCTCTTAATTCTTTTTTTAAAAAAAGAAAATTCCTCCTCTTTCTCGCTTTCTGTCGCTCACCTGGGAGTGGTTCCAACCAGTTCTAAAAAGAAGGAGAAGTGATCCTAGCCAGAGCGGGACGCCCACATGCGAGTGCCTGGAGCTTCTGTGCCTTTGGGGCCTTCCCAGCAGGTGATCCCAGGGGCCACCAACTCCTTGGTCTTCCCACCGCCAGTTTCCACTCTACAGGCAGGTCAAGACCTAGAGGCTAGATACCTAGACGCAATCTCCCCGCCACAGAGCCTTGCTCCGCAGGTGGGTGAAAACCTGGGCACAAGCAGCGCCCAGCTGATTGCCTGACCACAGGACCCGGACTGGAGGGCAAACGCGCATGGATCCCACCCAAAGTTGACTCCATTGTCCCTGACCAGGGAGCCCAACAGCAAAGCCAGGGAAGTATCCATGTCCAAGAGGCAGCCGGGGGGGATCTGTCAGGTGGACCCCCGGGGCCCCTGGTATCACCAGCGGAGACCAGCAAAAGGATTTTTGCCTGCTTTGGGGACTTGTCCCATGACAGGTAAGTCGCGGATGCGGTGAGGCTGTGCCGTCTTCAGCCTGTGCATCTCCGTGAGGCAGGGCACAGTGGAGGATGACAGCGAACCATGCACAAGCAGCGTCCAGTTTTTCAGACTGCCTAAGAGGAAAGCCCTCCCACCCATCTCCTCCCTCTTCTGCATAAGCAGAAGGAGTCTCAGCCGACAAAGACATCCTTATTGGGACTGAGGGCCTAGCCTATGAAGACACGGGCGGTCAGTAGGAAGGGGAATGGTCTGGCACAGGTGAAGCGTCTGTCAGGCTCTTCCATTTGGAAGATTTTCCCTCCCTATTGGTAAAGGCGTCTTCGGTCCTGAGACTTGGATCATCAGTCCCAGCAGAACCAAACTCTCACTGAGGGTAGTAAGAGGGCAGCGGCAGTCCTCAGACTCCCTAAAACATCTGGAAGGGAGGTACCTTTTCTGTCTATTTTCCTGTGGGCGGTAGAAGGAGAATGGGACAAGCCCCTACAAGGGAAAAAAGGCACCCTTCTGGCACAGAAGGTTATTCTCCTCCCAAATTGATCATGGATAAACTCAAGGTCTCTGTGGTCAACTCGCCAGTGGCCTCACTCATTTCGATTTCACTTGTGCCAAAAGAGGGCGAAGGATTTCTTAAGGACCCCAAGGAGAAGAGGATAGAAGGGGCCCTCAAGAAGACACATGAGACACAAGACGACACACGAAGAAGACACAGAGAGGGAGCCCTGGTGACACAGTGGTTAAATGCCAGTACGGCAAGTCACCGCAATGCAAGTTCGATTCCAGAGGTCTCCAAGGTTCACTCAACCTTCCATCCTTTCGTAGGTTGGTAAAATGAGTACCTGGCTTGTGGGGGCAATTAGCTAACACACATTGGAAACTGCTTAATGCAGTGTAGATGTGTAAGTTGCTGTTGCTTAAAACAACTTGTAAGCCACTCTTATAGCCTTGTGGCCGAAGAGCAGGGTATAAATAACTTTTTTTTAAAAAGGTCACAGCTCTTGCCATCAGGGCCTCAACAACAGGCTCCCTCTTTGTGAGGGCTTTGCTTTTATAGGTCAAGGACATTCTTCATAACAAGGATTTGGATCATGTTTCCCTTCAGAGATCTTTGTCCAAGATCTATGTGGCCCTTCAGTTCTTAGCGGATTCCACATTGGATGCTGCAACATTTGCTTCACAGGCCATGGTGGCTGTAGCTGTAGCTGTAGCTAGATGTTCCAGTTGGCTATGCCATTGGGAGGTAGACACTCGTTCTAGAGCCAACCTGTCAATGACTCCCTTTAAGGGTTCAACACTATTTGTGGAAGAGGCCTTGAAGGACATCCTAGTAGAGACAAAGGATAAAGAGAAGGCAATGCCAGTTATGTCCAGAAGGTCGGACAAGAAGACCTTCAAAAGACCTTTTCAGCAGTCTGCCTCCTTCAGGTCTTCTAGGGGGGTTGGACGATGGGGAGTTTTCGCTCCTTTCGCCCTGCCTGATCCAGATCCAACTTCTCAACTAAGAAGAGGTGGCTCCCAGTCCCAGCAGGGCAGGGGATGCCAGCAGTTCTGACTCCTACTCAATTCCCATGGGAGGCCATTTAAACCTATTCAGCGCAAGGTGGGTGGCAACTACAATAGACAGGTGGGTCATATCCACTATCTCTCATGGATACCAAATACAGTTCGACTCATTTCCAAATGGCAGATTTGTACCATCAAGTCTCTCATGGGATCCCCGAAAGTGATGAGAACAGAAAATGGCTGTGAACCATCTTCTCCACATCAGAGCCATAGAGTCAGTTCCAGACTTAGAAATTCTCGGGCATCTATTCCATCTTTACAGTTCCAAAGAGAGGAGGAGACGCATGCTCCATACTGGACCTAAAGTACACCAATGAGCATCTAACATACTACCATTTTCGCATGGAAACGCCGTCATCCATAAGGGAGGCCCTCTAGAGGGGAGACTTCCTGATCTCCCTGGATCTGGCAGAGGCCTATCTGCATGTGTTGATGGCTGAAGACAGTAGACAGTTTCTTTGCTTCACCTTTGGTCAGAAGCACTTCCAGTTCAGAGCCCTTCACTTCGGGTTGGCATCCGCTCCCAGAGTCTTCACAAAGATTCTGTTGTTATTAGTTGCACATCTCCAGGAACAGAGAATCCACCTACAGTATATCTCTACCTTGATATCCTGCTACGAGCTCCTTCCAGACAGAAGGCACAGAATGGTCTCCAAACCACGATCCAATGCCTCCAGGATCATGGATTTCTAATGAACTTCAAGAAGAGTTCTCTGGTTCCCGCACAGTCCATCACTCACCTGGGTATGGTCCTGGACACCAGAAGGGGGATGATCTTCCTCTCACAGGATAGACAGAATTCAGTCTGGAAGGAGGCACTGAGCATGTTATTGAGAGGTCTGTTACCTCTCATGGAGATGGCTCATTTACTAGGTCTCATGATTTCATCCATCCTCCTGGTTCCGTGGGCCCATTTTTGTACCCAGTCCCTACAGAATTTCCTACAACCCTACCAGTTGCAGATTTCTCTCAGGAAATCTGTCCTCCTTCGAATCCCCACAGAAGTCAAGGCGTTTATCCTTTGGTGGACACGGACGGGAAACCTGGCCAGAGGGTCCCTCAGGATCCTGAAACATCAGGTAACATTGACAACAGATGCCAGCCTTCTCACTTGGGGAGTTCACTGCCAGGGTCACATTGCTTAGGGTTTCTGGAGCCCGAGCGAGAAGTCTCACAGCATAAATTGGTTGGAGTTGACAGCAATTCACCTTGCACTAATCCACTTCACAAAGGACCTCAGAGGGAAACATTTCCTGGTCCTCGCAAACAATACCACAGCCCGCTCCTACATAGTCAAGCAGGGGGGAATGAAGTCCCATTCCCTGCAGAGGGAGGCCAAACGCCTCTTCTGTTGGACAGAGAGGACAATAACTTCAATCTCAGCACATTCAGGGATCCACCAACTTGAGCGCAGATTACCTGAGCAGGCACGAGTTCCATCTGGGCTAATGGGCCCTCCACCCACAAGTGTTCCAGCAAAACTGGAACAAAGATTCAGCCAAATGGCAGTGGATATGTTTGCTTCCTGTGTGAACTGCAAGCTTCCCAGATTCTTTGTGAGATATCAGGATCCTCAGGCAAAAGGGGTCAATTCCTTACAATCCCCCTGGCCGGAGGGACTGCTCTACCTTTTTCCTCCTTTCCTCTACCTTTACCTCTGATCACCTGAATAATGAGCCCTAAGGCTGTGGGCTACGACGAGGCAGTAATTTCAACCATGTTGTTTTCCCGGCGTCAATCTACAATGAGGATCTACAGGGCCACATGGAAAGCCTTTTCCAAATGGTGCGCATCTGCCAGGGTGGATAGATCTGCTACAACAGTTAAACACATCCTTGCCTTCTTGCAGAAGGGATTGGACCTTGGCCTCAAGCTCAACACCTTGAAAAGGCAGGTGGCAGCATTGTCGTCCATCATCTCACTAGCCAGAGAACAACCTTGCTCCTCTCATTCCCATATTAGGAGATTTTTGAGAGGAGCTTCAATTATCTCTCCTCCGGTGAGGCATCAGTTCCCCACGTGGAATCTACCTCTAGTGCTGAAACAACTTAGCAAGCATCCTTTTGAACCAATTAGAAGGATTTCACTCAGGATGTTGTCGCTAGAGGTGGCCTTTCTCGTAGCAATAACCTCTGCCAGGCGGGTTTCGGAATTGGCCGCGCTATCAAGTAAGGGAGCACCTCTGCTCCCTCAATGATGACCATGTAATCTTGCGACCGGATCCTTCCTTTCTTCCCAAGGCAGTCTCCTCATTTCACCTCTCACAGGAACTTATCTTGCCTTTTTTCTGCCCAAATCCTGTGCACCCAAGGGAAAAATCTTGTCACAAACTGGATATCCATAGAGCCATAAAGATCTACATTAGGCGGACAAGTTCATTCAGACAATGTGATTTCCTCTTTGTCTCCTTTAACCCTTCTTCACTGGGTGTGAAGGCTTCCAAGCAGACTATCACCAGTTGGATTCGAGCTTGTATCTTGACAGCCTACGACACAGTGAGGCTGCCTCGCCCTACTAGGGTCCTAGCCCACTCCACCAGGGCAGCAGCAACTTCAGCTGTCTTCTCTTCCAATGTCCCTCTTCTGGAGGTCTGTCGGGCAGCCACGTGGAGCACGCGTTCCATTTTATCCGTCATTACAGATTCAGTAAGTTCAGAGCCTCGGAAGCGACATTCAGTCGAAGGGTCCTCCAAGAGATCATACGGGGCTAGTTCATTATAGCAGCAGTCACCCCACCTGATTTTGTGGGGAAGGTTGGGTACGTCCCAAGTGTAAAGTATTTTGTATTCCTCCTCTCACCAACCCAGAGAATGCCACTTTGGTACTTACCATGAAAGTGCATTCTGGAGTTGGTAGAAAGGAAAAATCCACCCCACCCTGGCAACTGCCGTCTGGGACCAGTTGGTAATTTAGACTGGCTCTCGGCTTGCAATTGAACTGAGGTCAGGGTAGCTGGAGGGGGGAGGAGTCAATGGTCCTCTCCAGCTATCACGAGATCTAAATATAAAATTCTTCCCACCTCTCTCTGGGTGGCTGAGGGGGAAACCCAAGTGTAAGTTATTTTGGATTCCTTTTCTCTATCAACCCCAGAATGCACTTTCACAGTAAGTACCAAGGCGGCATTCTCAGGTATGTTAATAGGCAAGACCAGGGAGAACTAGGCTCCTGATCCATTAGCCAGTCCACACTGTCCCTCCCCCTCCCGTCCCTGCCATAGAAGGAGGAAGATGGGAAATTGAGGGCATCAGTGGATGTAGAAGCCCTTGCACATACAGAGATAAGAACTTCACTCCCACTCTCTTTCCCTCCTCCCCATTCAATGGCAGGAAGGGCACAGAGGTGCGCAGGGGTGGTGAATGCATATGTAGCAGGGAGGCACCAGGACTGATAAGCAGCCATAAGAGCTGCTCGTTTAAAAGGAGCAGGCCCTTCTGGGGCTGTAGTGTAGCCGGATGTTTGGGGAGGCATTTCTGTTTTTCTGCCTCTGAACTATTGACTGTTTCTTACAGATAAAATGTCTTCCGTACTGAATGAGGAGACTCCAAATGCACTTATAGTGAGGGTGTTAGATTCTTTTTATTTTATATTTTTTTGTTAGAACTTAAAAATCAGATGTTGAATTTTAAAAATAAAATTATTTTATTTAAAATGTGAAAATTGGCTTGATAGTATCGAATATAAGAAACTGTGTTGTTTCAATTAATTACATGCAGTATATATTTACCAACACAAATAAAAATGTTTTTTCTTTCACTAATTAAAATTGTCTAAGGCCCCTTATTTCAAAAGCAGTAAATTTTATTTTTTAGATCATTTAGTGTCGTGTGCAACACAAAAGGTATTCCTTCTTATTTCAGTCACCATAGTACCAAACTTTCACTTAATTTGGGCAAACTTTATTTGATAATTCTACAAGTATTAGCTTTTTTAAACAGTATATATTTTATACAATGTGGGGTTTTGCCCTTCCAGAGCAGCTGGGCAGTATTCAGGCTTCAGCCTTTATGCATCTGTACAGACAAACTAAAATCAAATAGGATTTATCACACTTGTGGGAGTTGGCACTTGCTTAACACATGTGCAGAACCTTTCCAGTGAAATTTTAGAGAAAGTCATCAGTTAAGAGAACACATCTTCTCTCACTCAGTATGAGATTCTTCAGAATCAAATTAAAAAGGAGCAGTCAAGTGTAATGAAAAGCAGTCTTCTCAACATATTGTTCTCAGGATATGTTGGAATATAACTCCCGTCTTCCCCAGTCAGCATATTTCCATGCTTGTAAGGCTGAGGTACACAACCAGTCAGCACCTCAAGAGAGTGCATGCATGGTAAACTTATTGGAGCAGTATTTGCCTTTTGTCTTGTGCATCTGTAATCTTTTCATATGACCCATTTCCAAATAGCTGGTAAAACAACCCACAAGAATAAAGTTCTGGAATCTGCCTTGAATTAATCTGACCTACTTCCAGCCAGTACTCTTCTCCTGGTTTCCTAGAAGCCCCTTTGGAAAGATTATTGGCAGCAATCCAATGAAAGTGAGTCATTTTCCTCTCCTGCTTCTATGGCCTTTTCCACCCACACACAGGAACTGCTCCTGGCAGCCTCTTAAGATCCTGAAAAGGCTTTGTTAGAGCAAAAGAAGAGAGTTGAGCTCTTTAGAACTCCACCCCAAAACCTCCCATGGCTTTTGGACCTGTTTTTCAAAAGGGAACCAGATACGAAGGGAGGAAATAACAGATTAAGCAGAGCAGGCTTGTTTATTGTGAAATATTTTTTAGATATGACTTAATGTAGCTCCATACACTTAGACTTTTAGCAGTGACACTTGGTGATTTTGCCTTTACATTTTTTGACATATTTTCAGAAGAATAGTGACAAAGTCATTAGGTCTGCATTGGAATTTTATTTTGTTTTGTTGTTTTACATTTTATCAAAATATTGTTATGTTTAAGTGAACTATGTACTGGTGAAAACCAGCGATTGTTGAAATTCAGTCGCATGTGGCAATGTTTTAAAAACACATAAATGTATATAACAGAGTGATTTATCCTGTGTTTCCCAATTAGGCAGCAGATGGTTTTCTCTTTGTCGTGGGCTGTGACAGAGGGAAGATTCTGTTCGTTTCAGAATCTGTCTTCAAGATTCTCAACTATAGTCAGGTATTTTTGTTTGTTGTGAATTAGGAAGACCAGAACTTTGTAAAAGATGTGGTTCAGTTAGGTGGTGAATGCAGCTGAATCACTGTTCAGAGTATTACTATTTGTTCTGTGCTGTTTATTTTATGGATTGACTATGGATTGGGAACAAACTTCTGTTCATTTTGTGCCCTCTATTTAAAATTTTAAATATAATGAAGTGAGGCAACAAGACATAATTTTTTCGGATTTTAACTGGCTGTGTATATTCTGTCTTGGCAGAATGATCTGATTGGTCAGAGTTTATTTGACTACCTTCATCCTAAAGATATTGCCAAAGTTAAGGAGCAGCTCTCTTCGTCAGATACTGCACCACGGGAAAGGCTAATAGATGCAAAAAGTAAGTGTTCAAAATGTTCATCCAATTCTAAAGGCCAGTTGACATGTGCATATTTATTAGTTGATGGTTGTAGCATCAAGGGGGTACATACATTTGACAATGACCCAACATAGATCAAGCACAAACTTCACATTGCTAGCAACACAATCTTTTAAACTCAGTTCACACATTTGACTTGAAGTCATTAAGGATTGAATAATGTACATATTATATGTATACTTAGTTTAAATCCAAGCCAGGTTTATCAGGTTTAGATTTATGTCCTCCCTTCCTCCCCATACAGCTGGACTTCCAGTAAAAACAGATATAACACCTGGGCCATCTCGACTATGCTCTGGAGCAAGACGCTCATTCTTTTGTAGGATGAAATGCAACAGGCCATCTGTGAAAGTAGAAGACAAAGACTTTCCTTCTACCTGTTCCAAGAAGAAAGGTAATAGTGTTATGCATTGATGAATATAGGCAAATAATTTTGGTTTGGTTCTACTGAAAAGATGTTTGTTTGGAATTGAATAAGACACTGTAGAGTTGTAGCTGTGTAAAAGAAATGGCGGGGGGGAACCAGGTTCACTGTCTCCTTTGGAACATAAATGTTTCAATTTTTATGAAAGGATTTGTACATCTTGCCACTGATTTGTATCTCTATTTGCTACAAGTGGTGGCATTTGAGAAGTGAGATTTAGCTTCTGATTGATTGTTCAGTGACTTCTATGAGCCCAGTGAATGTTTATGAAACTATGTTATTGCTGTAAATGGTTATTTTTCTTAGTGTTCTATAAAACCTTCTACTGTCATATGGCATTTATTGGGATCTTAACACTGTACTTAATCAGAACCAGCAATGGCAAAACCTTTAATTTTATAGGTAAAGATTAAATTATTCCCACTAAAACCAAACGTCTTATATTTACTGGGTACATAGAATCATAGAGTTGGAAGAGACCTCAAGGGCCATCCAGCCCAACCCCCTGCCATGCAGGAATACACAATCAAAATATTTCCGACAGATGGCCATCCAGCCTCTGTTTAAAAACCTCCAAAGAAGGAGACTCCACCACACTCCGAGGCAGTGTGTTCCACTTCCGAACAGCTCTTACTGTCAGGAAGTTTTTCCTAATGTTTAGGTGGAATCTCTTTTCCTGTAGTTTGAACCCACTGCTCTGTGTCCTAGTCTCTGGAGCAGCAGAAAACAAGCCTGCTCCATCCTTCGTATGACATCCCTTCAAATATTTAAACATGGCTATCACGTCCCCTCCCAACCTTCTCTTCTCCAGACTAAACATACCAGCTCCCTAAGCTGCTCCTCATAGGGCATGGCTTCCAGACCACCCACCATCCTGGTCGCCCTTCTCTGGACATGAGTACAGTACGACCCCTGTATCTTCAGGGGATATGTTCCCAGACTTAACTATGTGTACCAAAAACTACAGACAATAATGAACCCTTTAAAAATGAATGACTTCCAGCCCAAGCATGCCATAGAGTTGCACTGGAGGACCTAGAAGATGCCTAGAGAGAACAAATCTCTAGGCATCTTCTAGGACTTCCAGCACGACTCTGTGGGCAGCTTCTGGTGGATGCCTAGAAGATGCCTGGAGAAGACTATTTTTTGGATGTGAGTAAGTGAATCCATGGATACAGGTCCAATGGATACAGGGGTCATACTGTAAGTAATATCTTGAGTTTACTGTTTTTTTCTAATACTTGTCACGTTCACATTGGCTTTGATCCACATTTCTGTTAGTGGAACTCTATTTCCATGGCAGTGTACTGTAGGAAAAGGCATGTGAAGTCCCCCCCCCCTTTTAACCTATATATTCCCTGCAGCCCCCTGTACCTTGTAGCCACCTGGTCTGGAAAGTTGAAGGTCCTTGGAACAGCAGGAATGGGCACAGAGGTTTGCAAAGGAAAGGGGAAACTAGTGAAAAAAGCCACCCCTCCATTGTTACAATCTTCAAATTATTTACTGGGAAATATTTCAGTATATTCTACAGAAACCTTCTAAATTGCGTAGCTTGAGAACTCCCCACCTAAATTCATTAACTTTGGGTAATTTTTTTATTATTATTATTTTTATTTTGTTAAGGTAGCAGAATTGACCTCTAGGCAAGTTGGATGCAAGTCTTTTTCATCTTTTTCCAGTTGTGTTTAGATTATGTAAATGGAAGAAAAATACTATGATAATCCCAAGTATAACTGTGTTCACTGAGTATTATTGAGAAGATAAAGTAAATCTGCCACATGCTACACAGTGGATTAGTCTCAGATCTAGATATATGGAACAAACCTGGCAGAAACAGACTTCTCAAAATGACAATCCCTCCAGCCCATAGCCTAGGCTGTGGTACAGAGGGGTGAGGAGGAGAGGAAATCCTCTAAAAGTGGAAACAACTTCAGAATAAAAAGATTTGAAATGTTAAATTCTTTTCTTCCAAATTATTCTTTCGTAGTGCTACAGCATGGAGAGTGCTAACTTGGGGGTACAAGTGTCCATTTGAAAGTTGAATCTAAATGATGTGGCCCTACATTATTTGGGGACCTAGGCAGATTATTATGTTTATAGACTTGCAGACATGATGGTATGATAGTTCCATTAAGTGGTAACATTTAATTTCCCACTCAGAACTTTATAATGAAGTGTTGAGTTGAGGGACTTCCTGAGGGAAATGGGAACGTGACTGCCTAATCTAGTCATTGAAGGACTTAAAAATACCGTAATCTAGGAAACTTCATTGCCGTGAGCTAAATTGAGGAGCTCATTCATGTGAAACTTTTGAAAGCTGCCCATTTGGCTCAATATACCTTTGGTGTGTGTTTATGTAGGTGCCTTCAAGTCACCTGTTGACTTATAGTAACCCCATGAATTTTCTTAGGCAAGGAATGTTCAGAGGTGGTTTTGCCTGCCCTTTCCTCTGAAATACAGCCTCCAGCACCTGGTATTCTTTGGCAGTCTCCCATCCAAGTACTAAGCAGGGCTGGCCCTGCTTAGCTTTTAAGATCAGACAGGATCTGGTGCCTTTTAGGGTATTTAGGTCCTACACCTTTGGTAGTTTATGTAAAAATATCAATGCTTACTGCAGCATACTAGCTGAGCTGGCATATGTAGCCAGTGGCTTTCTTTTTTCTGGCACAGGCCCATGAATATGAATGGGAGGAAAGGAAAGCTGGACTCTGCTGAGGGGATCAAATCATAGGCAGAGCAAGTAAAACCATGTGAGATTCTACAGTCTTGCATAGCAAAGGATGAACAGTTTCTAGGTGCTCCTCCCTATGTTGCAACACCCAGGAGGATGGTAATAGACTGTACCATGCAGGCAAGTGTTTCTTGCGTTGCAGCTTATGGCATTTCTGTTTTGTAGTTTGCTTGTTTTTTGTAATAAGTTCTGTGTGTGTGACATAATGTCTCATAAAGTCAGCAGACCTTGTTGCTGAAGCCCAGTTGACCTCGCTCTAAGAGAGCGAATTTTAAAATAATCCAACTATCTGAATAAACTGTCCTTATTTGCTTGGATGGATTTCATACAGACAGTATTCCTGGACTTCTAATAGTATGGCTAGATGGAGCATCTTTGTACTACCACAGTTGTAAGAAAAACAACATCTACCAGCATTTTTGTTCTGGTGCAATCATTAGCTTCTTCAGAGGTTTGTTCCTGATGAATCTGGCAGTAGCTATAGTGAACACTTCCAATGGGCACTGATGGTCATGAAGGTTTAATATTAACTGTTTATCTATATTAGCCCACCTTCCTTTGTATTAAATTCATCATTCTGCCGGCTAAGGAACCAAGAGGAGATGCTGTTTAACTACTTGCTTACACATTAAACTGATATTGAATTTAAGAAGATGAGACAACAGTCGTTGTGTCTGTGATGGATTCAAAGGTTAATGTGCTACAGATGCTGTTACAGTTGGGCAGAACAGGTCTATGACTATTTGTGATGAACTATAAAGCAGCAATACCTTCGTGGAGGCCCCAGTGTGGCCCTTCAGCTGCTCGTTCGGAGTTGGTGACCAGATCTCAACAGGTGTCCTTGCCTTGCACTGCAGTGGCACCTGTTGATCCTCTGTATCTCCTGCACATGTCTAAAAACATGGCAGCCCTGAGGAAACCAGGATGTGACAGGCCAAACATAAATGGAAGCCTATATACAACTTATGCCATGTTGTACAGCTCTTCATTTTGTTGAGTGCTCAAGATGTGCTTTGGCTGTGGTGGTTGCTTTTGGCATTCTTAAATGTTCCATGTGAATGAGTCCCAACATCCCATTTTTCACTAATGTAGTACTTAATGACATAAACCTTGTTTTCTTTTGTAGCAGACCGCAAAAGCTTTTGCACTATCCATAGCACAGGATATTTAAAAAGCTGGCCACCAACAAAAATGGGACTAGATGAAGACAATGAACCTGATAACGAAGGCTGTAACTTAAGCTGTCTCGTTGCAATTGGACGATTACATCCTCATGTAGTTCCTCAACCAGTAAATGGAGAGATAAGGGTTAAGCCAACAGAATATGTTTCTCGGCATGCAATTGATGGGAAATTTGTATTTGTAGATCAGAGGTAAGAACAACTTCTTTAACTCATGGTACCAGAACAGTGGTCCAGAGCTGATGTTTATTCTTTAACCTGCTAGATGGCTTGTTCAGAATAGCAGTAATGTTACTGTGAAAGTAAGTAAATTCCAGAGCACTTCAGATCAAGTTACATATCCACATGAAGTTTCTGACAGCGTAAATTAATTTATCATTTCAAGTTGCTGAATTCCTGTAAACAAAAGGTAAACATTTGTTGTGCAGGAATATGGACTCACAGTCAGTTGAATAATCATCCTGTTTTTCCAGCAGAAAGATGAGGTATAATCTACAGCCTGTCTCCACTGTGCTGATTATTAATTCATCCCTTTCCCTGCAATGTAGCACATGAAACCAAGTTCCAGACATCACATTGCATGGCAATAACCACTAATGTGAGACTGATTAAAGTAATCACAGGTAGTCTCTGTCTGGCATTACAAGCCCAGAGTCACTTCTTGGGTCATAAAAAAAGGCACCCATAGTATCCAGAAATTGACACTTTGATTTCAATGGTTCTGTCATTAATGCGGGGAGAGGAATCTATTGATTAATTTATTTTACTTTTTCATGCATAAATTTGTTGCATCAGCTATATTCATAATCCATTTATTAAATGAAATAATGCTTACTATATAAAGCAGAGGGATCTAGGAAAGAGCAGTGTAAAAGAACAAATACTGTTCTATATGCAAAAATATGGAGCCTGTCTTTCAATTTTTGCATTTCAGAAGTGGGTGGTATTTTGAGAGAACCTTAAGATGTTTCACTTTTGGCATGATTACTATAGCCATATGGCATATTTGCTATGCATTATTTTTGCTTTGCTATACCAGAGAAAGGACCTGACACAAAGAAAATATATTGACTTGATCTGAAATTGACATTCTAAATGCCACTTTTGTAGCCTTATGTGGGGACCTTCCCTGAAGCAAGTTTGAGTGAAGTACGTAGTCTTACTCTCAGAACCAATCATTGATGTTTTGTGTAAGGATTTCTTATACCTTTTTGTATCTTTCTGTGTACCAGCACTGGAGAATTACTCTAACAAATAAAAGAATGTTATTTTCCATGGCAATTCTTCTACTTTCTTGTTAATATTTTCTACTTCACCCATACCCATGTAACATTAAGTGGAGAAAATTAATAGTAAGAAAGAAAAACTGAAGCCTGTATTCATAGTTCCATTCTCCCCACAGTTTATAGGTACTGTGTATAGCTTTTGGTATATCTTACTGCTTATATGAGAGTAAATCTTTAGTTTTCTGCCTATAATGTAGTCATTCCACATTATAGCTGCTGAAGAACAAATTAGTATTACTGTATATTCCAGCATATAAGATGACTGGGCGTATAAGACGACCCCCCAACTTCTAAATCAAAATATAGAGTTTAGGGTATACTCGCCGTATAAGACGATCCCTCATCGCGGCTTCGAGGAGGGTGGGTGGTGGCTGGAAAGCTTCCCCCCCTCCAGCCAGCCACCCTTCCTGAAGCCTCCCCGAAGCTGGCTGAAGAATTGCAGGGGATGGCTGCCTGGCTGGGGAGAGGCTCAGCCCCTCCCACCCAGCAAGGCTCCCCCCCCCCCGTGCAGCCTTTCTGGGTGGGAGAGGATCTTCTCCATGACTCAGAGTCACGGAGAAGACCCCCTCCCGCCCAGTGAGGCTCTCCAGCCCCACCCCACCCCCATGCAGCTGCCCCAGCCAGCCACCCCCAACATTCCAAATCCAAGATGTATCCGGCATATAAGGCAGCCCCTGACTTTTCAGCTGATTTTACAGGCTGGAAAAGTCGTCTTATACACCAGAATATACAGTAAGTGGAAGACTGAAACTTATTCAGCACTTGGGATGTAATATTCTGTTCTTTATTCTGTTGTACACTTTTGTAAGGAGATATCTTTTCTTACTCCAGTAACTAAATTAAAAAATACTTGGCCAGCTTCCCAATAATTCTCTGAAATACACCTGCTAACATAATTGGTACCCAAAGCCTAGTGATATTCTTATATCAGTCAAGGAATACTTGCATCCAAGAAACGTCCACGCCAATGCACTGTGTACTGATGACAGAAAAGAAGGTACGGTTGTTAGTGGCAAAATCATAGTTTACAGATAGTAGATTAAATTTGGGGAAGCAAAAGTTTCATGCATAATCACTCTTGTAAGATATCATATGTGCAAATTGGCTATCACTCTTTTTGTTAAAAACATGCAAAAAATAATTTCTTGAATCATTTAATGGACTAAGGTTTGACATTGAGCAAAATCCAACATACACATTAATTTAAGAATACTGAAATCAGTGGCCTTGTGTGAACCCAACTCTTCATATGTGGCCATCACATCTGTCTGAGGCAGAAACATGTATGTTCAAGGTGCTTGTATGTAGAATACACATGTGAGGAGCACATCTGAACCCTCACTAATTCATTGGCAGTTTACCAAGGTATAACAGATGCTTGACACTGGAGGATAGTGGGAAGCCATTTTTGCTGGTTTGATCTGTAGTTCTAGGCACCGCTTCCCATGCTGTTCCAGAAGGTCCCATGACTCTTTCAGACAGCTTTTTAGAGGACTGCAAGGCAAGTGGCGGAAATTAGCTCTACCTTCTTCCACCAGAAGCATCCCATAAGCAGAGCATTCTTGGGTAGTTTGTGTTTAACACGCTGTCCTTCCCTCATCCCCAGTTAAAATTCCTGGTCCACGCCCATTTAAGCTTAACTTTAAGTCTTCAGAATGGAATATGGGGGTTGTAATATTTATAGTTTTGGCAGTACATTCTGTTGTAGTACATTCATAGGAGAAAATGTGGTTTTATAGTAGGTTTGTCTTCTTTCTTACTGGTTGCTCTTCCTGCTTTTTAACTGCACCCTGATTTGCAGATATTAGCCAGGTAATAATAGTTTTCTCCGTGCAATGAAAGTTTCTTCCACTGGTTTCTGCAAATCAGGCATCTCTTTAAAGGCAATGGCCAATTTCATATCTGATCAGTTGGCACCCATTTTGGTAGTAGTTGCATATAATTTATATATATATATATATATATTAAAAAGCTGAATAGCCTTTTTATATTTTAGGGCAACTGCAATTTTGGCATATTTACCACAGGAACTTCTAGGCACGTCATGTTATGAGTACTTTCATCAAGATGATATAGGACATCTTGCAGAATGTCATCGACAAGGTAAAATGTTATATACAAATTTGTCTAAATAATTCAGAAATTTAGATTATTTTTTTCATTAAGATAATACTGGCTAGGAAAAATGACTTCAGTAATTTGAGTTCTGAAATAATATTAAGTTGACCTAATTATAATATTAGAACATTCATAGGAAATTTGTCAAAATGGATTCCACCTAAACATTAGGAAGAACTTCCTGACAGTAAGAACTGTTTGACAGTGGAATACACTGGACTTTTTCGGACGCGTCAAAAATAACACAAGCAGCCTCGTTGTGTTGCGAGGCTGCTGCGCTGCAGAGCGTCGGTTTCGGATGACGCTCTCCCCTGCCGGTACTGTTGCGGTACCGTGGGGAGATTTGAGTGTCATATTTCGTTGGTTTTTAATCACAATCAACTTTTGTGCTTAAAAATCGATGAAATATGACGCTCAAATCTCCCTGCAGTATCGCAACAGTACCGGCAGGGGAGAGCGTCATCCAAAACCGACGCTCTGCAGTACAGCAGCCTCGCAACGTGACGAGGCTGCTTGCGTTATTTTTGACTGTCCGAAAAAGTCCACTGGCTTGAAGTGTGGCGGAGTCGCCATCTTCGAAGGTTTTTAAACAGGCTGGATGGCCATATGTCGAACGTGGTTTGATTGTGTGTTCCTGCATGGCAGGGTGTTGGACTTGATGGCCCTTCCAACTCTGTGATTGTATGATCCAAGTGTTCTTTGCTTAAGACTACAAAATATAGGTCACCCCGTATCTATGGGGGATAAGTTCCCAGACTTACCATTTATAAATGAAACTGTGGAGAATAGCAAACCCTATTAAAATAAAGGACTTCCGGTACAAACATACTATAGAGTTGCATTGGAGGACCTAGCAATTCCTAGAGAGGATACCTCTCTAGCCATTTTCCAGCGCGACTCTATGGTATGTGTCCCTATTTTTTCAGCCACAGATAACTGAAACTGTGGATATTGGTTCCGTAAATACAGGGAGAGACCACATATTTTTACTAACTTTGGGCCCTTCCCCTTTTCTTTCAGTTTTACAGTCAAGAGAAAAAATTACTACTAATTGTTACAAGTTTAAAGTCAAAGATGGTTCTTTTATTACATTGAGGAGTTGTTGGTTCAGTTTCATGAACCCTTGGACCAAAGAAGTAGAATACATTGTTTCAACTAACACGGTGGTTTCGTGAGTATTGTTTTTCTGCTGTTATGCTGAGCACGTACCTCTGTTTTCCATGTGACAGTGTAGAAGATAACACTAAGGAGTTTTTCAAATGGGGAATAAAACCCCCATCAAGGTCAGGAGGAGGACAGTGCTGTCTCACTTATAGAGCTCCATTTCATATGACACCGTCCTCCTCCTGACCTTCCCCCTTGCCGAGGGCGGGAGAGACGCACTGCTTTTATTAACGGAGAACCCCCATCAGTAAAAAGCAGCATGTTTCTCTCTCCCCCGGCATGGAGGAAGCATGGGGGAAGGTTGGGAGGAGGAGGGAGTCGTATGAAATGGAGCGCTGTAAGCGAGACAGCGCCATCCTCCTCCCAACCTCGATGGGGGTTTTATTCCCCGTTTGAAAAAGTCCTAAAAATGTACATCTTTTGCTGTTGTTTAAGACAATAAGCATCCATAGAAACAACTAAAGTTCTAATGAACTTAGCAGTGATGAAGCATCATGATACAGTTCTGTTGACCACTGTGTTTTAGTAGGTATGAGGGCGTGAAAAGTTTATCCTAAATGCTGCCTTCATTTGTGTCATCAAAATCTAGAAAGTATTGTTGTTTTACATGGATTCATACTTCCCTGGCAATTTCATCTGCTCTTCCTTTTCAATGATTATAACTGAATAAGGGTAGTACTTGAAGCAGCTTGATTTCACCTAGTTGAAATGTCTAAAGCTTAATTTCTATCCTATGCATCTAAATTAAACAAATTTTCTTGCTTTTTTCAAAGGCCCTGGTAGGTGAAGAAAATTTAATTCATACTGCACTTGGTGGAAGCCAAGTCTTGTTGGCATATTCTTCTTTGAGGTTCATAATAGTAGTTCTGCTTAGGATATGCACTAACCACCAGGTTGTTTGGACCACATTTAGAGACCAGCCTAATTCTGGGATCATTTGATTCTGGTCTGGATCTGAATCTGAATCTCAGAAATCCATTGATAAACAGGTCATCATTGGAAATCAATAAGCAGCTATAATGTGTGGTTTTTTAAAACTGTTTGTCAGAATTGCTTAAAAGTATTGGCAAAGCAGCCATCTATGAGGGGATAATGCGTAATAAATTTCAGGTAGAGGTGCAGGGGATGTCCTACAAGCCTTTAAATTTTGATTTTTCTGAAAAAGGGAAATGCAAAGAGCTTTATTTCTGGACTGACTAGAATGGAATTTGTAGTAATAGTTTGGAAACACATTGAGAGCATGTTATTAGGATTTATATGTGTTGTTAGGGATTTACATGTGTGTAATTTTCTCCTGTGCATGTGTATGTCCTTTTTTGGGTGCTGTATGGGTTGATATTCCCATCCTCCCTCTGCAGAGCCCAAAGCCCTGCCCCCCCAACTTACTGAACAGCCTTTGAAGCCTCAACATGGGCATTCCCTGCTTCGTGGGGAGCAGACAGGATTGCAGAAGCTTTTCCACATAACCAGATAAGAAATGATGACATCAGCGCTGAGATCTGCTGGTATCCTCTGAAGGTCTCAAGTGCTGCTGTAATAATTCCATGTCTATGAAATATAGCCAGATGCTTCTATGATCCTGGCTGCTCCCATGAAACAGGGAATGGTTGTGCAGGGGCCTTTCAATAAGTCAGGGGAAGGTATATGCCTTAGGCTGGCATAGGTCCACACGCAGACCTTCTACTCTGTGCTAAGCCATACAGGATTGCAGTCACAGTCTTTGTTTCTTTATCTCTTTGGGTCCTTTTTATTATAATCCCTTCTGTGGTGATGACCTGAAAAGAGAAAATATGCTAAATCGCTGACAGCAAACAGGTGTGTCATTTGTCTTTCCTCTGAACCCCCAGTGCCAATGTACTTGATGGCGGAGATGCAACTTTCCCACAACTTGCAGCTTCACCACACAGCATGGACAGTGTACTCCAGGCAGGAGAAGGTAACTTGAGCATTGTACTGTACAAAAGCATTAACAGCCTTCCTTTTACATTCATTTCTCCAGCCAGCTTGGTGTTGGCACCATCCAAAGGCATATCAGTCATGTCCTAGATGTCCTTGCTCTTAATTATTTATTTATATTTTAAGAACTTCCCACTAACCTAAGTTCTCTGCTTGTTCTACAAATTGAATACATAAAAATATAAAAGAGGAATAAATACATCAGATAAAAACCAAGATAAAATCAGTAATCACATATAATACAACTCAAATCAAAAAGCACTGTGGGTTTTTACGAATACAGCTTTCCAAACCTATTCAGGGCAGCTGGGTGCCAGTCCTGGCCTTACCTGATCAAATAGCTCTCCTTCAGTTATTGTTGTGCTATGCACACACCTTTCACATCCTCAAAATTTTATTCAGACTCAAAATGTTGCATTTCAAAATAAATAATAGTCAGCATCTGTATCTTGGTCTGAGCCAGCATTTGGTGTATTTGAAAATGTACATCCTCAGCCACTAGTAACTTTTCAAGAAATATTACTTTAAGCTGTCAGCTCTGTTGATATAGCAACTAAAAGCAACTTGAGATCCACAACACATGAATTGTAAGTTCAAGGTTCAGTTATATTTAGCCTCTCTTTGCCAGATAGACTAAGCTTTAATTTTTTATCTAGTAACTATGGATTATCTGCTCTTTGGGGCAGTCAGCTTAGCATACTGAGAAACTGATCCCTTTTCCCTCAGAATGAAGTGATTACTGATAACAAGCTGCAGGTACACCATAACCTTGGTTAGCTTACATTTGGTTATGTAAAAGATCTAGTTATAGTGAAATGAGGTTATGGGCCAGAAAGGTTGGTAAGCAGGAGGCACTGCTTCTGTCTGCAGTGTCATGCTGTAGCAGGACCTTTTAGACCTCAACCCTTGCACCAGTTTGGGGATGCTGAGGAGTGTAACTGGTGAGCTTGCACTGTTGTGATTCCATCCACAGGCTCTATGATGAGGAGGAAAAATACTTGTTCATTCAGACTCTAGCTGTGAGAAATACAGCTTTGGTTCCTCTGTGACAAATTTAGGAATGATAGTAAATCTTGCTTTATCAGTCTGTTCCTGCTAGTCTGGTATCTGTACCCTTACTTTACAGAACAACCCTGAAGTCCATTTGGACTGGTCAGCACTCCCCATGAACTGACTTTGCAACCTATGCGAGGCCCCCAAATCATCTACAGCCCCTACAGTCTCCTTGCTAGGATGTTAATAAAAAAAAATTCCCTTAATTTAGGACTTTGGAAAAGATCACATCTTTCTCCAGCCTTGTGTTGGAGTTGCTTCTATTTTCCTAGAAAAATTAGCCTAACTTCTTTATCCCAGTGGAGAGAGTTTTTATCTTCAGAATGCTTCGTTTTTCTCTCACCTTGCTGCAAGGAGCTCAAGATGGTATACATTGATTTTCTCCTACCTCCCACCCCCAGTATCCCTTTATCATCACAACAAGTCTACAGGGGAAAATCAGGTGGAGGGTGCTCAGTTACACAAACAGTGGGTGTCCAATCTTTTATGTATGTCTTCCTTGAGAATTACTTGAACAAGTAGCTTGAAAAGTTACTTCTGGACTGAGAGCTGGCAGGTTTTTGATCATTAATGGAGGTGAAGAGATGGAAAGAAGGATTTTAACTTACCTTTTCTTGGCTTTTGAAACAACCAATCTAAAAGTATGTTCAAGATTTATTAAGATGTCTGCATCTATCCCATAGAAATGTTTGTGTACAGAGACGTTTCCAGAAAACTTCTAGAATTAGTGCATGACTAGTCAGGTGCATGCCATGAATGGTGAGATGCATGTGTATAATTCTTCCTTTAAAACAGGGCTGAGCCACCTCTCTCTGGGTATCAGTTTCCCATGCTGATCCCTGCCCCTCATGAACAAATGAGAAATGTAGCTGGAAGGTCCTCTTCCAGTTTTCTAAAACAGAATGGAGAGGGAGTGGCAATTCTCTCTTTTGTTTGTTGTCCTGGGGTCTTCAAAAACAACCTTTGGGGGCCACATCTTTAACACAAAGCTCTGCATGCTTAGCTCTTAATGTAATGTCTTGGGGAAAAATGTCCACGCTTCCTTGTGCAAGCATTTAAATCCGTGATTATTGAAGTTAATATATGAGGATAAAAGCTGAAATTGTAGGATGATGGGAGGTGGGCAAAGGATAACTTCTTATTCTTCTACCTGAACACAAAAATTAGTAGAAAACTACAAAATGTATTTTGCAGCTAGAAAGCCAGGAGAGTAACAACTGTGATTCTCTCTCTCTCTCTCTCTCTCTCTCTCTCTTTCAGTTCTTCTAAAGTGAATACATAAATTCCTCAAACTTTATTTTGTCTTTTACAACATTTTCTTTTCTTTTAAAAGGTGGTCCTAAAAGGTCCCTTCCAACAGTCCCTGGCATTCCAGGAGGAACAAGGGCAGGGGCTGGTAAAATTGGCAGGATGATTGCTGAAGAAATTATGGAGATTCATAGGTAAGGAAATCTCTAGCTCTGTTATGCCATTTCAAATTTTATTTCATAAAGAATTTGATTTATATTAGATAAACAAACAAACAAATGCTGTAGTATTACTACTTGCGATACTAGAAGACAAATCTGAAAAGCAAAGAACAAATTTGTGTTTATTCTTATACCTTAATATATTATCTTACAATAATTCATTCACAGTAATCTGTGGGTGATCCATAGTTGTTGTAGAAACTTGGCAACAGAATAGCGAAGATCCTATAAATTTAGTTTATATACCTACAGCAGGTTAAAAACTTAAAATCCTAAGCCTTGACAAAGGCACTATGGTTGCCCCACCATGGCCATTATGTAAGTAAAGTTTCTGATGACTGGCACTGAGATTAGGACCTCCTGAATTACAGTCATCCCTTCCCATTCGCGGGTGTTACAGGCGGAGCACCACCACGAAACTGGTAAAAAGTGAATAAATTATGACACCCCCCCCAAAGAACGTGCAGTTTTGCAGCGAGCGTTGGCGGTTTCCTTGGCCTTCGTTCCCTGTGGGGGGAGCCGAAGCCTGAGCAGACCCCCGCAGCTTTGCAATCAGTGGAGGGGGTTTGCTCGAGCTTCGGCTTCCCCCCCCCCGCCACAGGGAACAAGGCGGAGGACATCTCCTGTGCTGACCGCAAAGCCGCCTGTTCCCTGTGGCACAGGGGGGAAGCTGAAGCCCCAGCACACCCTCAGTGGCTTGGCGGCCAGCGCAGGGGTTCGCTTGGCCTTCGACCCCCCCCCCGCAACAGGGAACAAGGCGGAGGACACCTCCAGCACTGGTTACAAAGCTGTCCATTCCCTGTGGCTCAGAGGGGAAGCTGAAACCCAAGCACACCCTTGGCAGCTTTGCTTCCAACACGGGGGTTTCTTTGGCCTTTGGCTTCCCCCCTTGGCCACAGAACACAAGTCGGAGGACACCTCCAGTGCTGGCTGCAAAGCTGCCCATTCCCTGTGGTGCAGGGGGGAAGCCAAAGCCCCAGCAGGCCCTCAGCTTTGCAGCAAGTGTTGGGGTTTGCTTGGCCTTCGTTTTTCCCCACCACCACCACAGGGAACGAGGCGGAGGACACCTCCGGCGCTGGCTGCCAAGCCACCCATTCCCTGTGGCACGGGGGGGGGGGGAGGAAGCTGAAGCCCCAGCACACCCTCAGCAACTTTGCAGCCAGCACAGGGGTTTGCTCAGCCTTCAGCTTCCCCTCCCCCCACAGGGAATGGGCAGCTTTGTAGCCAGCACAGAAATTTGCTCAGGCTTCGGCTCCCCCGCCCTCAGAACAGAGGCAGAGGAAACCCCCGGCGCTGGCCACAAAGCCACGAGTTCCCTGGGGGGAGCCCAAGCACAACCCTGGCAGCTTTCCACAAATAACACAAAACCACGAAAGGGAAAGCCGCAACTGTTTTTTGCTAAGTAAATTGCTACACAGAAGATACCTGTGTTGGATGGTTAGAAAAAAGCCTAAATGAGGGTCTGGCTCAAAGGCTAAAATATACTGTACTTTTCTCATAAGATATAATTTTGCTGTTAGTCATGTCACTGAATTGTTATAAGCAGGATAAATTATCCTTGCATATTTGTATTATTTTCTAATCTGGCTGACAATATTTGGTGTAACAGGATACGAGGCTCTTCACCTTCAAGCTGTGGCTCTAGTCCATTGAACATGACCAGCACACCTCCCCCTGACACTTCTTCACCAGGAGGCAAAAAGGTGAGGCAGCAGAATTCCAGAGCCTTCAAGTGTGCTCTCCTGTGTATACACAGCATACTATTCAGTGTAATGTAACCCATGGTAACTAATTTGCCTTATGGCTACATCCTAGCCCTGTCAGGCCACTGAGGGCCTTTGTGTGCCTAGTAAATGGCCTTGGAACACTTCATATGGTATCAGTGAAGTCAAAAAGTGCTACCCAGCACCATCTAAGTGTCTTTCTTCTTTTGGTGGAAAGGTCAGAAAAGGTTTTTAAAGAACCAGAACATTTCTTGCTCTTCATTTTAAGCAAAGCAAAGTGGGATCTATCTTGAATGCTTTTTTATCATGCACAGTCTACAGGGGAATTTTCAAATTGCCCTAAAGTGATGTTTCTAGAACAAATTTCAAGTACAAGCATTTCAGTTCACGAGTTTGAGCTAAGCCATTTCTCTGTTCTTTGTTGTCACTTTGCTTAAAAGAGTACTTCTGCGAGCTCTTTTTTTATGACACCATAATTTCTCCAAAAAATTAAACAAGAACAAGAGTCATATTATGTAGGCCGCTGGAGTCTAAACAGGATTTGCTTATCAGAGATAGGAGGTAAAAGGATGATGTCTGATGCAATCTCGTTTTTAAAAGCTTACATAATTTTGACAAATGGCTGAAGTAGTATTCACCTACTATACCTTGTATTACACTGTCCTGTTATGTCAGAGAATATTGGCTTTCTCAAGGGGAGGGGCACCAGGCACTGCAAAATGTCTTTTAGTAATTTTGTCACTACATCATGTTCATCTGATAGCTGTAGAAATAAATTGGGGTAGATGACTACACCAGGCCTCCTAGGGCCATGCAGTCCCTAATCAGACCTCAGAAAACTGCACCCCATCCATCCCAATATTTTTTTGCTTGAAAAAATTATTCAAATAGGGCAATTTCTCTCTCTGTGTGTACCCTGCCCATAGCTGCTTAGGTGCAGGAGAAGCTTTCTGCAAGCCAGGAAGTAAATTCAAAAGCACTTCCAGTTTTGAGCATCCATCATTCAAAAACAGCCTAGTGGTCATGGGGAACATTTCAGTTTTGTTTTTTGTTTTTTTAAATCCACCAAATTCAGAGGGGGTGAACTCAGCAATCTTAGAAATGGCCTTACAGAACCACATATTGCCCATGGCCTACACTTCTAAGGCCACCCCTGAATAAATCAGTGTAGATTATCTTTTGATTATAGTCCCAAATTTATTGGCTGTTTGAATAGTTGCACACAATTTTGGATAGCTGAACATTCACACTTCTGTGGGAAAGAACTAGTACTATGCATCTCCCTAAATCAAGACTGCAGCCTACTGTGCTACTGTGGCATGGCTGGAAAAGAAATCTTAACACCATCTCACAGTACTTTCCACATGACCTTTGGTTCACTGCACAAAAATTTATCATAGGCAGTATACTCAGGTACTATGATCTATTTTACCATTGTCCCTCTCAACTAGGTGTGAGCAAAGTGTGGCTCTTCAGATGTTGTTGGATTGCATCTTCAACCTCAGTAGCTAACACAGCCAGTGCTAAAGAATGTTGGGAACTGCACTCCAACAAGAGCTGAAGGACACATTTTGCCTAAACTTTCACCAGATGAGTAAAATATATCCTGTAAAGGCAATGTTTTATGTCTCGTGCTAAACTTTGAGAGGTACCCTTCAAATTGGATGAGCTTTTCTGAGCAGTAGAATAGTGTTACAAGTTACACTTAACTTTTTAATAGCCCAAGGATGTGTTACACTACAGATCAGCTTGTGAAAAAGTAATCTGCAAACCAGATACTGATATAATACCATATTTTAACAAAATACCTCAAATTATTCAAACATTCTTATTGTTGTGCATAGACTGCTTTCTGAAATACTCTTATGTCACCTACTGGCAGTGGCCATTTGGTAACAGACACCCCCCCGGATCTTGAAGAATGGCATGGAGATGAGCGCAGGGGTTGGCCAGGGCGTGGATACGCCCTGGTCAGGAGGAGTCAGGGGCGGGGCTGAGGCAGGGCCTATTTTACCCCTTGCCGCCCCTGGCTTCTTCCTCTTTTCCACTGGATCGAAAGAAGGAGGAACGTCGGTCTTTCCTACTTGCTTCAGCCACGAGGGAGAGCTAAGTTGGCTGGGCTGTGTTTGGGGTTTTGTATGATTGCCAGCAGCCCAGCTGTGTGGTTGTTTTATTTAAGTGTATTGGTGATTGAGTGCTGATTGCTGATTGTTGTTTTTGTCTTTTAAACGGTGTTGGGGAGTCTGTCCTTTGTTCTCTTCGCCACGTGGTCGCTTCCCCTCCCCCCAGCTTACCCGTCCTTTTCTCACTGCCTTGTTCACTTGAGCTTTTAATCAATTGCTTTGCCTTTGGATTAGTTGTTTTAACTTTTGATTGATTATTTTAAATTTTATTGTTTACTTGGGAGTCTGTCCTTTGTTCTCTTCGCCACGTGGTCTCTCTCCCTCCCCCTCCCCTCTCTCTCTTGGTTAATCAATCTCTCCTTGATTAATTAATTAAACTCCTTGGTTTAATTGTAGTCTGGTGTTTTACTTGTTGCTTGTTGCTTGCTCCTGCTCACACACACACCCTTTCGGGGTCCGCCGCCCAGCGCGGTTCGCCGCCCAGCGCGGCTGCCCTGCCACCTCCCTGCTCGGCTTCTGCTCATCCCCCCCCTACCCCTCGGGCCCGCCGCCCAGCGCGGTTCGCCGCCCAGCGCATCCTCCGCGGCTGCTGCGGCTGCCCTGCCACCTCCCTGCTCACCTCCCTGCCCAGTGCGCCCGCTGCCTTCCGCCTGGGCCTTGGGTCCGCAGCACAGCGCGCCCGCCGCGGCTGCTGCGGCTGCCCTGCCGCCTCCCTGTTCGGGCCTTGGGCCCGCCCAGCGCGCCCGCTGCACAGCACGCACAGCACAGCCTCCGCTGCCGCTTCCCGGGGGGTTTCCTGGGGCTTCCTCTCCTCTCCTCGCCCCTCGTCGTGCGCTTCCCCCCACCCCTTGGTCGCCTTCTCGCCCGGGCCAGCCACGGGTGCTGCGGCTCCCTCGTCGCCGCTTCCTCCTCACCCCCCCCCGCAAGGCCGGCGGTCCGATTCCGGGGCTTCCTTAGTGCATATACCATTTATTTCTGGCAGGATCCAGTTTTCTTTAGATTTCCCCCCTGCCTCTTTTTCAAAAGAGCAGAGTAGCAGCTGTCAAAATTCAAACTACAGTTGTGCTTAAGAGGTTTGATTCTGTTTTAAATACAAAATGGTAATATAGCATACCACTAATACTGTTATAACTGGGAATAGCTTATTCCAACAATGGAAACAAGCCAATAAGGCATGCACTATTTATTAGCCAAGCTGTAGTTAAATGGCATCCTTCCTCACAAAACCACTGTAGTCAAAATTGTGCTGAAGATGGTATTTCAGAAATCACCTATGCACAAGAAGAAAACAACATGAATCTCTCCCCCAAAGCTAGTATGAGCAATGCCAATTTTATTCTCTCAGTCTGAGAACCTGCATTGACAAATATTCCGATAGAAATGAACAATTAATTTAATAAAATGTTTTTGTAAGAAATGAATGCAATAAAGTACTTTGGTATGATATGAAAGTAAACAACTTTGAGAAAACATTGATTTATTTTAGATGGCAGGAGCCTACAGTTTTGTGGTTGCTTGCCTTGATAAAACTAATGTGATAATATATATTTCAGACATTTTCATTGGTCAAGTGCAGATACTTTAAGGCAGTTTCCCTCTCCCATGTCTGTCACAAGTGCACACCAAGTCCAGAGTGGAACTCCTTTTTCAGGATAACATCCCATGTAGCTTTGGTTGTTTATATGAATGAACATATCCAATAATATAAGTGTTTGGGTTTACATACAAATGAGCCACCCAGGGTTTCACCGTAAAGAAGTAGCTTCTATGCAAGTTGGTGTGGTGAACAGGAAATGTGTTTAACATAGAAACAAATCTATTACCTTAATATTTATAAACCATTGTTTTTAAAGAAATACTTCTAAGAATATATAATATTCCATAACATAAATGATAACCCTTTTAGCCACTTATCCCTTTAGAATGAAGCTTAGTTTAGTCTTGTATCACTTCTCTAGAAGTTTCGCCATCACCTCTAGGGTCCTTGGCATCATAGTGTTAACACCATCCATCTGAAGTTCCAGCTTCTCCTGTTTTTGTCCCCACAATCCAAAATGCAGTCATCCAGTGTGAAACTTTTTAATGACTTCTTTACATTTGTATCCCTCAAATACTCTGTGGAGCACGTGATAAACTATGAAGGAATGCTCATCAAAGGGTGCAAGGCTTAACCAAGCGATTGTACTGTTCCTAGAATCTACTCTCTTCAAATATACTACTCTTAAAAGTTATGCAGCAACATGGCATTTTGCTAAAAGAAACAGGAGAGAATAAATTAATTGTTCTTGATCACTGTGGCATTCTCTGGGTTGGTGAGAGGAGGAATCCAGAAATCATTATTATTGGGTTATCTCCTCTACCACCCAGAGAAGAGGCAGGAAGATTTAAACTAAGTCATGTGGTAGACAGGGACTGTTGCTCCTCCCCACTCCTGGCCACCACATACTCAGTTCTTCTTCCTGCCTTACCCAGAGAGGAGTGCATCTTTGTCTCTCCCAACCTTAGACCTTCTTTCACCTTTTCCTTGCCCCTTCTATGCTGAATTCTTTCCATTGTCATTCTCCTTTGTGTAATGTCTTCTTTTTTTAAAAAAAAAAAGCCCTTTCTTTTCCGTTCCTGTTTCCTCCTTGTCGGTTTCTCCCCCTCCTTCTCTCTGCCCTCGGCACTCACCTCTTTCAGGATGGCCCCGACAGACAACAAAAAGGTGGCTAAGCAGGCACAGAGTGAGAAGCGGCCACCCCGCCACCAGACTCAATCCCACAGGCATTGTGCAGCGGCAACCCTATCAGGTCTCCCCCACCGCTGAGCATAGCTCTGCGGGCGGATCAGAAGCACAGCATGCCTCCTGACCGCGAGGCAGCTCCTCCACCGCAGAGCCTTGCTCAGCAGGTGAGAGTCAAGCAGTCCCTTGCCCGGAGCAGCATGCCAGATAGCTGGAGCAGCAGAGAGGGAGACAGAAGCGGTGTGGAGGCCCGCCACTGCACCAGTCTTTTGGTCTGGGGGGAGCGGAGGGGTCTTCCTGGGAGGCTGGGCATGGGACTGGGCCCCTCTACCCACCCACCCCCAAGGGAGATGGCCCACGTTTGGAGGTGTCTCCAAGAGGAGCTGAGTGCTTCTGGCTTCCCCTCACTGGGAGCCCTGAGGGACAAGAGGGAGAACAGTCACATTGTCTCCAGTGAGCAAGCAGCCGAACAAGGTGGTGGCCACCATTTTCAACTTCCCCCCACCTCCAAATGACACTTCTGCCTACAGGCAAGGTGTCCCTGATGCAAGGGGGGGTCCCTCAGCAGAGGAAAGGAGAGCGGCTGGCCAGCATACTTTCCATGTGGCCATGGAGGCCTACTCACAGGCCCTGGAAAGTTACAGGGGATACAGCGTGCCAGGACCTACAGTGCCCACCATAACTCCTTGGACATGCTTCCATGGATAGAGGATGGCCATAATTCCCCAGGACAAGTGGCCACCTGCCCCGCCCCTCACCTTGCCCTGGGTACCAGCAATGGGGATAACGTGAATGCCCTCCTGGCTCAAGTGGTGCAGCTGCTCTAAGCCAGGGAAGGGGCTACGGAGGGGAGGGAAAATGACACCAGGCCAGGGCCCACTGGAATGCAAAGGGCCCAGCAAGCAAAGCAGAAGGCCGTGTCCTCACCACATGCCTCAGCGGAGTCTGAGGTGAACTCATCCAATGAAGCTGTTGTAAAATATGCAGAGTGTGTTCACTCTCTGCCCATCCGAGCAGAGATGCATGCAGTGAAATAGCGTGGGCTTCTGGGCAAAGCCATGCACACCTCTGGTGCAGAAGAAAGAGGCAGTTAATTTTCTTTATGGCTTTATTAAAAAGAAATGCAAAGCAAGGTAAAGGACAGAAGACATTTATCCATGCTTCTGCATGCTCCAAAGTCTCCCAGGAGCTAAGAAAAAAGAAAAAGGAGCCCCCGAAAAGAAGAGGCTAGCTAACTCCAAAATCCCTCCCCAGTTAGATACTTTCCCCAAAACATTCAATCCTTCTGAAAAGGAACAGAAACCTAAAACCTATTTTCGTTTCTCGTCTTCCAACTCTGAAGGACAGAAAAGCAAAACAACAAAAGACAGATTTATGAGTTCTGATAGACAAGCTGGCATCTCACAATGCCTGGTGAACAAAATTACCCAAAAGTGGGGAGATAAACTTCTGATTATAATATCTATTTTCCCTGACAGAAGCAGCCTTGCTAGCTTCTGAGGATTTGGATCAGGGGGCCACGGATGCCCACACGAATAGAGGGAAGGGTGAATGGTCTGACTCTGAGACGCCTCAGCCAGATAATTTCGAGAGGCTCTTCCACCTGGAGGATTTTTACTCCTTACTAGAAAAGGACTTGGCCACTTTAGGGCTCTCCATGCATCAACCGCAGGATAACCAGTCGCTCAAGGAATTCAACAAAAGGGCCGCATCAGTCCTGAACCTGCCCAAGGCTCCCAGCAAGGAAGTTCCCTTCCCATGAATTTTTATGCAAATCATAGATGGGGAATGGGGAATGGGAGAAGACTATGCAAGGGGAAAAGGGCACCTTGGTGGCCCAGAAAATCTACATGTCTCCCACACAGATCATGAAGAAGCTGAAGGTCCCAGTGGTCGACCCTCTGGTGGCATCTCTAGCTTTGGGATCTGTAGCGCCTGAGGAGGGTGAGGGGTTCTTCAAGGACTCTGAGGAGAATAGAGAGCGCCTTGAGGAAAACTCATGAGGCAGCATCTCTTGTCTTCAGGGCGACAACAACAGGTTCTCTTTTTGCTCATTCATCCCCGTTGTGAATCGAGGACATCCTGAAAGACAAGGATCTCAACCACTTCACCCTCCAAAGGGACTTGTCAAAGGTGTACATGGCTCTGCAATTCCTCATGGACACCACACTGGATACAGCTACTTTCTCGTCAATAGCCATGGTCTTAGCGGCGGTGGCCAGAAGCTCTGCATGGCTACAGCATTGGAAAGTAGATGCCCATTCAAGGGCGAACCTTCCCACAACTCCTTTCAAAGGCGCTAACCTCTTCGGAGAGGAAGCTCTAAAAGACATCCTTGTGGAGACCAAGGACAAGAAGAAGGCCATGCCAAATCTGTCCAGAAAATTGGACAAGAAATGCCCGAGGAGATTTTTTTTCCACTCTGAATCATCCTACAGATTGTCAAGGGGATTCGGTAGACAGCGGATTTCTGGGGTTGGTAGAGAGGAGGAATCTGCATCGCTCTCATGACTGCCTCTTAGTTTAGTTGGTCCTTAATCTGGGCTTGGCTAATCATGGAACTGAGTACATGGTGGCTGGGAGTGGGGAGGAGCAATGGTCCCCGGCTACCATGCTCTTGCTGCCTCTTCTCTGGGTGGTAGAGGAGATAACACAATAGTAATGACTTCTTATAAAAATAAAATAAATAAATAAAAATAAATAAATTCTGGATTCCTCCTCTCTACCAACCCCAGAATTGCACATTCACAGTAAGTATTCCAATGTGGCATTTTCAATTATATGTGCTGCAGTATGCTTATTTCTTTCACCCATTACCACTTAAGGCTCCTTTTTCCCGCCCCCACCTCTGGCCAGCTTCATCCACTTTGGCTCCTCTAGTTTGAGTCTGTGGAAACCCTGTGCCCTCTTTAATCATCTAACATTTTTGTCTCTTGTACTGTTCAGTCCATGTATGGGCTATCTGTTGGTAGCTATAGAGTTAGCATCACATGTAAAGAGATTCATCCATTGTGCCATTAAAAAGTTGGGCTAGATATAACTTTGCTTTCCAGAAACAGTAATGACAATGCAAGCTGTCATCAGTGCAGTCACATTGCTTTTTGGCACCTGGTACAGTCATCTTAATTTATTCTATTCAGAGCTCCATGGGTTTGATGTATCATTGTTTGGAACATGTTTAAGACTGGTTCTAATGACAGTATCATTTATTTGATGACTGTATTACATAGTGACTCACCTGTCATTTCCTAAGACACAGAATTCAGTGGGCGGAAACTCTGATATTGTCATACTGTGAATGAGTTATTACTAGGCCTGAAATAATCCTGGGGGAAATTCTAGCTGAAACATCATCTTAACATAAAATAAAAATCACCTGAGGGATGACAGATGGTTCCTTCTCTTTGTCTTAATAAAATAAATAAATGCAGATGGTTGTTTAGCTTAATCAGAAATCCCACTGTAACCTACAGGAGTCAGGAGGCACTACTGGAGAGATTTATATCTTTCCAGGAGGCAAGTTTTGATATTTTCAGATAAATAAAGTAAGCTGCCACAAACCGGGGAGTTATGTCCTTTGTTTAAGATCTCTAGAGGATGAGAATTTGTATTAGCTGTCCAGATATTCTCTACATTATGAGTGTAGTATATGGTTGGTTCTCACTTTGCAACATTTGTTGCCACTTTTTTTATGATAACTTGCTTACTACTCTCAAAATAAAAACCCTTAACCAAATAAATAGTATTATTGTTCATTTTTTAAAAATCATAAATAGTTCCAAGAAAATTTGTAGAAGCTATTTTTGAAATAGAAATTTCTAGCATTCCTTCTTGGATGTTTCCAATATTGAATGTCATGCAGAAAGTAATACAAACCCAAATTATTAGTGCTTAAGAATAACAACTCAGTAATTCAGAGAAGAGAGGAGGTGAAACTGAAAATGAGTGTCACAATCTAAGTGCAAAAGGTCTCCTGGAAAGTAAGTCACCCATCCAGTTTAACACTTCACATCAACAGGACAGCATTTGGAATTATTTCATCTGAACTCATGTGCACGAAAATGTTTTGTCTGAGATGGCAACTTCCGCTACAAGGTCACAAATTATTCCATGAAAATGGTTTTGAATGCAGCTTCGAGCAAATGGCAGGGTTAATTGCTCAAAGCAGGTTTCATATTTTTCTCTGAAAATAAACATAAAAGCTAGACCCTGAACGCAAACTGTTAGATTGGAAGTTAGGCTTTGCAAACTTTTTAAGTTTGTTAACAGGATGAGGGACGTAATTCACAGCACACACATTATGCTGAACACTAAAAAAAATGTTCTGTTGGATCTCCCTTTTTAGATTTTGAATGGTGGAACACCAGACATTCCTCCTACCAGTTTGCTATCTAGCCAGATCCATGACAACCCAGGCTATCCATATTCTGACAACTCCTCCATTCTAGGTAAGAATACACCATGGAAAGCAGGACAGGTGAAAAGGAGAAAGAAATTGGGTCATCTAGTCACTGGGTAGTAGGTCTGGCTTGTTACCATGGCACTATCAGGACTAGAGGTCTCATGACAACTGCTTCCAGTTAAGGGTGGGAATTTCCTTTAGATGTATTTGGGAGTATAACCCCCAGCACTCTTTTAGCAAAGTAGTAGTTGACCCCTGATAACTGTTAAATCTATGCTTAAAAGTAGTTAAACCCAAGGTAAAATCTTGGTAGTAACAACTGTACCATAATTAATTGCCTTTTTTTTTCAAACTCCCAAAAAGTTTAAAGGCTATCCTAAACTGTTGGCAAATGTATCAACTCTTCCGCCTACCTGTAACTTATGGGTTATTCTGTAGTTCAACCAGAGTGGTGTCCTCTCACAATGACATCAAATACGAAAATCAGATTAAGTCTTTTTTCTCTTGCTGACTAGTTTTACCCTTTCCATTCTTTTTCCAGGGGAAAACTCACACATAGGCATTGATATGATAGACAATGACCAAGGATCCAGCAGCCCAAGCAATGACGAGGCAGCAATGGCAGTTATCATGAGCCTTTTGGAAGCGGATGCGGGTCTTGGGGGGCCAGTTGATTTTAGTGACTTACCTTGGCCCTTGTAAATGCTACCCAATAGCTTTGACATCTGGATATATCAAAGTGCATTATTGGTGGAATTCTCCCATCTGTGAAAGTTGTTGAAATGCTTTTGCTGTTTTAATTTCATAAGCCATATCAAGAGAACTGTCATCCTCCTCCCCTGTGTAATTTCAGACCAAGTGGAGATAAATTTGCTACAGTGTTCCTACATCATTGATTTGGTTAGCTGTGTATAGCTTGGATTAACTGTATATTTTGGGTTCTGTTCTTGTGTTGACGTTTTTTAAAAAAAGATCACTGTGCAAACTAAGCACTGGCATCACTGGTAGCTTTTATATGCAAATGGTCATTTCAGCCCTATGGTGTGTTTTTACACTACAGAAAAAAGTCCCCCATGTGGATAATGGATATTTCTTATACTAATGTATCAAAACTGTTTCTTGTAAGATCCTTTACTATAAATATTGTTGAAGTGTAATGTATTAGACAGTGAAATATTTTTAAAATAAAATGTTTTCCCTTACTCTAAATTTGTTCACTTGAATTGTAAAATAAACCTGGATGAAGTGCATCATGGTAACAGAAGCATCAAGAAGCTCTGGATAAGTATTGTTATTGGATCCTGGCTCTGATGTGGACATGGAACAGCTTCACAAGAAACAGGAATAGTTGGCACAGCATTTAAAGCACTGGCTCTCAACCTTTTGCCCTCCAGATGTTTTGGACTTCACCTCCTAGAAACTCTAGACAGCAAGGCCAATGGTAAAGTCTCAACTGGTGGGCTAAAGGCTAAGGGCTGATCTGAAGTTTCAGGTCAAAGATAAAGGAAGAGCTAGAAAGCACAGGATAGTTGCTTGACAAAGGCTGACCATAAGTCTATTAGATTAATTATGGCCTAAATTCTGTTGTTAGATTGGACTAGAGTAGAACTGTTGAATCAATGAAATTTAGCTGTGTTTCACTCACCATTCAACAGCTGATTAAGTGGGTCTCCTACAGTTCAGATTAACCAGGATGCCAGTCAAAGTCTAATAGTCAATTAAGAAGTTTTTGTATAGTTCAGATGTACCGTCTTTGTGCTGCTGAGAAGAGATGGGAGAAGCAGCAGCAATACTACATGTTTATCTTCAAGTTTTTCTAACTTCTGTTAGTGCCTCCTCCAGCTCTTGCTTGCCAGCTTAATTCCAAGGGCTCCCTTATGTTGCTCTTCTAGCTTCCAGGCTCTTTTCAGATCTTCATGGTCTCTGTGAATCACACAGCTGGGTTGTTCCTGTGCCAGCACAGAGCATTCGGAACCTTCTGGAATTGCTAGGCAGAATGTGCATTGATACATTTTTGGCGGTAACTCCGCCCACCCCAACGGTTCCCTCAAAAGGCACTCCCACCTAATTCCCCTCATTTCCTTTCTTTCCACTGCGTTAGCCGCTCGAAGTAACCTTCGCTCACTTGTTTCTACCTACTTTCGATTTTGACTGGTTTTTTACTCAGATTGGATTTCTCGACTACGATTCTCTCTTATTCCTTCGAATTTGGCTTTCATTGGTGTGATTTCGGTGACTTGGACTGATTTCTCTCGACGCATACGGTTTGCCCTTCTGATTTGACGACTTGGATTGTGAGGAAGATGACTTCGAGAGCAGCCTTTAAGAGGTGTGCCATCTGCCAGGCGAAGCTCCTTAGCTCTGATGGCCATTCACGCTGCCTCATTTGTCTGGGTGAGTCCCATAACGTACACTACTGTGTCCATTGCAGGGCCTTTATTCTTCAGGCCTGCAAGCACAGCTGTCCTGACTCAAGTCCTTTCTATGTGAAATGGCATTGATTCCGACGACCTCGTCTATTCCAGTGGCTCCTCCTACAGCTTCACTGGCCAAACGGGGCCGTTCGCCATCGCCCAAGTCCCAGGCTAAAAAACGCCATCAGTCCTGAAGCCCGTCCTGGCACCAATCTGTTGCCTCTGACCCTGAGGTGGTGCATCATTCTCACAAATGCCCCCTCATCGGATTCGACTCAGGACCAAGTGCCGTTGACATCGGCTTGTGCTCAGGACCACGACTCCTCAAAACCAAAGGAAGTCCCTCGAGGTAGTGCAACACCTAAAGATACTAGTCGAGACTGCCTCTTCAGATTCTTCAAAGTCTCTGAAGAAGACGACGCAGCACCTCTCTCCACTTGAGGATGGGTCTAAGCCTAAGAACGGCTCGAAGGATGAAGCCAAGGCACTTGAGGCGAAGCATCTGGAGCTATTGGGACCACCTGCATCCCCCCTCTAAGGACCTTCCTCATAAGGAAGCTGCTCCAGTTCACCAGGGACAGGAGGTGCCATGAGGTCAGTTTGGAAATTTAACTCAACCAAAACTTCAAGGTCTAGCAAATTCCTTACTTGCCTGGAAGATAATTTCATGGTCCAAAAGGTGGAAGAGGCAACAAGAGGGTCAGCTATTTTAGATCTGATCCTAACCAACAGGGATGACCTGGTTAATGGGGTGCAAGTGGTGGGATCCTTAGGTGAGAGTGATCATGTTCTCCTGGAGTTTGTTATACAATGGAAAGGAGAAGCCAGGCATAGTCAGACACGCATTCTCGACTTTAGGAGAGCTGATTTCAATAAACTCAGGGAAACACTGGGGGTGATCCCATGGTCAGGAATACTAAAAGAGAAGAGACCTCAAGACGGATGGGACTTTCTCAAAAGGGAGATACTGAAGGCACAATTTCAAACAGTACCATTGAGGAAGAAAAATGGGAGGTGTCTCAAGAAACCAGGATGGATGACTAAAGAAATTTCAACGGAGCTAAGTTTTAAATGGAACATGTATAGGAAATGGAAAAAGGGGGAAATCATCAAAGAAGAATTCAAACAGATAGCGAACACATGTAGGAGTATAGTCAGAAAAGCTAAAGTGCAGAATGAGCTCAGGCTTGCTAGAGAGGTTAAGAACAATAAAAAGGTTTTTTGGGGGTATGTCCGCAGCAAAAGGAGGAAGAAGGAAATGATAGGGCCACTACGTGGACAAGATGGCAAAATACTAAGAGGGGACAGAGAAAAGGCAGAATTACTCAACACCTTCTTTGCTTCAGTGTGTTCAGAAAAGGAAAAGGGGGACCAACCTGAGGATAAAGGAACAGAGGACATAATAGGGGAAATCCAGCACAGAATAAGCAGAGGTAGTACAGGAATACCTTCTTAATCTAAATGAATTTAAATCTCCAGGACCAGATGAACTACATCCAAGAGTATTAAAAGAGCTGGCAAATATCTCAGAGCCATTGGCAATAATCTTTGAGAACTCCTGGAGAACAGGAGAAGTCCCAGCAGACTGGAGGAGGGCAAACGTTGTCCCCATCTTCAAAAAGGGGGAAAAAGAAGATCCGAACAATTATCGTCCAGTTAGTCTGACATCAATACCAGGGAAGATTCTAGAGCAGATCATTAAACAGAGAGTCTGTGAAGATTTAGAAGGCAATGCCATAATCACAAAAAGTCAACATGGGTTTCAGAGTAAAGTTATGCCAGACTAATCTGATCTCTTTTTTTTGATAAAATTACAAGCTTGGTAGATGAAGGGAACACTGTGGACATCGCATACCTTGATTTCAGTAAGGCCTTTGACAAGGTTCCCCATGACATTCTTGCAAACAAGCTTGTAAAATGTGGGCTAGACAAGTTAACTGTTCAATGGATTTGCAATTGGTTGACCGGCCGAACCCAAAGGGTGCTGAGCAATGGCTCCTCATCTTGGAAAGATGTGACCAGTGGGGTGCCACAGAATTATCAATGACTTGGATGAGGGAATTAGGGGCATACTTATCAAATTTGCAGATGACACCAAATTAGGAGTAGCTAATACCCTGGAAGATAGGATCAAAATTCAAAATGACCTGGATAAACTGGAGAGCTGGGCCAAAGCAAACAAAATGAAATTCAATACGGAGAAATGTAAAGTACTGCACTTAGGACGAAAAAATGAAATGCATAGATATAGGATGGGGGAGACCTGGCTGAATGAGACTACGTGCGAAAGGGATCTAGGAGTCCTAGTAGACCACAAGTTGAACATGAGTCAACAGTGTGATGCGGCAGCTAAAAAGGCCTATGCGATTTTGGGCTGCATCTATAGATGTATAGTGTAGATCAACGGAAGCAATAGTGCCGCTCTACTCTGCCTTGGTCAGACATCACCTAGAATACTGTGTCCAGTTCTGGGCACCACAATTCAAAGAGGATATTGACAAATTGGAGTGTGTCCAGAGGAGGGCGACCAAAATGGTGAAAGGTCTGGAAACCATGCCTTATGAGGAGAGACTTAGGGAGCTGGGTATGTTTAGCCTGGAAAAAAGACGGTTAAGAGGTGATATGATAGCCCTGTTTAAGTATTTGAAGGGGTGTCACGTTGAGGATGGAGCAAGCTTGTTTTCTGCTGTTCCAGAGATTGGAACACGGAACAATGGATGCAAGCTCCAGGAACAAAGATTCCACCTCAACATTAGGAGGAACTTTTTGACAGTAAGAGCTGTTCGGCAGTGGAACACACTCCCTCGGAGCGTGGTGGGGTCTCCTTCCTTGGAGGTCTTTAAACAGAGGCTGGATGGCCATCTCGGGGATGCTTTGATCGTGATTTCCTGCATGGCAGGGTTGGACTGGATGGCCCTCGTGGTCTCTTCCAACTCTGCAATTCTATGATTCTCCTCCAGGAAAATCTCGTGAGGAAAGGCCACCCTGCCGCCCGCCTATGCCGACGATCTCGGTTGAAATTCTGGAGGTTTAAGTTCCCTCTGAGGGTGACATTTCCAACTCTCCCCATCATCGAGGGCATTCTCCAGCTCTTGTGGTATTGCGGGCTGAGTTACTGGGGCGATCCACCTCCAACGTTGAGGTCAAGCCACTCTCCACTGAGGATGTTGGACGAGGTCATGCTCCATCTCCTCAAATACAGTTTGACAAGCCTGCATATGGAGCGTGTGATTTGGCACGTTCTATCTATCATGCCCAGTTCTCTTCTCCATTGGGGTCCCAGGTGCTGACATCTGCCAGGGTGCTTCAGCTGTCGGAACCGTATACGGGCCATTTGCCGTTCTCCATCCCGATCTTTCCATGACCTGGGCAGACCCATCATGGATGAACTGCATTACTCAGTATTGACAAGAGACGCTGAAAGCCAGGTCTCTCCATGTCAGGAGCCATGTCCCTTGCCACCACTGCCACCTACACCTCTAGTTCGAACAACCTCTCCATTCTCCACTGTGGTCGCCAGAGCCCATCGCCTCCATCTTCATCCTCCAGCTCATCGGATTCATCAGATTCTTACTTACTGTATCTTCCATCTCCTCAGCCTGACCTGCTCGATGAGGACTTGTCTTCACCAGCCGATGATGTCCATTCGTTCTCCGAGCAGGTAGTGCGGATGTCACATGCACTGGACCTCAAGGTTACAGAAAAGGAATCAGAGCTGGTGGATCTGATATATCACAGGATAAAGTCAAAGGCCCCACCTGCTGCCAGCATACCGGTCCTGCCATCGCTCCTCAAGTTAACACAAGGCTCATGGGAGAAGCCTTCTTTGATCCCATCGACTTCGAAGAGGATTGACAGGCTATACCGTGTGGCCGGTGTTGATACTGAGTGGTTGAAGACGCATCCACGTCCCAACTCAGTGGTGGTCGAAGCTTCCCAAAATCAGCGACAGCGACGGGCACAGACCATACCTTCGGATCCGGAGGGCAGGAAGCTAGCCATCGTTGGCAAGATTTAGTCAGCTGCTGGTCTAAGCTTCCATATAGCGAATTACTAAGCCTGTATGGGGGCGTACCAACAGGTTCTCTGGGAATGGATGATGCCCCTCATCCAGGACCCTCATCCAGATGAAATAAGGTTGGCATAGGTGATCCAAGCTGAGGCCCAACTGTTAGCTGGGCAGCAGATTAAGTCAGCACGTCATGTTGCTGATTGTGCTGCCAAGACTGTGGCTGGGTCCATCGCCCTGTGTAGACATGCTTGGCTTCGATCTTCGGGTCTTGAGGACATGCCATTTGATCAGTCAGGCCTGTTCAATGGATTGACAGATGAAAAACGAGTTCACACAGATGAGGGCCACCGCACGAAAGTATGGTATGCCATCGACCTCATCTTCTGTGTACCAGTCCAGAGGCCGGTCGGGCTGACAAGCCTCCATGTACGGCCAGTCTTTTAGGAGAGGGTACACGCCCCAGTCCTATAAGCATTCTTGCTATCAGCCACCCCTATCTTCGGCTTCTTCGGTGAGAAGCCATGGGTTGGCCTCCTGTTACCGATCGCCCTCCAAGCAAAAGCCCAAAGAGCAGGGCAGGAGGAGATTCTGAGCTCCCATCTCTTCATTCTGCCTTTTCCCTTAGACTCCACTGTTCGGAGACCGCCTATCGTGGTTCCAAGATGCCAGGTCCTCAATAACATCAGACCGCTGGGTGCTTCACATCTTCCAGAATGGCTACTGGATCGAATTCAACACTGCCTCCAATGGGTCGGGTTTGATCTACACTGCCCTCCCCTCCCCCCCTTGAGGAGGTGCAGACGCTGCTGCAGAAAGGGGCCATTGAACCTGTGAACTCTGGACTTCACCACCTCTGCTTCTTCTTGAGGTATATCCTAGTCACGAACAAAGACAGCAGCTTCTGCCCTATCCTCGATCTCTGAGGAGTGAACTGGTACATTGCGCCAAAGAAGTTCAGGATGGTGACCCTGGCTTCCATCCTCCCGCTCCTCCAACAAGGCAACTGGTTTGTGTTGATAGACCTCAAAGACACCTACTTCCACATCGGAATCCATCCATACCACAGGTGATTCCTGGCATTCCAGATAGGGAACGATGCCTTCCGATTCCTTGTTTTGCCCTTTGGACTCTCCATGGCACGGAGGGTTTTCACGAAATGCATGGCGGTGGTAGCAGCCTTTCTTCAGCGTGGTGTGGTAGTCTTCCCCTACATCGACGACTGGCTGATCGTAGCGAACTCCAGACACCAGCTCGAGGTGGACATCGTTCTCACGCTAGATGTGTTACACAGCCTGGAACTTGTCAACATGGAAAAGTCGCAGCTTCAACCATCCCAGTCTATCCAATTCATCGGGGCTTGGCCGAATTCGTTGACAGCAGCAGCCTACCTCCCTTGGGACCGATTTGACACCCTCCGTTTCTTGATCCACGCTTGCTGTCAGTCCCGAAGACTCTCAGCCCACTCAGTTCAAGTACTTTTCAGGCACATGGCAGCTACGACTTATGTCACATACCTTGCTAAGCTACAGTTTCGTTGGCTTCAAGCACTGGTTCTTAAGAGCGTTTGATCCTCTAAGAGATTCCCCACAGAAACTAACAATGCCATGTGCCATCCAACGTTCATTGGACTGGTGGCTGATCCCAGCCAACGCCCTGTTGGGGATACCCTTCAACCCTCCCCAACCAGACACTTTGTTAACTATGGATGCCTCCATGCTCGGTTGGGGAGCCCATCTCGGACCCTACAAGATACAAGGGACTTGGGATGCCAATGAACGGATGCTCCATATCAACGTCCTGGCACTCCTCTGCATACAGAAAGCACTATGGGCCTTTGAGGCCTTGGTGAAAGACAAGACCCTGCTGTTGGTGACAGACAATACCTCTGTCATGTACTACCTGAACAAGCAGGAAGGAACAAGGTCCCCCCAACTCCTCCAAACTCACATTGAACATTTGGGACTGGTGCATCCAAAGAAACATACATCTCCAATCCATTCATCTACCAGGAAAGAATACTCTTGAATACTCTTGCAGGTGGACTCAGCCATTCCAGTTCATCTGCCCACAAACGGATGCTACACCGATCAGTTGCACAGGACCTGTTCGGCACGGGGGGACCCTGCAGATAGACCTCTTTGCGTCCCCAGCAAACAAGCTGTGTCACCAGTTCTGTTCCAGAGGTCAAGCTCCGGGCTCGAGAGGTGATGTGTTCCTCTTCCGATGGACAGGCCTGTTCCTCTACCTCTTTCCTTCATTCCCACTATTGACAAGAGTATAGCCAAACTTTGTCAGGACCAAACGGATGCCATCCTCGTCACTCCATGGTGTCACCGTCAGCCTTTGTTTGCACCTCTTCTACATCTGGCCAGGCGAGAGTTCATCCACCTTCCGAACCACCCCGACATTCTCACCATCCAGGACAGAATGGCCAGGCACCCAGACCTCGAGACACTGCTTGACAGCGTGCAGGATACGCCCATGAATCCATTCTTGGTTCCAGCACCTCCAGTCCCTCCACCTGGTGTTCAGGCTGTAATCGACGCTGCTCGACAGCCTGCAACTCACAAATCTTATCACTACAAATGGAAAAGATTTGAAGCCTTCTTGACTGAACATGGACTGCTTGCAGATTCCTGCGCTGTACCGGTGGTCCTTGAATTCCTTCTTCGCCTGTCTGAAGCGGGACTTTCCATTTCATTGTTCCGCTGCTATTTGGCAGCCATCTCTGTTGAGTTCCAGACAAGGGGTCAGCCCTCTCCATTCAAGGACCCGGTGGTCAAAAAGTTCCTAAAGTGGTACATCAATCTCCATCCTCCAGTGATCGAACCTACTCCGACCTGGAGCCTCGAACTCATCCTTTCCCAACTGGTTTGACGACCCTTCGAACCCATGACATCCACTGACCTGAGGCAGCTGTCCTGGAAAATGGCTTTCCTCAGCACTATCACCTTGGCGCGCCGAGCTGGAGAAATGTGCCTTACATTCAGACTTGCCTTCCACAAGCACAAAGTGGTTCTGAGATCAGTCATTTCCTTCCTTCCCAAGGTAGTTTCCAGTTTTCACTTGAATCAGTCCATCATTCTGCCTGCTCTAATGCAGGATCCGAAAGATGAATTCGAGCACACCCTCCACTACATGGATGTTAGGAGGGCCCTCGCCTTCTACATACAACGGACAGCACCAATCAGAAAATCACCCAGACTCTTTGTCTCCTATGCTGACTCCAAGCTGGGTACACCAATTTCTTCGCAGCGCCTCTTGAAGTGGGTTATTTCGACCATCACCATCTGCTATGAACTGCTATGAACACCATCTGCTATGGGCAAGAAACCATTGCCTCCACGGGTTCGGGGACACTCAACAAGGGCTGTCGCCACATCGACAGCATTTCTCTCTGGAGTGCCCCTAGAGGACGTTTGCCATGCGGCAACTTGGTCATCACCTTTGACCTTCATCTCACACTACAGACTGGACACTCATTCCAGAAACGAGGCTGCCTTTGGGAGGGCTGTCCTTCTGTCCTCCATTCAATAATTGAGTTTATTTTTATTGATGAGTTCCTTTCATGCATAAAGAATGTGCTGTTAATAAATCCAATTGTTGTTTGAATATAGAGTATAGTCCTCGTCTACTTGTGTACAGGACATACCCTCCTCCTCCTGGGAAAAAGCTTGCTAGTCTACCCAGGTGTGTGATTCACAGAGGCCATGAAGAAGGTGGACAGGTTGCTTATCTGTAACCATAGATCTTCGAGTGGTCTTCTGTGAATTCACAGACCCGCCCATCCTCCCCTCTATGTCCTACTGTGGCATATTTGCTTTACTGTTCCTGATGCTGCTGGTTGCGGCATCATTCAAGGAACTGAGGGAAATTAGGCTGGGAGCACCTTTTGAGGGAACCGTTTGGGTTGGCAGAGTTACCGCCAAAAATGTATCAATGCACATTCTGCCTAGCGATTCCAGAAGGTTCCGAATGCTCTGCGCAGGAATAACCCAGCTGTGTGAATTCACAGAATAACCCAGCTGTGTGAATTCACTCAAAGATCTATGGTTACAGGTAAGCAAGCTGTACTTACCCATTCTCAGGGTGGCTGAAGGAGCAATGCACAACTAGGTTATTCCCTCCTGCTAGCTGACTGGAGTAGGTGTCAAAAAGTTCCAATTCCATTTAATCCATTTACTCTTTTCTCTCCCTCAACAGTTTTAATTTTACTGCCTTGCCAGCTGATTGAGCTTTCTAAATCTCTTTCTTAAAACCTTTCTCTAAAGAATTAAATATAAAATAGATTTTAGCAAAGAAAAAAGTTACAAGATTTGGATGCGAAAAAGAGGATTCCTGCTTACCATATGAGAAAAATAAACGGCAGACATAGGACAAAACAATTATAAAAGTCCCCAAGACTGTGAGTATGCAGGTTACAGTTTGAATTTTTGAAACAATGCCCTTTAGTGTTATCTTAAAGCTTCAAAGGAAACTAGGTTTTTCTTCTCTGGAGCAGGCTTAGTACTAGGACAACTACTAGATAAAACTTTGTACTCTCCAGGTTGTTGGGCAAAATCCAGCCCCCTTCCACTACATTAACCATTTGGGAGAAAAAAACTAAACAGATTCTCAGGTGTAGATTATCACATTTATTTTGAAAATAGAAGAAAAGAGAGCTGGTATCCTGGTTATTGTTTTAGAGAAAAATGAAATAACTTATAACAGCTAATATTAAAATAATGGCAATTTTTATTCGAATGAAAAACTTGAGTTTACAATCACTTAATAAGTGAAGGGTGAACAATTTGCATTTTCCTATTCCATGACATATGAAAAAACCTCTCAGTAAATAAATATTTCTGTGCACAGATTTAAGGTAAGGCAAATTTTTAAGATAAAGCCCGTATCAGTTGTTCCTGACCCTTGCACATGGCTCACATCAAACATGAAAAAACCCTTCATTGGATAAGTCTGAAAAAAATGGGCATTGGATCACTACCCAAAAGCCCCAGTGGCAAGAATTTTGTGCTCATCCATAAGAGAATAGAGTAGGCTCATAATCTCTGTTCAGAACTATTTACATTTAGCTGAATAGAAAGTCTCCGAAAGAAGCACTCTGTTAGTCAACATTGTGCATCATGACTATAAAAATGGCTTTGAGAAATTTTTTTGCCCACCATTTATAAAGTGCCACTATCAATTAAGTCTGTATTTTGCCCACTGCGTACCAAAAATACTGAATAAACCATAGCCTCCATATCCTGCTATTTCTGACAGAGCCTAAGGATGAGGACAGTCCACCATACAACCAATACCACAAAAACCTACTTACTGGTAAACAAATGCAGGTATGTAACTGAACCTCATGATGTTAAACATGTACTCCTACAAACCATAACCAGATCCCACTTTGGTCTTTTTGAAGTCCATACTGCAGTATCCTAAAACATTACATGTTCATTACACAATGGAGAGAAGCTGGAATTGCAGTGCAGTATGAGCTCATTACAGCATCTTCGTTTTTATAATAGCATGCTTTTGTTTAACCAAGAGTTTGGATCAGAGTGGCAAGTTCTGTCCCTCAGGATCCACATCACTGTTGCTGGGTTGAGGATGAATGGGGAGAATATCCAGTTCATCCACTTGGGGAGTGGGATGCATCACAACCAGCTGGTCCTGGGGAATATCTGCTGCAGCAGCTGCCAGGTTGGTAATAGATTTACTTTTTACACACTGGAAGTCAACGTGCCGACTCTTCCCTTCTTCCTTCTCCCATGACATCCGAATGAAAGGTCTTTGGACATAATTGTAGATCACTTCTGGTCTTCCACCTGGCCGTTTCTTAACCTTTTCCTTGTATGTAGGGTAACCTAAAATATTAAAGACAGATATAATTATCTTCAGTTTCAGTTCAAGGTACAGGTCGCACCTTTTATCTGCAGAACCAATATCCATGGTTTCAGTTACCCACAGCTAAAAAATACGGACACATACCATAGAGTCACGTTGGAAAATGCCTATAGAAGTGTCCTCTCTAGAAATTGCTAGGTCCTCCAACACAACTCTGGTATGTTTGTACCAGAAGCCCTTTTATTTTAAGAGTTTGCTATTAGCCATGGTTTCATTTATAAACGGTAAGTCCAGGAACATATTCCCTGTGGATACAGGGGGACCTATACTGCATTCTGGATCAAATCACGAGAATTTATGTAGCCAGCAGGCACACCAGGATTAAGCAGCACTGCATGCAAGATCTCTCCTTTTCCCTACCCTTCATGGAAGCAACTGTTGGCATGTCTTTTTACTACAAGTAATTAGATACAGAATGATTTATTAAAATGAGCTAACATTCTACAAGGGATTTAAAATAAATACATTCTGATGTGAAATTTCAAGTTATAAGATAATGCTTATATTATCTGGTAGAAAAATGGATCACAAAAAAACCTACCCCACCAGTGATGAACTACCGTAGATGCCAGGTTATGGCCTGCCTCCTTTTTGAAGTCCTGGCCTCATTATTTTACTTGTAGAAAAGTAAAAGTGTGTACACAGTGATGTTTCTGAAGATTTGCCATAAAAAGCAACCCTTATGTTATCTTACCTTCTATACCTAATCGAATCTTCTTGAGACCCCTTTCCTTAAGAACTGATTTGGCCACATCTCTGTTTTCAATGTACTTGAAGAATCTGTACAACTTTGTGCTATAAATAACTGGGGGAAAATACATTTTATGAGTTAGTAAGTTGTATACTCTCTTTACTCCTATTTCCATAATAAAGTTGAAGAATGAATGTGTTCCGCACTAGTGTTAAATGCTTTGAATATTTAGATAAGAAGATTATTTCTATTAGCTTTGTGATAATAAAGAGAAAGATGTAGCCTGAACCCACTGTTGGAAGAGCAAGCCCATGGCAGCTAGCCCCACCTCTTCTTGTATGCCTGCTCCACCTCCAAATTTGAAATCAAGCAGGCAGGTCCAGAAGGTGATTCTTCACACATTCAGCAGAATGGACTTCAGATCCTCCCCATGAAGAGGAATTGTGGATTGATAATTACCATGAAGGTTCCTTTTCTGCAGTAGTGGTGACGGAACCCTTATGCTGGGTCTTGTTCCTCCTATTTAGTTCCAAGGCAGGGCATCTTCAAAATGTCAATGATCTTTTTTCCCCTAAGTGGGAGAGCTAGCCCCTCCCCCAATGATGGAATAACAAGCTCCAAGCAGACATAAAAACACCACCAACGGCTCAAAAACACTAATACCCACCAACAAAGGGCAGGTAGGATTCCTTCCCCACTACTGCAGAAAAGGAACCTTCATGGCAAGTGTACCAATGTTCCATGTTCCTGTAGTATGGGGAATCAATCCTTATGCTAGGACCTACACAAGCAGTACCCTCACTGGATGGGCAAAAAAAAAAAACTACAAAAGACACAGCGTGCTGCAAAACAGGCTTGCCAAAGATGCAACTGCAGAAACAAATTTGCCAATCTTGTAATATATAATAAAGGATAATGGGGAAGCCCAAGTGGCTGCCCTGCAAATCTCCACTAAAGATACCACCATACCCAAGGCTGCAGAAGTAGCAGCACCACAAGTAGAATGTGCCTGAATCCCCTCAAGAACTGGCACAGAGTTGTGGACATAAGCCAATTCAGTACAATGCCTCAACCACCAAGATAAGGTAGAAGAAGACACACTCTGACCTTTACTAGTCTCCTGAAAAGAAACAAAAAGGTAATCTGATTTACTAAAATCCCTAGTTCTGTCTAATTAAAACTTAACAGCTCTATGCACTTCCAATCTCTGCCATTCTTTTTTCTTTGGCACTTTAGGATCCAGGCAAAAAGAAAGAACAATCTCCTAAGAGTGATGAAAAACTGAATTCACCTTAGAAACAAAACAAGATCTACCCAAAGAACAGCTGAATCCCTATGAAAAACATACAACTCTTTATGTACCAACAGAGCCCTCAGCTCAGAGACCCTATGAGTGGACATAATAGCAACCGCATAAGAAAATTCAAATCCATTTTCAAAGGTTCAAAGGCAAACTTCAGCAAAGCCTGTAACACCACATGTAAATTTCAAGAAGTAAAGTGATGGACCGCTGCCAGAGGAATTGAGCCCCTTTCAAAAAGAAAAAAAAAACTTTCTACATTTGGATAGGATGGAAGCGGCTTGCCCCATTTCCCATTCAAGAGGGATCTCAAAGCTGATGAATCTCCAGAAAGTGTGCACCATCTACAAAACACCCTCTAGGTGAACTCATACAGATGCTTGGCGGAAGGTCTGCTAGCTGAAATAATGGTCTGAATGACAGCCTCATATCCTCCAGCCAGTGACCCTACCCACTCAACATCCAAGCGTCTAACTGTAACCACCCTGGGTCAGGGTTTAAAAAATCTCTCCAATATAGTAGATCCAGCCAATTTGGTAGAGCCCAACTCTCCTGAACTTGCATGCTGACTATCTCTGAAAACCACAGCCTTCAGGGTATTCGGAGTATCATCAAGAACATGCCCATCCCCTCCACCCTTATGTTCTGCAATACCTTAGACAGCAGCACCACTGGAGGAAAGGCATAACACAACACCCCTAGCCAAGTGATAGTCAGTACATCAAAGGCTAATGCCCCCTCCATCCAAAATCTCAAAATGAATTGAGAGAGCTTGTGATCCTCCAGGGATGCAAAAAGACCCACCCACAGGGTTCCAAAGAGACTATTCTGTAAAAGGCCAGTGAGTTCAGTGCCCACTCTCCTTGGTCCAGATTCTTCCTGCTCAACCAATCAGCCTGAGAATTCAGCTGTCCTTGATACTCCCCTCTCAACAACTGAAGATGAGACTCCCGCCCCCCACTGCAACAGGAACATTGTCACCTGCATCAGGGACCAAGAACAAGTACCTCCCTGTCTGTTTATGTGGCTTTGGTGGACATGTCCATACACATCAACATGACTGCCCTGAACTTCTGACTGTAGGCTGAGTGCGAGGCCTATACACCACAACACCACCCATGGTTCCAGCCAATTGATACTATGTATTCTCTAACTGGACAGGTCCTATGCGATCACAGGCCCTGTGCCATCTGCCCATTACAGTGTGCCCCCAATCCCTGCAAACTGGCATCAATGGTAATCACCACTCTCCTTGGCTCCCAAATGGGTATCCCCATCTTGAGAACCTCTGAAAGCCATCAATGCAGAGACAGCTTTACTGCTGGGGGAAGTTGTAGTCTCAGTAAGCACCTCTCTGCCATTGCATCCTGAGAAGGGATACAGAACCTCTGCAATGCCCTCAGATGGAATATGCCCCAAGAAACCAAGTTTATACAAGTCACCATCAATCCCAGCCACTTGGCTAACACCATCATCACTTTTGAATTTGACTGATGCAACATGCCCCCCCCCATGAGACTGAAGTTTCTCCCGCCTGTCTTCCAGCAGAAAAACTGTGCTGGGTCATGCCTATGATGGCTCCCAAGTGCTGGATCCTCTGAAGCTGGTCCAGATGGCATTTTTCTCTGTTGATGACAAACCCATGAAACTCCAGACAATCTAGGGAGAATACCAGACCAGCAGGTTGTTCAGGTACAAGTAAGCATGCACCTCCTGCACCCTCAGATGCATGACCAAGGTGAACTACACCTTCGTAAGAACCTAAGGAGAAGCTGACATATGGAATGGTAGGGCCCTGTACTAATAATCCTCCAGGTAAGCAAATCTGAGGTGTTTTCTGTGAGCTGGGTGTACCAGGATGCGCAAGTACACCTCCTGGAGGTCGAGGGACACCAAATAACACCTCTCTTGCACCCCTTCCAGAATGGATTGTAGAGTTTCCATGCAGAACTTCCACTTGAGAATGAAACAACTGACCCTGCTTCAGCATAGTCCTCCAATCAGTGCTTTTCTTTGGGACCAATAAGAGCACTGACTAGGACCCCAAAAATCTCTCTTGAAGAGGCACTGGTTTTACAGCCTTTATTTGAACCAGATGGTCTATGGTCTAAAGCATCTGCTAGTGCTTCTCCCATTACCTGGGTGTATGAGATTGAACAAAGAAATCCAGGGGTTTTCAAATTAAATCTATGGTGTAAACCGCCTTCACAGTCCTACATATCCAGGCATCAGGAGATGTCATTGCCCATTAGTGGGAAAAAAGCTAAAGACATGCAACAACTGGGAGCTGCACAAAGTCAGAAGGACTGGTTCACTCTCCTATTCTGGTTGCTGTTTAAAGAGGTCAACCCCTTGTTGAACCCTGAGAACTGCTGTTGGCTTGGGAGAACTCCAGTTTGATTTGAAAGATCTGAACTTTCACTCTCCAAATTGTGATCTATAGGGACAAAAGGACTGAGCCCCACATTGAAATGGTTTCTTCTCCTTTTTTGCCAGTGATGACTGACATTCTGAAGAAACCCTGTCTTAGAAGTATGTGATGAGGCACAAGACCCAGTGTAGACTGCCTCCCTACAATGCAGGAAAACACCAGGGTGACAATTTCCAGGGAAGATTCTAAGTGCATTAAAGGTAATTCCTGCTCAACATAGGAAGATTATCGGTGAAGCCTGAACGCACAGGATGTGGCAGGGGGCTAACTTGAACAGATCTGTTCTTCCCTTCATGAGTTCACGCAACACTGCCTGAATAAGGCAGCTGTCCCTTAATATACATGAAAAATCAACTTTACTTTCTAAAAAGCATTTCTATTGTTTGTAGCCCTTATACATTCTTTTCCACAGTCTTATTTCTCTAAAAGGAATTTTAATACAAGAAGCTCTAATGTTTTTTACTAACTAGGTACAGTGAAACATTTTAATCAGATGTAAGATACTTTCATAACAGCAATGAGTTCTTGCCATTTCCTTTCCTCACTATTCAATACTTTGTGTATTAACACTTTTCTTTAATGAATTATTTTCATTGATGAATTACAAAACCAACTGAAGCTTACTGTGATTTAATACCACCCTTTGCTGATGGAACTTTGACAAAGATTGATTCAAGGGCTTAAATACAAAAATGAAAGGGAACATCCAAGAAAGTATTTTAAATTTTGAAAACATTAGTTCAATATCCCCCGGTCCCTGAACAAGTATATATTTAAATGTGATCTACCTATTGTGTGTGTGTGTGGGGGGGGGTACTAAAGATCACTATCAAATGCTCTGCAATAGTGGTTTGTTTTTTAAAGTTACCAAGAGACTTGTGTGACTTACTTTGTGAATATTCCTCCCCCATCTGCGGAGGATATTCCTCATCCCAATCAACCACATCATCATCAGTGAGCACCACAATATGGCACTCTCTTTCCCCACTCTGAGCACTGGCTACCATCAATGGGAGTATCATCTCTTCAAGGTAAAATTCAAATTGTTTCCGAGCACCATCATTTGATAATTCATGCATGAGAGCGCCTGAAATAAAAAACCCAAATAATTACAACTGAAAACTTGTTTAGGAAAATCACTGTACATTTGCCAAAGAAGCACCATGGCTTAAATCAAAAAACAAGTTCACTAATGTGTTTAGCTGGACAGGAAATCAGGATGATATGCCTTTTATGGTTGAGCAGACATCCATTAGTAATGTTTTAGATACATGCTATCTTTTCACAAAGACTGATTTCCTACTGGGGCTTTCCCTTATAGTACCATGATGTAGAGTAAATATCTAAATGAGAATAATGTCCTGCTAGTTATGGGGAGCCCTTTGGGAATACTGTATTATTATTGTAAAATTACAGTGGGCCCTTGGTATCTGCTGGGGTTTGGTTCCAGGATCCCCCATGGATACCAAAATTCATGGATTCTCAAGTCCCATTATATACAATGACATAGTAAAATTGTGTCCCTCATATAAAATAGAAAAATCAAGGTTTGCATTTTTGGATTATTATTTATATTTATATTTATATATATATATATATATATATATATATATATATATATATATAATTTTCATTTATATTTTCAAGCTGTGGATGATGGAATGCATGGATGCCAAATCCGTGGGTACAGAAGGCTTGACTGTATTTGGTTGTATTGTTCCATAAATGTTGTGAAAGTAATGATAGTCACAAGGGACCTCATACTGTCTTAAAAAAACTGTGGCTAGGATTCTACATGTCACCGCAGTACACCAAGGCAGTGCAGATGGGGGTGCTGGGAAATTATATCTACAGTGCCCTCCCAGTCATGGGGCACATCAAGAACAGAACAGAAAGCTAGAGAGACACCTCAGGATCCTGCTACAACTTCTTGTCTCAATGCACTCTGTGAAGAGAGTGTTGCAATTGTCATTTCCCAGTGCTCCAGTCTGCAGTGCCTTGGGATCCCTTCAGTTGAGGCACTGCCAGGCTGAAAAGGTAGGGCTTGGGGGTCACATTTCATCACTAATGACCATACATGTAAATCTCCAGCAGTTGCTAAGTCCAGGTTAGGATCTTGTAACTAATAAACAGCATGTCAGTTATTGCATTTACAAAGCTAAAGAAGCATGGCTCAAGTAAATAATGTAATCAAGAAAAAATGATAAAGTTTCAATAGTTTTAACAGGTAAATTCACATTACAAAACCAGAACATAACAACCAACCAATTAAAGTGTGTCTTACATAGATAAGATTTTGGCATCAGAAAGTATCTTGTATTCAGGGCAAAATATCTTAAAACATACATATGTAAATCGATTTCATCACCATACTTACTAAGGTCTCTACATTTGATAGTACTGTAATCAAAAGAAATACAGAGATAGTCGCAAGCTTCTCTTAGTTCAGGTATAGATATTCCATCAGGACAACGGATCACCCCAGTCTTGTAGTAATCCTTTAAAAGATAAAACAAAAATTAATGTAACTAAAACTCTGGGAGGAAGGACTTAATACTTTCTTGAAAAGCTTCTCATTTCTCCAAACCCTAATATTTTGTTTGTGGCCTTGAAAGAAAAGTAGCTTACTTTTGTGCCTTCATAAAGTACTTTCTTAAATATCAGAAACCATGTAGAATGTAGCAGCCCAGTTTCTATCTAGTGTGGAATGAAAGGATCATACGACTGGAGTTGTTCTGGCTGCTGATTAACTTCTAGGTACAATTCAAAGTGTTTGTGTCAACGTTTTAAAAACTTATGGCATGTGTGTCTTGAGAAATGTCTCTTTCCATCAAAGCCCATCGGCCTACCAAAAACAGCCAAGAACTTTAACACATTTCCTTTCTCTCACCACCCCTTAGCCACCTAGCTACAGACTACTTTGTTTTGAGATGACTCTGGTATTCTTCAGATGCCTATCAGTCATTCCTTAGTGATAAGATCAATAACACTGGGCAGCCCTCCCTGAAAAAGTTTACTGGTTGTTACTGACTGTTCCTCATGTGTTGCCTCAGAAGCATTGCTTCTATTCTAGAATGTAACTCATGCAGGGCTAGCAAACTCTAATAGCCAATGAGCCAAATGAAATGAATGTGCACCCTACACTCTCCAGAATTCTCTGAAATTCAAAAGTGTTGTGGCAGATAAGTGATGTAGAAAAAGTTCCCTGAACAGAGAAAGTTTGAAAATACTAGCCTAGTCCTCATCATTGGAAAATGTAGACTGAAACAGTAGTAAAAGCACTGTTTCAAATCCAAGCAGTGCTCCCCATACTTTGCAGAAATAAGTTAAACTTCAGTTGCTATACTGTACTATGAAAGTTTCATAACATAAGCTTTTATAAAGAAGCAAGATTTTTTTTTCTATTGTTGGAGTCAATGAAAAAGGTCTAAAAATAGATATGGTTTATATATCCTTTGATTTCAGTCTAAGCCTTTTGATTACACAGCTGGAAAGAACTGCATTGCAAAGGATTTCATATTGCATTTATTCTTTCAAACAACGTAATTCAGTTTATGTAAGAATGAAGCAGAGGGATGCCAGGCACAATGAAATGCTGCCCTGCAGGAATCTTTAGTCAGCGTCAATTACAAACCTGCACAGAAGAATATTTTAGGGGGTTTTGTTTTTAAAATCCACAAAACTTTTTTTTTTAAATGATATCTCACCAGAATAGCACGAAATACAGTGGAGCCAATTCCTTCAGCCACTTCATACTCTCCCTTTTCATTGGGCCGTGTGAAATTATGCTCTCTTCCTGATCCAAACATCCTACATAAAAAGATCATTTATGTAAAATTCATTTCAGCTATGTAATTAATTAATGCTCAAATTAGTGAAACTTCAGAAAGACTGTTAACAAAATCAGAACAACCAAGGATCACCTTTAGATTTTAAGCATATATACTATTTGAATCTGATTAGTGTACTTCAGCTAAGATACAAGTTGACTATGCAAGAGTAAACCAAATCTATATTAACTCAGAGCAAATCTTCACTATAGTGTTTTCTAATCCATGGCAGGGATGAATACCACCTTTTAATGGGGAACAATCACAAAAGTCTTACTACCACTCTTCCTTCATGGGCTCAGCACCAACATGACTAAGCATTTCCACACAGGGAATCTTTGGTCTTCCAGAAGGCTGACATACAAGTACAACTACCTACAGTCCCACCCAGCACAATCAATGGTAAAGGCCTGTTGAAATTGTAGTCCAAAACACCTGAAAGACCAAAGATTCCTCTCCTTTTCCATACAAGAATATTATCATTAAAGGTTATCTTAAACCGGGCTCTTGTAGAAAAGAATGCTGCAGCTCTGTGGGATAGATTATGGCTAGTATCCTATTAGTGACATTTGCAGACATTATGTTAACCTTACATTTACATATCGTTGTCTATTTTTTTTTTTTTACCAATGTAGATGTTAGTACTCCTTTCCTACCTCTGCAGTGACCTAAGCCCCCTTGGACATACTTAGAGCAGCTGAAGCCTCCCCATATCCATTTGGAGCCTAGCTGAGAGCTGGGTGGCAGGGGAATTGCAGAAGTGTTTGGCTATGTCCCTGGAACCAGATGTAAAATGACTAAATCAACTGATAAAACCTCTGGAGGACCCTAGCAGATGATGCAATCATTTTGCACCTTTGCACAGGGACAAAGACAGATGATTCTGTAATACCCCTCCCCGCCCTCCATCAGGCACAGAATGAGCATGGGGGAGCAGCTCTATGGCAGGTCTGGCAGGGGTGGTAATTGGCTCAGTTCCACATGCAGAACTATTACACTATGCTGAGCCATTCAGGATTGCAATCAATGTATTTCCATAGTACCATAAATTATCTAGTAATGAATCTGGTACTTGACTACAAAACAACACAACCACAGGTAATTTCACATGAGCAAAAGTATTCATTGGGCGATATTTTAAGTACTGCAGAGAAACAGTTGTACAAGTTACATATTTCTAAATAATCTGAGGCAAGGACAGCGAAGCTGTATTTTATCAAAGTACAACACAGACTAATGTTCTCAAAATGGTTCACTACAGTGTTTGATCAGGATCAGTGGAGAACTGACAAGAAAAAAAATATGGAACAAACCAAGAACCATTAGCATGCTTAATAAAACACAGTACCAACCTGCCCAACATTGTATTTGGCTGTGCAGTAAAAACAGAAGGATCTACAACAAATCGAGTGTTGTCCACTATAAGTGTTACTCTCTCAGACGTTCGTATGTTCCGAGCTCCCTCTTTTGCATTTTCATATACAAAAACCATTTCTCCAGCATTCTTGCAGCTCCCATCTGAACTTGACTGGCTGCTGTTTCTACTGCTGTTTCCAAGACTACTATTAGAACCATTTGGCGAGGTTTTCTGAGGCCGAGGACTGCTTGGCCGAGATGAGCTATGATCCTTCTCACGTTCTGAAATGAAAACCAATAAAACCCAATAAACATGGGGACCTTGTCATTTTTGTCTAGTAGCAGCAGGGACTCAATGTGTGACCTTAAAGGTTGTGAGGAAAATGCTAAAGGAGGGGGGGGGAAATGTCCCAGTCTTATCTGCCCATCTGTATATTGGCTTCTGCCACTCCACAGAATGGAGCATCTTTACATGACTAGCAGCAGAATGTTACATTGGTTACTTACCATGAAGGTACTTTCTGTAGGGTTGAATGGCAGGAAGAATCCTTTACACTTGGGACATACCCGAGCCTACCCCGTATCCCAAGGGTGGGTGTGACTGCAGTGACCTATGATGTTATGTGCGTACTACCTCGTGAAGCACCCTTCTGCCGAAGGTGGCTTCTGCTGATTTAAATTTGTCCACCTTGTAGTGGCGAACAAATATGGACGGAGTGCTCCAGGTTACGGCCCTGCAGACCTCAATCAGCGAGGCGTTAGTGAAGAATACTGCCAATGTGGCAGCTGAGCATGTGGAATGTGCCATCACTCCTGATGGCCTCAGGACCTTCGCTGCATCGTATGCCTCAAAGATGCATGCTTTAATCCATTTTCCAAGGTCTGTCTTGAGACCCGTGCCCCCATCGAGGCCGGAGTGAAGGCCACGAATAGGGTGTCACACCTCCTGAAGGATACTGTCCTACTGATGTATATCTTCAGAGCCCTCCTCACATCAAGCTTGTGCCACAACTTCTCAGTGGGATGAGTTGGATTAGGACAGAACGACGGTAAGGTGATGGGCTGTGTGATGTAGAAGCTAGAGAGTACCTTCGGTTGGAATGATGGGTCTGTACGGAGAGAAACTGAGTCAGCCTCGAGGAGGGGTGCTCCCTAACGGGGAGAACCTTGAGTTCTGACACTCTTCTTGCTGAGGTGACAGCCACCAGGAAGGCAACCTTGAGAGTGAGGAGCTGGAGGGATACCTTCCTAAGCGGCCCGAAGGGATGCCTGGTCAGGTGACATAAAACCAGGGAGAGGTTCCAAGACGGGAACCTATGGTGAACCGGGGATGAGAGCAAGGTCGCTCCTCTCAGGAACCTCCAGATGTGCCGCTATTTTCCCTCCTTGTGGACCCTGTAGGAACGCTGCTAGCGCTGCTACCTGACGTTTTAACATGTTGGGCCTGAGACCTTTGTCCAAACCTTCTTGCAGAAAGGTGATGATGTTGAGGATGGATGCCTCCGTCAGGTGTGTCTCCCTTGCAGCGCACCACTCGGAAAACACCTTCCCACATGGCTTGATATATTCTTCTGGCTGCTGGTTGACGTGAGGTGAGAAGTGTGGATATCACCTTTTCTGAGTAACTGCACTCTCTCAGGACCTGCCGCTCAACTGCCAAGCTGTCAGCTGTAGCCAGGGAATGTTGGGGTGGCTGATTGGACCCTGTTGGAGTAGGTCTGGGCATGGCCAAAGTTTCATGGGGGGTTGCATTGCAATCTCTTGTAGGTCGGAGAACCAAGGACGCCTTGGCCAGTGGGACACCACTAGGATCACCTGAGCCTGTCCTTGTCGTATTTTCCTGTACACCTTGCCAATTAGGGGGAATGGAGGAAACAGGTACAAGAGGCTGGGGGGCCACAGAGCTGTGAGGGCATCTGCCGCTTCCGCTCCAAGGAGAGGGAACCTGCAGAAGAATCTGTCCAGCTTGGCGTTCACTGGGGTTGCAAAGAGGTCCACCTGGGGCCTCCCGAACCTCTCCTGAATCTGTAGGAAGGTTTCTTGGTTGAGCTCCCACTCCTCAAGTAGTCCGCTCGCAGGTTCACTTCCCCTTGGAGGTACTGTGCTGAGAGCGACTGGACTGTCGATTCCGCCCACCTGAAGACGAGTGTCGCCTCCTGGTGCAGTGACCTGGATTTGGATCCGCCCTGTTTTGCGATATAGGAGCGGGTTGTGTTGTTGTCCATTCTCAGGAGTACATGGCAGCCTTTTAGGATGTGCGAGAAGTAAGCCAGCGCTAGGCGCGCTGCACTCAATTCCAGCCAGTTTATGCTGTGACTTTGTTCCTTCTTCGACCAGGTCCCCTGCACCACCTGGTCCAGGCAGTGGGCTCCCCAACCACACAGGCTTGCATCCGATGTTACTGTTACGTCGAACCTGATGCTGAATGGAGACCCCTTTGCTATATGTAGAGAGTGAGTCCACCACTGCAGCGAATCCCTTACGGCCGCTGGGGTTTGAAGTGTCAACTTTTCTCTTCTTGCTATTTGTTCCTGGAATGGCAATAGGAACTCCTGTAGGGGTCTGGAGTGAAATCTGGCCCAAGGTATCACTTGGATTGATGAGATCATGAGGCCGAAGAGGCGTGCCAATGTGTGAAGTGACGGCTTTGGGTTGGTGAGCACGGCCTGAGCTTCCCTCCTGAGCGTCTGTTGGCATTCCCTTGACAGGGTGATCATGCAGCTCTCGGTGTTTAGTTGACCGCCTAGGTGCACGAGTAATTGCGATGGTGTGAGGGAGCTTTTTCTGAAGTTCACTAGGAACCTGTGTTCCTGTAGGCATGAGACTGGCGTCCGTAGGTGTCTTTCCACTTTCTCCTTGGACGGTGCTCTCAGGAGAATGTCATCCCAGTAGGGGTACAGGTGTATCCCCTTTGATCTGAGAACGGCTATTAGGACCATTAACACATTGGTGAATACTCTTGGCACTGTTGACAGCCCGAATGGGAGAGCCCAGAATTGGAAATGCTCTTCTCCGAATGCGAATCTGAGTAACTTTCTGCTGCCTGGGTGGATCCTGATGTGCAGATATGCTTCTGCCAGATCCAGAGAGGCCAGGAAGTCTCCTTCCTGTAGTGCTTCTCTTATTGACGATAGCATCTCCATCTGAAAATGCTTGTATGTAACGCAAGAGTTTGTGTATTTCAGGTCTAGGACGGAGCGGAGGCTTCCGTCTTTTTGTGTACCGTGAAGAAGTAAGAGTATACTTCTTCATACTGTATACATCCCAACGCTTCTCAGCGTTGGGATGTGGGGACTTCTTCTATGACTTGAATCTGCAGTAGGTGGTTTATGGCTATCCTTAGGTCCATTGCCTTTTTTGTGTTGTCAGGGATCACCGCAGGCATGAACCTGTTCCTTGGTCTTGAGTCGAACTCCACCTTGTAACCTTGAGCAATTGTCTCTAGGACCCACTTGTCCGTGATGGAGTTCGACCAAGCGGACAGGAACCTGGACAGCCTTCCTCCTACTGGGATCGTCCTCGCATCAGGACTGCTGACGTGAGGGCACTCTTCCAACCGCAGATCCCCCTCTGCGGTTGGAAGAGGGGTTGGAGAACAGGGCGTGGTGGATGACATAATTAGTTTTTGACCAGGTTGGTCTGAAGGAGTGAAAGTCTCCTCTCCTGCCAGTTCCTCTGGAGGAACGAAAGGAGCTCGAGGTATTGAATGGCATTCTTCCGGCTTTCCTTTCTGTTTTTCTGCTGGATGACCGCATGGCTTGTTTCTTGTCCTTGGTCTCTACAAGTATGTCTTTAAGGGTTTCCTCTCCGAATAATTTGTGGTCTTTAAACACTGCTGTTGCTAGGGCATTCCTCGACTGTGTGTCTGCATCCCAATGCTTGATCCACAGAGACCTTCTAGCCAGGGTCATTGCTCCCACCACCCTGGCTGTAAATGAGAGTAGGTCTTGGAAGGCGTCCACCAAAAAAGACAGTGCTAAATGGATCCTTTGAAAGGCCTTGTCAAGTGTTCTGGTGTCCAGGTCCTCTCCCTCCATTACTTCTTGGAGCCAGATAATAGCAGTTCTAGAAATAATGGCCGATGCCAATGCTGCCCGGGTTCCCAGTGTTGAGGCTCCATCCGCCCCCTTCTCGTCTGCGTCTTTAAGGGTGCCCTCACCCTCCTTGAGCACCAGTGAATTGGAGACCAATTGAGACCACCAGCCAGTCTACCACGGGGGTCTTCAGTTTGTCTAGGATCTCCTTAGGAAAGTTGTATAACTTCTGTGCTGCTGAGGTTCCTCACTGGCCTAAGGCCGGCTTATCCCATTCCTCCGCCACCAGGTTCCAAAAGGCCCTCAGGAAAGGAAAAAGGCAGCCATTCTGCTTGGTGGACGGCATGAGTGCCGCCACCTTTTCATTCTTAGGGGTGTGGGACTCCCCGGCAGGGTCCTGCTAGGCAGCGGGGGGGGGAGGAATCTCCAAGGCCAAAATGGCTGTCTTGAGTAGGTAGACCAATTTTTCACACTGGAAGACCCTATCAGAGGCTCCGGAGCTGAGAGCTCACCAGGCTCCCTATCAGGGTGGAACGTGTCCTTATCATCTCCAAGGGTATCCTGATTGGCTGCCCTTGCTAAGGCTAGCACCTCCCCATCTGAGGCTTCCCCCGACTCCTCGGAGGACCGCCTCAAAAGGAGGGCTTTTCGCTTCTTCGGTGGGGTTCTGGAAGCTGGGTGTTTTCCCTTTACACCATTCGACTCCCCCTTGTCCCCATGGGGTTTCCCCATCTTTTTTCCCTTTTGGCTGGAGTCCCCCTTATACATTGGCTTCCGCCTGGAGGCAAAGGCCTTTGAATGCATCCCTTTTTTCTTGGGGCCTTTGGGACCCTGACGGGGGTGGCAGCAGGACATCCGTGATCATCTGGAGGGCTGTGCTGATGACCTCCCTCCTGCTTCAGACCCTGCTCTCCTCTTCATCATCCTCGTGGCCATCTGAGGATGTGGAGTCGAGGGATCCCAGGTCCTCAACCTCCCCTTCTAAAACCTGTTCCTCCTCCCCGCTTTGTTCCCCATGTCGTCCTCGCTGGAGGATGACCCCCCCAATGGCCCTGTGGGCCCTGCGAGATTCAGCCACCCTGGCCCTGACCACCTCCGGGTCCGGGGTCAGCTCATCAAAAATAGACCGGATGAGGGCTTCAGAGGGGTCCCCGCGTAGGGTTGACTCCTGGCTTCCACTGCCGCCGGAGTCGTCGTGGGAGGAGGGGATGGCTGTGGCGGTTCCCTTGTCGTCGTGGGAGGAGGGGATGGCTGTGGCGGTTCCCGGGTCTCTGCTGCTGCCGAGCTGGCCGCTGCCTCAGAGCTCTCCTTCGTCCGCGGCTTCTTGGACCTTTGGTGGCCCGTTTTTAGGGGCACGCGGGGGCTGCCTGTTGCTAGCGCTCTTTCTGCATCCCTCGCGGCTGTCCTTTGTGGCACCGGTGCAGAGACGGGTGCCGAGGGGTTGTGGCTGCGGCCTGGGCCTCTCCCTCCGAGCTGCCGTTGTGGGAGCTCTGGGGAGGAATCTCCTCCACGCTAAGGTTGCCCTGCTGGGTCCCTGCCGTGGCTCCCTTCGCTGAGGCCATTGGAAGGCAGTAATGAAGTCTCAGTAGGAGTGGGAGAAAGACCGGAGGAGAGCTGGGAGAGCGTGAGGAGAGAGCAGGCGGGAAAACAGAAGAGCAGAGCAGGAGTTTAGTTTTTGTTGTTGTTTGTTTTTTGTTTTTTTTAAACAAGGGAAGCAGGAGGGTAAGGTGAAAAGATTGGAAAGAATTTTTAAGAAAGGGGGGGTGGAATCAGAAGAAAGGAAAAGTCTAAAGAGTCTAAAAGATGGAGGAGCTTGATCCTGATCTTTCCCGGGCGAAAGCAGGAAGCTGAACTGGCCTAGTGGAGGAGAACAATGGGATTTGAATTTCAACAAGGCAAGTCAGCTTCCTGCTTTTCCAGGCGGTCCTAAGTTCCCAAGTGTAAAGGATTCTTCCTGCCATCTCACCCTACAGAAAGAAATCCTTGTATAGATATCAACAGCCTCCAGTACTCCTGCTGCAGAAATCTTTTGAACTGGTGTTGGCCAAACTCTTGTCTTGCCCTTCAGATCACAATAAGATTATGCACCTTAGCTTTAGACTGCTAGGGCAGTCCTAGCAGAAGAAGCTAGTAGGCATTTGCTCACCCACTGCAGAATATTTTGGTGAGCGACATGAGTGGAGGATTCCCCCACCCATCCACTCCTGGGTTTTTTTCTGATGAGCTTTGTTCATCTTTATTCTGCTTCTTTGGGTGACACTACAAATATACACAGCAATTCACATATGCCACTTAGAGTCCTATTTTGAGAGAATGGCAGGATATAAAACAAATAAATATATACATAAATAAAATCATTTGCTAGGGAAAAACAAAATCCTTTACCCCATATCCTATCCAAATCACTTTTAAACAGGGTGAAATGTTGGTTCACTTTACAAGATGAACTGGCCTGTGGAGGAGAATGAAAAGCTTAAAGATTCAAAAGAGCTAGCTCAACTTCCTACTTTTCCGGGCGGTTCTAAGTTCCCAAGTGTTACGGATTCTTCCTGCCATCTCACCCTACAGAAAACAGAACATAACCCAATTGGCTCTTTCCCCCACCAACTGTTTTTGTAGGCATAGTTAATATTTTGTGAGAAACGTGTAGTCCTTGATTTTCATCCATCATTATCCTCTGGAAAATAATTGCTCAAAGTCTAACACTTCATGCAATTCAAGAAAGACAACAGCTGGTGAGCCTCTTTTAAACCACAATGGGTCAAAATTTCACATTTCTGATCTTTCACCTCTTCCTCACACACACTCAAGCACACAGAGAAAACATCATAAAGGCAACTACCCCTCTACCGCTAACCCTGTCTGAGTCTACTACAGTAGAACAAAGGTAGTCAAGTTCAGGTGATTTGGGGGGCGCAATTTTCAGGCTGCATTAGGACTAAGAAAGCTGACCAAATACTAAACCAAAGTGGCTGTACGTCCACTTCCAGGGTTTTTTTTTTGTTGTTGTTGTTCTTTTTAAAAAATGCTGAGGAGCTTTGGGAACACCATCTGGCCTTTGAAATTACCAAAGTGCCATTTTTCAACCCCAAAAATTCAGATAGGAGCATCAAGCAGATCTGGAAGAGTCCATAGGATGCAAAAACAGCCAAGAAGGACTGCATGCAGCCTAGAGGCTACAGTTTGTCCACACAACATTTCCCCACAAGTGAGAACTCATCACATGGAATGGTAAACACAACCAGTATACAACTACTAACCTGTAAAAAGGTTTGTAGCTGGGGGAGAAAATTAGAGACCCAATAACTATGCTTAGGCTGGGCAAAGCATGGACTGGTGCCACAGGCACCCCTTCAGCTCCTTTGGTAGTGCTCAGACTTTTCAGACTCCCTGGACTGCTCTTTTTGAGACAAAAAGCGTGTGAGCCACCTTTCCTCAATTCTCTTTTTCAATAGGCTGTGCCCCCCCTCCCTGCATTGTTTGACACCAAAAGACACCCCTTTTCAAAACCAGAACTGGACTTTTGCCTACTTCTGTTCTCTTCTTTGGTTTTTTTTGTTTTGTTTTTTTCAATCTGTGCAACCTTCAGAATGTCCCAGGACAGAAAACCGAGCCCCAGACCAGGCACAGATATCCATCCCTCCTCCATGCTAAGGTTCAAATAAAGCATATTTCCTTTGGTCTCACCACCACTGACGCCACATTTAGTGGGGACATGAAAGAGGATCTTCTTCGTGGCTCTCCCTCCTAGGCTCTGGGAAGCTAGGCTGTCTCCCTATTTGTTGCCCTTCAACCAGCAGGTAAAAACTACTCAAACAGGCCTTTGACATTTAAGCTAGTTTTTCACTGAAGGGGTTTTTAAATGCTAGATGGTCAACACTATTGATTTCTTTTGACTGCATATTTTGACATGCTTGTTTTTATTTATACTGTTAGCTGTCTTGAGTGCCATTTTTGACGGAAAGACAAGGTGCAAACCTAGTAAACAAATTAAATAAGTAATAGAATAGAACTTGAACACAGACAGTAGTACCAAGGACGTTTTCACATATGAGGCTAACATAGCCTTTTAGTTCTTGCACTACTTATGTTAACATTTGATCTTTCTTGTAAGCAGAAGATGAAGACTTGTAATGCCAAAAAGTTTTCACACCAGTGTAATTTTTTCATTTGTTTCACACGTATGTTTTAAAACCCATCTAGATTTAACATCAGACAATATTTTTTAAAAAAAGCCTTATGTCTTTAGGAAACAGAATACTTTTGATAAAATTGCACTTCTATCACTAATAAAAATTGCAAGATCACAGGAGAGAGGCCCCTAAACATAGGTACATTAATACATACCTCCTTGATGTTGTCGTGTTGGTGATGTAACATTTCTGATACATGGTGTGAGCTGAGACTCTAACCTTTCATGGGAGGAATCACGTGATCTATCACTTGACCTGCGCCTGTCACGTGACCTTTCATGCCCACCACTAGCACCATGGAGACTCATTTTGCTGCAATCTCCTTTAACCAGACGAGATGAAGTACTAGAAAGACAAACACATGTTTATGTTTAGATCAAGTAGTCTAACTTAAGAAGTAGTCAATATACAGTATTCATGCACAAATTATGAATGTCTTTATTTCCAGTTTTGTTAACTGACAATCGGAGGCATTCTGTTACTGGCATATGCAGGCATAAACCAACCATATGGTCGCTGCAGAGGCTGGTATTCCCTTCATCCTGGACAACAATCCAAGACTCTCCCCAGACCCAATGTAGAACTTTTGAGACCCCCCACTATGGCCATTCTGTGCTTAATGGAGAGCAGAAGGGATCGGAGAAGTATCCAGCTTTGTCCCATAGCCAGACTTGAAAGGATTACATCAGCTGCCCATACCTCTGGAGGACTTCAGAGGATGATGTAGCTGCTTTGTATCTGGCTACAAGGACATAGTCTGAAACCTCTGCAATCGCCCCCACCCTGTCTACTTGGCACAACGTGTCCATGGTGGGGTTTCAGAAGCTCTATGGTAGGTCTGGATGAGGTGGTATAAGGCTCAGCATACCATAATTCCATATGACGGACTATTTTGTAACACTGAGCCATGCTGGATTTATTTCCTAATCTTGGTAACATTCTATAATCAACTTTAGCTTCTACAGAATTCAGAAATAAGAACATTGCTTGTGGGAAAACATGAGCCAGAATGCTGTTGATGTTCTAAGCAAGTGGGTACACTTTTTCCAGGGTTATGCAGTGGTGGTGAGGAAAAGCAGACAAAATCTGTTTCTTCCAAATAGGGTATTTCTCCAATGAGTTCCTTCTTTCATAGCCTTTTTCCTCCTACTGTCACTGCCTTTGCTGGAATAGTCACACTGGTGTAGTCCATCAACTAGATTCCCACCTTTATGTCCATATCAGCAGGATCATTATATTGCTGTCCTCTTTACTAAAGCTTGAAACCCCCTTGTTTTAAGACTATCTTGAAGATATAATTGAATCTTATTGTGGCCCCCTCTTTAAAATGAAAATATTAATTATCTATGTTATTAAGTCACATTTAGTCTATGAAACTAAAACTTATCATCACTTGAAAAAATATCAGCTAACAGCTAACACAATGTGAGAGTTATCAGAAAAATGCCACATTGCCTAGCAAGCTCCACAACCTCTTCCATACAAGTGCTGACAAGATGTCTACATGGCTCCCAGGATACATGCTGGGACACAGTCTCCTGCTCCATGCTCACTTGAGACAATTGTGACATCAGCAACAGACCAAACAATGTGTTGATCTCTTTTATCTTATCTGAATACTTGGGAGCCGTGGGCTATTTCAGCAAGCTTCAAATTCAAGTGCCATTAACTTCTAAATATTCACACTTCTAACACCATCTTTTGGAAAAAGTAGTGTCTTGTCTTTGCAGAAAATTCATGGGAACATCAAAGCTAATAGGGCAGACGTTTCTCTTCCCCATATATATTGGACCTTCCAGCTCATTATGAGCTTTTGAAACAAGATCACTACAGCTACTGAGAAAATTAGAATGCAAAGGGATCTTTTAACACCTTTGAGACTAACTGAGAGAAAGAAGCTGGTAGCATAAGCTTTTCTACACTTACGCCAACTTCCTCAGATGCAAGATGAGAAAATTAAGAGCTCTACACCTTGACCCTTTACTCTTTTATTTATCTGTGGTAAAGATGGAACAGGTAATTATAATGAATGAATTTTTCAGACAGGGCAGTACCAACCTGTTATGTAGAACACTATCAATCCTCTTTAAAACCTGGGCTGGAAAATAAAATATGTGTGCATTCATATCAAAACTAATAATTTTGTTGACCTATGTATCCTTTATTAACTATTGGCAAAGGCAAGCCAGAAGTTAAATGTTGTTACTGTTGTTTTTCTTGTTGTTGTGTGCCTTCAAGTCCAACTTATGATGACTCTAAGACAAACCTATCACAGGTTTTCTGAGTCTGACAGTGTGTGACTTGCCCAAGGTCACCCAGTGGGTTTTCATGGCCAAGCGGAGTCAAATGCTGGTCTCCAGAGTCATAGTCCAACACTCAGACTAATATGCCACACTGGTTAAATAGGGTACATCTATTTAATTTTATTACTCTAGATTTAATGTTTCTGCTGAACTTCACTAACAGGATCTTCCTGTCAGCAGAAGGGGGAGACCATTTTGGTTTGTTCTTCCTCTCACCTGCAGCTACCACTGCTCCCTGAAAATCTGCTTTTGCGGAGTAGGTTCTTTTATTCATGTCTGGTGCAACTGCCCTAAAATTAACGAGGTTCTGGAAGAAAATCTATAGAACAACTCAGGATATATTAAAAGAAAATTAGGGGATGACCCCTGAGCTCTACTTATTGAACATGACTTCTACATTAGACAAAAAGATAGAGAGGAAATATAAGAAATTTTTACTCTATATGATTTTGGCTGCTAGATTAATAAGAGCGAAAGAATGAAAAAAATAAAGTTCCGAACATAGATGACCAGAAATTAAAGGTCAAAGATATGACCAAATTAGATAAATTAACAGCACAGCTTGGCTGAATGTTAAAATGACAGACCAAATAGACTGGTTGCCAATTACTTTATAACGGAATTTGAATCAGAAAAGAATAAGTTAGGCAAGGTACAAAGGAGACAAATTTAAGAAAGGAACAGACGGGGATTAAAGAGGAGAAGCATATGGTTAAATTTATGTAATAGAAAATATGGTAGGTTTCTAGATATAAATTTAGTGTGTTACAAAGCCTGACACAACTACAGTTGCTAATTAGTGACAATTGGATACAATTCAGGGAGTGGGGATATACAGTAGCAACCCCGCATCCACATGGGATTGATTCCGGGCCCTCCCATGGATGGTGAATTCCGCAGATAATAGCCAACGGCATCCCAGAGGCCATCCCGGGGAAAGGGGTAGCAAGATTTCTCCCTTTGTCCCCACATTACCATTTCGGCCCAGGGAGTAATTCCGGGGGAGTGATCCTAGGGGCAAAGGAAAGAGGGAGGGAGATCTCTCCTCCCTTGGCCCCCATGTTGCCATTTCAGCCCTGGAAGCAAACCTGGGGAGCAATCTTGGGGGCAAAGGGAGGAGGGAGGGAGATATTTCCTCCCCTCCCTTCGCCCCCGTGTTGCAATTTCAGCCCCGGAAGTGATCCCAGGGAGCAATCCCAGGGGCAAAGAGAGGAGGGAGGGAGCTGTCTCCTCCTCTCCCTTCGCCCCTGTGTCGCCATTTTGGCCCGTGTCACCATTTCTCTCCTCCTCCCCCATCCACCCCCACGCTAATTGATAATTGAATCCATGGGTGGCAAATCAGCAGATGCAGGAGTGCTACTGTATAACATACCGTAAAAAGTAATAGTAAAATGTATGAGAAACTTGCAAAGAAGGGATTTATTTATTTAATTAATTCTTGGATTTATACCCTGCCTTTCTCCTGGGATGGTATCCAACATGGGTAAAATAATAATAATCTATCATTAGGTATAAAGAAAGTACATCAAATCAGGAAGCTCTGAAAAGCATCACACTCAAAAGAACAAAGGACTTGTTTACAGAAGTATACAACCCTTTGTGCTTCAAGGGCCACATCTGGATGCTGTGCGTGCATGGAAACACATGCCAATAAAGGCATACAGACATTTATTCACGTTCAGACTGCAGCTGGAAAAATATCTTGGAAGAAAATATGCTGGGGATTGTAGATTGTCATCTCCCCCATTGCCCAGTATTTTCAGAAAAGGCAAAGGAAAGGAAAGGAAAGGAAAGGAAAGGAAAGGAAAGGAAAGGAAAGGAAAGGAAAAGAAAGGAAAGGAAAGGAAAGGAGAAAAGCCCAGCTGGACTTCAGGAGAACGTGGATAGGGTCCTAATGGATAGGCTGAGGGATGCAAGTTGCACAGTTCTGGCTTAGATCCTTCTATGGGGTGAAGCATTACTGCATTTCCTGAAGGTAGCATATCTTACCATTTTCTTTTTCTGCCATCACCAAGGGGTGTGGGGGAGGGCTTCAAGTCACCTGGCGACTTATGGCAACCCCATGAATTCCATAGTGTTTTCTTAGGTAAGGAATACTCCCAGAGGTGGCTTAGCCAATTCCCTCCTCTGAAATAAGAGCCTATAGCACCTGGTATTTGTTGGTGGTCTCTCATTCAAGTACTAACCAGGGCAGACCCTGCTTAGCTTCCAAGATTAAACAGGATCTGGTGCCTTTCTAGTATTTAGGCCCATCACTAAGATGAAGGGTTTATAATATTTTATATTTCATTAAGACTTTTTCTCAGAATATTTGCCATCAATATAGATCACACTATGAGAAAGCCATGATGTTATCATGATCAGTGTCTTTTGCTTCACATCAATTGGTATGCAAACATCTGGGCAGACCTTAATACAGTAAGCTCTTTTGGTGTTCCTCACAATGTTTAGGTTGATTTTTTTATTTTATTTTATTTTATTTTTATTTATTTTTTTAGCCACACTAGTACAGCCTTGCATTTTCAGGGGCTATACAGTGTGGTGTAGTGATATGGAGGCCCAGAAGAAAATGGGGGGAGTGACGGAAGTAATTTTTTCTCCCATTTTCCTCCAAGGTCCAACTTCTAATTTTTCCAGGAGGAAAAGGTCCAAAAGGTGGAAGAGGCAACAAGGGGGTCAGCTATTTTAGATCTGATCCTAACCAACAGAGACGACCTGGTTAATGGGGTGCAAGTGGTGGGATCCTTAGGTGAGAGTGATCATGTTCTCCTGGAGTTTGTTATACAATGGAAAGGAGAAGCCAGGCATAGTCAGACACGCATTCCTAACTTTAGGAGAGCTGATTTCAATAAACTCAGGGAAATACTGGGGGTGATCCCATGGTCAGGAATACTAAAAGAAAAGAAACCTCAAGACGGATGGGACTTTCTCAAAAAGGAGATACTGAAGGCACAATCTCAAACAGTACCATTGAGGAAGAAAAATGGGAGGTGTCTCAAGAAACCAGGATGGATGATTAAAGAACTTTCAATGGAGCTAAGTTTTAAACGGAACATGTATAGGAAATGGAAAAGGGGGGAAATCACCAAAGAAGAATTCAAACAGATAGCGAACACGTGTAGGAGTAAAGTCAGAAAAGCTAAAGCGCAGAATGAGCTCAGGCTTGCTAGGGAGGTTAAGAACAATAAAAAGGGTTTTTTGGGGTATGTCCGCAGCAAAAGGAGGAAGAAGGAAATGATAGGGCCGCTACGTGGAGAAGATGGCAAAATGCTAACAGGGGACAGAGAAAAGGCAGAATTACTCAACACCTTCTTTGCCTCAGTGTTTTCAGAAAAGGAAAAGGAGGACCAACCTGAGGAGAATGGAACAGAGGACACAATAGGGGAAATCCAGCTCAAAATAAGTAAAGAGGTAGTACAGGAATACCTTCTTAATCTAAATGAATTTAAATCTCCAGGACCAGATGAACTACATCCAAGAGTATTAAAAGAGCTGGCAAATGTAATCTCAGAGCCATTGGCAATAATCTTTGAGAACTCCTGGAGAACAGGAGAAGTCCCAGCAGACTGGAGGAGGGCAAACGTTGTTCCCATCTTCAAAAAGGGGAAAAAAGAGGATCCCAACAACTATCGTCCAGTTAGTCTGACATCAATACCAGGGAAGATTCTAGAACAGATCATTAAACAGAGAGTCTGTGAACATTTAGAAGGCAATGCCATAATCACAAAAAGTCAACATGGGTTTCAGAGAAACAAGTCATGCCAGACTAATCTGATCTCTTTTTTTGATAAAGTTACCAGCTTGGTAGATGAAGGGAATGCTGTGGACATCGCATACCTTGATTTCAGTAAGGCCTTTGACAAGGTTCCCCATGACATTCTTGCAAACAAGCTTGTAGAATGTGGGCTAGACAAGTTAACTGTTCAATGGATTTGTAATTGGTTGACCGGCCGAACCCAAAGGGTGCTCAGCAGTGGCTCCTCTTCGTCTTGGAAAGATGTGACCAGTGGGGTGCCACAGGGTTCTGTCCTGGGCCCAGTGCTATTCAACATCTTTATCAATGACTTAGATGAGGGAATTAGGGGCATACTTATCAAATTTGCAGATGACACCAAATTGGGAGGAGTAGCTAATACCCTAGAGGACAGGATCAAAATTCAGAATGACCTGGATAGACTGGAGAGCTGGGCCAAAGCTAACAAAATGAAATTCAATACGGAGAAATGTAAGGTACTGCACTTAGGGCGGACAAATGAAATGCATAGATATAGGATGGGAGAGACCTGGCTGAATGAGACTACGTGCGAAAGGGATCTAGGAGTCCTAGTAGACCACAAGTTGAACATGAGCCAACAGTGTGATGCGGCAGCTAAAAAGGCCAATGCGATTTTGGGCTGTATCAATAGAAGTATAGTGTCTAGATCAAGGGAAGTAATAGTGCCACTCTATTCTGCCTTGGTCAGACCTCACTTAGAATACTGTGTCCAGTTCTGGGCACCACAATTAAAAAAGGATATTGACAAATTGGAGCGTGTCCAGAGAAGGGCAACTAAAATGGTGAAAGGTCTGGAAACGATGCCTTATGAGGAGAGACTTAGGGAGCTGGGTATGTTTAGCCTGGAAAAAAGACGGTTAAGAGGCGATATGATAGCCCTATTTAAGTATTTGAAGGGATGTCATGCTGAGGATGGAGCAGGCTTGTTTTCTGCTGCTCCAGAGACTGGAACACGGAGCAATGGATGCAAGCTCCAGGAACAGAGATTCCACCTCAACATGAGGAGGAACTTTTTGACAGTAAGAGCTGTTCGGCAGTGGAACACACTCCCTCGGAGCGTGGTGGGGTCTCCTTCCTTGGAGGTCTTTAAACAGAGGCTGGATGGCCATCTGTCGGGGATGCTTTGATTGTGATTTCCTGCGTGGCAGGGGGGTTGGACTGGATGGCCCTCGTGGTCTCTTCCAACTCTGCAATTCTATGATTCTATGAAAATGAAAGAATGTGGGAATGCAGAAAAAAATGCTATGTTTCCCTTTCTGAATGAGTGAAATGCTGGAAGACAAAGTTTTACTTATTCAAAATGCCCACAACAATATAGTAAGAAGATTCACATTTAAAAGTTAAAGAATTAGGGAATCATTTCTTTGCATGCTCACAATACTCAAATTGAAGCTGCATTTCAGCAGCTAGTGAGTACTGTCATCTTAATGGGAAGAGTATACTTTGGAGGGGGATCTTCAATACTTGTTTACAAGTTTAATATTTTTGATTTTGAGTTAATCTTTATATCCAAATATGCTATTGGCCAAATCCATAAGACTGTGTCCTTATGAGGCCTCTCCCATCCTAATAAAACACACTACTTTATTTATTACAAGATTTGTGGGTTTTGTTTTTATTTTTTCCCAGCTTCTCAGATGACAAAACTGAGATGTATGTTTTGGGAACACAGTAAGCATCAGTTTGTACATCTTTCTTTTCTCCAGGATATTTTCACATTTTGTTTGTCTAAAACTTTTAAATTTGATAACTAAATTATGAACAAAGCATTTTACATTGTCAAAGCAACAAATAAAATTAAGTTAGGTCAATGCTGCATATACCGTATATTCCAGCGTATAAGACGACTGGGCATATAAGACCACCACCTCCCCAATTTCCAGCCAAAAGTCTAGGCTTTGGCATATATTCGCCATATAAGACCACCACCACCACCCCAATTTGGCTGGCTGGCTGACTGGCTGGGGGAACCTTGCCAGCTGATCCTCTTTGTTTCCCAACTCACAAGGATCTCCTCGTGAGTTGGGAAAGCGAACAGGATCAGCTGGCAGGGCTCTCCCAGCCAGTCAACCCCTCTCTTCAACCTTCCAGTCAAACTTGACTGGAAGGTGGAGGAAAGGGGCGAAAATGCCCAGTTTGCCTCAGCAGCCCCCTTCCCTCTGTCTTGGCTCTTCCGAAGGGGACCAAGGCGGGGGAAGTGGGGGGGCGGCAAACCCCTAGATAATTCAAGGAAGGTGGGGAGAAGGGGCGAAGATGCCCCGTTTGGCTGCATAGCCCCGATCCCTCCTTCTGGGCTCCCTTCCAAAGGGAGCCCAGGAGGAGGACGCGGGGGCTGTGGAGTCAAACCCAGGTTTCGCCCCCTCTCCCCACCATCAAGGAAGAGGGAGCGAATCTAGGGGTTTAACTCCACAGCCCTGATGCCTCCTTCTGGGCTCCCTGTGCAAGGGAGCTCAGAAGAAGGCATCGGGGCTGCAGAGTTAAACGGGGCATCTTCGCTTGCTCTCCCCACCTTCAAGGAAGGTGGGGAGAAGGGGCAACAATGCCCCGTTCGGGTGCACAGCCCCGATGCCTCCTTCTGGGCTCCCTCCTGGAAGGGAGCCCAGGAGGACACGGAGGCTGTGCAGCCAAACCCAGGATTTGCCCCATCTCCCCACCTTCAAGGAAGGTGGGGAGAATGGGCGAACATGCCCTGTTTGGCTGCATAGCCCGATCCCTCCTCCTGGGCTCCCTCCTGGAAGGGAGCCCAGGAGAAGGCATCGGGGCTGCAGAGTTAAAGCCCTAGATTCGCTCCTTCTCCCCACCTTCGAGGAAGGTGGGGAGAAGGAGCAAAGAAGCCTCATTTAACTCTGCAGCCCCGATCCCTCCTTCTGGGCTCCCTTCACAAGGGAGCCCAGAAGGAGGCATCGGGGCTGCAGAGTTAAAGCTCTAGCTTTGCTCCTTCTCCCCACCTTCCTAGAAGGAGCGAATCTAGGGCTTTAACTCTGGAGCCCCAATGCCTCTTTCTGGGCTCCCTTGCGAAGGGAGCCCAGAAGGAGGCATCAGGGCTGCAGAGTTAAACAGGGCAATTTCGCTCCTTCTCCCCACCTTCCTTGAAGGTGGGGAGAAGGAGCGAATCTAGGTTTTTAACTCCACAGCCCCAATGCCTCCTTCTGGACTTCCTTTGCAACGGAGCCGAGAAGGAGGGATCAGGGCTGCAGAGTTAAACGGGGCTTCTTTGCTCCTTCTCCCCACCTTCCTCGAAGGTGGGGAGAAAGAGCAAAGCTAAGGCTTTAACTCTGCAGCCCCAATGCCTCCTTCTGGGCTCCCTGTGCAAGGGAGAAGGACCTTTGCTGCAGAGTGAAACGGGGCTTCTTTGCTCCTTCTGAGTGAATCTAGGGCTTTAACTCTGCAGCCCCAATGCCTCCTACTGGGCTCCCTTGCGAAGCGAACCCAGGAGGGATCGGGGCTGCAGAGTTAAACGGGGCTTCTTTGCTCCTTCTCTCCACCTTCCTCGAAGGTGGGAGAGGGAGCGAATCTAGCGGTTTGGCTCAGCGGCCCTGCTTGCCCTGCCTTGGCTCCCTTCAGAAGGGAGCCCAGAAGGAGGCATCGGGGCTGCGGAGCCAAACGGGGCATTTTCGCCCTTTTCCTCCACCTTCAAGGAAGGTGGAGGGAAAGGGTGAATCTAGCGGTTTGCCTCGGCTGCTGCAGAGGCGATAGAGCGGCGGCTGCAGCAAACCGCAGTGTTCGCCACCCTCCTCTGTCTCCGTTGCTCCCCAAAGGGGGAGAAGGCAGAGGAGGGGGGCGAATGAACTGCTAAACACTTTGTTTCACGCCCCTGCCCCATCCCCTGCCTCTTTGCTCCATTTGCGAAGAGGCAGGAGATAGGCAGGGAGGCGAAGCAAAGTATATCCAGCGTATAAGACGACTCTCGATTTTGGTGGGCACTTTTGAGTGCTCAAAAGTCATCTTATACACCGGAATATACGGTAGTTCAATTTCCTCAAAATTTCTCTTTCTCATTTAAAAATAAATAGGGGAAAACAAGGCCTTCTTCACCCATCCCAGAAATTTTACTTCTCTGGTCTAGTGTGGTTAAAATCTGCCTGGAGTGCAGAGGAAGCCAATCACACAAATGATGTCACTCATCCAATGTGGACTGCTGCATAAATAAAACAAGCCTCAGAGTAAATGAAACAAGCAATAATGCTTGCACTCTCCAGGATTTTGTCTTCATACAACGTAAAAGAGCTATAATATCAGCAAGTCTAAGTAAGTTTTTCTACATATCGACCAATAGTATTTAGACAACAAATAAATTTGTTAGAGGAAAATGAGAAGCCAACAAAGTGTACTACTTCAAACATTCTGAAGAGACAAAGAGTCAAGCTACGGTATATGCTTTCATAGCTACCGTGTATTCTGGCGTATAAGACGACCGGGCGTATAAGACCCCCCCCCAATTTTTAAGTTAAAATATAGTTTGGGATATATTCACCGTATAAGACGACCCCCCTCTTCCAACACACCCCAAATAAAAATTTAAAAACAATCATATTTGACTTCAATATAGTAATTTTAATTCAAATGCTTATGACATGCAGGTACTTAGCAGGAAAACTGTCACTCTCCCCACCTTCAATGAACTAGTGGAGGGGGAGCCACAGGTGTGGAGAATGAACGGCGGGGTTTGGCCGGGGAGAATGAGTGGCGGGAAGGTGGCTGGAGGGCAAAATGAGAGGCAGGGAGGCTGCAGGGGGGACAGAACGAGCGGTGGGGGGGTGGCCAGGGGAAAATGAGTGGCAGGGGCAGCCAGGGGGGAAGAACGAGCAGAGAGGGGGTGAAAGGGAAGAAAAATAGTACAAGATTCAAGCTAGCTATTAAGAGAGAGAAGTCTGAGGACTGAAGATATAGACAGGAGTATCAAGGAAAAGAATTGGAACATCAAGAGGGCAAGGGGCAGGTTTGGGAAATTATAATAACACTAACGGATATTTCAAAAAAAGCATTCCAGAGAGGGTGGTAAGTGGGAAATAACGAAGAAAACTGGGAACGGAGGGTGGAGTGGTTATTGAAGGGGACAAGGGAATATTAGAGGGAGAGAGAGGAGGGGAAAAAATAAAAATACAGGTGAATAATCGAAGGTGTGATATAAATAAATGAAGTAAATTTGAATTAGAGTGAAAAGAAGAGGTGAAAATTAAATGAATCTATTGTAAAGCAAAAGGGAACATATATATTTGTACACATCGGTTGGGATTTTTTTCCCCTGCTCTTCTCTCCCCATCTCTGCTTTCGCATTCAGTTCACCCTCCGTAGCTTCGTTTTGTATTCCCAGCTTTCCCACTTCACCTCACAACTTTCAGCTGCTACCTCCCGCCTTCAACCTTCACCTTCCCCCAACTCTCCTTTCACATTTACCTCTCTCTTCTTCCGTCTCTTCCCAGCTTCCTAAACACCTCCTCCCACTTTTACTGCAAGGAACCTTATTCTTCCTCTAATCTTTAACCCCTTTTCCGCTGTTAATCCACCCCTGTCAGATCCAAGTATCCTTTCGGATTAGCGTTTCGCTTCCCCCGTGTTATACCCCAATCCTATTTAGACTTTGTGTTGTTTTCCACTTCCAAACCCGGGATTCGCCCCCTCTCCCCACCTTCAAGGAAGGTGGGGAGAAGGGGCGAACGTGCCCTGTCTGGCTGCACAGCCTCCGGATCCTCCTCTGGAAGGTGGGGAGAGGGGGCGAATCCCAGGGTTTGGCTCCACGGCCCCGCGTCCTCCTTCTGGGCTCCCTTCGAGGAGGGATCGGGGTCGCTGAGCAAAATGGGGCATTTTCGCCCTTTCCCTCCACCTTCAAGGAAGGTGGGGGGAAAGGACGAATCTAGCGGTTTGCCTCGGCCGCTGCAGAGGCGATCGAGCGGCGGCCGCAGCAAACCGCAACGTTCACCCCCCTCCTCTGTCTTCTGTTGCTCCCCAAACGGGGAGAAGGCAGAGGAGGGGGGGCGAATGAACTCCTAAACACTTTGCTTCACCCCCCTGCCCCATCTCCTGCCTCTTCACTCCGTTTGCGAAGAGGCAGGAGATAGGCAGACAGGCGAAGCAAAGTATATCTGGCGTATAAGACGACTGTCGATTTTGGAGGGCACTTTTGAGTGCTCAAAAGTCATCTTATACGCCGGAATATACGGTATACAATTCCACTGTGTAGAAGGTGGAAGATGCAACAAGGGGGTTATTATAGAACTGATCCTAAGCAACAGTGATGACCTGGTTAATGGGATGCCAGTAGCAGGATCCTTAGGTAGGAGTGACTATGTTCTCCTGGAGTTTCTTATGGAAAGGGGAAGCCAAGTATAGTCAGACACACATTCTATACTTTAAGAAAGCTATTTCAGTAAACTTAGGGAATTACTGGGGGATGATCCCATACTAATAGAAGCATACTAATAGAAAAGGGTGTTCATGATGGATGGGAGTTTTTAAAAAGTGAGATATTGAAGGCACAGTTTCTACCAGTTTCAATGAGAAGGAAAATGAGGGTGTCGAAAGAAACTAGGATGGATGTCTAAAGAATTTTCAACTGAGCTAACATTTAAAAAGAGCATGTATAAGAAATGGAAAAGGGGAAATCACCAAAGAGGAATTCAAACAAATAGCCAGCACACATAGGGAGAAAGTCAGAAACGCTAAAGTCAGAAACGCTAAAGCACAGAACGAGCTCAGGCTTGCTAGAGAGATTAAAACAATAAAAAGGGCTTTTTTTTGTTATGTCTGTAGCAAAAGGAAGAACAAGGAAAAGGAAATGCATGCAGAAGATGGCAAAATGCTAACAGGGGACAGAAAAAAGATGGAACTACTCAACACTTTCTTTGCCTCAGTCTTCTCCCAAAGGGAAAAAAGAATTAGGCATTGGTCACATTAGCCTGGTATAAATTTCTTCACATTTCAGAGTTCAAGCATGAGAAATGTCCATGTATTATTCTTTTGAGAAAAGGTTTGTAGTATACATATCTCACCTTAGGTCTTTCTCAAACAGTGGTAGTTCTTGATAACAAGGAGGGAAATGACATGCAGTAGCAAGATCTTAGGTGGTAGAGTATTTTTCTCTCACCAGCAGACCACAAATTATACATATGAGAAGGCTTCTTTATGGGAAAAGACAAGCACTCACATTTCTACAGTGTCTTACCAATGTCATTTCATAAATGTTTTAAGGAGTGAATGTTTGCATCAGAAAGGAACACAATGGAACCTTGGTTCTCATGTGTCTACCTTCCATAAATCAGACTTCTTGTAGCTCCCCCTCAGCATTAAGCAACATCCACCACTATAACACAATCAACATGGTGTAGAACCTATAGGCCCATCCTTTTTTGTAAAGTATAAAGCTGACCTCAGACTGACTGATGTAACTGAAAGCACTCACGCAGAACTAGCCCAGGATAAATGCACCCAATTCTCTACTGAAAAGGCAGTTAGAAAAAAGATGCGGAGAAATCCTGTGCCTTCTGGAAAATATCTCAAAATTGTGCAAGATGCGGGGGAGTAGTGACAGAGTTGTTCAGGGTCAGACTAGGGGGAAAACTGGCTCTCCACTATGTGGTATTTATTATTATGGCCCATCAATTCATGGCCACTAAGCTGCTTTTCTGAAAGTCATTTTCGAAATCTATAAGCTGCTTAACAAAGAGTGGGTGTTAGTGAATGAAAAATATCTCCCCACTGTAGAGTGGAGAATAAAGATATCAGGAAACATGACATGTACTTCAGCCAAGGAAAGTCTAATTTCTTGGAATAGTAGAGTTAAATCCATTTCATGTCCATTCACGGAAAGCAGAGAGGAAACCCCACCTCCCACCACCTTCATACTCCCTCAGTCTATTAAATGAGGTGTTAAGGGAGTCTCTGGAAGTCATGTTGAGTGTTGTAAGGCTGCAGGGGTGGGAGGGAGGGAGGGAACAGAGAAGCTCTGCTGAATAAGCAGAAATCTGCTGTATGATGCTGCATGTAACCTTCAGATTTTGTTCATTCCAAACAGATCAATTCTGCTCAACAGCAATCCTACCCAATCCACAAATAAAATACAATCTTCCACAGCATTTGTTAAAAGCAAGACAAGTTCATACGTATTAAAACATCTACAGTCAGCATGCCTGATGACTCAGATAATACCCTTCCTACTCAGGCAGTCCTACACTCATAGATATTCTCAATGCTACAAAGAGCTCCTGAACAACAACAATGCAATAATTAAGGGGTTCTCCACTGCTGTTGATTTACTTAAGGAATGACTTCTGTCAGAATCATGAGCTCTGTGCCCATCCACTCCACTAGCTCTGTTTCAGGGCATCTCCTCATCCTTGAGGATGGGGGAATGCTCTAAAGTAGACTGAACAATACAGAAGTTTTCAAATAGAAGAAAATTTCCACTATGTGAATTGTTACATTGGGTATTTACCATGAAGGTACTTTTAGTAGGATAGATGGCAGGAACAATCCGGAAGTGTTGGGAACCTAGGACCGCCCAGCTCAAGCAGGAAGTAGAACAAAGCCTCTTGGGAGATTTTGCCTCTTTGTTCTCCAGCCCTCTTCTCCCACGAGGCCAGTTCTCTGAATAGCAAAGCCCTGAAGAAAGGTAAGGAAACTCCTCCCTGTTGAGAAAACAAACTGACACACATTGTTAGTAAAAGGCGTCTGTGTGTTACTGACCATGGCCTTGTCGACAGTCACCGGGTGGGACGGATTGTTCCTGCCATCTATCCTACAGAAAGTACCTTCACGGTAAGTACCCAATGTAACGTTCTGTAGGTCTTAGATGGCAGGACCAATCCGGAAGTGTTGGGATGTACCCAAGCTCCCTGTCGTTAGGGCGGGAGTGACTGTCGGTGCGTTGGCTTTATTGTTGGACCACTTCGTGGAGGACTCTTCTCCCGAAGGCGGCCGCGGGTGCTTTGAATTTGTCTATCTTGTAGTGCCTGATGAAGGTGGAGGGTGTGCTCCATGTTGCTGCCCTACATATCTCTTCAATGGGCGCATTTGTTGAGAATACTGCCAAGGTGGGCGCTGACCTTGTGGAATGTGCTGTCACCCCTGATGGCCGTGGAGTGTTTGCGGTATCATATGCCAGGAATATGCATGCCTTAATCCATGTTGCCAGAGTCTGCCTCAACACTCTGGCTCCCATTGAGGCTGGTGCGAAGGATACGAACAGAGAATTGCATCGCTTGAATGTCGCTGTACGCCTGATGTATATCCTCAGGGCCCTCCTGACGTCCAGCTTGTACCATAATTTTTCCGTGGGGTGGGCCGGATTGGGGCAGAAGGAGGGCAGTATGATTTGCTGTGACACGTGGAATTGTGAGAGAACTTTGGACTTGAAAGATGGGTCTGGTCTGAGGTATACTGCATTGTCCTCGAAAGAGCATAAATGTTCCCTGATGGACAGTGCCGTGAGTTCCGAGACTCTTCTTGCCGAGGTGATCCCACCAGGAATGCCACCTTGATTGATAGGGTCCTGAGCAGTACCTTCCTCAATGGTTCGAAAGGGCTCTTGACTAATTGTCGCAGCACCAGGGGCAGATTCCAGGATGGAAATCTGTGGTGTACTGGTGGAGATATTAATGTCGCTCCCCTCAGGAATCTCCTAATGTGTGTGTGTAGTGAGGTTTTGCTTCCCTGTGGGTCTTGTATGTAGAACGCCAGTGAGGCAACTTGTCTTTTCAGTGTGTTTGGTCTGGGGCCCTTATCGAGACCTTCCTGCAAAAACTGAAGTATGTGTTTTGTAGAGGCTTCTACTGGATTCACCTTTGCCTTTTCGCACCAAATCGAGAAGACCTTCCAGGTGGCCTGGTATATCTTTCTCGTTGATGGCCTGCATGAGGCCAACAGAGTTATTATTACCCTATCTTTGTATCCGCAGGCCTCTAATGCTCTCCGCTCAATCTCCATGCTGTTAGTTGGAGCCAAGTTACATCACCGTGTGCGACTGATCCCTGGAGAAGGAGGTCCAGTCTCATTGGTGGTTTGATTGACATGTCTGTCAGATCCGAGAACCACGGCCGACGAGGCCAGTGTGGTGCTATTAGTACTACTTGGGCTTTCTCTTTTCCTATCTTCCTACATGTTTTCCCTATTAAGGGGAATGGTGGGAATGTGTACAGTAGGCCCTTTGGCCACTGGGATCGGAGGGCGTCGGTTCCCTCCGCCCTTGGGTGGAAGAATCTGGTGAAGAAGCGGTTCAGCTTGGCTTTCAGGTGTGAAGTCAACATGTCCACTGACATCTCCCCGAAGTTCTGTTGAATGTGTACAAAGGTCTCCTGGTTTAGTTCCCATTCTCCCGGAAGCACCGTGTGTCTGCTCAGAAAGTCCGCTTGTATGTTGCTCTGCCCTTGCAGGTGCTGAGCCGAGAGGGAAAGGACCGTCTTTTCTGCCCAAAGGAATAGGTAGGGTCACGGCCTCCTTGTGCAGTGACCTGGATCTGGACCCTCCTTGTCTTGTGGCCTCGGGGAGGGGGTGGGTGGGCTCAAAGCACCCCCGAGCCACCCCTCCACCCTCCCCAATGCCTCGATCGGGCTCCCCATCGCGGCCTCAGGGAGGAAGTGGGCTGGCTGGAAACACCCCCCCCCTTGAGCCACCCTTCCACCCTCCCCGACGCCGTGATCAGGCTCCCAATCGCGGCCTCAGGGAGGAGGTGGGCTGCCTGGAAAGCCCGCTCCTTGAGCCACCCTTACATTTGCTCCTCTCCTCTGTCTTCCATTCCTGGCTCTCAGACCGGGCACACACTGCGGTGGGGCAGCTCTGGGAGGCGGCGCGGCTCACAGCTCACTGCTGGAGAGGCTGATGAGAAGCTAGAGAGGGGGGGGGTTCCCCGCTGAGCATTCATGGGGGGGAATGGAGGCAGCGCAAAGCATGCTTGGCGGGGAGGGGGAGCGCCAGAGGGCGCGGGGCCATGGCGGTGGGCGGCAGGGGCGCGCCGCGCGGTCAAAAGTTCTGCAGGGAGGAGGGCGTGCCAGCAGGCGTGTGGCCCTCGCGGTGGGCAGCAGGCAGCACGGCACACAGCCAGCTGATAGAATCCGGGTTGCTAGGGAGGCTGCTATGTCCCCGCGGCTGAAGCGGCGGGAGGGGGGGTGACTGGGGCGGGCGTAGGGACCGCGCAATTGCTGGGGAGAACACCGGAGGAGGGCTGCTGGAACGCTGTGTCGAAGGGATCCGGGGCCTCAGTGGACCACGCGGCTGCTGCGGGGGGGGAGGAAGCCCGAGCAGTGGGGGTCAGGGAGGGCTGCCACGCAGGCTGGGGATGGAGAAAGAAGGGAGAGGGTTTTGTTTTGTTTTGTTTTTTGGTTCAAGGTTCAAAGGTTAGGAGGTGGGGAGGGTAGCCTAGAAGCTGGGGAATAGGTATTAAGAAGAAGAAAGTCAGGTAAGGAAAAGAACAATCCGGAGGAGTTGGGATACCTGCCTTGCTGGGTGAAGCAGGAAGTAGAACTGGCCTCGTGGGAGAAGAGGGCTGGAGAACAAAGTGGCAAAATCTCCCAAGAGGCTTTGTTCTACTTCCTGCTTGAGCTGGGCGGTCCTAGGTTCCCAACACTTCCGGATTGGTCCTGCCATCTAGACCTACAGAAAGATTCTTACTTGCACATTGTTAATGGCATCTCTTAAAGTCACCAAATTCAGTACCTTTTTTCACCCCTTTCCTTTTTTAAACTAAGAGGAAGAAGAAAGTCTGTTTCGGTTTTGGTGTTTTGTGAGGAGAAGCTAAACTAAGTCTAAATTAAGTCCTTTTACTTTGGAAATCATCTTTACTTCCTCTACAAAGAATATGGCATATGTACAGAGATGATAAACTCTGCAAACATTTGAGAAATTATCAACACAAAATTATTACATGGGCAAACAACACTGAAACAATAGTAGCGATAGAAATGTGAAGCTTCTCTGAGATTATGATGCATTTCCTTCCCCTCTACTGGGCTTTGATTCTACTCCATGTGAACAACACCCTACTCAGGTGGTAACACACTTTCTTGAAAGTGGGAGGAGGGGAGTACCTAGCTTCCCCCCACCCCACCAACCCAGCATCACTTTCTTGATGAAGAAATCAATGCCTTGGAAGAGAGGTTCATGTTCACATGGAGCCTTTCCACTTAACCAAAAGCCCTGGAAAGTCAGGGATCTTGTTTGTGTGGAAAAGTCTCCATGTGAACAAGTCATCAGATGTGTCACTTTTCATAGAGCTAAAGCAATAACACAGAGGGCAAGGCTAGGCAGTTCCCTGCATCTGTGCTCAAGAAAGCATGGTGAGTAACACCTAAGAAGGGCTTGTTATCTTCACCCCAGATGCTTTTTCCTTGTCAATTTTTTACCTGATCTTAAGAGATAACATTAAGTAGCCTCATCCCATTTCCAGTTTCACTTCTGGGACACAGTATTATTCCTGCCCTATAACTTTTCACACACATTGTACTATTGAATCCTCTCTTCTTCTTCTTGTGTGCCTTCAAGTCATGTTCTATTTATGGCAACCTTAAAACAACTTTATCACAGGGTTTTCTTGGCAAGATTCATTCAGAGGGGGTTTGCCTTTGCCTTCTCCTGAGGCTGAGAGTATGTGACTTCTCCTGAGGCTGAGAGTATGTCACTCAGTGGGTTTCCATGACTGCGTAGGGATTTGAACCCTGGTCTAGAGTCCTAGTCCAGCACACAAACCACTACACCACTGGCTCTGTTGAATCCTCTCTACAGAATCCCTATTATAGTCAATTAAAAACACAACTGTGATAGCAAAGCCAAAAGTAAGGTTGCACAGAATATAATTTGACAGGCAAGTTCTCTTCAACTGGGCAGAAAGGAATGAAATTATAAACCTCAATCCTGACTGTTCCAAACAATCATTCCCATTATGAAGATGCAAAATTAAGTAAGTATCCACAGAGGACAATGTTGGCATGTGAAAAACATAGAACCCTGAGAATGGGCAAGCGCTACGTTTATAGAATTGCTTACCACCTAGCGTGCAAGAAAGTATATAGAGAGACCCATTCTGCAATTCCTGTATGCCAAAGAAGAGTTAAGCTGGTCTGAGACTTTGGGGGAAATGCAATATTGTGCATTATGTGGAATACCCTATCCCGTCCATCTCCCATCTTCTCCTGTGGGCTGGAGGACACTCATGAAAAGCATAAGGTATGGGTTGAGGGGCTACAATTGGGTGAGGGCAACACTGAGCAAAAAACCTCCGCACAATCTTCCCCAATTGCCTTATTGTAGTGTATCATCTTCAGAGTTCAGTAACCAGTAAAATAGACTGGAATGAGGGTTGAGGGTGGGGACACAGCAATAAAGTGTAAGACATCCTTCATTGTTAGTTCCTCTGATGTTGAGCACAAGCTCAGTTCTGTATATTCCTGCGTATAAGAAGACTGGGCTTATAAAACGACCCTTCCCCAATTTTTAAGTTAAAATATAGAGTTTGGGATATACTAGCCATGTAAGATGACCCCTCCTTCTTTTATATGGTGAGTATAGTTGTCCCTTCACATTCACTGGGGTTTGGTTCCAAGACCCCCGTGAATACCCAAATCTGTGAATACTCAAGTCCCATTACATGCAATGGCATAGCAAAATGGTATCCCTTATATAAGATGGCAAAATCAAGGTTTGGTTTTTGGACTATTATTTTTTAAAGAATATTTTCAAGCTGAGAATACTTAAATCCGAGAATACTCAAGTCCCATTATATGCAATGGCATAGCAAAATGGTGTCCTTTATATAAGATGACAAAATCAAGGTTTGCTTTTTGGATTATTATTTTTTAAAGAATATTTTCATGTCATGAATACTTAAATCGGTGAATGCCAAATCCGTGAATATGGAGGAACAACTGTATATCCCAAACTCCCCCCTCCAGCCACCACCCATCCACCCTTCCCAAAGCCGCGATAGGACCCCCGATCGTGGCTTTGGGAAGGGCAGGTGCTGACTGTAAAGCCTCCCCCCCTCCAGCCACCACCCATCCACCCTTCCTAAAGGAATGGACGACAGAGGAGAGGAGCAAATGTAAGGGCGGCTCAAGGAGCGGGCGTCCCAGCCAGCCCACACCCTCTCTGAGGCCTTGATCGGGAGCCTGATCACGGCGTCGGGGAGGGTGGAGGGGTGGCTCAAGAGGGGGGTGTTTCCAGCCAGCCCACCTCCTCCCTGAGGCTGTGATGGGGAGCCCGATCCTGGTGTCGGGGAGGGGGGACTTTCCAGCCAGCCCACCCCTCCCTGAGGCCGCGATGGGGAGCCCAATCCCGGCGTCGGGGAGGGTGGAAGGGTGGCTCGAGGGGGGAGCTTTCCAGCCAGCCCACCCCCTCCCCGAGGCCACGATGGGGAGCCCGATCCCAGCGTCGGGGAGGGTGGAAGGGTGGCGCTTTCCAGCCAGCCCACCCCCTCCCCGAGGTCACGATGGGGACCCCAATCCCAGTGTCGGGGAGGGTGGAAAAGTGGCTCGAGGGGGGGCTTTCCACACAGCCGATCGAGGCGTCGGGGAGGGTGGAAGGGTGGTTTGAGGGGGTGCTTTGAACCCGCCACCCCTTCCCCGAGGCTGCGATGGGGAGCCCAATCACGGAGTCGGAGAGGGTGGAGGGGTGGCTCAGGGGTGCTTTGAGTCCACCCACCCCCTCCCCGAGGCCACGATGGGGAGCCTGATCCCGGTGTTGAGGAGGGTGGAAGGGTGGCTCGAGGAATGAAGACAGACCGTGGGATTCGCCCCTTTCTTCCACCTTCCAGGAAGGTGGAAGGAAGGGGTTTGCCTCGTCCGCCCCCCCCTCCTTCCATCTTCAATCTCTTTGGAAGGGAATGAAGATGGGGGAAGCGGGGGCAAGCTGTTGCAAACCGCAAGATTTGCCCCTTTCTTCCACATTCCAGGAAGGTGGAAGAAAGGAGCAAATGTACCCAGTTTGCCTCAGCCACCGCTGGATCTCCTGTGTGCTCGTTCCCTTTGGGGAACGAAGACACAGGAGATCGAGCGGCAGCCGTGGCAAATCGCAACGTTCGCCCCCTCCTCTGTCTTTGGTTGCTCCCCAAAGAGGAAGAAGGCAGAGGAGGGGGGAGAATGAACCAGTAAACACTTTGCCTCACCCTCCACCCAATTTCCTGCCTCTTCGCTCCGTTTGCAAAGGGAGCGAAGATACAGGAGATCAGACGATGGATGAAGCAAAGTGTATCCAGCATATAAGACGACCCCCGATTTTGGACGCTATTTTTCGGAGCTCAAAGGTCATCTTATATGCCGGACTATACGGTAAGTTGATTTTTCCAAGGAGCATCCTAGACACCATACAAAGCCTGGAGAAATACTGGATTATATGCATTGATTTTGTGCATTGCACAACGGATAACCATTCACTTGCATACATTGATATAGGATGGGAAATTTTCTATTGTTATATTTTTTCAATGGAATATGTCTCTTTTTTGAAATGCACATTTATCCATGATAAATGAATATAAACTGAATGGAGAAACGGGAATGGCTACAACAGAAAAATCTAAATTCAAAGCTACAAATTATTTTATTCAGGTAACTATCCCTAGGACACACAATATAGAGAGGTAAACCTCAGTTAATAAAGTGGATGTGTTTCGGAGCACTGCCTCTTTAACAGACAGTTTAGTATCAGAAGCAGAAATCACTCGGAAAGGTCCCTATACCACAAAAGGAAGAGCAGTTCAATATGTCAACAAACTTATCTAAAACTAACAGTATGCACTTGTGAAATTAAACAACTTAAGCCTTGTATAAGTAAACAAAACATTTGTTTTAGAGACCAGTAGAAAGCTTCTTTCAAAATGCGCCCAGAGATTATTTTCTTCTTTCACTAGCCTCTATTTTTCATATGACTTCTATTTTGGTGGCCAAACATATAGATCAGTTTTCTTTACCTGGGGATAACTTGTGAGGAAAGGTTATCTGCTTTCCCCTTTTCTCTCTATTTTGTGGTTTACACATACTCAGCAAGGGATTCTGGAAGCAGCTACTGCTTGACTTGCCTGTTGTAGGCATGCATGTACAGCAATGGTAGGATCAACTACAGCAGAATCCCCTTCTTCCCACACTCAAGCTTTATTATTGTTTACTGCTGACACACTGCTGCAACCCTACACCAAAGGTCCGTGCTTCGCCAGCCCTCCTGCACCATCTTCCCAATGCTGATGCTGCTAAAAAGCTTCCAGCTAGACAGAGGATGTGAGGGAAAGGGGGTTGGACACAATTTGTAAAAAGAAGCTTGCCAGAGGCTTTGAGAACTGAGGTATGCCTATAGTTATGCGCACAGCTATTCATGCATGCTGAAAACAGTATAACAGTTCTTATTTCTATAATTTTTTCTTAAGTCCAAAAGAGTCTAAAAGAAAAAATATGCTAATAAATTGTCCAGTCTTCAAATAATTTATGTAAATAAAAATACATTTGTAAGTAAAACTTTTGTTTGAAGGTAAGATTTAAACCACTAGTGTTTTAATTTTTCCCCCTCCTTATCACATATTCAGTTCAACTACTTCTGGCCAATGGGGAAGACCTGAGACATTTATGCTGACATAAAATCAACGTGGAATATGCTTACAACATATCAGTCTGATAAACCATGTCATATCTCAATTGCTTATGGCAGCAGCAGGTTTTTCACTCCCCACCCCCACTGAAAATGTGCATCACTGGATACAGAGCTTTGTTGTTATTGCTGCATTTCTGCACTTACGGCAACCCTAAGGTGAACCTATCATGGGGTTTTCTTGGCAAGATTTGTTAAGAGGATATTTGCCACTGCTTTCTTTTGAGGCTGAGAGAGTGTGACATGTCCAAGGTCACCCTGTGGGTTTCCATGGCCAAGAAGGGATTCAAACTTGGGTCACCCAGAGTCCTAGTCCAATACTCATACCACAATGCTGGCTACCATACACAGCTACAAGAATTTGTAATGCTGTACTATAACACTCTTAAGATATGTGCACCTCTCTGAATGGGATGTAAGTCCTCTAGTTCTATAAACCTGGAAAACTAAACTTTTATAATGCCACTCCACTACTATACACAGCCTGTGTAAGAATGCCTCTGTGCTGCAGCTGTCTTGCATCATGGAATGATGGTACAACAGTATTTGCCAGCAAACCACACACAAAAACTGTCTGCTGCAAGTCACCTGATGCAAGTATATTGACAAATAAAGAACATTTGCTACACAACTTTAAGATAACTCTACACAGAGGTACATAGGGATATGAATATCAATTCAAAATTAATGAAAGCTTCTTTAAGCACTCTCAAATTCTATGTTAGTTTTTGTATATAAAATAAACATTTACTTTTCCAGTATTTTAAAGTACTCATGATGCTCATCACTGTGGGGGAAACAATTCACCTAGCACATGTACTACAAAATATTCTAGTCAATTAAAGCTGCAGTAAGTCGACAAATCTTAACCACTCACACTAAATGCAACCATATAAAAGAAGCTGAAAAACAATTATCTGTTAGAATTACACGTTTAAGAGGCATGGTCCTTTTTTATATTATTAAAGAATGTAGTCACTGACAACTCACATTTTAACTGACTTTAGTAAACAAACCCCAGGGCTTTCACAGAAACGTTTTAAAAATTTACCTTATAAGAGACTTGAGTAATTTCAAATTATACATGCAAACTGAGTAGATTTCATACATCTTCAAGAACTCCAAACCTTTCAAATATTAAAAAGGAATATTCTTCCTTGGAGTAAAACATTAAAAAGTGGGGGAAGCTACTAGTCAACAGCCCCTTCTGAGGATAAAAAAGGCACATTCATAAACATTTACAACTTATAATTCCTGTTAAATTAAGCCACAGAAATGCAATTTAAGGTTTGAACAATATATTTCAATTACAGCCTTTCCTTTAGGCACAAAATCTTACACAGACACAGAAGTACACACGCCTGTTCTTTGTCATATCAGACATGGAAAGAGATCAAGCTACACAAAGAACAGTTCATCTCCTTTGCATATTCCAGCCCCCACTCATTGCTGCTCAGATTATTGGATTATCAATGGTTACGCACCTGCTTTTTGTGTAGAACAGGGAAGAAACACAAAAACATGGGGAGAATAGTGAGACCAACGTACAAAGGAAATCTGCTCCTTTCCAGGCTGCAGGTTTGAAAGTCAGCTCAGCATCCTCTGGCATTACTTGCTAAGTTCAGCATATTTGCTATTTCTACCCTCCTCTCAATACTCCACTGCACCATTAGCCTGCTTCACTTTCTAAGCATCCTCTTTCCCTCTCTCCCTCAATGGTAACAATCCTGTTACAGCTATTCAGTCCATTAAGTGCTCAGAGACACAAGCCCCCTAGATATTAATTCAATTCATTTTCTCGCAGCCACTGACTCAGCCATGCACAGTGCGGTACTGACGTCTGACCTCACAGCCTCCTATAAGCTGAATTCATGCTTACCATTTCCTCAACTCTAAGCAGCCATTGGCTAGCATATTTGACAGACAGTGCAAGGAACACATAAGACAAGAGCTGTTGGGTATATTGCCAAATGCCATCTGTGAAGCTATTTCTAGTCCTGCCAGCTTGTCAGATTTCGATAAACTAACCAAACATCTGAAAAGGTTTTTCTGTCACACATCTTTTATGCTGACTTCACAGACATTTAAGGCAGTAGAGTCTATCAATGGACTTCATTCAGGACCTCATGGTTTTCCCTAGACAGGAATTCAGATTTAAAGATTTTAAGAAAAGTCCATTATCATCCATTTAAAATACACACGAGAAATATAACAGTCAGAACTCAAATTTAAAATAGGCCCAAACTGTAACTGTTTTGTGCATAACATTTCTTTCACAACTAAAAATGTTTCTGAGCTAAGCCACTGCAGATCAGGATCTAGGTCACTAATTTAAGGGAACAAGTCATGAAAACGACAGAGCAAAAACACAAACACACACTCAGCTGTTTCTAGTCCACCAAGCAGCTGCAATCTAAGAAAACATATGCACCACACAAAAAGTTATATTTCTCTCTAAAGTAATACATGATCCCATATGTTTCATTATATGCCATCTTGTCTTGGAGCTGCAATACAAAGCTAAGATCTACAACTACTGTAAACAACCCTAGAGGGAGTGGTTTTAAATAAGGGGTTCCAGATTCTTCAGCACAGCTTCATACTCTTGACCCTATTCCTATTCTCCCTCATTACATATAGCTACTGGTCCTGCCTCTACCCCACCCCCAAAATTGTGCAAAACACACATTTGGAATAAGACCTTAAAATGTCTGACGATACTATAGAGGGTAGTATCCAACTAGCTTCCCCCCACCCCCAAACACCTATCATTTGGGAGTGGAATGGAATGGAAATGACCACTGCACAAGTGCTTGTGCAATGCTGAATATCACCACAAAATGTTTGCAATTTTTTTAAAAAAATAAAACACATTAGCCATGTTGTTTATTCTTGTTTTGAAATATACATACAACCCGCCCAAACCTAAGCTTCTACACTAGAACTACATACTTAGAGGCCTTACTAGTATAATGCAATTTCACCCACATTTTAAAACTTGCAAAACTATCACGACACAGAAATAAAACACAAGATAATTGTTTACAATTCAGATTTGGAAATGAAATACATCTTTTAATAAATAGATCTTATGTCTTGACATATTCCTTTTCACACCCTTCATTAAGACCTAGAGTCAATAACGCTAGTGATATTGCTGTAGTTAGAAACCAGGAGCCTAGAATCAGCCATCCCATTTCTTCAACAGTCACCAATGGGAATGCTTCCTCATTGCCAGTTAGCATTAATCATATTCCAGTACAACATAAAGGAGTGCTATTCTTGCTTAGCTTTTGTGCCAGGGTTAGAAACTGCTTTACAGACTGTGGTTTAGGTTAACACATGGTTACTACTAGCACAGATGCATTTCTTCATCATAATTAATGTTAAGCAGAGAAAAGAGAGCAGAATTCACATGAATGAAGAAAGGAACTTGCTGGAAGAAGCATTCACGCTTGCAACACATTCCTGACATGATGTTCCATCAGGGAAATTAACAAGTCCTTGTATAGAAAAATGTGCTTCTAGAGTACTCAATTAGCATGCAGTAACCTAAATACTTTGGAAGCCTATTATTAATATAGAAGGACTTGTAATTATTGCCCATGACAAAGATTTAATCAAAACATGTTGGGAAGCTTAATCCGTTTTCATTCCTTGGCATCTGATTGAAATTTGCTTCCTGACATCTCTTTTTAGAACTTTTATCCTTTTGTAAAACAAATGCACACTGAGATGTGTGACAGGATATAAAAACAATTTGAAAAATCAAACACCACCCTTTTCTACAAACACAAACACATGTAATACAGTGATATTTTCATATCAAAGTATGCCAAAAGAATAATTCAGTGAGAAAACTTACAAAAAAATGTGATGCATGCTACTTCTGCACATACAGTTGTCCCTTCATATTCCCTGTGGTTGGGTTCCAGGACCACCACCCCCCGTGAATACCCAAATCCATGAATACTCAAGTCCCATTATATGCAATGGCATAGCAAAATGGCATCCCTTATATAAGATGGCAAAATTAAGGTTTGCTTTTTGGATTATTATTTTTTAAAGAATATTTTCAAGCCGTGAATACCGTACTTAAATCCGTGAATACCAAATCTGTGGATATGGAGGGACAACTGTATAGTATCATATCAAAATTCAGCAGTTCTGTATGAATGAAATACAATACCTGCTGACTGTTTTCTCAAAGCCTATGGGAAAATACCTTTATACCATTTTATTCCTAAATTATGCACAGAGATTTCTATCTAAGAGCTGCTCCTGAGTAAGTGTTCTATATAGAAATGAATCTTAACTCTTAAGGAGTTACATCCAAGCTGTTTACAATCGTCAACTAACAGTATTACTTATTGCTAAAATAGTAAAGTTTCAATACTTAAACAGGACAACATGAATTCTGTTCTGACTTACCACTAAACTGATACCTACTATCAGTAACAGTATACAGTATACTTCTTTTCCATCTCTACAATGAATATTGTAACAGTAAGCTAGAAAGAGAGGGTCATTTTGAAGTACAGTGAACACCTGAAATACTTTATTCAAGAGGGATTATATGTCAAGATTCCAGATGTACTGTACTGAATACACTTCTACTATCAATTGCCTTCACTTATATGTAGTTTGATATAAGCAACATATAATTCTGTGGTTACACAAATTTGTTAGCTAAAAGGGCCAAAAGTTATTCTTATCCATACAGACAAAAGAGCTGCTATGTATATAATTTGCATCTATTGAACAAATACTGAACATCAATCCAGCTAGAATTTTTTTTTATCTTGTCTCATGTGTAACATAACCATGTGTCAATCAACTGTATTTTATACATCCTCAACGGCTAAAGTTGGCAAATCTGAAATTAACAACCCCAGTGAAGATATCAAAAACAAAACGTTCAGTCAGAATGTTTTTGTTCCATTATTTTCAAAGAGCACCAACCATTTTCAGGACACAACCACAGTTAAGTTGCTTTCAGAATTCATCTGGACGACAATTTGAGATGCTTTATAGCATATGCACCACCTACCTTGAATGCTTACAAAGTTTACGGGGTCTACTATGCAATTTTCGATCACAATTCTCTGGATCACTGGAGTTACTGTCATATGGATGAGGCCGTCCTGCCATTCCACTTCAAAGCTTCCTCACACTACTGCTCTGAAAAGCATACAGCCAGCACTCATAACCTACATTAAGAGAGTAGTGTTGACCTTTTAAAATGCCATTGAGAATTAAACAAATCAACATCAGAAGAGCTCTTTACTAATTTCTTCCCCACAAACACAGCCAGCATCATAAGGCCAGCTGCATTACATGCTTCTTTTTTCATATAGCCAGACATTTTGATAGTAAAGACATTTTCATTATGGGAAGTCACTTTTAATTATATGACTTCATTACTAACAACATCAAACACTGGGAGAAACCTCTCTAGTGACCTTTTAAAAGTGCCTTGAATAATTCTTAATTGCGCACATATCAACAATGTAAGAAAGAAAATCCAGATTAACACATGATTTAGAGCAAGAGTGGGAATTATGCAGTCTCCTAAAGACTGTCAAATTGCAAGTCCCTGCAGCCCTAGCCGGCAGAGCCAATGATGAGAAATGCTGCAACTTACAGTTCAAAAACATCTGAAGGGCTGCATGATTCCTGCCCCTGATTTACAGGAATATGTAGTTACATTAGTACAATGTGGTTATCACTTGTCTGGTCTTACATTATCCCATTAGAATTTTCCACTGTTTTCACTGATTAGCTGATACCTTCCCCACAAAGTGCTTTGAAATTAGCAGTTCACAAACCAGGGACTATATCCCTGATGCCAATAATTCCTCATTTTTTATTTTTTATTTTTTTAAAATTTAGTTAGTTATTTATACCCCGCTCTTCAGCCACAAGGCTATCAGAGCAGCTTACAAATTGTTTTAAGCAATAGCTATTTACACATCTACACTGCATTAAACAGTTTCCAATGTGTGTTAGCTAATTGCCCCCACAAGCTGGGTACTCATTTTACCGACCTACGAAAGGATGGAAGGCTGAGTGAACCTTGGAGCTGGCTGGAATCGAACTTGCAACGTGGTGACTTTCAGTACTGGCATTTAACCACTGCGCCACCAGGTATGTATGTAGAAGTCAGTAGGGGTGTATACCACAAACTAAGCACTGGTGCATCCAAATCATACACCTAACTTCCAGCCAAGCCCAAAGACCAGAGAATAGCATCCAGACCAACACTTCAGCTGGGTTCCACTGTCAAGAATAGATCTGTAAAAATAAAAAAGCTGGGAGGTACAAGACTGGACACCTCAGATCACACATGGTATGGTCTGTGAAGATCTTTTTATTATTATTATTATTCTTTTTATTCTTCCAAAATTATCTCGGCTTTATGTCCATATCACATTTTCATGTTTACAATCAATCCTTCTTTGATCTATATTTCATTATACATAATTAATTGTTTTCTATTTAAAAAATAAAAAACACAGGGGGGAAAAAGAGATACAAAAACAAAAAACAAAAATTATTTTTTAAAAAAAACATAATTTCAGTAAGTTTTAACAAGCACATCAAATAGTTTTATAAGAATAACTATAATCTAATCTTATGTACTTCTATAATACTTTCTCTGTTCTGTTTTACATTGACTTCCTTTCTGACTTATCCAGACATCAACTAATATAATCCATACATCATATATATATATATATATATATATATCTGGTTTCTTTTAATCTCGTTATTATATCTAGTTCTATATAGATGCTTCTACATAAATCCTCTTTTCCATTTTCTTTCATGTTGTGAATATTATAAATAAATAATGATTCTGTAGCCTTTAAGAAGTTGATTATTACATGTTATCTATGAATTGATTGCTGCAATCTTACCCTAATTTTCTTCTAGATATTTAGCCACTTTAGACCAATCATCCAAATACTTTTCTATCATTTTGCCTTTTAATAACATTGTTAGTTTGTCCAATTTTATTACATCAAAGAGTTTATCCAACCATTGGTCCATTGATGGACACTCTTTATTCTTCCACATTTTAGCAAAGATTACTCGCGCTGTTACTAGCATGTAAAATATTATTTTCCCGTGCTCTTTCTGTGTTTTCTCTTCCATCATTCCTAGTAGGTATACTTCTAATTTTAATGGTAGTTTAGTCTTCAGGATGTCTTCAATAATTTGCTGTATCTGTTTCCAATATTTCACTGATTTTTCACAAGTCCAGGTATGACAGAAAGTCCAGACCATTTTTCCACATTTCCAACATATATTTTTAGATCCTTTATACATTAGGGATAACTTCTGAGGTGATAAATGCCACCTAAAAAACATCTTATACACATTTTCTCTTAGATCTTGGCATAAAGTCATTTTAATTTGTTTACTCCATATCATTTCCCATTTTGCTAGCTCGATATTATGACCAATGTTGGTCTGTGAAGATCTGAGGCTGTGCTTAAGATACCATTCTGCAACTGAACCAAAATATGCAATTTACCAAAATACAACTGCTTGGAAAACAGGCTCATATTCACTGATGTAGCCATTCTCCAAAACTTTAGAGACCAGATACTAAGCTCAAAGAATGGTGAACTTCTACCTGAATTAGTCGTCCCTCCACATTTGCAGGGGCTAGGGGCTCTAGACTCCCTCTTCTCCCTTCCTCCTCCAGGCCAGGCAAACCGCTTCCCCCAGAAGATCAAATTTAAAGAGGCAAGTCCCCCCCTTTTTTGGGGGGGGGAAATCCAAGATGCCGCTGGCCACGTGGAGGGAGGATAATCAGAGAAAAAATACACACGTCCTACCAGGAGCATAGGCAGGAAACAGACTGGCCAGCCGGGGGTCGTCCCTCAGGGATGACCTCACCGGGGGCAGTCCCAAAGACTTTGTTTCCAGCCTACCGGGAGCAATGGGGAGGGACAACCCAAAGCAGACGGATGCTCTGGAGCCCTCCCCACTGGGAAAAAACACTAATAAAAAGCCCGCCCACCCACCCACCCCTGCCCTTCCAAAGTGGTAACAGGGCTTTTCGAGTCCCATTGCTGCTTAGGGAAGCACGGGGGGTGGCTAAAAAGTCTCCCATCTGCCTGGCCACAAACACACACACCCCGCCGCCTGCCACGCTTCGCGAAGTGGCTATGGGGCTCTTGAGCCCCATACCCACTTCGGGAAGGTCGGGGTGGCAGCGGCCGGAAAGTTAGCCAGCCTCCCCCTGGTCTTCCCAAAGAGGCTCTGTGGCTTTGAAGCCCCGCAGCCGCTTCAGGAAGGCCGGGGAGGTTGGCAGATAGGTGGGCGGGAGGTTGGCCAGCCTCCCCCCAGCCTTCCCAAAGTGGCTCTGGGGCTCTGAAGCCCCACAGCCACTTTGGGAAGGCCAGGGAGGTCAGCAGCAGGGCGGGTGGGAGGTTGGCCGGCCTCCCCGAAGGGGCTCTGGGACTTTGAAGCCCCACAGCCACTTTGTGAAAGCCGGGGAGGTCGGTGGCAGGGCGGGCAGGAGGATGGCCAGCCACCCCCCTCCCCGTCCTTCCCGAACTGGCTCTGAGGATTGAGAGCCCCATAGCTGCTTCGGGAAGGTTGGGAGGGGTGGAGGGAGCGCAGTGGAGAGGCTTTTCAGCCACCCCCCTCCCTCCCAAAGCCACGACAAGGCTTGGAAAGCTCCATTGCGGCTTTGGGAAGGGCAGGGAGTGGTTGAAAAGCACCTCCCTGGGGATTGGCTCTCCACCCCCAAACAGAGCCAAGCCCCAGGAGAGCAGGGAGTTGGGCGTACAGTTTGCTCAGCAAGCACTCCATTTAAATCGGCTCCTCTCCCTTGTGTGCGAGGAAGAGAAGCTGATTTAAATGTGGTGCTTGCTGAGCAAACCGCGAATAATCAAAACCGCAAAAGTGAAATCCGCGAATGTGAGGGGCAACTGTATTGATACAATAAATTTGAAAATAAATTCGTAAGACCAGACCAGGACATAAGAGGAGGACAAAGTAACAAAGCATACATTGTAACAACTGAAACTCTTGTGAAATAGTTTTAAATGCTGTGCAGGGAGTTAACAAGTAAAAAGTACAAAGCATACACAGAACATTTTGTTAGCATCTGGCCTTGAAAGACAGTATCAAAGAAGAATATAGCAGTTTTCAAGGAAATAAACCTGTTAAGTTTGTTTCAGCATAAGAAGGAATCGAAGGAGGGGGGCTCTAGCTGCATTTGAGGTTACAGTAGCACCCCGCATCTGTGGGGATTGGTTCCAGGGGTGCTCGCAGATGGTGAATTCTGTGGATAACAGCAAACGCCATCCTGGGGGCCATCCCAGGGGAAAGGAGGAGGGGTTTGCTCCTCCACCCCCGCCATGGTCCTGCCATGGATAATTGAATCTGCAGTTGGTGAATCAGCAGTTACAGGAGTGCTACTATACAGTGGGCCCTTGGTAACCGCTTAGCTTTGGTTCCAGGACCACCTTTGGATACCAAAATCTGTGGATGCTGAAGTCCCATTCTATACAATGGTGTAGTAAAATGGCGTCCCTTGTATAAAATGGCAAAATCAAGGCTTGCTTTGGGGGGGGTGTTTATTTTTTATATACTGGGCGCATAAGACGACCCCTCCCCAAATTTTAAGTTAAAATATACTTTGAGCCCCCCCCCCCAGCAGCCAGCCACCTGGCTGGAAAGCCTGCCCCCTACCAGCCAGCCAGCTCAGTGGTTATAGATGATGGAATAGTCTGTGAAATTAAAGGGTTGAGAACAGCTAAAAAAGCATGGGATACTTTGAAAAATCTCTGTGGTGTTCAATCTTTGGAAAGTAAGGTTTTATTAATAATGAAGCTGCTTAATATGAAGCTATCAAATCCCAAATTTTTGAATGAGCACACTGATTTCAGAGCCACATTGGCAGACTTGCAAACTCCTGGAGAGGAAATCCCCAAAACTATGCAAATGGAAATCTTCCTGGCAAGTTTACCAAAATACAATCCCTAAACTGAGGGAATTTACCACTTCAAAGACAAGGCAGTCATTCTCACAGCAGGGGAAAAGATCTGCTAGGCATATAAGACGACCCCCCACTTTTGAGGAGATTTTCAAGTGTTAAAAATCAGTCTTATACACAGGAATATACGGTATATTTTCAAACTGTGGATAGTGGAATCCATGGATGGAGACGCTATGGATATGGAGGGATGACTGTACTTCACCCTAACCATAAGCAACTGATGACATGGAGTTCACAAAAGCTTGTGCTGAAATCTATCAGTTAGCTTCAAAGGTGCTGAAAGAACTTCAGTCATCCCTCCACATTTGCAGGTTAACCATTTGCGGACTTGATTACTTGCATATTACTGTATTTGTCACCACCCTATGCCATTTTTAACAGGAGCTTTGATGACAACACAGGTGTCTCTGGGAGGAAATCAAATTGGTGGAGTGGCTGGGTCTGGCCGCACACATGCTCACTTGCACAGGTGGAAGGGAGGGGATGGGGGAGTGTGAGAATGGAGGGCACAAGTGTTCATTCAGGTGGGGGATGGGAGAATGTGAGGAGGGAGGGTGTGCACATTCACTCACTCATTCACATGTGTTCATTCAGGTGGGGGATGGGAAAGTGCAAGGAGGGAGAGCCTCACTCATTCACTTTCTCCCTCCTCCTGCTCCCCATCTCATCACCTTCTCCACCACCACCGATGCAAGTGAGCAAGTGAGCCCATGTGCAGCCAAGCCTAGCCATCCTGCCAGTACAGGTACTTTTGTGTATTTTAAATTTGGGTTGCAGGGGTAGAGATATTTACTTTGCAGGGGGGGCTGCGCTCCCCACAAAAGCTGAGGGCCAACTGTACACATTGGCATGTGTTGGTGGAGAAGGGGGATGGGAGGCAACGTTTACCAATTCTGCCTCTCTGTGCCAACCACAGTACTACTTACTACCCATACTGTTCTTCAGATTCCCCCAATCCTCCAGAGCAGATTTCAAGAAGCATAGGGGCCTGCAAAAGTAGCCTTGGGGGTTGATGCTTTCTCTCCTGCTCCAGTGCTATATATGCTTCAACGGATCAGAAGCTTGACATGGATATATACACATTCCAGTTGGCCATGAGAATGGGTATATTTGAAAGAGCAACCTTAGGCAGACTGTCGTAAAATCAAGGTCATTTCAATCACAATTTAAATGAGTACATAAAATAGGTCAACTTACATTTCTCAATTTCTATATTTTTGTATATTGCTAAACTATGGTGCAAGTTTGATGATCCATATTTACTGTATTTACAGCTAAACAGATTATTTACTCTTGTGAGTCCTTTTTACAAGGAGGCCTTACATACTATATACATTTTGCATCCTGTTTGGGGAAGTGTCTTTAAATAATTTCCAGCAGGGTGTTTAAGTTCAGAAGCCCAGGTAGCTTATGATGTTAAATATGGGAATATACTAAGTAGCCTGTGGAAAATACAGTGGCAAATTTTGACTTATTTCTAGTTGCTCCTTTCTACTTCACTTGCACTAGCTTGCCTTCAAAAACCTGAAGTAGCAACTAACAAACTGAACTACAGTCTGAGTTATTAGGTGAACTAGCACAGTTTATTTTTATGAAGTGAAAATGAAATGTCTATATTTGGCATGTAGTTCTTATTTGGGAAATGATCAAATTGATTCTTCATTTATATATATTAAAAGTCTCTTTTGAGTCAAAATATCTGGTAGAAGACCTTGGTTCAGTTTAGAGCTTAATTGTAGGACTAACACGCTTACTAACAGATTGAACATTAACTATTTAAAAGAAACTTAGTATTTTTAAAAAATTAAAAACATGCTTTAAATAAAAACCCCTAATTATAAAAATTGATAAATGTTTGCTTATCACACACTTGGGTCATAGCCCAGGTTCTTTTAACTCCTGGCCAATAATTAAGAAATGCACAATAATTTGTGTGTGCGAAGCACTTCTCTCTGACAGTTTAATATTCCAAAAGCAGAAGTCAATGCTTGAGTACAGAGGACATTAGTTTAAATTTGTTTATTAACAAGTCTGGATCATAAACCCTGGTTTGATTCTGGCTTGATTCAATAAGCTTACATAAGAGTAGGCAAGATCTCCAACTCCTGTTCCACTGTCTTTCCTTACAAATCCCTCCCCTGTCTCATCTCCCATCTGAGGACAGGACTTCAGATGGGTGGAAGGGCAACCACAGAATGTTCACAGGCAAGAGTGGTTACTCTAGATCAGTGGTGTCCACCCTGTGGCCCTCCGGGTATCTTGGACTCCAACTCCCAGAAGGCTGAGCCAGTTGGTCCAATGGTCAGGAATTCTAGGCGTAGTCCAAAATACCTGGAGGGCCACAGGTTGGACACCACTGCTGTAAACAGACACAGCACAGATGTAGGGCAGGGGTTTGCCTCCCTTTGTCTCCTATTACATCTGAACTGGACTGCTGATATGGGGGAGCAATCAGAATACAATCTTCTACCTGAGTGTTCAGATGGTACCACTTTTTCTGATTAGCAGATACATAGAACTGAAACATTCTCTTCAGAGCAGGATGGTAAAAATGTATTAAGCCAGAATGTACAAATCTGCTGTAGCTTTGTGTATTCCTGTATGGCAAGGGGTTGGATTGGATGGCCCTTGTGGTCTCCTCCAACTCTATGGTTCTATGATTCTATGATTTCTATCTAACCTCTGCTACACAACAGCATCAAAATGACCTGCACTAAATTATACTACTGCAATGAAAAAGCTGTGGGACATGTAACTAATAATGGGTTCTGCATGGAAGAACTGTGGCACCATTTAAAATTTTATACTAAAAAAACCCCTTCCTGGTGTTAACATTCTTAAAATTCTACATGTGTTATCTCTTGCACCAGAATTAAGTTGATGAATTATTACATTCTAGTAAAAACACAGGGGAAAAAACGTTGAGGTCTCCTTAACCTCACATCAGGCAATCACAATTGTCCCTCCGTATCCACAGATTTGGTATCCACGGATTTAAGTATTCGCGGCTTGAAAATATTCTTTAAAAAATAATAATCCAAAAAGCACACCTTGATTTTGCCATCTTATATAAGGGACACCATTTTGCTATGCCATTGCATATAATGGGACTTGAGTATTCAAGGATTTTGGTATCCACGGAGGGTCCTGGAACCAAACCCCAGCGAATATGAAGTGACAAATATAGTTCATACTATGCCAATATGTGAAGTCCAGCAAAATAAATATTAGAAATAAGGATGAGTTTCACTGCTGAGATTTCATGCATTTCTGCATATGGAAATTGATTATTTCTAGCTTGACCAATTTAGCCCACCCATTTTAGAAAAATATTAACAGTAGTCAAGTATGAACAGTATTCAAGCATTTGGTGCAACATAAGTGCAAATACCTGAAGACTCCATTCACCAAACATCTGCCCCAACTTGGTTCATGAACGAGTATATAAAACAAACACAAAGCAAAGCAAAGCAAAATCAGATGCAGGGGACAAAATTAAAAGCTAAGAGAAAAGTAAGACATACAAGAACTCATTAAAATGGAGGCATAGCTATTTTTCTTTAGTACTGTAACTTAAAACAATGATAGGAAAGGTGGACACAAAGTGTTTTGACAGAAAGGAAAAAACTGGCACCCTAAAAGAATTGGGAAGCTGGCCAAATTATCAGTCAGTTATTGTCCTCAGACAGACAGCTAGTTAGCTATCATCTGACAATAGTGCAATATTCTACAAGGTTGATAATGGCCAGAATCCTACTGAGCACTAGCAGAGTATAATGTCTGTTGGCATAAATACCTGTGAGTCAAGTGAGGATGGAAGTAGAATGGAGGCACAGCCAAGCCCAAAATTCAATCAGAAGGGATGCCAGTTTTTGCAGTGCCAGGATCACTTAATATGAAGGTAGTAGATGCCACCATATGCAATCCTAGAAAATGTAGAACTGCCACCACAACTGGAAGTTGCATTAGTCTAACACACCAAGAGAATTCCAGCCAAAGTGTCTGCAGAAAGGAGCCTGCCACCATGGGACCACCTGACAGCAATGGTCAAAAAATTTGCTGCTTGTCAGAGCTAAGGAAGTCCAAGCCACACTATACATCTCTCCAAATAGTCTCCCTCACCAAGCTGTATTATCCACCTTCTTCTAACTGAAGGTATCTCTAATCAGGATGAAAGCATGAAGTACACACACACACACACACCACTACCACAGTGCCATAGAACATGAGGCCAGTTAAGACAACAAACCACTGTCCTTGCCACGTGATATGGCAAATATTTCTAAGAAGGACTGGACTTTTTATAAGCAGCACAATTTTTTCCAATTTTTATTACTGTTCTTATAAATTATGAACAGTATTCAAATACTCAACATACCAAAGTTATGATTTTATTGCTGTTGTTTTAGTCAGATATCACCTAAACACTCAGCCTTCTGGCTTAAGAAAAACATACAAACATGCTGGGATGGGTTATGTATCACTGAGCAAAGAAATAGCCACACTGAACCCACCCTCATTTTTTTTGAGATATGACCCTGTATCAAACTAACTTTTAACCACCCAATATCATGGTTTAATACTAATAGTTCTATTTTTACAGATCAATTTATGAACAGGTGCATCTAAAAATACACTGAACAAGTGCATTTAAATTTAAAACCTGTATAATGTAAAAGAATTGTTTTTATGAGAAACCAATTCTTCTTATTTAATAACGGAACATTGGTACTTACAGTGAAGGTTCCTTTTCAGCAGAAGAGGGGAGGGAGTCCTTCTGGATGGGTATTGGCTCCGCCTCTGACTCAAGACAGGCAGGACAATCTACAAAAACGAGAACACAACACTCCCCCGGAGGTGGAGCCAATCCCAAGCTCCCCAGAGACAGTGTAAAATAGCTCCGGCATAACAAGATACATGAATAACAAGACACAATTCTAATTACAGAGCAGAAAAAAAACAATTATTAATATTACCACTACTCATTCCCTTACACCCCTTTCTCTTTTTTCTTCTTCTCCTGTGTTTTTTTTTGGGGGGGGGTAAGGACTCCCTCCCCTCTTCTGCTGAAAAGGAACCTTCACGGTAAGTACCAATGTTCCGTTTTCCAGCAGAGAGGGGAGGGAGTCCTTCTGGATGGGACCTAAAACAGTGGTCCAAGAAGGGGAGGGGAAATTACATCTAACAGCTATCCTTGAGAATCTGTTGTAGCACCCGTCGCCCAAAGGCTGCATCAGCAGGTGCATATGCGTCAATGTGATAATGCCTGGTGAAAGTGGATGGAGATGCCCATGTAGCCACTCTACAAATGTCCAAAATAGTCTGGGAAGATACCAGAACCACCAAAGTGGCGACGCTCCTACTGGAGTGTGCCTGAATACTCTTCGGAACCGGTAAGGAACTACTAATATACACAGGCGTATCCATCTGGCAATCGTGGAAGATTGCCTTTGACCCTTTGACCGCCCTGAATAAGCAACGAACAGAGCATCTGCCCTGCGTAACCCCTCGGTTCTTTTCACATACATCTTGAAAACCCTGCTAACATCCAACATATGCCACATCTTTTCCAAATCGGCAGATGGACTTGGACAGAATGACGGTAAGACCAATTCCTGAGCTTTGTGGAAAACAGAATTCACCTTAGGCATAAATGAAGGATCTAAGCGGAGGATAACCGAATCATTCCTGAACATACACAGTTCCTCCCTAACTGACAGGGCACTCAATTCCGAAACTCGTCTAGCCGACGTAATAGCTATGAGGAAGGCAACCTTCCAAGTCAAAAAACTCAGCTCAATCGAACAGCTTGAACAGACTGTCCATGAGAGCCTTAAGGACCACATTCAGCTTCCACGAGGGAAACTTATGGACTATTGGGGGGCGCAAGGCCACAACTCTCTTCAGAAAACTCTTAATATGTGGGTGTGAGGCGAGGGGCCTCCTCCCGTTTCCTCTCAGGATTGACCCCAATGCTGACACATGATGCTTCAACGTATTTGGGGAAAGGCCCTTCTTCAGACCTGACTGTAAAAAGGCCAGGACTGACCCCACTGACGCCTGTAAGGATCTAACCCCCTTGGTTCTGCACCATCTGCAAAAGGCCCTCCAAGTTACCTCATACAACCGAATGGTAGAAGGACGTCTGGCCACCAACATGGTGTCCACCACCTCACTCTTGTACCCTTTCTTCAAGTCTCTTCCGCTCAACCTCCAGGCGTGTAGTTGTAACCAACCTGGGTCTGGATGTAACAGACCGTTCTGGACCAGAAGGTCCGGCCAAGGCGAAAGAGGCCACGGCTCCTGAACCTGCAACTGCACCAGCTCTGGAAACCATGGTCTCCACTGCCAACAAGAGCGCGATGAGGAATACCTCTGCCCTCTCCTGTCTGATCTTCCACAGCACCTGTCCCAACAGTACCATCAGTGGAAAGGCATAACACAAGACCTGTGGCCACACCATTCTTAAGGCATCGAAGGTTAACGCTCCCCTGGTCCAAAACCTGGATACAAAACGAGGTAGCTTGTGGTTTGTCTCCAAGGCAAAGAGATCCACCCACAGTTTCCCAAAATGGAACACCACCATTTAAAAAACCAGATTGTTGAGCCCCCACTCGCTGTGAACCAGAGTGTTCCTCCTCAGCCAATCTGCCTGGGAGTTCAGGGTTCCCTTCAAATACTCCCCCGATTGACGACAGGTGTATCTCCACCCACTGGAACAACAACTTCGCTTCCTGCATGAGGACCTGCGACCTCACTCCCCTTTGTTTATATGGGCTCTTGTTGAGATGTTGTCGGTCCGGACTAGAACGTGACCGCCCTGAACTATTGGCAGGAATTCTATCAGAGCTAGTCGCACCGCACGAAGCTCCAAAAGGTTGATACTGTACTTCGTCTCTTTTGAGGACCAAAGCCCCTGCACCATTTGGTCGTCGCACAAGACACCCCAGCCTGTTAGTGACGCAACTGTTATCATGACGATCCTCCTTGGCTCTTGAATCTGGACCCCCAGCTGCAGCCTCTCTGTCAACCACCATTCCAGGGAAATCTTTACCTCTGGTGGTACTTTCACCCACCTGCAGGCTTTCTGAGCCACTAGACCCTGAAAGAGTAAGAGAAACCACTGAAGCTCCCTGAGGTGGAATCTTGCCCAAGGAACTGATTCTATACAGGCTATCATCAATCCTAGTAACCGAGCCAGAGACATCAGGGGACTCTTCTCCTGATCCCGGACAATTCTGTTCTCCAATAAAAAGGCCCTGTAAGTCCCGGTATCTATTCTATTTCCTAGATGCTGCAGTCTCAGGGATGGCTCCAAGTGACTTTTCTCCCTGTTCACCATGAAACTGTGTGACTCCAGACATTGTATTGCTTTCTCTGTATCCTGCGGTTTTGATCCTTGACAACACCCTTATCAAAATGTTGTCAGGTACGGATACAGGTGCACTCCCTATGATCTCAGATGAGCCACGAGCCACCAGTACCTTGGTAAATACTCTGGGTGACAAAGACAGACTGAAGGGTAGGACCCTGTATTGGTAGTGATTTTCCTTGAAGGCGAACCTTAGAAAACGCCTGTGAGCCGGGTGGATCATAATGAGCAGGTACGCCTCCTGCAAGTCCAATGGGGCCAGGAAGTCTCCCTCCTGAATGCCCTCTAAAATGGAACGAAGAGTTTTCATTCTGAATTTGCACCTTGTCAACCACTGATTCACCCCTCTCAGGTTCAGGATCGCTCTCCAATCCTTGTTCTTCTTGGGAACAAGAAATAGGAGAGAGTACGTTCGCGTAAACTTTTCTGTAGCTGGGACAGGTTCTATCACCTGAATGTGCATTAGATGCACAATGGCCTTCTCCACCAGCATCTGTTCCTCTTGAGAAAAAGTCCGAAAGAACTGTACAAAGGTGGGGGGAGCTCTGGCAATGAGGTCTATTGTATATATCCCTGACTGATGGTTCTGTTGACCCAGGCATCTGAGGAGATACTTGCCCAGGCCTCTGCAAACACTGTCAGCCTGCCCCCCCCCACCTGAAGATCTGAGTAGTCAAAGAGACTGCCCAGGCTTGCCCCCCTGTTTGGGTACTTGAGGGTTCGTGGTCTTGGAAAAGGCATTCGTCTTTCCCTTCGAGAAATATCTAGGTGCACCGCAGTTATTCTTATGCTGCCTAAAGTCCCTTGGATTCGCAGCTCTAAAGCTCCTGTAGCCCTGATGGTTACTCCATGAAAACTTGCATTCCTCCTTCCTAGGGAGAGAAGGCAGGGCCTTCTTTTTGTCCTTGGTCTCCACTAGGACTTCATCCAGGGTGTCACCAAACAGCTTCCCTCCTTTGAACGTGCAACCTGATAGGTTGGCCTTGGCCTTGTTGTCAGCATGTCAATTTCTTAGCCATAACTGACGTCTAGCTGCCACATTTGCGCCTACTGCTCTAGATGAAAAATGAAAGGCATTCAAACTAGTATCTGCTATGAAAGCAGATGCCTTTGCCATCTTGTTGATTCCCTGGCAAACCCTGACTTCGTCCTCAGGGAGTAACACCAAAATGTCCCTAGCCCACCTAATATTGGCCCTGGCAAACATGGACGCGGCCGCTGTCATCCGTACTGCTAGGGCTGAGGCTTCATGGGACCTGCGCAGAAAGGTCTCTATTCTCTTGTTCTCCGGTGCCCTAAGGTTTTCATCTCCATCCCTAGGAAAAAATCAAATGGAAACCAGCCCTGCAACCAGGGCATCTATGGCGGGCAGATTAAGTAGGTCCATGACGTCACTAGGATAGGAGTAGAACGCCTTGGCATAGGCTGGTTGAGTCTTGGAAGCCCCTGGATGGGCCCACTCACTTACCATCATCTCCTTGAAAGCCTCAGGAAAGGGTAGCACATTGCCTGCCCCCTTCTCTATGACCCTCATCTCGGGGACCCTCTTGGCCACTTTCCCTGGATTCGCTCCTGAGGGTTCCAGCTCTAATGCCCTTAGCATCTTTTTCATGAGAACCGTGAAGGCAGGCGACTCAAATAACCTAGGGGAAACTTGTTCTTCCCCAGGTTTCTCCTCCCCCTCAGAAGAGAGCTACCCCTCCTCCTTGAAGGAGGAATCCCCATCGTCTCCCTTGTCGTCCCCCTCCCAGTCCGGGATCTGGGGATGGATCGCCATTTTGGGCTTCTTATGGGGTGGAGAGGAGTCCCCCTCGCCCACTGATAAATCAGGGTCCTGGCGCACCGGAGCACTCCCGGCTGTGTGCGGCCACTTTTTCTTTTCGCCCCCAGCCTTGTCGCTGGTCCTGGCCCCGCTGGGGATTAAGGGCACTGGGGTTCCCCTCCCTCCAGGTAAAGGATGACCACCCTCCTGGGGACCCCTGCCGATGCCGCTTGCCACCAGTTTGCTGCGTGATCAAAGCGTTCCACGCGGCAAGCTGTGGCGGCAACTCCTTACCTCCCAGGACCAAGGGAGGGAGGTACTCGAGATCCCCGTCATCCTGATCCCCCATTCCGTCGCCCCGGATTGGCTGCTCTGCTCCTCTGGAGGGTCCGGCCAAGGACATGGCAGTGTGGTCTGCCTCCTCCCCGGAGGCCCCATCGCGCTCATGGGCTGTGGATTCACCTCCCAGGAGATTCAACGTGCTACCCATTGCAGGGGCACGAAGCACTAGGCCACTGCTCTGGGCATTGAGCAGGGAGAAAGAGAGCTCACTTTTCTCCTCCTCGGAGGACAAATTGCCCCCCTGCACATGTTTCCTCATGGGGCCCGCCATCTTGAATCCTTTGTTCTGTTGCCGAATTGCCAGAGCAAGGCAAGTCCTGACCTATCTCTACACGAGGCAGAACTGAAGTGGGGAGCTTGGGGTTGGCTCCACCTCCGGGGGAGTGTGTGTTCTCGTTTTAGATTTGTACATTGTCCTGCCTGTCTTGAGTCGGAGGCAGAGCCAATACCCATCCAGAAGGATTCCCTCCCCTCTCTGCTGGAAAAGCATATATTTCTCATTTATTTTATCAATAGCATTTTTAATTCAGCCTTCATTCTAAGTTACCAGGGCAGTAAACAATAACAAAGAAGAACATAGAACACTACCATATGAACATTATAAAAAGCACAGATCAAATGATAATAATCATCATCATAAAATTTATTTATACCCCGCCCCTCTGTTGAAAACAATCAGGGCGGCTTACAAAAATTAATATACAAATACAGATTAAAATCCCTAAACACCACCCACCACCATCCTCCCCCATAAAAAGATATTAAATCAATATAAGTTTAAAACAACTAATCTAAAATCACATTGAAAAAAATAATAAATAGCCAGCAGACTAAAAGAGGCCAGGAGCTCCTGAGGCCGGGATCTAATCAGGAAAGGCCTGCCGAAAGAGATCTGTCTTTAGTGCTTTTTTAAAGCTACTCAGGCTCGTCATCTGACGGATCTCATTCAGCAGGCCATTCCATAATTTGGGGGCGATTACCAAAAAGGCCCTCTGGGAGGTTGAGTTAAAAGCAAAACAGACTAACCTCAAACTTACTACAGCATACCTGGGAAAATAAAGAACACCAATATTTTCCCATTTTTATAACCCTGGTATCAAAAGGCAGTTCTTTCACTGTCTTGCTTATCAAAAAATAAGCCTCAGGTAATATTTCATGCATTCAGTTTTCAAACCAGGTTTCCTAGCCATTCATACAGTAATTTTCATTTGTCTACCACAAAATGAGTTATCACACCAATTATATTGTATTTTAAACTTAAATGCATAACAATTATAACTATATCAGCCATATTCAACAGTGTCCTTTCAACTTCTTTGGCCACTTAATTGGAAGAGGGCAATCCTACCTCCTGCAGCCCCCCTGTGCAGCCTAGCATCTATTCTGGAGCGGTGGGAAACATCAAAGAGATCTGCAGAGGGGAGTCCTAATTCCACGGTAGAAGCTGTGCAATCCAGCAGAAGTACAGCATTGGATTCTGGCCACTCTTTCTCAAACTTACAATATAGCAATGGTATACCTACTGCACTAGATCTGGAACTAAATTTTAGAAATATATTTAGATATTGTATCTCAACTTAAAATCCTGTGGATACTTTTTATTGTTCAAAGTACCATAAAATAAGGAGCATAACATTCAAGTTCAAAATTTGCTCCTGCTTTCAAATGCATACCTGTTGAAAATCATTTATGAGACCACAATATATAAACATAGCCAAAAAAACAAAAAAACAAACCAAAAGTGTTTGACAAGCAGAAGTGCAGCCTACAGAGCAGGAATTAACATCTTATCTCAGTTCTGGTAGCCAATTTTCTCCTTTTCTCCTTTACGGGTCTGAAACATGGGTTACCTATCGCCAACACTTACGACTCCTCGAACGCTTTCATCAGCGCTGTATACGCACAATCCTAAATATACACTGGACTGACTATGTGACGAATGTTGCTGTTCTTGAGCAAGCAAGGATCACCAGCATTGAGGCCATGATATTGAGAACACAGCTGCGCTGGGCAGGGCACATTTCTAGGATGGAGAACCATCGCCTCCCAAAAATAGTACTCTATGGTGAACTCGCCACGGATCAGCGTAAGAGGGACGCTCCAAAAAAGCAATACAAGGACTCCCTGAAACAACATTTCAGGCTCGGCCAACTTGATCATCAACAACAGTCCACTCTGGCCTCACATCGGGAGGCATGGAAACACACTGTCCACAATGCTGCAGCCTTATTTGAGAACTCACACCGAACAAGTCTTGAAGAGAAACGACAACGCAGAAAGAATCACAACCCGGAAACATCACCCAAGGAGACCTTCTGCTGTGCTTTCTGCAATCGGACTTGTTTATCTCGGATTGGCTTTTTAGTCATCAGTGCCCTTGCAGAAAGCGGGGGATAAGTCCTTCCTGAATCTCTGTTTGCGAAGAAAAGCCAGAGAGAGAGAGAATTATAGCAACAGCACTTCTTATAAAAGTAAATAAATAAAATGTAAATAAATCAATAAAATGTGAAAATTACATTTTAGTGTTGTGTGTATGAGTATGCATAAAGCTCAGACTTGCTCACTTCCTCCCCCCTTGACTTTCTCCTCCTCTACTACAGCCACAAGAAAGAAATCTGAGACTTTAATTTTTGCTTTTAACTAGTTCCATGTCATCTTCAAACGCTAGGAACTATAGTTCATTTAATCCAAGTATGAGAAATTTCAGCTCCTCCAGATATCTGGCCTGCAACATCCCTCCATAGCACAGCCGCTGCTAAGAGACAGTGGAAGTTGTCGTCCAAAACATATGGAGAGCAAAACACACACATCTTACTATAAACCTTCATAGCTAGACAGATTAATAGAGAAAGGTCCCTACTTCAGAAATTATTTCTCTAGCTCGTGGAGGACAAGTCAGCAGAAGGCTCATTCCACCTTCCCATAATATAGACAAAGGAAGTAGAATTCCTGAACAAAGCTTATAGAGTATGGTAACTTAGCTCAAACAAGCCATGATCCAACTATAGTTACTAATCCAGCCTTGTATAATTCACTTTAAAACTAAGACCTGATATCCTTCAGATGTTTAGGACAATCAATCTATCTATCAATCTATCTATAATTCTCTTGGGCATGTTGCCATTTCCAGTGTGCTGATTGGCCGCTTAGAAATCATACCCAACCAATCGTAGAGCTCCTTTGGCCGACCAATCAGCAACTTGAGGCCATTTTTCAGCACCACCTTCTTGGCCTACAGCCACATCTTTGCCCGTTGAGCTGCAGTAACGAAATACTTGGCCAGCTGTCTTAATATGCATGCATGGGGGAAAATAATGTTGCTTTCTATGCATCCCACACTCTCTTCTTTCTTCTTTTTCCTCCTGTCCTACCTTGCAGGGTAGGTTTTCCCCCTTCCTCCACTCTTCACCCCTTCTGCACCCAAAAACTTGAGCCCTTTCCCCCCTCCTTGTCAGGGTAATACTGCTTTAACTGCAAAAGGAGAAGTGTTGGAGTAACAGACCACAGACTAGCTCAGCTGAAGTGGGTTTGTTCACAGCTGTGGATAGGCAGAGGGATGACTAGCAAACACTCCTATATAGCCGAAGCACACGATGTATTGTGTGTGGGTTGGTGTCATGGAAAAAGAGGAGCGTTGACTGATGTTGGAGAAATTGCTGTTGAGTTTGTTAATGAGATTTGCTGTGTATATACTGTATTTGTTTATACTGAAATTGAAGATAAAGACCTATTTTTGGGGTGAACCTTGCTGTCTGTAAGTCTTTTGGTGTGTGAAAGTAGGTCAGAGCCGTGGAACAGCTGCTAGCAGAAGCCTTTGTTTTTTGTGCCCTTACTGCTATGCAGTTCTGTTTTGGTTATTCCTAGGTTACTTTGTCCTCAGGCTGTGCCAAGTGCCTCTCAGTGAGCCTGTACTGAGTGGACACCTTCTGCCCTGAAGAACTTACAGGCTGCAAAAAACAAAAAAAAAAACCTGGAAAGGGATGGGAATGAGGTTGGAGGCTGTCCTGGGGTTCAAGGCCCTCTTTTTCCTCCTTTGGGTACCCCTTGGGGTCCTCTGGCTGCCCTTCGCTCTGCTTCCCATGGGGAGAAAGGCTTTCTTTGCAAATGCTACAGTGGATGGGCTGCCACCTACTAAAAAAAACTTTGGCCAGTGGGAAGAGCCAAAGCCAGTGAGGGAGGGGGAATAGAATGGAGCACAGTGGGCTCTCATTGGCCGCCAGCCACCCCCAATGGGAATCCAGCATGCTGCCCTCAAAGGGCAGCTGGTGTTGGAGCAGAAGGCTGAGGCTCTGCTGTCAGTGGGCAGGGCAAAGGTGAGCCCAAAGACTCACAAAAAAAGTTAAAGGTGACCATTCCACCCCTTGCTGGAGAGACTCCTTCGCTCCCTTTTCTATTCACTTCTATTTTAACAAGCGATAGACAAGGGTCCCTGGACCCCCTCTTCTCTACATGAGGCAGAGTTTTTGCATGCTACTTCCACCAAGTATCCAGACTAGTGGTTCCTAACCGGGGGTCCAGGGACCCACACGGGTCCTCAATGTTCTCACAGGGAGTCCACAAAGGCTTGAAGACTGCTCAGACCACCTCCTGCCTGTAGTGGAGTGGCCATGTGACAGGAGCCAAGGCAAAGACTGGCTGGCTTGGCCTGTGCATTGCCATCCAATCCACTCCAGCCACAGACTTTCAGGAAGAAGCAGGAGAAAAGTCTTTCCCCTCCCCACTCCAGTGCCTCTGAGGGAAGATTTCATGGATGGTGTAATTGTATTGTTGTTGTTTTAAATCTAAAGTCTTGGGGGGCCATGGCAACAAAAGACATTTAAAGAGGCCACTGATAAAGAAAAGTTTAAGTGGCATTATTGTTATCAGGTATTATTGTTGTTAGGGTTTAAAACCTTTAGTTAAATCTTGGGGTCCCATGGCAACAAAAGATATTTAAAGTGAGTCCCTGCTAAAGAAAAGGTTAAGAGCCACTGGTATAATTGTATTATTATTGTTCTTGTTAGGGTTTAAAATCTTGAGTTAAGTCTTGTGGGTCCATGGCCACAAAAGATATTTCAAGGCGATCCCTGGTAAAGAAAAGGTTAAGAGCCACTGGAGTAATTTTATTAGTATTAGTATGTGCCCTGCTGAGGTTTCAAGCAGTGGTTGCAGCATGGAGCTTGGAGTGGCAGTGTTCCTTTCACACAGTTCAGCTACATGGTATTATTTTAGGGGGGAAATACTGCATTTTTTTACATGTGGGTGGTGATTGGCTTAAGGAGTAATGGAACATTGGTACTTACCGTGAAGGTTCCTTTTCAGCAGAAGAGGGGAGGGAGTCCTTCCGATTGGGTATTGGCTCCGGCTTCAGACAGGCAGAACTATCTACAAATCAAAAAATAGCATACACTCCCCCTGGAGGTGGAGCCAACCCCACAGTCCCCAGGAAGAATAACATAGCTCCAGCATATCAACATAATACCAGAAAAAACAGCAATACACAAAAAAATCAACACACCAAGTCATCACTTTGGGGGGGGGGGTTGGGTAAGGAATCCCTCCCTCTTCTGCTGAAAAGGAACCTTCACGGTAAGTACCAATGTTCTGTTTTCCAGCAGAGAGAGGGGAGCGAGTCCTTCTGATTGGGACCTAAAACAGCGGTCCATCAAGAGGGGAGGGAATCAATCAGTCATCCTTAATCACCTGCTGTAGCACCCGCCGCCCAAAGGCTGCATCTGCGGATGCGTAGGCATCAATCCGATAATGTCTAGTGAAGGTGGAAGCAGAAGCCCATGTTGCGGCTCTGCATATTTCCAGAATGGACTGGGAAGAACCCAATGCAGCCGAAGTGGCAGCACTCCAGGTAGAATGCGCTTGAATACCCTTTGGTATTGGTAATGAACTGCTAGCATACGCCTGCTCGATGCATTGGCGCAGCCACCTGGCAATCGTGGAAGAGGAAACTTTCTTTCCCATTGAATTGCCTGAAAAGGCAATAAACAAGGAATCCGATTTACACCACTCCTCGGATCTTTTCACATATATTCTTAGCGCTCTTCTAACATCCAACATGTGCCACATCCTCTCCAACTCCAAAGTTGGTTTTGGGCAAAATGAAGGTAAAATTAATTCCTGAGACCTATGAAAGGCTGAGTTGACCTTGGGAATAAACGACGGATCCAAACGAAGGGTCACTGAGTCCTTACTGAACACGCACAATTCCTCCCTAACCGATAAGACACTCAACTCAGAAACCCGCCTAGCAGAGGTGATGGCCACCAGGAAAACCACTTTCCATGTTAGGAATTTCAGTTTCACTGTACTTAACAGCTCGAATGGCTTATCCATAAGAGCCTTGAGGACCACATTCAGTTTCCATGATGGAAACCTATGCTTCGTAGGGGGCCGCAAGGCCATCACCCCTTTAAGAAACTTCCAGATGTCTGGATGAGAAGCGAGAGATCCTTTGCCATAACCCTTCAGTATTGACCCCAAGGCTGAAACATGTTGTTTCAACTTGTTTGGCGCCAAGCCTTTTTTCAAACCTGACTGCAGAAAAGCTAGAACTGAGCCTACTGAGGCCCTGAGCGGTCATATTCCTTTCATCCTGCTCCACCTGCAAAAGGTTCGCCAAGTAACCTCATATAGCCTAATAGTGGAAGGCCGTCTGGCCGCTAGCATAGTCTCCACCACCTCACTCTCATATCCTTTCTTTAACAGTCTTTTCCGCTCAACCTCCAGGTGTGTAATTGTAACCAGCCTGGATCCAGATGCAACATCCCGTTTTGCACCAACAAGTCTGGCCAAAGTGGTAACTGCCACGGCTCCTGTACTTGCAACTGAATCAGACCCGGAAACCACGGTCTCCGGGGCCACCAGGGGGCCACAAGGATCACCTCGGCCCTCTCCTGATGAATTTTCCTTAGAACCTTCCCCAACAGCACCATCGGAGGAAAGGCATAACACAATTCCGTTGGCCAGGGTATCGTTAGCGCATCGAAGGCTAACGCTCCTCTGGTCCAAAACCTGGATACAAAGCCCGGCAGCTTGTGGTTCTCTTCTGACGCAAACAGGTCCACGCAAGGTTCCCCGAAGCGAAACACTATCATCTGAAAAACCAGATTGTTGAGCTCCCACTCTCCGTGTGCTAGAGTGTTCCTGCCCAACCAATCCGCCTGGCAATATAAGGTCCCCTTCAGGTACTCGGCCCTGATGGAGGCCAGATGAGCTTCCGCCCATTGAAACAGGCACTTCGCTTCCTGCATGAGCATTTGTGATCTCGTTCCACCTTGTTTGTTTCTGTGAGCTCTGGTTGAGATGTTGTCTGTGCAAATGAGCACGTGACTCCCTTGCACTAGAGGACGAAATTCGATCAGCGCCAATCTCACTGCGCGAAGCTCCAGCCTGTTGATGCTGAATTCCTTTTCCTGCGCCGACCAGGTTCCCTGCGTCATCCGCTCGTGGCAGTGGGCCCCCCAACCTGTCAAGGAGGCATCCGTGGTAACTACCACCCTCCTGGGCTCCTGGATCTGAACTCCCATCCGAATGATGTCTGTCAGCCACCACTTCAGTGACTCCTTCACCATTGGAGGCACTTTTATCCACCTGCATGCTTTCCGTGCAATCAAGTCCTGAAAAGGGAGTAGAAACCACTCGAGATCCCTGAGATGAACTCTTGCCCAAGGAACTGAATCTATACAGGCTATCAGTAGTCCTAGCAGCCGTGCCAGTGACATCAAGAGGCTCTTTTCTTGCGCCAGGTCCATTTGAACCAGGTCCTGTAAACTCTTGTCTCCTGTCCTCTGGAAGGAACACTTTGTAAGCACTGGTATCTATGATGCTGCCCAAATGCTGTAGTCTCTGAGACGGAACTAGATGGCTCTTGTCCCTGTTTACTACAAATCCATGTGCCTCTACGCACTGAATCGACCTCTCTACATCCTGGGTTGTCTTGTCTCTCGAGGCTGCTCTTATAAGGATGTTGTCCAGGTACGGGTAGAGATGTACTCCCTCCGCCCTGAGGGAAGCCACCAGGGCCACTAAGACCTTGGTAAACACTCTGGGTGACGATGAGAGACCGAACGGTAGGGCCCTGTATTGATAATGGTTCTTCTTGAATGCGAAACGAAGGAAGCGTCTGTGTGCAGGATGAATCTTGATGTGAAGATACGCTTCCTGCAAATCCAGAGATGCCAGATAATCCCCCTCCTGAATGCCTTCCAGAATGGAGCGGAGGGTCTCCATCCTGAACTTGCGCCTTGCTACCCATAGATTAACACCTTTCGAGTACAGGATTGCTCTCCAATCCTTGTTCTTCTTGGGCACCAGGAAAAGCAGAGAATACGTTCCCAAAAACCTCTCCGCCGTCGGGACGGGTTCTATTGCCCGTAACTGGATTAGGTGAGCAATCGCCCTTTCTATCAACAGCTGTCTTTCTGGGCATAAAGTCTGGCAAGACTGGACGAAGGTGGGAGGAGGCCTGGCTATGAAATCTATCGTGTAACCCTGGCTGACTGTTCTGTTGACCCAGGCATCTGAGGATGTATGCGCCCAGGTTTCTGCAAATAAAGCCAGCCTGCCTCCCACCTGAAGTCCCGAATAGTCAAAGTGACTGCCCTGGTTTTCCCCCCTGTTTGGATGTTTGAGGTGCATTTGTCTTGTTAAAGGTATTAGTCTTGCCCTTGGGAAAGTATCGCGGAACATTCCAACTGTTCCTATGATTCCTGAAGTCTCTCTGATTCCCTGTTTTGAAGTTCCTATAGTTCTGATAGCTACTACGTGGGAATTTACGTTCCTCCTTTTTAGGGAGGGAAGGCAACGCCTTCTTTTTGTCCTTGGTTTCCACTAAAACTTCGTCTAGAGTATCACCAAACAACTTTCCTCCTTTAAAGGCACAAACAGACAAATTAGCTTTGGCCTTGTTATCCGCATGCCAATTCCTTAACCACAGTTGACGCCTGGCTGCAACATTGGCCCCCATCACCCTAGACCAGTGATGGGCAACCTTTTGAGCTTGGTGTGTCAAACTTCGCCAAAAAACTGAGCATAACTCGGGTGGTGTGTCACTTTGAGGAAAAAGCATTATTTCGCGATATTTACAGTTTAAATAACATAAATGTATAATTGTTATATATAATTGTATTTAACAAACCAAAAACTAATTATTTAACTTACCTGCTTAGTGACTTCTTTGTTCATCCGTCAGTCAGTTTCTTTTGTTGGTCTTGATATTATTTAGCTTGTGTGGGGTGCCGTGAACTAAGATAGATTAGAGTCTTAGGACATTTTCAGACACAAAAAAGTCATCCTGAGGGCTTGGGAGAGGTACACGCCTGTTTCATGGCAGGGGGCCAGTTTCTGATGACATCGTCCCTCTTGCGTTACCCTCTGTGATCCTTCCATGCAACACGGAAGGAACACAGAGGGCAGCGCGGAGGGACGTCATCGTCAGAAACTGGCCCCCTGCCGTGGAACAGCCGCGTACCTCTCTAAATCCCTCAGGATGACTTTTTTTGTGTCTGAAAATGTCCTTAGTTAGACTCTAACTCCAAGACTCTAGTTGCAAATGTTTCATCCTCAGGAGCAGCAAATGTTCATCCTTGGCTACGGCACTTGGCCGTGCAGGAGCTGAGGATGAAACATCCTTCTCAGCATGCAGCTGCCTCAGCAGCCGCGTGTCATCAGAAATGGCTACGCGTGTCAGTGCTGACACGCGTGTCATAGGTTTGTCATCACTGCCCTAGACGAAAAACGAAAGGCATCCAGACTGGTGTCCGCTACAAAGGCGGAAGCCTTGGCCATTTTATTGATCCCTTGTCGGATCTTAACCTCGTCCTCTGACAGTAAGGCTAGGATATCCCTAGCCCACCTGATGGAGGCCCTGGCAAACATGGATGCTGCAGCAGTTGCCCTCACTGCCAAAGCTGAGGCCTCGTGAGACCTTCGTAAAAATGACTCAATCCTCTTATCCTCTGGTGCCTTAAGATTCTCATCTCCATCCCGGGGAAACAGAGATACTGAAACCAGCCTGCAACTGCCGCGTCAATGGCTGGCAATTTAAGCAGGTTCATGATCTCGCTACTGTACGAGTAAAACAACTTTGCATAAGCTGGCTGGGACTTGGATGCCCCAGGATGGGCCCATTCACCTAGCAAGGTTTCCTTAAATGCGTCAGGAAAAGGAAGCACATTGCTAGAGCCCTTCTCCATCATCCTCATTTCGGGAACCCCTTTGCTAGCCTTACCTGCCCCCACCTGGGGAGGTTCCAACTCCAGAGCTCTTATCATCTTTTTTACCAACAAGCCAAACGCAGCAGATTCAAACAGCCTGGGGGATGCACCATCCTCCCCAGCATCCCCTTCTTCCTCCTCTGAGAGCTCCCCCTCCTCCTTGGCGGACGAGGCCCCTTCATCCCCGCTCCCTTCTCCTTCCCAGACCGGGAGCTGGGTATGCTTAACTTTCTTGGTCCTCTTTCGGGGTGGGGAGGGATCTCCCGCGTTCGCGTGGGGTGTTTTGCCCTGGGGTGTTTTGCCCTGGGGTATCAGCCGAAGCCGCCCGCTTCCTCTTCACACACACCCCGCTTTGTTCCCCTCCGTCCCTGCCACAAGCGTGCGGGTCTCTAGGGGAAATGAGGGGCTCCCTCCCCCAGTCAGGAAATCGCCCACTCCCAGGAGGCTTCCGAGGCCGCTTGCCGCCAGAGTCTGCCGCGTGATTAAAGCGATCCACGTGGCAAGCTGTGGAGGCAACTCCTTACCTCCCAGGACCAAGGGGGACAGGTCCTCCTGGGCGCCAACGTCCTCCTCCTCATCGTCCCGGATGGGTTGTTGAGCCAATCCGGACGTCCCGGCTGCGGACGCGGACGCGTGGTCCGTCTCCTGTCCGGAGACCTCATCACGCTCGCGGGCAGTGGGGTCACCCGCCAGTTGGCTCAACGGGCCTCCCTTGGAGGGGGCGCGGAGCGCAAGACCTCCGTGCTGGGTATTCATGCCAGCGAAGGTTAAACTGGTTTCCTCCTCCTCGGAGGATAAATCGCCCCCTTGCACGTGTCTCTTCATGGGGGCCACCATCTTTGATCCTTTGTTCTGGCTTACTAATGCCGGAGCGAAGCAAGTCCTGACCTGTCCCTAGCAAGGCAGAACTGAACTGGGGATTGTGGGGTTGGCTCCACCTCCAGGGGGAGTGTATGCTATTTTTTGATTTGTAGATAGTTCTGCCTGTCTGAAGCCGGAGGCGGAGCCAATACCCAATCGGAAGGACTCCCTCCCCTCTCTCTGCTGGAAAAGAGGAGGGAGGGGTCCTTGTGAGGCTGGGAGTGTAGATGCAGATTTGAGTGTCAGGAGTGGATTGTGAGGTGGACAGGGAATTTGCATGTGGATGGTGATTGACTGAGGGAGTGAGGGGATTGGTTGGGTATATTTCCTAAGCGGCCGATCAGCACACTGGAAATGGCAAGAGAATTATATTATTTTGTAAAAACTGAGTCAGTGAGGATGGACCTCCCAACTAATTAATTGGATTTTTTGAATAGTAGACATTATTTACTCTGTTATAGAACTAGACTAACTTTTGATTTGGGTTTTGATATCGTCTGGGTGCCCGGGGGTCACATCATTGCCCTGCCACTCCTGCTGCCGCTGTGATGGGACCCAGCCAGTCAACTTGCGGCAGCGGGGGCAGGGGAACAGAGTGACTCACCCTTAATGCACCACAGGTATATATTACATCGGTACAGCTCATAATATTCTTAATCCTCAACCACTGACCACCATGCTTGGGCTTATGGAAGCTACAATTCAAAACATATGAAAGGCATCAGGTAGACTATCTCTGATTTTTAAAAAGTTAGACAAACTACATTTATTTTGAGTCTGCATGCAACAGTGAGCTGTGGCTCTAAGTAGAAACGAATATTTCTAATCCCATTCATGATCATATAAAAAAGAGGAGGCAAGCAAGTTAGAAGCTTGTTTGTACAAAGCTACACTACAATTTAACATTATGTCCAAACCAATCCAATGGCTGTAAGTTCAAAAAATATCCAAACATGGCCCACTAAGAATTTACACCCCAGGAATCAATCACTTGTCCAGGTCTGGTAAAAATTTTGATAGTGCTCATCACTTCAGAAGTATTGAAGCCGGAACACTGGTACTTACCGTGAAGGTTCCTTTTCAGCAGTAGAGAGGAGGGAGTCCTTCTTGCTTTATCATGACAGACTCACAAAAGAAGCCTCAACTCTACATCTGCAGTATGTGGAGCACTTACCTACACTATGGTATTATATAGAATGTATGAGAAATAGCTTTCAGCTTTAAAGTGCTACATTAAAGTATCATTTTTTATACACATCCATCAGCCACTATTAAATTGAGAATCAGGGCAATGGTGTACAGGGAGCAATATTAATTTTACCATTATGCTAGTGATTAGCCTGCCAACATGATCTCATTTTACAGCTTTACCTTATACAAGTTCTGATTAGCTCAGATGTGTGTTTATTTTTTAAAGAGAAAAAGAGGTACACCACAGAAACAAATAAACTGCAATAATTTTAAAGAGTACTTCTTAACACTAAGTACAGGCCTGTGTTTTGGCATTTCATGTATGTCTGTCATTAACTCTTAATGCTGAGTACAGGCTTGTATTTTCAGGACATTTCCCTGCTCTGTGGCTCAGCATGCGCCTCCTCCTCCTGGAGGGGCTGCGCGGTGATCTCCTCCTCCCATTCGTCCCTGCGCCGGTCCGGGCAGGGAATGAACAGGGCGCAGCGAGCGGCGGCCAAATCGGAGGCCTTTCCATCCTTGGCCGGCCTCTTCCTGCTGCTGCTGCTCTTCCTGGCTGCTGTGCCGCTGCTGTCTGAGCCCGCAGCCTTGTTGGCGCTGCTGCGTGTGCCCGGTTCCTCCGTGGTGGCTCTGCTGCTGCTGCCCTGCCAGGTGGACCTTTCAGAGGCAATCGCCGCCGCAATAATTGCATCCATCTCCGTGTGATCCATATTCCCCCTTCCTCCAGAGACCAGGTGAGCTGGCACCCCCAAGGCCAATTTTTAAAAGGCAGGGGTTGTTTTTTTTAGGGGGGGTGATTCGAAGATGGCACCAGCTACGTGGAGGGAGGATAAGAGAGCTATAGTAGACCACGTCCTACCAGGAGCATAGGCAGGAAACAGACTGGCCAGCCGGGGGTCGTCCCTGATAAATGACCTCACCGGGGGCAGTCCCAAAAAACTTTTGTTTCCTGCCTACTGGGAGCAATGGGGAAGGACAACCCAAAGCTGACGGATACTCTGGAGCCCTCCCCACTGGGAAATCTATCATTACCTTTAGTTTCCTGAAATAAGTGTTATTCCTACTGTCTAGCTTGGTTACACCATGGATACTTGGTCAACTGTGTAGAATATTAATAAGTAACTTGGGGTCTCATGTCGTAATAGGTGAAGGTGTCTTTCCTAATGTCTAACATCATTCTTGATTCTTCACTTCCTGGTTTTCACAGCACACCACTAATAATAATAAATAATATAATAATAAAATTTTATTTCTATCCCGCCCCTCTGCAGCGCAATCGGGGCGGCTTACAATATAAAAACTCCATAGTCCCAGTACCCTAACCCACCCACCCTTAAAATAATATTAAATTATAAAAGATTAAAACATACAGTAATTAAAGATATATAAATTAGAAAAAAGATTAAAACATACAATAGTTTAAAAAAAATCTGATTACAGCTCAGGGAGGACAGCCGAGTCTTGGGCCGGGATAGTTATTCAGGAAAGGCCTGCTGGAAAAGATCCATCTTGACAGCTTTTTAAAAGCTGTCTAAGGTGTTAATAAGACGGATCTCGTCCGGCAGGCCATTCCATAATCTGGGAGCGGCAGCAGAGAAGGCCCTCTGGGACGTCACCGACAGCCTTGTTTTCATAGGCTGTAACAGATTCCTCCCAGAGGACCGAAGTGCGCGGGGAGGGTTGTACGGAAGGAGGCGGTCCCGGAGATAAGTTGGACCCAAGCCATGCAGGGCTTTAAAGGTTATAACCAACACCTTGTACTATGCCCGGAAACGAATAGGCAGCCAGTAGAGAGCTTTTAGCACAGGTGTTATATGCTCTCTTCTGGAAACACCAGAAATCAACCTGGCTGCAACTTGCTAATACAGTTGCCCCTCCACATTCGCGGCTTTCACTTTCACGGTTTCAACTATTTGCAATTTGCTCAGGAAGCACCTCATTTAAATCAGCTTCTCTCCCTCGTATACAAAGGAGAGGAACTGATTTAAACGAATTGCTCACTGAGCAAACCGGCCACCTAACTCCCCGCTCTCCTGAAACTTGGCTCCGTTTGGGGTGCACAGCCAAGCCCTGGGAGTTCGGGGCAAAGGCGCTTTTCAGCCACCCCCTCACCCTTCCCAAAGCAGCAATGCGGCTTTTCCAGCCTTTTTTGCAGCTTTGGGAAGGTGGGGGGTGGCTGAAAAGCCTCTTGGCCGCCCTCCCTCCACTCCCTCCACCCCCTCCACAGCCTCCCCAAAGTGGCTGTGGGGCTTCAAAGCCCCCCAGCCCCTTCCGGAAGGGCAGGGAGAGGCTCCCCACCCACCTGCCCCCCTCCCTTGCCTACCCGAAGTGGCTGGGGGAGGCCTTTTTTATTTGCAGTTTTTCCACATTCACGGGGGTCTTGAGCCCCTAACCCCTGAAAATGTGGAGGGACGATTGTATTACAGACAATCCTTCCACTGTCCATTTTAAAAGGTCTCTATTCTGTTCCTGTTGTCTTCAACTTTTCTGGTGCCATTCATTCAGATGTGACAATCCTCTTGTGTATTTAGGTTTCCACTACTGGTTTTCTCAGCCAATTCCTTTCTTCTGGCAAACTGCTTGTATAATCTTTCACTACAGAAATCTTTCATTTCTTCTCCCTCTCTGCTTGGATTCCTGCTGAAATTGCTTCTCCGCAGCTAGATTTAGATTGTCCCGAGAGTATGTAAAGGGGTCTGTCTTCTCTGTTTATAAAATTACATAAAATGACATGAACACAAAGGACACTAAATAGCTACTATGATGACATTTATTTGGAACTACATCACATAACAACACCTAGACCAGAGGTGGGAACATGCAGCTCTAGAGACGAAGTTAGGCTTAAATCTCCATTCTCTCAGCACACTAGGACTAATGGGAGCTGCAATCTAACAACTAGAAAGCCACCTATTCTGTGGATTCTCTGTCCAAGATCTTGGTGCCTTTTAATGAAAAGAACAAGAGAAAACTCTTTAAGAACATCTTACTTTCCCACAGTGGGATGGGAAATGAGGGAGCTGGTGCTGTTCCTGTGCACAAGACAGATTCCTGGCAACTATACTATGAGGTGTAGGACACCATCCCAATAGTTTCTGGATCAGAACTTGCACAGTCTGGATCAGAACGTCACTGGTGAAGGTCATCAGTACATGAAGTCACTGGTGAAGGTCATCAGGCTATTCCAAGCAAAGTGTGATTGATAATACTGATAACAATTCAACTCTTTCCTGTTACATCTGAATCAGGTGTGACTGTGCAAGTTCTGATCCAGTCCCAAGTGCCTTCAGTGGCATGGAGTACCTCGTGGAATGAAGGAGTGGAGAACAAAGACTCAAATTCCAGAGACTCAGACCAACTTCCTGCTTGTGCTGGGCGGTCCTAGTTTCCCAATACTAATGGATTGTTCCTGCCACCTTCCACTACAGAATGTTTTTCAAAGGCTCCTGAATAGAGCAAGCTATTGTCAAAATGTAACCCTCTGCTAGAAAAACTGCATCAGCTGCCTATCTGCTACAGAGTTTCATTATATAAGGATTCATTGTTAGTTTATAAGCCCTAAACAACTTTGGACCATCATGAGCCACTTTTTCTCTTAAAAGACCTAACGGGTCTTTAAAGCTATCTGGAGGTGTCCTTCTTGTAACACTACATACTATTGACATACACTTGGCAGTCAATTCAGGACAAGACAGTCAGTGTAGCGGTATTTTCTATGTAGAATTCTCTTCCATCAGAATTTAACATGCTCTGACTCTCCTTAGTTTTTGATGCATGTTAAAAATATATTTCAGTAAGCTTCCCCTATTTAGTCCAATGTGACATCTCTTCCTTGGATCTCCAAAAGAATCTTTGAGTGTTTTCTGTTTAGTATATATTTTACTAATGTATACCAATTAGAAATTTTTGCATATAATCAGTACACAAGTATCTGTAAATAAACAAACAGATCAATGTTTTGCTAGTGAAATAAATACACTGCAAAAGATACATGGATGTCTGAAACACGGGCTTTTCAGAAGGAAATATTGTTAAAGGCATTTGCCTTGGTCTATTATAAAGAAACATAACTGAACCATATCTAATCTATTATGTTTTGTGCATTAGTCTATGAAAAAAAAATCCCCAGAACAGTACAACTAGAACATGATTATAGCTTTCTAAGTACACAAGAACTGAACAGGAATCACCTTATCATCTGGAAAAGTACAGTTCAATTTTTTGACCAAAGACTGAAAGAACGTAATATGGCATTAAAAGCAATGGGTGGAATCCATTTGAGAGCTAATGAAACGTTTCCACAGTGTAACAGGAATGGGGTGATTCCCCTGCCCTCAAAAATCTGCCCTGGGGTGTTGGGGGCCTTCCAAAGATAATTCAGGGGGACATGAACTATGGCGTGAAACTACCTCCTCCCTGTTTAGAATACTGAAATACAAATAAGAGACTGACCACAAAGTTAGTTGAAAGATGACTCAGAGGTGAAGAAATACTAGATAAACTGGACAGAAGAGTAAGAGACAAGAAGAGGAAAGAATTACTCAGTCTTACTCTAGTCTCCTTTATTAGTATGTTCGTCCTAAACTTAAAAAAAGAACTACAGATTACATTGTAAATTATTCATAATTCAAAACTCATAGCACACCTTCCCAAACAAACAGAGGAAAGATTTAAAACCTGCTTGCTAAACTAAAGCAACAGAATAATCTACCATTAGAACAATACAGCTATTTACGTAAGCTTCCAAAAACAAGAATCAGAACTCTAGCCTAACTCTTCCATCATAACAGTTCATTAACAAAATACAGTGACAACTTTTTCAATAGTTCCATTTTAAAGTTTTGAAATAATCCAATTATTTCAACAAATGCTAAATACTGTATTGCTGCTAGCATTTGTTAGGCACATCTGTTTCACTAGTTTCCAAACACTGGTTTGAATGGCATTCTACAGGGTATACTACAGGGCAGGTGTGGGCAACTTATAGCTCTCCAGATGTCATTGGACAGGAACTACCACCAGCCTTAGCCAGCACAGCTGGTATTGATTTATAAAGGCCTATATGGCTCAGGCCCAGGCTATTTGAAGGACTGTAAGTTCCCATATGAGCCTGCTCACACTTTAAGATGGGGGGAGGCATTTCTCTTGGTCTCACTGCCTTCACAGGCACAGTTGGTAGAAATGCAGTAGAAGGCCTTATCTGTGGCTGTTCCAACATTCTGGAGCTCCCTCCCTGGAAAGGACTGGACGGCTCCTTCTTTGCTGTCTTTTCGGCAGCAGGTTAAGACCTTTCGTTTCCATCAAGCCTCTAGAAATTGATTTTATCAAAGGGCTTTTATAGTGCTGTACTGTTTTTAATCTTTGTTTTAAATTAAGATTTTAAATATTTTAATTCTGTTATTTAATACTTTTTTAACATTAATTTTGTATGTTTTTAACTATGTGTTTCTATTATATTATATCTTTTTATAAATCACCTCTGGGAGAAAGACAGGATATAAAGTGATGGATGGATGGTTTGTGATGAGCAATCCAACAGCCTCTGAAGGGTCACACATTCCCTCATCTCTGCTATAGAATTTCACTATCTGTACCTCTTCTCTTCAAGATGTGACAAGATGCTGAAGAAGGGGGCAAATTATTCATGACACAACATTTATGTATCAGCAGCCATGAAATGCAATCCCTTAAAAGCTAAGTGTGGTTACCAGATATGATAAGGAATGCAGGTAAGACAAAAACATAATGGATGCCATAAATGCTCTTATGTTTTTTTTAAAAAACCTAAATCCTCTCAACACAGTTTGCCCATCCTACACCACCTGGTTCAACCACTGACTCCTTTTGCTTAGTATTTAATTATTCATTTATTCAATTTTATTCATTTATTCAATTCTGAATCATCTACTATAATTTGTTTTCCCACTCGCCAGCCACCCATTCTCCAAGGAGCTTGCCACCACTAAAACAAGTACCTACATGGCATATACATGTCTAAATGCCCTAAAGGTACTATATCCCATCTAATCTTTGAAGACATGGTCAGGTCTGGTTAATATTTGGAACAGAGACCATCACAGACACCAGTTCTTTCAGGCTATATTCAGAGAAAGGCAATGGCAAACCACCTCTGAGTACTCCTTAAGTTACCATGAAATTCACGGAACTGACGCAAGTTGATGGGTGACTTAAAGGCACATACTATATATGCTCATGTATACTTATGAAATTCACGTGGCTGCCCATGACAGTCGTCAGGTGACTCAAAGGCACGAACACACAGAGCATGCATATGAAATTATACAGTTGTCCCTTCATATTCGCTGGGGTTTGGTTCCAGGACGCCCGTGGATACCAAAATCTGTGAATACTCAAGTCCCATTATATGCAATGGCATGGCAAAGTGGTGTCCCTTATATAAGATGGCAAAATCAAGGTTTGCTTTTTGGATTATTACTTTTTAAAGAATATTTTCAAGCCATGAATCCACGGTACTTAAATCCATGGATACCAAATCCATGGATACAGAGGGACAACTGTATAGGTGTTTTAGTATACAACAGTGGTTCTTAAAACCCCCCCCCATTAAATCTTTTGTTATCGTATACCCCCAAGACTTAACTCAGGATTTAAAACCATAATAATAATAATACCTGATTAACAATTATATAATTATACCATCCATTAAACCTTCCCTCAGAGGCACTGGAGGGAATACTTTTTTTCTCCTGCTTCTGTCTGCAAATGTATGGCTGGAGTGGACTGAATGGTAATGTGCAGGCCAAGCCAGCCTTTGCCTTGGCTCCTGCCACATAGCCACTCCACCCTGGGGAGAAAAAAGGGCTGAGCAGCCTTTAAGCCCCTGTGAGGACATCGTGGTGGTGGTGGGGGTGTCCACAGACGACAGGTTAAGAACCACTGGTGTGTGGGAATGGATGGAAGGGGGTGGTGAATTATGTATTGTATTGTTTGTGTTTTATATCTTATACGTTAATCAAGGTCTACTGTGTATACCTGTTGAGATATATATATATATATATATATATATATAATGGAATTACTGTATATTAAAAATATTAATTAAAAAAAGAAAAGAACCACTAGTGTACAATATACAAACCACACACACACACACACACACACGACATACACGTTCTCGCGTACATGAATCACAGAGCTGGAAAAGACCACAAGGACCATCCAGTCCAACCCCCTGCCATGCAGGAATCGTGTGCCCACAACAACTTCGTAGCCATCACGGGCTTGTAGGGCCACCCAACTATTCTCATTCCTAAGGCGCCCCACGACCAGCGCCCACCTTCCGAGGGCCTCCAGTCCCTCCCGACCCCTCCCGCCTTTTCCCCTCAGGCGCCTCAGAAGCCCCATCCACCCCCAGTCCCTCAAGCCAGAGGAGCCGCTCCCTTCCGACCCCCATCCGTCCCCTCCGCATTTCCCTCCTTTCTTCTCGCCCCTCTTCCTCACCCCTTACCTTCCCCTCCCCGGTTCCTCACACCGCCGCCATTCATCCCAGGGAAGCTCGACGGCCCTCCTCACCTGTTGCGCCCGCCGCCGCCGCCGCCGCGTCTCCCGCCTCGCTTCCCTGCCGCCGCTCAAGGCAACGACTAGGCCCGGGAAACGGCCAGGACTCTCTTGCTTGCTCTCGCGAGAAACAGACTACTGGGGGGTGCGTGAAACCTCGCGAGACTTCCGGCACGGGAGAGGGGAGGGCGGGGTGGAGAGAGCGGAGCGAGGAGGGAGTTGGAAAGATTTATTTTTTTTTACCTCAGGAGGGGCGGAGGTTGCTTCGTTCCCGTGACCGCCCCGCTCGTGTGAACTAAGCGGAGAGGCGAGGCGAGGGGTCTTCTTTCTCGCTCTCGCTGCGGCCAAAGGGAGCCTGGAGTGAGGTGGCTCCGGAGGCATCTTCGTCCCCACCGCCCTCTCAGGAGACGTTCACACTACACTTATAGCGCTATAATTATTACGCTTTAACTGCTCTGGCTTCCTCCTGTGGAATTCTGGGGTTTGTAGTTTAGTGAGGCCTGAGATCTCTGGCTGAAAGTTGTAAATGCCCCTCTCTAAACTACAAACCCCAGAATTCCACAGGAGGTGGACAGATCATTTAAAGTGAAATAATAGTGCTATAAAAGTGTAGTGTAATAATTGGTGTGATACAGGATTTCCAGTAAAAGTGGTAAATAGCAAATAATGTGAAATAGTAACAGTATAACAGTGTAGTGTGAAAATCTCCTCTTTGAAGCACCTTCTCTGCTTTTTTTTTTTTTTTTTTTTTTTGCCCCCACAGGCCAGTGTGGACACAAACGGAGGAGCCACTATCTAGGAGCTCACAGGGCACCCGGAGAGAGGGGTGTGGGTGTATATACAGTACACTATATGCTTCTCTGTGTCACACTCACACGCGTGACTCCTGAAGGGTTAGTTCGTGAAGCTGCTGCTCTCTCACAAGAGTGTCTTATAGTCTTTGTTCCTGTGAGGCGTGTCACAAACATCTTTTAAAATCCTGGAATCAATAAAATGGCTAGCCCCATTGAATCGATGGCAGCTTAAAGACCAAGCTCTTCCGACAGGCCTATCCAGATGCTTTTAAATTGTGAATTATGAACTGTGTACTGATTGTTTTAAAATGTCTTAGTCTTACTTGTTTTTTTAAATGGATAAGTTTTAACTGATATGTGTTTTTAACTAATGTTATGTGGATGTGTTGTTCCCCGCCTGAGCCACAGGGAGAGGCAGATAAGAAATTATTATTATTATTATTATTATTGGTTCCCAAATGTCAGTCCTCCAGATGTTTTGGACTTCAACTCCCAGACTGCCTGACTGTTGACCAAATTGACTGGGGCATCTGGAAGCTGAAGTCCAAACCATCTGAAAGACCAAAGTTTGGGAACCACTGGTTTAAAGGTAAATCAACGTGTATATTCATCCCATAGGATTAGAAGTTGGATTTAGGCCTCTGATTGACGTCACCATGTAACGTATGTTTAGGTGGAAAGAAGCAGCACCAAGCCCAGTGGGTATTACTCCTAAATCAGGAACACCACCTACCCTCTTACCAGAGAGTAGGCCCCATACAGTTCAATGGGACTTACTTCCCTCTGGATAGAATTGCACTGTGAGCAGGAACTGTACCACCCTGTCTGGTTCTAAGAGCTCCTACAGCAGAGAACAAATATTCAGAATTCTAACCCCAATATTCAGAATTCTACCCCCAAAAGCCAGTTTAAGGAGTTTCTACTAAATACCAATATAAGATATTAAAATAATCCTTTACATGTGTTTAATTCCAGAATTTAAAACCATACCCCTGAGACAACCTGCAATAAAATGGCCCAGCTCCAATTCTGGTGAAATGAATCATAGAACTGTAGAATTGGAAGAGACCACAAGGGCCATCCAGTCCAACCCCTGCCACGCAGGAAATCACGATCAAAGCATCCCTGACAGATGGCCATCCAGCCTCTGTTTGAAGACCTCCAAGGAAGGAAACCCTACCACGCTCCGAGGGAGTGTGTTCCACTGCCAAACAGCTCTTACTGTCAGAAAGTTCCTCCTAATGTTGAGGTGGAATCTCTGTTCCTGGAGCTTGCATCCATTGCTCCATGTTCTAGTTTCTGGAGCAGCAGAAAACAAGCTTGCTCCATCCTCAATGTGACGCCCCTTCAAATACTTAAACAGGGCTGTCATATCGCACCTTAACCATCTTTTTTCCAGGCTAAACATACACAGCTCCCTAATTGTACTGTATCAGAAACTTTTATGTCATTGTATGAATAACTTCCATGACACTTAAGGGAAATGTTCTTTGGACCACATAAAATATAATTGGCTGGAATCCTGCTAGAGTGTTCCAACCAGTGATATTGTGCTGAAATATATTAAAAGACCCATCAATTATAAACTGAGCTTTCACTGTCTTTCATATCTTCTGCTCCCCAGAGGAGGAAGTGCTTTCTTGTATTCAGATATGTCTGCCAAAGTTAATAAATACAAGAAAAGTTATTGGGGGGGTGTTACATGTTTCTGGTTTTTAACAATGCCAAGAAGATATAAATTAGACTAATTAGGGCTAATGGGTCTTACATCTGAGTAAACATGCTTAGGATTGGGTGGCTGAGATAAACAAGAAGCCACTAGTTTTCCCTAGCTTGAGGGAAGTGGCACTGAAATATTCTGGTGGATCTCTCTGCCTTAAATTGTCTGTAAGGCACAGAAGGCTAGGGCTAGAGAGTCTTCAATATCTGAGTCTTCAACATGTCATTGGCCATTTCACTGTTGTTGTTGGCTACAGAAACAGAATTACTCCTTGGCAGACAGATATGTCTCAAACTTGGAATCACCTAGATTTGTCCGTGGGCAAGGTTAACAAAGAATACTGGATTAAATTAACCTTTTTTTGTACAATCCAACCAGGAAATCCTTATCCTTGGATCCCTATAGTATTTCTTTTCCTGCACACCTTAATATGCAGAAGCAAACACCAGCAAAGATACCAAGTTGTGGGAGTAAGGAAAGATTGTCTCAGTGCATCTGCTGAGTGAAGATCCTGCAGCAACATGCCTAGGGAGAGTTTTTGTAAGTAAAAATGTGTAGTTCCAAATGTTTGGGTCTTCAAGGAGAGAAACACCATTTGATGCCCATAGCATCAAAAGGGCAGAGTCCCTCTTCTATCAGCCTTTGCACCAACTACTCTTTGCCTTTTCCCCATTCCAGTACTGCTTCCCTCTACAGGTATTCCAGCAGCCAGCATTATTGGGGAGGTGAGACAGTCAGACTTAGTTCAGTTGAATGAACTTCCATTTGGTTCTCCCTCCCCAAAAACTGTCCCCTTCAGCAATCACTCACCTGATAATTTTCTAATTTGTATGTAAGTGTATGACTGTCTCAGTACTTGGACTTGCTTATTTTCCTTTTCCCTCTCTGCTCTCCCCGTCCCCCACTCTAGCCTCATTAGTCTTAGATTGTAAAACACCATTTTAAACTGTGAACTTTCTTAGTGCTACAGCAAAAAGTGGTTTATACATATAATTAATACATGAAATCATAAGTATGACTGTTTTTACAAACTGTTCTGCCTACTCTGAATCTGGAACTGACTGTGGTTTATACTGGTTTAGGCCACAGAGTCCCAAAGGAGGATGACACTGAATTGTTAAAAGCAAAAGGTTTCTCCACATTAACACAACTGGCCAGATATTCTATGAAGCAACTAAAAAGGTATCTTATGACTTTGCCCTGAGTAGGCCTAGTCATCTGATCTGCCTGCAAATACAATAAGAGCAAGGTCTTTAAAAAAACACACACACACAACTCTATTTTATGAGCTCTAATAACTCCCTCTAGTGTCACAACTGTTAATAAAACTTTTGGTTATTTGGTTTTTATGTTTATTTTGTGTTTTAAAAGTGCCATGGGATTGTCAAGAACCCAGTTCAGGTCACACTGTTGCATTCACCATGGAACCAAATCAGGTATGGTTTGTTTAAGCTGAGGTGAATAATTTAAGGCAGATGGTAGTGGTAGGCAGTTGCTTCCTGGCTGCATGTATGAAACTTCATTGTTAGTCTGTCAGAACGCTGGGTGATAGTCTCAACTACAACCATGCTAACATGGTTTCTGTATTTTCCTCCCAATATTTTAGACATACCAGAAGAAGAACTTGTCCTGTCAGAACCAGAGCATGATAAGAACACCTTCAGTTTTCTTCCCCAGCTCGATATTTGATCATCTTTGCCTGCTAGTGGGTTTTGAAAACTAACATAATGAATTTTACACCTTTTTGGTTGGCCTAATAAAGGTATCACCACTATGATTGCAAATAACAAGTTATTTATATCCATTATCTTTTAAAATAGCAGGTCTAATTAAATTACATTATGGTTCTCCTCAGATGCCAAGATTGACAAAGAGATCGATCACAGATTAGCATATAGCACATTTGGAAGACTTTACAAAAGAGTCTGGAGTAATAAACACCTGCGGCAAAGCACAAAAATCAATGTGTATAGAGCCATTGTACTGTCTATTCTCCTTTACGGGTCTGAAACATGGGTCACCTATCGCCAACACTTACGACTCCTCGAACGCTTTCATTAGCGCTGTATACTATTCTAAGTATACACTGGACTGACTATGTGTCGAATGTTGCTGTCCTTGAGCAAGCAGGGATCACCAGCATTGAGGCCATGATATTGAGAATACAGCTGCGCTGGGCAGGGCACATTTCTAGGATGGAGGACCATCGCCTCCCAAAAATAGTACTCTATGGTGAACTCGCCACGGATCAGCGTAAGAGGGGCGCTCCAAAAAAGCAATACAAAGACTCCCTGAAACAACATCTCAGGCTCGGCCAAATTGATCCCCAACAATGGTCCACCCTGGCCTCACATCGGGAGACATGGAGATGCACTATCCACAATGCTGCAGCCTTATTTGAGAACTCATGTCGAACAATTCTTGAAGAGAAACGACAACGCAGAAAGAATCACAACCCGGAAACATCACCCAAGGAGACCTTCTGCTGTGCTTTCTGCAACCGGACTGGTTTATCTCAGATTGGCCTTTTTAGTCATCAGTGCCCTTGCAGAAAGCACGGGATGAGTCCTTCCTGAATCTTCGTTTGCAAAGAAAAGCCAGAGACAGGGTTATAACTTAAGGAGGGATCACTTCACTCCTTTTGTGGTATAACTTTTAAAGTTATTCTTATATTTATAGGAGTGTGGCCTCACTAAATGGTGAAGCGGAAATCACTCTGTTCAAGTGTTGGTTTGTGATTTGTTGTGAATGTTGAGGTAACAGCCTCAACAGCCACCGCCCTGGCCTTGGAGGGAGAGAAGAAGAGGCAGGCAGAACTCCATCAGGCCTGGGCCCAGAAGCAGGTGAAAGGCCCCTCCCTCCAGCCCAACTGACATTGTCCTGCCCTTGGAGGGAGAGAAGAACCAGCAGTATCTGCTGGATTTAATCCCTACCCCCACTGCCATTCCCTTTCCCTTATGTGTCCTGTCTTATTTATGGTAGATTGTAAGCCTGAGGGCAGGGAACTGTTAAATTGACTCTGATAGCCTTTGTGGCTGAAGAGTGGGATATAAATACAATAAATAAACAGTAATGTGGATCGAGGACACTATAGACCAGTGTCTCATAGTGTTGAGGTGCATTTTCAAAACATAGCTAAAGCAAATATTTAGTTTTGAGAAGTGGGAAAGTAAAAAGTTAGTTTTAAAAACTATATGTATAGTATATAGATAGATAGATAGATAACAAATATTAAAAAATACAATGGTGCCTAATTACTTTTGGTCTTGAAACAAACATTTACTGTAAAAGTGACTTTCCAAGCTCTTATAACTTCACCCACACCAAATAGTAGTATGTCTAAGTGACTTAAAATGTTTTGTGTCATTGTTTTGTGCTAAATATAATGGGATGGATCCAATGAAACAATCAAAAATCGTGCCTCAAGCTGGCTGAGGGGACCCAGTTCTTACCCAAAGCCATATGAGTGTTTGGATTTGGGGGAAGTGCCTCACCTCTGATGGAAATGAGGTCCCTGAGGGAGTGACACCACCCCTTTGCTAATGATAACAGAAGAGCCCAAAACAAGATATGTTGAATCCATAGAATGCAAAGCCTCATCATCTCTGTTCCCTCAAAATATTTTCCTTCTCACAGTATCCGTGACAGATTTTTTTTAAAAAAATGCAGGAATGGGGAAACTACCACTGCACCTCCAATCTTAGCTGTAGTGAAGTGGAGAAGTTCAGGAAGCAGTGATTCTTCTATCATGGGACTTGTCTATACAAGGCAAAAAAATGTGGATTGGCCCACAGTAAAGGCAACTCGCAGCAGCTGCTATTTGTCTTAATGTGTTTTGTTTGTTTTTTGGCAGATTGCAGGCATGCAAAGCTATCCACATTTGCTATGCAAATGGACATGCCTGCAAATCAAGGTGGCGGCCACAAGTGAATTCATTGTGTTTTTACTTATCTCAGTTTGTCACTGCCAGACAGTATTTAAAAAAAATATATCCAAGGTGCAAAAGAGTAACCTTTTGCTTTAACTAAAAAACAAACAAACAAAAAGCCATTTTATCACCTTTGTACTTGCTCACTAAGGCAAAAATCCAACACGGTGGCTTTGGGCACTTGCCTTGTTAGCAAGCTCCACCACCACCCCATGCACGTCTGACCAATCAGCTTTCAACTTCTGCTCATATAGGTAAAGCAAAGCAAATCAAATTGCTTGTCCCAATGAGCGGGAATGTGCATCCCACCACTGTTTTTTAAAAAACTTGGGGAAAAGCCGTGAAGGCTTTTCCTGTGCAGTATATAGTGGATTTGCCCCCCTCCTTCCCAATATGTCGAAATGATGCAAAATCCCATTGAGACAGATCATTTTCTCACTTTCTGTAAGGAGTATTTTCGCTGTTTAGACAACCCCATAGAAGTTCTCCCCTTGTCTAAGGAAGCAGTTCCAAAAAAATGTTCTGGGGGAAGTAAACCCAACTCAACATAATGCAATTACTTCAAAGTACGCATTCAGTAGGATTGCACTGTAAATTAGCTGAACCTAGATGCCATTGAACTCAGTGGGACTTCACTTAGTCGAGATGAATTTTCACATTGATTTCATTGGGACTAAAGTTCAACTAACAATCTGGACTTAACCAAATTAATTAATTATCCTGTTCCAAATGATAATAAAGGAGGAGTGCGTCTGTATACTTCTCACATATAAATAATGACAGGAATACCTGAGGTTTGTGCTTTTCATCTACTGTCTGAGAGCTTTTGGTCCATTTTATTTGACAATGCATTAGCAAATTACAGATATAAAGAAATAAACTGCATTTCTGTAAGTTTAACATGAACATGCAGCAAATGAATAAACAGAAAGTGCATTTTAAGGCCGTAGTCCCACAAACACACCATATTCCAGAACACTTCTTCCAGGTGAAATACACTGAATGCAATGCAAGTTCTCTGTGGCCAGTACTGGTGGGTTGTCTGTATATGCAGGAGCATGCCTAGTAGTAAGAGTACAAGAAAATACTCTAACCATTAATCAAAGTTTTGCCATTGACTTCTAAGGAACCAGAATTTCTGTTGCTATCCAGGTATAATGAATGCCAGTTCCCTATTTGCACATTCATATCTATTCCAAAGAATGATGAATGCATTTTGACAATATTGCTATTGTTTATTAGCCAACTTTTGCAAATGCATGAGGTACTGAACCTAAGAAAAGTTACTTTTTCTTACTATGATAATTTGTGTGTTTACCAATTTATATAGAAAAAGCCCAATTTCTTACTCCTGTGAAACCACAAGATAATGGGCTCTGCTCCAAATGTTGTATCACCTGTATCCTATCTCTGTCCTGGATAAATTCGGATTGTCAGCCAAACCTATATCATGATGTGGCCTTACTGGTGTTTGCATTATTCATCATAACTTGTTTTCCTTCCTAGCAAATCCTGTAGTTTGGTCCTATGCATATTTACTCAGTAGGAAGTCCTGATCAGTTCAGCGGAACTTATTACTAAGTAAGTATGCATAAAATTACAACATCTCAAGCTGTGAATCTAAACAGATTTATGAAGACATTGTTGACATGAATGGGACTTTAAGCAAAATATATCTAAGATTAGGATATCAAGTTCTGATTCCAATCACACTTACAAGTTCCATCACAGCTGCTTTAAAGTGCACTTACAGCTCTTCCCCCAGGACCAGAAGAGGCCTTTTTCCAACAAAGAAATAAAGCAGAATTCAGTTTCTGTTTTACTTCCTGGTTTGGAAAAGTCCTTTGCCAGAGTTAAAACAGGCCAGGGAGACCCCAAAACTATGTGAAATTTTCCCCAGATACTTTAGGACATGCTGGGGGCCGGGAGAACTTTTTCAGTAAAAGAAAATAACATCAAAAAATGGGAGGGGTGAAGCCCAGGGGCCTCAAAAATGATATGTGTACCACAGATCACACTTTCCCCAGTCCTGATATAAAAGTAGGTATGTCATCCTATTGCATTAAATTATTTTCAAGCTAGTGTACTTTAGGAATACCAGAATAGATCACTCCTACTTAGTTCTGTTGACTACTTTTATCTAGATTCCCATTACCCACAAAGCCATTTTGTTATGTCACACTGCTCCTGTTTGAATACTAGATTATACAAAAGCTTCAGAAGTTCCTTGGATACATTCAGATTGAAAGGATATTCAAATTCAGATGAAAGGACATACATAACTTGGATAAGTTTCTTTTTGTGGACTAAAACCCCCAGAATCTCCCAGCGAATATGGCTACTGTCCACAGTATTAAATGAAAGATTTAAGTTACAAAGTCTCATAATTAAGTCAAATACTGATAGTAAATTGCTTCCACTGATGGTAATCCAAAAGTCACTGATTTTAGAAAGTTGGATGGTAGCTACCCTGACAGGACCACTCAACATTTGTATTTTGTGTGCTACAACCATTGTCATGGGCTATTTGTGGACTACAATCATTTACACTCAAATTCAGACTTTCACAGTGACAGTGTGTTAAAGGTGGATCAATTCTGGTTGATTGTTTTTTAAAAAAACTTGTACATCTTTCATTTTTTTACAGCTGATTTACATCACCATCTTAGTGAGGTAGGGAGTGCAACCATGGCTGCAACTGCTACCAGTTTATCTTGACTTGCTGCAGAAGGCTGCTATCCTCCAGTGACTAAAAGAGAGGCTACAGCTTGGGATCATTCTTCTTGTGGCAGTTGCATCCTGTCATGAGCGGAAATGGATGCCTAGATCAATCCACAACACTGCCTTTCCTAACTACCAGAAGAAAGCACTCCCTTTCTCCTGGTACTATCTTACACCTTGTCAAAGGATTAATGGGCCTGTTAAGACCAAGCCAGCTGCTGCAGCATATATTAGTTGTGTGGCCTTCTAGAAGTCAGTGTACATAGTAAGATCAGTGTCAGGAGATAAGCATAAACATCCTTTTATTGATGTGATGGGTGAATCACTGAATCAACTCAGGATTGTCCTTACAGTGACTGCCTATGACCATGTACCATGTTCAGTAGCACAACACCTGGAAGAAGCTATGGTGGTGGGGGGGGAAACGACCCTGGAAAATAAAAAAAGCTTTCTCACCCAATGTCAGGCCACCCCCAGTGCAGAAGCTAACAAAGCAGATGACTCAAATGCAATTCATATCCTCCAACTATCTCACTTTGATAGGGACAGTCCCAATTAATCCTCTTTTCAGATACTTTTTAAATGACTCAGCTTCTCTCTCCTCTTCCCACATTCCCACTCTGTCCTTCACTTACTTCAGTTGGTGCAAACTGAGTTAAAAGTGCAAAAGCAGTTTTTATTCAATTAACTCAGTGCAGGGAAAGGAGACAAGAGGGTGGAATTTTGCCCTTCCCAGTAAGCTTAGGTAAAAGCAAACTGCTGCAGCCTCTCCTAGTCTGTGTGTTCTTCCTCATTAATAACTGTTGCCATCTTGACTACACTCTGATGTCGCTTGGCCACAGATATCTCAGTTTTCATCTGTGAAATGTTGGTGGGTATAGAATTGTCCTTACAATTTACACTGTATGGAAAACTGAGGAAGCTCTGACAGCCAGAACCACTTCAACATGTAGACCAAGTGTAGTAATCATACAGCCTTCTAGATGTTGTTCTCTGCAGTTTTACAACAGCTGGAGGACTGCATGATTGCCACTTCTGATGACGTCTATGAGAATAAGATGCTCAGAATAAGTACCTTTAGTCCCCAACAAGTAGCATTATGCAGACATGGCCTTAGATGTCATTGTCTTATAAATAATAAATAATAAAATGCCCTAATTGCTCACTACTCTATGCAGTTAACAGGAAAGACAACACTATGGTCTTTCACTGTGGTTTTGTTTTGAATGTGTTATCCTTATAACTTTTGCTCCAATCCTTTGGTTTCTTCTGCATCTTTGCCTGCAGATGTTCAGGAAGCAGTCTCCAGCTTCGGACCTCACGGGGCTTAGCATCCACAGCTGTTTCTTCAGCAGCCTGAGGAACATGGTGCACAGTCTGCAATCTCTCAATGAGCCAGTTTTGCCTGTTTGCAGCATGGAGGTGCTCTCCCAAATTGTGCATAATTTGCATTTCACTTACAGACCTCTTCCTGTAATAGACAGATTGCGAGGGATTAAACACAACCTCATAGGAATAGCAACGTAAGCTTTAATTCTGTATCTTTGGGAAAGCTAGATGTAACACCGTTCACATCACTGCCAATTGCCTGGATTGTTTTTGAAGGGTAGTGAGTAGGCACATGGAGGGTGGAATGATCCAGAATAAAATACTAGTAGTGGTGGTGCTTTAACCACTTGTTTTCAGCTGCAATTACAGTCTTGATTGGTCCTCCTGCATTTTCTTAATTACATCAGGAAGAGCTCTTACTAGCACCACTGGAAGATTGTTAGTACATCCTACTTCCAGAGACCTCTGAAACTAACATATAATAAAATTGGTGTATTAATAAATTGGCATATTATTAATTTGGTTCATTAATGTGGCCTTCCACAAGGGAAAAACAGGATGGTCTCATAAAGGTCATCTGAGTGCCATGCTTTACCCTAGGGAAGACTAAGGCTAAAAGTCAAAAGGACACATTTCCCAGTGGAAAGGGAGATGATGGATGGATGAATCCTTTGTGGATGCTGAATTTGAAATTTCGTCTCCTTAATCCCCAACCTTAAGACAGAGGTTGCCCAAGCTTTTTAAATCCAATCACTGGACATTAAGGATAGTTTGCAACACATTAGCATCTTCCACACCTATTGTCAAGACCAGGAAACTAATTGTGCAATCCATGAAGGCTCATGGAGTCTATTGTTCCAACCCAGAAAGCATCAACTCCCCTGAGGTGTATTTGAAGGTATAAATATGATCCCCAAAATCTCAATTGTGCACAGACAGTTATAGGGGAAACCCTCTCACTCTGTGTTAGCCTCCCAGATTCCTCCATCCACTCTGCAGGATTGACCAACAAATTCCAGACTACAGGACAGGTTGTATCATCCCAACAAATCCTCTTGCTACCCTCTATCCAAGTTTTTCCTACTGCCTTTCTATAGCCTTGTGTGAATGCTTCTTGTGTGACTGTGTGTGTGTGTTAATTTTTGGAACACTTAATAAAAACCATAAGTAATTTCACATGTGTGTGTATTCCCCATGCTAGTACTGGTATACAGAGGTTCAAGATTCCCTTATTACCCCCTTTTGCATTGCTAAAGTCGAGTTGCTGCTAATTTCCTCAACATATTAGAAACTCGATATTTTCTTGGAATTTCCAAGAAGCATTTTGGGTAACAAGCTTTTGTCCCAAATGACACAGCAGGTACAATGGGCTTGATCTGGATTGGGACTACACCAGGGGACAAAGGTTAAAAGTAGGGTCTTGATCCATACTGGTCACTTAGTATCTCCTATTTACTTAAAAAAAATCCATTCGAGCACTTGCTAATTGGATGAATTGATTCATATCCACTTTAGATGTTTACATAGAGGCAACTTGCCTTCACAAAAGGGTAGACTAATCCATTCAGTGGCAGCCTGCCTTTGGAGATTATCAGATGAGGCAGTTTAAAACGTCCTTTTGCCAGCATAAAAAATATTATGCTGGCAAAAGAACACTCCCCCTGCACTTACCTTCATCTCCTGTCAAATGCTTCTTGGCAATAAAGAGGAAGTGAACAGAGCCCTGTTCACTTCCTAGCTCAAAATCCTGTGAGACTTTATCACGTGGGAAATTTAAAAATAAAAATGAAATAAACACATATAACATACTTTAAAGGTCCCAAGTAACCCAGAGAGGGTCATTTTAAAAAAAGCAAAACTTACCTGGATGTCCTGATCTGACCTGGAAGTGTTAGCACCAGACCGGCCATTCTTGCTGCAGTGACGAGATTTAAATGGCCTGAGGTTTCACACGCCGGCAAAAAAGAGACACAGGGGATCTATTGATGGCTTCAGCCATCAATAAAAAGGTACCATGTTAGCATAACGTCAGTGGAACGCAGAAGGACGTCTTCGTCTGATACTGGCGTCCTCTTGCATTCTGCTGGCGTTGTGATTGCGCCACATTTGATGCATCTGATAATCTCCTTTGTCTATTGCAATTTAAGAGATTAAGGGTTCTTTCCCACTGATGAGAAATGAGCATAGGTTAACAACACTGTGGAGAAATGACTGTATGAGCTAGCTCTTTTGGAAGAAGTGGAGCTTGAGAGCTGGTTGCCAGGCAATGGGCAGCACAGGAGGAGCAAAACCCAGCCCAGTGGGTATGTAGTGAGAGGGGCCTCCTGGAGAGAGGGGAATAGTTAACAGAGAGTCTTGAGGAGGAAGGAAAAGTTGCAAGAGCTAATGAGCTTATACATAGCTTACATGAAGAAGTTTCCAAAAACTGTGCAGTTTTTAAAGATTATTTACTGTTAGGCATTTACTGTATGCCAAATTCACAGGTTTGTTTGTTTGTTTTTGCAGAAAACAATTGTTTTTAATGCAAAAAATGCTGTAGCATGGGACTTAGGAGTTATCTAGATGATGAAAAAACTCCTCATGGAATGTGAAGAGAATACCTTTTGTCCCAATAGGATCCCATGGTGACTCGACATATTGTGAAGGAGGGAAGCCAAAAACTCCAAATACTCTGAGGGAAAAGCCTTTGAGGCTTTTCCTGTATTTTTTTTAAAAGCTCCGCAGGAAATGCACATTTCTGCTCATTGAAACACTGATGCCAATTTGTTGTGCAGTACCAAGGGGGCGCAACTCTTTATTTGATTGATTGGACTTGTGCAGGTGCAGGTCCCCTTCGCCTTCTTCGCCCTCCGCGCAAAACTGACACAGCCACCATCTTGATTCACAGCCATGTGAACTTTGTGGAGGAGAGCTTTGCATACTATTGTTTTTCCCAAAACACCACAGAGACAAAGGAACACTACTGCAAACTGCCTATAATCTGCAGATATGTGCATTATTTCCTCCCATATACCCAAGCCTTTATTCTGTGCAAAATTTGCACATGGTGTTTTAGCACAGAAAACAATTTTCTGTGCAGAAGATTACATTTCTGTGCAGAAATATTATTTCCTGCAAATAAAAGTCTGTTTCCTTCATAAAATGCTGTTATCTGTACAAAAATGACAAATTCAGATTTTGGATTGAATAAGTTCTGCAAATGCTCTGGTCAGTTCAGAATTCTTATCAAAATATTTTTGTATATTCTTTCTATCTCTATATTTTAATAAAATAAAATAATGAGACCTCATGACATTTTAACCTTGTACAGAGCATATTGTATAGCTGAACTATCTAAACTATTTATTGCTGATAACCTAAACTGTGATGCTCATTTTAATGCCTGATTCCAATTCCAATGGAATTTAATAAGACTTTATTTAGATTTAATATGGTTAGGTGCACTGAGTTATACATAGGGTAATGTGGGGAAGATGTTTGAATTAAAAAGTGGTTGTCATTTATAGTTAATATTCTTGTGCATAAGGTCAGGAATCAAAGAAGTAGTGAAATAGCAGAGCCTCAGGTAAGTATTTAAATGTACAAGTGTTTAGCTTCATAAAATTTATAGCAATATACTTTACTTACATCACAGCTTTCCCATCAGCATTTATGAAGAAACAGACTGCATATAAAATGATTGCAGTTTTAGCCACAGCTCTGGTTGAAGTCATCTTAACTATGAGAGATGAAGTTTACAGTTATTAGTCAATATTTTTACTGTTGTATTTTGTTAGTCAAATTTGAATAATCTAAATAACAAGACAAGCAAAAAGGAAAGGATTTGTTACAGGTGGTAACATTAGCTATTGGAACTGTTATTAGATTTCTTAAGTGTAAATGTGTCACGTTCATATTGCACATAAAGAAGGAGTCATGTGCTTCCTTAACCAGTCTCTATTAGAAAAATGTGAAATTGTTCAAATATCAAATGTAGTGCTGCTGTACCACAGCTTCCACTATATTTTATGTTACAATATTTTTATATTTTTGCAATCACCATTCCTTCACCACTCACAATAATACCTATTTAAGCATGTATTAATTGCTTTTGCATGATCTAGCAATCATCCCAATTAATTTTCAAGTACAGCAAGCATCCTGCATAACAAGGGGAGAAAGGAAATCCTTTGCCAGCAGTGTCTTTAGTACAAACCATTAATTCTGATGAATCAGATCATATGGTTAGAGTCACATATAGATGACTGATAATACCATGCCTTGCTAAATAAAACAAGAGAAGCTTCTCTAGCCCAGCATTCTGTTTCCAACAATGGATATCTGAGTCACTTATGGGAAGCATATGGGAAGATGCTAAACCTTCCCCATGGTTTGCTCAGCACAGCTGCATTCCAGCATAATGTGCCTCTGAAGGTGGCTGTCCCTTTTGCTGTCATCATGAATTGCTATAGATCAGACCTTGGAAGCATTTTTGAACCATGACTCCCATAATTCCGCAGCTAGCATGGCCATAGATAGGGGGTGGGACTCATAGTCAAAAATAGTAACTTTTCGAGCTTTGCTATCCCTGCAAATCTAGCTAATCCTTTTCAAAAGCCAATCATTAGCAGGTACTGAATAAAGAACTATTCATTTTGTCAGTTGTGAACTTGCTGCCAATGAGTTTTTTCTAGTTTTTTCTGGATATGGTTAAAATAGGGCCCACCTTATATAAATAACTGATGGCTTGCTAATATGGGTTGAATGAGTCTATGCAAAGTTCAATATATGGTGCAGAAGTCATGTTATTGTTTTACACCATCCTTCTGGTTTCCAAATCAGTTTATGTTTACACAGAACTTTTCAACTACTTTTGGCACATTGGTGTATGCGTGGTGAGTGTAGATTAAAGGAAATTGCTTAGGGACATTCCAAAGCAGCTCTGAATTGGGTGGGGTAGCAGGACGCAAAATGGGAGAGCCACAAGTAAAAAAAAATATATGTTTAAGGAATATTTTTTAGTTTGTTTTAAATGTTTTTATCTATCTATTGAAGTTTTAAAGGTTTCTGTCTCTAGTACATCACCTCAGGGGCCCCAGTGGGCTGATAGGCAATATGTAAATGCAATCAATCAGTCAATGGCAGAATTCTACATAGAATTCTGCTCAGACCATATTCTCTTTCACTTTACATTAATTTAGAACTTAGGTGTATTCTCTTCCTTAATGAAAAGTTTTGATATTTGATAACTTTTTAACTGTGAAGTAGCTTTGAAATCAAGTGCTAAAACAGGGATATGGACCAGCCAAACCTAAGGACTGTTAAGTCCCACTGGAGCCAGCATGGTCTAGTGGTTTGATTGTTGAATTAAGACTCTGGATTCCTGCTCAACCATGGAACTGTATTTGGTGACCTTAGGAAAGACTTAAAGACAATGGCAAGCTTACTCTTAATAAATCTGGCCAAGAAAAGCCTATGATAGGGTCACTATAAGTCAGAATTACACTTGAAGGGATGTAACAACAAAGCCCCATTGATTTTTGTAGGAGTGATGTGCCCTAACACTTTCCCTGAACCAGTGAGCTGTCAAAGTACTGAATGTGGGCTTATGTCCTTATCTGCTGAAAGGCCTGTCCAGTCTGACTTCAACTGCCTCATGTCATAAATGTCACTCAGAGATTCATTTTGACATAAGTGAAATAACAACAAATCTTTTATTTTCTCTCTCTGCCCTCATGCTAGTACCATGGCCTGAGGGGAAATTACCTTTTCTTTTGTTTTACTCATGAAAGATTATAGCTGAAAATCCAGCCTTTAAATAAGTGATGCTAGCTAGCATGAGGGCACTACTATCGATGGAGGTTTCCCTGAGATGGCAGCTTGGTGTCTCAGCAACTACCATTTACTACCAATGGTAGTAACTACCAGTTACTACCATTGATATAAGAGGCAAAAAGAAAATAATATGAGTGCAACTCTGCATCCATTTTTGATTTTGTTTTAATAAACTGTAATACTGACAAAATAAATCAGTAGTTAAATACATATAGAATTCAGTTAAAGTTTTCAGATGAATAAATATGCTGTTAAATATTATGAATATGCTAAGTAAAATGCTAAAGTATTTTTAATAAGTGTGCTGTGTATTTGTTCCAACATAAGAATGCCTGCAGTTAGATGCTTTATATTCTAGTATGAAATGTCATCCATTTTCATGTATTCTATTATAAAATTTACTATTCAATTGGTTTCCATTCTGGTGAAATGCTTAGTTTTCCAGATGGATATTTAAAGATGCTGTTTAAATGAACAATTTAAATTCTGTCACACATTACTTAGTTAATTAAAGAAGTTAATTACAAGTGGATTGATAAAGAAAGCAATTTTATTATAAACAATGACTTTCAAAATAAAATAGAATGTTCTTACCAAATAGCTCCTTCAGCTGGTTTGTCTTTTAGGTATTCCAACAACTTGCAGAAGTTGATTTAAGGTCTGCTTAATTGCTCTAGAAGACTCCTTAAATGTAACTTTAAAATAGACCTTCTAAGTAACTAAGCAGCCCTTTTATTGTCTCAGTTGATGTCACTTTCAAACACACCCCCTGACCAATGTTAATGGGGCATTGAAGAAAAAAAGGTTGACTTGAGGGTAAAAGCCAGTAACCTGGACAACTTCAAAAGCGTTTGACTTTTAGTGAATCTTAGCTGAGGATTGAAATAATGCATATAAAGAAATTATGTCATTGAGTTAATTAATTAATGATCGGCTTTAAATGTTAATGAGTCCATAGATGACTAAAAACAGTAACGTTTGTGAGAGGGTTACAAAGACCTAATAAAATACTGTAAATGGCAAACTACAGCATTCTTTACCTAACATGCCTGACATCATTAAGCTCTGCTTATTTAAATAAGGAAAAGGAAACGTTCCATTGCCCTATTGACCATTTTGACCACAAAAAAATTAATCTCAAATACACATCACAATATAGAAACCAGTCCTGCAGCTTGACCTACAACCTAATGTGGCATCAGCTTAAACACAAAAGTGAATCTTGCTGAGAATTGTCTGAAATTGCACTGCTGTTCCTCTACTGAAAGAAACAAGTTGTTCAAATATTACAGTCCCTTCCTTTCAGAAAAGAAAGTAGCCAAGTGGAACTGTTATTAGACTAGGTTTTGCACTGAAACATGACAGTGCCAATAAGTGACATTTGGATTTCAAGCAAGTGATCTCCCCCAGTTCTGCTGCCCCTGGAACAAACTGGTTATAATTGAACCAAATGAGGCAGTAAGCTGTTGCATCTCTATCCTCTTGGTTTTGTTCTAATTGAAAGGGTATTGGAAACATTTGTAGAATTTGTTTTCTTTGGGGCTAACTGCTAATGGATGTTAGCTTCAGGGAAAGATTTTGTTTGCTTATTTTTCCTTGCAACAGATGGCTTGGCTCACTAGTCTGAGTTATCTGTACTTCTTGATTCTACAGGCAAATTGTTCAGTACACCTGCTCTTTATTTCTGGAAGATGTCTGACAGGTTTGATTGCACAGATTGTTCTGCAGCAAGATGAATGAACTTGTTTCATGGCAGGGAGTAGATCTCTGGAGCTATTCATTGATATAGTTCTGTGACAGGACAGCAAATCAATAGTATGTGTAACACAGAAACCTTGGCATCATCCATTATGATATTTGTCTTTGCACCCACAAACTAAATGAAATAGAAATAGGCTTTAAATTGGGAATCGGTCATCTAACTATATATATCTATATTAATGAACTCTGGAGATAACTCACCTCTCTATAGAACTTGCAAGAAGACCCCCCCCCATTATTACTTGTCTTCTTTCTTGCCTTTCTCCCCAGAATTAAGACTCATGGCAACTCTCAAGATTAAAAACAGATAAAGCAATTTCAAAAGTCAACATTTCTATTGCTTTCTTTATGCGGTGTAGCCTATATAACAATTCCAGACAGTACACACTTATATGAAGGAGGTTTTCTTGGATAGTGTTTTATGGTCAAAGACATCTAGGCAATCTGGACCCCTGTGTGATTGGGTTTTCAGATGAAAGGGGTGCCTTTGCATGTATAGTGTGTGTGAAGAATGGTTTAACTGTGGAAGTTTATACTCAAGTTGTCAGGGGGCAATACAAACAGGTGCATATGGTGTCAGGTGAGGTAACTACTGCAGGCCCGCTCCCTATTATGTGCATACTATCCTACTGTCCTGATTTAACAGGAACAGTCTCAACTCTCTGTAACCCCATTTTCTTCAACTGCTTTCAAAATGTCCCAGTTTCCTTCTCCTACCCTCGCTTTTCCTCTTTGTCCTCAGCTTATGTCCATTGCTACAAACTGAGTTCAAAATGCAAAAGTATTTTGGCCACATGCATCCTGGTTTCAATCTGTGAAATGTTGGAGGATATGTTACATGTTGTTTCATCATGACAGTGTTGCTCCTGAAGAGGGCTGTTTTGGGGAGAACCTCACATGGACCTATGGACAGCAAAGGTTGGTGACAGTGGTGAAGAAACAAGAGCATTAGGCAAATAAGAGAGTTGATAACTAGAAAGGGTTGTGCAAGATAAAAGAGGCAGAAAAGCCCAAAGTGTAGGTGAGTATCACAAAAAGAGTTTTGTGTGAGCAGGAGATATTCAGGTGTCATCACCTCCTGCCTTGATGTTCTGGCTTTATAATTTCAAGAAAGAGTGTGGACATAAATACAGCTTATCCCACATCGTATTGTTTTCTCACTGCACCCCCTTTTCTTAAACCCACTGTTATTAATCTAAAATCTGTAAAAAAAAAAAAGTGGAAATTTACAATAAGTTTATAAAGATGACATTCACTAGGATATCATATTTAGTAACTGACACATTAGGAATTTCTGAAGGACAGGGTATGCAATGTGAAGATGCTGGTGTCACATTATGGCGGGGGAGGGGGGAACTGACCACGACTTTTTCCTGGTAAAGCTGAATATTCTTCACTGACTTTCATATAAGTACCAGAGCAGAACATGAAGAATTGTTGCTGCCATGGCTCTGGTAAGAATGATGCTGATGCATTCACACACAATTATGCAGTACCAGGTTCTATGCAGGAAGACAAATCACATTGATTTAGATTTCCCCCAATATATCAAATGTGCATATTTTTAAATCAGTAGGAATGCGGGGAAGTATTTAAAGTTTTCATTTTTTAACCTTCTATTTTCTCTGTTTCGTACAGCTTTACATGGCCCATAAATGGGCAACATACCAATTTACTTTCTTCTGATGTGAACCCATGAATCAAAGACTTCATGTAAGTACTGAAAATCTTGGTTTTTGAGAAATAATATGCAAGGTCTGGTGTATTGCTTGCTTGTTCTTTAAAAAATGGTTTTGCTATGCCATACTGTTAATAACTCAATAAAACTTTTAAAAAGAAAAAAAAGGGCAATGTAAACAAATCTTTCTTTCCCTAAGTATGCAAACACTTCCATTTACTTACAGACATCTTGTAAAATCTAAAGTAACCAAGTGACGTAGTACAAAGGATTAGTTTTTGGCTCCTTATCCATATAAATGAGAAGACCTAAATATGTTTACTAATAATGCATAGCCAGGAAGAGGGCGTAGTAGTAAACGTTGACACATCGGATGGTTGTGGTGAGGCAACCATTCTAAATGTGTCTGAGGAATGTTTTTCTCCTGACACACTGGAGATCTGAAGGGACAGTCAGTAAACGTGTTAGATCTTCATTTGATTGACAGGATTTGTGGCTTCTTAAATACCTCAGCAGCATGCCTAGCCAATAAGATAATCAATATGATGTAGCCTCAGGTGTCTCTTGAGCATCGCTGTTAGCTAAATGAAGCTTTACGTGAATGATAAGCACTGGCAAAGAAGTTCTTGTGCCTAAAAGAGTCCTAGCAAAAAATCAGAGCAAATGCCTTGGTCAGATGATGCATTTGTTTGTTAAAATCAATTAATCATTTTGAGCTCCAGAATAATTGCTTGTATCAGTGATGCATCCAGACACTAGCTTGATGCTTAATACACTAAACAAGGAACAAAGGAGGCTAACAGAGCAGGTATTTTTTAAAAGCATCTTTCTTTGTTCAACCACACAAGAACATAGAAAACTACCCTATAACAGCTTAGACTATGAGCACCATATTATCTACTCTGACTGGCAGTGTTTCTTGAACATTTCAGGCAGATTCTGGTATCTGATCCCCTTATGACATCCAGGGATTGAACATGGAACCATCTGCATGAAAGACATATCACAGTCCTTCCCCAGGGGACAGATCATAACCATATAAGTCCCAATAAAAGCATCAGTCATTGTCATCATCATCATCATCATCATCATCATCATCATCTCATAGCTCACTATCCTTGCAGCATCTGCTATATAGGGTTGAGTAAGAGCATATTTGTTCATCTTCAGAAAATTGCTGTATGGATGTTTTACAATATGTTCTTCAGTTTTCCCTTCTGTATATCGTAAATACTTCTCCTATTTATTAATTCTGTGAGTCTTATTGGAAGCCAGTTCTTTGTGAATGTGCTGGAAGTCTTTACTTAAGGGAGGGCCAAACTGTGTAACAAGAACAAAGTATATACATAGTTTTAAAAATCAGCATCTATCTATATGCTGTGTTAAAGGGCTTGTTGAGATAGGGTTTGAGCCAGACTAAGTTTAACATAGATTTCCATCAAAACCAAAAGGAAGGGTTACTGATGATGTAAATCCCATTTTTCTCACTGGAAACTAAATTTAATATAGTTTGGAGCCATCCCCTAGCTACTAAATTCCTGATTACATGGCTATATTGGAATCATGCAAAACTTACTGCAGATGCTTGCAGGCAACACAAGTACTCAGTATTTGGAAGAGGCAGGGTCAGATAGGCTACGAATCATGTGCAATTTAGGTGCCAGGCATTTTTTATTTATTGATCTGCACAGAATAGGGAAATCTGTCTGCCTTGCTTTTTCCTAGATTCAAATTTTCCAAATTTTGATAAATCCTAATTAAAAAAAAAGAACTGAAATGAAACTCATCCCTAGTGCTGATGTGCTATGTTTTGAAGATTGGTTAGTGAATGTATCAGTCTGCTGAGTGCATGCCATTTCACACCTTGTTTGCCTAGAGTTTCATCCAGTATTACGTAGCTGTTTTGAAGCCTAAATATGGAACTCAAGTTACCTCACCTCTTTCTAATGAGAAGAATCCCAGGCTTGATGGAGCTCTCTAGAGGAATGCTGTTAAAGACAGTCATGAAGTTGAGCTTTATCTTATTTGACTCAAAGACATCCCATAGTGATCAATGACAGAAAAAAAATGTATACCAAACTGACAAAAGCATTACTGAAATCCCACATAATCGTCTTGTTAAATTTACAGAGCCCTATATGCATTAAAGCCTTCTAATCAAGTCCATATGAGGAAATGTCATCGAAGCACAGAGATGTATTTGTCTATTTAATATATATTTAACTCATACAAATGGATGGTTTATATTCTTACATGAGCAATTAATGATTTATAACTTGTCAATACCACAAAAGTGATGCAACCTAGGAACAGCCAGGTCCAGCCCTACCATTAGGCAGAAAGAGGTAGCTACTTCTGGTAAGCAGTTGCTGAGGAGCATAGTCTGGCAGTGATGTGCTGGAAGACAAAACTGGGTATGCCACACAACTGTGAGCTAGCTTTCATCCTTCAGCTTCAGGGTGGGAAGCTATCATATTCTGTCATCAGTAGTGAAAAAAGACTCCACTGATAATTTGGTTGGCTTCTGTATGTGGAGGGGATCATCATAGTAATTGATTCAGGCAGCAAAATGTCTTTGACTAGCCCTGACAACAACTCTGTTAACCATGAACAATGACATTTGGTAGCCCTCAAAAGTGGTGCCAAACTTTTGGATTGGTTTTGGACTGTTCAGCAAAGCTTGAGTTTTGTATCGCTATTCACAAGTGTGTGTTGATATATATAGTCAGGTTTTCTATGTACTCACTCCATAAATGTTTGGCAAAGTGTTGTAGTACAAGTCACCCTCTGTATCCATGGGACCAATACCTGCAGTTTTAGTTATCTGCAGCTGAAACAATAGGGACACATAACATGGAGTCATGCTGGAAAATGCCTAGAGATGTCTCCTCTCTAGGAATTTCTAGATCCTCCAACGCAACTCTATGATATGTTTGTACTGGAAGTCCTTTATTTTAATAGGGTTTGCTATTATTCATGGTTTCCAGTATGCACGGTAAGTCTGGGAACTGAACTCCTGTGGATAGGGTGGGCGACTTATAATCTTGGATTGTTTTGTGCCACCAAACTCGGGTTTTGTTCTGCTACCACAAGTGTGTAACTTACAAATACGTAACTTACAAGTGTGTAACTTATAAGAAGAGATCCTACTGGGTATTTACAGATCAACATTGGCACTTCTACCTAAAAGTTTTGCATAGGCCTGATATTGGTTGGGAATTGAATGTCTCATAGTGAAACAGCAGTGTATGGAGATTTTCAGACAGGCAAAAATCGCTCCTTGCCGCGCGAGCAGCCTCCCGAAACTGCTGCGCGGCAAGGGTCTTCTTCGGACGATGCTGTGCCTCTGGCGAAACCGTCCGTGTCACTTCCGTGAAGCTTGGGACGCCTCCGCGTCATATTTCAATCACGGGCAGCCTCCGTGATTGAAATATGACGCGGAGGCGTCCCAAGCTTCACGGAAGTGACACGGACGGTTTCGCCAGAGGCACAGCGTCGTCCGAAGAAGACCCTTGCCGCGCAGTAGTTTCGGGAGGCTGCTCGCGCGGCAAGGAGCGATTTTTGCCTGTCTGAAAATCTCCTATATCTCAGCAGAGTGAAAGAGTTTAGTACTAGATTAGATTCTAATTGCTGGAACATTAATCTTAAAATTAGTTGTAAATATTGACATTAAAAATCTTGGAAATCTTCTGTTTATTGCATTTATCCAAGAACTCTTAATGCATATTCAAAAGGCAACATGTCACCAATGAGCACTGAGCTGTAAAATTACTGTTACAAGGGTACATTGATCTGTAATTTTGTTATCAATGATGATCTATCAAATTTCTAGGTCATCTGTCATCATACTTAATGTCTATGTTAAAGATCTGAAGTGAACAACTGTTTCCAGTCAGTTTTTTGTGTGCAACATCCATCAATCCAAACCAGAAACTGCAATGATGCAGAATCATGGGAGCTGCAGTCCAAAAACATCTGGAAAGCCACAATTGTTCCTGACAGAGGTAAGAAACATTTCAGCACAATCTGCAAAATTGATTCATTTTTGTGTCACCCTACAGAACTACTGTCAAACTTGATCCTCTTTTATCTTTAAATCTTTTTCTTTTATTCTTCCTTTTATGTTTCAAAAGCTTCTTGATCACCCTTTAAAACGTGTGTGTGTGTGTGTGTGTGTATTTGCATGCGTATGTGTGTGTGTTTGTGTATTCCTATTTCCATTGTGTCTTTTACTCTGAAAAACCCTAGGCATCTTTTCTTTAATCAATGCCTTCATTTTCCCTTTGTTAATTCATTGTTATCCCCTTAGGATTCATGTCATTCCACTGAATTTGCTCTTACCAAGAGCCCTGGTGGCGCAGTGGTTAAATGCCAGTACTGCAAGTCACCATGTTCGCTCCAAGGTTCACTCAGCCTTCCATCCTTTCATAGGTCAGTAAAATGAGTACCCAGCTTGTGGGGGCAATTAGCTAACACACATTGGAAACTGCTTAATGCAGTGTAGATGTGTAAACTGCTATTGCTTAAAACAATTTGTAAGCCGCTCTGATAGCCTTGTGGCTGAAGAGTGGGGTATAAATAAATAAATAAATAAAAATACACATTTTTAAAAATGATCTGTTACTTGCTAAAACAAGTCACTTCTCTCTCCTTCTCCTTATCTCCATGTTTGGGACTATACTGAGTGTTCTACTCATTTCTCTTCCCTACTCCCTTCAGAGAGATTTATGATTTCTTGGTTTCATTCTTACATTTCTGAGTATCTGCATGCATTCATAGCACACCATTTTTCTCCTCTCTTTCAAAAGAGGTTATTCAAGGCTCATGGGTCTCTTTTCTTTTCTGATTATCTCCTATAAGATTTAGCACTTCTACACAGTTCATTTTCCCTCCTATTCTACACACATCTTCTCTTTCTAATTTCATTGCTTACCTTCTTGCTTTTTTTCTTTTTTAAAATTTTAAATCATATATAAATTTGTATTTATTTTTTCAGTTAATAAAATAAAACAAACAACAATAACAACAACATCAGGTCGCATCAAATGTAAGAACTGTAGAGAATCAAATGGAGACAAAACAGGCTCAGTCTCATCAGGAAATGGGTTCATGCTGGGGGGAAGATGTATATACTGAAAGTACACCTTTCCACAATGATCCTTTGGAGGTTGCACAGATTGTGTATTTGCATTAACATCAATAAAGGGCATCAAATTCTCCAAGAAAGTGTTGCATGTTGGTTGCTTTCAGGTTGTAGGATAATTTCTCCAGTAGCCTGAAGTTCCAAAGTTTGGCCCACCAGTTTTTTATTCTGTCCCTCACCTGAACAACACAAGTAACATCTGAAACAGCATGTAGGTCTGTGACTCCAACGTTGTCACTTTTCTTTCTTTCTTTTTTAAACAGCTTTTGCCTGATGAAGAAGCCAGTAGAGCTTCGAAAGTTTGCATCATATGTTTTGCATTTTGTTGGCTGATAAAAGTATCGCTTTGAGGGGGGGGTGGATTTGGAATTTTGTTTTGCTATATGTGGCCAGCACAGCTACCCCTGAGTGTGAGCCCCTGAAAAGTTATCAGTTGTCTTGGCCCTTTTACCTCTGATCTCTACCTTTTGCCCTCTGTCCTTTTTCTGTTCTCTTTCTCTAATGCTCTTGTGAGCCTGGAGACAGTGTTAGATTGAGGTAAGATGACAGGCATGGTGTGCTATGTGATTACTGCAACAATGCCTTGTCTCTGGGGTTTTTAGAAATGATAATATTATTGTGACTTTAGATGAAGTGGGGCAATTTCAGTGGGTCTGGGGCCATGTTTTCTGCTCTCAGAAATCACTGAATTTTGCACAAGTCTCTGAAAAGTGTGGGGGGGGGGAAACAAAACTATTTTGAGGGGGATTCTAGGGCCCCATGCTATGTTTTCTTCCAAACCTGCAGTCCCTGCCATCTCCCAGCATCAGGAAATGGCATTTGTTTTGCCCATTTTGTTTTGGTGTAAAGGCACCAGGGGTTTCTTAAATAGCCTTGTGGCCTCACGTGCATCATGGCCCACATTTTATCCCTCTCTACTTTAGATAATGGGTAGCCACACAAGCTTTCCCAGTCTCTAAAGAAACAGAGATGGAATGTTATGCACTCAATATGCATGTGCTAATAATAAAAAAACTTTTCTGACAACAGCAGCAATCACCCTTGGTGCAGCATCAGAAATGGATCCAGCCATCAGACAACCCACCTATTGGCCAATCCCTTGCCACCCATCCTGTCTGTTAGGGCTGCCAGCCTGGGATAACAGCCCATGTCATTCTGCATGGCTGCAGATCACTGCATGGATCCCCTGCCAGCTGAGGTTTTTGGCTCCAAAAAAAAAAAAAAAAACCCAAACACTTTTTAGGTCCAGATTAGGCCCTTCTAAGCTGATTAGGGCACCTCTATCCCCAAACAGCCATCATCAGGCACATTTGGTGAGGACACACAAGAAAAGAGCTTTCTCACTGGCCGTTCTCAGGTTGTGGAACTCCCTCTCACTGGAGGTTCGGCTGGCTCCTTATGACTTTGGCACCTAACTCCAGGCTCTACTCCACACTGCAAGATTTCTTGGCTGCTATTCCCAAAGTGTGGAAATTCCTGGGGGGGCGGCTAAACTGACCCCCCCCCTACTCTGCTGTTCTTTTGCTAGCAGGCAAATACCTTTTAATGTAAGCTGGCATGTTGACTATTAATTGGTCCTGGGGAGTATTTTTTTTTAAAGAGGTTATGTACTTTCTTTTAATCTTTATTGCTATGTTTTAAAATGATTTTACAGTTTTTAAAATGAATGGCATTTTGATGCGATGGCCTGGGTTTTAAATTTGTTATCAGATTTTTTAGCTTTTTTCTATTGTAACTTTGTTGTAAGCCACTTTGAATTCTTGTTGGGAAGCAGGTAGAGTATAATAAAATAAAATAAAATTTGATGTACAATTGGTCTGTATGGCAGTTGCTGGGTTGAATTTTGTATGAAGACAAGTGAGGGTTGTTTTTCCCCCCACTGCACAGCAGCTTGAAAGACATTTCAAGGTCCAGTTCCTCTGCTTTCTGCCATTGCTGCAGATGAGCTGATAATTTTGGCATAAATGCTGTGTAGGTTGATGTAACAACATGGGGATGACCACATCATAGTTTCCCAAGAGAACAATATTATACTGGGCCTTCTCTTCAATGCACCATGTCCTTGAAATTCTTAACCAATGCCATTTCTTTGCTGCTGATAATGAAAATCATTATCTGGCAAGTTGTTTTCTTTTGTTTTTGTTTTTGTTTTTTCATTTTAGAATAGAAGCACCACCTGCAGGAGCACAGTGAAAACAACTTCATTATGCTGGAAAGGCACATTGGAAGGTATGCCAACAATTGTAGGGGCAATAGACAGAAAGATAATCAGGGAGACACCCCCCCATCCTATTTTCCTTTCTAAATAACTGTTTGTTGATGTACAGGTTGTTTTTCAACTGTGCTTTCTCCTCCTTTGTCTCCTAAACTTCAGTGTGTTGCTGTAGTCCTTTGTCCTAAAATGATACATGGATTTCCATAATGGCTGCCAGCACAGCCCCACATAGGAAAGCAAGTTCTACAGGCTGAAAAATAAGTCTCTGGTAGAAGGGAGATAAGGAAAAGAGAAGAAGAGGAAGGGCAGTAGTGCCAGGCCTTAGGGAGCACATAGGAAACCTTATAGATCCAGCACATGAAGTGGCCTCTGCCAAGACTTGAAGGAGGAGGAGGAGGTTTGTGGTGGTAGGGGATTCCCTGCTGCAAGGAACAGAAGCAGTAGTCTGCAGGCCTGACAAAATGTCTCGGGAGGTGTGCTGTCTACCTGGGGCAAAATTCAAGATGTAACAGAGAGGCTGACAAGACTCATCAAACCTTCTGACTGTTATCCCTTCCTTTTGGTCCACGTGGGAACCAACAATGCTGCAAGGCATAGCCTCCAGAAGATCACAAGGGATTATGAGGCTTTGGGTAGGAAGCTGAAGAACCTGGATGCACAGGTAGTCGTTTTGTCTGTTCTTCCAGTGGAAGGGCATGGCCCAGGAAGGGAGAGAAGAATAGTGGAGGTGAACAACTGGCTGCGCAGATGGTGCTGTGGGAACAATTTGGCTTCCTGGACCATTGGATGCGGTTCCGGGGAGGTGGACTTCTGGCAAGGGATGAGTTGCACCTCACAGCAGTTGGCAGGAATGTTTTTGCTAAGACATTGAAAGATCTTATCAGGAGGGCTTTAAAATGAGTTGTGTGGGGGAGGGAGACAGTATTCATGAGGACAGGAGTCATCAAGTGCTGAAGATAATGGCCCAAATGTAACACAGACAACAAGGCAAATAGTACAAGAACTCAACAGTGGGAGGAATAAACCCTTTAAAAACAGATAGGGGGATTGGCCCATGGTCTTAGATGTCTCTATATGAATGCACAGAGCATGGGAAATAAACAGGATGAACTTGAACTCTTAGCACTGCAAAACAAATATGATATAATAGGCATCACTGAAACTTGATGGGATGAGTCTCATGACTGGAATGTACGAATAGAGGGGTATAATCTATTTCAGGGGGAAAGACCAAACAGGAAAGGAGATGGAGTAGCATTATATGTTAAGGATGTGTATAGCAGTGAAGAGATCCATGACTTAAATCCTGGGAGACAGGCTGAGAGCATCTGGGTAAAAATTAAGGGAGAGAGAAACAGCAGGGATATCATTCTGGAGGTCTACTACAGACCTCCAAGCCAAACTGAGGACTTGGATGATGCCTTCTTGGAACAGATGACCACACATTCAGAAAGAAGAGATGTAGTAGTAATGGGGGATTTCAACTATCCTGATATTTGTTGGAAGTCCAACTCTGCCAAGAATTTAAGGTCCAACAAATTCCTCACTTGCCTTGCAAACAATTTCATTGTCCAGAAGGTGGAAGACACAAGGAGAGCAGCTATTTTAGATCTGATCCTAACCAATGGGGATGACCTGGTTAATGGAGTGGAAGTGGTGGGGAGTGACCATGTTCTTCTGGAGTTTGTTATACAGAGGAAAGGGGAAGCCAAGCATAATCAGACATGCCTTCTAGACTTTAAGAAATCTGATTTCAGGGAATAACTTGGGGTGATCCCACGGTCAGAAATATTAAAAGATAAAGGAGTTCATGAAGGAGGAGAGTTTCTAAAAAGTGAAATATTGAATGCACAACTTCAAACAGTTCCAATGAGGAGGAAAAAGGGGAGGTGTCTAAAGAAACCAGGATGGATGTTGAAAAAACTCTCAACTGAGCTAAAACTTTAAAAGGACAAGTACAAGAAATGGAAAAAGGGGGAAATCACCAAAAAAGAATTCAAACAAATAGCTAGCTCATGTAGGGGGAAAGTCAGAAAATCCAAAGCTCAGATGAAGCTCAGGCTTGCTAGAGAGGTTAAAAACAATAAAAAGGGCTTTTGGGGGTATGTCCGTAGCAAAGGGAAAAACAAGGAAATGGTAGGACTGCTGCATGGAGAAGATGGCGAAAGGCTAACAGGGGACAGAAAAAAGGCAGAACTATTTCATGCCTTCTTTGCTTCAGTCTTCTCCCAAAGGGGGAACAGTGCTCCACCTGGGGAAGATGGAGCAGATGATGCAGTAGTGGAAATACAGCACAGAATTGGTAAAGAGGTAGTTCAGGAATACCTGGCCAGTATAAACGAGTTCAAGTCTCCAGGGTCTGATTAACTTCATCCAAGGGTACTAACAGAACTGACAGAAGTAATCTCAGAACCACCGTCAATAATCTTTGAGAACTCCTGGAGAACAGGAGAGGTCCCAGCAGACTGGAGGAGGGCAGATGTTGTTCCCATCTTTAAATGGGGGGGGGATAAGACCCAAATAATTACCACCCAGTCAGCCTGACATCAATACTAGGGAAGATTCTTGAGCAGATCATTAAACAGACAGTCTGTAACCACTTAGAAAGGAATGCCATGATCACAGAAAGTCAACATGGATTTCTCAAAAACAAGTCATACCATACTAATCTTGATAGACATACCAAAAACAAGTCATACCAAACTTGATAGATGAAGGGAATGCAGTTGATGTAGTGTATCTTGATTTCAGTAAGGCTTTTAACAAGGTCCCCCATGATATTCTTGCAAAAGTTAGTAACCTGTGGGCTAGACAATGCCACGGTTAGGTGGATTTGTAATTGGTTGACTGACCGAACCCAAAGGGTAGTCACCAATGGCTCCTCACCATCCTAGAGAGAGGTGACCAGTGGGGTGCCACAGGGTTCTGTTCTGGGTCCAGTGCTATTCAACATCTTTATCAATGACTTGGATGAGGGAATAGAGGGTATGCTTATCAAGTTTGCAGATGACACCAAATTAGGAGGGGTAGCTAATACCCCAGAGGAGAGGATCAGAATCCAACATGACCTTAACAGATAAGAAAGCTGGGCCAATATTAACAAAATGTATTTCAATATGGAGAAATATAGAGTACTGCACTTAGGCAGTAAAAATGAAATGCATAGATATAGGATGGGTGACACATGGCTTGAGGGCAGTACATGAGAAAAGGATCTAGGAGTCTTAGTGGACCACAAGCTGAACATGAGTCAGCAGTGTGATGCAGCAGCTAAAAAAGCCAATGCTATTCTAGGCTGCATTAATAGGAGTATAGTGTCTAGGTCAAGGGAAGTAATAGTGCCACTGTATTCTGCTTTGGTCAGACCTCCCCTGGAATACTGTGTCCAGTTCTGGGTACCACAATTCAGGAAGGATATTGAGAAGCTGGAACATGTCCAGAGGAGGGTGACCAGGATGGTGGGTGGTCTGGAAGCCTTGCCTTATGAGGAGCAGCTTAGGGAGCTGGTTATGTTTAGTCTGGAGAAGAGAAGGTTGAGAGGGGACATGATAGCCATGTTTAAATATTTGAAGGGATATCATACTGAGGATGGAGCAAGCTTGTTTTCTGCTGATCCAGAGACTAGGAAATGAAGCAATGAGTTCAAACTACAGGAAAAGAGATTCCACCTAAACATTAGGAAGAACTTCCTGACAGTAAGAGCTGTTTGGAAGTGGAATGCACTGCCTCGTAGTGTGGTGGAGTCTCCTTCTTTGGAGGTTTTTAAACAGAGGCTGGATGGCCATCTGTCAGGAATGATTTGATTGTGTATTTCTGCATGGCAGGGTGTTGGACTGGATGGCCCTTGAGGTCTCTTCCAACTCTATGATTCTATGCAAAGATATAAGGAAAGATGGTATAGAGCAGTGGCATCTAACCTTTTCTTTACCAGCCCCCGCTTAAATATTTTTTGTTGCCAACCCCCCCCCCCAAGACTTAACTCAAGATTTAAAACCCTAATAATAACACAAACAACAACAACAACACACTGGGGGGGGGACTTTTCTTCTGCTTCCTCCTACAAGTTTGTGGCTGAAACGGATTGAATGGCAATGCACAGGAGCCTTTGCCTTGGGTCCTGTCATGTGACCACTCCACTGCAGGGAGGATGTGGGTCAAGCAGCCTTCAACCTTCGCAGACCCCCATTAGGACACTGCAGCCCCCTGGGGATCCCCAGACCACAGGTTAAGAGCCACTGGTATAGAGATAGGGAAAGGTGTACTACAGAGATGACAGCCAGGAAGAAGAAGTGAATAGGGTTTGGGGGAGTTGCGAATGATTAAATAGTTCAGGAGTTAATATGTGATCAAAATATGTCTTAATAAACTTCCACTTGTATTTTTTATTACTGTGTCTTGTTACCTACCATGATGGCCCTCATCTTGGAATATCGCACAGTTGGCAATCTATATATATAAAACTCTTTGGTGTGCCCGATGACCTTAGATATGTTTCCTCCTGTGTATGTACAATGGGTTGAGGTATGTTGCCTCTTTCAGTGTGCTGATTGGCTGCTCCTGTCACTCCCTCAGCCAATCACCACCCACACACAAATTCCCTCTCCACCTCACAATCCACTCTGCCACTCATGGCCATATCTGCATACTAGGAGCGACCAAACAATATGCCACAGTGTTGGCTATAATTACTAAGACTGCAGGCCTTTCCAGTTCACCAATGTCTCAGGGCTGCACAATTCCCATTTATAATTTAAGTCTACACAGTAATATCATTTTAATTCCTGCTGTGAGGGGACCCAGGCAGTCAGCTGCTGCTGGTGGTGGTGGTAAGGCACTGCTGCTGCTGCGACATGACCCAGGAGATCAACTGGTAGTAGTAGCGGTGGCGGGATGCTGCTGCTGCTGCTGCAACGGAACCCAGGCAATTGTCAGGGTATGCAGCCCCTCTAAGCAATCTGTTCATAGGGAACAAATAGCAGAAACAACAGAAGCATGAGGAAATAGGCTCCCCTCTGCATACGTAGGTGTGTAGATGCATGGAGACATGGAGACAGAGGAAAAATATCCTTTTCCAGTTTTATTTAAAGTTCTAAATCACTATGGAAACAAAATACATTCTGGCTACTTCAGCCAGGCTACAAAGCTAAGAAATCATCTTTACTGTCTGTATCCTTCTCTCACAGACTGCAATGCAAAAGCAACAGTTTCATTTTCCACACAGAGAACTGATTAGCACTAAACCATAACATTGGCTGCTTTCACAGGCCAAGCTGTGAGAAAAGAGAGAAGACAGAAGCCTGGAAAACCTCTCAGGCTTAATGAATGTTTACATTCCATCTGACCTCCAACAAAGTCACAGCCAGGTCTGCTGAAAAACAGGCCAAGTCAGACCAGAATTTGCCTAGCTCGAAAATTTATCTTCAAGGCCTATGGATACAATAGCACTGCAATATCCATTTTCCTTGACCATCAGACAGCTCCTCTCAGCAGCATTCATGCATCTCAGCGTAAGATCTACTGGGTGTTTTTTGGGGAGTTTTTTAAACAGTGTGTGGTACGCCAGGTCCAGCTATTATTTAATAATATGGCTTGCTGTGGCCTTCCACATGGTTAGCAAGTAAACTAGGCACCCCAGATGGAGGGTGGAGTCACATATAACCTAGGGGGGGGGCTTTGGAAATTCCCCAAACAGGTCATACATAGGTCAGTGTTCTTCCTGAATAACACCTGGAGATGAACCATCTACTAATCCACTCAAAAATAGCAGTGTCATTGATGGTTGCAAAATGGTTTTTTTCTCTTCTGTTCTCCTCAACAATGGATGTTGCCTGCTCTTTTTCATTTCCAAATGTATCGCCTGTTAACAATCATTAACACATCTGGAGAACACTTTGCCTAGTCCTGGAAAACTCTGAGAGACATTGTATTCCACTATAAAGCTCATCCCTTCAGGGGAATTATCAAATATAAACTTCACCCTAAAATACCACCAAAATACACATAGATTCCCTTCCATCCAACACTCTGTCAGTCTGTGTAGCCAAGATTTTCTTGTGTTCATGACAGTCTGTGTCACCATTCTGTCTTCCGGATTCCTTGCTGCCAGTGTACTTCATGATCTCAGCCCTCCAGGATCGGTATAGTATAACCCACAATCCCCTTATTCTATTCCTCTATCCAAATACTTCCTACTTTCTCCCATAGCCTTGTGTGATTGCTGGAAGCCTGCGTGTAAGCATGAATGCTGCTAAGACTAATTTACAATTAAAAATATTTATATGTTCTGGCTTGAAGTTTCCTCAGTGATTACCAGTATGCATAGGTCAAAAGATCCTGCCGTTATCTGGCCACTCGCTGCCATTTCAAGCTAATTAAATATTCTCCATATTAAAATTCAGACAATAGTGGGATCCTCATGGATTCCATGCAATTCAGGTAGCAGTCTGGCTGTTCGTCTGGAATTTTGATAGATAGTCTGGTTATGCTTACCACAGTGAACCCACAGAACAACACACGCAAACTGCAGATCTGTACATCCCATACAACCATTTTGTTCTAGAATGATTGAATATCAGAACAAACTGATGCTGTTTGGAGAAGCTGACCTTAAAATGTTTAAAATACGTGGCACACCCTGAACTCTAACCTTTTATAACTGTAAAGTTTGTTTGTTTTTAACTGCTTTGCTCATGCAGTAACTCTTGTATGGGTGATCCATGCCTGGGATGGCTTGTCTGAGTTATGTTGTAATGGACCAGTTCTAGGGTTAGTTCTTGCACACACCTCACACCTCAAAGCAGCCTGTCTGGCCAATGTAGGGATTCCCTCAAAGTATGCTTGCCTTCAACAATGTAGCTTGTAATGGTTTTGCAAAGAGGCCTGCCACACAGTTCACAGACACTGCTGATTATATCAACACAGGAAATGGTACTGTTGTGGGAAGCTTGTGTCAGGCTGCCTGTGTTATGAGTACTCCATGTTCAAACTTCCTGCTCATCCAGCCATAAGATATTGATATTGGTATCTCTTCCAGTAAGACTTTCCCTTTATTCACTCAAATAGCACATCCATCTCTAGTTTAAGATACATGGAGGGATCCTACACTTGGGCCTTCATCTGCAGTTATGTTGCTCTTGCTCTTGTGAAATGGCCCATCTTGTGACAAAACATCCCTGAGAAATAGCCAGTGTAACAACATAGCATCCACCCCATTCTTGAGGCACAGCAAATGAATTTGTAGCAGGAATTCTTGGTGGTGACAATAGTTGTGTTTCCTTTGCGTTCCTTCCCACCCCCCACGATTTTAAGAGAGAGTCTCTGTAAAACCCAGCTCAAAAACAAACAAACACTGCACAGCATGGCTCTCATTCTTTACATTACCCAAGAGGTACACACTTGACAGCTGTTATTGTTGATGGGATCCCACCCCCTTTTGGTCATGTAATAAAATACTGCTCTGTATTATCTCACTAACTCAGTATGATAACTACTTTGTCACCAGCATTCCCTAACATCATAGATCTTTCTGTGACTGTGAAACACAGGTGCTAACAAGTCAGGCAGCAACTTCTGGGCCTGACACTTTAAATAGTCTTATGCTTAGATCTCAAAGGCATTAATGGGGGAAGTAAGTCCCCCTGAAATCTGTGGGACTTCCTTTTTTATAATGTACTTAGGAAAGATTTATGGTTATGTCCACTTCTTGTACATCTGGTTGGCCTTGTGAAACAGGTATTTTTTCCATAAGAAATAGCCTAAAACGGTGGGATCGGAAAAGAAAACAGAGGCAGGTGTGCTAACCATCAGAGGAAAAAAAAATCTAAATTCTATACCAGAGAGGCAGGTGTGTTAACCACCAGGAAAAAAATCTAAATTCTATGCCAGAGTAATACCAATTAAGCCAACCCAAAGGGTTTGTATGAGAGAGTAATTATGCAAACAGAATTAAACCAACTTTGTCAGAGAGAAAAAGTAAGGGTGAGGGGTGCCTTTCTCCTTGCCCTCACTTTTTCATAACAAGATCTTGAAAGCATGTATACTTTTGAAACACCTTGGTTGGTCTAATAGAGGACTTATACTAATATGGATTTTACAATACTTCAGTAGTCCTGTATGTTACACCTGATATTCAATGCAGTAGACTTTATTTTCAGCCTTTTCAGCTATTTTAGAGTCACATCTCTCTTCCCCATTTCTCCTTGTTCGGTTTTATGCAGGATTCCCTCATTCCACTGTATCTTTACGTTAGTCTTTGTTGAATTTTATTTCATGGGTATTTGGAAGCAGCGACAGATCTCATAGGCATTTACCATGAAGGGCAAATTATGTGGTATATCATTTCCATTGCCCGCATTACGATCATATCAAAATCAGCTGGCAAATCTTTTTAATACACATGACATATTAAAGTGCAGAGTAACAAAAAACTTATCTGATGTAATCACTTATTGGGCTTTGTCCCAATATAACCCCCAGTTAGACAACCATAAAGGGCTGATCTTACCATTATGCTGAATGAGGTGTCTATTGTTGGGGGTGGGTGGGGTGGCAACAACAGATTCTGAGGCCAGCAAAGACTGAGCTCCCCATCACCTGTCCTGCTGAGCTGGGGCCCCAACAGCAGCAACATTTGACTACCTTGCCTAGTGGCCTTCTCCAAATCCACCTTACACAGCATATTTGGTAAAAACTGCTGAGTGAGTGAACAGGAACAAAGAATAGGATCTAAAGGGCTGTTCCTGGGGTGTAGCGCTGGTGTGGATGAGGCATCACTTTTTTATTGATGGGCAAAGCTGTGAATAAAAAGTGACACCTTATTTATGCCTATCCTGAATCTTCGTTTGCAAAGAAAAGGCAGAGAGAGAGGGCTACGACCCTGAAACGGCTGAACAACAATGTTGTCTGATAATTTTGCCCTTTTGTGTTATCATCGCGTCCTTATGACACAGTTTTTGCTGTGTCTGATAAAGTCCATAGATGGCAACATCATGGGGCAAGCAATCTTGTGACTCATGGATGGCAGCATGGAATGAGGGATGCTATGGGTGTGTCCAGGACCGGTTTAAAGAATTTTGGGGCCCCCTGCAATGCTTTACTTTGGGGCCCCCATATGTTTATCTCAGATCAATGTAACCTAACCTATTCACCGTACAGGATGTTCAGATTATAGTAGGACCCCCGTATCCCTGGATTCATTATCCATGGGACACAAAACAGCACACCTACCATAGAGTCTTCCTAGAAAATGTGTCTTCCCTAGCCCTTTTCTAGGCCTTCCATGGCAACTCTATGGTATTTTAAACCAGAAATCCCATTATTTTCATATTAAGGAGGCCAACACGGGGCCCTCTCTTGACTTCGGGGCCCCCTCTTGACCTCGGGGCCCCCTGCCAATGCTGATTTGGCAGACAGGTTAAACCGGCCCTGGGTGTGTCTATAGAGTTGCTACCTGATGAGTTTGTTTCTATAGCAGTAATAGGGGACTTTTTTTCAGCTCGGGGACCAAATTCCGATTCAGGAAGATTTTGTCCTGGGGAATGCATTTCAGAAGTGAACAAGGTGAGGGACATAGGGCATGGCCAAAGCAAAGTCAGCAAGGCCAGAAGTAAAGCTCAGCAAATCGACAGAAGAAACTGAAGACTTGCCCCAAGATGCTCCAAGGATGGGCTTTTAATTAGTTTTTTTAATGCTTTTTAAACTAACAAAACAATAATCTTTTGAGCATCTTTAGATGTGTTGCCAGCTTCTCCTGTGGATTCCATTGGACAGTTTCTGCTTCTTCAATGAATCTGGACATCATCCCAGTAAGCATGAAAAGTACAGATGGATTCTAAGCAGGTTTGCTCAGGAATAAAGACCAGTATGACAGCTTTCAAGTTTACAAAGCACACCTCCATGGTTTTTTTATTTTGTTTTGTTTATTTTTTGTTTATTTTTTATTATGAACATTTATAAATTGCATACCTCCAAAGATCTCAAACCAATGCATACCAACAAATAACAACAACAAAAGCAACCATAATAATGCATAGAAATACAAGGTCTGTCTATTAAAGAATGAGACTGGTATAATAGCCTATCTTAATTTATATGTACAGTTTTACCATTCTAATGCTTGTCCCCTTCAATATACTCTCTGTTCCCACTCACACACCAATGCAGTTTTGTTTTCCACTGGTCAAAGGTGTAGAGCAGATCAGTTTCTGTCAGCTGTTTCAACACATCTGCTGTTTTCTTCTTTACTACATCAATTGTCTCAAAACATGTTCCTTTAAGCACCAGTTTCACTTTAGGGAAAAGAAAAAGTTGCATGGTGCCAAATCTGGTGAATATGGAGGATGTTCAAGTGTAATAAAGCATTTATTGGCCAAAAACTGCTTCACAGAAAGTCTTCATGGAGAATGAAGCCATTTTTCCACAGTTCTGGCCTCCCCCCACTGTGACTCTTTCTCTCAGCTTTGTCAAACCTCCTTATAATAATGCTGGTTCACTGCTCTGCCTTCTGGAACCCATTCTGCCAAAAGTATGCCCTTGATGTAAAAAAAAAACCACACACAACCCAATGAGTATGTCTTTGAACATGGACTTGCTTCGACATACTTTTTTCATTCTTGGTGACAACGGTGTTTTCCAGTGCCTTGACTGTTGTTTTGTCTCAGGATCATACTGGAAGATCCAGGTTTCATCACAAGTGATGATTTTTTGAAAAAGGTTTGGGTCAGCCTCAAATTGCTGCAGAATGTTAGTGCAAATTTCCTTGCTGCACTCTTTTTGCTCTGGTGTGAGAACCCTAGGGACCATCTGTGAAGATCAGGCATGCCAGCTGAATTCACATCCCTGTTCAGCCTGGCTGCCTTGTCACTTACACTGCCACCACTTTTGTGACACAGGGGTTTTCACATCCCACCGCTGCCACCAAATTAATAATCTATGGAGACTGCAGTTCCACAGTTATATGGATAGTTCTTGCATTTGTGTGTGGGTATTTACAGGGTTAGAGTGCCAATTAAATATCAGTAAGGGAAAATAAATTCATGAGGAGACTGGATACGATAAAGATTGATTTATTGGTTGAACAAGATAACAGAACTACTTTGGGTCTTTATTTTCAATCAGCCTCTGTTCCTCTTAACACTTATTCTCACTGCACATAAATTCCTTCAGCTCCACTCAGAGCCATACACACTTTCCAGCCTCTCCCATCACATCACATCTTCCACTCTCCCTTTCAACTGTCATCTCTCTCTTCTCAACTGTCATTCTCTCTTCCAACTGTCATCCAGACCTTCCACTCTAGGAGACCCCTCCCATACCAGTTTCCTGCCACAGGATTGGCTCCTTCATGCTCTCTTCCCATTCGCTCTCCAACATTCCATCGACACCATCAGCCATCCATTACATGGTCTCCATACCATCTTGGCACAAACTTTTCTCATTTTGAGATCCTCATGCAAAATTTTCCACGCAGTGTCTTTTGTCAATGTTCACAGCTTCAGGTATCATTTGGACACTAAGGAGATTTTCACATACCCGGTTCTATCCCGCCACCTTCTCTCCCATTCCTGCAATGGAATGGAAGTAAATGTTTGCACACTTTCCTCCATTCTGTTGCAGAAACGGGCATCCTCTCTCCTTGCCTGGCCAGCCATAAATGCAGCCATCGTAAGGCTGCTTTTACGACCGGCTGGGGGAAATCCCGCTCGTTCTCGCAAGAGAACGACCGGGAGGGAAATTTAAAATAAAACTCGCCAGCTGTCAAATAAAGTAATTTAAAAAATTAAAAATACAAGGGTCACGGGGAGGGGGAAGAAGGGTGGCACTTACCTGGCTGTCCAGATCATGGCAGGAAATGCCTGCCATGGAGCTCCTCCCCCATCCCTGTCATTCCAGAACAGGGATGGGGGTCCTATTCACACACCCGCGTTCCATTTCAGAAATGGAACTGGGTGTTTAAAGACAGTTTCTCCCTGTGTATAATATATTACGGGGAGAAAACAGAATAATGACAGTTAGGGAACAGAACAGGGTAAATGTGTTTGAAAGGAAAATCTTTCAGCGACCCTGTTCCCTCCCTGTAATGGGACAATTAGCCTGTGTGAAAATCTCCTGAGTTGGCGGTCTCCTCAAACAATCTGGCTGATTTTTTCCCCACAATTTATCCGGTTCTTGAAGTGGAAGGTCATCCAAGACATTCATCGTCTTCCCTAATCTCACGTCCTTCTCACATCCACAATCTCATGTCTTTGAATCTTTTGTGCCACTCAAACACACGTGCATGAGACATGCAGTCTTCCCCATAGGCCTCAGTAAGCATTTGAAAAGATTCCATTAGTGTTTTGTTCAATTTTACTAAAAATTTCAAATTGACACGTTGCTTGACTTTTAAACTTAGCATTTTTCTGGCACACAACAGACAACACAGCTGCTTTAAACAATGACTAACAATTAACTGAACAGCTGAGAGTGTTGATGTTTGTCATGCAGGTTCAGACATGTTCAAGATCACCACTCAAGCATTCACAATCAATTCTCCCTGATTTGTCTGAAAGGCAAAAACACAGTCTCGTTATTTAATAGACAATCCTCGTATGTGGTCTTTAAAGCACCCATTAAATAACTTTGGTTCTTATCGACACAAAGTTCAGTGAAGCTTCAAAAGCTTGCATGATGTATTTTTTACATTTTAGTTGGCTCAGTAAAGGTATCACTGTTTTGTAGATTTTGGATGTTGTTGTATTTGCTGCTTGGGCAACATGGCTACCCTTGAACATGTTTCCTGGATTTAAAGATACCAAATTTAGCTGCAACAGGGGGACCTTTAACAAGAGGGAACTAAAGGATTGGGATTTAATTCTTTGACATTTTTACCTCCAACAAAGGACTACATTTCATTTGGACTACAATTGGCAAGTTTTACCTATACATCACCTAAAGGTTTTTTTCCAGGTGTAACAGTACAGAGGCTTCTTGAGAAATGCACTGTTCTCTGCCTAAGAAAGGGACATTTATCCTTGAACAGGACAGTGTTTGCCTGGATCTCAGTGGAAGTTACTTTGCTCCTGCTATTGGATTTGAAATTTTATTGCCTGTGTTTTACTGCCCTTTGTCTCTGGCCTCTGTCTACATTGTTCTACCCTTTAGACCATCTTAACTGACAACAGAAGTAACATGTGAGACAAACATGTAGGCTGTGACTCAAATATTGTCACTTTCCTTTTCCTGTATGATTTTTAACATCTTTGCCCGATGAAGAAGCCATGTTGTGGATTTTGGATTTTGTTGCATGGCCAACACAGCTATCTCTGGATAGGTTATAAAGTTTTTCTGTTTCCTTAAGTGCTCCTTAAAGCAGAGGTACTTAAAACTATACTCCAGCAAGCCTTATTAATAAAGAATAAGCTACCCAAGTCCCTCCTGAGCCTCACAGATCTCCACATCAATGTGAGTGGACAAGTCATGCTATCATGACAATGTTAAAACTAGAAGCTTCAGCCTGATGTAACAGATGAGATAATTCTCCTGTATGAAGTGAGCTGAAATGTACATTAACTCCAAGCTGCCTGAGGGATGACCTTTGTGAATTGGGCCGGGGGGATGAAACAAAACTGGCTGGGTAGATTTTGGTTGTTGTGGTGGTGTTGGTGTGTCTTCTCAAGTTCTTTCTGACTTATGATGACCCTAAGGTGAACCTACCATGGGGTTTTCTTGGCAAGATTTGTTCAGAGGTGGTTTACCATTGCCTTCCTCTGGGACTGAAAGAGTATGACTTGCCCAAGGTCACCCAGTGGGTTTCCATGGCCAAGGAAGGATTTGAACCCTGGTCTTCCAGACTCCTAGTCCAACACTGAGACTACTAAACCACACTGGCTCTCTGTTCCTTTTGGTAGTATCAACCAACTGGATGGAGGAATTCCAGGGGAGTAGAAAAAGCTGCCTGGACTAACTTGGCTGGAAGGGTGCTTGAAAATGCTACCATCTACAGGAACTGTCAAAAACTACAGAAATGGAATAGGAAGCATATGAGAAAAGTTTTTACCCTAATCTTCACCTCTTTAGAGAACATTAAGAACCATTGCATTCAAATCCATTAAAAAAAATCTACCAAAGGAAGCCACATGGGAAATAAGATGGCTGTATTTTCTTGCTGGTTTCTGTGTGCTGCCACTCCATGTATTATATAAGACTGTCCCACTTGCCTTATGTAGAAAGCAAAAGCAAACTGATAGCATAACCTAAGTATATATCCTGACAGATGCCAATTGCACATATATCTTTTGATTTTGTATGCATGCAACTGGGAAACCACCATGGTTCCCAAGGGCAGATGTCTAAGTGTTCAGAAGGAAGGAAAGAAACCTGTAAACACAATTACAGCACTATGTTTCCATTTTCACTGTCATGGCAGCATGAGTATGGAATCCTGGGATTTCTATTTAGGGAGAAGCATTTAGAATTCTCATCTGGAGCTCTACTGCTTTACCAAAGTACATATCCCATGATTTCACACAAAGCAGGCATGACTGCTAAAGTGGAATCATAGTGCTAGAATAGTGTAGTGTTACAGGGCCCTTGCAGTTCTCACATATGACAGCCTATGCATTTGTACTTCTTCTTAAAGAGGGGTGCCTTCCATTCATGCAGAAAAACTGTGCATGCTGCTGCCTTGTGTTGTATTATGGATGACAATAAGATGGATGGGAGGAGACCATGCTTCAGGCAACAAGCCAGTAGCCTATAGCATTCAAGTGTGTGTGTGTGTTCTTAAGTAATGAAAAGGTAACTGCTTTACTTTTGAGGAACAAGCAAGCCAAGTATTAATTCTGAAAATTGTTGCTTATAACAGTAACTAACCTGGGGGAAGGCTGACACCTGGAAATACAACTGTAACTTGCATGTCCCCCACATCCTGAAGTGGGCCCCCCAGGCCAGGATCTTTGGCAGGCCTCCTACCTACTGCTAAGGTTAAGGGCAGCGAGATGCTCTACAGGATTAAGGATAAAAATTAAAATAAGTCAGTTTAAATGATGACACCAAAGCAATATCTCTCTATATAAAACTCTTTGGTATGTTGCCTTTTCCAGAGCGCTGATTGGTTGGGTGTGTTTCCTGAGCAGCCAATCACCACCCACATGCAAATTCTCTCTCCACCTCACAATCCACTCCTGCCACTCGATCTCTGGCCACATTGGGACTCAGATAGTCAACTGGTGGTGGCAGTGGTGATGGACACAAGAAGTCAATTGGTGGTGGCAATTCTGAGAAAAGTGTGGAATGCTGAGAATGGGTAGGAGGAATTTAAAAAGCCACCAGCCTACCTTACAGGATTGTTATGAGGTCTACCAGGGTTTTTTTTTTGGGGGGGGGGGTTAACAGTGTATGTTACACCACCAGGTACAGCTAGTTTTTATATATATATATATATATATATATATATATATATATACACTAAATGATTTACATAATAAAAACGTACAATAATATCATGCTGGGCCCCCTCCTAAACCAAGCGGCCTAGGCCCCCAGGCTAGAGCCCTGTCAGACCTCCCCTTGTGGAGGCCATGGTAACTTGTGACTTTTTGAAAGTAATTCTCCAAGCTCTGGCCTCAACTTCAAGGCATATTCTTTTAGAGTGGTGCAACTCAAAGTGGCAGTCCATGGACTACTACTGGTCCCTGGCAAGCTTCCAGGAAAGAAAGAAACAATTTTACCCAATGGGAAGAAATGCAGTGCTGGTTCCTGGCACATTGGCAAAAAATAATTTCTTATCTTCCATGTCAGCTAGCCTGGAAAGCACTGTGTTAGCACATACAGGAACGCTCACCTACCTGATTCAATACAGGTTTCTTAATTCACCACTAGATGGTGATGTTTCCTTTCAATTAAGAGTTATTCAGCTTTTTGAATGTTCCTAATGTCAATAAGCTTTTTAATGTGCTATTGTGCTACATTTTGATGTATTGATTATTTACATTATGTGGAAACCACAAGAAACAGAATAGTAAAACTGGATGATACTACTTAGCAATTTTATAATTTTTAGTTGCAAGGTTTTGAAACACAAATGGCATCAGTAGGATTATTTTATTTATACTAGCTGGACCCGGCGTACCATACGCCATTAAAAAATTCCCCCCCAAATGCCCAGGAGACCTCATGACAACCCTTTGAGGTAGGCTGGTGGGTTTAACTTGCCCACCCACTGTTTGTTCTTCCCCCTGCCACCCCCATTGCTCGTTCTGCCCCTTGCCACCCCCCACTGCTCGTTCTGCCCCCCACTGCTTGTTCTGCCCCTTGCCACCCCCACTGCTCATTCTACCCCCCTTGTTCTGCCCCTCCCACCCCACCCCCTGCACTCCAGAACACACACCACATCCACCCCCATGTTACTTACTTTCCAGCTCCAGCGCATGTTTGAGTTCTACATGGTCCCGCCCCCAGTGTGCTGATTGGCTGCCCAACAGACTTGTGATTGGTTGGTCAGTTCCCTAAGCAGCCATTCAGCACACTGGAAATGGCAACATACCCAAGAGAATTATATATAGAGATGCTTCCTTCCTTGATTTATATCCCATCTTTCTCTCAGAACCAGGACTCAGGGCAACTCACAACAAGCTTAACTTAGAACATGTGCAAATAAAAACACATAATGTTATAATATTAAAACACAAGTAAACAAATTATACTAAACACAATAGATATAAAAACACATCATCCGAAGAAAATTGACCAGGAAAGAAAATTGAACTGCAGCTTCAACCATTTGGGGTAGGATGGAAGATGGAAATGGAACTGTGAAAGTTAACAGTGCAACAGGGAAGGTTACAAAGCAGCAATCCTGTATTAATATTTAGGGATTGCTGAGGCCATGAACATTGAGGCATTCCTTCCCAGTGAATTCTAGTGCCAGCTGTGGTTTGAAAGAAGAACAAGGGAATGAGAAAGATGGCCTGAAGAGTCAATAGCAGCCACTCTGAGGAGATTATCAGGCTTGGCAAATATGGTGTGATGATGACAGGGTACTGCAAAAGGGCTCCCCTATCACACGAAAGGGCTCCCCTATCACACAATGTCTTCTCCTTGCATTCTGCTGCTGTGAAAAGGGCATTCTTTTTTATTAGTGGGCCAAAGCCGCCAATTGATATCCCATGGCTTTTTTTTTCTTTTTCTTTTTTTTTTTTTTTGCGGTATTGCCTGTGTGTAAAAACACATCCTGTTCTGCTGGTGTGATTTTAGTGTCAATGGGTGGTGAGAATTCGAGAACACAGAAGTAAACAGCACTAGTGGTCGTGCTGCGATAATTCAGGGGTGTCTCTTTCTTGTGATTACAGCAAAATGTGATAAGAAGGGTTATTATGCCAGGATACTTACACTTTAAAATATAGTGGGACAAAAAAGATTTTTTACACTCGTGTGGTAATCTGCTGAAACAGCCTGCAATAGCAGAGCCCAGCAAGCACACAGGTTTTTTTTAACCTATTCTTTTCAAGGAAGCACACTTGTGCTGAGATTCCTCCCCTTGCGCCAAGGCCCAGAAGAAAGGCGCCAGGCCTGGATTACTTGAACTGGGATTTAGAGCACATGAAATCTTCAAGTATTTCCCTGTGGTATTGTTTGTTTAAGGTAGATCATGAAAAAGCCTAATGCTTACGAATGCCTACTTTTGCTTCACTGAGACTTGCTATGCTGTGTTTTCAGACTATGTCCACACTGTTCTTGAACAGATAGAGGCAGATTCTAAGGACTTTATCAGACATGGCAAAAATTGCACAATTACAATGTGACGGTAGCACGAATGGTTCCCACTACCACACCTTGTGGTCATGTTCATGTGGTCAAACTGGGCTCTAGCTGTGAATCAGGCATTGCCTTTAATTGATGGGGCAAGCTGACAATAGCTTTCAATGCTGCTTTTTTTTTGTGATATTAAAGAGTGTGTGAAAACACGTCCCGCTGTAATTGCGAGATTACTGTGTGAGTGCATGGCCCTCTTTCCCCCTCCCTGTTCCCAGAAAGAAAACTTCCAGGTGAGAACATGCAAACTATCTACAGGACGCTCTGTTTATGAACTGTCCTGGTTTGTTTGCACATTTTTAGGTTTGTTTAAGGGTTTTTGTGTTCATTTACTTTGCACATTAAGGGTTTTTAAGCATGCTCGCTTCTCCTCACAAGAACCGCCAAAATCTTGCCCATGTGAAATCACGGAAGCAAAGTCCCATTCTTAAAATGCTAGAGGTTGTCATGCAATAATTCCATGGTGGTTCTTTTGTGCGATTACAGCAACATGCAAAAATAAGTATAATAATGCCACTATCTTCATTTGCGGAACTGCAGTGTTTTTAGACGCTAGTCTGATAAATCCTAAGAATCCTAATTTTTTGGTATCTGTGTTCTAGGAGACGGACCAGACATTTCGCTTTAGTTGTTGTACTGCCCTCTCTACCAGAAACTTAGGGAGAATTTTTTAAGACAGATGTTTTCATTATAGAAAGGAAAATAACATGAAAATTCACTGGTTACGGTGAAATGGTGCTCCTCACAGTACGTATCAAACAGCTGTCTCCCAAGGCTATGAAACCTATTCCTGCAGTCACTCCAAATGCTACTGCAGTCAGTTGTGCAAGTATACTCTGTAATGTCACCTATCTTCTATTCATTATTACTAAGTCATGTTTCAGTCCAAGAGGCTTATCACACACTGGAGTAAAGCGGCAGTGCAGCCAGAAGGTTCTGTATTCTGTGCTGAGTTACTACATCCTGTTGTTGGTCTTCCATTCCAGTCCCATGGGAGACCAGGGACCCATCTACATGAGGGGGGAAATTCCAAAATACCTTGTAGTATTGGCATCTCGCACCAACAGTGACACATCTAAATGGTTTTTCTGGCCTAGGAAGCCCCCATAAGCCTTGCATTCCTGATGGTAGCTGTGAATGATACCCATGTTAGTTCTTCACTGCCACCAGTTTTTTTTAAGTCATCCCAAGGTGTGCTGGTGCAATAGAGTGATTCTCCAATTTTATAAGAAAGCAAAACTGAATATATTGATCCTTTTTATCGCCTTAGCAAGTGATCGCTAAGCCGAAGATCCAACTTGGTGGCAGTGGGCGCTTGCCCTCCTAGCAAGCTCCACCCCCACTCTTGCCCAGCCAATCAGCTTTGTGCTTCCCTTCAAGTTTTTTTTTGTAGTTGCTGTAACCTCACAAAAGAACCACCAAATGAGCAAAAATGTGCACCCACCTCACGGTTTATGAAAAAGTATGGGGAAATCTGTGAAGGCTTTCCCCCCATTGTTTTTGCCATTTTGGTCCCCCCTCCTTCCAAATAGTATGGATTGGTGCTGGATCCTGTTTAGCAAGGGAGGATTTCCACAGAATTCCATGAGGGGTATTTTCACCGTTTAGATGGGCCCCAAGGTAAAACCATGTCTTTTTGCTAACCGGAAATACCCATTAGCAAAAAGATGTAATTTTATCTTGGTCTCCCACAGGACCAGAATGGCAGAACACCAGAAAAAGGACGACATCATGCAGTAAGGCAGCAGGGACAGTGGAACCTTCCGGCTGTCCTGCCACTTTACTTTGGAGTGCATTAAGCCTCCAAATCATTATGTAATGGCTATACGTTTGTATACAATAGCCTGTCTGCATGATGTCTCATGCAAACATGACAAGTGGAACAAAACAATGGGCATAAATGGGATGACCATTTACATCCACACCAGAAAACAGGTAAGAAGTACGGTATCCTTCCAGCGAATGATAATCAGCTTCTAAAAGGCCAGCTGCATGTTGCAATACAGGTCTATTCTCTGTGCAACTCATAAGCAAAGGATTTCCCAAACTTGATCAGGTCATTTCGCATCAAAGCACTAGCAGTTCAATTCTATGCCTGTTCAATTGGAAATAAGGTCCACTGTGTGTTCATCAGGAGCTTATCCTCTGATGGAGCCTGAGCCTATTAAATAAGCACAGTTAAACCTTTCCCAACTTGGCATTCTCCAGCAGTATACAATGCCATTATCCAATGGTGCAGGTGGTGAGAATGGTTGTCCAAAACATCTGCAGGACACCAGGTCAAGAAAGGCTGCACTATACATATGAAATTTCACAGGAGCCTTCCAGTGTATTTTTTTTCTAATACCTTTGCCATGTGGCAATGAGATACAGTGTATGTTTTCTGCATAGTATGGAAACAAAGAAGTGTTTGCTTGCTTCCTGGTTTGTAGTTGTTTTGATCATTATTTATGATAAGCAAAAGACATGCAAAACTGCTGTGAATGTTGAGGGTGATCACGTCATAATGCCCTGATGAGTCAGATTTCCCTACACCAGTTACTATCACTGGAACAATGGCCAGGCTCTGACTGGAGTGGTAACAGTGATTCATCTGTGATGCTAGTAGTTTTTCTTTGTTTGAGCTTGCACAGGGTGGGTGGAAGTGGAGGAAGTTACAAAGAAAAGGCTTTTGATTCCATGCTACCTAGAATCATAAAATCACAGAGTTGCAAGAAACCAAAAGGGCCATCTAGTCCAACCCCCTGCCACGCAGGAATATACAATCAAAGCACTCCCGACAGATGGCCATCCAGGTTCTGTTTAAAAACCTCCAAAGGAGACTCCACCACACTACGAGGCAGTGCCTTCCATTGTCAAACAGCTCCTACTATCAGAAAGTTATTTCTAGTATTTAGGTGAAATCTCTTTTCCTGTAGTTTGAATCCATGGCTCCATGTCCTAGTCTCTGGAGCAGCAGAAAACAAGCTTGTTCCCTCTTCAATATGACATCCTTCCAAATAGCCTTTAAACATGGCTATCATGTCACCTCTTAACCTTCTCATTTCCAGGCTAAACATACCCAGCTCCCTAAGAGCATGGCTTCCAGACCTTTCACCATTTTGGTCCCCCTCCTCTGGACATGCTCCAACTTGTCAATATCCTTCCAGAATTGTGGTGCCCAGAACTTGACACAATATTCCAGGTGTGGTCTGACCAAAGCAGAATAGAGTGGCACTATTACTTCCCTCAATCTGGACACTATACTCCTATTGATGCAGCCTAGAATCACATTGGCTTTTTAAGCTGCTGCCTCACACTGTTCAATCCTGTTCAGCTTGTGATCTACTAAGACTCCTAGATCCCTTTCACATGTACTTTTGTCAAGCCAGGTGTCACCTATCCTCTATCTGTGCATTTCATTTTTTTTTCCCTAAAAGTAGTACAGTACCTTACATTTCTCCCTGCTAAAATTCATTTTGTTAGTTTGGGCCCAGCTCTCCAATCTGTTAAGGTCATACCTGTTTCTCAAATGTCTGGCTTCTGTGGGGTAGGGTCCATGGAACCTAGGCAGACAAAGACGTCTGGCCTGGACAATTGCCTGAGCCATGCAACAGGTGAATGTCCAAGCCAGATCTTCGACATCTCCTAGGCTCTGTAGATACCCACCCAAGAAATTTCCACTGAGAAGCCAGGCTTTTGAGAAACAGGCTGTATGGAGCAGTAGTGCTTTGCTCCTGTCACCACAATGCCATCTTCTTTTCTTCATCACCACTTTGCTTCTTTCACCACTTAGGACTTTATCAGACCACCCCCCTAAACCCTGTTCTTTTGCCAGCATAACTTTGCCATTTTTATGCCAGCAAAAGAACTCCCCATGCCACACTTACCTTGCATCCACATTAAGGGCCTCCCCAGCAATGAATGAGGAGTGAATGGAGCTCTGTTCACTTCCTCAATTGAAATCCCACATATTCTCATGAGAATATATAGTGCAGGAAATTCAAAAATAAAAACAAAAAAGAACACGCAAAAAGTTTTTAAAAGCACAAAAACACGCTTAAAAACTGACAAGTAAACCGGGGAGGATCATAAAAAGTGCATCGCCTACCTGGATGTCACAATCTCACCTGGAAGTGTTCTCGCCGGTCCGGTCATTCATGCTGCATTCACATGAGTACAATGGTGCAAGGATTCAAATGGTGGCAATGCCAACATAAAAGCGCCACAGGGGATCAATTGATGGCTTGAGCCATCAATAAATAGGTCAGGTTTTGGACAAGACATAAAGGCGAAAGGGTGACGTCGTCTGACATGTGCGCCCTTTCATGTTTATGTGGCGTCATTATGATGCCTTATTTGGATGGCCTGATAAAGTCCTTAGGCTCCACTGATGCCTTTATAGTACTGGCAGAGCATATAGGATCCCAGCTAATGTTTGAACAGTTTATGATATATTTTAATTATACTTCCACTGTCAACATAAAAAGATACAGTAGCTGCTTTTTACTAAGAAAACAACAGTGCAAGCTTCCACAAAAGACAAAATTGATGAGACAGAAGCTACCTGCAATTGCTATAAGACTTGTTTAGCCACCTGAATGTGTGGAAGCCTACACTTGGGGATGGGGCTGTGACCATGCACTTAAGTCTTGTCTCAGATACAGAACTTGAGACAAAAAAAAAGAGAATTCATTTGCATAATTAATTAACTTGATGATCAATGAGGGCTAATTGGCATGGCAATCTTAATGTAGACCAAAATTGTTACAATTCACAAGCAATAGAGGAAGTTCCTTTCTTTGTTCTGCACTTCTTCTGAGTGTAGGAATATTTGGCATCTATATTAAGTACAGTGCAGCGTAGCCAGCGCATTATAAGATTGTGGTAGAAAACAGGAGAAAATGCCCAGGATGCTCTTGTAAGGTAAAAAGTTAAACTTATATTTATTGTTTAAATCCATCTGGAGATTTTCTGGAGAAAGATTACCTAGGGCTTGTCTAGACAATGAAAATACTCCACATAGACTTCAAGGAGAATGCCTTTTGTCCCAACAGGATCCCACAGTGATTCACCTCACTTGGAAGGATGGGACGAAAAACTCAATTTACTGCACAGGAAAAGCTTTTGTGGCTTTTCCCGATATTTTTTTTAAAAATAATGCAAGGAAATGTGCATTAGAGCTTGTTAGGAAAACCAATTCGCTTTGCTGCACATCCTTGGAAAGGATGGAAGATTGGTCGGATGTGCGTGGGGGCGGGCATTCTGGCAAGACAGCACCCGGAAGCGCTGTTGGATTTTTACCTTAGCAATCGCGCACTTTTTTTCCTCTGCTGAGGCACCCAAATACTTTTTTTAAGCAGGTCACACTTGCGCACCTTTGCTTTAATGTTTAAAAAAATACTGTGCAGTGGTGGCAGCATATAACACACTAATTTATGGCTGCCATCTTGATTTGCGGGCGTATGAACTTCAAACATGGATAGCTTCTCAGCTTATTGTTTTTGCTGAAAGGCCATGGAGCCAAATGGACGCTGCTGCAAATCTGCAATAATGAGCAGGAATGAGCATTATATCCTCTTTTCTAGACTATCTCCTACATTTTAGTAGAAGAGCCCCTAAAAGCTGGCTCTCATGTGTGGATGTTTCCTAGCATACATCCTGAGATGGGACCCTCATGGAACTTCCTTCCCAGGATATGCTTTTTTTAAAAAAATACTGTTTGGCAGCAGCAACTGGTGACAATTGGTGAATTAGCGTTAATGCAGATCAATCCACATTTTATAGCCTCGTATAGACAAGCCCTAAGACATGTGTGCCTAACAACATCAGAGAGTGGTGTTAGAAGATGACAGAAGTTATCAATGAGAAAGAACACATAAGGTAGAAGAGTCTGCAGCAGTTTCCTTTTGCCTGAGCCTACCAGATAGGGCCGGACTCCACCACTCCTGTCCTATTCCCCCCTGCTGAGTTAATTGAGTGCAAATCAATTGTTAATTAAATTAAGTTAATTAAGTTAAGTTAATTGCAACAACTGAAGTAAGCTGAGGACAAAGGAGGAAGGTGTGAGGAGAAGCAAGAAACTGGGACATTTTAAAAGCTCTCCCAGAACACGGCCTCACAGCCTGGAAAAAAACCAAGGAAAATCTATTTTAAAAGCAGTTGAATAGGCAGGATGACAAGATTAATCAGGACTGCCAAAGTGGGACAGGTGGAGGGTATGGAAATGTATAGTCATTCTCATGTATGACTGAGGCAACAGAGCTGAGAGGGGAAAGATTTGACATGGGAGGGACACAGGCAACAAGAGGATTAACAAAGCAAAGTTCAAAAGAGTGCAGCAGCCTCTTAAGGCCTGGGTTGGCAAAGTGGGGGCAGGAGAGAGCAAGAGATCAACATGGGGGCTGGTAAGATTTGTTCCCCAGGACCCTGTATCCTGTAGATTAGCCCCTTCCAAATGTCCGTGGGACAGATTAAGCAAGGGAAATGTCAGCCATGGTCAGAAAGTATCAGAGCAGAATTGTGCTTTAATTCCAGCCCCCTTGTCCCTGGAATCAGACCCTTTCAACAGCATGTTTCAGGAACAGGTTTTGATCTCACTGTGGCTCAACTCTAACATTTCAGATTCCTATTTTACTTACAGTTGACCCCCACACACACACTTTTACTGGCAGTAACAGGATCAGCAGTTGCTGTTTCCAAATTATTAACAAGCTGGTTTATGTCTTTATGGCTGGTACATTAAAGTCTAGGCAAAAATAGGCACACATCTGCAAAACCAAGTACTTGCCCTAGAAATATTCAAGATAATTTCTTCCAAAAAATTATTTAATTAATAATGGTTAGGTATTCATTACTTTCCTATACTAAAAATAATAATCACAATGTTGAGCTTAGGACTTTATCACACCACCCTCCATTAACGTTTCTTTCCCACCATATTTTAATACTTTTTTTCCTGGTAAAAGAACCCTTCCTACCAGACCTACCTTAAGGTAGTGTTCAAAGGCATCCCCAGCATTGATGGAACATGAACAGAGCTCCGTTCACTTCCATGCTCAGAATCTTGCAGATTCTCACGAGAAGCAAGTGTGGTAAATTTTAAAAATACACCAAAAGAAAGACAAGAAATGTTCACACAAGCACAGAAACACACTTTAAAGCTTAAAAACTGGGCAGGTTCATAAAAAGAGTGTCCCCTACCTAGTTTTCATGATCTCACCTGGACGTATTCTGCCTATTGATGCTGTATTCATGTGAGCATAATGGTGCGAAGTTTCAAACGCTGGCAATACTGGCAACAAAGCGCCATGGGAGATCTATTGATGGCTTGGCTCATCAATAAAATAGAACAGCCTATTCTCAGGACATTGCTGCAAAAGGACAACATCATCTGATATGCGTGCCCTTTTGCGTTCATTAGGCGTTGTTATGACATCAATATTTGCTACATCTGATAACGTCCTCAAGCTGTTTTTCTTCCTCGTTGTGTTGGATGCCCCCTCACCACCAATCCAGAGACCAGGTAAAATAGTGCAAGCCCAGAAGAAACAAAGCCCAGTTTCATCAAGGTGCCAGAGATGATGATTTTTAAAAATAGCTGTCCTCTGCAAATTTTTTCAGTCACACTGTAAGGTATTCACCAGCCTCAGATCTGCTTCCTTCATGCAGAAGAATCATTTAATGATGCTTTCTTCTGAGCTGACACCACTTCAGATTTCTGGTGAAGACTGGCACATTTTAATACTATACCACAAAAACAAAATCTCATTGCATGTAGAAATCTCACTAAATAAATCTCAATACTACACTGAATCACTGTCCCCTAGCTGGAGTAAAACCTTCAGGTTAAATCCAATAGCTAGTCCCAATCGGATTAGATATATTGAGTCAGTGAGGTGTCAGTTAGTGCTTAATTACCAAACCCCATTCATTTCAATTGATCATTTTTCTTTGGGATTACTAATTGCATTAAGCCCTTATTTCCTTAATATCTTCTCAGACAAGCAATTGAAATAATTTGATTGATGAGAGATTATCAGACGCATTAAAGTGGCATTACACAAATGCCAGGAGATTACAAAAGGGCAACCTTTTCAGATAATAATGTTCCCTCCTCATTATGCACCCTTTCTGCTGCCATTCTGCCAGTGCTGCTTTTTATTGACAGGACAAGCCGTCAATAGATCCCCTGTTCCGTTTCTGTCACAGATGTTCCTGCAAGTGAAAAGGTGCCCCATTATGTTGGTGAGATCCCAACGTCAATGGGAGGTCCCTGCCAGAACACTTCCAGGTGAGATCGGGACATCCAGGTAAGTGACACACTTTGTATGACCCTCCCCAGATTACTTGTTCATTTTAAAGTGTGTTTTGTGCTTGCTGTCACTTTTTTTCAGGTTATTTGTCTTTTTCTTTTTTAATTTCCCATGCTTGTATCTTCTTGCGAAAATCTGTGGGATTTTGATCCAGGAAGTGAAGGGAGCTCTGTTAGAGTTCTGTTCACTCCTGGGCTGCCGGAATGATGGGAGAGGAGATAAGTGATGGGATGGGATGATTGTGGCAGGTCAGGGATGGGACAGGGGCAGGAGTGGAGATTGTGGGACAGGAATGCTTTTTTTGTTCCTGTCTGAAAATCTCCTCCCACATATGTTGCCAGAGGGTGGCGGGTGGAGAAGCAAATAAGAGGAGATGTAGATCATTGACAACATGATGGACAGCATGTTACCTACAATGCTTTAGGGCAGTCTTTCTCAACCTAGCAGTTACCAGGTGTGTTGGGTTACAAAATCCACCTATTCAGAGCCAGCATGGTAGTTGTGGAGTTTGAATTCCAAAAGGCATCCAGAAACTCCCAGACTGGGGAAGGCAACTCAAAAGTTTTTTTAAAAGCCAATTTAAACAAGCAGATTCTGTCGCTAAGGGGCAACTGTGTCAGCTACAGTTAACATACACCATTTTCTTCCAGGGGTTCTTTTAAAAAATAACTAAAAACTTACCATCCACCTTAATGATGAGTTTAAGGAATTACAAATTTCCTCACTAGTGATAATGTAAACAGAATTAGGCTTGGGGGTCTTTTAATTAAAATCTTAACAAATCAGACTTTCATTAACATTTGAAGCTCTGCCCAGACATTCCTGTGCACCTAGAACTTGGCATGTTGACCATGAAGATGTGAAGAGGTCTTTGTAATCATGTTTAGCTGTATATGGGTATAGTGCTTCTGTGACTAGCAACTCTGATAAGACAAGGGTTCCAATTGCAGGAGCTCTGGAACTGCATTCAGCCAAACATGGTCACAAAGCCCTCTTTAGAAGTTCATACTCAATGGGCAAAGATCTGCCCCCACTATTCATTTAGACTTCCATGTATTCAGGCAAATATCACAACTTGGGTCTTTCGTGCCTCTTTTCCCTCCCACCTAGTAGGGAGTGCTAAATTTAAGGGAAAGGCACACACTATTGCACCCTTCCACGATCCCATGATTCACAACTGCATGCTTCCAATATGAGATTGCAGAATATTGTAGTGACTAACATGCTATTGGCAACATTTCTGAATGCGATTTTCCAGATTAGCAGAGGTGGCTGCAATTAGGATGTAGCAAATAGGTTCTCTCCATTTTCCCACCTTGTTTGTTACATTTGTAAAGTTACTATTACCATGCTGGCAGTTGTACAAAAGCAATAATCTCTATGCACCTTCAGAAAACAGGCCTTCACATATATCTTCAGTAAGACAACTTGTTTAGGATTATTAGGTACACTATATTTTGCACAGAGGATAATACTCCATAGGACAATCTGTAAAATATACTATTTTGGACTTTTTTGGATGAGCTTTTACAGCGCTAGCAGCCTTGTCCCTGTTGTGAGGCTGCTGCGCTGCAGGGCGTCCCTTTCGGATGACGCTCTCCCCTGCCGGTACTGTTGCGTTACCGTGGGGACACTGTAGCGTTATATTCGGCGGTTTTCTATCATGATTAGAAAACTGCAATGGGGATGAGGCTGCTAGCATTGTAAAAGCTCATCTGAAAAAGTCCTTTATCTCTAGAAGAGTGGCAGAAAGACTGTGTCTGTGGGATCTGCCTTGGTTGTTGTTTTTTTTTTTTACTAGAATCCTGAAGTCTACTAGTCAGAGTCAATTTCAGATTAGTGGTCTGAAGGCAGTGACTCCCACTTTGGGAGAAAGATGGCATATAAATGAAATAAATAAATAGTTTTAATAGTTACATTATAAATCACCATCTGAGCTACTCTAGATCAGGGACAGCAACCCAAAAATCCAAAAATGGCCAGAAGAACTACAAAAATACCTGGGGACCCAGTCACATTGTATGATTACAGTTGTCCCTCCACATTCGCGGGGGTTAGGTTCTTGAGACCCCCACGAATGTGGAAAAACTGCGAATAACAGATGCTGCTCCTGCAGCCCCCCCCAGAGGGAGGGAGGCAGCGGGAGGGTGTCTGGCCTCTCCATGGCCTTTCTGAGGGGACTCCAGGCCTTAGAAGCCTTGGACCCTGCTGAGAAAGGCCGGGGAATGCAGCGTGTGGGTGGGGAGGAGGCTGCGCTGCCTCTCCCCGGCCTTTCTCAGCGGGGTCCGGGGCTTTGGAGCCCTGGAGCCTGCTGAGAAAGGCCGGGGAAGGCAGCGTGTGGGTGAGGAGGAGGCTGCGCTGCCTCTCCCCGGCCTTCCGAAGTGGGTGCCGGGGCTTTGGAGCCCCGGTGCCCGCTTCGAAAGGTCGGGGACAGCAGTGGGCAGGCAGGCGAGCGGGCTGGCGGGGAGGAGGCTGTGCTGCCTCTCTCTGGCCTTTCTCACCCCCCCCCCGCCCTTCCCAGAGTGGCTACGGGGGCTTCTGAAGGCCCCGCCGTCACTCTCCCTCACCCCCCGCCCTTCCCAGAGTGGCGTAGGGGGCTTCTGAAGCCCCCACCGTCACTCTCCCTCACCCCCCGCCCTTCCCAGAGTGGCATAGGGGGCTTCTGAAGCCCCCGCCGTCACTCTCTCTCACCCCCCCGCCCTTCCCAGAGTGGCGTAGGGGGCTTCTGAAGCCCCCGCCGTCACTCTCCCTCACCCCCCTGCCCTTCCCAAAGTGGCGTAGGGGGCCCTCGCTGCCTTGGGAAGGGACTGGGGTGGAATGAGGGAGGCTTTCCACCCCCCCTTTCCCAAGGCAGCGAAGGGATTTCTGAGAACACCTTCGCTGCCTTGGGAAGGGATGGAGTGGAGGGGGGGCAGGCGGCTTTCCGCGAATAATCAAAACCGTGAATATGAAAGCCACGAATGTGGAGGGGCAACTGTATAGCACTATTATTCCACTTTAACTGCCATGGTTCCATCTTACAACATCCTAGGGCTGGTAGTTTGATGAACCACTAGTACTCTCTCTGAATTGTCAGTCCCAGGAGTCAATAGGACAGAACCATTATAGTTATAGTGGAATCATAGTGCTATTACTATGTTGTGTGAACGGGCACCTGATCAAAGGCAATCAATTAATGCTCCCATTGTATAGGTAAGGGACACTGTGGCCAACACATAAGCAATTAACAGAAAGCCAGGCATGGCAACATCTTTTTCTTTCAGTTTTCCTTAAGGAGGCTCAGACATGAACGAAAAAAGCGTTCCTGTCCCACAATCTCCAGTCCCGCCCTGCCCCATCCCTGTCACGCCACAATCACCCTCCCCATCACACTTACCTCCTCTTCCATTGTTCCGGCAGCTTAGGCGTAAATGGAGCTCTAATAGAGCACCCTTCATTTCCTGAATCAAAATCCCATGGATTCTCATGAGAAGATGTGAGCGTGGGAAATTCAAAAATAAAAATAAAAAGAACACACAAAAATTACAGCAAGCACAAAAACACACTTTAAAAGGTAGAAATAACCCAAGGAGGGTTATAAAAAGTGTGTCACTTACCTGGATCCTTTTATTATTTATAACCCATCTGGAGATCTATACATAAATACTATCAGCAAAGAAACAAATTAGTAAATATGATCCTCAGTGTCTCATTAGTATGAGTGTTGGGTGGGGGGCAGAAAAAAGGGCTTCAGAGGTATCAGCCACACACACGAAGACTGTGCCAGTTCCCAAGATTCTCATTGCTATGCCAGTTCAATGAATAGTACTAATGGAAAGGCAAATGACTTTTGTACCTGAGCACATCCAGTAGTACCAACAAAGTGCGTTCTGTGATATTAGTTATCCCTTCATATTCGCTGGGGTTTGGTTCCAGGACACCCCGTGGCTACCAAAATCCGTGAATACTCAAGTCCCATTATATGCAATGGCATAGCAAAATAGTGTCTCTTATATAAGATGGCAAAATCAAGGTTTGCTTTTTTGGATTATTACTTTTTAAAGAATATTTTCAAGCTGTGAATACTTTCATCCATGGATACCAAATCCGTGGATATGGAGGGACAACTGTAATGTCTCTAAGCACCTAAGAACTTGCCGCTGCCATCACTATTTGGATTACTGACATTGTAAGGGACAAAGCCATGTGAAAATGCCTTAAGAAGCATGAGTAATTTTTAAAGCCATTTTAATTGAAATTGTGAAATTTATACAAAAATATAAGAACAATGAAACAATCCAGTAACAAAAGCTCTAGCATGTACAGTGCATATATGTTCATTCAGATTGGCAGAAAAATTAGCTGAGTCTGTGTTGTTAAGAAACCCAACACAATCCACACACCCTGGACTAATCCCTGAGTCAGAACAAAGTTATCCTTCTGAATCCAAGCTTGAGGAAGAAGGTAGGGTATAAAATAAAGCAACAAAATACAGTTGCTCACTTTTCTGAATTTTGCAGTGTACTTTAGTTCTCTACTTCTTTTTAAAAAAGGATATAAAAGAATGTGTAATAGGAAACATTGTATGCAAACTTGTATAATTTCAAGGGGAACTGTGCATGAAAATACACACAAATTTGCTTACGTGTGTGAGTGCCTTCAAGTTCCTGTTGCTTTATGGCAACCCCATAAATTTCATAGGGTTTGCTAAGGCAAGGGATACTCAGAGGTGGTTTTGCCAGTTCCTTCCTCTGAAATATAGCCTACAGGACTTGGTATTGCTTGGCAGTTTCCTATCCTGTAAGCACAAGCTTGCACCCCACTTCCAAGGCACCCCACTCCTAGAATGTTAGCATTGGCTACAGGCCTCAAACTGACCACGTTTGGTTCATTAATGTGGCATTTTACAAAGTGAAAAAGACAGGATGGTCTCAGAAAAAGTCATTTATGTTTTTCCTTACAACCCCTTAAGATCTGGGGTTGTAAGGCCAAAAGAAGACACATTCCACATAAACGGGAAGTTAATGGATGGAGAAACCCTTTTGTATTTGCTGATTGTGAAATTTCCTCTCCTCAGCTCCCAACCTTAAAGAAGCTGCTAAAAGCTGTTAAAATTCAATCACTGGACATTAAGAAACACATTTAGCATCTTTCTCACTTTTTGTCAAGACCAGGAAACTCATTGTGCAATCCATGAAGGCTCATGGAATTCATTGTTTCAACCCATGAAGCAACCAATCCCCTCAGGTGTATTTGGAGGTATAAATATCACCCCCAAAATATGCCTCATTTGCACACAGTTCCATTTCTAGGGGACCCTATGTCCCTCTGTGTGGCCACCCAGTTTCCTCCATCCACTTTGCCAGAATGACTACAGGACAGATCTGTATCACCCCAACAACATCCTCTTGCTATCCCCTATCCCAAGTTTTCCTACTGCTTTTCCTATAGCCTTGTGTGAATGCTTTTTCTGGGTGAATGTGTGTGTGTTTGGTGTTATTTTTGAACTCCTTAATAAAAAACCATACTTAATTTTAAATGTGTATGTATTCTATCCAGATTATTACCGGTAGACATAGGTTTGCAGATTCCGTTGTTAGCCCCTTTCGCATAGCTAAAGTCGAGTTGCTGCTAATTTCCCCAACATATTAGAAACTTGATATTTTCTTGGGATTTTCCAAGGAGCATTTTGGGTAACAATCCAAGCACTAGCCAGAGCTGAATCTGCTTATCATCCAATAGCAGATGGGATCTGATGCCTTTAGGGTATTTTTCTTACTTTTTAAATTACTGCAGCTGGATGTAAAAAATGAAATCTGAAAATGATATCATACCTTTAACTTTTGTAATTGGGCAGGGACAGTCCAGATTAATCCTTGGTTGCCCTACTTTTCCATTTCCTTTTAAAATATCCCAGTTTCTCTTTCCTCTTCCGCTTCCCCATTTTCCCCTGGGCTTCCTTCAATTGCTGCAAACTGAGTTCAAAGTGCAATTAACTCAGCAGGAGGGAAAGGAGAGAATTGCCCTTCCCAGCAGGCTCAAGCAAAAGCAAACTGCCGTGGCCCCTCCTAGCTTGTGTATTCTTCCTCATTAATAGCATTTACTATCTTGTCCACACTCTGATGATGCTCAGTCAGGTGGTGTTCCAATTTTCATCTGTGAAATGTTGGAAGGCATGTGATATGGACCCAATATAGACAGACTTGTCCTTTCCTATGAACTACACACTGGGGGGAACACCCCCTGAAGAACACTGTTTTGTTTTTATATAAAGCAGTTTAACAACAAGTCCTTAGCAGTGAGATGTGTCTCAGACTGGAAGCAGAAGGGAAGGGGCTGATTTCGTGTGCATGTATTGGCTACTGAAGGGTATGAAATTAATTTTTCTTTTGTACAAATGTTATGTGTCAAAGAATGGGCAGCTATGTGCTGAGGGAGAATTTGAAAAATCAGCTGTATTATATGAAGCCAAAGGTTGAGAGCTCAGCAAAGGCTGAAATGACTAATACAACCCATTCATGATTCATGCATTCATGTAATGCACAGAAGGTTTGGACACGCAAGTTACAAAGTGTTAAGAAAAATGCCTGAGGTGTGCCATGATATGCAGGTGAAAGAAACACTGTGATGTTTTTCTGAATTGCTTAGTTTGTAAACAAGCTAAAAGTAAGGTGGCTCCTATTCCTAAGTTCAGTGACAGGGTGTCATGAAGAATTTTTGAACTGATGCACATTGACCTAGCTGGAACTTTTACTCCATTTTTGGGGGAAGCCTGGTTTGCTATGATTATTGTGGATGATTTTTCCAGATTTGGTTTCTGTAATTTATTGAAACATAAATCAGAGGCTTGTGAAATTTTTCAAAATTGGTGTGTCTATGTGGATAGAAACATGATGTATACAAATTTCCTCTTTCCAATCTGATAGAGGGGGAGAATGTATGTCTGAGTTTCAGAAATGGCTCAAAAGGAGGGGCATCTTTCATAGATACAAAGCTCCTTTTATGCCAGCCTAGAATGGTGTGGCGAAATGCTACTTTGGTATGATACAAACCATGAAAAACCCTCTACTTTTTGATTCTGGCATGGATCAAAGTATTGGGTTGAAGCAATGCTCACAGCTAGTTACATTCACAACAGGCTGTGGAACTCTGTGGTACAGGACACCATATTTTATATAATATGACAAAAAGCCACCAGTCAAACATCTGAGACTTTTTGGTAGCTATGCTTGGGTGCACATTCCCAAAGCTACAAGAAGAAAGGGGTCTCCTAAAGCTCAGAAATTATGTTCCATGGGGTATGAAACTGGCTCAAAGGTGTACAGATTCGCACTTGGAAATGGCAAGGTTGTGCTTTCCAGAAATGCTCAGTTTGAGGAGCATAGTAATTGGTGCCAAGTGCATTCTAATCCTGGAGTGCTTCTGCCTGTTAGTAATAATGCTCATGAGCTGCCCCAGATGCCAGAGCAGGCTTTGCCTTGTGCTAGAAGCCCTGTTGAAGTTAAGCAGGAGTGGCAGCAATGGAGGAACCCACCACAGGCAGAAAGCAGTGAGGAAGAGGGGTTTACTCCATTTTTTACACCAAGAAGGTCTAGTCATGAAACAAAAGGCATTCCACCTCATAGATTTACAGTGCAGACTGCTGTAAGGTTATGCCAAATCACATGTGAGCCAGACAATTACAGTCAAGTTCTGCAATTGCCTCAAGAGGAGAGGATGAAATGGGAATCTACTATGCAATCTGAAATGGCTTCTATGGATCTGCACAAAGCTTTTGATGTGGTTGATTTGCCACCAGGGCAACAAACTGTTGGGTGCAGATAGCTATATAAAAAGAAAAAGCTGCATTCTGGTGAAACCAAGTACAAAGCCAGATTAGGTGCAAAAGGGTTTTTGCAGGTCAAGTATTTTTCATACGATGAGACTTTTGCGCCTACTGCAGAGACTCAAAGTATAAGAATAGCATTGTCTGTGGCTGGTCTGAACAATTTTAAGGTGCAACACTTTGATATTAGCACAGCATATCTGAACACTGAGTTGAAAGAAAACACTTATATGTAGCAAGCACCTAGGTTTCAAACTAAGAACCCAAATCAAGTGTACAGGTTTAAAAAGGCGACCTATGGCCTAAAATAATCTGTGAAAAATTGAAATGAATGTTTGAATCATGCTTTGGTAGCTATTGGTTTTAAGCAACGTGTGGCTGATCCTTGTATGTACACAAGGGGTACTCATTAAACTTATGAAATTTTGATTGCGTTTGTGGATGATCTGTGTTTGACTGCTAAAACAGATGAACAGGTGAAAGCATTCACTGAAGCACTCGGTAAAAAGTTCTAAATTAAAGATTTGGGAGAAGTGCAACAATATTTGGGTGAAAATGTAAAAAGGATGGATAATCAGAGCTTTCCTCTTAGCCAAGAGCAGAAAATAGTGAAACTGTTATGTGACTGCAACATGTATGATTGTAAAACTGCTCCAACACCCATGGTAATTTGATTTTTTTAAAAGCCAGTGGGGAAACATTGTTTCAGAACACTGAATTGTACCAACTGCTGTTGGAAGTTTACTTTATTTAATAATAATAATAATAAAATTTATTTATACCCCGCCCCTCTGCTAAAAACAATTGCGGCGGCTTCCAACAATTAAAACATTATAATAATGACTAAAAACACCACCCACACCCACCCACCAACCCCCATAAAAAGACATTAAACACTATAAAATTAAAACCATCTAACTAAAAACACATTAAAAACAAATATATACATGATTTTTAAAAAGCCAGGAGACGCAGCTTCCTGAGGACAGAATCTAATCAGGAAAGGCCTGCCAAAAGAGATCCATCTTTAGTGCTTTTTAAAAGCTACTCAAGCTCGTCAGCTGATGGATCTCGTTCAGCAGGCCATTCCACAATTTGGGGGCGATTACCGAAAAGGCCCTCTGGGAGGTTGCAGACAGCCTAGATTTTTGTGGCTGAAGCAAATTCCTCCCAGAGGACTGGAGTGCACGGGGAGGATTGTATGGGAGGTGGAGGTTCTGGAGATAAGTTGGACCCAAGCCATTTAGGGCTTTAAAGGTAATGACCAACATCTTATACTGGGCCCGGAAACTGATAGGCAGTCAGTGGAGAGATTTCAATACTGGAGTTATATGGTCTCTCCGAGATGTTCCCGAGACCACTCTGGCTGCCATATTTTGTACCAACTGAAGTTTCTGGACCAAGCACGAGGGTAGCCCCATGTAGAGCGCATTGCAGAAATCTAGACGAGAGGTTACCAGCGTGTGCACCACAGTCTCGAGGTCCCTTACTTCCAGGAAAGGGCGCAGCTCATGTATCAGCCGAAGCTGATAACAAGCGCTCCTGACCGTCGCATTCACTTGACTCGTCATCTGAAGCGATGAATCAAGGAGCACCCCCAGACTGCGAACACAGTCCTTAACAGAGAGCGTAACCCCATTCAGGACTGGAGGTTGCAACCCAACTCCTGGTTTTGGGCCGCTACTGTGAGCACCGCCGTTTTGTCTGGATTTAATCTCAATCTGTTTTTCCTCATCCAGCCCATTACTGCTTTAAGACAGCCATTAAGAGAAGAGATGCCATTGGAATTCGAGGCCGATGATCGGGACAAGGAGAAATAGATCTGGGTGTCATCAGCATACTGATAACACCCAGCCCCAGAACTCTGAATAATCTCACCCAGCGGCTTCATATAGATGTTAAACAGCATCGGGGACAGGATGGCACCCTGCGGAACACCACAAGTAAGCTCCTTTCTGCTGGAGCAGCTGTACCCGAGCAACACCCTCTGGGACCTGCTCGAGAGGAAGGACCGGAACCACTGGACTGTAGTGCCTCCGATTCCTAACCCTCACAGGCGATCCAGGAGAATGCCATGATCTATCGTATCGAAAGCCACTGAGAGGTCAAGAAGCACCAACAGGGACACATTACCCCTGTTGATGCTTAGACGCAGATCATCGGTCAAGGCAACCATGGCAGTCTCAACTCCAAATCCCATCCTGAAGCCAGTTTGAAATGGGTCTAGATAATCAGTTTAATCCAAGACCACTTGGAGTTGAAGAGCAACTGCCCTCTCGATCACTTTGCTCAATAATGGTAACATAGAAACCAGCCTATAGTTGTTCATGTCCAGGGGGTCTAGGGAAGGTTTTTTCAGGAGCGGCCTAACCGCCGCTTCCATTAAACAGGATGGAACACACCCTTCCCTAAGGGATGCATTGATGATGTCCTTAACGAACACCATCAAGGCACCCCCCCCCCCGGATGGCCAGCCATGAAGGGCAAGGAACAAGAGGGCAGGTCGTCTTCCTCACTCTACCAAGTAGCTTGTCCACGTCCTCGGTACTCATGGATTGAAATTGATCCAGTAAACTTACATCAACGGAGTTGCTGGACACCTCATCAATTGTTTCTGTCAAAATGCTGGCATCTAAGTCGGCTCTTATCCGAGAGATTTTATCTGCAAAGAAGTTGTTAAACACGTCACAGCAGGCCGTTGTTGGGTTAAGGAACAGGTTCTGCGCAGGTATAACCTGCGTCATCTCCCTTACCACCGTAAACAGCTCTGCTGGACGGGATTCTGCAGACGCAATACGTGCAGAGGAGAAGGATCTCTGCGCTGCACGTATTGCTTCTCGATAGGACCGAAGAAAGTTCCTATGTTGAGTCCTGTTGGATAAGAGTCGAGTTTTCCACCAGTTGCGCTCTAGTCATTGTCCAATCCGCTTCATTTTCCTAAGCTCTGAAGTATACCATGGCTTACGTTTAGAAGCGGGTTGGAAAGGACGCTTGGGAGCGATCGTGTTGATAGCCTTGGTAAGGTCGATGTTCCAGGTATTAACCAAAGTTGCGACAGGGTCACCGGCATTACCAACCATTAAACCCTCCAAGGCTTTCTGGAATCCTATTGGTTCCATTAGCCTTCGGGGGCGGACCATTCTAATGGGTCCGCCACCCCCGGTAGGGCAGGAAGAGACTCTTAGTTCAGTCTTAACCAGGAAATGATCCGTCCATGACAATGCGGTGGTTTTAATAACTGCCACCCACAGATATTCCTGTTCCGTACTGAAGACCGCCTCAAAAGTATGACCCACACAATGTGTGGGCCCAACGACCAATTGGGATAGGCCCATGTTTGTCATGGTTTCCATGAACTCCGGAGCCGCACCAGTCAGATTTGTCAAGCTGGTCTCGAGTGGAATGTTGAAGTCACCCAGAACTAAAAGTCTGGGTGACTCCAACAGCAACTCTGAGACCAGCTGTGTCAGCTCATTTAGGGAGTCTGCTAGACAACGGGGTGGTCGGTATACTAGCAGAATCCCCAAACTATCCTTGGTCCTCAGGCTAAGGTACATACACTCAAAGTGGACTGTGTTTCGGACAGGTATCCTGCTCAAAGTCAGATTGTCCTTATAAACCAGAGCCACTCCGCCCCCCCCCCCCGCCCACTTCCCCTCACCTGCTCACTGACAGAATACCCGGCTGGGAGGGCCTGCATCCACATGACAGCACTATCCTCTCCCAGCCAGGTTTCTGTGAAGCAAGCCAGGTCGGCATCTTCATCCAAAAGAAGATCGTAGATAATGTGAGTTTTATTCTTAACTGACCTGGCATTGCAGAGGAGAAAAGTAAGGTTCTGTGGCATGGTTGGTACGCTCTCCAATCATTCCGGGAAACAGGGTAAACTGAAGGTGGGATAGCTAACAAACAGTGATCCCGCCTTCTTTTGTAACATCTGTTCACTCTGTTCCGACCATACCTCCCTTTCCCCAGCACAACTCCAATTTCCTGGGTGTATCAAACTGGATACACCCTGACATATCCTATGCAGTAAACATTCTGAGCAGAATGGTATCACAATCTACACAAAAAGCCTGGTTATGTGTGAAAAGAATGTTGAGGTATTTAAAAGGTACCATGGACTATGGGTTATTGATTACATCCTAAGGTTGCCATGAACTGCATTGCTATGTGGATTTTGCACAGTGTGTTTCAGACAGGAAATCTGTGTCTGGAATGATTTTTTCATATGCAAATTCACCAATTTTCTAGAAGACAAAGACACAGTCAACAATATCTTTATCTTCTGCAGAAAGTGAATTTGCTGCTTTATCAGATCTTTGTTCTGAATTGATTTGGATCAAGCAATTGTTCATTGATCTTGGGATGCCAATACAGGAACCTGTTGAGGTCTACGAGGACTCACAAGCCTATATACAAATGGCAACTGCTGAAGGAGTTAACTCTCAAACTAAACACATGGCTGTATGGTATCAGAATGTCCACAAAGCAGTAAAAGCAGGACTAATTACCCTGATTTATTGTCCAACAAATGAGAACCTAGCTGATTTGTTCATGAAACTGCTGGGTCCTATCTAATTCCATTACCTATGTACAAAGCTTAGTATGGTCAAATGTGTGTAAAACAGCATAATTAAGTATAAATTTAGAGGGTTGGTAAGGTGATGGGATATATAATCACTGGAAATTTATACTATAAACAGCTGGCATGGTATAATATGCTCCAGCCTGTAGGGGCCAGCAATGAGCAGGCTAAATGCAGCTGGCGAGCATATTTAGATTATGTCTGGGAGACGGACATGTGAAGGATGAAGTCTTATCTGTATGGGAAAATGTGTATGAGAACCACCAACTGCATAACCCATGAGTTACTGTATCTGTACTGAATAACTATATCACCCCACTCTCTGTTTCTGTGCATTTGATTTGGATTTTGCTCTCAGACTGTATGCATTCAGTCTGGGATATACAGTGCAAGACTGCACTGTGTATTGTGCTGTGATATATAGTTGTATGCTAGGAGTCTTAGACTCATTGTAAATATTACTACAATATGCTTTAGTAAAGAGGAGTAGTTTAGACACCCATCTGTGTCTGTGTGCTCATTTCTTCACCTGATGATTGCAACTCTGCTACAACAACTTTTGCTGCCTGGTCCTCTTGATATGCTCAGAGGCACCAGTGAGCTACCGTGACACCGACAGTACTCATTTAAAAAAAAAAAAAGGGAAGAGAGTAAAATGGCATCGCTTACAGCAAATCTAGGTTTGCTTCTTGGAATGTGTGTGTGTGTGTGTGTGTGTGTGAATATTTTCAACCTGTGGATGGTTGAATCTGTGGATTCAGAATCTGTGGATATGGAATTTTTTGGACACCAGGGAATTTTTTATTAGAGTAAGACCATTCTACTAAAAAATATACCCGACTGCAAAAGGCCATAACAATAATACAAAAATAATACTAATTATTTTCCTCTTTTCTTACTAATACAAAAATAAATCTATCCTAACACTAATGTATTATTCCCTTTAATCTAAACACACTATAAATATAATAATAATAATAATAATAATAATATTTATTTATACCCTGCCCCTCTGTTAAAACAATCAGGGTGGCTTACAAAAATTAAAAGACAATACAGATAAAATCCCCAAACACCCCCGACCCCACCCTCCCCCATAAGAAAATATTAAACAATTATAAATTAAAACCAACTAATCTAAAATCACAATTAAAAACAATTAATACAATAAAATACTATAAATGGCCAGCGGACTAAAAGAAGCCAGGATCCCCTGAGGCCGGGATCTAATTAGGAAAGGCCTGCCGAAAGAGATCCATCTTTAGTGCTTTTTAAAAGCTACTCAGGGTTGTTATCTGACGGATCTCAATCGGCAGGTCATTCCACAATTTGGGGGCGATTACCGAAAAGGCCCTCTGGGAGGTTGCAGACAGCCTAGATTTTTGTGGCTGAAGCAAATTCCTCCCAGAGGACTGGAGTGCGCGGGGAGGATTGTATGGGAGGAGGCGGTTCTGGAGATAAGTTGGACCCAAGCCATTTAGGGCTTTAAAGGTAATAACCAACACCTTATACTGGGCCCGGAAACTGATAGGCAGTCAGTGGAGAGATCTTAACACTGGAGTTATATGGTCTCTCCGAGATGTTCCCGAGACCACTCTGGCTGCCATATTTTGTACCAACTGAAATTTCCGGACCAAGCATGAGGGCACCCCCATGTAGAGCGCATTGCAGAAATCTAGACGAGAGGTTACCAGCGCGTGCACCACAGTCTCGAGGTCCTTTACTTCCAGGAAATGGCGCAGCTGGCGTATCAGCCGAAGCTGATAACAGGCGCTCCTGACTGTTGCATTCACCTGACTCGTCATCTGAAGCGATGAATCAAGGAGTACCCCCAGACTGCAAACACAGTCCTTAACGGAGAGCGTGACCCCATCCAGGACTGGAGGTTGCAACCCAACTCCTGGTTTCGGGGCCGCTACTGTGAGCACCTCCGTTTTGTCTGGATTTAATCTCAATCTGTTTTTCCTCATCCAACCCATTACTGCTTTAAGACAGTCATTAAGAGGAGAGACACCATCGGAATTCGAGACCAATGATCGGGACAAGGAGAAATAGATCTGGGTGTCATCAGCATACTGATAACACCCAGCCCCATAACTCCGAATAATCTCACCCAGCGGCTTCATATAGATGTTAAACAGCATCGGGGACAGGATGGCACCCTGCGGAACACCACAAGTAAGCTCCTTTCTGCTGGAGCAGCTGTCACCGAGCAACACCCTCTGGGACCTGCCTGAGAGGAAGGACCGGAACCACTGGAGCGCAGTGCCTCCAATTCCTAACCCTCACAGGCGATCCAAGAGGATGCTATGATCTATCGTATCAAAAGCCGCTGAGATGTCCAAAAGCACCAACAGGGTCACGCTACCCCTGTCGATGCTTAGACGCAGGTCGTCGGTTAAGGCAACCATGGCAGTCTCAACTCCAAATCCCGTCCTAAAGCCAGTTTGAAATGGGTCTAGATAATCGGTTTCATCCAAGACCACTTGGAGTTGAAGCGCAACTGCCCTCTCAATCACTTTGCTCAAGAATGGTAACATAGAAACCGGCCTATAGTTGTTCATGTCCAGGGGGTCAAGGGAAGATTTTTTCAGGAGCGGCCTAACGGCTGCTTCCTTTAAACAAGATGGAACACACCCTTCTCTGAGGGATGCATTGATGATGTCCTTAAGGAACACCATCAAGGCAGTGCCCCCCTGGATGGCCAGCCATGAAGGGCAAGGATCGAGCGGGCAGGTTGTCTTCTTCACCCTACCAAGTAGCTTGTCCACGTCCTCGGTACTCATGGATTGAAATTCATCCAGTAAACTTACATCAACGGAGTTGCTGGACACCTCATCAATTGTTTCAAATATAATCAAAAATAATTGTGTCAATTGTGTAAATATAATCACATTATATTTACACATTTGTAAATGTGTAAATATTTACAAATGTGCTGGACACCTCGTCAATTGTTTCAAATATAATCAAAAATAATTGTGTCAATTGTGTAAATATAATCACATTATATTTACACATTATAATTATACCTATTTGGAAATGGAAAAAAACCCAATAAAATATTAATTAAAAATAATAATACAAAATAATACAAAAATAATACAATATTTATTTAAAATATCATTTTATGTTATTGCTGGGGTCGTCTCACTAAACCACAGCCAAAACTTTTTCCAACGATGGTTTGGCAATTTCTCTTTTTCACTCAGAGCTAAATTTTCAATTACATTCTTCACATAATAGGCAGTGCCTTTTACATCCTGCAGATTTTGACTCTTCACCTCCTTTTCTCTGGAAAACTAACCCTAACATCACATAGAGGTTTACCAGGCGCACCGTGGACCAGGGCACTTTCCAAAACCTCTCAGTCACGGCAGAATCAGGCTCCTTCCTCTTCCTCTTTTGGCCCACTGACTTTCTGGGTCCCCTGACACCCTCTGGAGGTTCAGTCCCCGAAAGCACTGTCTCCCAAGCCTGCTGTGCCAAATCTGGCCAATCCAGGACCCAGGCCACCTCCTCCATGTTTCCTGGGCACTCAGGCAGTCCTGGACAAAATGTCTGATTGTCTCCTTTTGTGCCACGCCACTCAAAATCTCAGCCTTTTTACATTTCAGACGCAGACAAGTCTGCTCATCCTCTGCGGTCCATGGTCTCTTTCCCCTCAGATTAAGAACCTGATGGTAGAGCCTCCACCTCAAGTCCCACAACTTTTTAGGGACCCTTTTGTCCATGAAATACTCAATTGGGTTAGTCTGGTGATTTAAGTATTCTGATAAATCTAGTTTGGCCTGATGCTTTTGCAAAAACGGGTTAACATAAATCTCCTCCACTATTTTCCTGTACAAACTCCTCTTGATGCTCTGACCTGGTCTGTCTTCCCCCTTCAACTCCTCAGCATGAATTCTATATTTCTTTATGTAAAAAACAAAGTCTTTCAAATAATCTGGTGCTTTCAATTTTTCAGGTAAAAAAACACCTAAAACTTAATGAGCCTTCCTCCCACCAAGTCTTTTCCCCATCTGTGGATATGGAGGGCCAACTGTAGGTGTTTGGGGGTATATATTATGTGAATTATGGTAAGTTATAATGGGCTGTGGTGTTGCATACATGTCTATGAGTGTAGGGATATCAGGTAATTTAAGAAAGGTGATCTGGTGGGAGGAAGGAGAGGGTGCTTGAAATGTTGGAGATGATTGGTGATTGGCTGCTAATCTGGAAAAGAATATTTGACAACCAGTGGCTGCCAGTTGAAAGGAGGAGTTGGAGCAGGGGTGAGGTTATTATAGTGTGTGGAGGCTAGAGAGCATTGTTAGGTCAGGGTTCTTTATTGTTTTGGGCAAAGGATGAGGGTAAATTTAGAATTGTTTATAGCATATGTACATTGGATAATCTTAAACCTTTTATTTCATTTCTCTAATTGTTTTACACACATCCTCTTTCCTTGCTGTGCTGGCAGCAAAGGTTTCCAGATATACTGTAGTTGTATCTGTGGGGGCAGCAATAAGATAGGAGAGTGCAAATCATACATCAGGAACTCAGCTGTAAACTTCAAAGTGGAGAAAGGGTTATTAGAGGAGCAGATGTTAGTCTTGAGGTATGTGTGGCTTCTGCCAGAGTACCACATAGATAAAAGGGATTTCCAGGAAAGCAGTGGTAAACTGGCTGGTGCAAGTAATGGAGATAAAATAAACTTTTTAAAAGGGGAAGTATAAATAAAACAACTACCTCCTCTCTCTTCCTATTGCAAGTACTTCCCTGCTCTGCTGACAGAAGTGGATTTGTTGGTGAAGGGTGAATGCCATGACACTGCTTGATTCTCACTTCTCAAGGAGAGGATCTACTCGACTTGCATGGGCCCACCTCAAGGGTGTTGCTACAGGGGACAGGCAAAATGAGGATATTCCTCCACAATGGGAATTTGGCCCCCCAAAACAAAATTTTCCTTCCATCCTCAAATTCTTAGCATTGCAATCACTTAAAATGTCAGTTGAAAATTTACAAACACAGTTTAGGTGTCCAAAGAAAAGGGACAGGCAAAGTGACCAAGGGGATGAAAAGTCAGCAATAATGAGTTCTAGGTCTTCAGCATCCCACTCTTTGCAATGCTAGACTTTTGGGGACAGTAGAGAAGTTTCATGAGGGCGCAGAATTCTTTCTGGGGGAACAATGTTCTCATTTTGTCTCTCCTGTCCTCCATTTTGCTGAGTAAGTGGAATTAATCATATGAACATTGGGGATTGTAGTCCAGAAAGGTGACATTTTAAACATTGCAGACAATAACCTCAATAGCCTGCCAGAAAAGGTTACTTTCTGATGCAGAGAACTAGGTCAACAGACACACCTGTACTGGGCCTCTAAGTTAGTGTCTTCGATTTGACTGGGTGAAGTATTATTCAAAGGCTTAAAAGCTTACTGCTCAAATGTAATTTTCATAGGCTAGGTTAAGCAATCGCTACATTGTGTTACTGGATGCAATAGTCATTAGATTATGCGCTCCTGCTGTTAGTGCCTAATAGCCTTGAGTAGGCTTTTCACTCAAGCATGCTGGCTGTGAATAACTAATTGAGATTTTTTTTTTAATTTTAAAAAGAAAACATACATATAAAAATGGTAAAAGTAGACATAACATTGTGTATTCCTGCATGGCAGGGGGGTTGGATTGGATCACCCTTGTGGTCTCTTCCAGCTCTATGATTCTATGATAGGATGGTCTCAAGGTTGCCTTAGAGAGCAGGGAACAGACCTCTCTGTCTAACAGTCTTTAGCATAATGGATAAAGAAGAAGACTCAGACGGATGACCAGTGACGACTGGAGGATATCCATTTGCTGCTCCTGGCACAGTACAGTATCCACTGATTCACTATCCACTGATTCAGTTATCCACGGGACACAAAACATCACACCTACCATAGAGTCTTCCTAGAAAACGTGCCCTCTCTAGCCATTTTCTAGGTCCTCCAATAATAATAATAATAATAAAATTTATTTATACCCTGCCCCTCTGTTAAAACAATTGGGGCGGCTTACAAAATTAAAATACAATACAGATAAAATCCCCAAACACCCCCCACCCCACCCTCCCCCATAAAAAAATATATTAAACAATTATAAATTAAAACCAACTGATCTAAAATCACAATTAAAAACAATTAATACAATAAAATACTATAAATGGCCAGCAGACTAAAAGAAGCCAGGATCCCCTGAGGCCAGAATCTAATTAGGAAAGGCCTGCCAAAAGAGATCCGTCTTTAGTGCTTTTTTAAAGCTACTCAGGGTTGTTATCTCGTTCGGCAGGTCATTCCACAATTTAGGGGCGATTACCGAAAAGGCCCTCTGGGAGGTTGCAGACAGCCTAGATTTTTGTGGCTGAAGCAAATTCCTCCCAGAGAACCGGAGTGCGCGGGGAGGATTGTATGGGAGGAGGCGGTTCCGGAGATAAGTTGGACCCAAGCCATTTAGGGCTTTAAAGGTAATAACCAACACCTTATACTGGGCCCGGAAATTGATAGGCAGCCAGTCTCCAAGGCAACTCTACAGTATTTTAAACCAGAAGTCCCATTATTTTTAATGGTGTTCGCTATTATCCATGGTTTTCAGTATCCACAGGGTCCCCCCGAACCAATCCCCAGCAGATACAGGGGTCCTACTGTATGCTTTGCCTCCCCCTGCCTTCTAGGGAACTTTCCTGGAAAGTTTTTGGGAAGCAAAATGAATCTACAAGCAGTGGAATTCCAGTGGCGATCTCTCCCTGTTTTGACATCAAACATGGTACAGCACAAATGTATCTACAGTTGTCCCTCCACATTCACGGATTTGGCATTCATGGATTTAAGTATTCACGGTTTGAAAATATTCTTTAAAAAATAATAACCCAAAAAGCAAACCTTGATTTTGCCATCTTATCTAAGGGACACCATTTTGCTATGCCACTGCATATAATGGGACTTGAGTATTCATGGATTTGGGTATTCACGGGGGGTCCTGGAACCAAACCCCCGTGAATGTGAAGGGACAACTGTATTAGGAAAGGTGGAAGAAGAGTTAGAAGATAGGGTAAAATGCTCTTCTACATGATAATTGCAGCTAGATTGTTCTATGCTAAAAAGGGGGAAGCAAAGGAGGTGCCAGACACTACAGAATGGCTGCTCAAACTTTATGATTTTACAGAGATAGGCAAACTGATTAACCTACTTAGAAATGAATCCATGGAGAAATTTAAACATGGCTGGGCAAGTTTACTATCCTATTACAAACAGATTTGGGGGGACAAGGATTTGAAAACTGAGTGTTTAAAGATAATGTAAGAAAAATCTCTGAGTATGCTGTCGAGGTGAAAACTATTAAATGAAATATAGTAGATAATTACATAATTAAAACAAATGCTAAAAGGAATAATATTGAGGAAAAGAAAAAAATCATGTAGCAATTTGTATAAAAGAATGTTATAACATACAAATTTAACTAGGATTTAGAAGGAAGGAAGTCATTTTAGGAGTTAATTGTAATGAATTTATGTTAATTGTTGAATGTTTGTAGGATGTGGATTGTGTAATTGCAAATGTTGGTTGTTTTGTTTTGATATATGTTGATTACGTTTGTTTAGTATGTTTTATGTGGTTTTAATTCTGTAGAAAATAATTTTAATTTTTTTTAAAAAACATGGTACAGCACAGCACCTGGGGGTAACAAACAGAGGTGTAATATACAAGCTTTCTTATGGACTGAAAAACCAATGTGAAGGGAGTTTAATTCTATCTAAAGTTTATTGTATGTTTGTTGAAGTCAATCCTTAAATAAAGCTCATCGTGTTGTTTACAGCTTAAACTCCATCAGACTTAGTTATGGGCAGACATGCACAGATGTGTACTGTAAACCTTTCATGCCCTTATATGACCTGGATTCTAGGGAGGTGATTAGGCACTGGGTACAAAGTAATCTTTGGAACTATGTATGTAATAAGCATCTCTGACATGCTGTCCCTAACATTTCTTGAGAACTTATATCAGAACTGATGACAGTTGCACAACCTACTAGCAGTGATGTCCCACATTCTTGAAGGGCAAGGCACGATTGGAGCTTAATGCTGCAAGGGAAACAGCAAAACCTGCTTGTGATTGCTTGTCCATCCGGGCAGGTGTACGTGATACTTCACACTGGAAAGGGTCCCTGGAGAGAAAAGGGAGAAGGACACATTCATGACAGTAGACAGTGGCAGAGCTGGGGGATGGGCGGAGTGGGTTGTCTGCCCCAGGCAGCACTTTTTGGGGGGCAGCACTTTTCACATGAGACACAATTTTATTTTTCAGTGATTTAAACGAATATTTCATACTGCTGCATGTTTGCAGCGTTTGCAGCGATCAGAGAACTATGGTAAAAATGCATGCCAGTCTGATGAGTGGTGATGGTGACTAAGCCTTAGATTGTTATAATTTGATCTCATTAAGTGCATATAATATCTTTGTGATTTTTTTACATTGTTCTTTGTTTTTCTGAGGTGAGTTACAGTATCATAGTTTTTAGGTGTGCAGACTACACAAACTAACACTTTTAAAGGGATTTATCCCTGTTATTCCTTATCTGTTTATGTAATTTTATTTCCCTATACGCCATTGTGACTTTTTGTAGGGTTTTTTCTTCTTCTCTGTATTAAGAGAGGTGACAAATTCAGGAACTGCCCTGGGCAGCAAAAGCTCTAGCTACACCACTGACAGTAGAGTTTTGAAATCATGCTTCCTCCAAACTGGAGCCTTCCCTAAGCCACGTGACCTTGATAGGAGCTGCAGTACAGTGATGTTGGGGTTGCCATAACACCTGGTTGCCAGATCTTACCTGGATTCTAGGTGTATTATCCAATCCCCCGGATGCAAAGGAAGGGAGAGTTAGTGGTGCTGATTGTAGAGTGAAAGAAGTAAGGAAGAGATAGAAGGTATGGCAAAGGAGAGAGTAAGAGGTAAGAGAAAGTAAGTGATATGAGCAGCAGAGGGCAAGAAGCAACAGAAGGACAAAGATCCATTGGGAGGGCAAGAGGTGAGATGAGGGAAGGAGCAGCAGGTATAGGAGAGTGAGCAGTGCACATAGCAGAGTGCAAGACCAAGGTGTCAGTTACACGGCAATTTTTGTAGCGGGGCTTACCGTGACTTCCTGATCCCATATTCGTCCTGTGCTGTTTAGACGATTTTTGTCACTCTTTAGGAAATCCTGGAAGATCCCGTGATTGATATTTACACGACAAAAGTTCCGTTTCTTTTTATTGGTCTCGCACTCTTATATCCCATGCTTTTGCTGTTTACACATGTTTAGCCTACCGGGATTTTTTTTTTTTTTTGGCTGTCAATCAAGGATGCGATTACTCATGTTTTCACAACCTCGGTGACGTACTTCCTTTAGAGTTCTGCGCCATGAGCGATGCTATTGGCTGGCTGGGGGGGGGGAGAGGGGGCAGAGGCTTGTGTTTGTCCTGTCTCTTAAAAATGTTAACCCTTTAAGCAGAGGCAGCTGTGGAGTGAGTTTTCAAGCCATTGACACAGAAGGCATTTTGAAAGACCCAGAATGTGATCTTTCGCTCAGACGCAGGAACATTTAAACCCTGTGCTTTCCTTTTGAAATCAAGCCAAGTGGGGGGGGGAGAGGCTTGCGATTGCCCTTGTCTCTGTAAAATGTTAACCCTTAAAGTAGAGGCAGCTGTGGAGTGAAGATTTCAAGCCATTGACACAGAAGGCATTTTGAAAGACCCAGAATGTGATCTTTCGCTCAGACGCAGAACGATTAAACCCTGTGCTTTCCTTTTGAAATCAAGCCGGGGGGGGGGAGAGGTTTGCGATTGCCCTTGTCTCTGTAAAATATTAACCGTTAAAGCAGAGGCAGCTGCGGAGTGAAGATTTCAAGCCAGTATCACAAGGCATTTTGGCTGGCTTTTTTTTTACTGTGCCTTGTGGGGCGGGGAAAGAAAGTGTGTTCATTCACTCAGGCGCTGGAATATTTTACTGTGCCTTGGTGTGTGTGTGATGAATGTTTGATCATCCGTTCAGACCCAGAGAGGGGATCTAGGCAGGGAATGAATGGGCGACCCTCTGCCCACCACAATCTCTTTGTAACATGCAGTTGAGGAAGAGGTTAAAGCTGAAGGGTTTGCAGTGTAGAAATCCATTTAAAAAGGTGATTGAGTACACACACACACACACACACACAAATCTACATGCAGCTGGAAGGGATGCCTTTGTTTTCAGCTGGTGAGGCTGGATCTGTTGAACAGGTGATTGACCCCTCCTTTTCTGGTCGCTGATCTCTAAGCCCGCCCCTAGTCACCATTTCCGGTCATCCCCTAGTACTGAGATAGCTTGTCCCGGGCTGTTTACATTTCCGATTTTCCGAATCCTCCAGTGACTTTTTTAAAAAGCAGCACAAACTGCGGGACTGGAAGTCCCGCGGGTTGAGGGATAAAAGGTGGCCCCCCTTCCGAAAATCACGTACCCAACCCAATGTACGTAAACAACCAGGGTTCGACATGAATTCTTCCCACTACATTTTCATCATGTAAACGGCACCCAAGGGTGCAAAGTGAGAGGAGGGAAGGGAGAGTGAGAGTTTGAGCAGTGTGGTGCAACAAGAAAGGGAGGGACAAAGAGATACCTGGATAGAGTGAGGGACAGAGTAGAAGGGAAGGAGGGATGAGTGGTGCAGTGGCAGGGGGCAAGGAGCAAGAGAGGTAAGCATGAGACAGGCATGGTGCCAGAGAGGCAGATGTGGTGTTACAAAGTGGGGGAAGAGGGGAATGCCACAGCATAGTATAAAGAACAATAGGAGGGCATGGCAAAGACACGAAGTGACTTCAAGAAGGGGGCATGTTAGCACAGTGAAGAAGGTAAGGTGGCAGCAGTAGATGTGGTCCTACACAAGTAGGGGAGCAGTGACTTTTTTTTTTGTTAAATGTCTATTATTATCTAGCAACCTCCTTATCTACCCATTTGGGGGGGGGTGATGGTCCTTGCCTCCCAAAACTCCTGAAACAACATCTCAGGCTCGGAAAAATTGATCACCAACAATGGTCCGCCCTGGCCTCACATCGGGAGGCATGGAGACACACTATCCACAATGCTGCAGCCCTATTTGAGAACTCACGCCAAACAAGTCTTGAAGAGAGACAACAACACAGAAAGAATCGCAACCCAGAAACATCACCCAGACTTGTGCTGTGCTTTCTGCAACCGGACTTGTTTATCTCAGATTGGCCCTTTTAGTCATCAGCACCCTTGCAGAAAGCGCAGGATGAGCCCTTCCTAAATCGTCGTTTGCGAAGAAAAGCCAGAGAGAGGGGGGGGGGCTTATCTACCCAACAGTACCAACACTTGAAGACCATACAATGTGACCTCAGGGCAGCATATGATAAAATCAATTTAATCAGTTTTAAAAACCTAACCCTGTTAGAAATAATTTGAAGAGACTAAAGAAGCATAGAATCATAGAGTTGGAAGGGGCCTTATAGGCCACGGAGCCCAATCCCCTGCTCAATGTAGTATCTCCAGCTAAAGCATCCCCAGAGGGTAACTGTCCAGCCTTATTTTGAATATCTCCAGAAAAGGAGACCCCACTACCTCTCTAGTCAATTGGTTACATTACCAAACTGCTCTCCCTGTCAAGAAATTCCTTCTAAAGATGTGACCAGTGGGGTGCCACAGGGTTCTGTCCTGGGCCCAGTGCTATTCAACATCTTTATCAATGACTTAGATGAGGGAATTAGGGGCATACTTATCAAATTTGCAGATGACACCAAATTGGGAGGAGTAGCTAATACCCTAGAGGACAGGATCAAAATTCAGAATGACCTGGATAGACTGGAGAGCTGGGCCAAAGCTAACAAAATGAAATTCAATACGGAGAAATGTAAAGTACTGCATTTAGGGCGGAAAAATGAAATGCATAAATATAGGATGGGAGAGACCTGGCTGAATGAGACTACGTGCGAAAGGGATCTAGGAGTCCTAGTAGACCACAAGTTGAACATGAGCCAACAGTGTGATGCGGCAGCTAAAAAGGCCAATGCAATTTTGGGCTGTATCAATAGAAGTATAGTGTCTAGATCAAGGGAAGTAATAGTGCCACTCTATTCTGCCTTGGTCAGACCTCACTTAGAATACTGTGTCCAGTTCTGGGCACCACAATTCAGAAAGGATATTGACAAATTGGAGCGTGTCCAGAGAAGGGCAACTAAAATGGTGAAAGGTCTGGAAACAATGCCTTATGAGGAGAGACTTAGGGAGCTGGGTATGTTTAGCCTGGAAAAAAGACGGTTTAGAGGCGATATGATAGCCCTGTTTAAGTATTTGAAGGGATGTCACGCTGAGGATGGAGCAGGCTTGTTTTCTGCAGCTCCAGAGACTGGAACACGGAGCAATGGGTGCAAGCTCCAGGAACAGAGATTCCACCTCAACATGAGGAGGAACTTTTTGACAGTAAGAGCTGTTCGGCAGTGGAACACACTCCCTCGGAGCGTGGTGGGGTCTCCTTCCTTGGAGGTCTTTAAACAGAGGCTGGATGGCCATCTGTCGGGGATGCTTTGATTGTGATTTCCTGCGTGGCAGGGGGGTTGGACTGGATGGCCCTCGTGGTCTCTTCCAACTCTGCAATTCTATGATTCTATGATTCTATTAGACCTAATTCGACCATCTGAGGCACCAGAAAACAAGCCATCACCCCCTTCTTTGTGGTAGCCCTTGAGATATATAAAGAATACAATAATTTTACCCCTCAGTCTTCTCTTCATCAGACTGAACATGCCCAGCTCCTTCAACCTTGCCTCATATGTTTTGTACTCCATACCTCTTATCATCCTAGTTGCCCTTCTCTGAATTTGCTCCAACTTGTCTATATCCTTATTAAAGTGAGGCACCCGGAACTAAATACAGTACTCCAGAGGAGTCCTGACCAGTGCAGAATATAGGAGGACTATTACTTCCCTTGACCTGGAAACTATGCATCTAAGATAAAAGATTTGCCTTATTTGCTGCAGCATCACACTGCTGGCTCATGTTCAATTGACATCAACAATAATCCCATGGTCCTTTTCACATGTAGTACTACTGAGCCAATTATGCCCCATCCTATGCCTGTGCATTTGGGTTTTGTGGCCTAAATATAGAATTTTGCATTTGTCTCTACTGAATTTCATTTTATTGATTTTAGCAGTTTTTTATTTATCAAGGTCCTTTTGAATTCTGTTCCTATCCTCCAATGTGTTAGCTACCTCTCCCAATTTTGTATCATCTGCAAATTTGTTAAGGATTCCCTCCATCATCTAAATCATTGATAAAATATTGAAGAGCATCGGCCCCAGTACAGAACCCTGCATTACTCCACTTGAGACCTCCTTCCAGTTTGAAGTACAGCCACAAATAATTCTTGGGGCATGGTTTTCCAACCGATTAGAGATCCATCTGATGGTGTTTCCATCTGTTCCATATTAGTCAGTTTGCTAATCAAAATCTCATGAAGGACCTTATCAAATGGTTTACTGAAATCCAGATAAATGACATCCACATTATTCCCATCATCTGTTAAAGTAGTGGACTGATGAAAAAGAGATATAAAGTTACTTTGGCAGAATTTGTATTTGATAAACCCATGCTGGCTCTTACTAATCGCTGCATTGTCATCAGATACTTGCAAACAGGCTCCTGTATAATCCATTCTAATGTTTTTCCTGGTATTAAGTCAGACTGACTGGCCTGTAGTTTCCTGGATCTTCTTTTTTGTCTTTTTTTTTTTTTTTTTTTTTTGAAGAGAGGTACAGTGTTTGTTCATCTCTAGTCCTCTGGCACCTCACCCACTCTCCAAGATTTCTCAAAAATGATGGCAAAGTATGTCAGCAAGTTCCTGCAATACTCTGGGATGCAGTTCATCTGGCCCTGCAGATTTGAACTCACTTAGATTAACTATGTGATTCCTGACTATCTCCTTATCAATCTTGATTTGCAACCTGGATTCCTGGCCAGGGTTCCTGCTGATACATGGAAGCAGATAGTCCTCTTTTTTGGGGAGTGGGGGGACTGAAGCCCATCTGTATTCTTCTTTGATGATTTGTCCTTCCTTCCAAAAGAAAAGAAAAGAAAAGAAAAGAAAAGAAAAGAAAAGAAAAGAAACCGTTCAGTTTAAAGCAAAAAGTTATGGCTGAAGCTACACTCCCACCCCCCAGTCCACCTCCAGCAAATTCTAAACACAGGTATATTCATAATCCGTGATTCCATCAAAATGTCCACCCCAAGGAAAGACATGAGTTGTACTCTTGTCTCTGATATTGTGGACCATCACAGCTGAATATCAGGCAACTGCCATTGTTTCAGAACTGGAAGAAATATGACTCTTTCCAGAATGAGGTGTTTACAGTGAGCAATATTTTACACAGGTTTCATTTGTATTGCTAAACATATTACTGTACTGAACTTTCTTTTTGAGAACAAATTTTGATGAAAAGGGAAGCCATCTACTGGCAAAAAACAAGCAAAACAAGACACTGGCAGTAGAAGGGAAGTTTTATTTCTAAAGGTACAGTCCTATCTGTGAGCTACACGGAGTTTTCCTGTGGCATCCTATACATCTGGCTTACATGGGACTAAGCCATTGAGGAGATGTCTTTCCCCAAAATATGATTAATTGAACTGGGTCATTTTCACACAAGGTTTCTATACTGGAGAGGAAGACACTTAGCACTGGCAAGAAGGGAGCATTTTCAGTGTTGTTGCTGTTCTGTTTCCCTTCTGGTGTAATCCCAGGGTATTTTTGCCACCAAAATTAACCCATTTGTCAGCCCAGGATGGTTTTGTTCAGGATTTTAAAAAACTGGAACAGGATATCCCTTTTGCAAGGATCCCCATTTAGGGATAAGGTAGGTGTATTTGGGGTGTGTATAATAGTGGTTGCCCAAGATTTATCCTGGCTCCCCATTCTCACTTTATTTCTGGTAGGGAAGTAGAAGGAAGGACTGGGTATACTAAAGATGAAGCCTTCCCTGAGGATTATCACAATATCCCCAATTCTTCCTTTTAAAAAATTGCACTCTGCCACTATAGTGGTACACTAGCAACTAGGCCCTTTGAAAATCTCCCTGATTCTTCCTGTTGTTTTTTTTAAAAAAACTGTTGCACTCTGCTGCTATAGCAGTAAAGTGGCAAGGGAGCACCTTCCAGTGCATTAAAGGAATGTCTCACTACTCAGTAGCACTATTAGAGCAGTGATTCATTTTTATTTTTATTTTTATTTTGTTAAGGCAGGAAATGTGGGGTTGGAGAAAAGTGACATCAGTCTCCTGGGATACATCCAAATAAAAATGAGGGGCAGGGGAACACTTATGGGGCAGGTACTGGGTGGCTACCTAAAATTGCCCCCAATACGGGAGAGGGAAAATGGTAATAATTACTATAACCACAGAACTAAAACTGAAGTGCAAGAGGCAGCATTACAATTCTAGTAGCATAGCAATGGTACAAAACCCCCACTTCGTTAGTGGGGTAATGTGAAAAGTCCCCTGGATGAATAAAGACAGATCTGTTAAGGACTGTGCATAGCACTATTCTGCAAGTCCACTGTTTGTAAATATAGATGCTATCAAAAGCCAAAAGCCTGTGTTTCACTTAGGACTTTTTCGGATGAAGAAAAATAACGCAAGCAGCCTCTCCAGCTTGCGAGGCTGCTGCGCTGCAAAGCGCCCCTTTCGTATGACGCTCGCCCCTGCCGGTACTGTTGCGGTACCGCAGGGAGAGCTGAGCGTCATATTTCATTGATTTTTACTCACGATCAACTTTCGTGAGTAAAAAATCAACAAAATATGACGCTCAGCTCTTCCTGCGGTACCGCAACAGTACCGCTAGAGGGCAGCGTCATACGAAACTGACACTTTGCAGCGCAGCAGCCTCGCAAACTGGAGAGGCTGCTTGCGTTATTTTTTTTCATCCGGAAAAAGTCCTTAAGATCTTCCATACCACTAGTAGTGTGCTCTGTAGGGAATAGGGTAGAAGTTAAGGTACAAAAAGCATCCATCAGTGTGCCGGAGTTTTAGTTAGCATGATATGTGACCTGAATTTCCTTGCTTTGGAGATATAACTGTGACTAATAATAATAATAATGCTTTAAACTAAAGGGTGTCCCCCCTGATTGGTGAATACTGTAAATTAAAAAATACCCTAAAACTTTTATATAGAGAGAATAATTTATCTAGAACAGACCTTTTACTCAGCAGGAAGAGAACTTTTGCCTGTGGTTTTACAAAAGTTCTTAATCTAACAAAGATTTTAGATTTGGGTTACAATTTCTGACAAAGAATGCAAGAGCAGCTATACAGTCCTTTGTATGGAAAGTATATGCTGCTCTTTTCAGTGGGGCTCATTCCCAGGTAAGTGTCAGGTCTCTGGTTACTAGTTAGATGTAGTTAGAATTGTTGCTGTTTATTTAGCCATAGTTAGGCCTGAAGCCTGCTGGTATTAGCTAGAGCCTTGACATGAGTGAGTTGGGCGATGGGAGGGGTTGGCTGGCTCTGGAATGTGTTTAGCCAGGTGAGAGGAACACTCAAGGTCATTTTAGCCTGGGAAAGAAAAAGGGAGTTAGAGACAGTACACCCCAGCCCAATTAGTTCAGGTGGGTGAGAGGGGGGAGTGATGCACATGGGGAAAAATGAAACCTTTGCTTGATACTATAGCTGTAGCTTTGGTGGGAACTTGTCAGATCTCTCAATGAAGTGCTTCCGTTCACTTCGGTGCCTTGCAATAAAGCATTTGAACTAATGCCAGTTGTCCAAGTGATTGAAGTCTGATGGGGCTCATCACAATAAGGTGGTAAAGAATTGCAGCCATAGTCAGCTTATTAATGGAGCTATGTCTGAATATCTCTGGCTGGAAAGAGGAACATGACAAAAAGTCCTCTTTCTTCATGTGATAACACAATTTTTGTAATGCTGTGCTACCAGAATATGGCAATGTGATACTAGGTCCAGGGATGATGTTGGAAACTGCAAAATGGCATTGTGGGGGGCATTTATTCATTTTCCACCTCTGTTTCACAGGTTAAAGTCAGTATTTCAAATGGAGCTTGGAGATAAAATTAGAATAATACAAATAGATCACACCAATTGCTCACAATGCCATGACAAATCCCAGATGCTTCAGAGGAATGTACTTTGATAGAGTGTTAAAACAGCAAGTAGAGTTGAACTTCTCCCTTAAAACCATAGGGTGAGGGCTCCTAGCACTGTCAATCAAAACATGTTCAAAAGTGGGGAAGGAGGAAAGTCCCAGCAGCCCTAGTCACCATAGCCAATAGCAAGGAATGTTTGGAGTTGTGGCCAAACTACTGTAGTCTTTTGTGCCTGGTTCCCAGGTGAGATATCTGTTAAGGACTGCAGGTAGAGAAATGTTAGGAGTCATCTGCAGATAGGTCCTTTTTGTATAAAGGTCCCTTTCTTCCTGTTTCCCCTCACCTACATTCCCTTTGAAACACATTCAGGGGTAGCCATGTTGGCCATGTAACAAAACAAAATCCAGAATCTACAAAAAAGTGATACTTTATTGACCAACCAAACTGCAAAACACATGATGCAAGCTTTTGAAGCTCTACTGGCTTCTTCATCAACCAAAAGATGTTTATTTTTTTTAAAAAAAAAGAAAAGAAAAAAAGAAAAGTGATGGCATTGGAGTCACAAGCCTACATGTTGTCTCAGATGTTGCTTTTGATATTGTTCAGGTGAGGGATATTGTTCAGGCAGAGGCCACGCCTACTTCCTGGGCATGTGGCGTACTGAGACAAAAGATGGCAAAATTTAACTCCTTCTGTAGCAGCAAGGCAACCTCTTTTGGTAGCCAGCATGATTCTGACCTTTTGTGACGCCAGAGCTCCTTTCTTAGGCAGAGATCACTGGATTTTTCAAGAATTTTCTGTACTGCTACATCTGGGGAAAAAACTTTCAGGGGCTGTATAGGTAAAGCTTAGCCAATTATAGTCCAAAAGAGAAGTTTTACCTTTATTGGAGGTAGAAACCTCAGAAAGTTTAGTCCAGACCATATTTCCCTCTTGTTTAGGATTCACCTGTTGTGGTAAATAAGGTACATTAGGACCTCTGTATCCACTGATTCATTGCCCACTGATTCAATTATCCACAGGAACTCTATGGTATTTTAAACTGGAGGTCCCATTATTTTCAATGGCATTCGCTATTATCCACGGTTTTCACTATCCATGCCCCCCAAACCAATCCCCAGCAGATATGGGGGTCCTACTGTATATTCAGATCTAGGAAACACATTCTGGGGTAGTCATGTTGGCCATGTAGCAAAACAAAATCCAGAATCCACAAATAAGTGACACTTTGTTACCCAAATTGCATGGGGTTCATGGGGTTCCCACTAGTGTCCAAATTTTAGTATGGGGAATTTTGATTAGCTCCAAATGGCAGCGAGAGGCCAAGAGAAAGTGGGACCTTTTGACTTATGTATACCAGTATTGCTGGAGAGACTCACAGCCAGGGATAAAATAAAAAAGTTTTTTATTGACAAATAATCAAGGGAACGCACACATGTATACATTCAGCCTTCAAGCAAGCACACAAGGCTAGCAAAGAAAGTAGGAAGTATTTGGATAGAGGAATAGAGATGGTGGGTAATACTGTACCAATCTGAAGAGCAGAGCACACAGGAGACCAGCAACACGGAGTCCGGGAAGGAAGAGTGGCAATACAGACTGATGTGGAGACAGAAGAAAGGGGATCTGTGTATATTTTGATAATCCCATTGAAGGGGTGAGTTTGAGTGGAATACAATGTCTGTCAGAGTTTTCCAAGGATAGACAATGGAGTCTCCGGATGTGTTAATGATTGCTAATGGTTTCAACATTGAATTTGAGTGGCCTTGGGCAAACCTCTATTGTTTTGGAGAGAAGGGAGAGGAAGAACCAGTTTTGCAAGCAAAGAGTACTCAGCCACCTTGATGGGATTAGTGAATGACTCACTAAACAAACCTTGGCTCCTTGTTTGGGAGGTCCCTGGTGTACCTTTAACCATGAGGAGTGCCAATTATAAGCCAATATATGAAATTTAGGCAATTGATGAGTTATTAAAATGTGGGGGCCTGCTAGGGCAGGTAACAACTTTATTGGCCAGCCCTTTTACTTTATTGGCCACATTCCCTTTGTGAGCTCCAAGATGCCTGACTTTAGACCAGAAACATAAGGATGTTTAGCTTCCAAGATTAGATGGGATCTGATATCTTCAGGATATTTAGGCCATTTACTCATGATAGAACATTGTAATTGGATGCAGGTTATCCCATATTCCAAGCCTTCCTCCAACTGTTGCCCTTCAAGTACAGCCCTCACTATCCCCCACCAGTATGACCATGAGACTAAAGGTCCCAAATTTCTTTTCCTGTTACCAGGAGACAAGAACCTTTTTATTCAGATAGACCTTTGGCTTATAATTTATGTGACAAAAAGAGCTTTCAATAGGGTGATATTTTTATCAGTTTCTATTTTTTTTAAAAAAAACCCTATGTTTTAATTGTGTATTATATTGTTTTAACCTTGGTTTTTAAACTGTTTTTAATTGTTGTATGAAGAATTTTTTTAAACTGTACCCTGTTTTAAAAATATATTTAATCTGCCTTGGATCTTGTATAAGGTGGAATATTTTATATATATATATATATATATATATTCTCACTTCTGCTCAGAGGCAGTGAATCAGAGACAGCTGAGAGGAAGTGGGTCAGAGACAGAGGGAGGAGCTAGCACCCACTAACTGTCTATATAGCTGCAGCCCCAGTTCCTGGAGCTCAGAGTACAGGAGCGAAGCTAACAGGCAAAGCCAACAGGGGTGTTTGGTGTGGTGGAAGAGAGAGTATAAGGTGAGCTTGTGTGCATAAGACCTTGGAAGTTTCAGCACACAGATTGGCCACTGCCAATCCTCAGAGGAGGCATGTGGTGGTGGTAGGGGACTCCCTGATGAGGGGTACTGAATTAGTAGTTTGCGGACGTGACAAGTTGTCTCGAGAGATGTGCTGTTTCCCTGGGGCAAAAATCCATGATGTAACAGAGAGGCAGACAAGACTCATCAAACTTACTGACCATTATACCTTGCTTTTGGTCCATGCTGGAAGCAATGATACTACAAGGCATAGCCTTCAGAATATCAAAAGGGATTATGAGGCTCTGGGTAGGAAGCTGAAGAACTTGGATGTACAAGTAGTCATTCATCTGTACTTCCAGTGGAAGGGCACAGCCAAGGAAGGGAGAAGAAAATATTGGAGGTGAACAATTGGCTGTTCAGATGGTTCCTGGATCATGGGGTGCGGTTCTGGGGAGGTGGACTTCTGGCAAGGAATGGGTTGCACTTCACAGCAGGTGGCAGGAGAGTGTTTGCTAACAGTCTGAAAGATCTGATCAGGAGGGCTTTAAACTGAGTTGTGTGGGGAAGGGAGACAGTATTCTTGAGGGCAGGAGTTCATCAAGTGCTGGAGATAATAGCCCACATGTTATATAGAGAACAAGGCAAATAGTATAAGAACCCAACAGTGGTAGGAATAAACCCTTTAAAAGGCAGATAGGGATAATGGTCCATGATCTTAGATGTCTCTATATAATGCACAGAGCATGTGAAATAAACAGGATGGGCTAGAACTCTTAGCACAGCAAATCAAATATGATACAGTAGGCATCACTGAAACCTGGTGGAATGAGTCTTATGATTGGAATGTAGTAACAGAGGGGTATAATCTATTTCAGAGAAAAAGACCAAACAGGAAAGGAGATGGAGTAGCATTATATGTTAAGGATGTGTATAGCAGTGGAGAGATCCATGACTTAAATCCTAGGAGCCAGGTTGAGAGCTTCTGGGTAAAAATGAAGGGGGAGAGAAGCAACAGGGATGTCATTGTGGGGGATGAGGACTTGGATGATGCCTAGCTGGAACATATAGCCACACATTCAGACAGGAGAGATGTAGTAGTAATGGAGGATTTCAACTATCCTAATATTTGTTGGAAGTCCAACTCTGCCAAGAAAATAAGGTCCAACAAATTCCTCACTTGCCTTGCAGACAATTTCACAGTCCAGAAGGTAGAATAAGCAACAAGGAGATCAGCTATTTTAGATCTGATCCTAACCAATGGGGATGACCTGGTTAATGGTGTGGAAGTGGCAGGATCCTTAGGGGGGAGTGACCATGTTCTCCTGGAGTTTGTTATACAGAGGGAAGGGGAAGCCAAGGCTGTGTTTACACGGGCAAATACTCCCCTAAATATTCCGCAAAGATGGCTCATTGTTCCCACAGATTGCGCCACAACATCGCCTCATTCAGAAGGGGGGGGGGAGGTAAAACACCCAAATATAGTGTGACAGGGGATGTTGCTATTTTTGCCAAGTTATTTGCAAACTAGTGTGACTTAGCGCATTATTGACTATGTAAACAACCATTTTGCTAAGGGCTCTGTGAATTACCAGCAATTTTCCGATACAGTTGCAGCAGAGCTGCACTGTGATTGCCTGCCAGGGAGAAGAAGGAGAGAAGCTTCTGGAGAGCCATTTTGAGTGGATGAGTTTGAATTTTTTTTTAAACTCTTGGGAGAGGCTGCTTGTTTCTGAGGGGGGTGGAGCTTCTGGGAGTTTGAATTTTTTAAAACTCTTGGGAGAGGCTGGTTGTTGGTGAGGGGTGGAGCTTCTGGGAGTTTGAATTTTTTTAAACTCTTGGGAGATGCTGCTTGTTGGTGAGGGGTGGGGCTTTTGTGAGTCACACCTGTGAGCCTAGCTCTATATAAACTCCTTGCAGAGGCTTTTCAGGCCAGTTTCCTGCCAGGGAGAAGAAGGAGAGAAGTTTCTGGAGAGCCAATTTGAGTGGGTGAGTTTGAATTATTTTTAAACTCTTGGGAGAGGCTGGTTGTTGGTGAGGGGGTGGAGCTTCTGGGAGTTTGAATTTTTTTAAACTCTTGGGAGAGGCTGCTTGTTGGTGAGGGGTGGGGCTTTTGTGAGTCACACCTGTGAGCCTAGCTCTATATAAACTCCTTGCAGAGGCTTTTCAGGCCAGTTTCCTGCCAGGGAGAAGAAGGAGAGAAGTTTCTGGAGAGCCAATTTGAGTGGGTGAGTTTGAATTATTTTTAAACTCTTGGGAGAGGCTGGTTGTTGGTGAGGGGGTGGAGCTTCTGGGAGTTTGAATTTTTTTAAACTCTTGGGAGAGGCTGCTTGTTGGTGAGGGGTGGGGCTTTTGTGAGTCACACCTGTGAGCCTAGCTCTATATAAACTCCTTGCAGAGGCTTTTCAGGCCAGTTTCCTGCCAGGGAGAAGAAGGAGAGAAGTTTCTGGAGAGCCAATTTGAGTGGGTGAGTTTGAATTATTTTTAAACTCTTGGGAGAGGCTGCTTGTTTCTGAGCGGGGTGGAGCTTCTGGGAATTTGATTTTTTTAAAACTCGGGAGAGGCTGCTTGTTGGTGAGGGGTGGGGCTTTTGTGAGTCACACCTGTGAGTCACTAGGGGGTGGAGCTGGGGGCCTAGCTCTATATAAACTCCTTGCAGAGGCTTTTCAGGCCAGTTTCCTGCCAGGGAGAAGAAGGAGAGAAGCTTCTGGAGAGCCATTTTGAGTGGGTGAGTTTGAATTTTTTTTAAAACTCTTGGGAGAGGCTGCTTGTTGGTGAGGGGGTGGAGCTTCTGGGAGTTTGATTTTTTTAAATTCTTGGGAGAGGCTGCTTGTTGGTGAGGGGTTGGGCTTCTGTGAGTCACACCTGTGAGTCACTAGGGGGTGGAGCTGGGAGCCTAGCTCTATATAAACTCCTTGCAGAGGCTTTTCAGGCCAGTTTCCTGCCAGGGAGAAGAAGGAGAGAAGCTTCTGGAGAGCCATTTGAGTAACCAAACAAAAATACAGCATACCTAAAAGTACAGCTTAGAGTTCTCAGCATTAACTAAGAGTTCTAAAAGCTCTCACACGGACACTGAGGGGGCTGCTGCGGTCACCTGCAACACTTGTGGGATGTTTGTCTTCTTGGCTACAGACATGGGGAACTTCACATGTACCAAGTGCAAGTTGGTAGCCCTCTTGGAGGAGAAAGTCCAGCAGTTGGAGACAAGGGTAGCTACGCTTCAACAGATTCGGGAGCAAGAGGTTTTCCTGGACAGTACAGAACGAACAGTCTTGGGCAGGGACCACACAGAGGAACTGGCTGGGGAGGAGAGGGTCACTCCACAGACACAGGAGGTTGACAGCTGGAGGAATGTCACACACAGAACAAGAACATCCAGGGATTCTTCGAGCAGCTTGAAGCTATAGAATCGATTCGAAGCCCTCTCCCTTATCAAGGACAATGAGGAAGAACAGCACAGGCAGACTTCAGGGGCAGAGCAGGGGACCTTGAGAGTACCACCGCAAGGAACAGCAGCTGCGAAGCCTCGGCGGAGGCGTGTGGTGGTGGTGGGGGACTCCTTGCTGCAGGGTACAGAAGCAGTGGTTTGTGGGCCTGACAAGATGTCTTGGGAGGTGTGTTGTCTCCCTGGGGCAAAGATCCGTGATGTGACAGAGAGGCTGACAAGACTCGTCAAGCCTACAGATCATTACCCCTTCCTTTTGGTCCATGTGGGAACCAACGATACTGCAAGGCACAGCTTTCCAAAGATCAGAAGAGATTATGAGGCTCTGGGGAGGAAGCTGAAAGAAATGGATGCACAGGTGGTCATCTCATCTCTTCTGTCAGTTGAAGGGCATGGTCCAGGAAAGGAGATGAAAATAGACAATGTAAACAACTGGCTCCGTAGATGGTGTCGCCGAGAACAATTTGGATTCTTGGATCATGGACTGCACTTCCATGAGGGGGGACTTCTGGCAAGAGATGGAGTGCATCTCACAACAGTTGGCAGAAACATTTTTGCCTACAGTCTCCAGAATTTGATCAGGAGGACTTTAAACTGAGTCATATTGGGGAGGGAGACAGTATTCTGGAAGGCAAAAGGGCTGGAGAAAATAGTCAAACTGTCATAAAGGGAACAAGGCAAACAGCGCAAGGACCCAACAGTGGGAGGCAAAAAAACTTGCACAGGCAGCAAGTAAAGGGAACACATGGTCTTAGATGTCTCTATACCAATGCACAGAGCATGGGAAATTAGCAAGATGAACTTGAACTCCTAGCACTACAAAGCAAGTGTGATATAATAGGCATTACTGAAACCTGGTGGGATGAGTCTCATGATTGGAATGTAGGATTAGAGGGGTATAACCTTTATAAGAGAAACAGGCCAAACAGGAAAGGAGGAGGAATAGCATTATATGTCAGGGATATTTACACCAGTGAAGAAATCCATGACATCAATACTGGAAGCCAGGTGGAGAGCATCTGGATAAAAATTAAACAGGAGGGAAACAACAGGGATGTTATTGTGGGACTCTACTACAGACCCCCAAGTCAGACGGAGGAACTGGGTGATGCCTTTCTAGAACAGATGAACACACACGCAAAAAGGAGAGATGTAGTAGTGATGGGTGACTTCAACTATCCTGATATATGCTGGCAATCTAACTCAACCAAGACTTCAAGGTCTAGCAAATTCCTTACTTGCCTGGAAGACAATTTCATGGTCCAAAAGGTGGAAGAGGCAACAAGGGGGTCAGCTATTTTAGATCTGATCCTAACCAACAGGGATGACCTGGTTAATGGGTGCAAGTGGTGGGATCCTTAGGTGTGAGTGATCATGTTCTCCTGGAGTTTGTTATACAATGGAAAGGAGAAGCCAGGCATAGTCAGACACACATTCTCGACTTTAGGAGAGCTGATTTCAATAAACTCAGGCAAACACTGGGGGTGATCCCATGGTCAGGAATACTAAAAGAGAAGACACCTCAAGTTGGATGGGACTTTCTCAAAAGGGAGATACTGAAGGCACAATTTCAAACAGTATCATTGAGAAAGAACAATGGGAGGTGTCTCAAGAAACCAGGATGGATGACTAAAGAAATTTCAACGGAGCTAAGTTTTAAACGGAACATGTATAGGAAATGGAAAAAGGGGGAAATCACCAAAGAAGAATTCAAAAAGATAGCGAACACGTGTAGGAGTAAAGTCAGAAAAGCGAAAGTGCAGAATGAGCTCAGGCTTGCTAGAGAGGTTAAGAACAATAAAAAGGTGTTTTTTGGGTATGTCCACAGCAAAAGGAGGAAGAAGGAAATGGTAGGGCCACTACGTGGAGAAGATGGCAAAATGCTAACAGGGGACAGAGAAAAGGCAGAATTACTCAAGACCTCCTTTGCCTCAGTGTTTTCAGAAAAGGAAAAGGGGGACCAACCTGAGGATAAAGGAACAGAGGACGCAATAGGGGGAATCCAGCACAGAATAAGCAAAGAGGTAGTACAGGAATACCTTCTTAATCTAAATGAATTTAAATCTCCAGGACCAGATGAACTACATCCAAGGGTATTAAAAGAGCTGGCAAATGTGATCTCAGAGCCATTGGCAATAATCTTTGAGAACTCCTGGAGAACAGGAGAAATCCCAGCAGACTGGAGGAGGGCAAACGTTGTCCCCATCTTCAAAAAGGGGAAAAAAGAGGATCCCAACAATTATCGTCCAGTTAGTCTGACATCAATACCAGGGAAGATTCTAGAGCAGATCATTAAACAGAGAGTCTGTGAACATTTAGAAGGCAATGCCATAATCACAAAAAGTCAACATGGGTTTCAGAGAAACAAGTCATGCCAGACTAATCAGATCTCTTTTTTTGATAAAATGACCAGCTTGGTAGATGAAGAGAACACTGTGGATATCGTATACCTTGATTTCAGTAAGGCCTTTGACAAGGTTCCCCATGATGTTCTTGCAAACAAGCTTGTAAAATATGGGCTAGACAAGTTAACCGTTCAATGGATTTGTAATTGGTTGACCGGCCGAACCCAAAGGGTGCTCAGCAGTGGCTACTTTTCGTCTTGGAAAGATGTGACCAGTGGGGTGCCACAAGGTTCGGTCCTGGGCCCAGTGCTATTCAACATCTTTCTCAATGACTTGGATGAGGGAATTAGGGGCATACTTATCAAATTTGCAGATGACACCAAGTTGGGAGGAGTAGCCAATACCCTAGAGGACAGGATCAAAATTCAAAATGACCTGGATAGACCGGAGAGCTGGGCCAAAGCTAACAAAATGAAATTCAATACAGAGAAATCTAAGGTACTGCACTTAGGGCAAAAAAATGAAATGCATCAATATATGATGGGGGAGACCTGGCTGAATGAGACTACATGCGAAAGGGATCTAGGACTCCTAGTAGACCACAAGTTGAACATGAGTCAACAGTGTGAAGCGGCAGCTAAAAAGGCTAATGCGATTTTGGGCTGCATCAATAGAAGTATTGTGTCTAGATCAAGGGAAATAATAGTGCCACTCTATTCTGCCTTGGTCAGACCTCACCTAGAATACTGTGTCCAGTTCTGGGCACCACAATTCAAAAAGGATATTGACAAATTGGAGTGTGTCCAGAGAACGGTGACTAAAATGGTGAAAGTGCTGGAAACGATGCCTTATGAGGGGAGACTTAGGGAGCTGGGTATGTTTCGCCTGGAAAAAAGATGGTTAAGAGGTGATATGATAGCCCTGTTTAAGTATTTGAAGGGGTGTCACATTGAGGATGGACCAGGCTTGTTTTATGCTGCTCCAGAGACTGGAACACGGAGCAATGGATGCAAGCTCCAGGAACAGAGATTCCACCTCAACATTAGGAGGAACGTTTTGACAGTCAGAGCTGTTTAGCAGTGGAACACACTCCCTCGGAGCGTGGTGGGGTCTCCTTCCTTGGAGGTCTTTAAACAGAGGCTGGATGGCCATCTGTCGGGGATGCTTTGATCGTGATTTCCTGCGTGGCAGGAGGTTGGACTGGATGTCCCTCGTGGTCTCTTCCAACTCTGCAATTCTATGATTCTATGGTTGTTATGATGAAGGGGTGGGCTTAAAAGAGGTGGAGTGAGGGAGGGTGATTCAGTAGCAATTAGGAAATTTTGAAAAATCCATCCTCTCTGCTATTTTGCAAGTCTGTGAATCTTTGTTTGCCAAGAATAAGGATTCCAAGTCCTTTCAGTCTCGGAGGATCTATTTCCCCCATTAAGTCCCCCCTTCTCCTCAGCTGTGAGCGCCTGTCTCTGCTTGAGAGAGAGAGAGAGAGAGAGAGACTTTTCTCTGACCTTTCCCCCCTGCTATTTTGCAAGTCTGTGAATCTTGAAAATGCAGGATTCCAAGTCCTTTCAGTCTCAGAGGATCTATTCCCTCCTATCAAGCACCTCCTCCTTCTCAGCTGTGATCGCTGTCTCTGCTTGGGGGAGGGAGGGAGGGAGGGAGAAAAAACTTTCCCTGATTTCCCCCCCTGCTATTTTGGCAATCTGTGATTCTTTGTTTGGCAAGAAAATGCAGGATTCCAAGTCATTTAAGTCACGGAGGACCTATTTCCCCCCCATCAAGCCCTTCCTCTGCTTGGTCTATGCTAGGGAGGCCACGCCCCCACACCTTTGCCATGTCTGGACCATAAAGCAAAATAGTAACCAAAGCAATGGAATCCCCCATACATCATGTAAACTGACCGGCACTGCTGCAAAAAAGCGCTAAAGCACAATTTGCCGCAATAAAATCTGCTGTGTAAATGCAACCCAAGTGTAGTCAGACACACATTCTAGACCAGCATTTCTCAACCTTTTTACCCTGGAGGAACTCTTGAAATAATTTTCAGGTCTCAGGGAACTCCTATGTAAAAATTATACCTATAGCTCCCTTTTTAAAAAAATTACAGAAACAATGGAAAAAAAATAGATACTTATTATATTCCACAAGATACCACAAAGGCCATCCAGTCCAAACCCCACCATGCAGGAATACACAATCAAATCATTCCTGACAGAGGGCCATCCAGCCTCTGTTTTAAAACCTCCAAAAATGGAGACTCCACCACACTTTCAGGCAGTGCATTCCACAGCCAAACAGCTCCTACTGTCAGGAAATTCTTCCTAATGTTTAGGTGGAATCTCTTTTCCTGTTGTTTGAACCCATTGCTCCGTGTCCTAGTCTCTGGAGCAACAGAAAACAAGCTTGCTCCATCCTCAGTATGACATCCCTTCAAATATTTAAATTTGGTTACATCACAGGCACAGGCTGAAAGGGAGGCTGTAGCTTCCTGCCAAGGTAAATGAAAGGATTTTTTCAATAGTATAGGAGCTGGTCAGTCTATCTGTGACTCTCACATTCATTTACCAGACCCACAGTTTAAGAACCTTTTCTCTATCTATAATGACTCCTTTACTGTAATGGCTCTGCCCTCTCTAAATCTGGTTTGAAAAGAATAAGCCCTAAGTCACTTCTATCAGAGTTCTCCCATCCACAACTGGCACTTGAGTAGCTGACTGACCAGGGGGTTACTTGGATTACTTGGTCAGTTTCCCCCAATTGGCTAAGAGCTGTACAGTACTGCAATTCTCTTTCCATGGTTCTGATTTTTTTAAAAAAATCTCATTTTGCATTTGTACCTTTTCCCTCGGTTCTGGGTCCGTGGCTGCTTGCAGGAAGCAAATCACACATATACTCATTCATTGCCTCCTCCCTTTCCCAGGCCATGAGTAGCTTAATTAGCATATCTAAAGCAAATCAAAAGCTGGGAGGGAGAGCAAAGTATTTGGCATGTAAGCATCCTCCCCTCCACCCATAAGAGGACCCTTTCAGGCTCCATTAGTGTGAAAACATTCATTCCTCATCTGGCTTTCTCTGTTGTGGAGGGGAGAGATAAGTCGTTTCAGCTCACCACTTCTCCGTGATTTATTAATTTATTAATATTTTATTAAGGAACCCCTGGCCATCTCTGGGGGAACCCCAGGGTTCCGTGGAATCCTGGTTGAAAAATGCTGTTCTAGACATTAGGAAAGCTGATTTCAGTAAACTTAGAGAAATACTGGGTGTGATCCCATGGCCAGGAATAGTAAAAGAGAAGGGGATTCATGATGGATGGGAGTTTCTTAAAAGTGAGATATTGAATGCACAACTTCAAACAGTTTCAATGAGGAGGAAAAAGAGGAGGGGTCTAAAGAAACCAGGATGGATGTCAAAAGAACTCTCAACTAAAACTTAAAAAGGACATGTACAAGAAATGGAAAAAGGGAGAAATCACCAAAGAAGAATTCAAACAAATAGCCCGCTCATGTAGGGGGGAAATCAGAAAAGCAAAAGCACAGGTGGAGCTTAGGCTTCCTAGAGAGGTTAAAAACAATAAAAAGGGCTTTTTTGGTTATGTCTGTAGCAAAAGGAAGAGCAAGGAAATGGTAGGGCCACTGCATGGAGAAGATAGCAAAAGGCTAACAGGAGACAGAGAAAAGGCAAAGCTACTCAACACCTTCTTTGCCTCAGTCTTCTTCCAGAAAGAGAACAGTGCTCAACCTGGGGGGAATGGAGCAGATCACGCTGTAGAGGAAATGCAGCACAGACTAGGTAAAGAGGTGGTTCAGGAATACTTGGCCAGTATAAATGAATTCAAGTCTCCAGGGCTGGATGAATTACATCTAAGGATACTAAAAGAACTGGCAGAATCTCAGAACCACTGGCAATAATCTTTGAGAATTTCTGGAAACCAGGAACGATCTCAGCAGACTGGAGGTGAGCAACTCCATCTTTAAAGGGGGGGGGGAGAAGACCCAAATAATTACCATCCAGTCAGCCTGACATCAATACTAGGGAAGATTCTAGAGCAGATCAGTAAACAGACAGTCTGTAACCACTTAGAAAGGAATGCCGTGATCACTAAAAGTCAACATGGATTTCTGAAAAACAAGTCATGCCAGATTAATTTTATCTCTTTTTTTGATAGCGTTACAAACTTGATAGATGAAGGGAATGCTGTGGATGTAGTGTATCTTAATTTCAGTAAGGTGTTTGGCAAGATCCCCCATGATATTCTTGCAAAAAGTTAGTAATATGTGGCTTAGACAATGTGACTATTAGGTAGTTCTGTAATTGGTTGACTGACCGAACCCAAAGGGTGCACACCAATGGCTCCTCTTCATCCTGGAGAGAAGTGACTAGTGGGATTCTACTAATTTTCCAGTGACACCAAATTAGGAGGGGTAGCCAATATCCCAGATGACAGGTTCAGAATTCAAAATGACCTTAACAAATTAGAAATCTGGGCCAAAACTAACAAAATGTATTTCAATAGGGAGAAATACAGAGTACTGCACTTAGGCAGTAAAAATGAAATGCATAGATATAGGATGGATGACACCTGGCTTGATGGGAAAGGGATCTAGGAGTCTTAGTGAACCACAAGCTGAACACAAGTCAGCAGTGTGATGCAGCAGCTAAAAAAGCCAATGCGATTCTAGGCTGCATCAATAGGAGTATAGTGTCTAGGTCAAGGGACCACACCTGGAATACTGCGTCCAGTTCTACGCACTACAGTTCAAGAAGGATGTTGACAAAGTGGAATGTATCCAGAGGAGAGCTGCCAAAATGGTGAAAGCACTGGAAACCATTCCGTATGAGGAGCAGCTTAGAAAAGAGCTAAGTATGTTTAGTCTGGAGAAGAGAAGGTTAAGAGGTGACATGATAACCATGTTTAAATATTTGAATATCATATTGAGGATGGAACAAGCTTGTTTTCTGCTGTTCCAGAAACTAGGACATGGAACAATGGATTCAAACTACAGGAAGAGAGATTCCATCTAAACATTAGGAAGAACTTCCTGATGGTAGGAGCTGTTTGACAATGGAATGTGCTGCCTCAGAGTGTGATAGAGTCTCCTTCTTTGGAGTTAAACAGAGGCTGGATGGCCATCTGTCGGGAGTGCTTTGATTGTGTATTCCTGCATGGCAGGGGGTTGGACTAGATGGCCCTTGTGGTCTCTTCCAACTCTATGATTCTATGAAATAAATAAGTAAATAAGTAATCAAATATTGGGAAAGGCTGCTGTATCCCATGCACTGTTGTGCTGGTGGGAGGGTGTGCACATATGTATGGAGGGTGGAGTGTTAACACAAGGGGCAGTTATTCTACCGAAACTACGCTACTCAAAGAGAAATTCTTTACATTGCATCTGGGGCAGGTATAAAGTTGGAACTGTTAAAATTGGCATGGCTCGGAGGATTATGGGGTATGGTATAAGTGTTTTCTTCCTCATGATTTTCCCATCCTTCTCAGGACTAAGACATCTTTGCCATTCTGTCGTTGTGTGTGAAACCATCAAACAGAGAATCTTCCACCTGTCTGCCATCAGTGTAGCTGAACATCTGCCAAATCTTTTTGTGATGTTGGCTAACCAGGCCCCAAAGTTCTTGGCCTTGACTGCCTGTTACTCTCACCTTGCCCTATGGTCCTCCCTTTCCAATCCCTTTTTGGATTTGGGTCCTAGGCCTTTTGGTGACCTTAGTATGGACACATCTGTTTAAAAGTGGTTTCTTTCATGGTAGGTATGACCATCCCTAGTTCCAGGGTTTATTCACACATCTTGTTACCCTAAGAGGTGTGTGTGGCTGCTTTGATATCTAACCGCGATACCAAAAATCTAGATGGGGGAATTATTAGCTCAAACAGCATACATGCGAGAGAAGGGTAACTGTGGGTATTTTTTTACCAATGTACGTATACCAGTAGTAACTGCAGAGTACTCGAGTTTAAAGTGAAATAAAATGTCTTTATTGGAAATAACCAAAATGCAGCCGCACACACAACATGTGATCCTAAGAACCACATGAGACTATTAAAGAGTAAGACAGAAAGATTGGATAGAGGGAGAAATTCAGGAAAACAGGGTGATAATTACTAGTCTTGAAGAGTGAAGTACTCAGAAGGCTGAGGGTGGCACTGGAAGTTCTGATCCGGAGGTGTGCCAAGAAAGATAGTGGCCAGATTCATTCACAATGGCACACTTAGCTGGGGTCTAGGTTGGGATATTTATACCCTATTCCATATCCTGAAGGGGTACTCTGATTATGATAAAGCCTGGATGGCTTTTCCACTGGATAAACAAAGGAAACTGAAACTTACATGACTGTGTTAATGGCTGGGAGATAGAAATTGATGGGTTTACAAAAACCTTGCAATGAAGGACAGGAGGGGTTTTCAGGATGAAATTTTCTTGGGACTGAGGTTGGGAAAGGTCACTGAATTGTTTGGTTGGATGACTCATTGCTAAGCTGCCCAAGAAGGAATTAGCACATACAGGGCTGGTTTAAGGGCCCTGCAGCACCTGCAGCCGCAGGGGCCTCCATCATTGTGGGGGCCCTGTTGTAACCCTCCTCCTGCAAAAACATGATTAGTAATAATTTGAATATCCTGTCCTGTGAAGAAGTTAGGTTAGGTTACATTGACCTGAGATAAACATATGCCCCCCAAAAATAAAGTATTTCAGGGCCCCCCAAAATTCCTTAAACTGGCCCTGAGCACGTACTGTACCTCCTTAATGGCTTTGTTTAGCAAGGGGCAATCCTAATGTGGGCTTGCTTGCTGCTAAGACACATCCCAGGTCCTATGACCTCCACCTCTTTTTGGATCATCCCAGTCAACCTGATCCCAAAAAGTGTTCAATATTTCCAATTATGAGATATGATATGGAGCGGGTAATAGGGCATGCTAACATCCTTGTGAATAATGCCAAGGTGAATAAAGCTAGTCTGAGTCAGATTTAACAAATTAACAAACAAGCTAATGTTATTTATTATATCCAGTAGAATCGTAAAACCTTTAACAAGTTCCAGTGCTTGGTTGCAACTATACAATAATGTTCCACCTAAGTTGATCTTGCCTTTCAATCACTTCAGACACCCGGGTTGCGTTTACACGGGCAAATATTCCCCTAAATATATCGCTAAGATTGCTCATTGTTCCCATGGATTGCGCCACAGTATTGCCTCATTCAGAAGGGGGGGAAGGTAAAAAACCCAAATATAGCATCTCAGGGGATCTCGCAACTTTTGCTGGCTTATTTGCAAAGTAGTGCAACAATTTCGCTAAGGGCTGTGTGAATTACCAGCAATATTCCCGATACAGTTGCAGCAGAGCTGTGATTGGTTCTTATGATGAAGGGCTGGGCTGGCAAGATGGTGGAGTCCGGAGGGAGACTCAGTAGCGATCAGGAAATCTTAAAATCCTGCATGTCTACTGCTTGCTTTGGTGCCAAGGGAAGCCTTATACAGGGAGCTGCAGGGGGGAGGCAATGGCTCAATGTCGATCAGCTGTTACCCATGGAGAAAAAAAAAACTTTGTGTATGCATTTTGATTTAGGGCCAGGGAGCTGCGGGGGGGGGGGAGGCAATGGCTCCTTGTTGACCAGCTGTTAACCATGGAATTGGGGCTAGGGCAGACATTCCTATTGCATTCTTTGTCCTTCTTTCCAATGCTTGGTCACGCCCCCCCCCCCCACATTTGCCTGTCTGAATCACAAAGTGGGGAAAAAAGAGCAACAAAATACAACTGTTTCCTCCATACACCGTATAAACTACCCACCACTGGTGCAAAAAAGCGCTAAAGCGCAATTTATTGCTATAAAACCTACAGTGTAATTGCAGCCCCAGTCACTTTCCCCACTGACTCTCTCAACTGACTCATCCAACTTTCTATCTCAAGAGTCAACTCTCAACTGACAACTCTCCAACTTTCTCTTTTTTAAAAAATAAATAAATCCCATTTTCACTCACAGAGGCCCCTCCTTCCCATCACAGCATTCTCTGTGCTGAGTTTGGCTGTCTTCTGTCATCCCCACACCATGCTTCACACCCATTCATCCATGTACAAATCAGCAATGTAGTTGCATGTGGTTCTTAACACTTGTTGATTCCTTGGTGAAACCAGTAATCTGAGTGAGTGCTTTCTTCACATCATTCTTTATAACTTTATAGTATGTGGAGCTCTGCAGCTATAAAATAACTCATAAAAGGGTAGATAGGGACAGCAATATAAATCATTCTATCTTCAAAAATGTAGGTCAGAGTAACAGCCTTTGCTGGTTACAATGATATGAGACTTCCTTAGAATTGCCAGGGCAATATGAATCCAAATATTAAGTGCATTCAGAAAATCAATGGGATAGATTTCTGAATAAAACATTCAGGTTGACAAGGGTATTATGTAAACATTACTATGTACTTATTTTTTCAGAACAATGTTGCTGTTGCTCTAAATCTTCATATTTTGATTTTTTTTTCTTGAGTCTGATATAGATGATAAATTTTAAAAAATAAGATTTTTTTTAAATACAAATGTAGTAAGACAAAACAAATCAACTCTTGCATGTGAGCAATGAAATATAAAAATTACATCTAGTGAGTGGGTGGAAGATTGTAATCAGTGGGGTCAGAAGGAAATGAAATGAACAAAATACCAACAGTGATTATTAACAAAACAGTAAAACAGAAATCCTGGCATAGATGAGCAGATGATCTGATTTTAAAAACCAATTGCCCCTATTCAAGCCATAGGAGATAAAACAAAACCAGTTTAGATAAATTCTTCTTCAGCTGCTCTCAGTGGAATGTATCTTTTGATTTTATTTTGTTCAAAAATTTCCACCTTGAGATGAGAAACTAAGCATCCTTGGAGACTGAAATCAATTTTCCCTGACCAGTTTCTGAATATTTCCAATTCTGATGTCAGATTTGTGTCCATTTACTCTTCCACACAGAAACTAGCCAGTTTGTCCTATGCAGAATGCAGTAAGGCATTGCTAGCAAATGACAGCATACACCACATTGGTAGTAAGCACATATTTGGACAGCTGAAGTTGAGGAAGACACCACTGAATGTCCTGTAGAGGAAACTTTCTAAGGCAGAGTGTTTTTAATGTTCAGAACTCATTGGGAAGCCAGGCATTGTAGAGACAGATTACTCAGGAACTGACAGCTTCCCTTCCTGATGGCAATGACATGAGTTTCCTCTTGCCCTATCTCACCAGCCATATACAACCCTGAAAAATGCATTTCACTGGCATAATGGACTGTTAAACTGGAGTAGATTTGGGCTCCAATCTGAGATTCAGGAATCTGGCTCCTGAGCCTGCATGTCTGTTATGAGGTCTATTTTGCTGGTGAGTAACCTTTTCATTAGCAAAGGCATATAACACATTTGGAAGACTTTACAAAAGAGTCTGGAGTAATAAACACCCGAGGCGAAGCACAAAAATCAGTGTGTATAGAGCCATTATACTGTCTATTCTCCTTTATGGATCTGACACATGGGTCACCTATCACCACCACCTACGACTCCTCGAACACTTTCATCAGCGCTGTATATGCACAATCCTAAATATACACTGGACTGACTATGTGACGAATGTTGCTGTCCTTGAGCAAGTAGGGATCACCAGCATTGAGGCCAAGATATTGAGAACACAACTGCGCTGGGCAGGGCATGTTTCTAGGATGGAGGACCATCGCCTCCCAAAAATAGTACTCTACAATGAACTTGCCACGGGTCAGCGTAAGAGGGGGACTCCAAAAAAGCGATACAAGGACTCCCTGAAACAACATCTCAGGCTCGGCCAAATTGATCACCAACAATGGTCCACCCTGGCCTCACATCGGGAGAATGGAGATGCACTATCCACAATGTTGCAGCCTTATTTGAGAATTCATGCCGAACAAGTCTTGAAGAGAAACAACAACGCAGAAAGAATCACAACCTGGAAACATCACCCAAGGAGACCTTCTGCTGTGCTTTCTGCAACCGGACTTGTTTATCTTGGATTGGCCTTTTTAGTCATCAGCGCGCTTGCAGAAAGCGAGGGATGAGTCCTTCCTAAATCTTGGTTTGCGAAGAAAAGCCAGAGAGAGAGAGGGAGAGAGAACGTTTTAAACTTGTACACCTGGCCAAGGAAAGCCTGTTGTGCACACAGAACCTTAAACTTGAGCACCTTTTTGGGTCTAATAATAGGATATAATTTGAACTTCCACTGGTTGGATGGCATTCTTCAGTCACCACAGTTCCTAGTTTTACAATAGGTAGGATTTCAGGGTGTCAGTAGCCTTGTTGATATCAGAACACTTTAGTGTAGGAAATTCTACCTGGAAAGTGAGAGAAGATTTATGTTATTTGCACTGTAGCTTATTCAGCCTAGCCCGGAGAAAAGGCATGACCCTCGGACATAAGGGTGGAGCCAGAGAATACTTCTCAACAGGACTGATGGCAGCGATGAAAGGATCAAGATGCCACATTTATTGTATCCCAATTGCCATCCCTGGCAAAACCGGTTTTGTAGGTTTTTGAATAATTCAAAGATCTGCAAAATATGCCAAGAGGAACAACTATGTGACTGTTTAAAGAAGCCAGTAATTAATTTGTTTTAAAGAAAAGTGGCTTCCTAAGGGGACCATTCTGATTAAAGCAGCAGGAGAAAGGAACTCCACCCCTACTCCTCTGGCTACTTTCCATGCTCCAACCACTTTCAAATGGCTCTTTGTGGAGTACAGACATATTTTCCCCAGCCATTACATAGATCTGGAACAAAGGAAATAACGTTGTCCCTTCATATTCGCTGGGATTTGGTTCCAGGACCTCGTGGATACTAAAATTAATGAATACTCAAGTCCTATTATATGCAGTGGCATAGCAAAATGGTGTCCCTTATATAAGATGGCAAAATTAAGGTTTTCTTTTTGGATTATTATTTTTTTTAAGAATATTTTCAAACCGTGAATACTTAAATCTGTGGATACCAAATCTGTGAATACGGAGGTACAATTGTAACCAGTATGTGTAAGAGACAGTGCAGTGTAGTGGTTTCAGTGTTGGATTAAGACGCCAGAAGGCAAGGTGTGATCACCACTCAGGCATGGATGCCCACTTGGTGACCTTAGGTAAGTCTCACTTGCTCAGCTGTAGAAGAAGGCAATTGCAAACCTCCTCTTCATAAATTTTGCTCAGAAAACCCCATGATAGGGTCACCATAAATTGGACTTGATTTGAAGGCACATAACAATAGCACCAGCATGGTGTAAGGAGAGCCAGCATGGTGTAGTGCTTTGAGTGTTGGACTATTACTCTGGAGACCAGGGTACGGATCCCTTCGCGGGCATAGGAACCCACTGGGTGATCTTAGTCAAGTCACACTTTCTCAGCCTCCAAAGGAGGCAAAGGCAAACCCCCTTTGAACAAATCTTTCCTAGAAAACCCCATGATAGCCTTAGGGTTGCCATAAATTGGAAACATCTTGAAAGCACACAACAAGAAGAAATTTGCAAGGACCAGAAGATTATCACTGTGTGTGAGATGCCAAATTTCAGCACAAAGGAGCAGCTTACCTTGAGGTTTACATCCAATTGCTTGGCACAACTAAAGTAGACCCATTGAATCAGCTGCCACATAAATCCCACTGTCTCAGTAGGTCTAATCTAGAAGGAACAAGAAGCTTGATTTAGGAGGAAAGCTGCATATAACCTTGCTTATTCAAATACTCCAGTATTCTGTGTGTGCTCTGGAAATATTCCCATTCTCTCCACCCCACCGAAAGTGCCATTCCTGTCATAAAAGGCTATCTCTGCTATGTTTGTTTTAAGATATTAGTACTTGAAAGATGGCGTGACTCCAGGTCTGTCAGCTGCCTATGATGATAACATCTTTCCATTAAGCACAGCTCTCCATTAGGGCGTTATTAAGGGGAGAAAGCACAGCATGTAAAAAGTTACAATGATAAAAAAAAGATGGCAAGAACACAACCACAATTTGATTCGGGGAGGGGCATCCCAAGTGTTTGGTACAACTGTACTTATGACGGGATATCCCGATCCCAGAAAGATGCAGAAAAGGCTTAGAGCCAGGGACTGAGGTGCAGCGGGGCAATCAGAGGAAAATTTCTTTTGCTTGTCCTAAATATCTCACTGATTTAACAGTTTCTAAATTCAAATGTGCCTTTTCTGCAGCACCTCTTAACGTGCTGCCATCAGCTGTATTGTTGGGTAATTTTTAAAAAAACCTCCTTATCATAAACGCACTTGACCCTGTACAAATGCAGATATAGAGACTCTTGTCCATGTTTTATTATACTGTCCATTTTATCAAGGTATCTGCTCTAATTTAATTACCCCAATTTTACAAAATGACCCAGGTAAACCAGAGATCTTTTATCTATTACTCCTGCTCGATGATTCAGATACACAAATCACAGAGGAGGTTGCCAGGTTTCATGCCTCCGCCATTATTACTCGTAGACAAATGTTACACGGTTAAATAAATATAGGAATTTTAGAATTTTAGATTTGTATTGCTTAAATGCTTATTTAAGGAATTGTAATTGTTTACCACTTAATTCTGGGAATTAGTCATAATTGTATTAAGTCATAATTCTGATATATGTATGTATTATGAATTTTAGTGTGTGTGTGTGTGTATATATATATATATTGTATATACACTCACACATACATATAGAGTTGCTCCTTCAAATTTGCTGGGGTTCCAGGACCCCACGTGGATACCAAAATCCATGAATACTCAAGTCCCATTCTACGCAATGGCATATCAAAATGGTGTCCCTTATATAAGATGGCAAAATCAAGGTTTGCTTTTTGGATTATTATTTTTTTAAGAATATTTTCAAGCTGTGAATACTTAAACCTGTGGATACCAAATCCGTTGATACCAAGGGACAACTGTATATAAATCTTGGTTTATATGTTGGTCTACAACTGTAAATAAAATAATGATGACAATGAATGGGGGGAAATAGGACTGAGACCTTCCCACCTCAGGCCCCTCCTGAAGCCCGCAGAAAGCAAGTACTTTTTTTGGGGGGGTGCAGTGGGCAAAGATTTCTTCTTCTGAAAGCTGACCCAGGCAGGCAGATACTCCACTGGTAAACGTAGGGAACATGACAATACATTGCAATACTGTGAGGGTGCATCCACACTACACAAATAATCCGGTTTGAAACTGGATTATTTGCCATGGCTCCTTCCTAGGGAACCCTGGGATTGGTAGTTTGGTGAGGCTTTGGCAGAGAAGGCTAAGGACCTTGTAAAACTACAAATCCCAGGATTCCCTAGGCAGGAGCCATGGCAAAAGATCCAGAACAGTTCCGAACTGTATCAACCGTGTAGCGTGGTTTAGTCTAGAGCACCGGTACAGCGACCATTAAACAGGGCGGGAGAGGCTGGAATCTGCCGCCGCCGCCGCCGCTTCCAAGGTGAGGGGAGGCCAGGCAGAGGGAGCGGGCACCCGCTTGGCCTTCCCTCCTGCCCTCCTATTGGCCAAGACCGGTCCGCAACTGAAGAGGGGCACGCGCAGCCCCGCCCTCCTGGATGGACAGAGGGGGCTGGGCCTCCACGACCCTTTGGCCAATCAGCCGCTGCCTGCGACCCGGGGAGTGACGGGCACGGGAGCCTATGGCAACGTGGCCGCCTTATGTTGGTTGGCGGCCAATAGCGGCTTCCCCCGCGCGCCCCCTCCCTCCTTGCTCTCCTCCTCCTCCTCTTCTTCTTCCAAGACCGCTCTTGGGTGAAGCGGCAAGCATCAGCCGGAGGCAAGTAAGCGACAAGCAAGGGGCTTCGGTTCGGGGGTTGGTGGGTGGGTAGAATGGGTCGGCCGGGGGAGTTCTGAGCGGGCGGGGCCAGCCGTCGGGAAGGAGGCCGGTGCGTCGGCTGGGTTTGTTGGGTGGGTGGGTTGAAGGAAAGGTCAGCGCCAGCCGGCACGAACAGCCGCCGCCGCCGCCGCCGCCAACCACCGCCGCGGCGCGAGGGAGCGGGAGGAAGAAGCATCCGTTGGGCGCGCGGCGCCGCTGAGGTATTGGCGGGGGAGGAGGCTGCGCGCGGAGCACCGTTGGGCGTTAAAGGAGGAGGAGGAGGAGGAGGAGGAGGAGGGGAGCGGTGGGTGGGTTGGTTTTGTGGGGGCGATGGACGGCTTCCTGGCTGGGAGGAGAAGGGGAAGGTGGTGGGAAGGGGAGAAGCGGAGGGGCTCCCTCTGAGGGGAAGTGTCTCCGTATGGATGGGTGGGTGTAGAGGCCTCGGGTGGGCCTTCCTCGCTACCTCTTGAGATGGATGAGGGGACACCGTTATGGGAGGGAGGGAGCCAGCCCCCAGACTGGCTCTGAGGCTCGGGGAGGTCACGCAGTAAATATGCTTCGGGGCTCCCCTTGTGGGTCATCTTTTTCTTCCTCCCCCTCTTTTAAATGGAGAGATGTGGAGATAAATGCTGAAGGATGCTGATGATATTATTATTATTATTATTATTATTATTATTCTATAGCGCCATCAGTGTGCATGCGCTTTGCAAGAAGCTGGTGTCTGTGTGTGTGTGTGTGTTTTAAGACACCCCCTGCGTTATTCTTTCCCGTGAAGAGGGTGTTTTATCTGTGGAGGATTAAGGAAGGCTCAAGAGGAGCGAGGAAATCGCGGCCGCCTTGAGGACCAGGGAAACGCTTCCCTTTGTAGGTAGAGCTGGAGGGCAGGGCTGGGGTGTGTGGTGTGTCAGGGTGAGAAGGGCGGTGAGAGGTGTGGGGAGCAAGGTGTTCATGCACCGTAGCTGCTAAAAGCATCACACCAGTTTTACCCTGTTTTGTGATGCCGTCGAGCTTTTTCCTCCCTTCGGGAACAATCGGTACACATCTCTCCTCCCCTTCTCAGAAGATAACAAAATATTTTCCTCCCCCCTTGTGAAAATGTGTTGTCCTTCTAAAACGTGCAGTTGTAATATAGAGCTGTTGTCAGCACCCCTAGGCCAGATGCAAGAAAGTAATCAGGTGTTGATCTTTTTTTGGCACTGTCACTCTGGCAAATTATATGGCTTATAGGCAAAACGTTTCTGAAGAGGAGTTTATTTCCAACATCATTTGTTGTTGGATATGGGCCGTAGGTTTGTATTAGAGTGTAGTGAAGCTTGCTCCACCCTTGGTGGTTATCTTGCTCTTGTTATCTTAAGATGTTGGTTTTTGGGGGTGGGGCTATGCACCGGGAATAAAAAATGCTGCCATTCTTACAACACAGCTCCCTGGCTGGCAACAGTAACCTGTCCCCTCTTACGGTTTTCCTGTACTTCCATAATAGATCTGTGACTAGTGGGCGTGAAAAAAGAAGCTGTGGCATTCCAGAAAAGGGGATGCATGTTACCTTGGGAGAGAAGTAACATTGAAATTAATTTTGGGTAGCCATGGTCTGATAGTTTTGGTCTACAGACAGGAGTGGTCTTGAATAAAACTCCAAATGGAGCATGAGTTTCTTTAATTGTAAAACTTGAAGATGCAGTTAAATTTTTGCAGTTAGTCCATGTATTTGAGCAAGTCTCTTGTAATATTAAAAAATAACTGTTAGTCTGGATCAGTATGCAAAAGGATCTTGCACCACCTTTGAGATTAACTGAGAGAAAGAAGCTGTAGCATGAGCTTTCATAGACTTAGTCTACTTCTTCCATATATCTGAGGAAGTAGACTTAAGTTTATGAAAGTTCATACTATACAGCTTCTTTCATTTAGTCTCAAAGGTGCGACAAGATTCTCTTGTAATATGCTCAAGCTGAGTTGTTCACTGCTAAAGAATTATAACATTTCATGAAGACTAAAAGAGCAATGAAATATATTGATGATGCCTTGTTGAATGTTAGTGATATTCCACTGCAAGTACTGTATAGCTGAATGTCACAGTTGTTAAATTATAATGGAGTTAGAAAGAATAATAAAAAGTTTGATGAACAAAGATGAAAGGAAGTGGACATTTTCTTCCAAAAGTAAAGAATTACATATTGAAGCTTTCTGTTATGAATAAGATATCAGAGATTGGTAAATTTTTTATTTTTTTTATTTAGTTATTTATACCCCGCTCTTCAGCCACAAGGCTATCAGAGCGGCTTACAAATTGTTTTAAGCAATAGCTATTTACATATCTACACTGCATTAAGCAGTTTCCAATGTGATTAGATATAAGAAACAGTTTTTGATAATTTGAAATCAGATAAAATGTAAAAAATTAAATCAGCCAACATTAAAGAAGTTGGAGTAAAAGGAGGCTTTAGAAAGAGCATGCTAGACCTATATATTCAGTCTTCCAATAATTTTAGGGGCAAATGTGATCTTCATTACCGGTAATTGTTTTTCATATGGTGCCAACAGCCATCTTATCACTCAGTTTTCTGTCTTATGCTGCAATATTGTAGTACCTCTGTGATACTTATGCCCATGGTGGTTACTGTGTCTGCAGGCAATTTTAAAACAATTATTGCAGATATAGCCAGTTAACTGCTTTTTGTCCCAATTAATACCTGTATGTCCTCCTGTAGTTCTTGAAAAGCAAGACTGACTTCTTGATTATTTTGGCAAATAATTAAATGTTGAATTTTTACATAAAACTCTGAAGAGAAATTATTTTATTCTGTTCTGCTCTTCATCCCACTGTGCAGCTCTAAATTTTCTAACAAGTGGTATGTGATTTATGCCACTGACAGAGCAATCTCATGCATGTCAACTTAACAGTAAGTCTGGTTGTTCTTACTGAGGCTTAGACTCAAGCAAGTTATATATGAGATTGCAGCGCAGGTGTCCCAGTTGTGTTTTCTTGAGAAACAGAATTTGTTTAAGGGTTTAGAAGCAAATCTGCAAGTTAGTACTTGTAATTTGCTGTTTTGATGCAAGCAGCACATGCAGAGGTGTTTCAAATAAATGTAATCTCCATGTAGATATTGTAGAACCTCCACTATTTATTACTGTCATTTTATTGTTTGTACCTTCTATTTAACTGATGAAACAACTCTCATTGTGACAGATCCACCCAAAGCCCTTCAAACCTTCATAGTGTATAATTAGTTTCCATGTGAAACAATATACAGTTGTTCCTCTGTATCCATGGATTTGGTATCCACAGATTTGAGTATTCACACCTTGAAAATATTCTTTAAAAAATAGTAATCCAAAAAGCAAACCTTGATTTTGCCATTTTATATAAGGGACACCATTTTGCTATGCCATTGCATATACTGTAATGGGACTTGAGTATTCACGGATTTTGGTATCCATGGGGAGTCCTGGAACCAAACCCCAGTGAATATGAAGGGATAACGCTTTTCAGGCTTATTCTTCTATTGGAGCTTAGAATAATACTTTTTCTGTTACTGCTTGTAACAGTGATTTATTATTTATTAAAACATTTAGTTCAGCGTTTGGATTAAAAAGGCTCCTCAAGTCAGCTAAAAATCAAGTTGCCTTAAATAATATATCTTTATTATTAACCAACAATGAGTTAATTCAATTAATTCTGTAGCAGTAGATTTCCTGCATTAGCTGGGGACTGGAGTGGCATTAAATGACCTTAGTGGTAACTTCCAGCAATCCCAAACTGTGTTGCTGCAGCAGCCTTACTTTTCTCAAGTACAGTACTTAAAGAATGTGTCTCTAGTGTGTCCCAGTATGTGCATTAAGATCTCTTGGGGAGGCCATGCTAGTGTTCCTGATGATGGGCAGAATTAGTGATGTTATGCAGTAGGGCCTTCTTCATTGCTCCTAGCTTGTGAAACTCTCTCCTGGCTGATATGCATTGGCCTCCATGCTGGTGAGTTTGCTTTGTGTTATCTTCACATGTTTCTGTTTTGCCCAATCCTGGGTGGTTAATGTGACTAATAAAGGATGTGGTAGTAGTTTCTGCTGTAATAAGCCCAACTCAGATCCATAATGTGTATATAGTGTTGAGAGCTACCCTGTTAGAATGAAGAGCATAATATAAGCAAATAGTGAATTGGAATCACTAGCCTCAAGGTTGGGCAAATGTAGCCATTCTTGGGGCACATTTTCTGCCCCTGTAATCTTCTATCTGTCATGTGGATGACCAAAATTGTCCCCAAAAGAGAAAAGAAAACAAAACACAAAGTTTTCCTGAATCCACTTCTGACTTTGAAAAAGTATGGGTATGGGAGGGGGAGTATTTTTAAAATGTTAAATTGTGTGTGTGTGTGGGGGGGGGTTATGATCTACAGTATTTAAAAGGTGAATTTCCACTACTGGGCATTTATGGGAGGCAGTTCACCCCCCTTTTTTCTCCCCCAAAACAGGATGATCTAGAGATTCTGAATGGAGTGAGGACCATAAACTGCCTTGTGGGGAGCACTTTGCTCACCCTGTCTTAGCACCAGTGTCTGGTATCTGTCCTGGAAGGACCAGAAGCAGCATGAAGTACAGTACCTTCACACTTTCCTGGCAAGTTGACCCAGAAGGAAACCTTGGTTGGTAGTTCCGAAAGTTGTTGAGAGTTTTAAGTGAACCAGTAGGGATCAACACTCTGTCCATCTTCCAGCACAGGTTGTCTGTTAGGATGACCAAGATAGTTTCCCTCAATCTGGGTAAAGCCAGTTTGAGAAGATGTATGTGTGGGCAGTAAACTTTGTGCTGTGTTGCAAATATAAACAAAGCTCAGACTTTGAAACTTCAGATAGGATGTATGGCAAAGTAAATAATGTCTGCAACGGTGAGAAAGGTGTTGCTAACCTAGCTGAATGCAAAAATGACTTTGTTTTGCAGTGACCATATGTAAATATTCTACAATTCTAACTGGTTTGGGATTACTGTGTGGGTTTCTTTATTAAAAATAAAACATCCTCGAAGATGTGGTATTCTGGTGATTACCATTAAAAGAATTCACTTTGCACAAAATATAAATGTATAAATTAGGAGACCATTTAAGAACTTTAAACACATTTTTTAAACCTTTATTCCTTTTCTGCATATTTTTCAGCACTATCTGTACAATTCTTCATTCCTCTGAAAAATACAGGGTTGCCTATATGGCTTCTTTATTCCTTTGGGATCGCTGCACTCTTGTTTTGTTCCTGCACTATAACGTCTCTAGCATTTGTCCTCATTAGCACCACCTGAATCTTGAATTAGAACAGGATGAAATGAGATGTGTGTTTAAATTTTCTGAAACCCTTGATATCCATTTGGTTAATAACTTCTCCTTGTTACTCAGTGCTGAGTGGGGGGTGCATCTATTTCTTTCTTGCACTGGCACAGACAACTGTGACCCTGGTAGGTGTTTCCAACCTACAACTCCCATCAGGTTTAGCCTGCATAGTGAATGGTGAGGGATTATGGAAGTTGTCACCTCTGGTGTGAAAGACTGCACATACTGTCATAGGTAATAATAGGTGATCAGCAGCCTGTCTGGGAATATTGACATTGCTGTTCTTAAAGCAAGTTATGGTGCTCATAAGTACTTGATGTTCTTTTGAACATTCTGGCCTCAAGGGAAATGCTTCTTATACTGGGTGTTTCTGCTTCAGCCAAGTCCAAATCCCAGTCTTTTCCCACACTCATTTTGGCGACTGACTCACCAGTCCAAACTTGGGTGAGCTTTGACTCTGAGGGAGGGGGCAGCCTACTGTGCTCTTGGTTTGAGTTCATACCAAGCCCCACTGATCACTTCCAAGGTAGCCATCACAACTAGGGCTGCAGTGTCACTTAACTTTCCTCAACATTCCTCCTGGAACAGGAGAGGCAAGCTGTTTGCAAAATGGAAATATGTGCAGTGCTGTCTTTATCAAACTTCAGGATATTCGATTGCTTTAATCCTACAAAATGCATCATTCAATAACAGCATGAAACAGTCTAAGTCTACTTTTTAATGCTAGCTTAAGTACTGTATATTCCCGTGTATAAGACGACTTTTGAGCACTCAAAAGTGCCCCCCAAAATTGACAGTCGTCTTATACGCCGGATATACTTTGCTTCGCCTGCCTGCCTATCTCCTGCCTCTTCGCAAATGGAGCGAAGATGCAGGAGATGGGGCAGGGGGGTGAAGCAAAGTGTTTTGAAGTTCATTCGCCCCCCTCCTCTGCCTTCTCCCCCTTTGGGGAGCAACGGAAGACAGAGGAGGGGGGCAAACATTGCGATTTGCCACAGCCGCCACTCGATTGCTTCTGCAGCAGCCGAGGCAAACCGCTAGATTCGCCCTTTCCCCCCACCTTCCTTGAAGGTGGAGGAAAATGGCGAAAATGCCCCGTTTTGCTCCGCGATCCCTATCCCTTCTTCTGGGCTCCCTTCCGAAGGGAGGCCAGAAGGAGGACGTGGGCCATGGAGCCAAACCCCGGGATTAACGTGCTCCGTTTGAGTGCACAGCCTCCACATCCTCCTCCTGCGCTTCTTCCTGGAAGGGAGCGCAGGAGGGGGATGCGGAGGCTATGCAGCCAAACCCGCGATTCTCCCCCTCTCCCCACCTTCAAGGAAGGTAGGGAGAAGGGGCGAACATGCCCCGTTAGGGTGCACAGCCTCCGCATCCTCCTCCTGCGCTCCTTCCTGGAAGGGAGCGCAGGAGGGGGATGCGGAGGCTGTGCGGCCAAACCCGGGATCCAAAAGGATACTTGGATCTGACAGGGGTGGATTAACAGCGGAAAAGGGGTTAAAGATTAGAGGAAGAATAAGGTTGAAGGCGGGAGCTTCAAGCTAGCTATTAACAGAAAGAAGTCTGAGGACTGAAGATATAGACAGGAGTATAAAGGAAAAGAACTGGAACATCAAGAGGGAAAGGGGCAGGTTGGGGAAGTTATAATAACACTAACGGATATTTCAAAAAAAGCATTCCAGAGAGGGTGGTAAGTGGGAAATAACGAAGGAAACTGGGAACGGAGGGTGGAGTGGTTATTGAAGGGGACAAGGGAATATTAAAGGGAGAGAGAGGAGGGGACAAAAATAAAAATACAGGTGAATAATCGAAGGTGTGATATAAATAAATGAAGTAAATTCGAATTGGAGTGAAAAGAAGAGGTGAAAATTAAATGAATCTATAGTAAAGCAAAAGGGAACATATATGGTATATATGATGGTTTTTAAAATTTTTATTTAGGGTGCGTTGGAAGAGGGGGGTCGTCTTATATGGCGAATATATCCCAAACTCTATATTTTAACTTAAAAATGGGGGGGGGGTGTCTTATACGCCCGGTCGTCTTATACGCCGGAATATATGGTAGGCCCATTGTATCAGTGGGTACCTGGGAAGTCAACGTTTATTTATGTTGCATTGGTACAGCTGGTCTGCTCTAGTTGGAAGAAACAATTGAATTTAGGCCAACGTGTACTATTTGAAATTTACATACACACACAGCAACCTCCTGTTACATAAGAAAGTATTATCAGGATAGAAATAGTTTTGTAGTCACAGCATTAAGAACTACCAGCATATTTGGATATTAGTTTAAACTTTATAACAACATTGAAAACATTACATTCTTCATAATTCATTCTGTGATGCTCTAGAGCAGGCCTGCACAACCTGCAACCCTCCAGGTGTTCTGGCCTCCATCTCTGAGAAGCCTGAGCCAGCTGGTCCAATGATCAGGAATACTGGGAGTTGGAGGCCAAAACATCTGGAGGGCCGCAGGTTGTGCAGGCCTGCTCTACAGCATTAATTACCGTACTCCACTTCTGAATAAGAAAAACATTGACCAAAATGAATTGTTAGTCCTAACTAAAGTAGACCCACTGAAACTATGATAACTTGGTAAGTCAGCACTTAAGTTCCATTGATTCAGAGGTATACATAGTTGGGAGTAACAACTGGATTTAGGCACTTACCTTTAAAAACATTTACGTCTTTCAAAATTGTAAGTATTTCTTGCCTTTCTTCATACCCAGACCACCTCCTTCACCATGCTTTTTTTGAGTTCTCATTTATAGTGTTGTAGATTTGTTACCAGAATGATACTGTATGGTCTACTTTGCCTAGTAGGACTCAATGTATTCTAATAGTCAGATTTGCCTTTTTAAAGTTACATAATTTTTAAAGTTGGCCTAGTGTGTTCTAAGAAATTACTGTTGTGGACACATGCATCCAGTTGTATGAACACTAACAGTAATATGGAATTAGCTCTAAGATTTAGGTAATCAGATGGGCACAGATTTTGGAATAGTTCATATCCTACTGTCTGTGCAGGTTTTCTAAAACAGAAGATTGCTTTTAATGTACAGTAGTTGGTAAACTTGAAGTGTGAGCTTCCCTAGAAGTGGTGTGAAGAAAGTTGCTGGAAAGGGACTGACTCGCCCTCTCCCTTGGCACATATCTATAATGCTTGTCAGCTCTGCCAAATTGTTCTTGCCCTCTTGATAGCTGCCAGTGTTGAAGGTCTGGTAAGGTAATCCCTTTTTAAATAGATGCCCTGCCCTGATTCTTTAAAAAGAAAAATGAAACACATAGATTTTAGTTCCATGTGGCTCTGATTCCTTTCTTTTCATTTGAAGTGCTTTACACTAAGCTAAGAGATCCTTTTCAACTTAGTTGTGTTCCTTTTTTTAGTTCAATGGAGGAAGTAGTAAACAGAGTGCTTCATGACAGTCTGAGAGAAACAAAGCCTGCTTCTTAATTTTGGCTGGAAATTCTGTCTAGTTTTGGTGAACATCAGCTGTACTGTTGCAGTAATGCAGCAGGGCTTTTGATTCTTGATATCAGCTGGAATCTAGTTTCTTCACACTTTTTCATATTAACTAAGGAAGACTTTGAAACCTCTTCAAATCTGATCATTCTCTTCTTTTCTCTCAGTGATTTTAGTTTTACTAGCATAGCAAGTATGTAGCTGAAGTACTGTATATAATAGTATGCTGTAGTGTTAAATTCAGTATAATTTCAAAAAACAAAAATAATATTATGTAACCTTCATTGGTATATGCTTTTGTTTTCTAGTTCAGAAGAGAAGTAGTGTCTCATCCCAAACTGATCTTCTCTGGGAGGTGGCTAGATTGGTTCCAACTTTTCAGAAAATCTGTAGAAATCTAGATTTTTAAATGTGTAGCATGCTTTCTATTAGAGGCTAGCAAGAGGAAAGCTAATCTTAAGTACCTATAAAACAGGTAACATAAAAACAGATAAAAGCAATCTTGCCTGACTTAGTCCAAATTTTTGAAAGCTATCCTAAATCAGTCTTAATTTTCAGAAATACATTTGGGCTTTGAGACTGCTGTGCAAGCTGCCAGGAATCGCAGGGCTATAACTCTGTACAGTTGACCCTCCGTATCCACAGATTCTGCATCCACGGATTCAAGTATTCATGACTTGAAAGTATTTTTTTAAAAAAAACAAATTTCAATTTGATTTTGCCATTTTATATAAGGGACACCATTTTACTATGCCATTGTATATAATGGGACTTAAGCATACACAAATGTTGGCGCCCAAAGGGAGTCCTGGACCAAACCCCAGTGAATACCGAGGGCCCACTGTGTTACTTAGGTCCCTGAATTATAGTGGTCCACTACTGCTTGAATTTGGAGAAACTGAAGAATATTGGGTAGTAGTTCTACTAACTAGAAGAAGGTATGGGCATGTGTAATACCGCTTAGTCTTTTAAACATTAAATTGATCAGCCATTGATTTTCCCCTGTAGTAATCATGTCTCTGTTAAAGTGCAAATATGTCTGCTGCAAACAAAATTAAAAATTAACTCTATATGTTTTGTGTGTTCTTCGTTATTTCAATATATTTGCCCTTCTGCAAAGCTCAAAGTGCTAGCTCCTTTAATATTCTTTAACTAGAAAAGCTTAGTTTAGGTAGAAGTCCACATTTTATCTACTATATTTACTTCTTCCTTGTTTTTGCTACCTCTTTTCTTATTTCCAAAACTTGACTTTTAAAGAAAAGTGAATTAATTCACAAAGCTTGTACTTCAACAAAACAGAGATGTTCTGGTGTGTATGTTGGGTGGGGGTGGGTGGGGAAGCAACACAGCAGCTATTGTGTACTCAACAATGGTGCCTATGGAGCTTTAGACACTAGAATCTCTTATTGAGAGAAAATACTGGCCAGAATGCTGGAGCCCTTGGTTCCTGTTTGTGTGCTTTCATTTTTGTTATAAAAAGTGCCTCCAGTTAGACTTTTGGCCATATATCTGACAAAATCACAGTGAAACTCAGTGTGTTATTATTGAAATTAAAAACATTGAGCTTGAATATTGAATTTATAAATGTGTGTTTAATGTAACAGTTGATATTTTCTTCTGCCATAATATCCTGCAAAAAACATGTAGAGAAACATATTTGGGTTGTTTTTTTCCAGTTGTTTTGTGAGCAGGTAAGCAGGAAATTAAGTATGACAGAGATTGCAAGTAAAGTTTTGATCTTAAAATTTATCCTTGGCTTTGCATAATATTTCTTGGTATAACAACACCTGTCCAAATCATTGAAACAAATAGCATAGATGTAGGATTGCTGCTTTTTCTTCTTTGGTGATTTGCAACTTTGAGTTGAAAACTGTTGTTCTCCATAACAACCCACAGTGGATGTTACATACATTAAGAATATATTACTGTGTTTATATACGTGCTACCTAGCAGCTTGGAAATCAGTATGTCTTGATTGGTAAATCAGAGCACATTTATTTATTGATAGTCCTAGGCTGCTGACATACTGCAGAAATAATGCAGTTTGACACAGCTTTAACTGCCATGGCTCAGTGCTCTGGAATTCTGGAATTTGTAGTTTTGTGAAATACTTAGTCTTCTCTGTCAGAGAACTCTGATGCCACAGAAAACTACAAATCCCAGGATTCCATAGGATGAAACCATAATAGTTAAAGCATTGTCAAACTGCATTATTCTCTGAGGGGAGGGTGATGATACGGGTCCTTCAGCTCCTTCAGTTGTGGGTTACGTCAGTCACCGCCCAGATGGAGCAGGAAGTTACATCAACTCTTTTTAATTCAAATTTCTTTGTCTCCTCCATCCTGAGGCCACGTTGCCAGTTCTTCCTGCTTCGGCCAACCGGTTGTAGGAAAATCTCCCCCGTCCTTTACCTGCTTTTGTTTGACTTTCCTTTGCCTTATCTGCTCTATTTCTTGCCTTTTCTAACACTAGCGATCTCCCTTTGCCTTCCCTGCCTTGCTTTCATTTTTAAATCTCCCGCTTTAAAAAAAAGAACCTCTTGCTTCTTTCTTACATCCGGAGGCCATGGAAAGCAGCCAGCCGGACCAGGTGGCTTCTTTCCCTGCAGAAGGGAGCTCCGGAGCCGCGGGGGTTGCATCCACCGACCCCGGCTGCTCCGTGACTGCTGCCGCTGCCCCAGACGGGGCCGCAACCGCCGTCCCTGCCCTTGGTGTCCAGCAGCCAGGGGTCCCGCAGAGGGAGGCGGCAAAGAGAGCCTCCCAGGCCATCACATCCGGGAAGGCCTCGGACGGAGCAGCGGCGACGAAGCCGCGCAAGAGGCTGGCCCAACAGAGGAAGAAGCCGGCCTCCAAGAACTCCACGGGGGCTGCGATGAGCCATCCACCCCAGTGGAACTCCTGGCATGCTCCAGGTGCCTGTTGCAGGGATGGACGGGGCAGGAGCCCCAGGCAGGTACAGGGGACCCATGGGGGGTGCAGGGAGGAAGATGCCTTGCCCGATTACCTGCCCCCCGAATCGTGTCCTCTTTACTCTTGGGGACCTCGGGTATTAAAAAGCCTTGGACCCCCAGCAATGTTTCTGAGTCTGATGGGGAAAATGGGAGCGGGCAGCAGGGCATGGAGGCCCTTGGTGGAAGCCAAGGGGTGGGGGACCAGATTCAGCTCCCTCCTCCCCAGGCCTCACAACCTACCCAGACTGGGGGGCTTATCAGCCAATCCCTACAACTACAAGGCCCCCCCTCCCAGGCGGCGGGGACCCAGATTCCTGCCCAAATCTCCCAGAAACTGATCACCCAGGCCCCCCCTTCCCAGGCCCCAGTGTTTCAGGCCCCGGCTCACTAGGCCCTGGCCCCTCCAGGGCAACCCTGCCAGCCCCTGGCCTTCCAGGCCCCGGCGTTTCAGGCCCCAAATCTCCAGGCCACGGCCCACCAGGCCCAGGTGCAACAGGCCCCGGTCTACCAGGTCCCTGCCATTCACAATGGAAGGGGTGGGCAGGAGATTCCTTTATCCTCTCACTCCTCCAGCGAGGATGAATCCGTGGTGGGCAATCCAGGTAAACCAAGGGGGCTCGCGCCTACCTCGCAAGGTTGTCGGAAGAAACGCAAGGGAGCCATCAAGGCAGCCCTGCAACTCCTTTCCAAGGCTCTACATTCGGATGAGGACTCATCCGAAGGACCCAGTACCAGCGCCTCTGCTTCGGGGGTCCCCCCCCAGAAACAGAAGGAGGACACACAAGCCCATTCCAGGGCCCAGCACAAGGACCTGGGAAGGCAAAATCGAAGTCTGCCAATAGGGGCGCCGACGCCCCTCCAAGGCCTGCCCCACTCCCCAAGAAAAGAAAACCCCCACCCTCCAACCACTCATCTGAGGAGTCCTCAGTAGGCTCAGAGGAAGAGAGGCGCCTTATAGACGCCATCAGGGGTACAGGAGATCCCGACGGCGCCATACCGAGCGACAAGGAGGATGGCGAGATATCTGATTCCGAGACCTCTGAACAAGAGACCACGGATAGGCTCTTTCAAGGGGAGTGGTATGTCCATCTGCTTAACAAGATGATGTCCACTCTGGAGATTTCCTTCTCTGAGCAGGAGCAGGTCCCCTCAACATCGTCAGCTAACAAAAAGGTCATAGCTGTCTTGCGCACTTCCCGGCCAAGGAAACCAGAGCTGCCTTTTCCTGAGGCCTTCTGGAACCTGGTAACTGACAAATGGAACAAGCTGTCTCTCGGGAAAAGAGGCACCACTGTGGCCCAGAAGTACTACAGTACCAGTCAGCGCTTCCTCAACTGCCTGAAGCTCCCGGTGGTAGACAATCTGGGGGACTCCCTGGTATCCAATTTTCTGGCTCCCAAGGAGGGCGAGGGTTCATTGCGAGACCCAGATGAGAAGAGGGTCGACACAGCCCTCAAGAAGGCCCACGAGTCTGCGGCCTGCGGGGTTAGAACTTCATTGGCCATATCCTTGTTCTCTCGAGCGTCCACCATTTGGCTCCAGGAACTCATGGAAATCCAGGACCTGGATCCAAGGATACTTCACAAAATGCTTCTGCGGTTCCAAAACGCCATGGTTTTCTCTGCCCGGTCCATTGGGGCCATGGCACTCGCCAGAAGATCCATCTGGCTAAAATAATGGCGGGTTGACGCCCCCACCAGAACGGCCTTGGCCTCTGCAGCATTCAAGGGGCATAAACTATTTGGGGATGAGGCCGTCAAGGGAATTCTGGTTGAAACTAAGGATAAGAAGATGGCAATGCCCTCTACTCTCAAGAAGACAGAGAAAAAGAGCGGAAGACGCTCTTTTCAGAGCTCCCATTCCTTTCATTTCTCAAGAGGATTCGGGAGGTATCGGACCTATAACTCCTTTCGCCCTGCCTGGGTCAAGCCCAACCACGTCATCAGGCAGGCTTCTGCGACCCAATCAAACTCCAACAGAAGAGGCAACTCCCAGCATCAGCGGGGAGGCCCTCGTCAACAATCCTGACTCGGAGTTGCCCCCTGTAGGGGGACGACTCAGTCTGTTCCTTGCGGCTTGGTCAAACTCGATGGTGGACAGGTGGGTCATTGCCACGATAACCCATGGGTACCGGATCAAGTTTGACTCAAGACCAAGGGGCAGATTCATTCCAGCCCCAATCCTCAAGAATCAGAGAAAGGCGAAGGACCTCTCTGATTCCATAGCCCATCTACGCGACATCGATGCCATAGAAGAGGTCCCAGCCTCTCAACGCTTCTCAGGGGTGTTCTTCTTCTTCACGGTCCCAAGTACGGAAGCCTTCGATCCATCCTGGACCTGAAATACACCAATTCCCTCATCACTTACAAGAGGTTCAGGATGGAGACCCTACCATCCATCAGAGAGGCCTTGCAGCCGGAAGACTTCCTGGCCTCGCTGGACTTTTTGGAAGCGTAGCTACACATCAAGACCAACGAGGACAGCAGGCAATTTCTCTGCTTTGCCTTCGGGGACCAGCATTATCAATTCAGGGCCCTTCCCTTCGGTCTGGCCTCAGCACCGAGAGTGTTTACCAAGATCCTGATAGTTCTGATCGCCAACCTTAGATCCCAAGGGATCCACTTGTACCCCTATCTGGATGACATACTCTTGCGAGCCTCATCACTGGACAGAGCAAGGAGAGGCCTACAGACCACCATAGCCTTCCTACAGGACCACGGGTTCCTAGTGAACTTCAAAAAGAGCAACCTGTCCCCATCACATTCGATCATCCACCTGGGGGTACAAATTGATACACTGCACTCCATGGTCACACTCTCCCAGGAGCGCCAGGAGGTACTTCTACGAGAAGCATGCACAGTAAGGTTACAGAGGACAATTCCACTATCCTCACTAGCCAGGCTCCTGGGCCTCATGATCTCGGCAATCGGTGTGGTGCCCTGGGCTCGTTTCCACTCCAGGCCACTTCAGGCTTTTCTACTGCTGTATCAGAAGGAGATTGCATTAAAAAGGTCTCCGTTGCTTCTCCTCCTGCAACAGGTGAAGGACTCCCTCTCCTGGTGGTCCCAGAAGACCGTCATAAGCAAGGGCTCCCCGTTCACAGTCACACACCCAATCCTGGTCACCTCAGATGTGAGCCCACAAGGCTGGGGAGCTCACTGCCTCAGTCAAGTGACACAGGGACTCTGGAACCCACAGGAACAGCATCACAGCATCAATTGGCTAGAATTGTGGGCAGCACGCCTAGCCCTGCAGCATTTCACTCCTGCCCTCAGAGGTCGACACGTCATGGTGATGACAGACAACACCACAGCCTGCTCGTACCTAGTGAAACAGGGCAGATTGAGATCCAGGTCCCTACAACAAGAGGTGGATCTGGTGTTCCGCTGGGCAGAGGGGACAGTGTTGTCCCTCACAGCCCAATACCTGCAGGGTGACCTGAACAAACAAGCAGACTACCTGAGCAGAAATGTGGTCCTTCCAGGGGAATGAGAACTGAACCAGGAGGTATTCCCTGACCTCCAGAACAAGTTTGGTCCTCTGGATGTGGACATGTTTTCAACAAGTCCAACTCAAAACTGGACAGGTTCTTTTCCAGGTTCCTGCATCATGGCGCAGAAGGGACGGATGCCCTACAAGCCCCGTGGCCAACAAGGCTCCTATGCCTATTCCCACCTCTCCCGCTCATAGGGAAGGTATGTCGGAAGATCCGCCAGGAGAGGGCGCAGGTGGTCCTCGGGCACCACACTGGCCGAGGAAGCCCTGGTTCTCCGATCTGATGGACATGGCAATTCAGGAACCCTGGCGCCTCCCACAGAGATCCGACCTACTTCACCAGGGCCCAGTGCTCCACCTGGACGCAGTCTGGCTCCATCTGACAGCATGGAGGTTGAATGGCGAGCCCTGAGGGACTATGGCTATGAGGAATCGGTCATCAACGCCCTTCTCTCGTCCAGGTGAGTTTCCACCAAGGGGACCTACGAGGCCACATGGCGCGCCTTCAAGAGATGGTGCGCCCCTTGACAACTGAGCCATACAGACACACCAGTGAAGCATGTGTTAGCTTTCTTACAGAGGGGTTTAGAGGCAGGCCTCTGCCCTAATACCCTGAAAAGGCAGGTAGCGGCCCTCTCGGCTTTTGTCTCAGACCAAGATGGGATGCACTTGGCCTCGCACCCCCATGTCAGGTCCTGAGAGGCGCCTCGATAATTTCACCTCCGGTCCAGCATAGGTTCCCCTCCTGGAACCTCGCCCTTGTTCTCAGACACCTAATGAAGCAACCTTTTGAGCCCCTCCATAAGGTTCCCCTCAGGACACTCACCATCAAGGTGGCCTTCCTGGTCGCCATCACCTCAGCCCAGAGAGTCTCGGAGCTAGCGGCTTTATCGGTGAGGGAACACCTTCGTTCTTTCACCGAAGACGTGGTGACCCTCCACCCTGACCCATTGTTCAAGCCCAAGATTCTGTCTGAGTTCTACACCTCTCAGCCAATTGTCTTACCTTCCTTCTGCCTGAATCCTTCCCATCCGAAGGAAAAACTGTGGCACAAGCTGGATGTCAGGAGGGCCCTGAAAATCTACATCAGCCGCACGGCCCCCATCCGGCATAGTGATGCCATCTTTGTTTCCTTCTCTCCGTCATCCCAAGGAAGTAGGGTCTCACAGAGAACTATCGCCAAATAGATTAAGGCCTGCATATTTGCAGTCTATGACGCTGCCAAACTACCTAGGCCTTCGGGAGTAACAGTTCACTCTACCAGGTCGGCGGCAACTTCCGCCGTCTTCTCCACCAACGCTCCCCTGGCAGAGATATGCAGGGCAGCGACCTGGAGTACTCCGTCCACCTTCATCAAGCACTATAAGGTGGACAAGTTCTGTTCCGCTGAAGCGACCTTCGGCCGCAGAGTATTCCAGGAGGTAGTCAGGGACTGAAGTCCCACACAGCAGTCACTCCCACGCTTCTGTTCTTCGGCTAGCTTGGGCACGTCCCACAGCTGAAGGAGCTGCAGGACCCGTATCATCCCCCTCTCCTCAGAGAATGCCACATTGGTTACTTACCGTGAAGGTGCATTCTTGAAGGGATGGGATGATATGGGTCCTTCCCCCACCTGGTGACTGCAGTCGAATCTGAATTCCCAGACAGTCGCCACTCCTGGAGTCTGGTGTTCCAGTACTACTCGATTTTTTCTTTAATTCATACAGGGCTTTGCTAGTCAGTGAACTGGCAACGTGGCCTCAGGATGGAGGAGACAAAGAAATTTGAATTAAAAAAGTGTTGATGTAACTTCCTGCTCCACCTGGGCGGTGACTGATGTAACCCACAGCTGAAGGAGCTGAAGGACCCGTATCATCCCATCCCCTCAAGAATGCACCTTCATGGTAAGTAACCAATGTGGCATTTCTGCAGTGTGTCGGCAGCCTAGTTTGAGGAACAATTATTCAAAGTCTCCTGTGATGAAGTTGGTTGCCTGCCCATACTGTGGTGCTCATCGTTTCAGAGGTACTGTTCTATCTGTCCAGTTCGGTACATGAATGACATAATTCTCCCTTTATTTTTGTTCCTGCTGCTTAATCATTCTAGCAAGTTAAATGAAGCAGTAGTGTTCCTTGTGGCAAAGGATGGAGTTTGGAGATAGAGTGGTGGTAAAATGGGATAGAGCATGGGGGAGATAATAGTATCTGTGTCAAGATGAACCTAGACTTTTTTTTAATGTCTTATCAAACCATTGTGTATATGAGTTGCTTAGAACCCAAGCACTAGGTAGGTATGGGTGATCTTGTTAGAATGCTTAGTTTGGCTCTGTGTAGGATGTCTCTTCTCCTGACAAATATGTATGCATAAGACAAATGCCATTAGCTTGAGATACAGAAGTGCTGTGCCTTTAAGTAACAAGGGATGAACTGTTTGCAACTGCTAAGTTCTTTCTGGCTGGTTTCAAGTAGAGAGGAGATGGGAGTGCAGCCCACAAGCAAGGCATTCATTACATGCTTTTCATACATGGAGAGAGAGATCCTTGTGGTCAATAGTTATTTAGTATCATAGGGGTAACAGTCTGTGTGATTCGGCCTTACCTGTATTTTATTTGACATAATCAAGTGTGGCGTTGACCACATATCCTAAAGCTGAGACCTGATTTTAAATTGAGTTCCTCACACAGCTACTTCATCCCTGCATGTGAGTATATTTTTTGCATAGCAGTCTAGTTTTTTGGCCAAGCTAGCCGTTGGGCTTAAACGTGCCTTCCACATCTAGGAAAGATGGGGATGGGGCTGTGCATATGTATAAATGGGTTGATCTCACATTGGTTATTTAAGACTAGCCTATGGATTGCCTCTAGGGCTGCTGTTGCCAAGGCAACAGCATCAGAGCTCAGGGGAGTTAGAAGTCTTCAGTCCAACTTACACAATGAAATAGGGTGAGCTGTGTGTGCTCTTTAGTACTTTTACAGAGAGATAATAGATTGCAAGATACTGTGCAAAGTGACAGAAGTTATTGGATTTTTGTTCCCATGGGTATTAGCATATTGAGTTGATATCATTGAGTAATCTTACTTCTTTAAAGGGGTCCTCACATTCTGCTGATAGGTTGATGAACCTCCATGCTTATAGTCGCTATGTTGACTGTTCATAATGTCAGCTTTAGAGACACTGTGGGCACTCTTCAGCACAATCAACAAGACCAGTACTTTCCCCTCATATCTCTGCAGTTTTTGTCATCTCTGAGATAATACATTAGGGCCAAGGAGTTTGCATTTTTTCCTGAATCAATGTAATATTATCCAGGCAAAATTGTCTGATACTTTAAATGAATATTTGCATTTAAATTGTGGTTTTATTTGGTTTATAAATAGCCCTGAGTCAGATCTGGCCATGGTGTAGGCAGTAATGGGTTTACTACTTTAGTCCTAACGCTTCTATTTGCTCTGGGAGAGAAACACTCTTGGTGTCAGTGGCTACTTCCTTGCTGGGATAAATGGAAGCTTGTTGGTGAGAATACGGTACTTTGTTTTTGGGATGGCAACATAGAAGGAGAAATCTCACTCTCTACCAGTGCCGTGACCCTTATTTGGATTAGAGGGCCCCCATTGGTATTTTGGTAAAACACTGAATAAGGTAGAAATACCAAAAGAATTTAAAACAGTTGGATTCAGCTCTTTTACTGTATAGTTGGAGAGCTAACGCCAATCTGAAATAAGAATTGGGCTGAAGTATATTTCCAACTTCATATTTTAAAAGTAGGGTCTTTACCAGCATATTTTATACCTTTCTCTTATTTTGCTGCTAGCCTAGAATAATGGTACAGTCGTCCCTTCACATTCGCGGGGGTTACGTTCCACAGACCCCCGCGAATGTGAAAAAACCGCGAATACTGTTTTGCCCCCCCCCTTCCCTGCTATAGCGACCATGGGGCCTCCGGAGGCCCCATAGTCGCTTTCCCCCGCCTCCCCAGGGCCTTCGCGGGGCCTCCGGAGGCCCTCCGGAGGCCCCGCGGAGGCCTTCCCTGCCCTCCCCACTCCCCCACAGGGCCTTCGCGGGGCCTCCGGAGGGTCTCTGGAGGCCCCGCGGAGGCCTTCCCAGCCCTCCCCACTCCCCCACGGAGGCCTTCCCTGCCCTCCCCACTTTCCCACAGGGCCTTCGCGGGGCCTCCGGAGGGTCTCCGGAGGCCCCGCGGAGGCCTTCCCTGCCCTCCCCACTCCCCCCCAGGGCCTTAGCGGGGCCTCCGGAGACCCTCCGGAGGCCCCGCAGAGGCCTTCCCAGCCCTCCCCACTTTCCCACAGGGCCTTTGCGGGGCCTCCGGAGGGTCTCCGGAGGCCCCGCGGAGGCCTTCCCTGCCCTCCCCACTCCCCCACAGGGCCTTCGCGGGGCCTCCGGAGACCCTCCGGAGGCCCCGCAGAGGCCTTCCCAACCCTCCCCACTTCCCCACAGGGCCTTTGCGGGGCCTCCGGAGGGTCTCCGGAGGCCCCGCGGAGGCCTTCCCTGCCCTCCCCACTCCCCCCACAGGGCCTTCGCGGGGCCTTCGGAGGGTCTCCGGAGGCCCCGCGGAGGCCTTCCCTGCCCTCCCCACTCCCCGCACAGGGCCTTCGCGGGGCCTCCGGAGACCCTCCGGAGGCCCCGCGGAGGCCTTCCCTGCCCTCCCCACTCCCCCCCAGGGCCTTAGCGGGGCCTCCGGAGACCCTCCGGAGGCCCCGCGAAGGCCTTCCCAGCCCTCCCCACTTTCCCACAGGGCCTTTGCGGGGCCTCCGGAGGGTCTCCGGAGGCCCCGCGGAGGCCTTCCCTGCCCTCCCCACTCCCCCCACAGGGCCTTTGCGGGGCCTTCGGAGGGTCTCCGGAGGCCCCGCGGAGGCCTTCCCTGCCCTCCCCACTCCCCCCACAGGGCCTTAGCGGGGCCTCCAGAGACCCTCCGGAGTACCCGCAGAGGCCTTCCCAGCCCTCCCCACTTCCCCACAGGGCCTTTGCGGGGCCTCCGGAGGGTTTCCGGAGGCCCCGCGGAGGCCTTCCCTGCCCTCCCCACTCCCCCCACAGGGCCTTCGCGGGGCCTTCGGAGGGTCTCCGGAGGCCCCGCGGAGGCCTTCCCTGCCCTCCCCACTCCCCCCGCAGGGCCTTCGCGGGGCCTCCGGAGGGTCTCCGGAGGCCCCGCGGAGGCCTTCCCTGCCCTCCCCACTCCCCCCCCAGGGCCTTAGCGGGGCCTCCGGAGACCCTCCGGAGGCCCCGCAGAGGCCTTCCCTGCCCTCCCCACTCCCCCCACAGGGCCTTCGCGGGGCCTCCGGAGACCCTCCGGAGGCCCCGCGGAGGCCTTCCCTGCCCTCCCCACTCCCCCCCAGGGCCTTAGCGGGGCCTCCGGAGACCCTCTGGAGGCCCCGCGGAGGCCTTCCCTGCCCTCCCCACTCCCCCCCAGGGCCTTAGCGGGGCCTCCGGAGACCCTCCGGAGGCCCCACAGAGGCCTTCCCAGTCCTCCCCACTTTCCCACAGGGCCTTTGCGGGGCCTCCGGAGGGTCTCCGGAGGCCCCGCGGAGGCCTTCCCTGCCCTCCCCACTCCCCCCACAGGGCCTTCGCGGGGCCTTCGGAGGGTCTCCGGAGGCCCCGCGGAGGCCTTCCCTGCCCTCCCCACTCCCCCCCCCCAGGGCCTTAGCGGGGCCTCCGGAGACCCTCCGGAGGCCCCGCAGAGGCCTTCCCAGCCCTCCCCACTTCCCCACAGGGCCTTTGCGGGGCCTCCGGAGAGTCTCCGGAGGCCCCGCGGAGGCCTTCCCTGCCCTCCCCACTCCCCCCGCAGGGCCTTCGCGGGGCCTCCGGAGGGTCTCCGGAGGCCCCGCGGAGGCCTTCCCTGCCCTCCCCACTCCCCCCCAGGGCCTTAGCGGGGCCTCCGGAGACCCTCCGGAGGCCCCGCAGAGGCCTTCCCTGCCCTCCCCACTCCCCCCGCAGGGCCTTCGCGGGGCCTTCGGAGGGTCTCCGGAGGCCTTCCCTGCCCTCCCCACTCCCCCCGCAGGGCCTTCGCGGGGCCTCCGGAGGGTCTCCGGAGGCCCCGCGGAGGCCTTCCCTGCCCTCCCCACTCCCCCCCAGGGCCTTAGCGGGGCCTCCGGAGACCCTCCGGAGGCCCCGCAGAGGCCTTCCCTGCCCTCCCCACTCCCCCCACAGGGCCTTCGCGGGGCCTCCGGAGGGTCTCCGGAGGCCCCGCGGAGGCCTTCCCTGCCCTCCCCACTCCCCCCGCAGGGCCTTCGCGGGGCCTCCGGAGGGTCTCCGGAGGCCCCGCGGAGGCCTTCCCTGCCCTCCCCACTCCCCCCCAGGGCCTTAGCGGGGCCTCCGGAGACCCTCCGGAGTACCCGCAGAGGCCTTCCCAGCCCTCCCCACTTCCCCACAGGGCCTTTGCGGGGCCTCCGGAGGGTCTCCGGAGGCCCCGCGGAGGCCTTCCCTGCCCTCCCCACTCCCCCCGCAGGGCCTTCGCGGGGCCTTCGGAGGGTCTCCGGAGGCCCCGCGGAGGCCTTCCCTGCCCTCCCCACTCCCCCCGCAGGGCCTTCGCGGGGCCTCCGGAGGGTCTCCGGAGGCCCCGCGGAGGCCTTCCCTGCCCTCCCCACTCCCCCCCAGGGCCTTAGCGGGGCCTCCGGAGACCCTCCGGAGGCCCCGCAGAGGCCTTCCCTGCCCTCCCCACTCCCCCCACAGGGCCTTCGCGGGGCCTCCGGAGGGTCTCCAGAGGCCCCGCGGAGGCTTTCCCAGCCCTCCCAGGGCTTTCACGGGGCCTCTGGAGGCCCCGTGTCGCGGTTTTGGGGGGGCCCTGGGGGGCCCTCCCAAAACCGCGAATACTCGAAACCGCGAATGTCAAATTCGCGAATGTGGAGGGACAACTGTATTTTCCCCTCAAGAACTGATACATAGGATATGATATAGCTCTGTGAAGAGGTTGTAGAATATTGTATTCACTTTATCATGGCAAGTAAGTAGTGCTTGAAGGAATAACTAGTAAAGGTTGATTGGGAGCATTTTTTAAAGCAACACTACAAGTTCTGTCTATTCAATAATGAGACTGATACAATAACCCATCTTTATATATACGTATTACAATTCTAATACTTGTCCCCTTCAATATACTCCCCGTTCACATTTACACACTGATGCAGTCTTGTTTTCCACTGGTCAAAGATGTGGAGCAGATCAGTTTCTGCCAGTTGTGTCAACACATCTGCTATTATCTCTGTACCGCATCAGTTGACTCAAAATGTGTTTTTTAAAGCACCAGTTTCACTTTAGGAAAAAGTAAAAAGTCGCATGGTGCTAAATCTGGTGAATATGGAGAATTTTCAAGTGTAGTAATGCATTTATTGGCCAAAAGCTACTTCACAGAAAGTGCTGTGTGAGAAGGCGCACTGTCTTGATGAAGAATGAAACCATTTCCCCATAGTTCTGGCCTTTTTTTCTGACTCTTTCTCTCAGTTTCATCAACACTTCCTTATAATAATGCTGGTTCATTGTTCTGCCTTCTGGAACCCATTGTGCCAAAATTACATCTTTAATGTCAAAAAAGCCCAATGAGCATGGCTTTGAATGTGGACTTGCTTTGACTGTGCTTTTTTCATTCTTGGTGATGATGGTGTTTTCAAGTGCATTGACTGTTGTTTTGTCTCAGGATCATACTGGAAGATCCAGGTTTCATCACAAGTGATTATTTTTTTGGAAAAGGTTTGGGTCCGCCTCAAGTTGCTGCAGAATGTCACATTGCTCGACTTTTAAACTTAGCATTTTTCCAGCACACAACAGACAATACAGCTGCTTTAAATGACAACTGACAATTAACTGAACGGCCAAGAGCTCAAAAATCTTTCTCATGCAGATTCAGACATGTTCAAGGTCACCACTGAAGCATTCACAGTCAGTTCTCCCTGATTACACGTCTCGTTATTTAATAGACACGTCTTGTTATTTAATAGACAGACATTGTAGATTGACGCTCATGTAAACCCTATGGAATTCATGGGGTGGCCAAAAGTTAACAGGTGACATGAAGGTACACACACACACACACATGGCATGAGATCCTATCTGATCTTGGAAGCTAAGCAGGTCAACCCTGGTTAGTACTTGATTGAGAGACTGAGAATGAATACCACGTGCTGTAGGCTATATTTCAGAGAAAGAAACTGGCAAAAACCACCTCCGAGTACTCTTTGCCTAAGAAAAACCTATGAAATATTCATGAGGTTGCCATAAGTCGACAGATGATTTGGAGGCGCGCACATACATACATGCACACTGAATGGAAAATCTTCCCAGTCAGACTACCTTTCTGGTTATATTTATTTGATTTGATAGCTGTTAATAACTGACAGGTTGCAATGATACTTTACAACTGTAGGTGCAGTTGTATACATCAGCTATGTTCTAAAAGCTCCTGCAAACATAAGGGTTACTGTTAATTAGAGAAAATCTGTTTCAATATAGAACACCCAAGTGCTATCACAATCTTCAAGGTAGTCTTCTCTGGAAGAAAAATATGTTCAAATCAACCTTTTTGTCAACTGAAATTTAGCATGTCAACTGAAGAATATCCTGTAAGGAATATACAGAACTCTGTTCTTACCTCTGATCTTTAACCTGCCTATGTACCAGGATTGTCAAGACAACAGAGAACTTTATGCACTTAAAATATTATATCCTATGCATAATTATTATAATTTGAATTAATGTGTTTCTCATTTCTGAACAATATGTTTTTTATTTTGAAACGTGTGTTTGTTCCCTACTTGAAATGAATTACTGATACATTTTACTACCATATAAGATACTTCATATGTCTTTGACTGTCCTCTAACAGGTGAAATGTGATACCTTCTGTCGATTAATACATTCATACCCTTTGTAATGGTGAGTTAAATGTGGTTACACAAGGGTCACTGAAACTTTGTTAGTTCTGTTTGTGACAGAACAGTATGCCTCAGATCTTCTTCGTGGTCTCTGTGAATACACACAGAGGGTTACTCCTGCGCCTGCGCAGAGCGTTCGGAACTCTCTAGAATCGCTAGGCAGAACTAAGTTCGCAACATTTTGGCGGTAACTCCGCCCACCCTAACGGTCCCTATATAGGCGCTCCCGCCTAAATCCCCTCAGTTCCTTTCGTCCGCCGCTTGAGCAGCTAGTAGGGAACTTTCTGCGCTAGTGCTTGATTTTTTCCTCACTCCTGTTTGACTCGGACTGTTTTTTGGCTTTGGATTTTGGTTTTCGGACTGGTTTGACGCATTCTATTTTCGACCTCACGGCTTTGACGACGATTTGGCTTGGCTAACGACTTCTCTTCTGTCTTCGCGGCTCTTTGATCAGCTCCCTCCTTGACTTCAGGCCTGACTTCGCGACCGCCTCCGACCTGTGGTGATGGCTTCTAAATTCGCGGGCTTCAAACGCTGTTCTGTCTGTCAGGCTAAGCTGCCAGCTTCTGATGGCCACTCTAAGTGCCTGATCTGTCTGGGCGAAGCCCACAATGTGGACGCCTGCTCCCACTGTCGCAACTTCACCCCGCAGGCCCGTAAGCAGCGTCTATCACGCTTAAAATCCTTTCTCTATGAGAAAGCGCTGAGTTTGCCCGCCACTCCTCTTTTGCCTGCAGCCCCATCCGGGGAGAGACCCAGGTCGCCATCTCCTGGACCCTCAACTAAGAGGGCGAGCCCACGACGGGGCCGGTCTCCTGAGGTAGGGCCATCAAGGAAGCGCCACCGGGCCTCCAGCTCCAAGCGTCGCGAGGGGGTGGCTTCTGATCCCGAGGCAATCAGGAAATCTCACAAGCATTCGACGTCCTCGGGTTCGAAGGCGGCCGAGAGATCTTCGGGCTCGACTCGGGACTGACCCTCGGTACCGACCTCAGGGCATGACCGAGCTGGTTCCTCTTCCAAAGGGAAGCCCAAGAAGAAGGCGAAACATGCTTCCCCCAGACCAGAGCCTTCGGCCTCGGTTCCTGCCCCTCCGATCCCCGTCGAACTCCCCCGCTCTTCGACATCGGATCCCCCGACACCGATGCCAGACCGGGAGCCGCGTCCCATACCGAAGGGGTCGGGAGGCTCCACTCCTGCTGCTGAGACTTCCCACGTGGTCCAGTTGGAGGAAGGGGAGATCTCCGATGATGGTGCTGTCGAGTCTCGCCCAAGACCTGACTCGCCTGTGTTGATTGTGTCCCGTGAGGAACTCCTCGGTACTGACACCGTAGTTATCGACGTGGAGACCTCTTCACAGCCAGCAGGGGAGTCAGTGCATACCCCGATGCCTTCACCTGACAGGCGAGTGGAACATGAGTACGGCGCCCACTATGCTTATGGTGCTTTTGACGCAGCTCGGGCCGCATTGGGCTCCGACTATCGACCTCCAACCCCGTTCCACGGTCATTCCAGGTTCCACCGACCCTCCTCCGTAAGTGGGGATCTCCTCCGTGAGGGCTCCTTTCAGTCTCCGCCGCGCCTCTCCCTCCATGCTCTAGACTGCTCGGCCAGGGACTGGACTTTGCCTCGCAGGCCTGCCCTCGTAGACAGTGGTAGCCAAGTTGATCCGGCCATTTTGCCGCGGGGTCCCACGAGGGTCGACACCACGAGCCAGGTATCCCCTCTTCGACAGGAGCACAGACCATTGCCTCCGCTGCCTGTTCCAGACCCTGTTGATGTGAGCCAACCTTCCTGTCCTCCACGGCCGGCGTCACCGACCAGTCGGAGCCCTTCTCCATCGGCTGATTCATCTTCGGATTCTTCCAGCTCTTCTTCCTATGTACCGAGACATCCGTCTCCTTCTCCTCACCTGCTCGACGAGGATTCGTCGTCTCCTACCGACGACATACGGGCATTCTCTGAGCAAATGGTGCGAATGGCTCATGCCCTGGACTTGAAACTAACCGAACACGACTCGGATCCCTTGGACCCGATTCAACGCCGGCTCAAGGCTAAGGCCCCTCCTATGGCTGAGTTACCTGTTCTCCCGTCCCTCTTGAAGCTTACCCAGGGCAGCTGGGAGAACCCCTCATCCATACCTCCTACTTCTAAGAGGATAGACCGCCTCTATAGAGTTTCTGGCGATGACATCTCTTGGCTCCGCGAACACCCTCAACCCAATTCTGTAGTGGTGGAGGCCTCCCAACACCGTCGCCAACGGCGTTCCCAGGCGAGTCCGGCTGATGCCGAAGGTCGGAAACTCGACATTATCGGGAAGAAACTCTATTCTGCAGCGGGACTGAGTTTCCAGATTGCGAACTATGAGGCGTGTATGGGGGCCTACCAGCAGGTCCTTTGGGAGCGGCTGGGACCTCTAATCCAGGACCTACCTGACGAGTGTCGTCGCATGGCGGAGGCGATCCAGCAGGAAGCGCAGGCCCTGGCGGGTCAACAGATGAATTCGGCCCGGCATGTCGCGGATTGCGCCGCTAAGACGATCGCCGGCTCCGTGGCTCTCCGCAGGCACGCCTGGCTTCGGTCCTCCGGCTTGGCCCCTCAAGCCGCCTCCACTATCGAGGACATGGCTTTTGACCATTCGGGTCTTTTCAACTCCGCTACGGATGAGAAGCTCGAATTTACCCAGAAAATGCGTTCGACCGCCAGGAAGTACGGTATGCCATCTTCTACCTACCGTCCCAAGACACGCCCCTCCTGGCAGCAGCACTACTCTTCCACTTCCAGGAGAACCTATGGCCAACAAGCCCCGAGAAAGGCTCGGTACCAACAGCAGCCTCCCTCCACTCCTTCGGTGAGGGGCCAGCCCTCCACCTCCCGCTTCCGCTCATCTACGAAACAGAGGTCCAAGGATTATGGGAAGAGAAAGTTCTAAGTCCTGATTTCATCTTCTTATCTTTCTTTCTAGACTCCACCCTTCGGTTGCCGCCTGTTTCGGTTTCTTCCAAACTGGCTGTCCATAACATCGGATTGCTGGGTGCTCCGCATCGTCCAGGAGGGTTATCGCATAGAATTCGACCATCTTCCACCGACAGGCTGCATCCGAAAGACCTTGCCCTCCCCTCCCCTCCTCGAGGAGGTTCAAACACTGCTTCAGAAGGGCGCAATTCAGGTGGTACCCCCATCCCAACGTCATCTATGCTTCTTCTCCCGTTATTTTCTGGTGAAGAAGAGAGGGGGCGGACTGCGGCCAATTTTAGACCTGCGGGGAGTAAATTTCTACATAACCCTGAGGAAGTTCAGGATGGTGACTCTGGGAACTATTCTGCCCCTCCTTCAACGAGACGACTGGTTCGCCTCGGTGGACCTCAAGGACGCTTACTTTCATGTCGGAATTCATCCCGACCACAGGCGATTTCTGGCCTTTCATATGGGGACAGACTCCTTTCAGTTCAGAGTTCTTCCCTTCGGCCTCTCCACGGCACCGAGGGTTTTTACCAAATGCATGGCACCGGTGGCAGCCTTTCTGCGTCAGCAGGGCATCGTGGTGTTTCCATACATCGACGATTGGTTGATAACAGCCCGAACCCGCCAGCAACTGATCCTCGATGTCGGTTTCGTCCTGGAACTGCTGGACTCCCTTGGACTGCTGGTAAACATGGAGAAGTCCCAGCTCCAACCCTCACGATCCATCGAGTTTATCAGAGCCTGCCTCGATTCCGAGTCGGCGACTGCCCATCTACCACGGGACCGTTTCGCCGCCCTGTGCGCTACCGTCCATCTCTGCCGTCGATCCCGGAGGGTGTCAGCGTTGGCGGTGCAGACACTCCTGGGCCACATGTCGGCCACGAGTGTTACCCAGTTTGCCCGACTCAGGATGCGACCTCTTCAATCCTGGTTTCTGGCAGTCTTCGATCCTCTGATGGACCCTCCTGGTACCCTCCTCACGATGCCCCGCGTCGTCCAGCGTTCCTTGGACTCGTGGCTCGATCCGACAATGGTCCTTTCGGGCATGCCCTTCGAACCCCCTCAACCGCAGGTCACCCTCACCACCGACGCTTCGTCGACGGGTTGGGGAGCCCACCTCGACGATTGCTCGATACAGGGAACTTGGTCCCACGACGAGAAGCAGCTTCACATCAACATGTTGTAGCTTCTGGCGGTGCAGAAGGCCCTGAAGGCATTCGAACTTCTGGTCTTGGGTTCGGTGGTCTTAGTCACGACCGACAATACCACGGTAATGTACTACCTCAACAAGCAGGGTGGCACTCGTTCTCGACCCCTTCTTCACTTGACCATGGAAATCTGGGATTGGTGCATCGAGAGGAACGTCCTCCAATCCATCCATTTGCTGGGAGAGGAGAATACTCTTGCCGACGAACTGAGCCGTTCCACCTCTTCCGTACACGAATGGACGCTAAACCCCTCTGTGGTTCGGACCTTGTTCCAGAGGTGGGGTACTCCGGACATCGATCTATTTGCCACAGCGTCCAATGCACAATGCCCGATGTACTGCTCCCGGGATCGAACCAGGGGGTCAAAAGGCGATGCGTTCCTGTTTCGATGGAGGGGCCGTCTCCTGTATCTCTTCCCGCCGTTTCCACTCCTCACCCGCGTCGTTGCCAAGCTACGCAGAGATCAGTCGGACGCGATACTGATCACTTCATGGTGGCCCCGGCAGGCATGGTTTGCTCCTCTTCTGCGCTTGGCCGACCGCCGCTTCCTCCATCTCCCACGCATTCCAGACCTTCTGACCCTGCAAGACGGAAGGGTCAGGCACCCAGACCTGGACACTCTTCGCCTGACTGCATGGAGGATTCAACCGTGAGGGTAGCTTCTCTACCGGAAGGTCCCTTGGCCGTTCCACTGCCCCCAGAAGTTCAGCTTGTAGTGGATGCTGCGCTCCGGCCATCAACACGTCGGTCCTATTTTTATAAATGGAGGCGTTTTGAGTCGTATTTGGCTGAGAATGGCGCTCCAACGGACTCTATCTCGGTACCGATAATTCTCCGTTTCCTTCTTCACCTTTCTGATTCCGGTCTCTCTATTTCCTCCATACGTACCTACCTGTCGGTGATATCCGTGGAACTTCAGGCAAGGGGAAGACCGTCACCATTCAAGGATTCAACGGTGAAGAAATTCCTTCGGGGGTACTCTAATTTGCATCCTCCGGTATCGGAACCTACTCCTGCCTGGAGCCTTGAACTGGTATTGTCACAACTTTCATGGAAGCCTTTTGAACCTATGGCCACCGCCGACCTCAGGCTGGTGTCTTGGAAGACGGCGTTTTTGGTGGCGATCACGTCGGCTCGTCGGGCTGGAGAGATCTGTGCCCTCCGATCCGACCCTCCTTTTCTAGTGTTCCATAAGCACAAGGTAGTGCTCAAGCCCGATCTTTCCTTTCTCCCCAAGGTTGTTTTGAGCTTTCACCTGAATCAATCCATTGTACTTCCTGCCCTGATGCAGGACCCCAAGGATGACTTTGAAAGAGCTATGCACACCCTGGACGCCAGGAGAGCGTTAGCCTTCTATGTCCAACGGACTGCTCAGCACCGGAAATCTCCTAAGCTCTTCGTTTCTTACTCTGACTCTAGACTAGGGATCCCAATCTCCTCGCAGAGACTTTCCAAATGGGTAACCTCTCTGATAACACTCTGCTACGAACTCGCTAAGAAAATTCCCCCTGCTCGAGTTCGAGGGCACTCCACCAGGTCGGTCTCCATATCGACCGCCTTCCTCTCTGGGATCCCGTTGGAGGATGTATGCAGAGCGGCGACTTGGTTCACGCCGATGACTTTCATTTCACACTATAGACTGGACACTCGATCCCGTGCTGAGGCTGCCTTTGGGAGGGCTGTACTCCTCTCTTCAATTTAGTGACTATGTTATATTGTGCTATGTTGTGCTATGACTTTCATGCACACTCGTATTTGCTTGTTGAATTTGCATATGCAATTGTGAATATTTTATTCATCTGTTTGCGGTAACTCCTTGAAATATACCCTGTTGCAGTGTTATGCTTGGGTTTCATGTTTTGTTATGCACTTTCTTTGATGGTGTCTAGTACATTTGCTAGCCCTCGTCAAACTTTAGCATGACACCCCTCCTCCTGTGGAGGAAGCTTGCTAGTCTACCCACTGTGTGTATTCACAGAGACCACGAAGAAGATGGACAGGTTGCTTACCTGTAACCATAGATCTTCGAGTGGTCTTCTGTGAATTCACACAGACCCGCCCATCCTCCCCTCTGTGTCCTGCTATGATTTATCTGCTTAATGTTCCTGATGCTGCTCTTTGCGGCGTCCTTTATGGAACTGAGGGGATTTAGGCGGGAGCGCCTATATAGGGACCGTTAGGGTGGGCGGAGTTACCGCCAAAATGTTGCGAACTTAGTTCTGCCTAGCGATTCTAGAGAGTTCCGAACGCTCTGCGCAGGCGCAGGAGTAACCCTCTGTGTGAATTCACAGAAGACCACTCGAAGATCTATGGTTACAGGTAAGCAACCTGTCCTTCAGTCAACTGTAGACTGACTCATAGTATAACTTTTAAAATTACTTGGATGTTGTGTGTTTCCTTGTCAGGTTTCCTGATACAATTTCAATATTTAATGTAGTCCCTTGTCCAGAAATTAGATGTGCTTCTGAATTCTAAATTATTTAGAGTGTTAATGTATGCTTCTAAATTCCCAGTTCTCTTCTCTGTGTGAGTGGACGTGTGAATACATGCACAGCTTCATTTAGGCTCAATATTTTGTACATGTGCAGTTGTGTACAGTATTTGTGTACAGGGGGGACAAAGCAAAAACTGGAGAGGACTCACTGAAACCCATGAAAAAAAAGGAGTCATGTCTCAGGATATGAAAAAGATAGTATTGATTTGCTAAAAATCTGCTGTGTTTCAGCCTGTGGGATGCTTTTTAAGGCCTTCTTCATAGGCTGTATTTTTTTAAAAAAAACACAGAAGAAGAACACACAAATACATGATAAAAGTGGATTCTGCACCATCGTCACCCAGATACAGGCAGGAACTTGCATGACCAAATAGATCTTTACAGTTCCGTCCTTCATTTCTCTTCCCTTCCTCACTTATTCCAAAGCTAATCCTATTACTTCCTCCTGATTTCGGTATATTCCTTTTGGATTTTCAATGTTATAATCTTTATTGTAGCAGTCTTTAGTCTACACTCCTTTCTTCTTACTCTTTTTTGACATTTTTTGTTTCTCCTTCTTCATCTCTATCTTTGTGACTAATATGGGACAGGGAAAGAGTTGGATCTGCAATCAAAGTAGAAGAAAAATAAAATTTTGTCTGATTAAATTTCATCAAAGCTTCTTCCTGATTTATCACAATTGCTTGGTTAGCCAGGTGTGCAAAGAGCCTGCCCAGTGTTCAGTCCAGATAACTATTATTTTGCCAACTTTGGAATTGCAGCTCCAATCTATGTAGGAAGGTTAGTTTGATCCTCTATGACTTACAGATCCTTGGGTCTTACCAGGCCAGTCTTGATTTAATAAAAAAAAGAGGAAGAAAATGGCAGCAGGTTTAGCTTTTGATGGGGGAGGGTACAGCCCTCCTATTTCCCAGTGGGGAGGGTCCAGAGCATCCGTCAGCTTTGGATTGCCCTTCCCCATTGCTCCTGGTAGGCAGGAAACAAAACAAAGGCTTTGGGACTGCCCCCGGTGAGGTCATCCCTGAGGGATGACCCCCGGCTGGCCAGTCTGTTTCCTGCCTAGCTCCTGGTAGGATGTGGATTGTTTTGCTCCTTCAACCCTCCCTCCACATGGCAGCTGCCATCTTGGATTAACCCCCCCTAAAAAAAGGTACCTTTTTAAAATTTGGCCTTGGGGAACCTGGCTGCTTGCCCTGTGGAGAGAAGGAGAAAGAGGTAGAATTGAATCCAACGGAGATGGATACGATAATTGCGGCGGTGATCGCTAGTGAGTGTTCCACCTGGCAGGGCAGCGCCAGCAGGAGCGCCCAGGAGGACCTGGGCATGAACAGCAGCGCGGGCAGGGTCACAGGTGTCAGCAGTGCCGGCGCAGCAGCAGGGAAGAGCAGCGGCGGCAAGAGGCCGGCTAAGGAGGGGAAGGCCTTTGCCCCCACTGCCGCGTGCTCCGCCCCGTTCCCTCCCCGCCCGGACGGGCGCAGGGACGAGCGGGAGGAGGTTGCACCCGCGTGGCCTCTCTAGGAGGAGGAGGTGCGCACCGAGCCCCAGAGCGGGGAGCACGATGCGGCGCAGGGGGACCTGGGCCAGACAGACGCGGCGGCAGCAGAGACTAGTCCCCAGCCTCAGCTGGTGGATGGAGTGAGTTCCTCCGGGGCCCCAGGAGCAAGGATGACGGGGAGGGAAGCGCCCCTAGCGATCCCCGAATGGCTGAGGGCCTCCATACCCAGGGAGATGGCCAACTGGTTAGTGGCCAGCCTGCTCCAAGCCCAGCCTATCGGGGGCCATTTTCCCGTACTGGGGGGGAGAGAACCAGGGGGCTGGGAACCCAACAGCACCCCCACTCCGGATCCCCAAGCCCCAGCGGGTGGACCACCAGACCCAGGCACCCCGGTGGGGAGGCAAGGGCAGCGGGACCAGCAGGGGAAAGGCGAAGCGCCCCCAGACCCGCGTGGCAACAAAAGCGGCAGACACTACAGAGCCAAGCACATGGGAAGGGGAGGCGATTCCAGGCCCTAGTAATCGGGCCTTAGGGCAGCCGGCCGCAGGCCTGCAAGAGAACACAGGTTTCTCTGAAGAGGAAGACCAATACTCCTCTGACCAGGAGGGAGAGGCGCTGCCACAGCCCCCCAACAAATGCCATAGAGAGCAATAAGAACCCCAGCTCTCTGAGGAGGAGGGGGAGGTCCTCTCAGTATACACTTCCGAGGGAGAGGATATTGACATCATGGGTGACCCGAATAGGGAAGAGGGTGAGCTTTCAGAGGAAGAATCTGGGAACACTCCAGAGGACTTCGCCATTCTGCTCAGGAAGGCAGCTAAGACTTTGGGGATGGAACTCCCAAAGAGTCAGCAGTCCCAGACAGACCCAGACTTACCAGAGATATCCGGGGAATTCTTCCCGGACTCATAGCCAGCAGCACTGGAAATGCCCGTGCCTGCAATACTGATGCGCGTAATACGCGAGGATTGGGTTTCCCCAGCGATGTCCAAGGGATAGCCAAGCCACGCCAAGAAGCTGTACTCCGTACCCAAGAAGGTGATGAGCAAGCTGCAGGTGCCACTCGTTGACACCCCTGTTTCGGCATTGGTGTCATCCGCAGTTTTTTGTCGGGATGGGGAAGACACCTTGAAGATCCCGGAGGATAGGCGCATAGATACTGCATTAAAGAGGGGACATGAGGCACTGTCACTGGCCATCAGGGCTTCCTCTGCCGCTACCATGATGGCTAGGGCGGTCATCCTATGGTCCAAGGACGCACTGGCGGATGTCCCCAAGTCACAAACCAGAATACGACAGGACCTCAACAAGGTGATGAAGGTTTCGGCCTTTTTGGTGGAATAGTACACTGGATTCAGTCCAGTTTTGTGCCAGGGCCTAGGCCGCGGCAGTGACCGCCAGGAGACAGGTGTGGCTGAAATTCTGGAATGGTGACTTCAAATCCAAGCAGAACCTGGTCCTGTCCCCCTTTTTAGGTGAGAGACTGTTTGGAGACTCCTTGGAACCGGTATTGGTGGAGGACAAAGAGAAGAAGAAGACCTTAGCATCGGCCAGGAGGCGGGAGGACAGGAGATCGTCCAGACGCTACAGGCCTTTTCGTCCCTCAGGGAAACAGCATACTCTTCGGCAGGCTCATCCATCAGACCCAGGGAATTTAAACCATCAAGGTCTCGATGGGGAGAAGGTTGTTATCAGCGACGCACCCAGCAGGGAGACGCAGCCAAGTCACGCCAGAACCAGCCCACTAAGAGTAACACCAGAGGTCAACAATGACGCCAGCACCCCGGTGGGGGGACAACTGCAGGCCTTCGTGGAGGTATGGGAAAGCTCTGCTTCGGACAGATGGGTCCTTCAATCACTTCGGGAGGGCTACCATATAGAGTTCTCCCAGCGACCTCCACATTGGTTCATCCCTACACCACTGCAGCGAGACGCCACCAAGCAGCGAATGATGGCAGAGGCCATCCAGCATCTGCTCCAGTTGGGCGCAATAGAGGAGGTATTTGGAACAGAACGCAACATGGGCTGCTACTCCATCCTATTCTTGGTCCCAAAAAAGAACGGAAGCTGGCGGGCCGTCCTGAACCTCAAAGGGATCAACAAGTTCGTCCACCAGCAGAAGTTCAGGATGGAAACACTGAAGCACATCCTGGAAGCGATGAGACCGGGGGACGTCTTATCGTCCCTGGATTTACAGGATGCTACCTGCATATCCCCATCCATCCAGATCATCGTCGCTTCTTGCGTTTCTGTTACAACAACAGGCACTTCCAGTACAAGGCGCTCCCATTTGGTCTCTCTTCGGCACCCAGAGTATTTACCAAGATCATGGTAGCGTTGGTGGCGTGCTGGAGGCGCTTAGGTCTGCATGTCTATCCATATCTGGAAGACTTGTTGATACGATCCTCCTCCCCTCAGAAAGTAGGAGAGGAAGTGAAAATGATTCTGGGCTCTCGGCAGGCACACGGCTTCCAAGTCAACTTGAAGAAGGGCCAGGTAGTTCCTTCTCAGCGGATATAACACTTAGGAGCTCTGATAGACATCACAGCAGGACAGGTATCCCTACCCCTGGAGAGAATACAGACCCAGACGAGAGTGGACATCATGCGCTTCGCCTGGCTCCAGGGCCTGATGATTGCGGTGATCGATTGCCTGCCTTGGGTGAGATTTCATGCAAGACCCCTACAGTGGTTTCTACTGCCATTCCAGAACGAAATTGCTCTAAAGAGACACCAAGTGGTATGGGTGTCACAGGAGGTATTAGCGTCCCTGGAATGGTGGGACTTGCCCGCAATATGAACAGGATGCCCACTGTGGAAACCAGATGCAGTCCAGATCACAACAGACGCCAGCCTGAGGGGCTGGGGAGCCCACTGCGGAGCACACTTAGCCCAGGGCAAATGGACAAAGGAGGAGGCTTCGCACAGCATCAGTTGGCTGGAACTCAGAGCGGCCAGACTAGCCCTACTAGCCTTTGCGGACCAGATCGAGGGCAGATCAGTCCTGATTTGGACAGACAACATCACGACGAAGGTGCACATAAATTGCCAAGGAGGCACCAAGTCCCATGCCCTCATGAGAGAGGCATCACTCCTGCTGACTTGGGCACAGGAGAACCTGATTTCGATAGAGGCGGAACATCTCAAGGGATCTTTCAACTCCAAGGCGGACTGGCTCAGCTGCTCAGACCTAGATCAGGGTGAATGGAGCTTACACCAAGAGGTGTTTGAGACCATCATCCAGACCCTGGGGTACCAGAGGTCGACCTCTTTGCATCACCAGCAAACACGAAACTACTTTGCTTCTTCACCCGATACCAGGTAGAGGGAGCAGAGATGATGGACGCGCTGACGAGCTAGTGGCCACGGGGCCTACTGTATGCATTCCCTCCTCTTCAGCTGATACCCAGAGTCCTGGCCAAAATCAGATTGGAGGGGGCAGAAGTAATATTGGTGGCGCCAGAATGGCCTCGTCGATCTTGGTTCCCAGACATCTTAGAGCTGGCAGTGCATTCGTTCCCACTACCGTTGCGCCCGGATCTCCTGGCATAGGAACAGGTACACCACCCGGACCCTAACTGGCTTCGGCTCCACGTGTGGAAGTTGAGAGGCAGATGCCAGCAGCAAGGGGCTACTCTCAAATGGTGGTGAACACGATTCTGGCCTCTAGAAGAGAGTCCACTCAGCGCATTTACAAATACACCTTCAGGGTGTTCCGCCAGTGGTGTAATCGCAAGAGAAGAGACTTTAGAGAGGTCTCAGTTCCGGTACTATTGGAATTCCTTCAAGATGGAGTGAAGACCGGACTGAGACCGAATACCATCAAGCGACAGATAATGGCAATTATATCTTTCTTGCTGCCAGAGAAGGCAGCACAGGTGTCCAGTCACTCCCACGTGCATAGATTTGTCAAAGAGCTGTCGAACCTTGCACCACCAACGGTGCACAGGTTTCCAACGTGGGATCTTCACACGGTACTGAAAGCATTAATGATACATCCGTTTGAACCTTTGAAGGAAATTTCATTAAAGTTCCTAACCTGGAAGGTGCTGTTCTTGGTGGCCATCACATCTACACGCAGAATCTCTGAGCTAGCAGCACTTTCAATTAGGCAAGACCTGTGCATCTTTAGACCAGACTCGGTAGTGCTACGCCTGTGACCAGACTTCAGACTGAAGGTGAACTCGGCTTTCCACAGGACACAGGAGGTGGTATTGCCATCTTTTTGTTCTAACCCTGTTAGGGAACTGGAGAAGATATGGCACACCCTGGACGTGCTCAGAGCGCTGCGTATTTACATTAACAGGAGTAGACAGTTCAGGACCTCCGAATCGCTGTTTGTGTCACCACACGGCAAGTATCTGGGGCGAAGGGTGTCACCATCCACACTGGGTCGCTGGATCCCCAACTGCATTGCAGCGTGCTACCAGTCTCTGCACATGGAAGTACTTGAAGGTATCCTAGCACATTCAACTCAGAGTGCAGCAACCTCGACAGCCTGGGAGAGGGATGCTCCACTAGAGGAGATATGCAAGGCCGCAACTTGGAAATCCTCGTCTACCTTTGTATGACACTACAGGTTGGACAGGATGCAATCTGCTGAGGTGGCGTTTGGCAGAAGAGTCCTGCAACAGGTGGTGCAAGTCTAGAGGACAGCAGCTTGCCAGACCCACCCTGGAATGGAGCTTTTTTACATCCCAAAGCTGAGGGATGCTCTGGAGCCCTCCCCACTGGGAAAAGGAACGTTGGTCTTACCTGTGATACGTTCTTCTCCAGTGGTGAGGCGAAGAGCATCCGGACCCACCCACTGGCGAGAAGAGGAGGAGTAAAGGGGTGGCACACAGCGGTCAACAAAGCAACCAGGGTGAATGAAGAAACGATACTCAGTTTTTTCTATGGATATCTTGAACTGTGTATATACCGGCGTGAGTCAAGTACGAAAGGAGGTGCACGAGGCTTTTCAACAGACTGGCCAGCCGGGGGTAGTCCCTCAGGGATGACCTCACCGTGGGCAGTCCCAAAGACTTTGTTTCCTGCCTACCGGCAGCAAAGGGGAAGGACAACCCAAAGCTGACAGATGCTCTTCGCCTCACCACTGGAAAAGAACGTATCACAGGTAAAACCAGACCAACGTTCCTTTTCCTGCTTTTTTTTTTTTACCCACTAGCATTGCACCTACCATTTGTTTGTTATAATAACTGATGTATAACAGGAGGAGCAATTTGTTCTCCTTAGGGATCTCCCTCTCCCTCTACAAGTTCTGAAAGGCCTACTAGGGTTTCCAAGGACAACAGCAGGAGAACCTGCTGCCTTTTTGAGGTGACATCTATTACTATTTTCAGGCACTTGGCGTAAAAAAAACAACAGAACCTTGAAACCTGCACCTCCTTTAAGACTTGGACAACTTAGCAACTACCTATCCTGTGATTGAGGATACAAGATTATTCAGTGTATCTTTCTGTCTGCATCCTGGCAGCAAATACCATCAAATTTTAAATGTGCATAAATGTAAATATTGTGAGTCTACTTGCCAAGACCTAAGTTGATTTTCTACATAAGAGAGGGAAGAGACTTCCAAGCCTTTATGGAACAGTTCCTGAACATTAAGAAGCAGTTCATAGTGTGCTCCCTGAAAAACTGAAGTGCCACTACTAACTGCTGTTAGTGCAAGGTTTTTCCATGCTTCACGTTTGAATCACTGGAATTCATAGACAATGCTTGTTAATCTATGTTTACTTACAGTACTTAACATATTTGATCTAACCAGTGCATTAGTCTTATATAGTACAAGCACACTGATGACCTACTAAAGCAGTAGTTATCATTCCTGATAAAATACTAGTTGGATCCATATTGATTTTAATAGTTTTTAGTACTTAACATATTTTAATGGTGGTGTTAAAATGCAATAAATGATAGCTCTTGCAAGTGTGGATCTTACATAATTTAACATGGAAGTGTGTAGGCATGCAAAGCCTCTGGTATCATTTGGATATGTGCAGCACTCTTACAGTGAACATTTGTGAATCTGAATTTATTAGACAACCTGAGGGGTTGTTTGTTTCCTTTCTTCCCAGTAACATTGTGCCTAAAGCATGCCTAAAGCCATGTTGATATGTTACTTAAAGCTTGCATTACCATGGCATATTATATCCAAGGTTCGAAGGCATACGTATCCTAAAGCACATGCCATTCACTTTTTCTACCTCTGCAGAAAACATGCAGAAATGCAGCATGAAACAATCTCTATTCAGCACTACAGATTTGACACATTTTAGTCTGCCAGTAGTGAGGTGTTTCAAAGTGCAGTCTCTCCTTAGAAATCAGCCACTTCCACCTTTAGGGTCTGGTTGGACTTCATTATGTCCCATATTCTGTTGATTCCTCCACTTCACCACCTAGAAAATTGAACATAGGTTGGTTATTTAAAGATTCATTCTAGGAAGATCCTGTGGCTGCTTCACTTTATTTATGTTGGAGCCTCTGGGAGAAGGCCAGAATGGAGCTTTGGAAATCACTCTGACTTGTCTTCTGTCAAATGACTTTTTGTGTGTATGAATCAAAAAGAATAATCCCTGCGATTTTCACCCACTGTGGCATGAGGATGAACACAGAATTTATTATGAATTAGGATATCCAGAGAAAGTCATCTACAACCTCTTTTCTCCTTGTCAGTCCATGGCCAGAATATGTGAAGTACCTGAAAAGCCTTCATTGGATGGTATACATTTCTCTCTACTTGAGTAGCATAATACCAGATATACTTTTTTCAACAAAGTAGATGACATGCAGGGCTTCATGCCAGTACCTTAAAATATCTCAATTCCCACAGAACAGATTTTTGCTCCTTTGTGTTCACATCTACACCTGACATTTTTCCTGAAGGCTGCACTTCATTTCCCCCACAGGTTTCTAACAAGGAATTTGAACTTGGGTTTTGTGAACTTCAATGAGAGCAACCTTTGAACTGATGAAGAAGATCTCTCTTCAGCCATTTTCCATGAAAGTCATTTTCATGGTTGAGCATGAAGAGTCTCTCAGCTGTCAGCACTCTCAGTGAGGGACCATATATGTATCTTTAATTATGAGCAAGTTACATTTGGATTCTACTTTTCTACCTAAAATTCTGTCTATCTTTCAAGTGTCTCAGAAAATTTTGTTGCTATTTTTTATGTCTGAGACCTGATTGCTCCAAAAGGTTATGGCATTTTTTGGATTTATATGTGTCACTTAAAGTGTGTACATTTCTTAGACCAGATCCGTAAGACATTTGGATGTCTTCTTTGTGTCGTTTCTCAGCCTCTCTTTGCTGCAGTATATCCAAGTTAGCCTTGATATACTGAATAAAGGTTTGTTGTAGTTTAGAACCCCCCTTCATTTTTATTCAGTATTTCAAAATAAATTCCAATCTACTGAAGCTGTGTTTGGCAGGGAAGTGTCTCAGAGTGTGGCTCTCCCACCCTTAAAGTTGCTTGGGATTTGTTTATGTCCTGCTTTGTGTAGGTTTCTCCTCTGCACCTTTCAAGAGAATTGAACTTTGGTTACTGTGAAGATTCATTCTTGAAAGTTGCAGAGGAGGAATCCACATCCTCTCTGGCTGCTTTTCCTCCTCCTCGATTACTTTGTCCAGGTGTTTCCTGAGCATGTCCAGAAGACCTAGATTTAGAAGACCTAGATCTCCATGTAACTTCTTCCTCTCAGCTTTCTTATTTTCCCCTCATTAGATCTGTGTCTCAGTTCTTTGTATAGCTTCTTTTGGCTATACAAAGAACTGAAGGGAGGGGTGAAGAATCAGCTGTCAAAAAGACATGCTTTGTCACATGACTCCCTGCCTGTGTTTGGCCAGTGATGCTACAAGAGCCACTTTATGTGGATTCCTGCTCTACACCTTCCCAGAATAAGCTTTCCCACTAAATAATTGATGCTGTACAGTACTTTATTTTATTTTTGCTAGCTCAAATGTTGCATTTTTGTAAAAACGTAATTTGGAATGTAGTCATGAAAATTGAGCAGATAAATTGTGATGTTATAAATGATGGTAAGAATAACAGCCCTAATGTGTTCTTCAATTGTCTTAAGATCACAATGGTGTCCATCCCAGAATATTATGAAGGCAAGAATGTCCTCCTCACTGGAGCTACTGGCTTCATGGGAAAAGTTCTACTGGAGAAGTTACTAAGGTCCTGTCCAAAGGTGAAAGCGGTTTATGTGTTGGTGAGGCACAAAGCAGGGAAGGCACCTCAAGAGCGAGTGGAAGAAATGATCAGCTGTAAGGTATGATTCCACAAAATCTTCCAGTAGTTTTTGATGGAAGAGCCAATTGAAAATGATTTTTAATGATGTTTCTGTCTAATAGATAATATATGTGGAGTAATGCCTTCTTATTACAGAGCTGTGTGATTGTCATAGATCATAGTTGAATTAGTCTAATAGAGGGTAATCACAAAGACCTGATTTGGTCAAATTAGAAATCCAAAACTGGTCACCAAACTGGATACATGGGTTAAATTGTGAATAACTAGCTATTTTATCTCAGCCTGCCTTTTGTGAATCATAGAGCAGTACTGATTGTTATCCAATAGTACCCTATGAAGTTTGGAGGATGAAAGTTATACTCATTCTTTATCTGAGATAACTTGAATTTTGACTGTGGCAAAGATAGTAGGCACTGAGTGTCAGTGCTGTAATACAGTTAATTGACATCTTCTGTTCCCACCCCTGCAATGTAGACTAAGGGTGGGGGAAGTGTGGACTGCATTCATCCCCTATCCCCTTTTTGTGACTCTGCAAAGCCCCCACTCTCATTCTTTAGTTCTTTTTTCAAGCAAACTCCCCACCCAAAGTAGTAAATTGCCACTCCAGGAGCAGCAGTTACTCTCTTAAGAGGTCTGCGTATTCAGTAATGAGACTGATACAATAACCTATCTTTATTTATACGTATTACAATTCTAGTGTTTGTCCCCTTCAATATACTCGGTGTTCACACTCGCACACCAATACAGTCTTGTTTTCCACTGGTTGAAGGTGTGGAGCAGATCAGTTTCTGTTAGCTGTTTCAACAAATCTGCCATTGTCTTCTTTAATGTATCAATTGACAAAATGTTTGCCTTTAAGCACTGATTTCACTTTAGGGAAAAGAAAAAAGTCTCATGGTGTCAAATCTGGTGAATATGGAGAATGTTCAAGTATAGTAATGCATTTATCCACTAAATCTGTGGCACAAATTCTATATGCTTCCAGTGTTTGGATAGGGGGTTGGTCCCCCAACTTGGGCAAATTTCAAGCTAAGTTCTTGAGATCATTGCTCCAATTTCCAAACTGTATTCCAAATTGTGTTCTGCTGTTAGAAACAGGAGAAAGTCCTCTTTCTACAAGAGCATGGTGGTTTGCTCTAAAGTTGTGGATGGCGGTATTTGTTTTTGGCAAGAGATTAGGCTCTTGAAATTTCTGGTACAGGATGAGTTTGTAAGTTCTTGGGCTAAATGCTTAGCGAAAAAAGTGGCCTCAATAGGTCTCTCTGCTTCATTCCTTTCCAATTCAGGGCTGAATACACCTCTTAAGTCAGTTAAGACTTCTGGAGATTGCTTTTTGTGATTTACGCTCACGTTCATATGTGTCTTGTTTCCTTAGTGTGTTGAATATACATTATTATGGACCTTTCCATATAGCCAATTATTTGAAGAGTCTGACTGTGAGCAATTATTGTAGCTATTTCTCTAGGGCCAGATGTACAGTTGTCCCTTCACATTCGCTGGGGTTTGGTTCCAGGACCCCCCGTGAATACCCAAATCCGTGAATACTCAAGTCCCATTATATGCAATGGCAGAGCAAAATGGTGTCCCTTATATAAGATAGCAAAATCAAGGTTTGCTATTAGGATTGTTATTTTTTTAAGAATATTTTTCAAGCCGTGAATACTCAAATCCGTGAATGTCAAATCCGTGAATGTGGAGGGACAACTGTATTGTGTATTCCAGTGAAATTCTGCATGGTAGATTTACTGGTGTCCCATATTCTGAAAGATGTTGCTCTTGTAGCAATGCGGAAGTAGAGCCCTGAGTCATATTCTTATATTGTAAATTCTATACCCAAATTCATTAAGATATAACCTACCCTTTGGTTAGGATGATGAAGGGAAGATCTTAAATCTTCTATGTAAATTTTTTTATGGAGTTCAACTGCCTAAAGGTTACCTTAGCTGTAGCCAGACTCCTCTCTGAAGCTGCAAAGATTAAAACCCTCTATGTACAAAGAAATGACCAGAGTGCAGTTTAGGATTTCATATGTTTTTGTCATATGCAGATTCTATTGTTGATAGTTTTTACTGTTTGTACTTAGAAATTTTGGATCTTCGGATTGCAATAAGATGATGATGATCATGATGATCATGATGCAGTGCGTTTATCAGCCAAAAACTGCTTCACAGAAAGTGCTGTGTGAGCAGACACATTGTCTTGATGAGGAATGAAACCATTTTTCCACAGTTCTGGACTTTTTTTTTTTTTTTTTTTGACTCTTTCTCTCGGCTTCATCAAAACTTCCTTATAATAATGCTGGTTCACTGTTCTGCTTTATGGAACCCATTCACCAAAATTATGCCCTTGATGTCAAAAACCCCCAACGAGCATGGCTTTGAATGTGGACTTGCTTTGACGTGTTTTTTTCCAGCGGTTGGGGAGGCAGTCCTTAATAATGGGTATTAGCTCCACCTCTAACATTAACAGGCAGGGCTAACAGCCAATTAAATTTAAACAATATACCCAAGAGAGGACAGTCAGCCCATCCTCCCCCAGTTCTGTCCTGCCTCTCTGACAGAGCAGTTCCAAGGCTTCTCTTTGACCTTTTAGAGACCTTTTAGTTTCCGCTCTAGAGAGGATGGCCAGTCCTGGTGTTTTGGAGCAGAATTTGGATCTCTCCTCAGAAGAGGAGTGTGCGTCCGCCAACTGTCTGTCTGTTTCGGGGCAGATGGGACCACAGGAGCCACGCAACCTCTCCAGAGGTGCAGGATGTGTTCCCAGCTGCAGATGCAGATGTGGCAGCCAGGCGAGGTAGGGACCCTGACTCGGGGAATGGACCTCAACACGCCTGGGCGCTTGATGACATCAGAGACCTCCAGTTTGGCTGCGGTCTTGGACCCAGCCATGCAGGTGAGTGCACTGGAGGATCATCTCCCCTAATCACTGAGGACAGTCAGCTCACTCCTCAACTGTCTGAGTGGGTGGCTGTGATCGCTCGACATGCAGTTGCGGCGGGTTGTTGGAGAGCAGATGCTGCATCTTTGGGCAGCCATTTGCAAATGGTTGGTGATACTTTCTGCCAAAACCCTGTCCTAGGGGGCAGAGCTTCTGTGTCATTGCTGCCTACTCTCAATTGAGACACAGGCAGTTCTAGGCCCAAAGCCAAAGAAAAAAGGTGCCCTGCGACTTCTCTGCCACATTTGAGTCAAGGGGCTTCTTCAGGCTCTCTTGCTCAAACTAAGGAATTCTCCCCAAAACACAAAGCTCATAAGAAGAGTAGGCATTCTGTTATCACAGATAGGGAGAAAGTTGATCCAGAAGTTTCTCTTCATTCCTGTGACGAAGAAGAATGCAAATTGTCCTCTGTGGAAGGAGATTTGGAAATTTCTTCTGGACTCTTTGAATCCAATTGTTTCCATCATTTGGTGCACAAGGCTGAGAGGTCTCTCAGGTTTAATGTTGCTCCCCAGGCATCAGTGGAACTTAATGCTAAAGTTCTTGAATTGCAATCTAAGGAAACGGCAGATCAGGTTTTGCCTTTCCTTTCATCTTTAAGGAGGTTCTAGAAGGAGAGTGGCCTCACCCTGGGGTGGCAAAATCTCTTATTCATTTCCTCCTGAGATTATGGAAAAGTTTAAATTGCTTCCCATTGATGCCCATGTTGCAGGTCTTGTCTCAGGTTCGCTTTTCCCATGGGATGGAGATGATAACCTTAAAAGACCAGAGGACAAAAGCATTGAGATTTTTCTTCACAGGACTTACAAGTCCTCTTGTGGTGATCCTCAGGGCAGCAGCGACCTCATCCCTTTTTTTGCCAAATTGGCTATCTGATGGTCTAATGCCTCCTCTAAATTGTGTCAGGGTATCACCAAATTATCTAAAGCCTCTGCCTTTATGGCAGATGCTGGTTTGTATGTGCTACACTCTTCTTCTTGTGTATTGGCTCCGAATGTGGCAGCAAGGCATCAGCTATGGCTAAAAAATTGGAATGCCGACAGCAAAGCCAAGGCCAATTTAACTAATTGCCCCTTCAAAGGCTCCAAATTGTTTGGGGACATTTTGGAGGATGTCTTAGTGGGAACTAAAGACAAGAAAAAGGCACTGCCTTCCTTGCCCCAAAGAGAGGAACGCAAGCCTTTTTGGCCATCTTATAATGACCTTCAGGGTTCTCTGGGGCAATATGCATCCAGGGACTATTGATCTTTCAGGTCCAACTGGACTGCACCTAAACAACCTTATAAGGCTTAAAATGCAGCCTTTACCAAGGCGGCTAACAATCAAAGTGGTAACAAGGGGAGAAAGCCAGGGTGGCCTCTTTGACTGCCTGTCACTCCTGCTGTGGGGGAGACTGACCAGCTTTGCTCATGTTTGGGAAGATACTTCCTTGGATGCATGGGTATGGAGGACAGTCAGTCAAGGCTATACCATAGACTTCATCAGAAAACCGCCTCCCATGTTCATTCAGTCCTTTCAGATCAGATGGGCACAAAGACACCAACTTATGTTGCAGGCTATAAAACACCTACTGGACATCCAGGCGATCAAGTTAGTTCCGACCTTGGAATGATCCCCTAGCATTTACTCCCTTTTCTTGTTCCAAAGAAAAACAAGGATTAGAGGGCCATTCTCAATCTTCGTAAGGTCAACCGGTGAGTTGCCAGGCACAAGTTTTGCATGGAGACTCTCTGGACAATCCTGGAAGGGGTGAAAGAAGGGGTCTTCCTGGTGTCCCTCGATCTTCAGGAGGTGTATCTCCATTTTCAGATTCAACCTGCCCATCGTCATTTCCTGAGATTTGCCTATCTAAACAATCATTTTTAGTACTGGGCTCTTCCATTTGGCCTTTAAGCTCTCAGAGTGTTTACCAAGGTCCTGGTGGCTTTGGTTGCTCATCTCAGGATCCAGGGAATCCGTGTCCATCCTTATTTGGACAACCTGTTGATACGTGCGTCATCTCATTAAAAAGCTGCTTGGGACATTCAGACAACCATCAGGTGTCTTGACTCTCTTGGGTTTGAGGTCAACAGGGACAAGAATCACCTAGAGCTGGTCCAAAGTTTACATCATCTGAGGAGTTTGATCGACACTATTCAACATCAAGTTTTTCTCTATTTGGATAGGTGGACCAAACAGCAATCTCTGGTCCATACTGTGCTTCTAGGGTTGATGGTGGCTTCCATAGACTTGGGCCAGGTTCCATCTGAGACAGCTTCAGTGGTCTCTCTTGCCCTTTCAGGATCTTATTGCTCGAAAGTGTCAGATGTGCACTCATCTGTCTTCCAGGGTGAGACACTCTCTTGAATGGTGGTTGACGGATGCTTTACTTCAGGGCAGTGTGATTCAGGACCCCAGGAGAGTAGTAGTTACTTCAGATGCCTCCTTGAGGGCTGGGGGGAACATTGCAACAGGCGCATGGCTCAAGGCCTGTGGTCCATAATAGAGAGTTCTCAGAACATCCAACTTCTGGAGCTCACGGCTGCGAGATTGGCTCTACTCAGTTTCCATACAGAAATTCTCAACTGTCATGTGTTAGTCCAGATGGACAACATCTCAACCGGGGCCCACATCAACAGATGGGGTACTCGTTCCTTCAGTCTGATGTCCGAAACCACCCAGTTGTTTCTGTGGGTGGAGTCTCCTCTCCTCTCCATCAGAGCAGAATATCTGAAAGGAGAGATGAACTGGCAAGCAGACTGGTAAAGCAAACAGGATCTGGATCAAGGAGAGTGGAGTCTCTACTTCCTTGTATTCCAGATGATAGTGCAACATTTTGGTTCCCCTTGGGTGAAATCTTTTTGCATCTGTGGAAAATCACAAACTTCCTTGCTTTGTGTCGAGATTCTCAACAAAGGGAGTGCTAGCATTCAATGCCCTCACAATGGCCTGGCCACGGTTATTGTGTTATGCTTTTCCTCTAATTTCAATTCTTTCCAAAGTCCTCAACACTGGGTATTGGCTCTGCCTCTACAAACAGGCAGGGCTAACAGCCAATTAAATTTAACACAATGTACCCAAGAGAGGACAGTCAGCCCATCCTCCTCCAGTTCTGTCCTGCCTCTCCAACAGAGCAGTTCCAGGGCTTCTCCTTGACTTCAGCCATTTTGGGGATTTGTAATAATATAGATTTGTTTCATCCCCATATGTAGTTTAGGCTAAGAGAGAACAGTATATAACCACTTTACAGTGTAGATTACTGGAATACACTTAAGAGAAGTTGAAAAGTTGTTCTGGGAGTAGCTAATAGCAGCCCTGCGATGTAGACCATTGTTAATATTGTACGCCTGAGATGAGTGAGGTTGGATTGGATTCCCCATCAGAAATACATCTTAGGTTATAGGAAATAACCAATATGTTTAAATTACCCCTTCAGATGTCTTCTGAAACCAAATCAAGTACTCTGCTGCATGTAGAAGTCTTATGCTCCATTGATTTCATGCAGACTGATTACACTTTTAAATGTTCAAACCAATAAATAAACAGTTAGCACATGAAGTAAGCAGGTACTCCTGTATTTGATGCTAAATTCTGCTGCTGCTTTGTGTTCTCTGTGACTCATAGATATGAGTCTCATGCCTTTGCAGAACCTCAGTTGGAATTTTCTGTCCCCGACAGAGCATGTCTAGGTGCAGTCCAACATCAGTTCTTTCATCTGTTGCACTAGCAACGTAAAAAAGAGTGTTCTCACTTATCTGTGTAGACCAAAGTAAACATGCTCCAAAGTCTCACCTCATTTTTAGTTTCTTCAGAGAGCCCACAGCAGGTTGTTGTGACTATCGTTTTGAATAACCGAAAGTGATATCACTTCCAGTCAGCTTTCAGATCCATATTAGTTCCTGTTTTGGGGTGCCCCACAAAACTTTTTAAAGGAGGGGATGTTAATGACATTCCAAAGGGATGCCCTGTCCCCCTCAGTGCCTTATGATTCACACCCCATTAGACCAGGATGTTCAGTAGCATCTCTTTGTTTGTCTTCAGCCTTCTTTGTTTTCTTCAGTCTTATCAACCTTATTGTATTCTACCTTGTCAGTTAGAATATACCTTGTCAGTCTGGGATATATATGGTCTCTAAAGGCTTATTTAAGCTATACACTTCTTACAGATAGAAGGCTGCCCTCTCAGACACTCTTGAATGACCTTGTGGCGGGTGGGCTCTGGGTGTAGGCCACAAGGTGCAAGACTGTTTCATCTGCAAAGGCATCAACAGAAAATGCCTTTGTAACCAACAGTTCCATCTTTATTTGGCCACATGCAGATAATCTTTGAGTATGGCAGACAAATTGCCAATAAAGTACTGTACTGTCATTTTATACTGTCAAGAGACTCTTAACTGACAAGGCTTTTACAAATCCATGCTCTTGTTCTTCAGGTGACCGACCATCTGTGAACTCACCTAAATGACTCTTTTCCATGTTTTCCTTGTCTACATTGGCATGTGTCTGGTATCGGCCTGGGAACTGGGGGCTTCCCCACATTTGAGGGGAATGTCCCCCAAATATTCCATGAGGACAAGATACTCTTAAGTGTCCATGGAATGGTAATTATTTATGACAAGAAAGGGGGAAGGGAAATGGAGTGGAGTACCTGGAATCTTCATCAGGGAACATTGCATTTGGCAGTAATTTGTTGTAGGTCCCATTTGTATAGTCCACGTGTTATATGGAATATACAGATCTTAGATTACACACATTTTTCAGATGTCAGCTTCCATGTAATCATTGCTGTTGTTTGAAGATTAGATTAACGGCGTATGAGAGAATGCAGGTTGTTGTTCTTTAGTGGGTTGTTTGCATTAATGCACAAATAGCATGTTTTCAAAAGTATAAATAGTTATTTATTAATTTTCCTTCTTTATTTACAGTTAATCATGTTTGCAACCAAACAGTAAATTTTAGAAGAATTTAATTAGTTTTTCAGTGTTTCAAATCACCAGTCAAATCACCAGTGTTTCAAATCCCCTTATTTAAAAACAAAGGCTAAAGCGATTCAAGTGCCAGTGATGGGAAGCTTAAAAGTTTGGATAACCTGCAGTTATCTCATGGGATGTAAGCTGTATGCTTGTTTGGACCATAGATTTCCAAATGTAAGCAAAATGCTGCCTTGTAGTTCTTCTGTAGAGTTCACAGACTACCACTTCTCAGGGTAGTGACAACGGGTGATGGGGAATTCTTGCCTTGAATAGGGGATGGGTTTCATATACTTACATAGTTTACACATTGCAAACAACTACTGGGAAGCTTCATTTTGGATTCTATTTTTTCATAACAGATGTGAAGTGAAAACCTGATTAAAAACATGGACTCGTGTAGGTATTACTTGTATAAAATGCCTTCTCAGTGTTTTTACTCCTTAATTTTTAAAAATTATTATTGTTTACAGCTCTTTGACAGACTGAGAGATGAACAGCCAGAATTTAAAGAAAAAATTATAGCAGTTGCTAGTGATCTTACAGAACTAGAAATGGCCCTTAGTGAGGAAGACAAGGAGAACCTCATAAACTCCATTAACATTATATTCCACTGTGCTGCTACTATAAGATTCAATGAAATTCTAAGGTGAGTATACATTGCATTGATTAAAATGTGTATATTTATGTTGGTACCTTTTAAATAACTTTTTAAGGTAAACCTAGTAAGAAAAAGAAAATGCCTTATTTTATATTGTCTTAATGACTTTAGCTCATGTTTAAGAGCAGGAGCACTCATTCTGAATATTTTGAAGCTTGAGAAAAGGGAGCAGTATTAGCCTCATTAGTCTGATTTGATACTTGTGTGCAATGAGTGTGCTAATTTAGAAACCACAAGTTTGAAAGTGGTTGCAAAATGGTCAGTTATTCATCGTTGCTTCATTCGTGTTCTCCTTTAAGTATAGATAGCCTAAATACCCTAAAAGAACAATTTTGGGAGCTAAGCAGCATTAGCCCTGGTTAATATTTGCATGGGAGACAACTAGCAAATAGCAGGTGCTGTAGGCTATATTTTAGAGGAAGGAAATATTTTTTAAAAAACCTATGCAATTCACCATAAGTTGACAGGCAACTTGAAGGCATATACGCACACAAATATATAAGAGTATTCTATCTTTTGGGATTACGCTTGCCAAAGTAAAACAGATTTGTTACTACATAATCAGTTTATGAATATATTGCCCTATCTTAAATTATTTGGGTATTTTGACTGAGTTATTTAAGCAGCTAAGGTATAAAAATAAAAATATGGCTTAGACTTATGCTTGTATACTTAAAACAGAAATTTAGACTGCTACATCTTACTAAAAGCTTGCCTATTTCAGAAGCTTGCAGTTACAAAAGTACTATTGAAAAATATAACTGTGGCATATATATCTTGGTGATTCAAGATAAGACTGGTCATAACTTTGTAGCATCAGATTTCCCAGACTCAAGCTGGTGTTCTTTCCTATTCAGACTGAAGTAGGCTCTGTTTTCTCAGTATAATCTCTAGAATCTAAGCTTGTTAATGCTATACAGTCAGACCCCTATATCTGTGGGGATACCAGAAACCGTGGATCACAGTGAACCCTATTAAAATAAAGGCCTTCTGGTAAAAACATACCATAAAGTTGCATTGGAGGACCTAGAAAATTCCTAGAGAGGATGCCTATCTAGGCATTTTCCCACATGACTCTGTGGTATGTTTCTCTGTTTTGTGTCCCATGCATAACTGAAACCGTGGATATTGGTTCCGTGGATATGGGGGTCTGACTGTATTGAATCTTTTTCACTCCTGCTTTGCTTTACATCTTTAGGGCCCAGTTCCTTTTTTCATGTTTTGGCATAATCCTGTATCATCAGATCCAACCAAGATTTTCACCAGTCTGGTCTGAGTATAAAAAATGCATTTAAACAGGACTGTAAATAATTGTGTTTTGCTGGATTCTAGGAGAGGAGTTTAGCTTTACTTGGTGCCTGAAGCTGGGACTTAATGCCTATTCATTATCCCTCTTGTGTTTTTACTTAGAACAAATATGTGACTTGCTTCATTTGACACATATATGAGCTTGCATGGTGTTTGTTTAGTTGCTAACTGGAACCCAATGTTCAAACAAGGTCAGTCTGCCTTTGTGAGGAAAGTTTTGGAATAATGTTTATGAACGCTTACCTCCCCTGAGAATTCTGCACGTCCAGCATGAGGCAATATCAAGCTTCTTACATGTTGGTGTGATATGGGCTGAAGTCTAAATGTGTGCAAAAAACAGAGATGGATCTGAGTGAGTGGGAGAAGTCTGCTGTGAATACTCTTAAGAGATGGAAAGACTATTCACTGGGTTTTGTTTCCTGGCTGAAAAATGGGTTCCTGACGCTCAAGAATTCCAGTTGGAAAGAGTAACACAGTAGTGAGAAACTGGTGATTTTCAGGCTCCCCAAAGTGTTCTATGAAATTATTCTGTGCAAAATACACATTTTTGTGTGAAAATCCTGTGATTTTAGTGCAAAAAAAGAGTGTTTTTCATGCAAAGAAAACTGTTTCTGATAGTCATGTGGAATTTGTTTTGGTACAAACTATATTTTTTGTGAGATTTTTCATGAAAACTTATTTCCAGAATTTTCATGAAAACTTATATCCAGAAACCCTGATGGGTTTTGTTGCAATATTAGTGCTCTCTGTCAGCTGTGTGGGAAAAACGATGGGTTGTTGTGAATGTGTTTTTGTTGTGAATGTGTTCTGGAGTGGTTTTGGTGAGCTTTTTGCACATGAATTTCAGACTGATTTCCCCCCCCCCCATTTGTTTCTGTTGATCCTCTGCTAAACACCCTTGATAGAGGAGGCTGCTAAGTAGTGGTGGCAGGTACCCCTTATAACTACAATATTGTACACTGTATTTTATTAAAGCCTATATTATGGCCAGGCAAGATTGTAGTTAAAAAATGAGAGTGAGATACCAGATAAGAGTCGTCATCCTTCTCAAATCCCAAACAATCTAAAACTTTATCCTTAGTAGCTCTGGCATTCTACCATTTCTGTACCTAACTTCACTTCTGGCAGAAGTCCTGGCTCAATCCTGGTATCTCCTTTGCCAGAAAAAAATGAAGAGAGCTAGAAGAGAGAGAATGAGAACAAGCAGGAAGAGGCAGGATCCCATCTTGAAGATGAGATAATTTCAGTCATTAATGCTACGGCCATAAAGACTCTTTATTTTGGGGGCCCTAGGAGGTATAACTGAAAAACTAACTTGTATTGCCAGATGTGGTAACCAACCAGAATTAATCAGAAAGATACGTTATTTCCAGACCTGCAACCTATAGCACATTCAACCCTTCCCACCAAGCCATGACATTCAAGTTTCTACTAATTATGGACAAATAGCAGTATCAAAGGATTTGAACTGTAAGGAAATCTAGGTCTAATTCCAGATTAGGTGGCCTGTGAAATATCCGCACTGCTAAATACAGTGTTAAGTTGGTGGGGGAAAACAGAATTGAGTATAATCTGAACAAGCTGCTGGATTTAAGAATCTATTCACTAAATATCAACAGTCTTCCAGTTTCTTTATATTCAAAGTATAATAACATTTGACTCACTTGCACTGGTTAGTGATTTTTTTCTTTGCTGCTGGATTCCAATTGGGTAATATGGGATCAGGATCAGAAGAGTCTTCAGAACATTATTATTGACTCCATTGTTTAAATAGGAATCTATTAAAAACCCCACAGGTCAGCTGTTCCCAACACTGAAACTGCCATATAGTGTCTTAATGTCCTAATACTGAAATACTTATTGATTTTACATCTCAGGAGGCTAAAATTAGGATTACAGATATAGATATCTTTGACTTGACTGTAGAGGGAGTAAGTCCTAGGACAGTAAATAGGACCGTTTTAACCCTTCATCCATGTAATATTCTGTTATGATATTATTGAGATTTGTCTTGTTGTATGTCTTCAAGTCATTTCCAACTTATGGTGACCCTAAGGCAAACCTGTCTGTTTTCTGAGGCTGAGAGTGTATGACTTGCCCAAGGGGCCAAGTGGGGATTCAAACCCTGATCTCCAGAGTCATAGGGTCCGTTTATACATAGTGCCCCGCAGTAAGAGCAAGTCTCAGCAGCTGCGACTTGTGTTGATGGTGGTTTTTCCTCCAGCAGCCCCCATAAGAGGACAGCTAGTGCAGGGGTGGCAGTATGGCAGTGGGGGTGGGGAGAGAAACCAGGGAAGGGGAAGAGGATGGCAGCCGCCCTCCTACTTCCCCCCAATCCCTGTGGGGCAATGGCAACAGCGGGGGGGGAGAAACCAGGGAAGGGGGAGAGGATGGCAGCCGCCTTCCTACCTCCCCCAATCTCTGCAGGGCAATGGCAATGGTGATGGCGCGGGGGGAGGGGAGAAACCAGAGAAGGGGGAGAGGATGGCAGCCACCCTCCTACCTCCCCCAATCCCTGTAACGGCAACAGCAACCAGTGTGGGTGCATGGTAATGACAGCTGCCCACCTCCCTTCCCCATCCCTGATTGCAAAGGGGGGTGGCTACAGGCACTTGCCCTCTCTGCAAGCCCTGCCGCCTGCACATATCTGACCAATTTGCATTTACTCTTGATAGGGCAAGCAAATCAAATCAACTCCTAATGTCCAAATGAGCAGCAATGCGCACCCCCTCATTGTTTTTGAAAAGAAATGGGAAAAACGACAAGGCTTTTCTGGCAAGATTTTTGGCCGTCTTTGCCCCTCTCCTTCACAATATGGCAAGATCACACAGAATGCCATTAGGACAAGTAGGATTCTCCTCACATTCCGTGAGGAGTTTTTTTCACCGTTTTGATAGCCCAGTAGTCTTAACACTCAAACCATTACACCATGCTGGATACTTGTCTAGTAGACATTGGTCTTCTCTGTATGGTCAAAATAATATGAACGGGATGCGAACATACAGTGATCCATTCATATGGACATGCACATAAATATGTGTCATTCAGAAGGGGGGCAGCCAGATCCACTGCAGAGTCCATGTGTGTCACGTCTAGGGCTTTGTACGGATTTTTTTAAAAAGCTCCATATGACATACCAATGTGCAATAGTTTGAACACTTGCACTTGCGCAGATACAAACAGGCAGCGTAATCTGATTGGCTGGATGAGCATGGGGCTAGCAAACAGGGATAACGCCTGTGGCCGCCATGTTAGATTTTCAGTTAAGCAAGGGTCCAGTAAGTCAATAAAACAGTGACCTTATATATCAAGAACATTGAAGTTGGGACCATCACTACACCTGACCATGCTCAAATTCAGATTGCTCTTCAGTTATATTATCCCTCTCCTAGACCATTTGCATCATGGGTGGGTGACTGTGGGAGGCTGGTGGCACAGTAAGCTCCCGAGACCCTGAGGACAGTTCACACAGCAAAAAAATAAAAATTTAATTCTAAATCTAAGTCTCCTTCCTTGGAGGTCTTTAAGCAGAGGCTGGATGGCCATCTGGCAGGGATGCTTTGATCGTGATTTCCTGCGTGGCAGGGGTTGGACTGGATGGCTCTCGTGGTCTCTTCCATCTCTACAATTCTGTGATTCTAATTTGCCCCCAAATGCTTCTCAACACAATCTAGACAGTATAGGGACCTTTTCATAATGTTTGTAGGCTCAGAAGATGTGGTGTTTTTTTTTTCTTTTTAAAAGGAAATGACCAGAAGTTTTTAAAGGCCTAAAATGACCCCGGGGTGGCGGGCAGAACAAGGTAAACATTCCCTCACACACTCTAGAGGAAATTTTGGGGCAGCTAAATCAATGAATTGCTTGTAAATTTTGTAAATGCTTCTTTTAAATCCATTGATCCCAGTGAGCTCTTAATTGATTTCTTTTTAGACAGTATTCTGTTAGGTAAATTAACTAACAAGCTTCAAGACCTTCCTTAATAGACCAATTACTCTGGAAGAATGATATGAAGCCATTAAAAACTAATGGTACTAAGAACTAATGCTACTAAGTTTCTCTTGAATATCACATAAGGTCCCAGGTCTGGACAAATTCAGTGATTTTTTTTTTTAAATACAGTATTGTCTTCCCCCTTAATGTCATAGAATCATAGAATTGTAAAGTTGGAAGAGACCACAAGAGCCATCCAGTACAACCCCCTGCCACCCAGGAAATCGGGATCAAAGCATCCCTGACAGATGGCCATCCAGTCTCTGTTTAAAGATCTCCAAGGAAGGAGATCCTACCACACTCCGAGGGAGTGTGTTCCACTGCCGAACACTCTTATTGTCAGAAAGTTCCTCCTAATGTTGAGGTGGAATCTCTGTTCCTGGAGCTTGCATCCATTGTTCCGTGTTCTAATCTCTGAAGCAGAAGAAAACAAGCTTGCTCCATCAATGTGACACCCCTTCATTATTTAATTCAGTTTTATTGGGCAACAAAATTTCATCCTCAGGGCAATTCAGTTGTGTGATACTTATTCACAAACAGGAAATGGACCCAGAGGAGGTTAATTCTTAATGCACAATGAGGCTTATAAATCAGGATGTTAGGTTATTCTACATGGTTGACAGATTAGTCAATGTTATAGGAGTCTATGGAGATTTTCAGACAACACTGTTATAGTGTTACTATTCCACTTTATTTGCTGTGGCTGCCTCCTCTTGAATCCTGGGATTTGCAGTTTAGGGAGGGGCATTTACAACTCTCAGCCAGAGAGATCTTAGGCCTCACTAAACTACAAACCCCAGAATTCCACAGGAGGAAGCCAGAGCAGTTAAAGTGGAATAGAATCATAGAATCATAGAACTGTAGAGTTGGAAGAGACCACAAGGGCCATCCAGTCCAACCCCCTGCCACACAGGAATACACAATCAAAGCAGCCCTGACAGATGGCCATCCAGCCTCTGTTTAAAGACCTCCAAGGAAGGAGATCCCATCACACTCTGAGGTAGTGTGTTCTACTGCCGAACAGCTCTTACTGTCAGAAAGTTCCTCCTCATGTAGAGGTGGAATCTCTGTTCCTGGAGCTTGCATCTATTGTTCCGTGTTCTAATCTCTGGAGCAGCAGAAAACAAGCTTGCTCCATCCCCCATGTGACACCCCTTCAAATACTTAAACAGGGCTATCATATTGCCCCTTAACCGTCTTTTTTCCAGGCTAAACATACCCAGCTCTCTAAGTCTTTCCTCATAAGACATGGTTTCCAGACTTTTCACCATTTTAGTTGCCCTTCTCTGGACACGCTCCAATTTGTCAATATCCTTTTTGAATTGTGGTGCCCAGAACTGGACACAGGATTGTAGGTGAGGCCTGACCAAGGCAGAATAGAGTGGCACTATTACTTCCCTTGATCTAGACACTATACTTCTATTGATGCAGCCCAAAATCGCATTGGCCTTTTTAGCTGCCGCATCACACTGTTGACTCATGTTCAACTTGTGGTCTACTAGGACTCCTAGACCCCTTTCGCACATAGTCTCATTCTATAACAGTATAGTCTGAAAATCTCTTATGATAGAGATTGTTAGGTTGGCTTCATCTGTAATTGGCAAATCTCTGATCCAGTTATGAGATTATTAAATATTATCCATTCTGCTAATAGGAATAAAGCTCAGCTGCAGTAGTAAACTTATTTGATGCTTCCAAGGTATTCAGTAGTTTAGAATGGAAGTTTCTTCTTAAAGTAGATGAAACACAGAAGCTAGATAAAAATTTTCAGCAACTCTACAAACTGTATACAGTCGGCCCTCTGTATCCATGGTTTCTACTATCCATGGCTTGAAAATATTCCAAAAATATAAAAAAATTTAAAAAGCCAAGAAGCAAACCTTGATTTTTGCCATTTTATATAAGGGACACCATTTTATTACACCATTGTATATCATGGACCTGAGCATCCAAGGATTCGGATATCCATGGGGGATCCTGGAACCAAACCCCAGCGGATGCCAAGGGTCCACTGTATAGCAGGTCTAGATTATTATAGATATTAATAAATTTGATCCCCTACCTTTCCAAATTTACAGAGGAACTATCAGGGTTGTCGCTTCTCCCTATTCCTTTTTGTAATGGTAGTGGTTGTTACATCAAGGGAAGGCCCTGTTTTAACAGGAGTTAATATTAAAAGTGCTAAATTACTCTTGAATATTTTACAAGCAGCTTAGCACTAATGTATGGTAAACCTCAAATTGAAATTCTATGTATATCGGAAATGCTCTTGAAATATGGTCACGTACCAGGTTTTAGAATTAGCAAAGACAAATAAAATATCCTATGTCTTAATCTACCCAAGCAGGAGAGGGAGTTTCTGAAAGGATTTGATGATATCTACTATAACAAGTTCTTTGAAATATTTGGGTCTAATCTTCCCACACAAAATCAGTAACGCAATCTACATCAGATAAGCTGAAACAGCGGCATATATTGAGAGGCATAGTTAAGTAGAATCTCAGCAATTTAAATGATAATCCTCAAGCTTTGCTGTTTTTTTCAAGCTGTCCCAATTGGGCAATTGAATCTTTTGTCACAATACTGACCAAATAAATAAATAAATAAATATTTGAAACTTGGTTAATCATAGAATCATAGAATTGGAAGGGGCCCCATGGGCCATCAAGTCCAGCCCCCTGCTCAGTGCAGATCTCCAGCTAGAGCATCTCCAGCAGGTATCTGTACAGCCTCTTTTTGAAGACATTCAGAGAAGGTGACCCCACTACCTCTCTAGGCAATTGGAAAAAGAGCTTGCCAGTGGGGGGAGACTGGTGCCATTCCTCACTATTTTACATAGACTCCCTCTCTCAAAAATCTAGTTTTTTCTGGCTGCCAGTGTCCAGAATCCTGTTGGCACCCTAATTGCCACTACTGCTTGCGCTGGCATGATTACATTGGTGTAGTGCATTAGCAGGATTCTGGCCAGAATTAGCTGTTGAAACCATCCCTGCAGTCCTCTGGCTCCAAGACACTGTTGCTCACTAAGATCACGTTGGCAAGTAGGTTTGTGAACAGTTGCACATGGTGGTCTTGTAGGTGGATGAAGGGTGGTAAACAGTATCCTAATATCCTTCGGAAGACACTCATTTATTTATTTATTTTTCTTTCAACAGAGATGCTGTTCAGCTCAATGTAATTGCAACTCAGCAGCTTCTCTTCTTGGCCCAGAAAATGAAGAATCTAGATGTATTTATCCATGTTTCAACCGCATACGCATACTGCAATCAGAAGCACATTGAGGAAGTTGTCTACCCACCACCTGTTGATCCTAAGAAGTTGATAGATTCTTTAGAGTATGTGCCAAATACTCTTTTCCTCACGCTATTGGAACATTTCTTTTTAATTGATAAAAATAGAAACAAATGGAACATCTTGGTTTTTTGTTCTGAATGTGACCACATATGCTGAAATTTGAGATGATTAGCTATATAGAATACAAACTTGATAACTGATAAAATTATGAAACTTATGAAAAGGCAAGTAGCAAATATATCATAAACTTCACTAGTCTTTCAAACATCAATTTTCCAGGTGGATTTTTAAAAATGTAAGAATGTTAGTGTTAACATTTGCGTTAAAGTATATTTAAAGCAGTTGCAGTTAGCACTGTGGCTTACATCACTACAAGTTGGCAGCAAATTTGCATAATAAGAACTGGTAGCTGCAAGGCAAGTGAGTTTTTGCAGGTGGAGTCAAATTTTGTGCCTCCTAGCTAGAGTATCCTAAGCAAAACTCCACCCAAGGAATGCTCCCAGTGGTGGAAGCAAATTCTGGATCTGACCCAATTTGTATGTGCAAATTTTTAGTTCCTTGATTAATGTAAACCATTGTTCATTGACATTTTACATTTAAATTGGCAGATTTTTTTTCCCGTTGAGATGTTTAAATTACAGAGGAGTTGGAGAAAATTTATTTTTGCAATCTGGAAATATTGCATGAAGCTAAGCTTTTTATTTGCTGCCATTTATACCAAACCACCATCACTACTCCCTTTTTTTGACAAACTGAGACTTGTTATATACCATAGATATACCAAGTGGTGTCTGTGTTTCAAAGAGTGGGAGTTACAAAAAAATAGGTTTAGTCGTGCTTTGATTTCCTGGAATTCAGTGGGACCAATGTTAGTCATGACTTAAGTTTTCACATTAATTTCAATGGGATCCAAGTGCAACTGGAGCTGCATTCCTACACCTCAGTAAGCCCTACTGTAGTTAACACATGTAGTTAGACATATATGAGACTGTACTGTTCATGTGTATTCAATCTTTTGTCAGGAATTTAAGGTTCAGGTTAATAAACCTAAGATTTTATTACCTTCTGATTGAAACTTGCTAATAGCACTAAATTGCACTTCCATCTTCACCCTACCCTAAATAACAAAAAGTGAAGTCATAGAACAGTGTTGTCTGGATGGTGCAGAGGAGCATTATACAGTCATGTGGGTTATCTCCCCACAGAGGCAGATGTGAGCTTGAGTTTTTTTTTTCCTGTTCACTTCACTCTCCCTTCTTTAGTTTTAAAAATCCAGCCTAGCCTGTTCCAGAGCTTTCAGGTTTCTCCTTTTATTTTCTGATCCTCTTATCTTATTCTCTCTGTTCTTTATTTTTATTTTGCTTTGATTCTACAGTTTCTATTGCTTTTTTTTTTTTTTTTTTTGCTATCACTTCTCCTTAATTTTTGAGCTGCCTCCTCCAAAATAAAATGGTTATTGTAGTAATTTTATAGCTGGAAACTGTTACTTGTGCAAAACCCATAATGAGGAGGAGGTGTCAAGGCCTTCCTTAGCAGTGGAAACAAGTATGGTTTAAAAATTTCCATGAATAAAAAAGTCGTATCACTTTAGATCTAAATAGAAATAGCTGCAGAAATAAAGTTGCAGACTTGTCTGAGAGATTGCTAAAGACAAAACAACTGAACCTGAGTTCTTGTGGAATCTTTTAATGTTTCTGTAGCATACAGCTGAGTAGTTGTTGAAGCTGGTATATTTTTTGTTGTCGCTTTGCATAGTTAAGATACCAACATAATATCGCTGGTCTGTGACTGAAATAAATTGATTCATTCATTCATTCAGCATAATGCTTGAACCTTGGACATTCTTGTCTACAAAATTTTAATGAGAAATAACTACTCAAGTTAGCTTAAAATGGACTTTTCATTTTTCTTGGGAAAATGACATAAATCTCTACATTTGATCCAAGTTACATAAGCAGAAGATGCCTCTCCCCTTATTTTTAGTAATTCCTCTCACCCACCGTGACACAGTCCACATGGTTCAGGAGAGTTATCTAATCCACCAGAACATCTCTGGGGAAGTGCAGGGGCTGGCAGTGCTAGGGAGGGGATAGAAAACTCTAGGATAAAAAAAAAGCACCCTTGTCATTTATACATACTGTGGGCAAAAGACCTTCCAAGTGCCCTTAATTCTTTACTTTATTGTATTTTTAATTGCTTATCTATGGCATTATCATACAGTACTGATTTTGTGATGCATTGGGTAATTTGGAGTGGAATTGCAGGACATGAATTAATAAATATTTTTATTTCTTTAGGTGGATGGATGACAGCCTAGTGAATGATATTACACCAAAACTATTAGGAGACAGGCCAAATACTTACACATATACAAAAGCCTTAGCAGAATACATTGTACAGCAGGAAGGTGCAAAACTAAATGTAGCCATTATAAGGCCATCAATTGTCGGTGCCAGCTGGAAGGAGCCTTTCCCAGTAAGTCAGTTTTTAACTTTCTTTTTATAAGATCAGTCTTTCCTCTTTCCTTGTTAGTAAGTATTGCTGAGTTTCTAACTTCCTATATTGCAAGGATCCTGGTGAAATATATATTAAGTAGCATGACTTGGTTAGCCTATGCCCTCTCTTTTAAAAGGGATATATAAATGAATTTAGGTCCATGTTGGCCTGAGGTACACTGACATTCTTTAAAGAATTTGGCCATTAGTGATAAGAAAATTGTACTACTTGATTTAGCATCAACGGCAATGTTTTGTAAAGCTTTCCTCAATACCATCATTTCTGTTGGCTCTGTTTCCTATGTTGTCTAGCGTTGTTGCTCTTGAAGTACCTTATGGAAATACTTTTAATTATTGTAACCTTAGGTTTATACTTGACCAGTGGAAAAAAATGAAAGAAGTAAGCTAGTGGCCTTTTCAGATTCTTAGTGTATTGGCATCTGACTCATAAGCATACACACACACACACACACACACACACGCACGAGTGAATGACTGACAAAAGGATTTGGGGGGAGGGGGCGTAAAGTGGCCCTGTGGCAAACTACCCTTGATCTCAGGCAGGTTTTTGCCAGTAGACTGGGGAGAAAATCTCAGTTGGACAATATCCTCAAAATAGACCAAACTGTGCCATGTGTTCCTATAATAGATTTTCAAGTGCTATCATAAGTTTAGGATGGCTAGCATTCTTAGGCAATGCATATGTTAGCACCGAATGGTAAGCAAGGATTCTGAAGAGCTGTATCTCCAGTCTGTTCCCTGTTGCTTGGCTCCTCCCACAGCTGCCAGTAGTGAAACAAAGAATGGCTTGTTTAGTATTTTGGCTGTACCAGGGTTCAAGGCATTTTACTCCCAAACCAGGATTCAGCTCTTGGCTTATGATCCTGTCTTGTTCTGTAGTTTAAAAAAAAAGAAAAAAAGATTCCCACCTTGAATAATATGATAAATCAGGATGAGCAACTTCACTGGGTTCAGGATCCATTTTTCCAACCTGGGAATTATTTGGAAGCTATACAGACTGCCAAAAAATAGCTTTAAAATAAAAAGACCAAAATTGGAATGGACTGGAAGTCCATTCTTAGTTTTTTCGGGAAAATGCTTTTGTTTTTGTTTTTAAATACCAAACAGTGCATGGCCATCCCGAAACTATTTAAAATATGAATTGCTATTCTTGGAAGCTTCCAGGAAAGACACTTTACCCTTTTTTTCATAGAAATGGAGATCTGGAGAGATTGTGGTTGCTAAGCAGGTTATAAAATAAATAAAAAAGCATGCGGACCTGCAGTTAGACTGTCTCTTTGCTAAAGAACTCCTTTTTCATTTAGCTTCCCTTGGTAATGGGATGAGCTAAGAGGGAGAAAACGGGTTTGCTGTTGTAAGCATGGCCAATACAGCCTTAATTTGGGGGAAAGAAATCCTTGGAAAAGGTAGCAAAGGTAGCTGCTTTCACACATTTTAAAAATGTTGAAAGTTTACCTTTTGGAGGAAAAGTGTTATACTTTCAGTCAACCCCATAGTTATGCTAAGGAATAAATGTTAGCAATTTTTGAAAATGGGTTTCCTTTGTATTAAAACAGTAAATTAAGCTTTATTTATTTTTGTGTTACTTTGGTACCTTGTTGGAGGAAACAAAACAGTATGTATTCATGTGTATGCAAATGACTGTTGCCCAGTTTGTATATCATTGTATACTGAGGTTCTGGAAAAACCTGGTCGTTCATAGAATCATAGAATTGTAGAGTTGGAAGAGACCACGAGGGCCATCCAGTCCAACCCCCTGCCACGCAGGAAATCACAAAGTATCCCCGACAGATGGCCATCCAGCCTCTGTTTAAAGACCTCCAAGGAAGGAGACCCCACCATGCTCCAAGGGAGTGTGTTCCACTGCCGAACAGCTCTTACTGTCAACAAGTTCCTCCTAATGTTGAGGTGGAATCTCTTTTCCTGGAGCTTGCATCCATTGCTCCGTGTTCCAGTCTCTAGAGCAGCAGAAAACAACCCTGCTCCATCCTCAACATGACACCCCTTCAAATACTTAAACAGGGCTATCATATCACCTCTTAACCATCTTTTTTCCAGGCTAAACATACCCAGCTCCCTAAGTCTCTCCTCATAAGGCATGGTTTCCAGACCTTTCACCATTTTAGTCGTCTGGATTGAGGAAGTAACACTGTCTGCTCATTTCTGCTTGATTCTTCCTGCCTAAGCAGTTTAAGAAACCATAGACCTGTGGTTTGCTCACCATGATGTCAGATTTTGGCTTTTCTGTTCCCAAATGAGTCACAATCCTGGCTTTTAATGATACAAGAACTGGCCCTATAATATGGATACAGAATTAGATATTCTAACATTTAGTCATTTACAAAATGATTTCAGCTTTCTTCATAGCAATTGGCCCAGTAAATATCTAATTCATATGTTTTGTTTCCCAATAGGGGTGGATTGACAACTTTAATGGACCTAGTGGCCTTTTTATTGCTGTAAGTAAGCATGCACATAAATATGTGGGGTTTTCTATGAAAACCTGGAGTGTGAAATGTTGTTCTTATTTTATGCCTTCTGTTTCAAGGCAGGAAAAGGAATTCTTCGAACGATGAGAGCCTCCAACAATGCAGTTGCAGATCTTATTCCAGTAGATGTAGTCATCAACACAACAATAGCTGCTGCTTGGTATTCAGGTGTTAATAGGTATAACAGGTGACAATGCAATTTCTAAATGGGTTAAGTAATGCTTATATGATGTTATACTGTAGGTATATACTCCTAAATTATATTTGACAGTGGTGTTTGCTCCCATAACCATAAGGGATGTAAAATTTACTCTTGTTGCTCTAGGCTATATTATCACAGTCACTATGAACTGCGTTTGGACAGGCAGCCACCCCATGACTTACTGTTCTGAGCCCAAAATTTGGGACAGCATGCTGAAGTATATCACTTCCAAGAGGATTCAGGAAGAGACTTGTCTTGATGGCAACAAGCCATTTACTGCCTTTTAACATTCTTAGAAGCCTGTGCATTGTTAATGAGTCTTGTGAGGTACACAAGGCCCAGGGAGCACCCCCCACTGCCCCATTTCATCCATTTTGGAGAACAAGAGTCAGCAAAGTAAAACAAAGCAGATAAGTGTGGCAAGCGGAAAAGATTCCAAATTAAAAAACTAAATTGAAAACAGTATAGAAGATGAATGTTAGAAATGGGTGAACTAGTAAAGACTGTTGCAATAATCAATATGAGAAATAATTAAAATAAGAATGGTTTTATAAAAAGATTTTATAAAATGATTGATTTGAGAAATAATTGCCAAAATGAAAAATTCCAGGTTTGTGCAGGTTGTTGGAGCTGAAAAAGAGATAAGTACTTTGGGCTATATCCAGTAGAATTTCTAGGATTTTCTTCCCCTCCCCTTTCCAGTTCAGTTTTCCATACCACCTAAAAACTACACCTGGAGGGTTTCCCAGCTCGCTGCATTGGGAAGGAGAAGTCACCCACTTTTGGT